>JAVQMG010000081.1:0-1329678 GCA_032878915.1 Castanopsis chinensis
TAGACAGATGAATTTTTTAGCAGTGGGGATTGATTACTTCACTAAATGGGTGGAAGCTGAACCTTTAGCAAAGATTACACAGCAGAATGTTAAGAATTTTGTTTGGAGGAGCATCGTTTGTCGATTTGGGGTTTCTAGGGTATTGGTGTTAGATAATGGAAGGTAGTTTAATAACACACCCTTCAGAGATTTCTCTGAGCAACTTAGGATGAAGAATCATTATTTCTCACCCTCCTATCCACAAGTAGATGGACAAGCTTAAGTAGCAAACTGATCCTTATTGAAGATCATCAAGACTCAGCTTGAGGGAGCAAAAGGAGTATGTCCAGACAAGCTACCAGGTGTTCTATGAGCCTACATGATGACTGTGAGGACTCCTACAAGGGAAACTCCTTTCAAACCAGCCTATAGAAGTGAAGCAGTCACACCTGTAGAAGTACACATGGCTAACCATAGGGTGATGTAGTACAAGGACAAATAAAATAAAGAGCAACTTCATTTTAACCTTGATCTTATAGACGAGGTAAGGATGGATGTAGAACATAGAACAGCGAGGTATTTCATGGCCAGACAGTATGATGCAATGGTGAAACCTAGACTCTTCAACATTGGGAACCTCGTCCTAAAAAGATCTCTTTAGCAACCAGAAACCCTGCTCATGAAAAATTGTGGCCTAATTGGAAAGGACCCTACAAGGTTATCAATTGTAAAAGGCAAAGATCATACCACTTAGAAGTCCTAGTTGGACAAAAATTGGAGCACCCTTGGAATGTTGAGTACCTAAAAAGGTACTATCAGTGAAGGACATCTTGGACGAGCATTTCAATCTATTTATGTTTGTTAGAAGTATTTTATGCTTTCTAGCATTTCAATTCCCTAAAGTACAATAGCTTCTAGTGTCTGCAACCTTTAGGACGAGGTCATGAACTTATTCCGTTTGTACATAGTGTTTTCAATTCCGTAAAGGCAACAACGTCTAGCACGTGCCATGCTTGTGGACGATGTTTATGTTATGTAAATACAGATTGGATTCCCACTGTATATAAAGTGTGAATTTTCAATCTGTGTTGTTGAAATTTTCATCTAAGTTAATCCACAAGAAGGCTAGAAAACCCAAGACTAGTAAAATCTCTGGAAGTAGAGATGTAACGTCTATAAGCCTTCCTTAGATGAGGTCGAGGAAAAACAAAATGAATCCAAAAGGTATCTTTATCTAACTAATGGATGAGGCAAAGTATGTATGCAAAAATATTTAAATCCATGGATAGTGTAACCAGCCAAACAATCCAATTTCTGGACGAGGAAATGCTGGAAGTGTCTTGCTCAAAGAAGAATAATAAGACATCCAACCTATGGACAAAAATTAACACTAGCTATAATAGTCAAACCTATGGACGAGGAAAGTTGGTGAAAGAAGTTTCATTCATAGACGAATTATACTTGTAAAATCTAACAGTTATATTATGAATGGTAAACCGTTGAACATAGAAGGGTTTTCCCAACTTGGACAGACCAAATGCCTTTCACAAGTGGACGAACCACACTTTAAAAACCATTGAATATAATTTGGACGATGTGAACTTCAAAAAATTCGTTCAAGCACAAAAAGAAATATGTTCAACAATAGATATGAAATGAAAATGCAAATTCATAACATAAAAGGTTAGACGACCATCATCCAAAAACCCTTAAATTGTGCATGCCAATAAAGGCAGTATCTATTATCATACGTCCATGCATTTGGACGAGAAGATTGTACTTAAATAAATTTTAAAATAAAGCCCAAAACAACGGGCATTCTCAACAAACTAAAATAAACAAATTTTATAAAAAGGAAATAAACTTTACTGGGGTAAACCACTGAAAGCATTGCCCCTAAACTTTGGGTCATCTTTGGCTATCTCAATGGCATCCTTGGTTGGTTCTATTGAAGCATAGTCCACAACATTGACGTCCTCGGAGCTCATCTGATGTGTTGATGTAAGGAATCTCTCTCAAGATAATTGTCATAGCCAGCAACATACAAGTGCGGGGGTAAAAGTGGGGCAACATAGGAATCTAGACAGTTGGTGAATCTTCAAAAAAGTTACAAGGAATCAGGACAAATAGGCCATCTCGAGAAGATAAGCCTCTGGAATAGGGCCTTGGCATCAAAGCGAGAAGTCATTCATAGCCACGACAACATAGTGAATGTCTTAATGAGACGCCGAGGAGGGAGACAAGGGTGACGTGACAGTTGGTAAAGGAAGTTGCATTAATCTGACTTCAAAAAAGTTACAATGGCTTCAGGGAAAAGACAGATTTTCTAAGCATTCTCAGATAATAGAAGGAAAGGATCCGAGGAGAGGGAACAAACCCCCACTCCAGCAACGGACTTGACCCCTTCTCCATAGCCTTCTAGAGCCCCGGGAGTTGCCATCTCAAGGTGATTGTATAAGCCATATAACGCATCTGGGCTCAAGGCCAACTTTTCCTTCTCTAAATGAGTCTGCCTTAAGCTCTTCCACCTCGTTCCTCAACTTCTTCTCTATCCTTTGTAGACGAGTACGCTCCTTGGTCAGCCTAATCACCTCCCCCTTCTTCAAAAGAAACTCATCTTTCAGCTCCTTGCTTTTTGCCTTGGCAGCTTTAGCCTTATCACAGAGTTCTTTGGCTTGGTTGGACGTAGTATAAAACTTTGCCATGGCCTAGAAAACAAATGGATGAAGGAGAGTTAGAAAATTTTCATAAATTTCTTAGAAAATAAAATGAGAATAATAAGAAAATTACATAACTTGAAAAGATTATGGATGGCAAAGCATTCAAAGTCCTCCACTGACATGTCATAACATGCACTCACTTCTTTATCAGTGATAATTCCTTTGCACGTCTTTCAGGCATAGCCTTCGTCCAATACCAAGTTAGGAGGACAAGGGGTTGAAAATGAGGGATGAACTCTCTAAGGACCTTTGGCTGTAGAGGGAGTAGGATTTTCAAGCTAGACAACTGAAGGAAAAGCTTGAAGAGGCACCACGTTCACTGTCGGGTTGTTCAGGACTACTGTCCTGTCTTAAGGCTTTGGAACCTTGGAAAGAGGGGTCTTGCCAGATTTTTGCTTCTTCTAGCCTCGATGACTTGGAAGGTCTCCAAGGTCGATGTTGCTTGAAATAATTTTCCCCTTCCTAGCAGAAGTTTGGATGGCAGTCTTTTGGACGGCAGACTTTTGGAAGCTAGGTTTCTGGACGGCCAAGGGAGTTGGCTCGTCCTAAACCTGGACGTCCTCCTTTTCCTCAGTGCCATTAGCCACATTCTTCCCCTTGTTTTCTTTTATAGTGGCTAACCTTGTGATGAAGAAGATATAGGGTTAATAATATATATAAAAAGAGAGAGAGAGAAGAATGATGAAGTACAATGGATGACACTTACTTCGACGAGTGGTCTCCTTGTGCAAGATTTTCTTCAGTGGGTTCTGGACCAAGTCCCCAGATAACAAGATGATGGAGGGTTACCAAGCTGTGGAAGGACCTTCAGGATGAGCATAAGCTCTATTTATACGCTCCAAGTGAAACTTGTCCAAGCGTGGACAAGTAATAGCTGTACAAATATAAGAGAGGGTCAGACGAGAAAAGAATTAAATAAAATAGACGAAGTCAAGGAAGAAAGATGTACCTCAGGACGAAGACGACCTAAGGCATTGGTAAAAGGAGGGAATGGGGCATTATTTACATCAATTAGGTTCTCAGCCCAATGTCCAGAAACGAAGAAAAATTCTTTCTTCCATAACCTATCAAAAGAACTATGACTCCTAATCAAACTAAATTAGGGGCCTTTAGACGAAAACTGATAAAAACCAGTAGACTGTTTAATTTTTGAGGGTTTATAACAATAAAGGAACTCGTACACTATGATTGGACGATTCCCCTCAAAAACCTCACGCCATAACACTTGCATGGCCACTATATTCCTCCATTCATTAGGATTAAGCTAGTTTGGTCCAATACCCAACCTATGGAAGAGACCTCTACAAAAAAAAATTAAGAGGAAACCTAAAACCTACTAACAGGTAGGAAACATATACACCAAAACCAAAAATAGGAAAACAACAGCATTCTCCACTTTCGTAGAAACAAGGCCTAAACTCATTGGGAATTTGGTATCTACCTATAAGGGTTGCCAACTTACTTGTGTCTAGGGTGGGCGCCACCTTAAGGGCACAACTATAAGTGACATTTTCATCCTCCTCTTTGTCTTAAGGAGGACTTGGTGATTTACTTCTTCTGGACGAGCTAGCCTCAGTCCCAGAGGTCGTCCTATGAGGTCGTCCTATGTTGCATTTCATGGAATTCCTTTAAAGAAATTCTAGGAACCCTAAACAAATAGCGCTCGTCTAAGGAACTGCTATCACTACTTTCACTACTCCTCTCGTAGCTGCCACTATTACCAGAGGACTTATCCTGATACTCGTCTATTGCTCTCTATGTACTACCACTAGACGCAGACATATTTATAAAAATGCATAGAACTTCCTAAAGAAGAAAACCTAAGGAAGAAGGAGAGGAAGTACCTGATGAGAGACTAGAGACGAGGATGACTAGATGAAGCTCTTGGATGAGATGGTAGAAAGGAAAATATAAAAAAAGTGAAAGGGTAGGAGAGAGAATGTACATATTTATAGGCACCAAAGGTGGGTCAATGAAGCAACGTGGACCAATCAGGAGCTAACACGTGGGATATTCCTCGAAAAAATGTATCGCTGTGATAAGTCAATTAATAAGATCGTGACACGTGGCATAATCTGAAGCGACAAAAATCTACGTAAGCAAGGTCAACATGTGGTATATCAACTGACCAAAATATTGACACATGTCAAACATAAATGGTGAATCAGAGTCTCACTAAAATGTCCAAGACTACCCTTGGACTAAGAGGGCAATTGATGGTGGACCAAAAAATTGAACTATCTCCTGTTCGTCTACAGGGTTGTCCAAGCCCAAAAAGGTAGTCCCAATCCAAGAAGGTTGTCTAAGTGTAAGAAGGTCATCCAATATGACAGCAACTGGAAGACCTCCCAACACTTAGAAATTCTTAGGATAAATATATATTCAAAAGTTTATAATCCGAACCACGTCCTACTATTATGAAGTATGCGTAAAATCCTTATTCATCGCTCTAACTTCCCAATAAGTTTTTAACTTCTAATGACAGTTGTAGAAAATAAGTCTAAACCTTTTAACTTTCATAGCACTTGTAGAAGATAAGTCTGAACCTTCTAACTTCTATAGTAGTTGTGGAAGTTAAGTTTGAACCTTCTAATTTCCATTCACGTTAAGGAAGTTATTAAACAAGTAACCACTCTAAATCTCACTATAAAAAGGACTCATCCATATCAAGTGAAGGTAAGTTTCCACCATTCCTAAAGTTGGAATTCTCAAGTTTTAGAGAGAAAACTAACTTAAGCATCAGAGGGTTCTTGCCCGGTTCACTCTGGTTACCTTTGATCTTGTGTTTCTTTCTTTTTAAGCTTTCCAAGCAATCACTAGTCCATTGAATCTCGAAGTATCCAGCCTACTAATTTTCTATGTATCATCAGAAATAAATAGGGAAGTTTTTATATAATTGTGTAAATTTACAAGTTTATTACAGTAGTCAAGTATATTTATACTAAGAATATTCATTCTGTATTTAGTATTTTTAGGTATTCCGAGGATGAAGGAGGAGAGTAGATAATGATTTTTGTATGTAAAGAAAAATAAACAATTACAAAATTAAAAAAATTATTTTAATAAAATGTAGTATGGAATAAATAATCAGATGTAGGATATTTTAAAAAATGAGTATGTAAAATAAAACATATAATTTCTTATACTAAAATAGAAAATTTTTATTGCATGAGCTGATTTAAATAACTTGATCAAGAGCGATCAAGTTATTTAAAATTTGTCCTATAAAATGTTATTTAACATTTGGACCTCACAAACCTTTTTGGTTGTTTTCACATTCCTCATTAATTAGTTTTTTCTATGGCTAAATTTAAAATTAAAAAAAAAAAAATCCTATAGTCACATCTAGGAAAAATTGTCTTAAACTAAACTATTAGTACATTGTTTCTCAAAAAAAAAAACTGTTAGTACATTCTTCTTAAGATTCGTTATATAGAAATTGAAGTCATGAGAATGTTCTTTAGGACTGTTCTAGTTCACAAGAAAATGAGCACTTCTATGATTGAAAAAAAAAAAAAGAAAAAAAAAAAGGAAATTTCCTAAGCCTTGTAAATGATAAAAAAAAAGTTGTGGGTTTATGTGAAAGTAACAAACAGTCAATCTAACACGTAAGATATTTGTAGTAAAAGTTGTGGCAATTTACACGGTACTAAAACTATTCTCTTTAAAAAATATACTATAGTTATCAAATTGTCTTTATTTTGAGAATCCGTTACCAGTTACCAAATTGTCTTAATCAAACTAATAGTCCATTTTTCCTAATATTCGTTATTTAGAAATTGAAGTCATGAGAATGTTCTTTAAGACTGTTCTAGTTCACAAGAAAATGAGCACTTCTATGATTGGAAAAGGAAAAAAAAAAAAAAAAAAAAAGCACAAGAAAATTTCCTAGGCCTTGATTATAGAGGATGTGTTGTAGACTACAATTAATGTGTCCAATGTTTTTCATGCTTTGGCGCCTGAAAGTCCTGAACTCTGTTCGGATTTTGAAAACATACATACACGTATATTTTCCGTGTGAAAAGGTTACACACAACACACAAAAGACAAAAAGAGGAAAGGAAGAAAAATAAATGAAAGAAAGAAAAAGTTTTCCGAGAGAGAGAAAAAAGGAAAGAGGAAACTTCTTTGTAATTTGAGTTTTGAAAAGGAATGCAAGAAAGGTACTATATAGTTGTTGAGTTAGTTATCGAATTTACTGTTGTGTCTATTACTCTATTTATATGCGAGACAATTCTTTGTCGACCATTTCAAATTCAAAGGACACATGTCCTTTGGCCTATGGGACATTTTTCTTTTTTCTCTTTTTATTTTGAATAATTGGCTTTTGGTTAGGGCATTTAAAACATCTAATTAATCCTCCGGAAAAAAGTTATGGGTCAACTAGCGTATTGTCTCCGAAAAAGTTATGGGTCAATCAGCCGTATTGTCGGAGCTTTAGAAAAATTGAGAAATTTTTAAATGTTGGTCCCATGGCTTGTTTTTAGAATTTTTTTAAAGAAATTTAAGAAAATTTTTTAATTGATCATTTAAGTAAAGTTTTGATATTAATTTTATATGAAATATAAAAAGCTTTTAAAAAAATTAGTTACATCTTAATTTTCTCATAAATTTTTTTTAAAAAAATTTCATAAATCAAAGTTATTAAGACATTTGTTAATTTTTAATAATTTAAAAATGGATCAAACTTGGGTCCGGGTTTAAACCAAATCTTTTTAAAATTGCCTATAGTTTTATGCATGTGATGAGGTGATAAATTGAATTTTATATTTATAATTGCGCTTTTGTAATTCCCTCGTTTTTATCATGGTAATAGTTATGAACATTTCATAATTTTAAAATTGCCTATAGTTTTATGTAAGGATTATCAAATAGCCCACGGTCCATAACCCGACCCAAAAACTCAACGGCCTACCGAGCTAATGGGCGGCCTGACCCATTGTTATTGAGGCTCATGGGTAGCCTATTAGCCCAGTAGGTCAGGTCGTGGACTAGTTTTTATGCCCATGGGTACTCGGTGGGCTAGCCCAGTAGCCCAACTCATTGCCCAGCCCATTGGTCTAGCTCAATAACTCATAATTTATAACAAAAATATATAGGAAGTGCATGAAGGATTGATCTTAAGATATTATAGAGGAATTTTTTAAAAGTACTCCCTCAACCGTAAGATGCTCAAAGTAATTGTACTAAACTTAGTTTGCTAAATATATATTTTTCTAGTAGTCTAGTAAATTTGAATTAACCATTTGACTTTTTTTTTAATTAAAGATAAAATAGAAAACTATTTAAAGCCTTAATAAAAAAAATTAAATAGGTTTCCATCAACAAAACAAAAAATTAAATAGATTTGAATTTAAAAAAAAATTTGTAATTAAGTATTAAATTCTTTAATTCTTTCCTTTAAAAAAATAGATTGATCATTTCCTTATAAAAAATTGATTTTTCAGTTTCAAAAAAAAATTTGATTTTTTCCTTATAAAAATAATAAAATAATATGCTAAAACAAGCCCATAGGTAGCACATTAAGCCCAACCTGATAGCCTAGCTCGCTAAAGTTAAAATGGGCATTGCCCATGGGCAAGGTCATGGGCTAAGGTTTTCTCTTTCAGCCCAGCTCGACCCGGCCTATTAACTAGTTAATAGCCCATTATGCCCAGCCCATTGTGCCTATGAGCCAAGTAAAAATGGGCCGGGTCGAGTTAGGCCGGCCCGACCCAGCCCATTGACGACCCTTAGTTTTATGCATGTGATAATATGATAAATTGAATTTTATATTTATAATTGTGTTTTTGTAATTGTCATGCTTTTATCATGGTAATAGTTATGAACTTTTCATAATTTTAAAATTGTTTATAGTTTTATGCATGCAGTGATGTGATAAATTGAATTTTATATTTATAATTGTACTTTTGTAATTCTCAAGCTTTTATCCTGATAATAGTTATGAATGTGTTTGAGTCCCATCAGGTTCAGTGCATAGGAGCTCTAAATCCAATCCTTATCTATTAAAAGTTTCCTTCCACTTAGTTAAATATTAAACAAAAAATCAGACCCCAATAGGGCCAATACACATGCCAAAAAAAAAAAAAAAAAAACTGTTTTCTTTATTGTATAATTTACAATTTTATTTCTTTATATGAGATGAGAAATAAAGAGAGAAAAATTATACCAAAAAGTCAAACGCTCATTTAAAAATTATTATTTATTTCTCTCTCTCCAACGGTAAATACAACTAATGTCTTGCAAAAAATGCCATTTTCTTCCCCCACCCCCTTTTTTTTTTTTTTTTTGTGCGTATGGATAGCAAATTTCTTCCTATAAGCATAAAGTTTTGTGAAGTGGATGAAAGATTTCATAATAAAAAATACTGAAAGGGTGGGTTTATATTAACACAATTAACAATATACGGCATTCTCAAAAAAATTAACAATATATGGGTCAATTTGTCACAAGTATAATAAAACTATATATTTTCTTTTCTTTTCTTTTTAAATTTTCGAAAGTATTTTTTTACAACTCACAGAATTGTACCAATTCTGAAGAGTGTAACTGTTCTTTTTTTTTTTTTTTTTTTTTTTTTATGTAAATTTTGTTTTAAAGTCGTTTAGTGACCTTTTTGCAAATAACAGTAACAGTCTAACAGACATAAATTAACCATTTATAACTTGAGTCAAAGAAACTACATATGAGTTAAAACCAATTTAGAATTGATCAGATTTACATTTCATGGTTTGCTTCAAAACTCAGTTTGAATTAGCCAATGGGTTCAAAACTGCCTTATACCCTTCCAGAAAAAAAAGAAAAAGGAGAACAGGATTGAAGTAATGATTTAGTTTACCAAACACTTCTTAATGAATATTGTGTGTAGATGTAGGAAATCGAGTAGTAATTGACCCATACTTAACTGATCAATATGTAGATTCATGTTTATAATTGAGTAGTTATTACTCATTACCAAACATGTTGATTTTTATTTTATTTCTAAGTAACATGTTTGATTATGTATATTATTAAATTATAAGTAGAACTTATGAAGAATTGAATTATAGAACATAATTAACTAAAAACGTATGGTTGTTGCATGATGAATCTAGAGGGCATGTGTACATAGAGACAAAACTATAAATTAATGTATCATTATTAAGTAGGATTTATAAGGGAGGGGTCTATTACCTGCCTTTCTACTAGCCTTTGACTTGGAAATAATGGGTAGAAGAAAGTTTCTCCAATATCCACGTACACTCTTAATTAAGTACTCCCTAATAGTCATGTAACATGTTTACATAATTTAATAAGTTGTACGATTAAAATTCGCACGGGCAGTATTATGAATTGTCAATTCTCCCAATTGATTTAGACGAAAACTTTGTTTGAAATGGTTCAGTTGTCAAAACACTAGCCACATCTAAACAAATTCAAACTTATGTGCCTAATATCAAATTCCTTCCTTAATAATATATGCATATATAAAATGAATCTCCTTTATATTTTAGGGATATGTGTAAAAATTACCTTTCCAATGCTCTCCTAAATCAGTGAATTCAACATTCAAATTCGTGAAAAACGTAGGGCAGTGTTTTATGGGACACTCATAAATACTATGTCTCAACACAGTTTTATTTTTCAAACAGAAAATGAATCTTAACCCCAAAGACCAGGACAAATCATTGCACCCTGAATCCCAATGCCTGCTTTGTCGAAATAATAGACATGAGCTTCTTTGTAGTTTGAACATTGAAGTCAAATAGGCTAACCTATTAACAACCATAAAAAAGAGGTCAAATAGGCTATAATTAAGATGTTTATAAATAATGGACTAGAGTATGTATAGAATTAATAGCATTGACAATTATTGAAATTATTTGAGTAGGTAGAGCTTGAGTAATGCATTAGGCATGGCAGTAGCATTGATAGCTTGAATTCATTAACAAAGGAAAAATTTTTGCCCCAAATTTTTGCTCAAACTTGCTATGTGGTAATTGAATAGACCATTTATGTATAATTTTAGTAACATAACTCTTTTTAATGAGTCATATGATTTGTTCAATAATATACATGAATAGTTTTATATTCGTCACATAATAGATTGAAAAAGATAGCGTCAAACATATTTAAAGTCAAACTTTGTTTTCAATAAAAAATGAGGAAATTAACCATGATATTTTTTAGCTTAAAACTTATTAGAGTTGGTGAGCTCTGAAATCTTAATCCTCTATCCAGTCCATTGAATTGAGGACTATTAAACGAGTAGTGTAGATCTGCTCAAGATATCGAGTCGAACCAACTGAAATAGTGGATATCATTGGTGTCTACAATCATCAACTCGACCACAAATTCTTGGTCTTTCGAAGCAGTGAGTAGGCTTCTCTTTCTCTTCTTAGCAGTTTCTTGATTTAGTGAATTGAGAATGATTGAGTCTAATCAAGTTAGTAACACCGTTAACTCAAGTAAAAACTTGAATGAGAATACCACTATCCAAAAAAAACCTAATTATCTTTTTTCAAAATCTTTTCACAATGACTGAAATTTAATATTTTTTTGTTTTATAAAAAAGGGTGACAAATACAAACACAATTCATTATATCATACTAACAAAAATCACGTTAAGAAGTAAAAATTAAGTATATTTATGGTTAAAACAATTGGGAGCAAAGACATAGCATTAGTTCATTTATAAGATAATTACTGCCCACACCTTGATGCTACTAGTACTTGGATCCGACACTTTGTGGTCCTCTTGCTATTAGTTCCTTAGCATGTACATGCTGCCATGGTAGCCACAAGAAGTTTTACCTCCTTATCTTTTTTAAATTCAGCCACCCCCCCCCCCCCCCCCCCTCCCACAACAAAAAAAGTTAGTAAACTATCTTCACTTTCTTACTAAAATGCTGCAATTGAGAATGAGATTAACTTAGTTCAAGCATTTTAATTGTTGAACTTATTAATTATTATTATTATTATTTAAATTCACATTCATAATGACTATAGTCATTAAGTTATAAAATTTGCAAATCTTTTGTGCAATTTGCATTTTAGGACAGTGGCTGAATATAGATTAATCAATGCTCTTCAATGTGCATGTCTTTATGCATGAATTACAAATTATTCATTTTATAAGACAGTGACTAAATATAGGTTAATAAATACCCCTCAATGTGTTCATTTGTATGTTTGAATTTTCAATTAGTTATTAGAATATTTTAAGTTAATGTTATTGTAGTAGGTCAAATCAAAACGCCATTAGTGTAAGGAATAAGGTAATGTTATTCTTGAAAGACATAGAACAAAGGTATTACTTACTACAACAAGAGGGGTAATACTGACTACAACTAGAGTGTGATTAACCATTCTCATCCTAACACCGAAACCATCACTTGAAAATGAGTAGTAACTGTTCAACGAGATGATCACCTCTGCATTTGTTGTGCCTCTAATTTTCTCACATTTTTCATCTGGATGTGCAACACATGTCATTTATTTGATTTGTAAATACCATATGTCTTATTTCTAAATAAAAATTTGAAGAAATTTGAGGATTCAATGGAAGGAATGACTTTATTATTAGAGTGAGGTTGGTGAACCCCATGGGAAAGAGTTGCTCTCGCAACGAGTTCCTTTAGCGTGTTGCGTTGGAGTGATATTCCCAAAGTCAACTTAATCCAATGATCTTACTCTTTTTATTCGATCTCATCTTCACAGTTGTATTTGAGGTTTCTATGTATGGGAAAACACTGTGTGTTATTATAGATCGAAAATATGTATTAAACCTACGTTTTCAATTATAAAAGCGTACATTATATTACACACGGCGTGAAAGAAGAAACCCTAAAAGGGATCTCTATTCAGACTTGATCTTGAAAAAGGCACCAAAAGTAAACTCAGAATGAAGGGATGTAATGGTTACTATTATCAGTCTTTTCGGGTAGAATTTCAACATCTCCGGGTTAGCTAGATAGTTAGAAGTAAACTCAAGAAGTAAACAAGAAGAGATCAAACAATCGAAATTCAAAACTCACAAAAGCAAGAAAAATAGAAGTGAAGAAGCAACAAAAGCCCATTGGTTTACAAAAAAAGAAAAGTCAGCAGCATAAGTTTTTTCTGCTTTCAACTTTCCCTTTTAATAAAAATTAACAACTCAATTACCCAAAAACATAGGTGCTTTTTATGGTGATATTAGCTTGTCACCAGTTGTACTTTCACAGCACCAATTTCCCCAAAACCCATTTGTAGTAACAATATTTACTCTGATCTAATCCTTTCTTTCCACGTAATGCTATTTCCCTGCTTCGACAGCAAATTTTACGTGACAAATTATCATCTATTGTTATTAGAGAATAAAAAAATAATTATAACGATCGATTTCAAATTAAAAACCTATAACAACCTACTAATCAAAATTTATTATAAAAATATTGTCTCCTCAGCATTTCTAAACCGAGAATGACCACCGAACATTAAAAATATAAATTCGTATACCCAGCGTGTTCTCAACTTAATTTTGACTCTATCTCTCTCTCTCTCTCTCTCTAGAGATATAATAAAGGTAACCAATATTGAAAATACTCATTAGCCCTCCAACAGCCACAACTTACACATACAAGTACTCTTTACATTTCATCTCATTCCATCCGGAGAAGAAGACAAACCTCTCTCTTTGGTTTCCTCATATCACAGATCTCTCATTCGGCTTTATTGGTACAGAGACACACAGCTCTCAAATGCCTTTTCCTCACAAGCACAAAAATCAAACTCCAACACCATAAAAGAAAAAAAAAGCTTTTAACACATAGATATATATATAAAAAAAAAAGTAGATGAGGTGTAAGAGGCATCTATCTGACCTGAGTAGCACAGTCGGCGTGTGCGCCTCCTGTCTCCGTGACCGTCTCTTCGCTCTCATCGCCGCGCAGGCCCAAGCCCAGGCCCGAGCCCAGTCGGAAGCCCAAACCCAAGCTCAGTCCCTCGATGACCCGAGAAAATCTGACCCGAATATAAAACCGCCACCGTTGGTGTTCCCTCGCTCCGTCTCTCCTTACGTCTCTCGTCGCAAATCGGACGAAGCCACGTGGCAGCAACGGCACCAGAATTGTCATCAGGACCGTCGGTTCTATAGTACTCCTCAGGTCGGGCCTGCCACGTCATCAATCACCAGCACCACCACCAGCTCCGCCGCGACCAGCTTCTCCTCCGCTGGGTCGTATTGGAAGAAGAACGGTAGGTTCTCGTTGCTTTCGAATCTGTTCAGGTCCAGATCCGAGAAATTGGAATCGGATCCTAGGGTTTCGACCCGCGAGCACTCGGCTGCTACTACTACTGCTTTTACTACTACTGCGACTACTGCTGCTTCTACGAGTTCGTCTTCGCCGTCTTGGTTCGCCGCGATCTTCGCCGGCCGCACGAAGAATAAATCGAGGCTCTTCGTTTACGACGAGTGCACCGTGGAGAGAAAGCCTCGTCCGCGAGCTGATCGGGGAATGTCGCCGGCGAGAACGGGCGATTCCGACGAGGATTGCGAGCGTTCGCCGCCGGTGAGCGGTTGCTCCACGGAGACGTGGAGGTCGCCGGCGTTTCAGGTGCGTCGGACACGGCACGGGCACAGCCGCAACGTGTCCGGGATTGCATTTTGCCTGAGCCCGCTCGTGAGGGCGAGCCCGAGCCGGCACTGGAGCCAGAAAGGTATGCCGCCGGACATCGCCATCTCCGGCGAGGTCAGAGCTCCGGGGAAGTTTTGCAAAAACCGGTCGCGTAAGCTTGTGGATTTCGGAAGAGTCAATCACAACCGTTGATTTGTTTGACCGCTGACATTAAACCCCGTAACCGTTGATGAGTATCTCTGTGAAAGTACGGTTTTGCCCCTATCCCATTACATTTTCTTTATGTAATTTTTTTTTTTTTGGGTATGGTAAAAATAGTTTAAATTATATAGAGAGAGAAACATGGGGTGGGTATTTTGTGTGTTATCTTTTATACCAGAGTGTTGATTTTTACAGGAAAATTATTTTTTAATGTGAATATGGATTCTGATTTTTGACTATTCAATTTGAGTGGAGCTTTTGACAGATAACTAATTGCCTTTTTTCATGTTAGAATATTATTGTTTTTTTATTTTAGAGCAGTTCAAATGTTTGATTATGTATTGATTGTTTGTCCATTTTTTAAAAGTTTATTTAAATTGCTTGACTTTTATATAATCTTTTAAAAACTTATTCTCTCTTTCTTTTTTACAAAATATATTTTGATACAAGTTTTTTGACCTAATAAAAATATAATAAAGTGTATGTAAAATTCCTTATATTTTGTCTTCTCTAATTACTAATTAATTGAATTTAGTTATCGTGAGAGATATAACATTATAAATAATGTTCCACCTGATAAATTGAATATATTATATCTTTTTAATGAAAATTTCTCTTTATTATTATGTGAACATGCCAATTGCCTTCTTTTTTTCACAATCATGATTCATCTCAAACTCAAATTCAACGATAATGAATTTTATTATGGGGCGAACGCTATAGGTTGATATACTACCTCATTTTTTTAATAAAAAAAGCAATATAGTTTAAATTTATCAATTAAACTAACTAAACTCATTATTTATGCTGTAGTACCCTATAAAATAATGTGTTCAAATTTAATTCACGACCCTAAATATTTTTTGCATAAAAAATAAGCCATTATAGGTCTATGAGAACGACATTGAATACTTCTTCAATTATCTAAATTCATATATTTTGACTCAGTTTACACATTAGTTAACGTATGATTAGTTAATGTATGATTGAATTATATTACTTATACACAGATTGTTCAAAGACTTACCACATGACTAATGAGTGATTAAATTACATCATTTATACACAAATTGTTCCAAGAATTACTGCATGTTTAAGTTGTGTCAAAATATGTAGACGCGTGTAGCGGTGGTCCTAAAATTTTTGGCAATTAATGGAAGGAACACAATGGGCAATGCTCATGCTCTTGCCCACTTTGAATAGTTGCAATAAATAACGACTAGTATAAGCAATATGGGTGGGGCACTAGGCCAGGTGGTTGAAAACTTGATGAGTTCTAGTAGAGGTTGGTGGGGGCCACGAGTGCAATTAAGAATGACGTGTCATCCTTTCCATCCATCCATCCATATTGTTTGAAATTTTTTGGGTAAAAAAAAGTTGAATAAATTTGTGGGTCCTCACTTTTAACCCCACCAAATTCAAGCGTATCGTTCACTAGATGCAAAAATTTAATGCTGTAGCTACCTTTCACTCTTTTCTTTCTTTTTTTAATGCGATGATATAAGCAATACTTACACAGAATTTAATGACTTTTTATTTATTTATTTATTTCCTATTTTTTTGAGAAAGAATTTAATGAGTTTGAGTATGATAGATCACACTGCTATTTATGCAAGTCAGAAATAAATCCAACCGTTCTATTTTTTGTTTGGCCTGTGTTGGACCACACTCGACAATTTCTGTGTTTTGTGTACCGAGTTTTTTTTTTTTGTTGTTGCGGTAGTGTTCTGAGTTATGAGTATGACCAAAAATCTTGTTTATTAGTAGTACTAATATTAATCGGCCTAGAAAAAGTGGGGTCATAAATATATGATGATCCTGTCAAAATAAATAAATATATGATGATCTAGAAAAAAAAAGGGGTTTGGTTTGGTCTGCAATTTAAAGGGGGTTTTACGATTTCCTAGGGAATGATATGATTTTAGTACGGTCAATGTCCTTTTAACCGTCAGCTTCTATGGCTTTCCTTTTCTTTTACTTTTCAGTTTATTCTTGCTTCTTCTTTTTTTCTTTTGTGTTTATTTTGGCTTTAAATCAAATTTTAAGTATTTGATTTAAAGGCTTGGTTTTTAAATTTGTTTGTTTCCCGGGGTTTTCCTCTCCTATTGATATAAAATTTTTATAAAGCTTTTAATAATTATTGAGGGAATATATTGTTATTGGTGTGAATTGTGAAATAAAAGTGATTTTTTTTAGTAATTGATTATGTGAGAGTAATGTTTTATCACCTCCAAATTTACAATTTAGTAGTTTTGTAATTTAGCAGTATTGTTTAATCTCTCTTGTAAGAAGAATCAAAGTTTAAATCCACTACTTCATTGGTGTAAGTGTAACTATCAAATTATTAAAAAAAAAATATAACACTTCAAATAAATTATGAAAACGAAGAAGATATTTTTAATGTAATTTTTATCTTTTTAAAAGTAGGCAAATTTATGATGTTTCTTTTATTTGAAATGGATGGAGAATTTATGATCCAACTTGAAATTTAAAATCTGTAGATGAGTTTAAATGTGATAGGCTGATAGCTAAATTTGTAGATGAATATAAATGTGATAGCTAGTATATGCTGTGACTTAACCATTTGCATTCAAATTAAATGTTGCCCTAGTTTTTAATTTTTATCGCAATTAATTAGACAACTTACCTTTACATTTTTCTACTACTTGACATTTTGCAGTTAATTTGATATTTGCTTTTATTCTTTTTAAGGGATGCTTATATTTATGAGGGATGTTAGAGATACTACAAATTATATATATATATATATATATATATATATATATATATAAAAGTTTACGAACCGATATAGTAATGATTAATAAATGTGATTGGTGGATATCAACAACATAATAAATTAATGTTAGAATTATTTTTTATAATTTGTGACATCTTAGTTTGTAATAGGTTATGCAATAAAATTTATATTATTTAAACCATTTCAATGAATTCACTGGTGTAAGTTGCAATTTCATTTGGACTTCTTGAATTTCACGGTTAGGCTTTGAATTTATAAAATCAAGGATTAACAACACAATTGGTTAGGGTGATTACTAAGCCTAACTAGATATGGAAAACAAATTGGCCAATTTTAATTAGGTTATATTTAATCTACTAGTAAATGCTTGAATCATAGCTCATTGACATTATTCTCCAAATTAACCTAATACTAATCTTTCCATCAAAAAAAAAAAAAAAACCTAATACTAATCTCATAGCAAGGCTCATAATAGTGGCTCATTGTAAGGGCTTTGATATGGAGTAGACCGTGAGTTTGAATTTATTGGGGTGATGGTGTGATATTGTTTCAACTTAAAGCATTATTGCTTTCTCCAAAAGAAAAAAAACTTTAAAGCATTATTGCATTCTATTTTTAACACCTGAAATAATTGAGGCTCTAGGTGGAGTTAGGTCAAGCAATTAATGACACAACGGCTTAAGGGATTGCCTGCGACCATTTAATCAGTATTGGCCCCTTCAACATTTACCTGTCTAGTTCTTAGAATTATGGGGAAAAAAAATATTTGTATTAATAAATCTCATTCTGGATAACAAACTTTGAACTTACTCACCTAATTTTTATTTTTCTTTTTTGAAAACCAACTTACTAACCTAATTAAAGAAACATAATACCTGTCTTTCCTTTTAAAACCTTAATGGCTTGAACCCAACCTTTGAAAGATATCTCATATAATGAATTGTCTTTCAATAAATAATGTATATAAGTTTATAAAACCGCTCTCTCTCTCTCTCTCCAACATTTGGAAAGTGGGATTTGACCCTGATTCTCTATCTAAAGTTGAGTAGATAATACCATAAGTTACAAGACTCTTAGTATTATTCTCTTTAATATTCTTTCTGTATGATTGAAGTTGAAGATGTTGGTGTCCTTTTTTTAACTTCCAAAAATGTTCAATAAAATGTTAATAGAAAAATTAAAAACTATGGCTCTATGAGCTTATCATCCGTTTGGTTGTTTAGAAAGGGGGAGAATGGAAAAAGGGGTGGGTGGAGATTTTCCACACACTGAGGCCCACCAAAAACCATCCTCCCAAATTGAGAGGAAATCTTGGAGAGATTTTTTCCCATTTTTTAAAACATGAAATTCATTATTTTACTCCTTTTGATTTTAATCTTTTTTATCATCTCTTTATGTTCTAGGAGTGTAATAGTAAATTTATGCAAATCACCATTCTATCCTCCATTTTCTTCCCAATCAAACAAATCATATATATATATATATATATATATATAGCTTTTCACTTTTCCATACTTTTTACTGACCTCACATTTGGAAAATCTGAGACATTTTCTGTTATTTCACATTTCTATCTTTCTTACATTTACCTATTCTTCCCCTTTCTTCTTCTTCCTCTTTTCTTTTTTTTTTTTTTTTTTTTTTGGGGGGGGGGGGGGGGGGGGGGGGGATAGTTGAGGTATTGGGATTTAAACCAACATTTTTGTTGGAAACACCAATATGTGTTAATTGATTTATAAGACTCTTGGTCTCTAATTTATTTATAAAAAATCTAAATAAGGTGAAAGGGTAAGCATACCTCTCCTCCTCTCATTCTCCCTAAATCCTTTACTTTTCCATCCCTCTAAACTTCCAAACACACTATTAGTGATAAAATTCTCCAGCGTATTTCATGACTTATCAAATTTGTTCATACCATAATCATGGGTGGACCCACTTAGAAGGGTGGGGGGCCATGGCCCTCTCCCAAACTTTTTCAATATTATAAAATTACCCCTAAAAATTTCCCAAAGTTTTCAAAAAGTATATGGTTGGCCCCGTCAAACTTCTCAAATATTTAATTTTTACACCTAAATTAACCTAAAATTTTCAAAACAAAAGTGGTTAACCCCCTCAAACTCTTCATATTTCATGTTATTAAATTGGTTCAATTTTTATATTCGTTATTATTTTGGCTACCCATTCATAAGATTCTAGTTCCGTGCTTGGTCATAATCTTCTAAAAAATATTTCCTAGTATTAGTTGCATTAACAATCAACGGTAGCATGATTCTCAAAATAAATAAATAAAGCGAGGAGCCGGTATTACTAAAGAGTAGCATCATTTTGACCTACTGAAAACCTACTGATTTGGAACCCAAAAAAAATTGATAATAGACCTGCAAGACTTGAAGTGATAGGCTCAATACTTTGCTTGTACTCTTTCTTTAGATCCTAACTTAACTCTTTTCCAAAACAAAAAAAAAGAATCTATCGAGATCACAAGATTTACTAGTATAACTAATAGGGCTTGACACCAACCTAATGCAGCTACTGGTACGAAATTTTTTCTTCTTCAAAATAGGAAATGTTAAAACCATGGACTGAGTCAAAAACTTATATTCTCACTTAGAAGTATTGTTATAATTAAAAAAAAAAAATATTGGTTTTTCTCTCAATCACCATTATTAAGTGCCTATTGTGTCATAGCTAGCACGATCACGATCCTTACGAAGGTGACATCTATATATTCACACACAGCACTCTCCATATTCTTGAAGGCAACATATTCTCACAAGATTGCAATAACAAAGTTCAGAATATTTTTAATATGAATAACATAAAGAATGCATCAAAGTGGTACCTTTGTGTTTCTATATGATTTGATATTCATGGAACACTTTGTGTTCCTATATGTTGGTGGGTAAGTAGGGAGAGATTGGTTGTGGGACAAGCAAAATCTTCAACCTATTATCAAAAATGGTTGTATATTAATGTAAAGGAAAAATTAAGGAAGATAATTGTAATTAATAAACAAGTTGTAGAAATATATAGGCTATTTTACCAAAAAAAAGAAAAAGAAATATATAGGCTAATTCGAGATTCTGCTAGTCTTTATTGGGTAGGGAGTTAGGTTTTTGTTCTGTCGGTGGCTTGCTAATTCTGCTGAGATTAGGCATTGTTTAGTGCACTTTTTATTCAATTAATTATTGGCAAAATCTTTTGTAACATATATAGGTGAGAATGGGTTGGATACGTAGGTAGGAATATCTTTTGTCACATGTGTAGGTTAAAATAAGAAAAAAAGCACTATTTCAAGCCCTTCATTTAATTATAATATGGTAGAGGCAGACACCCTAGGAGTGCATTCCCATCTGATCTTTGTTTTATTTTCTTAGTTTCTTAGTGTTTTTTTGGGTCCCCATGTTATCCATCAAGTTGACACTTAAAATATATAATTTGAACTTCCTTGATTTAAGACGACGGGGTCCTCAAATTGTAAGAAACTATTCAATACTCTAAGAGTTATGTTCTTTTCTCTTGTAATAATGGTGGATCAAAACTTGGGTGTCTTTATGCGACTCATTATTATGTAAGAAATGAATGGTAAATCACAAGTTGAATGTATTTGTGTGAACTCATTATTATGCAAGAAACAAAGCATTACTCCTATAGTACTAAATAAACGACGATCCTACAATGAAGCTCTTGCTGTTTGATTCTCAAAGTCAAGACCTAGCTGGCTTTTAGAGAGAAAATATAATCTCATTTCCATCTATCATTAAAAAAAGGGGGAAAAACTCTCTTATTGTAGAATTATGCAACTAACATTGGCATATTTGTCAGTGAATTGCCAGATTTTTCTCTAGTACGTACTGCTCTCTTTTCCTCTGTGTTTAGGTATAATCATTCACAGTGAAAGGCAATCTACATTTCTACCCAACAAGCTCTGTCTAGATTATAGGAACAAGCTCATTATCTTAATTCTAGGAAATTATGCTATTCATCTCTCTCTCTCTCTCTCTCTCTCTCTCTCTCTCTCTCTCTCTCTCTATATATATATATATATATATATTTTACCATTCCTTTATTCTTTAATACTGTGTCCTTCCTCTTTTTTTGAGCAAATAATTTTGTGTCTTTCCTAGTACAATGTTCTAAGACTTTAATGTGAGACAATCACATATTTTTTCCCCAACCTCTAAATAACCTTAAGTCACATTGGATAACTTAAGTCAATGTAGGTTTGTATTGTTAAACAATCTGATTAAACAAGGAGTTGAATTCGGTGCCAAGTTGAGGAGTATCAACATTGAATTCAAAACAATGGTTAACGTAATAACACTTGCCAATATTTTAACTTGTATCGTCTGGAATAAACATTACTTTAACATGGAAAACTGGCTTTTCCATTTCAGATTCCGTATTTTTTTTAGTATGGTACTATGGTTTATTCATTAAATCATTCATTATGCTATTATCCTAGTTTCAATATTTACGTAATGAGCATTTTATTGAATATTAAAAGATGTATATGCATCAACTGCTACTTTTAGGTATTGTTTAAGGAAGGCTAGCTTAGCTGCACATTCACATATTGTCAACTTAAAGAAATGTGAGACCGCGCGCAATCACTGTAAAATTAATAGAATCCTTTTCATTGACTTATAATTTTGTTTTTTCTTTTGCCTCTCCCTTTCCTTCTTATGCTCTATGCTCTTTATTATATATATGATAATGATATTGACAAGTTTCCAACTTGGATAGTACATTATTGTGACTATGTACATTTGTCACTGAGCCTTCCATGGAAGGAAATGATTCTCTCTCTCTCTCTTACCAGGTCAACAGTGAAAATCAAATTTAAATCCTCATCCTTTCCCCACATTTTGTTTTTTAGTTTTCCAGAATCCTTTCCCACATTAAGGGATGAGTTTATTGCAATTGGAAAATTAATAAAAGAATTCATTGATAATCACAAGTATATACTTTAATGATATATTTGAAGTAGAACAAAGTTTAACTACAAAATTGGTTGTAGTTTAAAGCTACAATTTTACTCAATAAAATAAATATTATCACATATTTTGAAAACCTAACTATTGAATTGCATGTTCTTTACGTTTTTAATACACACCAAATTTTTTGTCAATCAGATGTTATTTATTATATGATCTATAAGTTTATATTTTATGCATAATTGTAAACTACAAAAACTTGCAATTTAAACAACTTATTGATAATATAACTATTGATCTTTAATTTTCTAGAAATTTTGCAAGCATGGAAGACATAAGAAGAAGATGTAAACCAATGGTGGATTTTTCAAAATTTACCTTCAATAAAAAGATATTGAGTAAGGTTGTAGCATAAGGCTACAACCAATTTTGTAGCTAAACTTTGTCCTTTGCAATATACATTGATTTTTTTTTTTGGGACAATTCATTAAGGTTTTGTTTAAACATTGATGATTGGTCAAATTCTATCAATAAAAAGATATTGAGTAAGGTTGTAGCAGGTTGTAACATAATGCTACAACTAATTTTGTAGCTAAACTTTGTCTTTTGCAATATACATTGATTTTTTTTTTTTTTTTGGGACAATTCATTAAGGTTTTGTTTAAACATTGATGACTGGTCAAATTCTAGTGACTCATTTTACAATTTATCAATGGGATTTTAGGAATTTCATAGGGTTTTTTTTTTTTTTTTTTTGGTATGGAGAAAAAAGCTGTAAACTTTATTAAGAAACATAAGCCAAATCGGCTTGGTTGGACATGAGGAAAGCTAAAAGCCTAAAACCATAGAAAGATGGTTAATATTTTTGCATCTCGTATCAGAAGATCAAAGGAGGCAAATGAAGGGGTTTCATCTTTGAGAGAATTAATCACCAACTCCAAATCACCTTCAATTACTATAGAAGAAATCCTAATTTCCAAAGAAAATTCCAATGCTCTCACGGCTGCTACCACTTCAACTTCAACAACTGAGAGAGGTAGAGCAATATTTTGGGACATTGAGGCTATAACCATACCCTAGTCACCTCCAACAACCACACCAATATTAGCTCTTTCTTCCTTTGTGAACACGACTCCATCAAAGTTGATTTCATAGTTGAGTTTCCTTAATAACTTTAAATGAGCCTAATCCATACATCATATAATTCAAAATTTTACTTACACACTTTAAATATGATATTAATTTATAATGTTTATCCCACCATCCAAATTAGTGTTTTAAAACATATCAGTGGATAGATTCCACATCCAAATTTAAAATTAAATTACCTACCTTTGATAATTTGGACACTTCTTCAAATAGTGGATTAACATTGGATATTCATCTAAAATTAGGATTTTAGTAATTGTTTTTGTGCACATTGCAAATATTTTACAATTAATGTTCTCAATAATTTTAAAAGAAAAAAAAAGACTCAGTCCAACACAGAAACTGGTTTACTATTATTTTCAAAAGTACTATTTACTCTCACCGGCTTAGATGAAGACTATATTTAATCAATAAATTGCCGAAGTTTTCATAGATTTAGCACGGCCAGGTGTTATATTAGTGCGTTTGTGCCCGTATTAGACACACTTAATTTAACATGACAGTTTGTATTATATGTAATATAATCTGCATGAAATTATTTTTGTGAGCACGATCTAATGGCATTTCTGAGTTCACTATTAAAACATTTCAAATTAATGTTTACAACGTTGACAAGACTTTTGTGACATTGTGGTAGATATCATATTGTGTCAAAGAAGAAATGCTGTGGTTAGGGGTTACAATCTAATCAGCAGATCAATTAAAAAAAAAATTATATGTACAAACACATATGAGACTGAGCTTCCAATTTATAGAAACTAGAGAAGCATTGCATTCTCTGAAAATTGTTCAAATTTCGAAAGTGAATTGCTTTTATTGGAGTGAACGTACTAAAAGTGAATATGTTTTTATCGTTGGTGTTGAAAGCGAATTTGCAGAGTGCGATAAGACTGTTATATATATATATATATATATATATATATATACACTCATTTGCAGAACCCCTCAGTTAGATATCATCATTTAAATTGAGTATTTTGGCTAATTGTGACATGAATGCATAGTAGAGGACAACTCTTGCTTTAATTTTATATGTCCAAAGTTTTATAGAAGTTACATAGAACAATTCCTTGCCTATATTTTACTTCGCTCCCTCTATTCGAATCTTAGATGTGATAAAAGAGAAGAAAATTATTATATTGCTTTGGTAATCAGCTTCATTTCTCAAGCATTTCAACAATTTCTTATTTCTTTATCTTCTTATTCCAAGAATCAAATGGAGAAAATGAATTATTTCCCCCATAAAAAAATAGAAAAGTGAAAAGACCACATAAACCATCAAAACTTTCTTTCAGGCTCTCCATTTTGCCAATTAAACACATTTGGAACCAAATCAAGCAATCTATTTTTCTCTTAAAAGAACTTAAGTCAACTTATCCAATTGGCCTAACTACTTGCAATTGCGTAAGTCTCCAATCTTTGAGTCTTCTAACATAGGCCCATCATCAAATGATCGATATTCCAATTGGATTGGTAATGACTAATATCTATTACCATCCCATTATTATTATTATTATTATTATTATTATTATATACTAATTTCTAAACCATTATCTCTGGCAGTGGGCAATAGAGACACTTATAATAGAATAAACAATGCTTGTTCGGTTTAATTTTTTAATTTTTTTTAATTTTTGGGCTTGTTTAACATATTAAAAAATTTATTGGCTTTTTAGAGAATTTTCTCTGTGGGAGAGAGACGTTACCATCTATATGCTAACATGCGCATGAGTCCAAAAATTACCATCATATTTGTCAAAAAGCTATTAGCAACAACTTGAGGGAAATGCCATCATATTTGTTCTGAATTACCTTCCAAAGAATTATAGAGTTGAGTGATCAATATCATTTGGACACACTGATCTCAAAAACTGCCAGAACTACCAGTTCATGCTCTGAATAGTAAATATGCAATGCTACTTGTACTCATGAGAAAATACAGTGACAAGGTGCACTGTGAAGCCAATAAGCTCTAAGCCTCTGACTCAATTGGCATTCTCTCTTCCCCTAAGAATGTGCGGAGAGTAAAATTGTGGGTTCAAAACCGATTGGTGCATGCGTTGTTTGCCAATTAAAAGAAGGTTCATTGTGGAAGTTTAATACAAGAATATAAATTCATACCGACTTCCTTGACACAGAAGGAAAGCTGAAGGGAAGACAGATAGATACATATATGAGAGAGAGAGAGACCATCAAAGTTTCTTCAAATTTTAGCCAATCCTCTATACTTTCGCTTTCATTCTAGGACAGGTTGCTCTTTCATCCAAACATAATTCAATGAAAACAGTCTAAAAACCTTGATGCCATTCTTGAAAGTTGTTCAAAACCACCATAGAGCAACAAAACACAGATGACATAAATAAATCAAGCTGCACAAGGACCATGGGTAGGGAAAGAAAGGTAAATAGCCAAAAAGAGGTCACACAGATCATTGAAACATCCTCATCCATGTTCACATCTATGAATTTTTAAAACCATTTCTTGCAGAACCAATTAACTTCTACTTTTAAGCATCCCAACAGTGTTGCATTTTTTTTTTAAATAAAAATAAGTTAGTCACATATGCCCTATACCTATTCCAATATCTACAAAACAAGGAAATAAAGTCATCCCCATGGATCTTCCGAACACCATTATATAGAATATGACAGGTTCTATCAAATAACCATCAACTGGATAACTAACCCTAAAAAAGAGATACAAAGCAATAAACCTGTAAACAATATGCTTTATTCTGAGGCTGGTAGTGTTCACAGTGGGGGAGGACAAATAATTAAAGATCATCCATGAGAGTCAATTTTCTAGGAAATTTCCAAAGTCCAAACCCATCAAGATAGAGAGCCAGTTTGAGATTCACTATCATTGTTCCGGGTTCTCCTTGCCTTACAATCATCAAGATAATTCTGGTAAATATAAGATACAAAACCCCAAATAGCCAAAAGCAAAGCAATTACCTTGATGCCATTCATGTTATCATGGAACACTATCACGGAAGCAACAGGAGTAATAGCCAAAGAGGCAGTACTGATTACATTGGAGAAAAGAGATGACACCACAAAAATTAATCCCACAACACCTACAGAACAAACCTGCCAAGCAACCGCTGTCCAAACCAAGGTCATAACATAAGAAACTCTTCCTGCAGAAAAAGCAACCATCTCCCCATGCAAAGTCTTCCATTCCCCACTTGCAAAAAGACCAACAACAGAAACACAAGTGGCAACAAGTGCTGTATAGATTTGCATTTCCAGAACCACTGAAAATGTTTCCTTTTTTAGAACCTTTTGGAAGGAAAGCTG
This sequence comes from Castanopsis chinensis, assembly GCA_032878915.1. Lineage (NCBI taxonomy): Eukaryota > Viridiplantae > Streptophyta > Magnoliopsida > Fagales > Fagaceae > Castanopsis > Castanopsis chinensis. The sequence goes on from JAVQMG010000081.1 coordinate 26,638, forward strand.
CATCAGGGAAAGCAAAAGAGAGTAAAGTGCAGAAGCTCCAAGGGTACAGAGGAAGCCAAGTATTTTTTGCCACTTAGAAACTCCGGATGGTCCATCAGAGTCATCATTAATTCCAACCAGGGCAGCAGAAAATGAAAGGATAACCACAGAGTTAAAAATTAAGGCAGTAAACTTCTGAGAATTGATGAAGTAAGAGAAAATCGCATTAAAAGCTAATTGGGTTGCACATATGAGGGAGTAAGTAGAGGCAGAGAGGTACAAGAGTCCAACAGAATACAACATGTTGTCACCAGCTATGAGCACTCCAAGAGAGAAGTAGATCGAGGCAAGAATTTTATAAGAGGGTGGGGCTGAAGAATTTGAAGGCTCCTTGGAGGAAGGAATAAGAAAGAATGGGATCAAAAGGATTGGAAAGGCAGCAGTTTGGACAAGAGTAGCCATCCATTTACTATTGCCACCCTGATCATAATAAAACCTCCCAAGAAGAACAGCAGCAGCTTGGCCCACTATGAGGAAGAAAATGTTTAGCCCCACCAAAATCCACCATTGCCACCGGTTGAGTTTTCCAATTAGTGACGGGTTACTCAAAGTCCCATATTTTATCATCGGCTCCTGATGATCTGTAATTGGACATATAACACTTGTAAATAAGTTTAGCATCCCTATAAAAAGATGTGTTTTATCAATCCACTGAAAAATTTTAGAACTTAGAAAATATTTGAACTGAATCCACAATCTCACCCATCACCTTGCTCTTACAAGGTAAGGAGGTCTAGAGGTTGCATTTGAGCTAGAGATCATAGGTGTAAAAGCATTTAAAGTTAAAGGATCAATTATGAAACAAAAAATCAAGTATGGCAATGTTTATACAGATAAATCTTTCTCTACAGCTTGAGGTTTCTGAAACATCAGGTACATCACTAGAGCCACCATACATGGAAAATATCAATATGGTTTTATATGTATAAAACTGCATAAAGGTCCTAGTAAGAGCTATGTAGCAATTGAGGTAAAAAGAAATGGTTCTGTGGTGAAGAAAGGATCTAATGTATAGGATGCTCCTTTACTTAAAACAGTGGTGAGTACATTCTTCTAATAATCTTTTTTTTTTAGGTTGGGGGTGGGGGGAAGAATCTAATGGAAAAATTTGTCAGATTTTATTATCAGGTTTACTACCCAAAATAATTAGAGTAATGATAACAATAAATTGCTAAAACAACAGCCTAGAGTAAAATGATCGCTTAGCCAAAACTAAAGAATTCCTAAAGGAAAGCAGTGAAGCTTTCTTAATCCTTATAATCTGAAAAAATTAGATAAGTACTTGGTTGTTATACACAAATTTAGTCTCCAAAAGGCAAGGGCAAGAGGTGAAAGATAAATAATGGTTCTAAATAACCTAGTAAGAACTAGCACTCTCACTTTGTACCCATTTATGTCCTCATTCTTGCATCATTGAAAAGATGTAGAGTTAGGATTGGTCAGGGAATAATCAAAAGAGCATGGGGATAACTAAAAAACTTGCAAAAGTTACAGGTATAGAATTATTGGCAGGGCTGTAAATGAATCAAAGCGTTCGTAAACAGTTTAGGCTTGGCTCGATAAAAAACTTGTTCATGATTTTGTCTGTAAACAAGCCAAGCTTGAGTTTTAGTTTAGGCTTGTTTAGTAAATGAGCCAAGTTCAAGCAAAAAACATTATTCATAAATAGGCTCATGAACATTAGGGTTTGATACAAAACAAGCTGAGGCTAGGCTTGTTTATAAGCTGGGTAATATGCTTGCCCATATCTTACTAAGGTTTTAATTAATTGGGAGTTAAGACCACTCGTCCAAACCAAATAAACTCGATATGAGTTTGATAATTAAGCTATGTTGGATCTCAAGCTCAAAATGTTGATATTTAGCTTGAGTCTGAGCTTGGTTTTAGCTCGAGCTCAGCTTGACTAATGAATCAGCTGAGCAATGTGGGCTCAAGCTTTTTAGACTTTTTGACGGGCTCAAGATTGAATGTTATTTATAAGCTTGGTTCCAGCTCAAACTAAGCTTGAATATTCTACTTTTGCTGTTGTGCTGTGCTCAAATATTCACTACTTTACAAAACTTGGATCATTTACGGCCCTAAAATTTATTGGAACAAGAAATAAGATAAGTAGTATGAGATTAACAGATAAACAAATGAAGAAAGCATTTGAAAAATAAATAAAAGGACAGAGAAGCCAGTTGTGCAGCTTCACTTAAAAATTGAAACCGACCTTCGTTTGATTGCTAAGAAAACAGAGAAAACAAATAATTTCACAACATAAATAAGTCAACATCTATAAGTGGAGGTTCTGATTTTCTTGGGCACAAAAAGATTCAAAATTTCATTTTCTTTGTTTCACACGGTTTCTCAGCAAATCTAACTGCGAATAGAATATTGGTTCCATCCATAAAAACCCAGAAACATATGATTTAAACTAATGAAACCCATCTCTAAATTCTATTCCAATAGACGAAATTCAATATTTTGACTAAATAAATTAAACATAATAAATATAAACATAATAAATATGAGAGAGAGAGAGAGAGAGAGAGAGAGAAAGACAGACCTGTCATGGTTTTCTGAGTCACTAGGTTTGACTGAAGAGTTTGGCCCTCCAAAGATTAAGATTAAAAGTGAGAATGAGAGGTTTTAAGAGGGTATTGGGTGCATGAATTTTACGCTTTTTTTGAGTGGGGGTTTTGGAATTTTTTTTTCTTCTTATGTTTTCCACTTTCAAGAATTGCGTGAGCTTCACGGGCTCAAACTCAACGAATGAAAGCTGAGAATTTGGCGTGGAAAACAATTGTGCACCAATGATTGTGGCAGCTGTAAATATACGACATAGAAATGAGTCACAACTCAGAACTCAGCTGGTGGAAACAGAAAATATAGTAAAAGATTTGTTCGGTTTTGAAAGTTTAAAGTAAGTACATCAAAGTTCAAGAGAAAAACAAGTACTATCTTTTATTAATATTTTAATATTTTTAATCATTTATTTTAGAATGGACCAAAAAGATCCCGATCTTGCAGCCCTGTACAATAGTGCATATAAAGCCAATATTGAAAGTTAAAAAAAAAAAAAAAAAATTTAATCTCTAGCCCTAAAATCAGAAACTTAAAAAAAAAAAAAAAAAAAAAAAACTTTTTTGACTTTTTCACATTTCTAACTTTTAGATCTTACAATAATTGCAAGGGAACTAAATCCAAGAAAATTTTGGTTTGGTAACCTCTAAAATTAAAATGAAAAATACTTCAAGTCGGTTCATTATTCTATCATATCAAAATTTCAAAATATTTGTCAATAAATAAAAGCTTACCATAGATTAATGATTATATTGACACTTACCATAAGCAAAGTGAGCTTGTTGTAAAAATATTATAGAAATATGTTGTGCATATAGACTTTCTCCAAAATTTCAACTAGAATAACTTTTATTCCATGATAATATACCCTACCAATTAACTAACTATAATCTCAAAAAGAAAAAAAAGTTTACTTTGTCATTATGCTTTGTGAGAATGTACTAAGTCGAATATTTACCAGAGTTGTTCTGCTTGAGATAATTTATTTTCTTGGTATTTCTAATTTTAAAAAATAAGCTAAAAAAAAAAAGAACAAAGCCAAAATGTAAAACTGACCCTATAAATTTCACTACTTTTCATATCATTCTTTTGAATTTGAATTTTGTAATTTCGGTTCTCTAAGTTTTATTTACTTTCAATTAAGTCATATGTTTACAATCTGTTAGTTGCTACCATTATGTATAGCAAAACTACGCCATTTTGTCATTTTTTATCTTAATTTATTATTAATTTAGTTATTTTAAGAAAACGTTAAAAAAACCCAGATATTATATTAAGAAATGGCATCATATGTGGAGAACAACATTGAAGAACAAAATTAATCCCCACCTGATACCCTAGCCCGATACTGAGAGACTGAGAGGGAGAAAGAGAGAGAAGAGAGACCGAGAGGAAACAACCATAATTTGAATTTGAAAATTAGAATGGGATAGATTTGCAGAATTGCAGCAATGGCTGACTTAGTACTTATGAGACCTAGTGTTGCTCCAAGGGCTATCTTAGTACTTAGAGGAACGTTGCTCAAAAGCCCAACAATGCGAAGGGCTTTGAAGATGACCTCCGCTTTCTGGCTTGGGAGAGCTTGAAGGGCTCCGTCAGGTTCAAAGTAGCTTTGGAGGCATTGAAATGGTTGCTGATAGGTATGGAAGCAACAATGTATGTATTGCAGGTCATTCCTTAGGAGCCGGGTTTGCTTTCCAAGTGGGAAAAGCATTAGCCAAAGAAGGCATATATGTGGAAACTGGAAACCCATTTAATCAATCCTCCTCCTATTTCATTAGCAACGAGCTTAAGAAATATGGGAGAAGAGCCTGGGTTTGCTTGGAAGAGATTTAAATCAATGCTTCTTAATTTGTGGGTTTTTTTTTTTCCTTTCTTTCTTAATTAACATTTTCTTAATTAATAAATATAAATAAATAATTTTTTTATTTAAAAAAAGATAAAACAACGTCGTTTTGCTATTGATAATGCAGTAGCTAATTGATTGTTAACGAAAGACTTAATTGAGAATAAATAAAACTTAGAGGATTGAAATGACAAATCTCAAACTTAGAATACTAAAATAAAAGTAGTGAGATTTAGAGGGTTGATTTTGTATTTTTGTCAAAGAACAATATATTTCAAAAAAGGGTAAAGTTTCCAAAAGGTTGTCTAACAAATTAGATTTAGAAATAAGGGAAATTTTTTTTGGCCAAACTACAATATTGGTCCCTCAAGTTTGCTTTGTGTGTGCAATCGGTCCCTCAAGTTTGAAATGAACACAATTAGTCCCTCAAGTTTTAAAACTGAGTTATATTGGTCACTCTACTAACTGCTGTTAATGGTGTTACTTATGTAGCTAATAGAACAATGACATAGTTTTTTTTTTCATAATGAATGAAAAAATTTTCATTTTAATTTTAGATAATTTTTTTTTCACTAAGTCACGTGACTCTCACCGCGTAGACAACGTAGTTCGTAATCTTTATATGAGTTTATAGTAACACACACGGCTCATCCATTCACAAATACCAGTACTATTCAATATCTCAGGCTCAAATCTAAGGGCTATATTTCAGTAATACTCTATTTTTGTTTGGGTTTTGATGGCATTAAGCTCATCTTGCTCTTATAGTATTGGGTTTGGTGGCATTTCATGCCCTAGAGTAAACCCCAGAGAAGCCCGTCATTGTCTAAGACATGGTCAATTGGGTTTGGCTTTCTTTGCTAAGCTTGAGGAATCTCAGCAACCCTCATCGCTTCACATTTTGGCGGATTCAACGTAGAGAGCCTGGTTCGTTGCTTGGCGAAAAGAGTCCGTTACAGTTCGGCAACTCCAACGGCCTCTAAGTAATGTTAGGATTTAGCTTATGTTCCTACATAGTAACATATGTAGTTAGCCATGCAACAAATTTAGCTTATATCACCACTTGTTTCCCTGTACGTAGGTGCAGGCTAAATCCTAATTATGCTCGTGCCTGAAGTCCTTATTGTGTGTACAGGTTATGTTTCTATTAATGAAGTTGTTTTCTTTGGTAAAAAAACAAAAAAAAAAAAAAACAAAAAACAAAAAACAAAAAAGTAATGTTAGGATGGAATTTTTGGTTTTGAAGGTTTTGGGCTATGGTTGTTGTTGGCGGCAGTTAGGGCATGGGTCTCCACCAGTGGTGGGTCAGTGCTTGGTTTCTTCCCTCTCTCCTCTTTAGGTGGGTTTTTACAATTAGAAAATGATTTTTTTTTTTTTTTTTTTAATTTGGTACCGACTGTGAATATTGTTTCTTCCTTGTAAATTTAGTTTGTAATTTTTTTAATTAAAAACATGTCACGTTATTAAAAAAATGCCAACTTATTATTCTGTTAGCAACGTAAACAACACCATTAATGGATTTAGTAAAAGGATCAATTCAACTCAATCTTAAAACTTGAGGGACTAATTGTGCTCGCTTCAAACTTGAGGGACCAATTGCGCATACAGGGTAAACTTGAGGGGCCATTGTAGTTTCGCCTTTTTTTTTTTTTTTTAATCTCTTTTTAGAAACAAAATAAGGGATTTAAATGAACATACAACTAATTTTTCAAGTTGAATTATTCTCAAATGAATTTTAAAATCTATGACTTTTTTAAAGGATGAAATGTGTTTTGTGTGATGAATATGTAAAGTAAGAGATGAGTTCAGGTAATTTGGTGCAACTTTACATAAATTACACTTTTTTTAAACCATTGATTTATATTAAATTTAACCGTAAAAAATACCAATAGCCTAAGTCATAAATTTATAGAAATTAATGAATCAGAGCAATTTCTCTCATCATGGTCATGCACCGTGCATATATAGTCATGCACCGTGCATAATAGATAGTGAACATTCATTAATTCATTCAATAAATTAATGCATTAGATTCTCTCTACAGGTTTATGGGCTATGGTCATGCACCATGCATATAGAGTGATGCTCTACTAGTATAATACATTTTAAAATTAGGTTTACGTGGTCAAATAAAATTTGGGGTAAACATAACATTAAAGAATGAATCGATAGAGAGCTCTAGCAAATAGTGAATGGAGGATAATGTTCAATAGAGCCCAATTCAAAACACCTTCTAGCAATAGCTTCTAATCATAAGCTTGTAGTTTTAGACACAAATGGGAGATGGTAGGAGCTCTTTAGTTATTAACAAATGCTAGGAAAAAGGAGATTAACGGATCACTACAATTCATTTTAGCGAACAAAATTAAAGAGGCCAAACAAGATCTAATTAAGGCGGTGGAACCGTGGAATAAGAATGTCTTTGGGTAAATATAACAAAGGTTAAAGAAGTTGAGAGGATCGATAGAAAAAAATACAAAAAAGAGGATAGCGCCAGTATGAGTGAAAATGAGGAATAGCTCCAAAGAGATACTATGAAATGCAAAAAAGGGAAGAAACCCTTTTGAGACAAAAATATAGGATAAATGGCTAATCCCCTAATCATAAAGAGATAGGGGAGTTGGGTTTCAAAGTAGAAAAGAGATAGGGGATTGCTTGGTAAATTTTTTAAGAATTAATTTATTGAGCAATCCTCCAATCTCTGAGAAGATTTATAACTTAATCCAACCAATGATACTTTTTTTTTAGAAGATCTAACGTCAATGAGAAAATTTTTGTATGAGATAGATTGTCTCATGAGACCTATGTTTCAATGACATGTTGGTTCTACACGCATGGGACCTATATGTGATTGAGACATAAATCTCATGAGATACTTTCTCCTAACCAGTGGTACTTAATATTGAAAATGAAGACCTAACTAGAAGATCCCTACATAAGAGGAAATTAAGGAAATCATCATCTTTAAATATGAGATCTCTAAAAGCCATAGAGGCTGTCAAACCAGTTCAAAGTTTCTTTTTCAATAAAAGAATGTAAAGACAACTAAACCATACTTTCTTGACTTCGATTCTGAAGGTAAAAGGGGCTGCTAAATGGATCTGCTTAGAGCAATCAGTCTATGCAATAAAGTGTACAAACTAAAAAGTAATTTCCAAAATTATGGCTAATAACTGAAACGGTTACTCCCAAAGTTAGTTTCTCCTAGGTTGGAGCCTTAGTTCCTGGAAGTATAATTCAAGACAATGCTATTACTGTCCGCTAGTTGCAAACCCATGTGATACGTGGAAAAATGTAATACAATAATTTTATAACGCTTTTGTTAACGGGTGCTGTTCAGCACCCGTTAAAATTGATTTTTTTTATTAATAAAGTAATGTTGCCTTTCGGGAGTGGATGGTAAAGCAGCAGTTAAAGTGTCAGCAGAGCACACAAAATCACACATTTTCAACTTGGTTTTGCACTATCTTTTTTTACCCAAATCTACAAATCATCCAACCAAATGCCCCAAATTTCAAACCCAAGCCATATTGTCAAGCTTTTTTACATCCCAAATTGAACCCAGCCACCAAAACAACCCAGATACAACCAGAAATAGAGAGGAAGGAAAAGTAGAAATAAAGGTAGAGAAAGAAAGGAGAGGTCGACGATTACTAGTGGTGGCGCAGGTGAGCACCTCTACCAGAAAACGGTGATGGAACTCAAGGGTTCGGCCATGGCTGAGATGAGAGAGAGAATCCGAAATAGCAGAGAGAGGGAGTGAGACGGATTTGGTCGTGGTGGGTTACAAATATGGTGGTGGTTTTTTTTTTTTCCTTGGATTGAAGCATGAGAAAGACTGAGAGAGAAGGAGTGAGACAAGAAGTGGAAAGTGAAGGGAGCAGCTTCAGACATAGTAGAGTGTAAAAGTTGAGAAGAGTTAAAAGAGGAACAAAGGGTATTTTTGTCTTATATATATCAAATTTAGCTTTTCAAAAGCGTTTCTCTTTCCTCAGTAAAATTAGCCACGTGTAATTTATTTATTATTCTATTCCTTCTTAACGGGTGCTGTAAGTTAACAGGACTCATTTTATAATAGAGTGTGATGTATAATTGACTAAATTACTTTTTTCGCTCTTAAAGTTTGGAATTTTTTTTTTTTTCATTTTGGTTCTTTAAGAGCATTCACATCAGTTCATTTAAAACTTCCATCTATTTTACACCAAAAAACCTACTTTTTATATTTTACACATTCACTTTTACAATACACCCACATCAGTTTATCTATTTTACACGTTTAATCAATAAAATATTCATTTCTTTCACACTTTCTCTCTCTCAAACCCACCACAACCCGCGCAGCCACCGTCGTCAACCACCGTCTCTCTCAAGATCGACGCCTCCGGCCTCCAACACACCGGAATCCCAAAGAAAACCAGTAAAAAAAAAAAAAGAAACAAACCCAGAAAAAAACCCACCGACTCGGCTTGCTCAATCTTGCAGGCGACGGACTCGTCGGCGACTCGGCTTGCTCGATCTTGCAGGCGACGAACTCGTCGGCGACTCGGCTTGCTCGATCTTGCAGGCGACGGACTCGACGGCGACTCGGCTTGCTCGATCTTGCAGGCGACGGACTCGACGGCGACTCGGCTTGCTCGATCTTGCAGGCGACGGACTCGTCGGCGACGAGGCTTGCTCGATCTTGCAGGCGACGGACTCGTCGACGACAAGGCTTGCTCGATGAGAGGAGAGAAAGGGAGAGCTTTGCGTCTGACGAAATGAGAAAGAGAGAGCGTGAGAGTCGGTACAGAGAGAGAGAGAAAAAAAAACTATTAAAAAATTATTTCCACATGCTACAGTGCCCGTGTAAATTTACACGGGCACTGTAGCCCGTGTATTAGTTTTCACATTTTTGCATGTTTATACACCCACTGATGTGGGTGTTTTTTTGCATAAAATGTGTAAAAATTACCCTTACTTTTATTTTAGAAGCTTTTACACAATCTGGTGTGATTGCTCTAAGTTTTAAAATTTTCATTTTAGCTCATGAAAATGGAGATTTTGAACCAAATGAAAAACTAAAAAAATAATGAATGACCAAAATGAAAATTAACCCACGTGTTGAGAACCAAAAGTGTATTTTAGTCTAGGTGCATGTGTATTTAATTTTTTTTTTTAAATATATAAGTTTTATTTAATGAAACATATAATTCATTTGCATTCAGCAACAATATATGGTGATATACATATGATAAATGTAATTTAATTAAAAAAAAAAACATCCCTTGGTAACAACAAGATTCATTGGTATACAGGGTTCTAAAGGCGAAATATTTTCTGCGATGTGATTTTGTTGAGGCATCCCTTGGTAACAACCCATCCTTTTCTTGGCGTAGTATCATGTCTGCCCAAAATTTGGTGAGAGAAGGCTTACGATGGAGAGTTGGTAATGGTACCAATATCCGTATTTGGAGTGATAAATGGCTACCCTCACCATCCACGTATAAAGTTGCCTCACCCAGACAATTTTTGCACCAAGATACAAGGGTAAGTGAGTTGATTGATCATGCTACGGCAAGTTGGAAGATTGACATCCTTGATGCTTTGTTCCTACCCTATGAAGCCGATGTAATAAAAGGAATACCGCTTAGTTCTCGCCTTCCAGTAGATAAATTGATTTGGGCAGAGGAATCTAATGGAAAGTTTAGCGTAAGGAGTGCGTATAGAGTAGCAATGAGGCTGTCCAAACTTTCTGACCAAGGAACAAGTGCAGATAGGAGTCTCTTGCGACTATTTTGGAGGAGGATATGGGACCTACCATTGCCACACAAAGTCCGCCACTTTGCATGGCGGGCATGTAAAGATATTCTCCCTACCAAGGTTAACCTCATGCACCGAAATGTGCTTAAAGAACAGGTATGTGATGATTGTAAGATGGAGTATGAGACAACTGGCCACTTGTTCTGGACGTGCCCACGAGCCCAAGATGTATGGTCCTTTTCAAAACTTGTGATGAAGGCGCCCCATGCAAGAGTGCTTTCTTTCATGGACGTGTTGTGGGACATGGTAGTAGGTGAACGTTTTGATGCGGAAGTGACAGCAAAGGTTGTTTGCATTGCATGGGCTATGTGGCATAACAGGAATGAAATAAGGAATGGTGGAAAGAGAAGGAGTGGTAAGGAACTAGTGAATTGGGCTTTCCAATACATAGAGGAATTCAAGGCAGCCAATGAGTGTATGGGTACCACAACAACAAGAGCTGAGAGCAAAGATAAATGGTTTCCTCCTCCAGTACATGGCTTCAAAGTGAATGTTGACGGGGCGGTTTTCAAGGGTCAAAGAACAGCGGGTGTTGGTGTGATTATCCGTGATGATAAGGGTCAGCTTGAGGCTGCATTAAGCAAGAAGATAAAAGCTCCACTGGGCGCTGTAGAAGCTGAGGCTAAGGCGTAGGAAGCTGGGATTATGTTTGCAAAGGACATTGGCATCCAAGACTTTATCATTGAGGGTGACTCACTTATCATTCATCAGGCCTTATGCGAAACATCCACTCCGCCTTCCTCTGTTGCTGCAATAGTACAAGGGATGCAGGAACTATGCAAGGAATTTTGCGGGGTTGAGTTTTCTCATGTTAGGAGACAAGGCAACAAACCCGCCCACTTACTAGCTAAACATGCTTTTAGTGTTGCTGATTTCACTGCTTGGGTTGAAGAGAATCCTTGCTTTTTAGAGCAAGCTCTCATCCATGATGTAATAAATTCATTCTCTTCGTAATATAATATTTAGTATTCGTATCAAAAAAAAAAAAAAAACATCTAAAATGCTTAGTTATAATATTTGCTTTATATTTTTTTGAGAAGATGTTATAAAAGGAGTTTATTTTAAATATTACCATAATTCACTAATTTGACTATTTTAAATATTACCATATATATATATGTGTTTGTGTGTGGGAACACATATTACATGTTTCATTAAGTTTAAATACTATATAAGTTTAGAATTGTAGCAAGTTTTTCTTCTCTTTGGGTGCGTTTGTACAAGTTGTTGGAAAACTGCGTTTTGAGTTTAAAATGAGCGTTTGTAAAAAAAAAAAAAAAAAAACTATGAGTAGTTGTGGTTGCAAAATAGAGCTTTGAATTTTAAAAATGCTCTCTTAATCTTCTAAAACACCTAACCAAATAGAACCTTTAAAAATATAGTATAATACCTATATTATTGAAAATAGAATTTTAAGGTAATATTTTGAGCATTTTTTCATTTTAATTACTTTTTTAGAGCTTATGTCTCTAATTTTTTATGCATATCTCGTTTGTATGTTTCGGCCCAAAGCTGAAGAGTCTAACTTGAATAAATTTACTTTTTCACCATAAAAAGTTGAAAGTTGGCCAAAAAAAAAAAAAAAACCAAAAAACCAAAAAACCAACCTACACAAAGAATCATTTTAAAACCTAATTAATCCAACTCAAGTCCAATCAAAGTTAACAGCACCACACTGCCAAATCGACCATAAAAACAATACCTATCCAAAAAAAAAAAAAAAAAAGACCATTGAAAACAATAGTTTTTGAACCCCTTGCGATAACAAGGGTAAGTGTGTGTAATATACAAGTATCGAAATGGGACAAAATAGGTAATTAACCTTAATTTCAAAACTATGTAGCAAAATACCTTTCTTTTCAAAGTATTTAGTAAAATGCCACTATTTTTGGAATTCGATTTTAATAGAATAGAGTTACAGGTGAAACTTAACATTAGCAATATCAAGTTCTATGTATAGTTTGTTCCTTACATTTTGACATTGTTAATATCAAGTTCTACTTAGAAATATACGTAATACACGATTGGAAAGATATCGAGTTTTACATAGAACTCGAGTTCTAAAACATGAAAATTTTACTAAATATTTTAGAAAGAGGGACATTTTACTATGTAGTTTTAAAATTATGGGTATTTTATCCATTTTGTAAAATAGGTGCAAATGTGCAATTTGCATTTTGAAAAAGAATAAGAAAAAAGAAACGTGTGCAAATGAAAATACCGAGAGCATAAAGGAGTATATACTATATATTAGGAATAGGGTTTTAGGGATTTCAATCAAATACAAGTAGTAGTCAGTCGATAATGTCGAGTTCGAAGTGGAGGTGGAGGCAGAGGTCGAGCAGGTTAAGGTTTAGGCCTTCTTTACCGGAAGAGTTGTTGGAAGAGATCCTGTCATGGCTTCCAGTTCAGTATTTCGTTTCAGGTGCGTTCAAAAGTCATGGTCTACTCTTATCCAAAACCCAACTTTCGTTGCCAAACACCTTCTTCACCATCAAACAAAAACAGAAAATCCAAGTATTTTGGTCGAGAGCTCTGACTTCGTAGGATATGGTTCTCCCTGCACCCTTATCCTGAAGTTGATAATGCTGTACGCATTGTGGACCTTTCAAAGGACTTGTGCTTGCCCCAACTTCTACCTCTAAGTCTCGACATGTTTAGTTGCATCAATGGTATTATTTGCATTGGTGGTTCCTGCCTTGCCCGTGGCGGTGGCAGCTTTGATAATGTATTTGTCTTGTGGTATCCAGCAATCAGAGAACGTAAGATCATTCGTTGTCCCTCACCTCCTCAGTGTCCTGCCCATTTTCTTCCACCATATAACTTTGGAGCATTTTTTTGCATTTGGTTATGATCAATATTCTAATGATTACAAGGTGGTTAGAATTGTCACTTACAACAACAATTCTCCACCTACCCAAAATTCACTCTTCACAGATGTTTACTCCCTAAACATCAATGAGCTCCTAATTATTTATATCAAAAATAATTTTTCAGTAAGTTATGTATGATTTAGAGATGATATCATATGGATGATGTATTAGTTAAATTTTAATTCTATATTCCTCTTCAATCTCTGTCATTTTTTGATGGATCCGTAAATTGTTGATTTTTTATGCATTGGAATTGTGATAGAATTTTGGGGGAGGTTTGGTTATTAATCTATGAGTAGTTTTTTCTGTAATAACATCTCAGCTATTGTTTGCTTTGGTGTCAATTTGTTTTAGGGAAATTCACACAGACTAGGTCACTTGAGGGTCCGTACCACTTGTTAATTTGATGAATTAAGTTTCCTTTACTTTGGTGGAAACCATATTTACTGTAGGTAGATGACTTTATTATAGTTTTTGTGGTCTCTTAGTATTTCAATGATGTAAAAGTTCCTAGATGGGTTGGTTTAACATGAAACTGTTCATGTTGTTGAGCTTTTTACTTACAAATTTAGAAAGATAGTTTTTCATGTTCTGGTATTCATCATGATGTGCTTCTTTTAGCCAAGCCACAGGTTTGTGTTCTGTTCAACCTTTATATTTAGCCTGGGGATTCACCTAATGAATTGTGTGTTTAGTACACTGTACCAAGAGCATTCTATCACTTTCTTGACATAATTTATTTTTTCTTCTCAATCCCCTTAGCATGATGTTCCTTATTATCCTTGTCCATTGCATACCCAGTATTCCAAATAAGAATAATCCTTCTCTTTTATTTCATTCCATTCCATTCTTTTCTTTCTCCTAGGAATCAAATCCCAAATTTTAGGGTTTTAGGCCTGGTTGTGATTAAGTTAATCAATTCTTTTTTTGATGGGAAGTTAATCAATCATTTGGCAAGTGATTAATTAGATTTATTAATGGTGGGCAGGTTACGGCTTAAAGCAACGTGGAGGTTTTTTTACTGATTGTTTTCTGTAGTCATAAGTTAGGCTATTTAGTTATTCCACTCATGTTTTGTTACCCATCTTCCTCATCGTATAGGTTATGCCTTGCTTAGGAAGAATAATGCGGAGAATAATGCGTTGTCATTGTAGTTGTTTTTTGACTTCATGTTTCAAATTCTTCTGTAATATTATCTGGCATAATGGTTGTCCTACGTCTTAAAATTGTTTTATTTATTAAAAGAAGAAGAAGAAGAAGAAGAAGAAGTTTTTAGTATACTACTATATCGTGAGAGAGAAAAAAAATAGTTTGAAAGTATCTAAAATCTAAAAAGAACTGTTTTAGTTCTTAAAAAAATTGTTTTATTTTTTAATTTTGAATTTGACAGAAAAAAAAAAAAAAGGAAAATGGAGAAATCTGCTTTTTAAAATTTAGGAATTTTTAAAATAGTAATTTTACATATCTAACTGTATTGTTTAAATTTCTTAAACTATTAAATTTGATAGTATTTTGAGCATCCAACAGTAGGAATCTAAATTGGAAAAACCCTTTAAATAGTACTCACGAGCCACGTCCAAATTGTCATGATTCAACTTTTTAAGAGAATATCATTTAATGCATTGTTTGTCTAGTAAAAAGATAAAAATTAAAAAAAAAAAAAAACTATCCTCATTAATTTAAACAAATAATAAAATTGCCTTTTTAAATAAAGTAAATGGTAAGATAATACTTTTATTTATAAATTTTGTGTAAAGAACTTTATTTTGGGACATTTCCAAATGGAATAGATAGATATAGAAGTATAGATAGAAATAGATATAAATTAGATCTTTTTATTTATTTATTTTGGGTTTAGTATTATAATTTTCCATTTCGTCATTTCTTTTAACACAATGCAAAATCCATATTAACCATTGATTGCTCTTGAAAAGGAAAGAAGTGAATACACCAAACCAAATCAACAAGGAAATTATATTTTATCATCCTAAACTATACCTTAAATTACACTTTGCATCTTTAACTTTTCGAATACACATTTTATACCCTAAATTATGTCCCTTGTTACACTTTATACCTTGATATTAAGTTTTCTATTACGTTAGACAGAAATTTCAAGCATGTGACTCCACTTAGTCTTGCCTAAGTGGCACAGAAAAAAAGACCAAATGCCCCTCTTCCCAATCATGAATCAATGAAAAAAAAAAATTATTTCTTCACTTCTTACCCACAATAGAAACACAAGTGGCAACAAGTGCTGTACAGATTTGCATTTCCAGAACCACTGAATATGTTTCCCTTTTTAGAACCTTTTGGAAGGGAAAATGCATCAGGGATAGGGAAAGAGAGTGAAGTGCAAAAGATCTAATGGTATAAAAGAAACCAATTATATATTGCCACTTAGAAACTCTTGATGGTCCATCAAAGTCATCATTGCCTAAAATCAGGGAAGATGAAAATGAGTGGACAACTAGAGTTAAGAATTAAAGCAGTGAACTTCTTAGAACTGATTAAGTATGAGAAAACTACATTAAAAGTTGTTTGTGTTGCACATGAGGGAGTAAGTAGAGGCAGGGAGGTAGAAGAGTCCAACAGAATACATCATGTTGTTTTATCAACAAAAAATAAAATAAAATAAAAATAAAAACAAAAACAAACCAAAAAAGAAATGCATCATGCTATCACTCGCTATGAGCACTCTAAGAGAGAAGTATATCAAGGCAAGAATTTTAAAAGAGCGTGGGGCTGAAGAAGTTGAAGGCTCCTTGAAGGAAGGGATAAGAAAGAATGGGATCAAAAGGATTGGGAAGGCAGCAGTTTGGACAAGAGTAGCCATCCATTTACCATTTCCACCCTGGTCATAATTAAACCTCCAAAGAAGAACAGCAGCAGCTTGACCCACAATGAGGAAGAAAATGTTTCAACTAAAGTGGCAAATTGCACAACATGGGACTGAGTTTCAGACTTAGATTTAAAACATCAGTGGTAGGAACGGAGAAGAGTCCCCACAAATCAGTGTATGAGTTTAAAAAAAGCATGAGAAACATTAGTACTAGAACGAAAAGGAAGCCTTTTTTGCTTTGCAATTGGACCAAGCATACGAAGATCATCTTTATTGCTATTTACAACAGGAAGCACCTTATTAAGAAGGGCTAATTTCTTATTAGAGGGATGACCTAAACAATAGTGCCAAGCATTAAATGGACATGTATGTACTGAAGAAACAACTGATTTGAACATATCTAACTTGAAGTCTTGTTGCAGGAAGTAGAGACCACCATGTTCTTTACCCAGACCAATCATGCTCCAATGAGTAAAATCCCGGATAAAGCACAGGTTAGAAATGAAGACGAAGCAGTAAAATAAAGATTTTGTAAGATGACTAATGGAAATCAAGTTGAAAACTATAACAAGGTACACAAAGTACACCAATCAAGATAAGAGTTTCACTGAGTTTAACTGTGCCTATATGAGTTACTAATGCTGTTTCCAAAATAGGTAAATGAGCAACAGTATTGATGACAAAAGTAATGGTGGTAAGATGAGGGCTTGAATGGACTATAGGGCTTGAATGGACTATATGATCAGTTGCCCTTGTGTCCAAGATCCAATCTTTAGATGCAAAAGCATGTCTATCAACAAAACTGGCTGAAAAAATGGAAGGTTTGGAATCTATGCTAGGAGTAGAAGGGGAAATGGTATTACCTGTGAAATTTTCAATGAAATGGGAAGTAGCACCACTAGACTGAAATTGAGCACCAGAATTCTCTATAGCAGATTCATAAGCAGAAGAAGTTTGATATGCAGAATTGGTTCAATCAGTGATTAACTGAGACTTCATAAAGCTCAAAAGTTGCTCACATTGAGCTTGTGTAATAGGACATTGAAAAGGATGAAGCCCAATTATTCACCACTGGAACCAGAGGAGCAGATGGTGTGCTTGAAGAACCACCATTGGAGGAAGAATTGGAAGGAGGAGGTGAAGTGTAAACATTGTTAGCTGCAAGTACATGCACACTTACAATCTAGAACAGCTTGAAAATTGATTAACTGTTCTGAAAGAGCCTTGAACCTGTAAGTCTCAATTGAGAGTTGGCCTTCTGTCAAAGATGATAATTCCCTTTGAAGCACAAAAATCCTTAGAGCATTGCCTTGAGAAAACCTATCAGACAAATTAAGCCACACTTCTCTGACATTGTTAGTGTACATTAGACTTGAAGCAATTTCTCTTGAGATGGAATTGATGATCAATGAGAAAATTGTAATATTGCATTTCATCCAAGAGATGTACTCTATTGCAGAAGCATCAGGAATGGCTATAGTTCCAATCAGACACCCAATCTTGTTCTGGCTGATAGAGATACAAGCATAGCTCTTGACCAACTTTGATAATTCTCAGCACCAGTTAATGGTTGAGAAACCAATTGACTACCTAGAACATCGCTACTGCTCAGAAAGAATGGATTAAGAGATGGATCTTCCATTCCGGCAGAAGCTTGACCAGTAGAATAAGAAGAATTTGTAGTGATTGGATTGGTGGAATTTTCAGTGGAAGTCATTGACGAGCTTAGAGCTCTGATACCATGTTAAGAATTTCACTCTCTCACTCAAAAGCAACAAGCTAAATAAAATGGAAGTCTTATTGATGAAAAATGAGAAAAATGAAATCAGTCCCCAAATAATTAGGAAGGCACTAGCTAACTAACTATCCATATTTACAAGAACAAATGAATTAATTTCACGTGGATTATATTAACAGCTAATTAACAAACTGTAACTAATAGCATTTGAATAGCTTGTGATTCATTAAGTCCATTATCATTAACTAATTGAAATGGAGTCACTTCTTTTCTGGACTTCTTATAAGACCTAGCATCATTCGCACTAGTCTTAGCACCAGCTTTAACAAATACTAAATCAAGAATACACAGACAAGCACAAAAATGAAATCTAGAACAACAAAAGATGATATGACAGAAACAGGAACAAAGGCGCAGTAAGAATTGATGGTCAAGAGATGCCAAAGAGCAACAACTTTTAATATCTTGGATCATTAATTCATAAAGATTGGGAGACTGTAGAGGATGTGAATCATAGGATAAGGTACTTTATGATGGAATTAAATTAAAGAAGCATACAAGCAGTAAACTTTAAAATTACAAATGAAAATTCATGGGATAAAACAATTATGAAAATAGAAATTACAATTAAAAGAAGAAGGGATACAAACATCACAATAAGCTGACATCCAGTCATACAAAGTTCGCAAAAATAGATTCTTAAGCTCAAGAGCAGAAAGATCAACAGCGTTGAAAGTCCAGTTATTCCTTTACTTTCCAAATAATTGTCATGAGACAAAAAGGAGTTGCAAACCACACCAGCCTACTCTTATGTCACTCAAACAATAATTTCCAATCAAAATACAAAAAATTACCTTCTTATTGTTACTACATAATGTAAAGAACTCCATATCATGCCAAGAAAACAAACCACAACTTCTGAGCAATGAAGTAGAACTATAGAAGATGTTCAACTATTTACTCACAAGAATCACACATAAAACACAGTTCAGTAGATTAAAATCTCTTTGACAATCTTCCAAAGTTTGAATTTTGTCCAGTGCAACCATCCAGACCCCCATAAAAAAGGATTTCTTAGGCACTTTATTACACCACTCCACAGGAAATTGCATATCATCTGAACTCTCAAAACCTCGTAAAAAGATTAGACATCAAATATACTATTTCGTTAGGCTTCCAATTTTTTTTTTTTTTTTTTTTTTTTTAAATTTTCTAAATAATTTGATAGTTGGGGAAGGGAAGATTTGAACCCTAGACATACATGAGATGCCAATTGAGCTGCAACTTACAAGGCTCCAAAACAGTCTATCAAACCCCTCACCCACTGTAATATTAGAATATAATAGGCCCATCAAAGAATTGAATGACTTTAATTCCTAGTCTTGAAAATCTCTAACAAACCTAAGATTTCAAGAACAAAAGCCCCTGTCTTCTGAGTACTCCACATAAGAATTAACAGGAACAGCCTTTCTCCTTACCCACAGCTATTAGGAGCAAATCAGGAAATGATTCTTTTCATGCTCTTTCACATCACATAATATGCCAAAATTAAATGCCCCTACCATCTTTACCACAAATGTCACAAACCCAGAAAACCTCTCTAACCAGTCCTAATAACTCACCTCTGACCAAGTTTGTCGTCTACTAGTCCTAAGAAACTCCATATTTCACTTGAATAACACACCTCTAAAAGTGGTCTCTTATGTTTACTTATTCATAATAAAGTGACTAAATTTTTTGTTTTTAATTTTTTTCTTTCCACAATCTTGTTGAAAGGGACTTTGTGGCATGACATAACATGTGACTAGATAAATGATTCACTTGTACCCACAGTTCACAGATTAAAGGATAAGACTATTTATGGATACTTTATACAAGAAGAAAATATCTGCACTATTAAGAACAGGAAAAATGATTTGCAATGTGTAATTAATGGAGTTACTCTTTGACGACAAAAGTTGAAGAAAAAGTCATTTCCAAAATTACTAGTAGGTTGGCATTTTTTTTTATAAGTTACTAGTACGTAGGCATTGACAATTGCTCCAGTGTAATTAGCTTCACCAAACAAAAAACAATGTTAATTTAAATTGAGGAACTAGATTAATTATGCATGTGAAAATGGTAACTTCATTCAGGGGAAAAAAAAGCACACCTTGTCATAGCCACCCAATCAAGACAGCTCTCCACAGTCCACACCCTTTTCCCAGCTAAAAGTTTATATACATTAGTCAAAACCAAAAATGTGTTCCAACATATATAATAATTATGATGAAAATAATATGAATGTAAATGATCAGGAAAACTTAAGGCAATTCAGACCCTTTCCATAAAACTTAGGAGGTTTTAATTCCAGGCATCAGGCACTACTTGACAACGTACAGTTTTGGCAACTGCAAAATCTGATTCAGCGGTCTCAAGATGACATGGAAATATTCTTGTTGTCATTGTTACGATCACTGCCTGTATTACTCTTTTGAGGTAAGTCATCGAATCGGGGTACCTTCCAATGTCATAGAATGACAAGACTTAGATTTTTTTTTTTTTAAGTTACACACGCACCCAGTGGGTCTTGAAACCACAACCTCACCCTCCACCTTACAAGGGAGGAGGTTCCAATTGAGCTCTAGAGCTCATTGGCAGCCTTGTGGGATTCATGTTCATCAATTTGTGCATTGGGATTGGATAGAAGCTTCCCTTCATCTGAAGCAATGCCACTACCAAGGCTTCATTTCCACTCTCCTCATTCTGCTTCACCTTCTCCTTGGTATCACTCACTTCCGCTTTCAAGCACACCACTAACAATAAAACCACATGTATTTCTTTTCTATCCAAAATTATACTCCTTGTTACTTCCTCAACTGAAGTGAACTTTAAGCAAAAATACACTTTACTCCTTATAACTTTGATTAATTGTCATTTCCATCCATTAACTTTAATCAATTGTCATTTTAGACTGTTAAGTTTAAAAATTGTCATTTTCATCCATTAACAATTCGAAAAATTGTAATTTTAAGTCCATTAAGTTTAAAAAATGTCATTTTAAGAGATTTAGAGTCCGTCTGAGAATTGATGAAAACTTTCAGCTTATTTGATTTTGTAACTTCTTTTAAGTACTATTCATGAATCTCATTACACTTTTTGGTACTATTTATAGATCCTATTGTACTATTCAACTAACTTTTAACTTCTTTTTTTCCACATTTTCAGCAAAAATATTTCAGTTTCAGCTAAATAAACTATTCTCAAATGGACCCTAATAGAAACTTTTTAATCACAATGAACAAAAGGACTAAAATGACCGTATTATCAAAGTTAATGGACTAAAATCGTAATGTTATAACTTAATGGAATGAAATGACAATTGATCAAAGTTATTAGAAGTTAAGTGGATTATTTTTTTTGCCTATTTTTACTACTTTCTATTATTTTGCAAAATAATATGAACAGGAAAACTGAACAAGAAAAGTTAGGGTATAATATTTACATTTTTTCACATAACAGTTTGTTGAATTTTGACCAAACTACACAACAGTCTACTACGACAGTGAAGCAGATTGCAAATGCATAATAAATCTTAACCTATCAATATGCACAGTTACATCAATTTTCTGGATTTTATGAATTTTTATTTTTCAAATAAAACCCTACAACTTTTTTGGTACATTTAAAAATAAAAAGAAAAATAAAAATAAAACGTTATACTTGGCAATTGAAGAAGGATACTTCCAGTTCTGAGTTGTATATCGTGAGCTCAACAAATTGCCAATCGTGAAAGGGCGATTACTTGTCTCATTTTTTTCAGTTCCAAAATAATAATAACAGTAATAATAACAACATTGTAAACACAAAAGATAACAGAACAAATTCAGAGTTTACTTACGAGCAACAACACGCACTCCTCGTAGACCCCTTTTTTTGTTCATCAAAAAACATCAACACGAACTCCGTGAAAGTCTCGAAGACAAATAGAAGACCCTTTTTTATATTTATTTATTCATAATAACAGAACACACAGAGATAGCATAAAAGCAGATCCTATTTAATTGGGCCCACCAACAAGGAGGCCCAACGACATCTTTGTCAAGGACAAAGTCACATAGAGAAATAGCAGTAAGGCCTAATGAGAAATTGTTTTTCTTTTGAAAGCCCATGTCACTGCTGATAACCGTTGTTTTTAAAGTCCAACATTATTTGGGCCACCAGTACTTCAACGATTTCCCTCCACAGCTTTTCTAACTTCGGCTTCAACTCTGCTTCCACCCACCCCATTCCTTGTTCAACAATTATTTCTTTGGCCCCAGGTGGGAATAAATCTGCGAAGAAACAGGTATCTTTGCATCCTAGTTCATTCGACGAGGACGCTTGACATTTTGAAGCTTGCAATTCTTTCTTGTCATTCTTTGAAGAGGATGACCCTGCTTGCTTTTCTTTTCCTTTAGCATTGACGTAGTCTTTCCACTCTTGTACACGCTGTTTCTTGTATTCTTTGGTAGTTCTAGCATTACTCAACGTTTCTCTCATGAATTTGACTGGGAAATAGAGTTTGAGTTTCTTATACATCGCAGTATGTTGAGGTGGAAAAAATTCTGCGAAACAACAATTATCTTCGCATTTCTTTTTGTCGACCTTGCATGCAGCACACGCCATATTATCTGTTTCAGAAACACACAAAGACAAATACAAAGCCATAAATATCAATTTCCTAATCAAAATTGATAATCTATATATTGTGTATGGAAACCTCTGTTCGATAATATTTCACTAAGCACTCTTGTATGTAAAAGAGACTACCTAAGAAAATATCACAAACAACTAAGAAAGTGGGAAAACAAAAGCATCATCGAAACATGATAATAAAAACAAGGTTAATATAATGTTGGAGAAGAGAAAGGGAAACGCACGGAATAATACAAACTGACATAGGAGTAGAAGATCTGGCAGATATATTTGAGATGTACAACTATGAGGAAGGAGATATATAATATAGCAAATTTAAGGAAGCAATGGATATGGGGGCAGGGCTAATATTTCTAAGCAGTGACAGTGACTAATTGACCCCAAAATTGCAAATTTAAGGAAGCAATGGATATGGGGGCAGGGCTAATATTTCTAAGCAGTGACAGTGACTAATTGACCCCAAAATTGCAAATTTAAGGAAGCAATGGATATGGTGGCAGGGCTAATATTTCTAAGCAGTGACAGTGACTAGCAAATTTAAGGAAGAAATGGATATGGGGGCAGGGCAGTGACAGTGACTAGCAAATTTAAGGAAGCAATGGATATGGGGGCAGGGCTAATATTTCTAAGCAGTGACAGTGGGCTAATATTTCTAAGCAGGCTAATATTTCTAAGCAGTGACAGTGACTAATTGACCCCAAAGTACCCAAAGTATATGTGACTTAAGAAAGTATAAATGATGAATGAGTTGCAAATTTAAGGAAGCAATGGATATGGGGGCAGGGCTAATATTTCTAAGCAGTGACAGTGACTAATTGACCCCAAAGTACCCAAAGTATATGTGACTTAAGAATAATAAAAAAAAAATTTTTCTAAACTTAAGAATAATAAAAAAAAAATTTCTAAACTTAAGATTAAGAAAATTGGATATGTAAGTATATGGGATACTAATTGACCCCCAAAAAGGAAGCAATGGATATGGGGGCAGGGCTAATATTTCTAAGCAGTGACAGTGGGCTAATATTTCTAAGCAGGCTAATATTTCTAAGCAGTGACAGTGACTAATTGACCCCAAAGTACCCAAAGTATATGTGACTTAAGAAAGTATAAATGATGAATGAGTTGCAAATTTAAGGAAGCAATGGATATGGGGGCAGGGCTAATATTTCTAAGCAGTGACAGTGACTAATTGACCCCAAAGTACCCAAAGTATATGTGACTTAAGAATAATAAAAAAAAAAATTTTTCTAAACTTAAGAATAATAAAAAAAAAAATTCTAAACTTAAGATTAAGAAAATTGGATATGTAAGTATATGGGATACTAATTGACCCCCAAAAAGGTGAAGAATAAGAAAATTGGATACTAAAGAAAATTTGAAACTAACAAATATGCAAGTATATGAGATACTGACAAATATGTAAGTAAATGTAATATATTGGAATTTTCTATTCAAACTAAAAGATTTATTAATAATTTAAAACAATTTAAATTCTATTCAAACTAAAAGCTTATTATAAAAAATTTCTACACTTAAGAATCAGAAAATTGGATGCTAACAAATATGTAAGTTAACAAATATGCAAGTATATGAGATACTGACAAATATGTAAGTAAATGTAATATATTGGAATTTTCTATTCAAACTAAAAGATTTATTAATAATTTAAAACAATTTAAATTCTATTCAAACTAAAAGCTTATTCTAAAAAATTTCTAAACTTAAGAATCAGAAAATTGGATGCTAACAAATATGTAAGTATATGGGATACTAATTGACCCCTGAAAATGTGAAGAATAAGAAAATAGGATACTAACAAATATGTAAATATATGGGATACAAAAAAATATGTAAGTATATGTAAGTAAATGTAATATACTGGAATTTTCTACTCAAACCAAAAGATTTAATAATAATTTAAAACAAATTTAAATTTTGATGTGGTATAAATAAATACAACTTCAAGTGTCCATGGAGATCGTCCATGAGGAGCAAGGCATGCTCAAGAAGAGGTAACCTGTCGAGGCATGCTTAAGATGAGGTAACCTGTCAAGGTATACTCAAGACGAGGTAACCTGTCGAGGCATGCTCAAGACGAGGTAACCTGTCAAGGCATGCTCAAGACGAGGTAACCTGTTGAGGCACGCTCAAGACGAGGTAATACGGACGAGACGTGAGCACTGGTCATTTTACAAGGTAAAATGACTCCGTATTGTACGAGTAACCGCCAAGTGACCGTTGCGCGCAAAGAGGGTAACTCCTAAACGGTTGGAATGTACTTTCAAATACAAACCTCCTCAATTCTAGGGGAGGTTACAAACCCAATAACCGTTCTTCAGACACTATATAAAAACTGATTCAGACCAGGAAAATGTACGTGAAAATCATTCCCAAAAAATTGGAACTTGAAAATACTTGAGAGAAAAACTGGCTTTGTCATCGGAGGGTCATTGGCCGGCAACCCCGGTCACCTTTGATTTTCTTCTTTCTTTTTCAGGCTACCAAGATCAACTGTGAGCCCTATCAAACCCGAAGCATCCAGCCTACTGATTTTCCTCGCATCATCAGTTGGCGCCGTCTGTGGGAACTGAAAACAATTTTCGTTTTTGTTTCGTTCTTTCAATCATTCTTTATTCCTAGACAAAAGGCTGAATGGTTCGGAAAAGATCAAGGGCTACCAGCCCAGGCCACCAGGAGAGTAGGGATGCCTCCAGTAATCCTTACCGCGAACGCCAGTCAGCGCCTGTCGCGCAGCCATCATCCCTTCAACAAATGCAGTCCATGGCTGTTGCTATGGCGGAACTGACCCGCCAAAATCAGGAGTTGAACCGAGAGATCAACATGAGGAGGCATCACCATGAAGGACATGCAGAAGGACGACCCCAGGGCTAGGAAGGTAGAGGAGAAAATGCTGAGTCCGAGGATCAGACAAGGGGTACTACTTCAAGGAGGGTGCCACATTTGGAGAAAGAAATGGATCAGATGAGAAAAGCCATGGAAGAGATGAAGGAGAATATGAGGCGGACGAACCCCGTGGAGGATTTAGTTCACCGTACGGATTCTCCATTCACGGCTTCCATCAACAGTCATCTCTTACCCCCTAAATTCAAGATGCCTTCCTTAGATTCATACGATGGAAACCGCGACCCATGTGACCATATTGCTACCTTCAAGACAACCATGCACCTTCAGGGAGTTCCAGATGAGATTATGTGCAGAGCGTTTCCTACCACGCTGAAGGGGCCAGCGAGAGTGTGGTTCAGTAAAATTCCCCCAAACTCTGTTGGATCATTCGAAGAATTGAGTAAAATGTTCGTTAATAACTTCATCGGAGGACAACGCCACAAGCGTTCTTCTTCTACTTTGTTAACCATCGAACAAGGGGAGCACGAGAGTCTACGGTCCTTCATTACCCGATTCAATAGGGAGGCCTTGACAGTGGACGAGATGGACGATAAGTTGCTGTTGGCTACTTTCCATAATGGGGTTAATTCTGACTTGTTCATTCACAAATTGTACGAGCAGGAACCTCAGACCATGGCTGAACTCGTCTATTCAGCCCAAAATTTCATGAACGCCGAGGACGCAATAATAGCCAAGAAGAGGAAAAGGTCAGAACGCCCGGAAGCCAGGCACCGACATTCAGATCAAGCTCCTCGTCCTAAGAAGGCCCAGGTAGGAGAAAAAAGGGATAGGGATGGTAGGAAGGCAAGTTCATCCTCAAGAAGTCAGTACACTTCCCTGAACACCCCGCTAGAGCAGGTTCTTATGCAAATCAAGGATGATCCGTCCTTGAAGTGGCCGGAGAAAATGAAGGGAGACCCTAACAAGCACAACAAGAACAAGTATTGTCGCTTTCACAGGGACCATGGGCACGACACGGACGAGTGTTTTGATCTAAAGCAGCAGGTAGAGAACCTCATCAGGCAGGGAAAGTTGAGGAATTTCCTTGGACGAGACCACAAGGACGAGAAGCTGAAAGCCAAGGTGGAAGAGTCCTCGCGACCCCCGCTAGGAGAAATAAGAGTTATTGTAGGGGGAACCTCAGCAGTGCAGTCATGTAAATCGAGGAAGACATACCTGAAGGTGGTGCAAAACGTCCAGCTGTCAGGACGATCTCCAAGGACGAGGGAAGCTGACGAGCAAGCGATCACGTTCACGGACGAGGATGCTGGAAGAATTCACCAACCCCATGACGATGCAATTGTCATTACCTTACTTATTGCCGACTATACGACCAGAAGGGTGTTAGTAGACAACGGTAGCTCGGCGGACATTCTGTATTACCCTGCTTTCCAACAAATGAGGCTAGGACGAGACCAGCTTCGTCCAGTGAGTTCGCCCTTGGTAGGATTCGGGGGAATGAAAGTACAACCGGTGGGTACCATCACACTACCCGTAGTGATTGGGGCATACCCACAGCAGATAGCTAGAGAGGTAAATTTCCTCGTGGTCGATTGTTCATCGTCATATAATGCTATTATTGGAAGGCCTACTTTGAATAGTTGGAAGGCGGTAACCTCCACCTACCATTTGTCCATCAAGTTCCCGACTGAGCATGGTGTAGGTCAAGTGCAAGGAGATCAGCTGGCTGCCAGGGAATGTTACCTGGCCATGTTGGCTATGGACGAGCATTTACAGACGATGGGCATAGACGATGGAAGAACTAGAGCGGAGCCTGTGGAGGTGTTAGAAGATATTCCCTTAGACGATAGTAAGGCTGGGAAGTTTACTAGAATAGGGGCGAGCATGGAACAAGAAGCGAAGAATGCGTTGGTCCAGTTTTTGAAAAGAAGCATTGACGTCTTTGCATGGAACCATGAAGACATGCCTGTCATTGATCCAAGTGTCATTACTCATCGTCTGAATGTAAGTCCCTCGTCCAAACCCATACGTCAGAAGAAGAGGGTATTTGCTCCTGAGCAAGACAACGCCATCAAAGAAGAAGTATAGAAGTTGATTGCGGCGGAGTTCATTAAGGAAGTTTACTACCCGGATTGGTTGGCGAATGTAGTCATGGTAAAGAAGGTCAATGGCAAGTGGCGAATGTGTGTAGACTTTACTGACTTAAACAAAGCTTGCCCGAAGGACAGTTATCCGCTCCCACACATTGACCGGCTGGTAGACTCGACGGCTGGTCATAGGTTGTTAAGCTTCATGGACGCCTTCTCAGGCTACAACCAGATAAAGATGGACGAGGCAGACCAGGAGAAGACTTCATTCATCACCAGCCAAGGGTTGTTTTGCTACAAGGTAATGCCTTTTGGTTTGAAAAACGCAGGAGCGACTTACCAGAGGCTGGTGAATCAAATGTTTCGTCCTCAAATTGGAAGAAATGTAGAAGTCTACGTTGATGACATGCTGGTAAAAAGTTTGGACGAGGGAAAACATCTGGACGACCTACAAGAGACCTTCGACACACTACGACGGTACAACATGAAACTTAATCCAAGCAAGTGTGCCTTCGGGGTTTCATCAGGGAAATTCTTGGGGTTCATGGTTTCGCATAGAGGCATTGAAGAAAATCCAGATAAGATCCAAGCAATACTCAACATGGAACCGCCGAAAAACATCAAAGAAGTCCAGTCCCTTACAGGACGAGTTGCCGCTCTTAACAGGTTTGTTTTGAAAGCTACTGACAAGTGTTTACCGTTCTTTAAAGTTCTCAGGAAGGCCTTCGAATGGACGGACGAGTGTCAAAGGGCCTTCCAACAATTGAAGACTTACCTCACAAAGGCACCGTTACTAAGTCCATCTGTACCTGGCGAAGAGCTGTATTTGTATTTGGCGGTATCCCCGCACGCCATAAGTTCCGCGCTGGTCAGGGAAGAAGAACAAGTGCAGAAACCGGTATACTACACCAGCCGAGCACTTAGAGGAGCGGAGCGACGGTATCCAATGATGGAGAAGTTGGCCTTTGCCTTAGTCACGGCATCAAGAAAATTGAGACACTACTTTCAAGCTCACGTCATCATTGTCTTGACGGATCATCTCCTAAAAAAAGCGATGAGCAAGTTGGAAGCTGCGGGACGGC
Source organism: Castanopsis chinensis (assembly GCA_032878915.1). Lineage (NCBI taxonomy): Eukaryota > Viridiplantae > Streptophyta > Magnoliopsida > Fagales > Fagaceae > Castanopsis > Castanopsis chinensis. Next base: position 55,051 of record JAVQMG010000081.1, read on the forward strand.
TGGTCCAATGGGCGGTGGAACTTAGTGAATTTGATGTCAAGTATCAACCAAGAAATGCAGTCAAGGCACAGGCGTTAGCGGACTTCATCGCGGAGTTCACTCCGAGCCAAGACGAGCTGGTCAAGGACGAGCAAACAAGAAGGTGGGTTATCAACGTAGATGGATCATCTACGATGTATGCAAGAGGGATTGGAGTCATACTTCAGTCCCCAGAGGGTGATAAGTTGGAATATGCAGCCCGCCTACAGTACCAAATAACCAACAATGAAGCTGAATATGAAGCACTTCTCAAAGGGCTGGAATTGGCTAAGTCCTTGGGAGCGGAGTCAGTAATAGTCAAAGGAGATTCTCAGCTAGTCATCAACCAGGTGAATGGAATGTGTGATGCCAAGGAAGAACGAATGAAGAAATACCTCAGCAAAGTTAGAAGGCTTGTGCAAAAATTTTCAGAAGTGAGTTTTGTTCAACTCCCGAGGGAAGAAAACATGGAAGCAGATGCGCTGGCGCGAGCAGTGTCGGCAGGTGGAGTCATGGACGAGTGTGACAGAGTCCAATACATGCCGAGCATAGACCTTCCGGAAATACAGCAGATTAGAGGAGAAGAAAATTGGATGAGTCTAATCGTACTCTATCTACAAGATGGGAAGCTTCCAGATGACAAGAACGAAGCTAGGAAACTTAGGGTTAGGGCAGCAAAGTACGTCCTCATAAATGAAGTACTTTACAAGCGAGGCTTATCTCAACCCTACCTGAGGTGCCTAGCTCCGGACGAAGCAAATTATGTTTTGAGAGAGGTCCATGAAGGAGCATGTGGAAATCACTCGGGGGCAAGGTCCCTCGTCCATAAAGTTATTCGTACCGGATACTATTGGCCCACAATTCAGGCAGATGTCAAAGCTTATGTCAAGGTATGCGACCAATGCCAGCGCTACAGCAATGTCCCTAGGCAACCATCAGAGTATCAAACCCCGATGATGGCCCCGTGGCCCTTTGCACAATGGGGACTGGATATCCTAGGACCTTTCCCCCCGGGAACCAGGCAAATGAAATTTCTGGTAGTAGGGATTGACTATTTTACAAAGTGGGTAGAGGCTGAACCTGTAGCAAAGATTACACAGCAAAATGTTAAGAATTTTGTTTGGAAGAATATTCTGTGTAGGTTTGGAGTACCCAGGGTGTTAGTATCGGACAACGGACGACAATTTGACAATACACCGTTCAGAGACTTCTGCGAGCATTTTGGAATCAAAAACCATTATTCCTCCCCCTCCCACCCACAGGCAAATGGACAAGCGGAGGTAGCAAACCGATCCTTGTTGAAAATCATCAAGACTCGGCTAGAGGGGGCGAAGGGGATATGGCCAGATGAGTTACCAGGCGTTCTTTGGGCCTACAGAACTACTGTGAGAACCCCGACAGGAGAAACCCCCTTCAAGTTAGCTTATGGAAGTGAAGCGGTCATACCAGCGGAAGTTCATATGGCTAACCATCGAGTGATGAAGTATCAAGAGAAGGAAAATGAAGAACTGCTTCGTCTTGACCTTGACCTTATTGATGAGGTAAGGATGGATGCGGAGCAGAGGACAGCAAGGTACAAGAACCTTATGGCCAGACAGCATGATGCCATGGTGAAACCCAGGCGCTTCAGCGTAGGGGACCTCGTTCTTAAGAGAGTATCGTTGGCAACTAGGAACCCAGCTCATGGAAAATTGAGACCCAATTGGGAAGGACTATACAGGGTAGTAAACTGCAAAAGGCAAGGGTCGTATTACTTAGAAGCTTTGGACGGACGAAAGCTAGAGCACCCTTGGAACGTGGAGCACCTGAGAAGGTACTATCAATGAGCTTGGACGAGGTTAACCAAAGACGAGGTTTCTATCATGGACGACCCTACTACTATGTTTAGTATCTACTAGTGTTCTTACTACTGCTATGGTGTGTACTAAGAATAAAGGTGCATTAGTTCTTAAACATTTGCACCGTCTACAGACAAGTTTGTTAAAGACAAGGTTGTGTATTTTAAGTATTTTCATAATGCACTAGCTTCCAAGCAGGTGCTATGTTTGTGAACAATGCTTATATAATATGGTTTGGATTTTAAGTGTATTTTATGCGTAAAATCTAAGTTCCATTGTCAAACCCACAAAGGGGGCCAAAATCTAAAGACGAATGAAAAATCCTTGGACGCAGGGATGCAACGTTCGCAGGCTTTCCTCAAAACGAGGATAAAGTGCAAAGCTAAAGAAACAAAAATTGATACAAGTCCATGGACGAGCATCTGACCAAAACAGATACTCTAGGACGACTCAAACGCTAGCAAACGTCAAAAGCCGAAGAAAGGCTTACAGACGAGGCGAATAAGCCAAAACCTATGGACGAGGCAAATAAGCCAAAACCTATGGACGAGGCAAATAGGTCAGACCTATGGACGAAAGGTGATCACCAACTCGTCTATGGGAGAACAAAATGATGGAACAATATCCATAAGCAAAATATATGGACGACCCTTTAATACTTAAGGATTATACAAGTTTCTATCACATCAAAAACAAGGAAAGTACGTCCATACACAAACAAATAATGAATAAAAATAGACATTCATTGAAATTAAAAATAAAAGGGTAGACGTCCATCGTCCAAAAACCCTTACACAAATTAAGCCCTAAAGGCAATTGTTAATACGCTCGTCTATAACACTCTAGACGAGACAATTGTACTTAAATACATTTCAATAAAAGCAAAAAAAGGGATAAAATTACATCAAAGCAAGCAAAATCTTAAACGGATGGGGGTTGGACGTCTGGCTCGTCTTGAGGAAGCGAGGTGGTAGCGTCATCGTCCACGTTGATGTCTTCTGAGCTGGTTTGGACGAGAGAACTCGTGGACGTCCCACCAAGATTGAGCTTTATGGAGCTGAAGTCCACTTCTGGGAATTTCTCTAAGGCGTCCATTCTAAAATCTTCAAAGCCAGCCGCGTAGTTGGCGTCCATTGAATCAGTGAATTCTTTGGACGCCTTAAACTCAGCGACGGCGTCTCCTTTAGCTTTTTCCAGAATGACTTCTAACTCGTCATGCCTCCTTTGAAGGAAGGAAAGACGGTCGTCCTTCTGGTGGACTTCATCTACCAGCTCAGCAACGCGTTTCCTCAAGTTCTCAGCCTCGTCTTTGGACTTAGCTGCCACCTCCGCCCATCTCTTGGACTCGTCCCTTCCTTTCTGGACCGTTTTCTCCAGCAGCACTCTCGTCTTGTCCAGTTCAGTTGCTTGCCTGGACGCTGCAATGAACTTGGACATTGCCTGCATAGCATAAAACTTCATTAGAATGCATGCATTAGCTAACTGTAAGACGAGACAAAGTATAACAAGTTACATACCTTGAAAAGGTCATGAACGCCGGAGCGCTCAAAATCCTTCAACGACATGTTATAGCATGCCGTTATGTCCTCGTCCGTCACAACCTGCTCGAATTTCTCCCAGGCCATGTTCTCGTCCTCAAGAAGGTTGCGAGGAACTTGGATGGAAGTTTGAGATGAGGTTGGGAGTGTGGACGGGATGGGCGGAGAGAGCTCTGGTTCAACGTCCAAAACTTGAATTGGAGGGCTAGGAGGGACGAGGCCACGTTGATCCCTGGCTTGGACGTCTTGAGACTTGGACGACTTGAGCTTGGCCCTCTTCTCCTTGCGCCTACTTGGGAGGTTTCCCAAATCCACGCCAAGAGAAAGGCTCTTCCTCTTCTCGCCAGAAGCTGGACGAGGGTTGGATTTCACCTCAGGCCTAGTCTCCTCGTCCACCGCGTCCTTGCCTTTGTTTTGTTTCATTGTAGCCATTCCTGCAAGGAAAGACGTCAGTGAACAAATAAAAAAAAAAGAGGAAAAGGAAAGAGAAGAAGAGACGAGGGTAAGGACGACTTACGTCTTCTCACAGTAACTTCGTGAGCAATCGCTTCGTCAGAAGGGTCAGGACCTAAACCCCAGGTGGCAAGACGCCTAAGGGTAACCAAAAAGTGGAAGGTCCTGTTGGTGTAGAGACGAGCTTTTTCGACTCGTTCCAATTGGAGCCTATCCAAGTGAGGTCGTCTAACACCTTCAAAACAAAACACACAAAAAATGTTAGACGATCATTAGCAAAGACGAGTGCAATAAACAAAAAGAAAGGCATACCTTCAGGACGAAGGTTCCCTATCTCTCCTGTATAGGGGGGAAACGGATCTTGGGCAATGTCACTAGGACGACCTGCCCAGCAACCAGAGACGAAGAAAAACTCCGTCTTCCAGTTTCTGTCTGACGTCACTAGTGACTTAATCAATCTACAATCTGTCCCTCTAGCTGTAAACTGATAAAAGCCAAGGGACTGGTTAATTTCAGAGGGTTTATAGCAATAGAGGAACTCGTCCACGGAAAGAGGACGGTTCCCCTCAAACACCTCCCTCCACAAGACTTGCATAGCTACTATTAGACGCCATGCATTAGGGTTAAGTTGGCATATACCTATGCCTAACCTAGAAAGCAACTCCCTAGTGAAGGTATTTAGAGGCAACCTCAAACCTCCTAGGAGGTAAGCCTCATAAATACCCACGCCAAAACGGGGTTGACAACACCACTCCCCACGGACGGGTAGCCTAGGGTTTAAGCTATCAGGGATTTGGTACCTAGCTTTGAGAAGCTCCAATTTTCTCTCATTTGTCTTAGAACCAACCCCTATAGCACAAGTATAAACAACCTCCTCCTCCTCGTCTTGAGCAGAAGACGAGGGAGCACTTGTGCCAGCCATGGAACCAGACTTGACCCTCGTTCTATGTTGTTCCCTAAACACCTCGGGAGGAACCCTTGGGACACCTGACGTATACTCGTCTGTAGTGTTCCCATCGCTACTACTATTACTACTCCTAGAACTATCGCTAGAGCCACTAAAGCTACTAGGATCTTGATACTCGTCTATGGCTTTGACTATACTATCGCTAGACGAGGAAATGACTACCTCAGACATTTTTTAACGAAGAAACTTAAAACTTAGGGGCGAAGATTGAAGAAAATACCTGGATCTAGACGAGATGACTATGGACGTAAGAAGCTTCTAGACGAAGATCTAAGACGAGGGAGTTCGGAGAAGAAAATTTGAAGAAATGAAGAGGGTAGTGGAGGAATTCCACTATTTATAGGCCTTGACCCCAATACACGAAGCGACGCGACCAGCCAAAAAATGACAAATGGAACGTCCCTCGAAAAACGAGCTGACATGATTGGTCTCCAATTAAATCACGACAAGTGGCACTTACGACAACTGGCTTGAGGACACGTGTCCAAATAACGGCGTCAGCATGTGTGAACCCTAGACGACCCATGGACAAGGGGGCAACTGATGTGGTATAAATAAACACAACTTCAAGTGTCCATGGAGATCGTCCATGAGGAGCAAGGCATGCTCAAGAAGAGGTAACCTGTCGAGGCATGCTCAAGACGAGGTAACCTGTCAAGGTATACTCAAGACGAGGTAACCTGTCGAGGTATGCTTAAGACGAGGTAACCTGTCGAGGCATGCTCAAGACGAGGTAACCTGTCTAGGCATGCTCAAGACGAGGTAACCTGTCAAGGCATGCTCAAGACGAGGTAACCTGTCGAGGCACGCTCAAGACGAGGTAATACGGACGAGACGTGAGCACTGGTCATTTTACAAGGTAAAATGACTCCGTATTGTACGAGTAACCGCCAAGTGACCGTTGCGCGCAAAGAGGGTAACTCCTAAACGGTTGGAATGTACTTTCAAATACAAACCTCCTCAATTCTAGGGGAGGTTACAAATCCAATAACCGTTCTTCAGACACTATATAAATACTGATTCAGACCAGGAAAAGGTACGTGAAAATCATTCCCAAAAAATTGGAACTTGAAAATACTTGAGAGAAAAACTGACTTTGTCATCGGAGGGTCATTAGCCGGCAACCCCGGTCACCTTTGATTTTCTTCTTTCTTTTTCAGGCTACCAAGATCAACTGTGAGCCCTATCAAACCCGAAGCATCCAGCCTACTAATTTTCCTCGCATCATCAAATTTCATTCAAACTAAAAGCTTATTATAAGAAATTTCTAAACTTAAAAATAAGAAAATTGGATACTAACAAATATGTAAGTATATGAGATACTAAGTATATGGGATACTAATTGACCCCCTTGGAGTAATTGACCCCCAAAAAGGTGAAGAATAAGAAAATTGGATACTAACAAATATGTAAGTATATGGGATACTAAGTATATGGGATACTAGTTTCTCAAAAAAAAAAAAAAAAAAAAAAGTATATGGGATACTAATTGACCCCCTTGGAGTAATTGACCTCCGAAACGGTGAAGAATAAGAAAATTGGATACTAACAAATATGTAAGTAGTCTAGTAGATGGGATACTAAGTATATGGGATACTAATTGACCCCCAAAAAGGTGAAGAATAAGAAAATTGGATACTGGAAAATATGTAAGTATATGGGGTACTAACAAATTTGTAAGTATATGTAAGTAAATGTAATATATTGGAATTTTCTATACAAACTAAAAGATTTAATAATAATTTAAAACAAATTTAAATTCTATTCAAACTAAAAGCTTTTTATAAACAATTCCTAAACTTAAAAATAAGAAAATAAAAAATTTCCAAACTTAAGAATAAGAAAATTGGATACTAACAAATATGTAAGTATGCGGGATACTATTTATATGGGATACTAATTGACCTCCTTGGAGTAATTGACCCCCGAAAAAGTGAAGAATTAGAAAATTGGATATCAACAAATATGTAAGTATATGGGATACTGAGTATATGGGATACTAACAAATATGTAAGTATATGTAAGTAAATGTAGAATATTGGAATTTTCTATTCATACTAAAAGATTTAAGAATAATTTAAAACAAATTTAAATTCTATTCAAACTAAATGCCTATTATAAAAAATTTCTAAACTTAAGAATAAGAAAATTGGATACTAACAAATATGTAAGTATATAGCATACTAACAAATATGTAAGTATATGTAAGTAAATGTAATATATTGGAATTTTCTATTCAAACTAAAAGATTTAATAATAATTTAAAACAAATTTAAATTCTATTCAAACTAAAAGTCTATTATAAAAAATTTCTAAACTTAAAAATAAGAAAATTGGATACTAACAAATATGTAAGTATATGGGATACTAATTGACCTCGTTGTAGTAATTGACCCCCGAAAAGGTGAAGAATAAAAATATTGGATACTAACAAATATGTAAGTATATGGGATACTAAGTATTTGGGATACTAACAAATATGTAAGTACATGTAATATATTGGAATTTTCTATTCAAACTAAAAGATTTAATAATAATTTAAAACAAATGTTTTTGTTTTTGTTTTTTTGCCTTTTGTTTTAGAGATAATGGAAGAGTATTTTCATCTTCTTAGGAGATCAAAAAATTTTACAACCAGCGTCGCAAATGGGGTAAATTTTCTGAGAATCCGCAAGTGGAGTAAATTTACAGGGTGTACAACATTTAAGAGATTATAATTTTTTATATAATATATTATATTACATTATTTTTTTTTTTTTAAGATATGGGACTTATTTTTATTTGTGTGCCTTAGGCCATTGTCTTGGTTGCCTATATGGTAGAATCGGCCCTATTGTTTACTACTCGTTAAGGGACCCCGCAATAATGTTCTAGTGAATGTTGTATACTTGTATATATAAGATATTTGATAGGAAATTTGTATAGAATTTACTAATTTAAATTTTAGCAATTCCACAGGTTGGAGTAATCTTCTACCATCTCTGTTTCAAAACTCAGGTAAAAAAATAAATCAAATGCGTTAATAGCCCCTAATTTTTTATTTTAATAGTAATGAATGAATGTGTTAGAATAGCAAGCATTGACCACCTGATGCATTTTGATTAAAAAACCCAAAAATAAGATGAGAAATAACCTAGAAATGGGAAGAAAATGAGAAACAAAAAATAAATTGTGGGATCTAAATGAGAGACCAAATCAGGTTGCAGTTGTCGACCATGCTTAGACTGTGCAGTGGTTGTTGAAATTCCAATTTGGATCATATGCTCTTACGATTTTATGATCTTACATACCAAAAACGATGCGGATCTTTCAAAGATCTTTAGTAGGATCACTACGATTGTTCAGGATCATACAATTTTAACAATCCTAAACAATCTTGATTTTTTGTAATCTTCTTTAACTTGACAAAAGATTTAGTTGGACTCAAATGAAAAATAACATCCCAATAGACTAAGTTTTGCTATTCTATAGTAGAAAGAGAGAGAGATATATATATATATATATAAAGTGTCAGGGGGGATTTGTGAAACTTTTCACTTCTAGTTTGACTTAATCTTCTCTTACCACTCCGCATCCTTTATGGTGGCAAGTTGCTCTTTCTGAGGAAGATAGTCTCAGCCTAAACAACCCAATTTCAGATGAAGAAATCAAGTACGGGCTTTGGTCTCTAAAGGCCTTTAAGGCTCCGGGTCCAGATGGCCTTCATGCAGGGTTCTTTCAAAGGTTTTGGATGATTGTCAGGGAGTCCGTTCGCAATGAGGTTAAGCAGATTTTTAAGGATAATAAGGTTCCTGAATACCTCAATAGTAAGGGTGTGCAAAAAACCGACGAACCGAAAAAACCGCTTCAAACCGACCGAACCGATGCAAAATTTTCAGTTTGGTTTCGGTTCGGTTCGGTTTCGGTTTTTTATACAATAAAACCGAAAATTTCGGTTCGGTTGTCGGTGGCAAATTTTAATGCACCGAACTGACCGAACCGAACCGATATATATTTTATATAAGGATATATGTATATTATATATATATATATATATATATATATATATTTATGTAACATTAAGTCACATTAGAGTTTGCAGCTTGGTGGTAGTCTGTGTCTTTAAGAACTCAGCCTTCCCTTGTTCGAGCCTTCGCCCCTGCGTTTTCTATTTTTTTGATTTGTTAGAACCATTTAAACTAAAAACCCTAGCTCTCATTTCATAAGTTTGATTTTTTAAAACCATTTAAACTAAAAACCCTAGCTCTCATTTCATAAGTTCCCTCACGCCTCCCTCTTTTCTTTCCAGCCGCAATCTCCATCTCCCTCATCTCCCTCTTGTCTTTCCAGCCGCCATCTCCATCTCCCTCATCTCTCTCACGCCTCCATCTCCCTCTTTTCTTTCCAGCTGCCATCTCCATCTCCCTCATCTCCCTCACGCCTCCATCTCCTCCATCTTACCCTTTTAATTTCCAGCCGCCATCTCCCTCATCCTCATCTCCCTCACGCCTCCATCCTCCATCTCCCTCAAGCATCACGCCTCCATCTCCCTCACGCCTCATTCCTCCAGGCTCCATCTCCCTCATGTCCCTCACGCCCCATACCTCACGCCTCCAGCCTCCATCTCCTTCATCACCCTCACGCCTCACGCCGCTGCTGCCGCCTCCACATGTTGGCCTTCACACGCCGGCCTCCCCATGCGGCTCGATCTTTTCTTTCTCACGGTGACCTTCGGAGTCTCTTTTTAATTTCTTGATAACTCTCTCTCTTTTGTATTTTGTATTTTGTTTAATACTGAATCAATGCAAGTTTTTGTGAATCTGATGTTGAGCTGTTATTTTCTTATTGAAAAAAATGTGATGTTGAGTTGTTTTTTTCTTTTTGTGACTGTGAAATTGTGTGACGTTCACTGAAACCGAACACCGACAACACCGACCGAAACTGAAACAAACCGAAACCAACGGTGTTTCAACTATTTCGGTCGGTTTCGGTTGGCCAGTTAAAAAAAAACCGACCGAAACCGAACTGAAACACCCCTACTTAATAGGACAAACATTGTGCTAATTCCTAAGATAACTGGCCCAGAAACTTTGGGAAATTACCGCCCCATTAGCCTTTGTAACACTGTTTACAAGATTGTGTCAAAGATTATTGTAGCTAGAGTGAGGCCTCTTCTTGACAAGCTTGTCTCCCCCCTTCAGTCGGCCTTTGTTCCTGGTCGAAGAAGTGTTGATAATGCTATTGTGGTTCAAGAGCTAATTCACTCTATTGGAAACAAAAAGGGAAAGGTTGGCTATATGGCTATTAAGGTGGATCTTGAGAAAGCTTATAATAAATTAGAGTGGAGTTTTATTTGAGATGTCCTCGTGAATGCCAACCTTCCTCACAACCTTGCGATGTTGATTATGAGTTGTGTCTCTTCTGTGTCTACTTCTATTTTATTTAATGGAGGGAATGTTGATCCCATATTTCCCTCGCGTGGCATTAGACAAGGTGATCCTCTTTCGCCTTATCTTTTCATTTTGTGCATGGAGGTCCTTGGACATCTCATAGAAGAAAAGTGTGAGGTTCGTTGTTGGAACCCAGTTAAAAGTTCTAAAAGTGGGGATGCTTTCTCTCATCTTTTCTTTGCGGACGACTTGGTGTTGTTTGCAAGAGCGGATTATGTTAATTGTATGACGATTAGGGATGTACTTGATGATTTTTGTGCCCGATCTGGTCAAACCATAAGTGAAAGCAAGTCCCGGGTGTTTTTCTCTCCTAATGTGGACATTGACACCAGAGAATCTTTATGTGATATATTGGGGTTCCGGTTTACCCCCAATCTTGGAAGATACCTTGGTTTTCCTATAAAGCATCAGGGAGCTAATAATCATGACCTAAACTTTGTTTTGGATAAGGTCAAGCAAAAATTAGCAGGGTGGAAGGCCAACCTCTTGTCTCTAGCCGGCAGGGCTGTCCTCATTCAAGCCTCCACATCCACTATCCCTGCTTATGTTATGCAATGCACGGCATTCCCTAAAAAATTGCTCAATAATATTGACAGGGTTAATCGGAATTTTCTTTGGGGATCTACGGATTCCTTAAAAAAAACTCATTGGGTAGGGTGGCATAAAGTTACAAAATCTAAAGCGGATGGTGGATTGGGCATTCAAGCTACCAAAGGGAAAAATATAGCTCTGTTAGCCAAACTCAACTGGCGATTTCATATGGAAAAAGATGCTATTTGGAGCAAAGTCCTTAGAAACAAATATTGTTCTCAACGTAGATTAGGTGCCAAGGATAAGGATAAGCTTCCGTGTTCTAGAACTTGGAAAGCTATGAAAATGGGAATGGAGGTTTTTAAGAAAGGTTTAAGGTGGATTCCAGGCAGAAACAGTGAGCTAAGTCTTTGGCATGATAATTGGACAAGCAAGGGCCCCTTAAGATCTCTTATCTAAGGCCCCATTACGGCTGAAGAGGAGCAGCTTCAGGTCAAAGATGTGCTTCGGATAGATGGGTGGGATTGGTATGATATTTCTCTGCAAATTCCTGAGGATATTCTTATAGAGGTTTGGGCTACCCCTTACTCCATTACTACAACGAATGTGGGTGATAGGTTAGTCTGGAATGGTGAGAATAAGGGTAATTTTGATCTTAAATCCGCTTACAATTTGGCCATGGGTTTCAAGGACGGAGCTGATAATTTTACTGGGGGGTGGCTTTGGAAAGCTGAGACCTTGCTGAGAATAAGAACTTTTTTATGGCAATGCATGCACTATAGTATTGGAGTTGGAGAGTGTTTAGTTCGAAGATGCCTCAAAGATTCTGATGTTTGCCCCATGTGTAATAGAGAGCCTAAAACGATCATTCATAGGCTTAGAGATTGCTCCTTCTCGAGGGAAATCTGGTTTAAACTGGGCATTAATCCTTCAAACAGGTTTTATGAGGGTAACCTTCTGATCTGGCTGGAGATGAATTGTAAAGATGGCTCTCACAAGGTGCGGCATCATCCTCCTTGGAAGATTGTTTTTCCTTTTGCCATTTGGTGCATCTGGAAGGGCACAAATAATTTTGTGTTTCAAAACAGGTCTGCTCAATCAAACATGCATCATGACATTATTTTTAGAGCCTCGGAATTTCAACACTGCATTCTTAACGCAAAATGGTTGGGCAGTAAGTCTGTGGTGAGAGTTAGATGGGAGAAGCCTCAAGTTGGGTGGGTTTGGCTTAACATTGATGGGTCAGCAGCTAGGAATCCGGGCAGAGCTGGAGGGGGCGGCATTCTTCGAGATGATCAAGGGTGTTGGATAGCAGGGTTCTCAAGGAATATTGGGCTATCAACTAGCTTTATGGCAGAGTTGTGGGCTCTCCATGATGGGCTTAGTCTTTGCAATAATCTTAATTTTAGTGTTGTTGATATTCAAATTGATGCTAAAACTATTGTGGGTATGCTTTCTAAACCCTCTTATTCTAATAGTTTTGCCATGCCTATCATTGAAGACTGTAGGCAGCTAATGTCTCGGATTCCCCAAGTCCGGATAGGCCATTGCTACCATGAAGCAAACTGTTGTGCAGACTTTCTGGCCAAATTGGGATCTGTTCAGACTAGAGATTTTATTTTGTTTAGTGATTCGCCTGTGGATCTTGAAGAGCTTATAAGCTCGAATGCTTTTGGTGTGTACCATAACAGACTGCTCCTTGAGCCCTCTTTCCCCCCTTAGTCTCTGTTTAATGAAGTTTCCAGTTTACCAAAAAAAAAAAAAAAAGGTTTAAATAAAAATAACATTCCAATATAATGTCACGTTTTGATTTTTTGGCATCTTTAAATGATGCTTACAAATATATGTAGTGATGTATGGTAATTACATCAAATGGATGCAAATTTTGAAACATAGAAAATACTTTTCAAAAAATAATTCATTTTCTGAAAATTATTAAAATAAGTACTTACGTCCACAATATTTTCATAACAAATCATAGGTGGTTAGTTATTATTGGTTCTAATTTAAATCTATTATTGAAATTACTTTTTTGCCTCACTAATAATAATCTGTAATAACTTGTCATTTAAGATTTGTTGTGAAAGTGTTATATATGTAGCATTTCTCAAACATCAATGTTGAATTTCAATGGGTAATTTACCAAAGTTTTCTAATAGATGTATTTTTTGGGGAAAATGCTCATATACCCCCTGAACTTTGAATTAGTGGCCAAAACACCCCTTGAACTTTTTTATTGGCCAATTTTCTCCCTAAACTATACATATCTGCCAAATTACTACCTCAATTAGTTTTTCGTTAAAAAACTAATAGAACAAGAGTATGTGAGAATCATGTGACCTTTAAAAATTAGCTAAATTACTGTTTACAAGATAGAAATTTAAAATTTTTATGGTGTAAAGGAGAGACTAACTGGCAGAGAAGAGAGAGAGAGAGACAGTAGATCCATCAGAGGAAAATTTTGGATCTTAGTTCCAACATAGATCGGACAACAAATACCTTACCATACCCGGAAAAAAAGCTAGCAAAGAAAGACTAGCCGAATTTTTTGCAGTTTCTTTTTTCGAATTGTTGGCATGGGGATGTTTCTAGGCAAGTTGTGTTATATCACAGCTGGGCCTCTCTTTGTAAACTTTTTTCTCTCTATAAACTCTTTTTTGTCTTTAAAAGAAGTTGTTAGATCTAGCTTAGAATGTATAAATGAAATCCATATATATTATCTTGTAAATTGTTTTATTCGTTTATGTTCATGAACAAATGAGTTAGTGAGACAAACTAATCAATTAAACAAAACCAAATTTGTGAAAGATAATCCAGCCAAAACCTCTCCATAGCTTTCATCTCTTCCAAGAGTAAACCAACAATGAAAACCCAGATGGGCCACCCAATTCACTCTCCTCTGTGCGGGCCCACTCCATTATAGAGATTTCCTCGAGAAGACGCTGCCGAAGACAACATAGAAACTGAAGATGATGACAAACTCTTCCTCATCTTTCTCCATTCAATCCCACTCAAAGAAGAAAATGATATTTTCTTATGCTTCTACTGCCTCTCTCTCTCACTCACTCTCTCTCCTTTGCGGTCAGCCTCTTCTTTCTATGATTTAGTTAGTTTTTAAAGGTCACATGCTTCTCACATGCTCATATTCCGTTAGTGTTTTAACGTGAAATTAACTTAATATTAATTTGGCAGGTGTGTTACGTGTGTATAGTTTAAGGAGTAAATTGGCCAAAAAAAAGTTTAGGGGGTGTTTTAGCCACTAATTCAAAGTTCAAGGGGTATATGAACATTTTTCCCGTATTTTTTTAATATATAAAATAGTAATTTAGAAACAAAGTTATTTGTTTATTGAATAAATTGTAAATCACACCTATAAAGTTTGGAGGTGTTTGGATTTTATACTTTGAAATTTTAAATTTTGAATTTTACCTCTTAAAGTTTGGGAATGTTTAGATTGTACACACTAAAGTTTTAGAATTTTGAGAAATTTTAGGGGATAAAATCCAAGTTTTGAATCTTTAATGTGTAAAATTCAAACACTCCTAAACTTTAAGAGTAAAATTCAAATTGTGAAATTTCATGATCTAAAATTTAAAAACTCTTAAATTTAAAATTTAGGATGTAATTTGTAATTTATAAACAAAGGTGTCACGTGCGTATCACGTTCTCCTAAGTTACTCTTTTTAACTACTCTGGTTCAGAGTTCTCATCCAAGTGAGAGAGTTCACTACTACCGAGAGAGATGGCATTGAGAGCAGCCATACTTCGTCATAGGGGTGTTTCGGTTCGGTTTCGGTCGGTTTTTTTTTAACTGGCCAACCGAAACCGAAATTTTCGGTTTCCAAATTTGTCAACCGAAACCGACCGAAATAGTTGAAACACCGTTGGTTTCGGTTTGTTTCAGTTTCGGTCGGTGTTGTCGGTGTTCGGTTTCAGTGAACGTCACACAATTTCACAGTCACAAAAAGAAAAAAACAACTCAACATCACATTTTTTTCAATAAGAAAATAACAGCTCAACATCAGATTCACAAAAACTTGCATTGATTCAGTATTAAACAAAATACCAAATACAAAAAAGAGAGTTATCAAGAAATTAAAAAGAGACTCCGAAGGTCACCGTGAGAAAGAAAAGATTGAGCTGCGTGGGGAGGCCGGCGTGTGAAGGCCAGCATGTGGAGGCGACAGCAGCGGCGTGAGGCGTGAGGGTGATGAAGGAGATGGAGGCTGGAGGCGTGAGGCATGGGGCGTGAGGGACATGAGGGAGATGGAGCCTGGAGGAATGAGGCGTGAGGGAGATGGAGGCGTGATGCTTGAGGGAGATGGAGGATGGAGGCGTGAGGGAGATGAGGATGAGGGAGATGGCGGCTGGAAATTAAAAGGGTAAGATGGAGGAGATGGAGGCGTGAGGGAGATGGAGATGGCGGCTGGAAAGAAAAGAGGGAGATGGAGGCGTGAGAGAGATGAGGGAGATGGAGATGGCGGCTGGAAAGACAAGAAGGAGATGAGGGAGATGGAGATTGCGGCTGGAAAGAAAAGAGGGAGGCGTGAGGGAACTTATGAAATGAGAGCTAGGGTTTTTAGTTTAAATGGTTTTAAAAAATAAAAAAAATAAAAAACGCAGGGGCGAGGGCTCGAACAAGGGAAGGCTGAGTTCTTAAAGGCATAGACTACCACCAAGCTGCAAACTCTAATGTGACTTAATGTTACATAAATATATATATATATATATATATATATATATAATATACATATATCCTTATATAAAATATATATCGGTTCGGTTCGGTCAGTTCGGTGCATTAAAATTTGCCACCGACAACCGAACCGAAATTTTCGGTTTTATTGTATAAAAAACCGAAACCGAACCGAACCGAAACCAAACAGAAAATTTTGCATCGGTTCGGTCGGTTTGAAGCGGTTTTTTCAGTTCGTCGGTTTTTTGCACACCCCTACTTCGTCACGTACGAGTCCCAGTCAAAACCCTAACCCTAACCGGACGGAAATCGCAGCCATGGGGTCCGAACGATGCTTCCCTCCAGTTCCTCTCATCGCACGGTGACGATTATCTCACCAAAGACGAGATCATCGAAAGAGTCCTCTCCGTCATCAAGAGCTTCCCCAAAGTCGATCCCTCTCAGGTCAGCCCCTCATTTTCCCTCTTCCATTTTCTCGAGAAAATTCCTGCTTGGTTCGCGACCAAACAGGAATTTTCTATGTGTCTGATTTTGCTCCTCAAATCAATAAACCTCTTTTTGCATAACAAGCTGAAAACCGTGTATTGATTTGCTTAATTCTTTTGCTGAAAGTGTCTTTTTGGTTGCTGAGAAAATGTGAGGAAGTGAAAAATGGCTGCTTGACTGAGTCTAATAGTAATGTTATGTTTTAGCTGAGCTGGATATACAGATATTAGATCAACAATTTAGACATAAATTTTTAAATTTTTATTTATTTTCTTCGTAACCAAACATAATTAGCATTGTTTAATGGCTTTTATATGTTTGTAATTGCTTTGAGGATATTGATCTATCTAAGATCTGCTTACAAATGTTAAAAAAAAGGATCATTTTTTTTTTGGGTGATTGTTCAGCTTGTGTTTTCTTTGCCAAAATCAGTTTCTAGATGTGTTTGATATGAGAGCAAGTTTTTTTAGAGCCAGTGGGAGTGTCCTTTGCTCTTTCGTTTGAACTAACCAATTTGTGTTGTGTGGCTAATTATAATCGGCACGAAGAAAAAAGAGAAAAAAAGGAAAAGTGTTTGGTTCAGGTTTTAATGTCAATGTATTTTTCTAAACAAATGTAGAAGTAAATTTTGCTTAACTGATGATATTTGTATAATAGTTCGTGTTTTATTGTTTGGAATGATGTGTCATAACTGTTTAACATCCCATACAATGTAGAAATGCTAGGTCAATATTTGACCAGACCAACATTTTAGTAATGTTATAGGTTTCATTTTGGAGGAGTTGCTTCATGTGGTTTTGCATTCTAAAAAGCCCAATTTTGGAGAGAGTTTACAATTTTTCTTTTTGGAGACTGCATAAGGTTTGTATCCTGTAAGGCACTGTCAAATGCATAAGCAAAAAATATACTACTGTGCGACTTTCTGAGTTCTTGTTATTTTTGGGGTCCAATTGATTGAGATTTTATGGGAAGATATAAAATTCATTGGCATATGCGACTGTTATCTTTGCATCTTTTTTTTTGATAAGTAAAAAACTTCATCGAGTTATATAAGAAGAGATACAATGGAAAAAAAAAAGCACACAGGTAGTGTGCTAAAGAATCAGTAGAAAATCTAAAGTAACTAGCAATGAAACTACAAAAATCATGTGAAGAATCAAAAATATAAACCCCCGAAGCATTTGCCCACTCAAACTGAGTCTGAAAGAAAGAAAGCTTCAAATTGTTAATCAATCTTCCATTCCCTTCGAAGGTAGCATTCCTTTCCCTCCAAATACCCCATTGAGGCAATGATGGATCATACTTACCTCTGTGTCTGTTGGAATTATCGGACCAGCTACCTAGGAGCTCCACCTCCGCAACACCATGCAGCATGACCCAATTTACCTCAAATAGTGAACACACCATATTCCATAGCTCCCGAGCTATAGGGCAGTGTAGGAGTAAGTGATCAATAGCCTCCCCATTCCACTTACGCATACAGCATCAATCTACCACAACCACTTGCTGCCTCCTCAAATTATCAACAGTACAAAATTTTCCCCAACGATGCAGTCCAAATGAAGAAACTAACCTTGGTAGGAACTTTTGGTGTCCACAATTGCTTCCATGGAAAAGATAGTGGATTAGTGGGTTGTAATGCCCTATAATAATCTAGCCACCCTATTCCATTTCAAAAGAGCTGGAATATATCAGGTCCATAAAAGAGGAAACTGGCTCTAACTGTTAATCTTGAACCAGTCAAGAAACTGATTTTCCAAATGTAAATATACTCTGAAAAATATAAAAAGTCAACCACTGAAGCATCCTTGTTACGAACAATATTGTGAAATTCTGGGAGACTATTTTTCAGAGGAAGTTCCTCACACCAACAATCATGCCCAAAACAATAAAAATCATCTCACCCTTACTCTTTGCATCTTTTAAATTTTGGAGGCTATGAATATGTGTGATCTAGATCATTCTAGCCTTTCAAGGCATATGGATAGACAAACAAGTATAAATCTTGAGCGGCATGACGCCATGAGTGGCCAGGTTGAAATCATAGTTGGGTGCATCACATGCTAGCATTTGGGTGGTTTGGTCTCATTGCCCCTTGCATTGTATTGCATGAATGCTGGATGCAGGGGTTGCCCTTTTTTCTCCTTTGTTTCTTTCTTTTGGCATGCTATGCCAAGTTTTGTCTCCCGTTTTGCTCATCTTATTGAAAAATATTTACCATTGCTTATTTATTTATTTTTAATTATCTTTACCAGTGCTTATAGAAGGGCATTCCATTGTTAATTGAAAGAATCCCGAACAGCACTTCATTCTTCCTGGCTTCATGGCTCTCATTAAGCCTACTGCTACTTTGCGCCCTCAATTAATTTGACAAGAACTCTTTACAGATGGCCGTTCTTCCCCCTCTTCTTTGGGTTGCTTTATTTCATAATTAAATCCTTATTTCATCTCATTATGCAAGATGTTTTTCATCTAATCATTGTTGACACACTTGTTAGAGCTATTGTTATTGCCTAGAAAAGTACATGTATTTCCCAAATATTAGTTTTATATTGGTTATGGGTTGTTCTGTTTTTATTTTTTTAATCTTATTCCCTTAGAAATTCTTTCCATTACAAAGTTTAAAACAATACAAGAGGGAGCAAAATTTCTATATAAAACTGCTTGGTAGAATAATTGTCAATTCTTCAGCACCTGATCCTTTGAACTGCCTTCTATGCCCATATAATTTGTAAAGTAAGCCACAATATTTTTGCTTGCCTACATCATCAGTTGTGAAAAATTATTTATTAAATCTTGTGAAGCCAGATTCTCACACTACCATGGTTTTGAACTTGAAGGTTGTGTTGCTTTAAGCATAGACTTCATTGTTTTCTGTCCCAGAAAGCATGATGCATCACTGTTGAAGCTACAGCTAAGTGGGATTAAATTTAGAGGATATTTTAGTCGGCGTTGTCCTGTCCCACACCTTAGCTACCTCCAACCCCCCCCCCCCCTCCCTTTTTAATTTTTAATTTTTATTTCGAGTTTTCCTGTTTTTCGACCTGATTTTTTTTGTCACTTGATTTTGCATGGCTTAAAACAAAAGCTTCTACTTATCTAAAAAGAAAATCTAAGGGACTGATTGGTTCCATCCAGGGGCTGTCAGAAGATGCCTAGCTGATTTCGTCAAGCATTTTTTTTAATAAGATTGTATCACATAAAATGATTTGCCCATCTATCTATCTAAAATTGTTACTATTTTGTTTTTCCCTCCTTTTTTTTTTTTTTTTTTTTTTTTTTTTTTTTTTAATTTAATAATTGCACAATAGTTAGAAAAAATGGGGGAGGGGGATTCAAACTTTGGTTATCCTTATAAAGGAGACCAAACAATGTCTACTGAACCACAAGGCTATTGGCTACCTTTTCTTCCTTAATTCTCTCTGTGCAATATTTCTCATCCCCTGTTTAGCATCTTGTTTCCATAATAAGTCTTCTTCCTTTAGTTTTATTTTTAAGTATATAAAGTAATTCTAGAGTTTGCTTGATCTGCAACAGTTCTGTTCTTAACATAGAACAGCATTATCATGTCACCTAGTTTTCCAACATAGGTCTTGTGACAGATTGCCCCCAGAAAATATCATCACCAGAATGTACTTAACATATTTGAATTGCTTTTATTGCCAATGCTATGACTTTATTTCTTCAAATCAAAAGAACTACTAATATATCCAATAATCCGAGCTACTCTTTGATGACAAAAGTTGAAGATAAAATCATTTCCAAAATTACTATTAGGTTGCCATTTTTTTTATAAGTTACTAGTACGTTGGCATTGACAATTGCTCCAGTGTAATTAGCTTAACCAGACCAAAAAAAAGGGAATTCAAATTAAGGAACCGGATTAATAATGCATGTGAAAATGGTAACTTCATTCGCGGGGGGGGGGGAGCACCTTGTCATAGCCACCCAATCTAGACAACCCTCCACAGTCCACAACCCTTTCCCAGTTAAAAGTTGATATACATTAGTCTAAACCAAAAATGTGTTCCAACGTACATGCTAATTATGAAGAAAATAATATGAATTTGTAAATGATCAAGAAAACTTAAGGCAATTCAGACCCTCTCCATAAAATTCAGGAGGTTTTAATTCCATGCTTCTCTTTGGATAAATTCCCAAGCTCCTTCATCAAAAGTTGATTGCTCGTCTTCTGTTCTAGATTTAGTACCTTGAGACATATGGTCATCGTCCAAAAGGCACGAAGGCTTTGAGTTTGAGTTCCCATTATTTATAGGTGCTGATAAGGGTTATCCTAATAACATAAAGCTGACGAGCCTGGTGCTGACGACCCCAAAGGCTGACGACCTAAAACATACGGAGACCTGAGGTTGACGACCTCCACCAACAAGCCTAATGCATAGCCAAGCTGACGGGTACAGGCTGACGAGGTTAGTCCTGGCTCCATCTACAAACTTACTTGACCAACACGCATACACAAACAATTCTTGAACGACACGTCTAAGTAAGGAGACTCCTACAAGGACAAGGATTCGAGGAGAAACGTAGGATCCAAGTATCACTGTCCTAAAAGGAAAAGAACTCCTTGGTCAAGGCATGGATTTCGGCCCAACGCTACTATAAATACCCCAAGACCCTCTCAAAGCAAGGTACGCACAATTAACTCAACTCTAGCACTCTAGTGTTGAAGATAAAAGGTTTCTGACTTAACCTTCGGAGGGTCCTTGGCCGGCACCACACCGGCGCCCTTTCTTAGGTCTTCACTCTCTGTGTTGTGCAGGTACGCCATCTGGAGCACACCGTGCGACTTACTGACGATATTTTGAGCATCATCAGGTGCAGTAACATATTTTTAATTCACCTTAACATAAGATTCTCTGTCATTGAGAAGTTGAGATTTTACATTAGAAGGCTGAGCACACAGTGTAGTAGGTTCATTATGAGTTGTAATTGTAGGTAGGGTGTCAGAATCAAAAGCAGTTTTGGCATCAGGCACTACTTGACAACGTTCAGTTTTGGCAACTGCAAAATCTGGTTCAGTGGTCTCAAGATGACAAGTGGAAATATTCTTGCTGTGATTGTTGCGATCACTGCTTGTATTACTCTTCTGAGGCAAGTCATCGAATTGAAATACCTTCCACTGGCATAGAATGACAAGGAGAGTCAGTCTTGTGGGATTTTTTTTTTTTTTTAATTGGTAAGTTACGCACCCACTGGGTCTTGAATCCACAACCTCACCCTCTACCTTACAAGGGAAGGAGGTTCCAATTGAGCTAGAGTTCATTGGCAGCCTTGTGGGTTCATGTTCATCAACTTGTGCATTGGGATTGAGTAGAAGCTTTCCACTCTCCTCATTCTACTTCACCTTCAACTTAGCATCACTGACCTCTGCTTTTAAGCACACCACTAACTATAAAACCACATGTATTTCTATTATATCCAAAATTATACCTTCTTTTGGTTTGGTTTTATCTTCTTTTTCTTGTATATCTCTTCCTGTGCTGCTTGATTTTTGTACTTTGGCTTCTTGATGTTTTTGCCTTTTTCGTACATTTCCTATGTGATGGGCTGTTTCTTTTAATAAACCTTCTATGTTACTTAAAAAAAAAAAAAAAAAAACATATACTCTTTGTTACTTCCTCAACTAAAGTACACTTTAAGCAAAAATACACTTTAAGCAAAAATACACGTTACTCCTTATAACTTTGATTAATTGTTATTTTAGTCCATTAACTTTGAAAATTTGTCATTTAAGTCCTTTAAGTTCAAAAAATGTCCTTTTAAAAGTCTGTTTAGGAAGTTATGAAAAATTTCAACTTATTTGATTTTGTAGCTTCTTTTTGGTACTACTCATGGGTCTCATTGCACTTTTTGGTATTATATATGAATTTCATTGTACTATTTAACTAGCTTTTAATTTTTTTTTTTTTTTACACTTTCAACAAAAAAAGTTTTCAGTTTCAACTAAATAAACAGTTCTTAAACGGACCTTAATAGAAACTTTTTAATTACAATGAACAAAAGGACTAAAAGGACCGTATTATCAAAGTTAATGGACTAAAATGGTAATTTTAGAACTTAATGGAATAAAATGACAATTGATCAAAGTTATTGGGAGTAAAGGGGATTTTTTTTTGCCTATTTTTACTACTTTCTATTATTTTGTAAAAAAAAAAAAAAACAGAAACAAGAAAAGTAAGGGAATGTTATTTACATTTTACACATAATAGTCTGTTGAATTTTGACCAAACTACACAACAGTCTACTAAGACGGTGAAGCAGATTGCAAATGCATAATAAATCTTAACCAATCTTATCAATGTACATAATTACATCAATTTTCTGGATTTTATGAATTTTTATTTTACAAATAGAACTCTACAATTTTTTTGGTACATTTAAAAATAAAAATAAAAATAAAACTTAAACTTTATACATGACAATTGAAGAAGGATACTACTAGTTCTGAGTTGTATATCGTGAGCTCAACAAATCACCAATTGTGAAAGGGCATTTACTTGTCTCATTTTTTTCAGTTCCAAAATAATAATAAGAATGACAATAATAATAATAATAATAATAATAATAATAATAATAATAATTTTTTAAAATAATAGTAATAATAATATTGTAAACACACAAAATAACAGAACAAATTCAGAGTTTACTTACAAGCACCAACATGCACTCCTCGTAGACCCCTTTTTTGGTTCATCAAAACAAATCAACATGAACTCCGTGAAAGTTTCGAAGACGAAAACCCCTTTTTATTTATTTATTCATAATAACAGAACACGTACAGTAATAGCATTAAAGCAGACCAAATAGGGAGGCCCAATCACAAATTCTTCACATGCTAAAATAGCATTAAAGCAGATACCATTTAAACGGGAGGCCCAATCACCAATTGATTTACTTTTGAAAGCCCAATAACAAGCCCATGTCATATCACGGCCGATCTCCCTGTTTCAATTCTAACAAAATTTGCGCGGCTACCTGTATTTTATCCTCAATTTTCCTGCTCAGCAGCTTTTCTAACATCAGCTTCACCTCCGTTTCCACCATCTCCATTCCTTGTTCATTTATGATTTCAACAATTCTTTCTTTTGCCTCAGGTGAGAATAAATCTGCGAATAAACAATTGTCTTTGCATCCTAGTTCATTCGATGAGGCTGCTTGACATTTTGAAGCTTGCAATTCTTTCTTTTCATTCTTTGAAGAGGACGACCCTGCTTGCTTTTCTTTTCCTTTAGCATTGACCAAGGCATACCACTCTTGTAAAAGCCGCTCCTTGTCTTCCTTAGTAGTATTAGGATCACTCAACATTTCTCTCATCTTTTTGGGTTTGTACTGGCATTTGAGTTTCTGAAACTTCTGTGCATCTTGAGGTCCAAAAAATTATCTGTAAGGACAATTATCTTTGCATCCCTTTCTCCTGATCTTGCATGCACCACACGCCATAATTCTGTTTAAGAAGCATAGGAAGATAAATACAAAGTCATAAGTATCAATTTCCTAATCAAAATTGAGAATCTATATATTGTTTATGGAAACCTCTGCCCGATAATATTTCACTAAGCACTCTTGTATGTAAAAGAGACAACCTAAGAAAATAACACACACAACAAAGAAAATAGGGGTAATTACCGCAAAGAACTTTAATTTTTAAAAATAGAAAGCAAAAGCAAAAGCGTAAAAAACAGTATACAGTTTGTGAGTGAAAACCCACATCGGCTGAAGATAATAAAAACAAGGTTAATATAACGTTGGAGAAGACAAAGAGAAACACACGGAATAGTACAAACTCACAGAGGAGTAGAGGATCAAGTTCTTCTTCTCGGAAGTGCAGAACTTCTTGTTGGTTATACTCTCAGATAGGAGAGGAGAATACACATACCCAGGTATAAAGGATCCTATATAAAGGATAGGGGTGGCAAAGTAAACCCAAACCCATTTGCCCACCCAAACTCACCCACTTTAATTGAACCCAAACCCACCCAATTATTAGTTGAGTTAAATGGGCATCAACCCAATTAGACGCAGTGATTATATTTCATTATTCTTCTCTACACAAAACCTCATCAGGTCGATTTCTCTTCTCTAATTTTTTGAGAATTCCATTTCTAAGATTCAGTAACTTAGAACCTGTTTCTAAGATTTTCTTTTCCCTGTTTGTTTCTCGGGAAAATTTCAGACACAAATGTAGAACGACGCGTCTCCTCCATCAACCACCAGCACGACCACCGCGACATCAACTCCACTGCGTGAAGAAACTGTCAAAACTACTCTTCACCTCGAAAACCAAAACTTCGGCACTGACTTCGCTTCCCTCTATCACTCTATTTTCCTGTCAAAATCACCATTACTGACCACCACCACCACCTCGATCTCCCTCATGAGCAGCCCATCCATGTGTTCCTCCTCCATTAACGACACCGTTTCGTCCACTCAGAACCGCCTCAACCAAGCTCGATTGATCCTCCAGTACCAAGAACTGAACGACCACTAAGATCTCTGCCGAGCTTGCCTCACCGATCTTCTCTCTGAGGCCAAGTCTTTCCGCCACGAGAACGCTGAGCTCCGCTTCGCTAACACCGAGCTCCGCCTCGCTAACGCCGAGCTCCGCCTCGCTAACACCGAGCTTCTCAAGCTTCTCTCATCCCAAGCCTCATTCCACAATCTCCTCCTCTCTTCTTCTTATCCACCTGAGGTCATGGTAAAGAAAAGTTTTTTTCTTTTTTTTTTTCTTTTTACCGGGAAAGTTTTAAGCTTGAAATGACATTTTTTTGTATTTGTTGTACTGTTTGGTTGCCAAGAAAGTGAGAGAAAATAAAAAAGAAAAGAAAATATTTTTTTTTATTTGGATTTTTAATATAATTGTTGATGTGGATGTGCTTATGTGGAATTTTTTTAAAGAAAGTGAAAAAGGAAATCCAAGAAAGTGTTGGTGTTTTTACTTTAATGGCATTTTAGAAATTTAGATAATTGGGTAATTTGGTGAGTTGGGGTTTACCCATTATAATTGGGTTGGGTTGGATTTGGGTTAGAAACAATTAGTTAGATGGGTTTTAACGGGTAAATGGGTTTTATATACCCAACCCAATTATGTCTAACCCAGACCCACCCATACCCACCCATTTGACACCCCTAATTAAGGAAGTGGAAAGAGTTGAAGAAATACCACCAAGGTAAGGAACTTCTGCGTGACAAAGATGTAGGAGACTAAGATACTTCTGCAGTAGGAGACTACTTCTGCGTGACAAATAGTTAGGTAAGATTCTCATATTTAAATATGAGAAAACTCATTTTACACATATAGACTGACCCATTTAATAAACAGGTCGTGTTTGGGTTCAACATGTGAATTTGTCTAACCCGTTTTGCTTATAAAGATATTAGCTTTTGTTATTACTATTGTTTAATTTTTTGTTGTAATTATATGTTTATTGCTATATTTATAATTGTAATTGTATTTTTACTTTTAGATATATAAGAATTGATAACATGTTATTCAAGTCAGGTATGACCTATTAATCAAACTGATTAAACGAGTCATTTGTATTGACCTTTACATGACTTGTAAATTAAACAGGTTAACCGTGCCGTGTCGGGTTAACTTGTTTAATAATCAAGTTGTTTTAGGGTTGAGGTTCTTGACACACTTACTAAATAGGTCGGATTCGAGTCAACCCATATAGCCAAATACTCATAGCTTAACACGACACAAACCCGACTCACGAATACGAATTGCAACCCCTAATAGTACCCATAGGAGAAGAACGAAAATCTCACATACTCTCACATTCCCTACAGTATCCACAAGAGTGTGAAGAGTATAGGAGAATAAATAGGAGAAAACTCATTGAGAAAGAGTGTAGAGTTTAGAAGAAAATTAGGAGAAGACTGAGAAGTGAGTCAGCAGTTAGTGTTACTTTTCTCATCAGTTAATGTGATATACATTTAAAAGTTGTTTAAATTTCTAGAGATATTATTTTTTTAGTCAACTGTTCTTATTTTATAATTTTAATTAATTTATTTGTATCTCAAATAATTATCAAATAAATTATGATATTATTATAGACTGAACTCAAAAATCTTAAACCATTCATTTTTCTATTTCATTGAACAATTTTGTTTTTAAAACTATGCTCAAAAAGTTTTTTTTTTTTTTTGGGTATAAGCCTAATGATAGATTGAATATTAGAACTCTAAATTTGTAGCATGTCTTTTAAGTCAATTGAATTCATCACTATCCCTGAATGAATTTATTTATAACAATTTCAAACACTTTTTTTTATGAAGTCTATGTCTAACTTTTCTCTTCCGGTCATCATTAGAGGGATGAGTATCCACCATCCTAAAACCTTGGTAAAAATTGTAAAAGCTATTACAACCTTACAGGAACCTTACAATTTTATGTTAACTTATTATCATGCTAGTGGAGGGCATAAGGTATTTTATGAGCTCATCGTGAATTTTTTGGCTTTGCATATCTCTCTTAATCTCTCCAATAGTCAATTTTAAGAATGAACTTAACCAAAAGAAACCATTTCATGCATCCAATTTATACATCCTCCTCCTCACAACATGTGTATCTCATATAGCTTTGGAATCTGTACATTAAACATTATGAGAGTGAGCATACATACATCCCGTGCATAGGACAATCAGTGCAACTAGAGGGATGACAATAGCTAAAACTTTAAGCCTTGGAAGGGTGAATGGGTAATCAACAATGTTACAAGCTCCTAAGTGAAATAGTCACCTGCACTTAATGGTCGTGACTTTTGGGCGAGGAAGGGCTATGCTCAAGAACTCAAAGGCAGATCGTAAACAAGGAAAAAAAAGGGTTTTTTTAATTGTCCCAAGTCCTAACTAATTTCCAGATGTGTGCAATTCCCTCATCTTTTATACATATACTGGGAAGAATTCAATTTATGGGGTGACTAAATAAAGGGGAGAGATCTGTCTGATAGGTGACAGAATTGTAAATTGGAGTAAGAAAAGTCACATTTTTAACACATACCTAACATAACATAAAGATTCTTTCAGAATAAAGGATAGACCCAAACATTTATATTGCATATAATTACTTTTAGAATAAGATTTTGTAATTTAGTTCACTGAAAATGCGTATTTTCAAAAAATTTGCCAAATGGCACCTAAATCCTTTAGCAACCAAAAAAAGGGACAAAGCTACAAAAAGAGGACAACGAGGACTTTACAGACGCATGAAATGATTCATAAGACATTATGGACGGGGCAAAGAAGTTGGATCATAGGTCCATAGCAAGTATCAACATGCACATCCTCCTGACTGTGGTTGGGACTGTGTTGTAGCTGCATTTCTGGACTTAAGATTGACATCAACCATGTCTTCTTGCTTGGTCGAAGAAAGTGTTTCCATTCTAGGTAAGGCTGCTGCAATCTTCCGAAACAGTGCCTGACAACAAGAAAGAAGCTTACATAAAAGGGTTTTTTTTTTTTTTTTGCTGGGAAAGAAATAATCATATGCTGTCATTATGTTAATTAGATTATAACATAAATGATTGGTCAGACATGAAATATTTTAGGAGACCTGAAATTCGGCTAAAGCATGAACAGTTGTTGTAAACATCGAGTATGTATGAACTCTATCTAGAATATTTTCCTTATTGAAAAGAGACAAACAAATGAATTTCACAGTTTGAAGGAGAAAATAGCAGAACCTTTGACGGTTAGATCATTAGCATGATTC
This sequence comes from Castanopsis chinensis, assembly GCA_032878915.1. Lineage (NCBI taxonomy): Eukaryota > Viridiplantae > Streptophyta > Magnoliopsida > Fagales > Fagaceae > Castanopsis > Castanopsis chinensis. The sequence continues at coordinate 82,744 of JAVQMG010000081.1, forward strand.
ACTAAAACCCGTTTCTTTCCAAAAATGAAGTCTGCAGTGAATTTGAAGTGCACCCAACCAAAATAATGTGTATTTAATTTCTTGCATCAAGCCATTAACATTTGTATAAAGTAGCCATCCAAAGTGGAGAAAACTAATTGCTTACCTTAATATTAAAGTCGGCCTTGGCATTGGTTTCAATAAACATAACATTCAGGTCACGAGCTTTGGCTTCTCCTTCCTCTATAGAAATTTGCCTGTCCAACCATTCACAAGATGCCCAAGTCATAAGCACAAAATAATGCACCAGACATTAACCACAATAAGCATAACTAACATTGAAAAAATATCCATTGGGAAACTTTGAACTGTAAGTGATCTCCTTAGCATCCATGTACATGAACAAGATATTCCCCATTACCAACTTTGTAAATTGTGTATGTATGTTGTTTGACAATAGTAGTTAAGAGTTAACAATGTAGGAATTAAGGTAGACCTCAATTTGGTCAAGCAAGGATATAAAAAATGTAAGAGCAAAAATTAAACAGGCATGCATATCAAGACATTCTAGAGCATAATTGCAATAAATGTAGAGCTCAAAGTTAGCATAAAACCATCATTTTTTCCCCTCACTTTTTGCCAGTGAAAAACTTTTATATTTTTGTCTTTTTAGCTAGCTTCACTTCTAACTCAACTAATTTTGCTACCGTTCACAATGAATACTATAAGAAGTAACCATAAATCTAGCAGAGGAATTGAAGTGTCATTTCTATAGTCAACATTTGATCATGGAATAGTCTGACCAACTGAAAACGAAAATAACACAAGGAATCAACTTTATCCAAAACAAACTGCAACCAAGGCAATAATCAATACCTTTTCTCCACTAGATCTGTTTTGTTGCCAGCAAGTACAATGATAACATCACTGCCTTGCTCTGTGCGAACCTCTTCAATCCATTTGGAAGTATTTAAGAAGGACTGACTGCCTAAAGAAAAAATGTGCCTAAAATCATTAGGAAATTTACTAAACATATAAAATTCGATTAACCAATTTAAAAACATTCGGCGCAAGACTATTAAGCTTCTGAATGAGCAGCCTCGTAAGTTTGACATGAGCTATTACACTTGTTAAGAAAAAAGGAGTTTGATATGAACCATTGCATTTGTGCAAGACGCTACAACTAACTTCAATAATTTTTTAGGATGCATGTATAGAACAAGGATATGCAAATGGATAATTGAGACCCCAAAATACAAGAAAAGTTTCCACAGCATAAAAAGAAACGAGTCAAAGAACATACTTGCAACATTGTACACAATGACTACCACAGAGGAATCCCTAATATAGCTTGGAATGAGACTCCTGAATCTTTCTTGTCCAGCTGTATCCCTATCAAACATTTCAAAATTTGATGTTTAATATGTGGAAATGAATAAAATTAAAGAAAAAATTTTGAAAATGCAATTTAAATATGTTCAACAGTGGAAAAATGAATGAAACAGTAATACCTCACAACCCCTTTAAATTAAGAATCTCACCAAAGCTGCAATCGGACAGTTCGATCTTCAAGGTACATAGTCTTTGACAGGAAATCGATACCAATGTAGCCTGGTTATCAATTAATAACACATATAAGATAACAAAGTATAAACAAGTCTAAATGATGAAACCTATTATCCTTTCTTGAATGATATTATTTTTACTTAAGTAAATAAAAATTTAGCAAAATTATATCCATAGCAAAATTAGGATCGTAAGAGACGTGTCATCTCGCAATTTTTAAAGCAAGTTCTGAAAAGCTAATGTCTGTTAAATTCACTCCAAAATTTCCGAGGATCACAATGTTACATTAATTTCAACGTCATTATATGGTTCAAGCTATTGAGATGGCCCCCTCACTTTGTAGTACATCGTCCTCTCACATAAAAATGAACCCCAATTAAGGAAGCATTTTTGGCAAAATATTCATGCTCTAGGAGCAGTTTAAGTATTTAGCATCATTTCAATTCTAATTTGAATTTTGAACAAGTCAAGTAAAAATCTCAATGCCAATGCAATTTTGCTCAATGAATTTAATTTGTAGCATTGCCCCTCACAACACCTTGATCATAGTGTCATACAATACATAAACACAAAATTGTAACATCACGAAAAATCTAAAAATTCAATTCAACCACTATTACATCACATTCACTCAAACGCAAATAGCCAATCAGATCCAAAAATAAAAACCATAAAAAAATATATAAAAAAAAGAAAGAAATTTTTTTGCGAATTGGACCTGATAGGTGTTGTCGAACTTGTCGTACATGAAGCGAGTGATGATACTGGTTTTGTCGACAGACTGGTCCCCCAAAAACACGAGCTTGTATTTCACTAAAGCCAATACCAGAGCCATCCTTTTCGTTCCGATTTCCAATCTATATCACTGTTATTCTACTACCACTCTGAGATTTTTCGAATTTCCGGCTTCAAAATCGAGGATCTCGTATCGTATTGTATCGCCTCATATCGCCGCGTTGAGTTGAGCTAAGTTTTATATTGGAAATTTCGAGTGTGTTGTTTTGCGGGTGAAATGGTTTATGTATGGTCTTTTCTCTTGGTTGCGAATTTATGATCGCAACGATGCTCTCTCTGTTCCGGACTTTCCTTTTTGGTTTTTATAATTTTATCTGAGGGACCCCCACTTTGGCAATAGTGATTTTGTTTGGGTTCAGTTGAATGCGCGGTTTGATCAATGCGTGAATCTAGTGATTATTTGATTTGATTTTACTAATTTAGTTTTGGAGATTTGTTAAAAAAATGGTGGGATTTGTTATTTTATGAACTTTTTATAGCAAAATAAAAAGTATTCAGCTATTTTTTTTTACACATTTTTATATTTTGCATGAAAGTGATATTAAAACTTTTTAAAAATAATTAATTACAAAAAGCTCTAAGGATACTCATTAATAGAAGTTTTTTTTTAATAATTCAATAAATAAAAGTTATGATAATGGAAAATGAGGGAAATATATATACACACATTACTATTTAATAGGTTTTTCCTGTTTGTGATCCCTTTTTTTTTTTTTTTTTAAAATACCTCTACACTTATATGATTAAGTAGTGACAAAACTAAAAGACAATCAGGTAAAAATATAATTTTAACTCCCACTAAAATATTGCCTATAAAATAAAGTCATTCTCTTGTTGATTTTCAAATTGATTTATCCACTTATAAATTAGATTCTCAAAATAAAAATTATATATAAAAAAATAAAGACATTGTTTTTTTTTTTTTCTATAAAATAGGACCACTAAACCCAAATTGAGATGAATGAAAAATTATGACCCAAAACTAAAAAAAAAAAAAAAAAACTCATTGCACACGCGAATCGCGTGTGATGAGGCTAGTGTGTGTGTGTGTGTGTCAATGTTTGGCAACACGAAACAAATATGATATAGGTTTTTACGGATTAGGATTGGGCCTTAGCGGGTTTAGATCATAAACGGGTTAACCCGAAAGTGATATAATAAGAAACATGTCATAATAGGGTCAATCCATATGACTTGCAATTTTGTTGCATCCCATTTTGCAACTTGTATTTAACCTCAAGTGGAGGGCAAAAGAGTTATTTCAGACTGGGAGATATCATCTTAATTCAGACTATTAGATCATTAATATTATATCATCAAAGTGATCATGATAGCGTAACAATCAAAACAACTAATCACGAGCCTTAATCGAATCATCGGATTGTAACTAGGAAATGAAGTCATGTAATATTGTAATTTATCTTAGAATGTATCTAGGACTAAAGCCATATAATTTCCTTTGAACAATGGACATTCACTCTCAAATCAATAAAATGATGAATTTTTCAATTGCGGGTTTTTTTTTTTTTTCCCAATAATTAAATAAATGGTGACTCCATTGTAAAATTCTTAATCTATAGGTAAAATGTAATTAGTTGAACCTTCATATTAAGAGGCACCAACGTGAACCCACTCATTCACATGGGTTTGGCCCAAACTAATCAATTCAAAATGGATTGGGGGCAGGATCTCTCACAAATTGACACATTTGACATGCCAATTTATTCATGTCAACTTAAAATGACCAATTTACCACAATTTGTTTAACTCATATAACAAATAGATATTCATTTATATTTTAAATTCGTTAAATACTTATTATATCCAACCTATATTTTGAACATAAAAAGAAAATAAGAAAGACATAAACTACGCTATATTTTTTATATTTATTATTTGGCGAGTTTTATAGATTTTATATTTTTGTTAAACTATGTTGTTTTGAATTTGGATTGAAGAGTATGCACTTATTTTAATTTGGGATGTAAAGAACATATTTTGTTGAAATATGTATATATATATATATATATATAAAGAGAGAGAGAGAGAGAGAGAGAGAGAGAGAGAGAGAGAGAGAGAGAGGTCTCTTTTCAAAGTACACCATTAGCTTCTATTTAACAAGGAGCGTGAATTTTGGGCTTGACTTCCTTCTACTTTTTGAACCTAGGTTTTTTTTTTTAATAAAATAAATACCTCAAACTTTCATTAAAAAATTAGCCATAATCAGTGAGAAGTACACTATGGAAGTGTGAAGGAACATCTTCCATCCACACTGAAAAATCATTAACATGTCTTGCATGCTTAGCTAGATTATGAGCTATAGCATTGCATGTTCTACAACTATGGGAAAAAAGAGATAAAACAGACGGAATCTTTAGTAGGTTTAATAGAAGAAAGTAAATGATCAAAGGTAGCGAAACACTCATCTTCACTTCTTAGAGCTTTGATAACAACTTTAGAATCCCGTCAAGGATAATTAAAGAAAATCCATAGTCATGAGCAAAGAGGATATTTTAGCTGCCGCCAAAGCTTCGACAACATCTGTGGAGGGTGGTAACCTGACTTTCTTGGATAAGGAAGCTAAGATCTGTCCTTGATAGTTGTGAATCACCGCTCCCAGCTTGGCTTCACTAGTATCTCTAAAAACAGCACCTAGGTTGATTAGGCCAATTTCCTCTATATTTTTTACTTTTCCAAAAATTGATATCAACAGAATTAATGTTGATCTTTCTGAACACTAGGGCAGCCTCTAAGCCTAGGCCGAAGGCTTCCACTAAAAAGACCAATATCCCAATAAAAAGAAAAAGTCCCAATATCAATAGAAAAAGGCTTCATCCCAATAATTTTTTTGGCATAATAACTTTTCAAAAAAATTATAATGGATAATATGCTATTTTAGATTATTTGATTTAACAATATTACTAATTGAAAATAGTGAGTAAGTATTATTTAAATAGAAAAACTTAATTAGTAAATTTGTATATCTAGAAAAAAAAAGTATTTAAATACTGTATTGAGACGTAATATTATTAATTAAATATTTTTAATTAATTAATCCCTTTTTAAAATTATTGCTTGAAGCTTCAAATTGTATTAAATGAATCCTATTTTTCTTTTACAAAAAATACATGCACAATAACAATGAATTTATAGATGCAAACCCATGAACTATTGCAAATATATTACTACTTTTTTATAATAATAAAAAATGTGCCTTATTGGTTTATAATTGACTGTTACCAGGGTTGGCTCAATGTATTTTGGAGCCGAAAGAGATAATTTTAAGTGAGGACTTTCTTTATATTTAAATGTTAACTAAATAATATTTCTTGAACTCTTGATTTTATAATTATTTTCATTTTAAATATATATTTCTTACTTTTTATGATGCAAAACTGCTAATTAATTTTGTATTCAAGTTTTGGTAACATAAATTTAACTAGAATAAAATAAATTTTAAAGTAAATAACAATAGAACCTAATTGATCAAAGCACACTTATAGCTTTACAACCTTTACTAAACATTAGGATCACTACTTTATGCTCTAAACTTGTACAAATATAAATTTATTTATCACATAAATCGATGAATTAACACTAATTTACTAATTTTAAATAAAATTGTTCTCTAATATTTTGAAAAAAAAAAAAAAAACCTGGTAAGTACAAGCAACATGACCTCCTGTCATTAAAAAAAATATATATTAATCACTTGGCAAATGAAAGAGATATTTTCAATGAAGTCAATATTTAAGGATTGAAGATATAGGAAATAATATGGTTTAAGGCACCTATTCACCTTTTGTTTGATCCCTTTTTAATGAGATCATTTATTCCAATGCTAAAATCAACCAATGTCAAATGCCCACGTAATTAAATGTCAGTCAATGCTTTTAGAGTTTTACACCACCATCAGCTATAAATTTTGTTCTGTTTGACTTCAGATGTGTCACCCTCACAATACTCAATTGTTGGATTTCAATCACAGGGCAATGAGGATTCTATGCATTATTCCAATCTTCTTCATTAAAAAAGTAGTCCCCTGAAGATCTATCCTCCTTCACTTGGATTCTACCTTATTTCATTTTGGCTAGAGGGGGGTCCAGATATCATTGAGTCGGTTTTGACTTCAAATGTATTGAATTTATCTTCATCTTAATAAAGTTATTTGTTTTTTCATTAAAAAAAAAATTATTTCATTTTGGTTCTCCTATATGCTGATAGGAAGGATACAGTGTATATGACATGGTGGATGTCTAGAGTGGTTTTAGCTTGCAACCCCATTTTCTATTTATACGTTTAAGAAAAAAAAAAAAAAAGCCCATCATTTAGTTTCGTGACTTTCGTGTGTAAGAAACTTCTTAACTTCAAATTCTTCAATGTTTTTTCCACCCTTTTAGGTGGCAATATCTTCTGTGTGCTTTTGATGTATACTGTTGTTTCTTCACATTTGATTTAACAGTGGCACAAATAATCTAATTGTATTTTATCAACAAAAAAATAATAATAATCTAATTGAAGAGAAGGAATTGTGATAACTCTCTAAGCCAGCTTATCCGCAATTTTTTGAAGATTTTAGACCTTAGTAATATTAGTAAAAAAAAAAAACACAAATTTATATAGTTCGGCAAAGTAACAACCAACATACAAGGGAGCGAGCAGTAGAAAAATCACTATTAGAAGATAAAGAGGTTTACAATAACTTTATAGTACCTATAAAGAAACCTTAATCCCATACATTGAAATTTCACAAATGTGAAATTACAAGGACTTTTCATGGCTATGCTACTCTCCGTACACTTTGTCCATAAGGCCTCTAAACTTGAAACCAGTGTTACTTCTCATTCAGAATATAAGCCAATATCTCTAACACACCAAGGCAAGGAAAAGCTCATGATTCAATTGCTATCCTCATCGTGTAAGAATGAAAAAGATGAAAAATTAGTTTGAGCATAAGAACACACAATGAATCTAAGGGCATACAAGTCATGTTTTACTTTTATGGAAGGTTTTTTACTTGGAAAATAATCCTCTATATTTGCTACGAAGTATGGAGCCTTTTTCATGGTAAGGTTAACAAATAGAAGATTATTTGTCATACAATTTATGGCTCAATTCTTAAAGTGTTGTCCTATATTCCCTTTACCTAAATTCAAGGATTAGTTGCATTGCCAATTTGCCATCATGAGATGAATCCATGAGTAATGGCTCAGAGAAGATGGTAAATCAAGTACACAAAAGATATTGGTGGAGGCAGAATATTGATTATTGGTTCTTACATATTCCCCTTGCCACTTAGCTCCCTAGCCTTTTTTTTTTTTTTTGGAGAAATAATTATAAAATGCTGCTAATCCCGCAATTCGAACCCTTTTTCCCTAGACTGCCAAGCACTTTGTACATCTCCCTGACCTATTTGAGACAATAAAATAACCTATTTTTATGCAAAAGTTCAAGCTAGCTTGGTGGATAGTTTATTAATAAAACATATCAATATGTATTACATAGCTGAGTTATTACCAAAAAGCTTTCTTACCCCATACCAAGTTAAAGCACGAATCAATGAGTCGGTTCTTTGAATGTCTGTCTTACTAGAGTAGCCTTTACCTCAATTATCCCTCCAAGTCATTGTTTTCATGGCATTCCATAAGTATTAGAGTGTGGAATCAAGGAGGCAATAACTTCAGGCTGCCTTGATCCAATATGTTCCTAAAGTCCTAGACTCTTGGTCAAGAACATATGGTACTTTCCTATTGCTGGTATTTCCAAGAAGCCAAAAGGCTTATAAAGTGTGCAATTAGATTATTCAGCCAAAAAAAAAAAAGTGTGCATTTAGATAGAATTAGTTGCTAATTTTCTTATTTTGCTAAAAATGATTAAAATTATTGGGTGAACTAGGTATTTAGTCCATGTCTTTTACACTATATATCAATTTGGTCTTTAACCCTTTAATTGTGTCAATTTAGTCCATAATCTTTTAGTACTGTGTCAATTTAGTCCTTATCATTATCTTTTAGATGGAAATTATCGACGTGACAAACGACCAAAATAAAAAAATAAGTTTATTGCCACATCAACAAAAACTTTTTTTTTATTTTTATTTTTTGCTGTTAGCCACGTTGGCAATTTCCATCCAAGAAATAATGGCATGGACTAAATTGACACAACATTGAAAGTTTAAAGATCAAATCGACACAATTGAAAGGTTAGGGACCAAATTAAAATATAGTGTAAATAATAAGGATCAAATACCTAATTTACCCAAATATATTTTTACAAAAAAAGGGTAATGTTTAAAAGATTAAACTCAACAAAAAACCTAAATGAGTTTTAGAAGAAAGCAAAAACAAAATTCACATATATAGTTATCATATGAAAAGCGATTATTTGGAAATTCGAAAAATGTTGTCTTTTGAAAGTACAATAAGTCACAAACCCAACTAAACCAGCAACATTGATGGGTTTCAAATATTGATTTGAGCGAGTCCATGGCCCAGTTAGGTTTTCACTTGGGCTAATTTGAAATTCGGGCTGAAATTTCAAATACAGCCTCCATAATTATTCTTATAAAACAGCCGAAGGCACAAAAGCTTCCTATAAGTTGATGGGCATTACCCTTGCAATACCTATCCTCTTTCTTTATCTTTTTCACTTCTTTTTAAATAGAAAAAGGGATCGGCGGTGTGGTCATTGTCCCGACCTACTTAAACTCAATAATGGAATTTGTCATTACTTGAACTCACTACTTCAAACTTGATGGGACATAAGAACTTCTTACCATTAAGCTATCTTTTCAATCAGGTAGTCTTGTGATGCCTATCTACCCTACACATTCGTACAATTAAAAGTTGAATTAAAACAAAACATGTAAAAAAAAAAAGGCAAAATGAAAGTAAAAATCTTATTATTAGATGTGATAAAATGGTACACATAGTCATCCAAGCACGTTTTGGTTAACCAATTTAACAGATTTTTTTTTTTTTTAACTACCAATTTAATAGATTTGATAACTCATAGTTGATTAGAGATGACGTGGTAGAAGATGGATTATGGTAAATTGTCTTGTGTACATGGTGTGTAATGTGTAAAGGGCCTGATAGGATCATACGATAGGAGTATAGGACTAAAAAAGAGTAAAATAACTAGTAAAAATTGCTCAGTTTGGAGATTAAAAAAAAAAAAAAAAAAAAAAAAAAAAAAAAACTAAATAAATGGATGATATTAAAGGACCAGAACAAAATTCTGTTGACTTTCATTCATTACTTTAGTAAAGAATAAAAAATAAACGGAGAGTTTTTCGTTGAGCAACAAGAACAAAAAGAAACTGAGAGGCAATAAAAGTTAACGGAGATTAAGATGAAAGGAGAGCAATCCACACCGTACCAATTGATGAGCAACTACAAAGAAAGTATGAAATCTGAAGATTCAATTCATTATAGTTTGTGTACAAAGATATATATACCTATACTAACTAATTAACTCTGCCTCAAAACTAATAAACTGACAGCTGTAATCCACTATCTATAAATTAGCTCCTAAACTACAAGTAGTTTACAATAAAATACTAACCACTGTGTATAAATTAGCTCCTAAACTACAAGTAGTTTACAACAAAATACTATACAGTCAACAAAATACTATACAGTCTGTAGCTTTGTAACATCTTTCTTCTTCTTATCCTCTGTTTCTGCAGTAGTAGCAGTAGCTTCTGCAGTGACTTTCTTCTTAACTTTCTGCTCTTCAGATGAGGTTTCCTTAGATTCAACTCTATTGCTTTCACACTCCCCCTCAAGAGGAATAAGGGAATGAAAATTAGCCATATTCATCTTGGACAGTAAACCATGAAATTGATGAACACTAAGGGACTTAGTGAGCAAGTCTGCAAGCTGACTTTGTGTTCTAATATGCAACAAACAAATTACTCCTTGTAACACCTTATCTCTAACCACATGGCAATCAATCTCCATGTGTTTTGTTCTCTCATGAAACACAGGATTGGCTGCAATGTGAAGAGCAAATTGACTATCACTGAACAGAAGAGCAGCTTTTGGATGTTGAACCTGAATATCTCTCAGAAAACTAAGAATCCAAACTATTTCACAAACAGCCATAGCCATGGAACGATATTCGGCCTCAGCTGATGACTTACTGACAGTGTGTTGTTTATTGGATTTTCAAGAGATCATTGAGTCACCATGGAACATACAGTATCCAGTGATGGACCTCCTGGTATCCGGGCAAGATTCCCAATCTGAGTCTGCAAAACCTTTGAGGTGAAGCTCTGATTTGCTAGAGAACAGAAGCCCTTGTCCTGAAGCACCCTTTGCTGCATGAAGATGAGGCTTCCAAGGTCTTGACATAAACTAGCTTAATCTGTGAACAACAAAAGTGATATTTGGCCTTATGATTGTCAGATATAACAACCTACCAATCAGCCTTCGATAGGAGCTTGGATCCTTCAACACTTCCCCTTGAAACTTGCTTAAACTTCAAGTTTTGTTCCATAGGAGTCTTAGCTGGTTTGCAACCCAATAGACCTACTTCACTCAATAGTTCTAGAGGGTAATTTCTTTGACACAAATGAGTGCCCAACGCTGACCTTGCAATCTCAAGACCAAGAAAAAACTTCAAATCACCAAGATTTTTAAGCTTAAATTGTTGATCTAGTAGAACCTTCAATTCTGCAACTGATTGTGGATTGTCACTAGCAATGAGAATGTCATCAACATAAACCAACAATGCAACAAAGGAACTTGAACTTTTCTTGGTAAACAAAGAATAATCTGACTTCGACTGATTGAAGCCCAAATGCAATAGGGCAGTAGAGAATTTTGAGAACCATTGCCTTTAAGCCTGTTTTAAACCATATAGAGCAGACTCCCCCTTGCTGTGAAAGCCAGGTGGCAGCACCATGTACACCTCCTCAGGCAAGTCCCCATGGAGGAAGGCATTGTTAACATCTAGCTGACACAAGGACCACCCTTTCACAATGGCCACTGCCAATAAGCACTTCACAGAGACCATCTTTGACATAGGTGAGAATGTCTCAACATAGTCCAGCCCTTCCTTTGGAGTAAAACCCTTAGCCACTAATCTAGCCTTATATCTCTCTATTGTACCATCAGCCTTATATTTAATATTATACACACATTTACACCCAATGGCCTTCTTACCCTGTGGGAGAGAAGTTAGAGACCAAGTGTGATTAGCCTTTAAAGCCTTAATCTCATTAGCCATTGCCTCCCTCCACTTAGTCTAAAACAGCATGATTACAATGCTGGATAACTGACCCTAAAAAAGAGATACAAAGCAATAAACCTGTAAACAATATGCTTTTATTCTGAGGCTGGTAGTGTTCACAGTGGGGGAGGACAAATAATTAAAGATCATCCATGAGAGTCGGTTTCTAGGAAATTTCCAAAGTCCAAACCCATCAACATAGAGAGCCAGTTTGAGATTCACTATTGTTGTTCCGGGTTCTCCTTGCCTTACAATCATCAAGATAATTCTGGTAAATATGAGATACAAAACCCCAAATAGCCAAAGGAAAAGCAATTACCTTGATGCCATTCATCTTATCATGGAACACTATCACGGAAGCAACAGGAGTAATAGCCAAAGAGGCAGTACTGATTACATTAGAGAAAAGAGATGACACCACAAAAATTAATCCCACAACACCTACAGAACAAACCTGCCAAGCCACCGCTGTCCAAACCAAGGTCATAACATAAGAAACTCTTCCCGCAGAAAAAGCAACCATTTCCCCATGCAAAGTCTTCCATTCCCCACTTGCAAAAAGACCAACAACAGAAACACAAGTGGCAACAAGTGCTGTACAGATTTGCATTTCCAGAACCACTGAAAATGTTTCCTTTTTTAGAACCTTTTGGAAGGAAAGCTGCATCAGGGATAGCAAAAGAGAGTAAAGTGCAGAAGCTCCAAGGGTACAGAGGAAGCCAATTATTTTTTGCCACTTTAGAAACTCTGGATGGTCCATCAGAGTCATCATTAATTCCAACCAGGGCAGCAGAAAATGATAGGATAACCACAGAGTTAAAAATTAAAGCAGAAGACTTCTGAGAATTGATGAAGTAAGAAAAAATCGCATTAAAAGCTAATTGGGTTGCACATATGAGGGAGTAAGTAGAGGCAGAGAGGTACAAGAGTCCAACAGAATACAAAATGTTGTCACCAGCTATGGGCACTCCAAAAGAGAAGTAGATCGAGGCAAGAATTTTAAAAGAGGGTGGGGCTGAAGAATTTGAAGGCTCCTTGGAGGAAGGAATAAGAAAGAATGGGATCAAAAGGATTGGAAAGGCAGCAGTTTGGACAAGAGTAGCCATCCATTTACTATTGCCACCCTGATCATAATAAAACCTTCCAAGAAGAACAGCAAGAGATTTACTCTATTGAAGAAGCATCGGGAATGGCTATAGTTCCATTCAGAAAACCAATCTTGTTCTTTGCTATTAGAGATACAATCATAGCTCTTGACCAACTTTGATAATTCTCAGGGCCAGTTTTTGGTTAAGAAACCAATTGACTACCTAGAACATCGCTACTGCTCAGAATGGATTAAGGGATGGATCTTCCATTCCTGCAGAAGCTTGACCAGTAGAAGAAGAATTTGTAGTGATTGGATTGGTGGAATTTTCAGTGGAAGCCATTGAGGAGCTTAGAACTCTGATACCATGTTAAGAATTTCACTCTCTCACTTAGAAGCAACAAGCTAAATAAAATGGAATTCACATTGATGAGAAATGAGAAAAATGAAATCAATCCCCAAATAATTAGAGAGGCACCAGATAACTAACTATACGTATTTACAAGAACAAATGAATTAATTACTCGTGGATTATCTTAACAGCTAATTAACAAACTGTAACTAATAGCACGTGAATAGCTCATGATTCATTAAGTCCATTATCATTAACTAATTGAAATGGAGTCACTTCTTGTTTGGACTTTGTATAAGTCTTAGCACCAGTTTCAACAAATACATACTAAATCATGAATACACAGACACGCACACAAATGAAATCTAGAATAATAAAAGATGACATGCCTCAAACAGAAACAAAGGCGCGGTAAGAATTGATGGTGAAGAGATACCAAAGAGCAACAACTTTTAATATCTTGGATTATTAATTCATTAAGATTGAGAGACTATAGAGGATGTGAATCATAGGATAAGAGAGAGAGAGAGAGAGAGAGAGAGAGAGAGAGGGGGGGGGAAACAGAAAAAAGATTAGTTACCATAATTAAAAAGAGTATAAGGTCATTCAATCCCCTTCCCCAAGAAAAAAGGGAAAACACAAATCCTAATTTTGCTTCTTCTTTTTATACTAATGGAAATAATTAAGATGAAGACAAAGACTCCCTTAATATTGTACTTTATGATGGAATTAAATCAATGAAGCATACAAGCAGTAGACTTAAAAATTACAAATGAAAATTCATGGGATATAACAATTCTGAAAATAGAAATTACAATAAAAAGAAGAGATACAAACATCACAATAAGCTGACATCCAGTCATACAAAGTTCTCAAAAATAGATTCTTAAGCTCGAGAGTAGAAAGATTAACAGTGTTGAAAATCCAGTTATTCCCTACTTTCCAAATAATTGACATGAGACAAAAAGGAGTTGCAATCCACACCAGCCTACTCTTATGTCACTCAAAATAATTTCCAATCAAAATACATGAAATTGCCTTCTTATTGTTACTGCATCACGAAAAGAACTCCAAATCATGCCAAGAAAATAAACCACAACTTGTGAGCAATGAAGTAGAACTGTTGAAGGTGATCAACTGTTTACTCACAAGAATCACACATACAACACAGTTCAGTATATTAACATTGCTTTGACAATTATCCAAAGTTCGAATTTTTCCCAATGCAACCATCCAGACCCCCATAAAAAAGGATTTCTTAGGCACTTTCTTACACCACTCCACAGGAAATTGCATATCACCTAAACTCTCATAACCTCGTAAAAAGATTAGACATCCAATATTATATTTTGTTAGGCTTCCAAAACAATTTTTTTTTAAAAATATTTCCTAAATAATTTGATAGTTGGGGAAGGGGAGATTTGAACCCTAAATGTACAAGAGATGCCAATTGAGCTACAACTTACAAGGCTTCAAAACAGTCTATCAACAACCTCACCCACTGTAAAATTAGAATATAATAGGCCCATCAAAGAATTGAATGACTCTAATTCCTAGTCTTGAAAATCTCTAACAAACCTAAGATTTCAAGAACAAAAGCCTGTCTTCTGAGTACTCCACATAAGAGTTAATGGGAACATCCTTTCTCCTTATCCGCAGCTATTAGGACCAAATCAGGAAATGATTCTTTTCATGCTATTACACATCACATAATATGCCAAAATTAAATGCCCCTACCATCTTTACCACAAACATCACAAACCCAGAAAACCTCTCTAACCAGCCCTAATAACACGCCTCTGGCCAAGGACTAAAATGACCGTATTATCAAAGTAAAATGGTAATTTTAGAACTTAATGGAATAAAATGGCAATTGATCAAAAATAATTAAGAGTGAAGTGGATTTTTTTGCCTATTTTTACTACTTTCTATTATTTTGTAAAATAAAATAAACAGGAAAACGGAACAAGAAAAGTAAGGGTATGTTATTTACATTTTTTCACATAACAATTTGTTGAATTTTGACCAGACTACACAACAGTCTACTACGAAGGTGAAGCGGATTGCAAATGCACAATAAATCTTAACCTATCAATATCCATAATTACATCAATTTTCTGGATTTTTATTTTTCAAATAAAACCCTACAATTTTTTTGGTACATTTAAAAGCAAAAATAAAACGTTATACATGGCAATTGAAGAAGGGTACTTCCAGTTCTGAGTTGTATATCGTGAGCTCATCAAATTGCCAATTGTGAAAGGGCGTTTACATCTCTCAGTTTTTTCAGTTCCAAAATAATAATAAGAATGATAATGATAATAATAATAATAATAATAATAAATTTTTTATAATAATAATAACAACATTGTAAACACAAAAAATAACAGAACAAATTCAGAGTTTACTTACAAGCAACAACACGCACTCCTCGTAGACCCCTTTTTTTTTTGTTCATCAAAACAAATCAACACGAACTCCGTGGAATTCTCAAAGACGAAGACCTCTTTTCATTTATTTTATTCATAAATATCAGAACACGTACAGAAATAGCATTAAAGCAGAAACTGTTTAATTGGGCCGACCAAATTGGGAGGCCCAATTCACATACAGAAATAGCATTAAAGCAGATACAATTTAATCGGGGGCCCAATCACACAAATTGATTTTCTTTTGAAAGCCCAATAACAAGCGCATGTCATTTCACAGCCGATCTCCCTGTTTCAATTCTAACAAAATTTGCGCGGCTTCCAGGACTTCATCCTCAGTTTTCCTGCACAGCTTTTCTAACATCAGCTTCACCTCTGTTTCCACCATCTCCATTCCTTGTTCATTTATGATTTCAGCAATTATTTCTTTTGCCTCAGGTGAGAATAAATCAGCGAATAAACAATTGTCTTTGCATCCTAGTTCATTCGACGAGGCAGCTGCTTGACATTTTGAAGCTTGCAATTCTTTCTTTTCATTCTTTGATGAGGACGACCCTGCTTGCTTTTCTTTGCCTTTAGCATTGACGCAGGCAGTCCACTCTTGTAAATGCCGTTCCTTGTCTTCCTTGGTAGTATTAGCATCACTCAACATTTCTCTCATCAATTTGGGTTTGTACTGGCCTTTGAGTTTCTCAAACATCTCAGTATCTTGAGGTCCAAAAAATTCTCTGAAAGGACAATTACCTTTGCATCCCTTTTTCATGATCTTGCATGCAGCACACGCCATACTATCTGTTTACGAAGCACAGAAAGACAAATATCATAAGTGTCCATTTGCTAATCAAAATTGAGGATTTATAGATATATTGTGTATGGAAACCTCTGCTCGATAATATCTCACTAAGCACTCTGGTATGTAAAAGAGAACTCAAGAAATCAAAAACAACTAAGAAAATAGGGGTAATTACCGCAAAGAACTTTAATGTTTAAAAATAGAAAGCAAAAGCAAAAGCGTAAAAAACAGTATACAGTTTGTGAGTGAAATCCCACATCGGCTGAAGATAATAAAAACAAGGTTAATATAATGTTGGAGAAGACAAAGACAAACACACGGAACAATACAAACTCACCTAGGAGTAGAGGATCTGGTTCTTCTTCTCGGAAGGTATTCGTTGAAGTCCTCTTGGCTATATGTATATATGAAGAAAGAAAATCGGGTCACATAACCGAAAGGAAGTAAAAAATGAAGGTGTTTGGGTGTTTGACTAAGTTTGACTTTAGTATCTTTAGGAAAAATGTACGTGGCCCTATGAGAAATGTAATTGTGGCCCTATGAGAAATGTAATTGGGTCACAAAACCTATCTTTAGGAAAAATGTACGTGGCCCTATGAGAAATGTAATTTGGTCACCAAAACCTGTGAGAAATGTTAAAAAAAATGAATGTGTATTCTCACAAAGATTGATTAACTATCAAGTGCATTCTCGCATAAAAAATGAAGGAGTTAGGTAAGATTCAATTTTTTGTTGTAATTATATGTTTATTATAAATAATTATATGTTTATTACTATATTTATTAATCAAACTGATTAAACGAGTCATTTGTATTGACCTTTACATTACTTGTGAATTAAACAGGTTAACCATGCCGGGTCGGGTCAACCTATTTAATAATCAAGTTGTTTTAGGGTTGAGGTTTTTGACACACTTACTAAATAGGTCGGATTCGAGTTAACCCATATAGCCGAATACTCATAGCTCAACACGACACTAACTCGACTCATGAACACAAATTGTGACCCCTAATAGTACCCATAGGAGAAGAGCGAAAGTCTCACATACTCTCACATTCCCTACAGTATCCACAAGAGTGTGAACAGTATAGGAGAATAAATCGGAGAAAACTCATTGAGAAAGAGTGAAGAGTTTAGAAGAAAATTAGAAGAAAACTGAGAAGTGAGTCACCAATTAGTGTCACTTTTCTCGTCAGTTAATGTGATATACATTTAAAAGTTGTTTATATTAACAACAGAGATTCAATACCACAGCTGGCATCCTTAGTTTCTGCAGACCAGCAAGGATAGCGTGATCTCCTCCACAGTTTCCTTCCTTAGTTTCAGCAGAACAGCAAGATATCAGCAACAGAGTAACAGTGGTAGAATTTCAAATAAATTCAAACATGCCCAGCAAGGATACGCGTGATCTCCTCCATATTTTCTTTATTCTTTCCTAATATATTTCTTATTACATTTACATCAGTTATGTTGTACAGATCCCACCTTGTAATTCTTTATCTATATAAGTAAATACAAGAAATCTCTCTGCTCATCCGTGAGACAGAGTTCTCAAAAAGTCTTTATGGTATCAGAGCCACTGGTGAGATAGAGAGATTTCTTTTTTTTTAATCATGTCATCCTCATCAAATTCATCTCAAGTTGATGAGTACCCTTATCCAGTGACACAAAATGTTGCTAATTTTGTATCACTCCGTCTCTCTTCCACAAACTTCCTTCTTTGGAAAACACAAATGCTAAACATTCTTGAGAGTTATGATCTTCAAGGATTTATTACAGGTGAAACTAAACCACCATCACAGTTTATCATGGACGCTGAGTCCAATCCACACCCAAACCCTGCATTTGTGAAGTGGCGAAAATCTGACTGTCTAGTTAAAGGATGGTTGACAGCCACTCTATCTGAAGAAGTTCTTGGCATTGTTGTCGGTCTCAACACTTCAGTTGAGGCCTGGAATGCACTTGTACATGCCTTTGCACGAGTTTCATCTGATCGTAGCCTTGCACTAAAGCAGCAGCTCACTTCTATGACTCAGGGTACTAACACTTTGGCTGTGTATTTACGCCAATTCAAAGCTGTCTGTGATGATCTTGCTGCCATTGGCAAACCAGTTGCGGATCAAAAGAAGTCATGGTGGCTTCTAAATGGACTTGGCAAGGAGTATGCAATGTTCACCACCACTATGTTTCGCCCTCCCGTTCTACCATATTCTGAAATAGTTACTCTCTTAGAGAGTTATGCTGAACGGCATAACCTTGATGCACAACCAGCTTCTCAAATGGTCTTCTATGGTCAGCGCAACAACAAGAACAGAAAAAATAATGGAGGGCAAATATCATTCAATTCCAAAGGACGTGGCTTTGCTCAAGGTCACCAAACTACTCCTAAGACTTTTAATACTTCACAGTCCCGTAACCAGGCAGTTGGTAGTAAGGATGAGGTTCCTATCTGTCAGATCTGTAACAAACGAAATCATACAGCTCTTAAGTGCTTTAATCGATTCAACCATTCATTCACTCCAGATGATATCCCAAAAGCACTTGCAGCTATAAAGATTGCTGATAGTCAAGATTCTGAATGGTTCCCAGATACTGGAGCAACAGATCATATCACAGACGATCCAGGTAATCTTGATTCTTTAACTCCCTATCATGGATTTGATGGTGTAATGGTTGGAAATGGACAAACTTTGCCCATTACTCATATTGGTCAAGCAACTATTGGTACTGGTGTTTCTTCTATCAAATTAAATGATGTTTTGTTGGTCCCTGATATAAAGAAAAATCTACTTTCTGTTAGCAAGCTTACAACTGATTTTCCTTTCACTTTTGAATTTGATGGTCTTGGTTTTGTGATAAAGGACATGACAACCAACCAAATAGTAGCGAAAGGGTGTAAACGAGATGGACTGTATGCTCTTGATGGAAGTGGCCAATTTGTTGTTGATGGAGATCCAAAGGCTTTTTTCTCTTACAGATTTCGGCAGGCTAATAATGATTGTTGGCATCACCATCTTGGCCATCCACACCAACGAGTTATAGATCATTTACATTCAAGCAATCTTATTTCTTTTAATTCAAAGTCCAAGTCCTTCAAAGTTTGCACTAGCTGTCAGATGGGAAAATCTTGTAGGCTGCCTTTCTTGCCTGTTGAAAATGAAATAAAGATTCCATTCTTCAAAATTCATTGTGATTTATGGGGACCAGCCCCAGTAAAATCAAGGGAACATTTTCGTTTTTATGCAATTTTTGTTGATGATTGTACACACTTCACATGGTTTTTTCCTCTACGCAAGAAGTCAGATTTATTTGGTTGTTTTGAAAAATTTTACAAATATGCAAAATGTCAGTTTGATGCTAAAATTTGTGTTTTCCAAAGTGATGAAGGGGGAGAATTTGCATCCAATGAGTTTAGGCAGAATTTAATCAACTTGGGCATTCATCATCAATCTGCCTATCCCAAAACACCAGAACAAAATGGGAAAGCTGAGTGAAAGCATCGTAATATCACAGAATTGGGCCTAACCATGATGTTTCATGCCCGACTTCCACCTCGATTTTGGGTAGATTGTTTTTCAACAGCTGTTTTTCTAATTAATCGGTTACCATCTCAACACCTTGGAATGCAATCTCCATTCTTTCGACTTTATGGAAAGCATCCTGATTACTCTACTTTCCATGTGTTGGGTTCCAAATGTTTTCCTTATCTTGGTGATTATCGGACTAACAAATTGCAGCCAAAATCTCTTCCTTGTGTGTTTATTGGTTACAGCACAAAGCATAAAGGCTATAAATGTCTATATCCACCAACTGGACGTGTGTATATCTCTCGACATGTTGTGTTTGATGAAGCAGTCCTGCCTTATAGTGAGCCCACTAAACTCTATGACAAAGATTCAATTGAGGGGGAGATGTGCACCTTTTCAGATTGGGAGCTAAATACCCCTAATGCATCTTCATATAGCAATTCTCCAGCCAACAGATCTACATTACCATCTTTGTCTGCACTAGCACCGCCAACTCTCTCAGGGCCTTCAATTTCAAATTCCATCATGGGGCCCACACTTGAGTCATCTAACTCTTCTCCAAGCTCATCTTGGGCTAACTCTTCTCTAAGCTCATCTACTGTTGCTCAAGTCTCCAACCCATCAGATGTTATTATGGAGCCCACTTCTCAAGATGTGCCTTTAGTTTCTGCTTCGGCACCTACCCCTATTGCATCAAACAACCATATTATGGTCACTCGATCAAAGGCTGGAATCACTAGGCCTAATCCAAAATATCATGGTTTTCATGTTGCACGGGCTTTACTTGACATCCCACAAGAACCACGATCCATCATAGCTGCAAAACGCCATCCCGGTTGGGCTACTGCCATGGATGAGGAGCTTGCTGCCCTTGCAACCAACCACACGTGGACTCTTGTTCCTTATCGACCTGATATGAACATGGTGGGTTGCAAGTGGGTTTACAAAGCTAAGCTTAATCCTGATGGCTCTCTTGAACGTCTCAAGGCTCGTTTAGTAGCCAAGGGCTTCAACCAAGTAGATGGAGTCGATTTTTCAGAAACTTTCTCCCCAGTTGTCAAACCTACAAGTATTCGACTTACTCTTACAATTGTTGTTGTGAAAGGCTGGGAAATACGTCAACTTGATGTCAAGAATGCATTTCTTCATAGGCATCTCTCTCAACCTGTATATATGCAACAACCACCTGGATATGTTGATCTGAAGCTTCCAACACATGTCTGCCAACTAAGTCGTGCTTTACATGGTCTTAAACAAGCTCCTAGAGCTTGGTTTGATAGACTTAGTGAATTTCTTCTTGCTCTTGGGTTCTACTGCAGCACAACCGACCCAAGCTTGTTCATTTGTCACTCCCAAGGCAGTATCCTTATTTTACTTCTCTACGTAGATGACATGGTGGTCACTGGTGATGATCCGTCTCGAATCACATGGCTTATCTCTCAACTAGCATGTGAGTTCTCCATTAAAGACCTTGGCTTTCTTCATCATTTTCTTGGTATTGAAGTCCATCGACTCCCCACAGGCCTCTTTCTCTCTCAACACCGCTATGCACTAGATCTCTTAAAGCGTGCCTCAATGAGTTCTTGTAAACCAATCTCCACACCCATGCCATCCAAAGGTCGACATTTGCCAAACTGTAATGAATTGTACCCTGATCCTACACATTATAGGAGCATTTTTGGTGGTCTTCAATATCTCACCTTCACAAGACCTGACATCTCCTATAGTGTTAACTTTGTATGTCAATTCATGCATGCTCCTACCTTGGCCCATTACAAGCTTGTTAAACGTATCTTGCGCTATGTTCGTGGTGCTACTCACCTTGGTATGCGTATTTTAGCCTCTAGCACCCTTGATCTTTATGCATTTTCTGATGCAGATTGGGCAGGTTGCCTTACTAGTTGTCGCTCTACAACTGGATTTTGCACTTTCCTTGGTGGTAACTGTATATCTTGGAGTGCTAAGAAACAATCAACAATTGCTAGGTCTAGTGCTGAAGCCGAGTATCGCTCCATGGCATCTACTGCAGCTGAACTCACATGGCTTTCCTTTCTCTTGAGAGACCTTGGCATACCTCTCCCTTGCCCTCCAATTCTGCACTGTGATAACTTAAGTGCCTTGCACATGACAATCAATCCGGTCTTTCATGGTCGTACCAAACATATTGAATTGGACTATCACTATGTTCGTGAAAAGGTTGCTTTTGGCTCTCTTGAAACACGCTTTGTATCCTCTACCAATCAGCTCGCTGACATTTTCACAAAGCCGCTGTCCAAGCTTCCATTCTTGGCATTACGGGCCAAACTTGGCCTCTGTCCTGACCCACGGCCTAGTTTGAGGGGGAGTATTAACAACAGAGATTCAATACCACAGCTGGCACCCTTAGTTTCTGCAGACCAGCAAGGATAGCGTGATCTCCTCCACAGTTTCCTTCCTTAGTTTCAGCAGAACAGCAAGATATCAGCAACAGAGTAACAGTGGTAGAATTTCAAATAAATTCAAACATGCCCAACAAGGATAGGCGTGATCTCCTCCATATTTTCTTTATTCTTTCCTAATATATTTCTTATTACATTTACATCAGTTATGTTGTACAAATCCCACCTTGTAATTCTTTATCTATATAAGTAAATACAAGAAATCTCTCTGCTCATCCGTGAGACAGAGTTCTCAAAAAGTCTTTGGTTTAAATTTCTCAAGATATTATTTTTTTAGTCAATTGATCTAATTTTATAATTTTAATTAATTTATTTGTATCTCAAATAATTATCAAATTAATTATGATATTATTATACACTGAACTCAAAAATCTTAAACCACTCATTTTTTTATTTCATTGAACAATTTTGTTTTCAAAAACATGCTCAAATTTTTTTTTTTTTTTTTTGAGTATAAGCCTAATGATAGATTGAATTTTAGACTTCTAAATTTTGTGGCACGTCTTTTAAGTCAATTGAATTCATCACTATCCCTGAATGAATTTAATTATAACAATTTCAAGCACTTTTTTTTATTGAAATCTATGTCTAACTTTTATCTTCCGGTCATCATTAGAGGGATAAGTATCCACCATCCTAAAGCCTTGGTGAAAATTGTAAAAGCTATTACAACCTTATAGGAACCTCACAGTTTTATTTTAACTTCTTATCACGCCAGTGGAGGGCATAAGGTATTTTATGACCTCATCATGAATTTTTTGGCTTTGCATATCTCTCTTAATCTCTCCAATAGTCAATTTTAAGAATGAACTTAACCAAAAGAAACCATTTCATGCATCCAATTTATACATCCTCCTCCTCACAACATGTGTATCTCATATAGCTTTGGAATCTGTACATTAAACATTATGAGAGTGAGCATACATACATCCCGTGCATAAGACAATCAGTGCAACTAGAGGGATGACAACAGCTAAAACTTTAAGCCTTGGAAGGGTGAATGGGTAATCAACAATGTTACAAGCTTCTCAAGTGAAGTAGTCACATGCACTTAACAGTTGTGACTTTTGGGCGAGGAAGGGCTACACTCAAGAACTAGAAGGCAGATCATGTAACAAAGGAAAAAAAGGTCTTTTTTTATTGTCCCAAGTCCTAACTAATTTTCGGATGTGTGCAATTCTCTCATCTTTTATACATATATAGGGAAGAATTCAATTTATGGGGTGACCAAATAAAGGGTAGAGATATGTCTGATAGGTGACAGAATTGTAAATTGGAACAAGAAAAGTCACATTTTTAACACATACCTAACATAACATAAAGATTATTTCAAAATAAAGGATAGACCCAAACATTTATATTGCATATAATTACTTTTAGAATAAAAGTTTGTAGTTTAGTTCACTGAAAATGCGTATTTTCAAAAAATTTGCCAAATGGCACCTAAATCCTTTAGCAACCAAAAAAAGGGACAAAGCTACAAAAAAAGGACAACGAGAACTTGACAGACACATGAAATGATTCATACGACATTATGGACGGGGCAAAGAAGTTGGATCATAGGTCCATAACATGTATCAACATGCACATCCTCCTGACTATGGTTGGGACTGTGCTGCAGCTGCAATGCTAGACTTAAGATTGACATCAATAATGTCTTCTTGCTTGGTCGAAGAAAGTGTTTCCATTCCAGGTAAGGCTTCTGCAATCTTCCGAAACAATGCCTGACAACAAGAAAGAAGCTTACATAAGAGGCTTTTTTTATTTTTTATTTTGCTAGGAAAGAAATAATCATATGTTGTCATTATGTTAATTAGATTATAACATAAATGATTGGTCAGACATGATATATTTTAGGAGACCTGAAATTCGGCTAAAGCATGAACAGCTGCTGTAACCATCGATTATGTATGAACTCTATCTAGAATATTTTCCTTATTGAAAAGAGACAAACAAATGAATTTCACAGTTTGAAATAGCAAATAGCAAAACCTTTGACGGTCAGATCATTAGCATAATTCACTAAAACCCGTTTCTTTCCAAAAATGAAGTCTGCAGTGAATTTGAAGTGCACCCAACCAAAATAATGTGTATTTAATTTCTTGCATCAAGCCATTAACATTTGTATAAAGTAGCAATCCAAAGTGGAGGAAACTAATTGCTTACCTTAATATTAAAGTCGGCCTTGGCACTGGTTTCAATAAACATAACATTCAGGTCACGAGCTTTGGCTTCTCCTTCCTCTATAGAAACTTCCTGTCCAACCATTCACAAGATGCCTAGGTCATATGCACAAAATAATGCACCAGACATTAACCACAATAAGCATAACTAGCATTGAAAAAATATCCATTGGGAAACCTTGAACTATAAGTGATCTCCTTAGCATCCATGTACATGAACAAGATATTCCCCATTACCAACTTCGTAAATTGTGTATGTATGTCATTTGACAATAGTAGTTAAGACTTACAATGTAGGAATTAAGGTAGACCTCAATTTGGTCAAGCAAGGATATAAAAAATGTAAGAGCAAAAATTAAACAGGCATACATATCAAGACATTCTAGAGCATAATTGCAATAAATGTAGAGCTCAAAGTTAGCATAAAATCGTCATTTTTTCCTCTCACTTTTTGCCAGTGAAAAACTTTTATATTTTTGTCTTTCTATCTGGCTTCACTTCTAACTCAACTGATTCTAATACCGTTCACAATGAATACTGTAAGAAGTAACCATAAATCTAGCAGAGGAATTGAAGTGTCATTTCAATAGTCAGCATTTGATCATGGAACAGTTTGACCAACTGAAAACGAAAATAACACAAGGAATCAACTTTATCCAAAACAAACTGTAGCCAGGGCAATAATCAATACCTTTTCTCCACTAGATCTGTTTTGTTGCTAGCAAGTAGAATGATAACATCACTACCTCACTCTGTGCGAACCTCTTCAATCCATTTGGAAGTATTTAAGAAGGATTGTCTGCCTAAAGAAAAAATGTGCCTAAAATCATTAGGAAACTTACTAAACATATAAAACTCGATTAACCAATTTAAAAACATTAGGCGCAAAACTATTAAGCTTCTGAATGAGCAGCCTCATAAGTTTGATATGAGCTATTGCACTTGTCAAGAAAAAAGGAGTTTGATATGAACAATTGCATTTGTGCAAGATGCTGCAATTAACTTTAATCATTTTTTAGGATGCATGAACAGAACAAGGACATGCAAATGGATAATTGAGACCCCAAAATACAAAAAAAGTGTCCATAGCATAAAAAGAAACGAGTCAAAGAACATACTTGCAACGTCGTACACAATGATTGCCACAGAGGAATCCCTAATATAGCTTGGAATGAGACTCCTGAATCTTTCCTGTCTAGTTGTATCCCTATCGAACATTTCAAAATTTGACGTTTAATATGTGGAAATAAATAAAATTAAAGAAAACATTTTGAAAATGCAATTTAAATTTGTTCAACAGTGAAAAAATGAATGAAACAGTAATACCTCACAATCCCTTTAAATTAAGAATCTTACCAAAGCTGCAATCGGACAGTTCGATCTTCAAGGTACATAGTCTTTGACAGGAAATCGATACCAATGTTAGCCTGGTTATCAATTAATAACACGTATAAGATAAAAAAGAATAAACAAGTCCAAATCATGAAATTTATTATCCTTTCTTGAATGATATTATTTTTACTTAAATAAAAAAATTAATAGCAAAACTACATCCATAGCAAAATTAGGATCACAAGAGACGAGTCATCTTGCAATTCTTAAAGCAAGTTCTGAAAAGCTAATGTCTGTTAAATTCACTCCAAAATGTCCTAGGATCACAAATCTTACATTAATTTCAACATCATTATATGGTTCAAACTATTGAGATGGCCCCCTCACTTTGTACTACATCATCCTTTCACATAAGAATGGACCCCAATTATAGATCCCGCATTTTTGGCAGAAAATTATTCGATGCTCTCTCCTCTTATATGAATTAAATTAGTTGAACCCTCTATTACCCTCTATTATGCGAGATGAGGAAGCATCAAAATACTCATTTCTAGTTTAAGTATTTAGCATCATTTAAATTCTAATTTGAATTTTGAACAAGTCAAGTAAAAATCTCCATGCCATGCAATTTTGCTCAATGAATTTGATTTGTCGCATTGCCCTCACAACACCACCTAGATCATAGTATCATACATAACACACACAAAATTGTAACATCACGAAAAATCTAAAAATTCAATTCAACCACAATTTCATTACATTCATTCAAACGCAAAA
This sequence comes from Castanopsis chinensis, assembly GCA_032878915.1. Lineage (NCBI taxonomy): Eukaryota > Viridiplantae > Streptophyta > Magnoliopsida > Fagales > Fagaceae > Castanopsis > Castanopsis chinensis. Next base: position 109,239 of record JAVQMG010000081.1, read on the forward strand.
AAAAAGCCAATCAGATCCAAAAACAAAACCAGAAAAAAAAATTGCGAAATGGACCTAATAGGTGTTGTCGAACTTGTCGTACATGAAGCGAGTGACGATACTGGTTTTGCCGACGGACTGGTCCCCCAAAAACACAAGCTTGTATTTCGCTAAAGCCGATACCGGAGCCATCCTTTTCGTTCCGATTTCCGATCTATATCATTGTTATTCTACTACCACTCCGAGATTTTTTGAATTTCCAACTTCAAAATCGGGGATCTCGTATCGTATCGCCTCATATCGCCACGTTGAGCTAAGCTGAGTTTTATATCGAAAATTTCGATTGTGTTGTTTTGTGTGTGAAATGGTTATGGTCTCTTCTCTCGGTTGCGACTTTGCGATGGCAATGATGCTCTCTCCGTTCCAGACTTTCCTTTTTGGTTTTTATAATTTTATATAAGGGAACCCATTGTTGGCAATAGTGATTTTGTTTGGGTTCAGTTGAATGCGCGGTTTCATCAATGCGTGAATCTAGTGATTATTTGATTTGATTTTACAAATTTAGTTTTGGAGATTTGTTAAAAAAATGGTGGGATTTGTTATTTTATAAACTTTTTATAGCAAAATAAAAAGTATTCAACTATTTTTTTTTTACACATTTTTATATTTTGCATGAAAGTGATATTAAAACTTTTTAAAAATAATTAATTACAAAATGCTCTAAGGATACTCATTAATAGAAGTTTTTTTTTTTTTTTTTAATAATTCAATAGATAAAAGTTACAATAATGGAAAATGAGGGAAATATATATATACACACATTACTATTTAATAGGTTCTTCCTATTTGTGATCCTCTCTTCTTCTTTTTTTTTTTAAATACCCCTACACTCATATGATTAAGTAGAGAGAAAACTAAAAGACAATTAGGTAAAAATATAATTCTAACTCCCACTAAAATATTGCCTATAAAATGAAGTCACTCTCCTGTTGATTTTCAAATTGATTTATCCACTTATAAATTAGATTCTCAAAATAAAAATTATATATAAAAAAATAAAGACACTATTTTTTTTTCCCTATAAAATAGGACCACTAAACCCAAATTGAGATGAATGGAAAATTATGACACAAAAAAAAAAAAAAAAAAAAAAAAAAACTCATTGCACACGCTAGCGCGTGTGATAAGGCTAGTGTGTGTGTGTGTGTGTCAATGTTTGACAACATGAAACAAATATGATATAGGTTTTTCATATTAGGGTTGGGTTTTAGTGGGTTTGGATCATAAATGGGTCAACCCGAAAGTGATATGATAAGAAACATGTCATAATAGGGTCAATCCATATGACTTGCAATTTTGTTGCATCCCAATTTGCAACTTGTATTTAACCTCAAGTGGAGGGCAAAAGGGTAATTTCACACTGAGAGATATCATCTTAATTCAGACTATTAGATCATTTATATTATATCATCAAAGTGATCATGATGGCGTAACAATCAAAACAACTAGTCACGAGCCTTAATCGAATCCTCAGATTGTAACTAGGAAATGAAGTCATGTAATATTGTAATTTATCTTAGAATGTATCTAGGACTAAAGCCATATAATTTCCTTTGAGCAATGGAAATTCACTCTCAAATCAATAAAATGATGAATTTTTCAATTGTGGTTTTTTTTTTCCAATAATTAAATAAATGGTGACTCCATTATATAATCCTTAATCTATAGGTAAAATGTAATTAGTTGAACCTTCATATTAAGAGGCACCAACGTGAACCCACTCATTCACATGGGTTTGGCCCAAACTAATCAATTCAAAATCGATTGGGGGCACAATCTCTCACAAATTGAAACATTTACTTGCAAATTTATTCATGTCAACTTGAAATGACCAATTTACCACAATTTGTTTAACTCGTATAACAAATAAATATTCATTTATATTTTAAATTTGTCAAATACTTATTATATCCAACCTATATTTTGAACTTAAAATGAAAATAAGAAAGACATAAACTACGCTATATTTTTTACATTTATTATTTGGCGGGTTTTATAGATTTTATATTTTTGTTGAACTATGTTGTTTTGAATTTGGATTGAAGAATATGCACTTATTTTAATTTGGGATGTAAAGAACATATTTTGTTGATATATATATATATATATATATATAAAGAGAGAGAGAGAGAGAGAGAGAGAGAGAGAGAGAGGTCTCTTTTCAAAGTACACCATTAGCTTCTATTTAACAAGAAACGTGAATATTGGGCTTCACTTCCTTCTACATTTTGTACCTAGGTTTTTTTTTTTTTAATAGAAGAAATACCTCAAACTTTCATTAAAAAATCAGCCATAATCAGTGAGAAGTACACTATGGAAGTGTGAAGGAATATCTTCCATTCACACTGAAAAATCATTAACATGTCTTGCATGTTTAGCTAGATTATGAGCTATAGCATTGCATGTTCTACGACTATGGGAAAAAAGAGATAAAATAGACGGAATCTTTACTAGGTTAAATGGAAGAAAGTGAATGATCAAAGGTAGCGAAAGACTCATCTTCACTTCTTAGAGCTTTGATAACAGCTTTAGAATCCTGCCAAGGATAATTAAAGAAAATCCATAGTCATGAGCAAGGAGGATAGTTTAGCTGCCGCCAAAGCTTCGACAACATCTATGGAGGGTGGTAACCTGACTTTCTTGGCTAAAATCTATCATTGATAGTTGTGAACCACTTCTCCCAACTTGGCTTCACTAGTATCTCTAAAAACAGCACCTAGGTTGATTGGGGAAATTTCCTCTATATTTTTTACTTTTCCAAAAATTGATATCAATAAAATTAATGTTGATCTTTCTGAACACTAGGGCAGCCTCTAAGCCTAGGCCGAAGGCTTCCACTAAAAAGACCAATATCCCAATAAAAAAGAAAAAGTCCCAATATCAATAGAAAAAAGCTTCATCCCAATAATTTTTTTGGCATAATAACTTTTCAAAAAAATTATAATGGATAATATGCTATTTTAGATTATTTGATTTAACAATATTACTCATTGAAAATAGTGAGTAAGTATTATTTAAATAGAAAAACTTAATTAGTAAATTTGTATATCTAGAAAAAAAAAAGTATTTAAATACTGTATTGAGACGTAATATTATTAACTAAATATTTTTAATTAATTAATCCCTTTTTAAAATTATTGCTTTAAGCTTCAAATTGTATTAAATGAATCCTATTTTTCTTTTACAAAAAATACATGCACAATAACAATGAATTTATAGATGCAAACCCATGAACTATTGCAAATATATTACTACTCTTTTATAATAATAATAAATGTGCATTATTGGTTTATAATTGACTGTTACCGGGGTTGGCTCAATGTATTTTGGAGCCCAAAGCGATAATTTTAAGTGGGGACTTTCTTTATATTTAAATATTAACTAAATAATATTTCTTTAATTCTTGATTTTATAATTATTATCATTTTAAATATATATTTCTTACTTTTTATGATGCAAAACTACTAATTAATTTTGTATTCAAGTTTTGGTAACATAAATTTAACTAGAATAAAATAAATTTTAAAGTAAATAACAATAGAACCTAATTGATCAAAGCACACTTATAGCTTTACAACATTTACTAAACATTAGGATCACTACTTTATGCTCTAAACCTGTACAAATATAAATTTATTTATCACATAAACCGATGAATTAACACTAATTTACTAATTTTAAATAAAATTTTTCTATATTTATATTTTGAAAAAAAAAAAAATTGTACACGTATATTTAGATATAATTAAAATTAAATATATGTTATTACAAAAAAAAAAAAGAAAAAAAAAACTGGTAAGTACAAGCTACATGACCTACCTGTCATTAAAAAAATATATATTAATCACTTGGCAAATGAAAGAGATATTTTCAATGAAGTCAATATTTAAGGATTGAAGATAATAAGAAATAATATGGTTTAAGGCACCTATTCACCTTTTATTTGATCCCTTTTTAATGAGATCATTTATTCCAATGCTAATATCAACCAATGTCAAATGCCCACGTAATTAAATGTCAATCAATGCTTTTAGAGTTTTACACCACCATCACCTATATATTTTGTTCTGTTGGACTTCAGACGTGTCACCCTCACAATACTCAATTGTAGGATTTCAATCACGGGGCAATGAGGATTCTATGCATTATTCCAATCTTCTTCATTAAAAAAGTAGTCCCCTGAAGATCTATCCTCCTTCGCTTGGATTCTACCTTATTTCATTTTGGCTAGAGGATGGTCCAGATATAATTGAGTCGTTTTGACTCAAAATGTATTGAATTTATCTTCATCTTAAAAGTTATTTGTTTTTTCATTAAAAGAAAATTTTATTTCATTTTGGTTCTCCTATATGCTGATAGGAAGGATTTAGTGTATATGACATGGTGGACGTCTAGAGTGGTTTAAGTTGGCAACCCCATTTTCTTTCTATACATTTAAGAAGAAAAAAAAAAGGGGCCCACTATTACCCGGACCGACCCGACCCGGACCGCGTCTTCTGACCCATAAGCACTGACCGTTGACTTTGACTAACAATCCGAATTGACTTTCGTGTTAGAGATATATTAAGTATATTAGCCCAATGTAATAGGCCCAAGCCCAAGCCCAGTCCTGCTTATACTAGTATTCTAGGGTTTAGTCGCCTATATATACTCATGTTAGGATTCATTGTAACAAGATTTCATTTGTGGTTCTCCTATATGCTGATAGGAAGGATACAGTGTATATGACACGGTGGATGTCTAGAGTGGTTTAAGTTGGCAACCCCATTTTCTATTTATACATTTAAGAAGCAAAAAAAGCCCATCGTTTAGTTTCCTGACTTTCGTTTGTAAGAAACTTCTTAACTTCAAATTCTTCAATGTTTTTTCCACCCTTTTAATTGGCAATATCTTCTGTGTGCTTTTGATGTATACTATTGTTTCTTCACATTTGATTTTACAATGGTACAAATAATCTAATTGTATTTTATCAACAAAAAAAAAAAATAATAATCTAATTGAAGAGAAGGAATTGTGATAACACTCTAGGCCTATCAGCAATTTTTTGAAGATTTTACACCTTAGCAATATTAGTAAAAAAAAAAAAACACAAATTTATATAGTTAGGCAAAGTACCAACCAACATACAAGGGAGGGAGCAGTAGAAAAATCACTATTAGAAGATAAAGAGGTTTACAATAACTTTATAGTAACTATAAAGAAACCTTAATCCCATACATTGAAATTTCTCAAATGTGAAATTGTAATGACTTTTCGTGGCTATACTGCTCTCCGTACACTTTGTCCATAAGGCCTCTAAACTTGAAACCAGTGTTACTTCTCATTCAGAATATAAGCCACTATCCCTAACACACCAAGGCAGGGAAAAGCTCATGATTCAATTGCTATTCTCATCATGTAAGAATGAAAAAGATGAAAATTAGTTTGAGCATAAGAACACACAATGAATCTAAGGGCATACAAGTCATGTTTTACTTTTATGGAAGGTTTTTTACTTGGAAAATAATCCTATATATTTGCTACGAAGTATGGAGTCTTTTTCATGGTAAGGTTAACTAATATAAGATTATTTGTCATATAAGTCATGGCTCAATTCTTAAAGTGTTGTCCTGTATTCCCTTTACCTAAATTCAAGGATTAGTTGCATTGCCAATTTGCCATCACGAGATGAATCCATGAGGAATGGCTAAGAGAAGATGGTAAATCAAGTACACAAAAGATATTGGTGGAGGCAGAATATTGATTATTGGTTCTTACATATTCCCCTTTGTGCCACTTAGCTCCCTGACCTATTTGAGACAATAAAATGACCTATTTATATGCAAAAGTTCAAGCTAGCTAGGTGGATAGTTTATTAATAAAACATTTCAACATGTATTACATGGCTGAGTTATTACCAAAAAGCTTTCTTACCCCAGACCAAGTTAAAGCACGAATCAATGCATCGGTTCTTTGAATGTCTGTCTTACTAGAGTAACCTTTATCTCAATTATCCCTCCAAGTCATTATTTTCATGGCATTCCATAAGTATTAGAGTGTGGAATCAAGGAGGCAATAACTTCAGGCTGCCTTGATCCAATATGTTCCTAAAGTCCTAGACTCTTGGTTAAGAACATATGGTACTTTCTTATTGCTGGTATTTCCAAGAAGCCAAAAGGCATATAAAGTGTGTATTTAGATTGAATTAGTTGCTAATTTTCTTATTTTGCTAAAAATGGTTAAAATTACTGGGTAAACTAGGTATTTGATCCATATCCTTTACACTATATATCAATTTGGTCATTAACCCTTCAATTGTGTCAATTTGGTCCCTGGCTTTTTGGTACTGTATCAATTGAGTCCTTATCATTATCTTTTAGATAAAAATTGCTGACATGACAAATGACTAAAATTAAAAAAAAAAATTAGTTTATTGTCACATGAATGGAAACTTTTTTTTTTTTTTTTTTTTTGCTGTTAGCCACGTTAGCAATTTCTATTCAAGAAATAACAGCATGGACTAAATTGACATAACACTGAAAGTTTAGAAATCAAATTGACACAATTAAGAGGTTAGGGACTAAATTAAAATATAGTGTAAAGAATAAGGATTAAATATCTAATTTACCCAAATATATTTGTACAAAAAAAGGGTAATGTTTAAAAGATTAAACTCAACAAAAAAACCTAAATAAGTTTTAGAAAAAAGCAAAAATGAATTTCACATATATAGTTATCATATGAAAAGCCATTACTTAGAAATTCTAAAAATGTTGTCTTTTGAAAGGACGGTAAGTCACAAACCCATCTAAACCAGAAGCCTTGATGGGTTTCAAATATTGATTTAAGCGAGTCGATGGCCCAGTTAGGTTTTCACTTGGGCCAATTTGAAATTCGGGCTAAAATTTACAAATATAGCCTCCATTATTATTCCTATAAAACAGCCGAAGGCCCAAAAGCTTCCTATAAGTTGATGGGCATTTCCCTTGCAGTACCTATCCTCTTTCTTTATCTTTTTTTTTTCCCTTAAATGGAAAAAGGGATCGGCTGTTGTGATCATTGTCTGACATACTTAAACTCGAATTTGACATGGCGTGGGGCTACTTAAGTAACAGTGGAGCTTGCCACTACTTGAACTCAATAATAAAACTTGTCATTACTCAAACTCACAATTTCAAATATACAAGGTAATGGTACATAAGAACTTCCTACTATTAAACTATTTCTTCAATCAGGTGGTCTTGTAATGCCTATCTACCCTACACATTCGTACCATTAAAAGTTGAATTAAAACAAAAACATGTAAAAAAAGGCAAAATGAAAGGAAAAATCTAATTATTAGATGTGATAAAATGGTACACATAGTCATCCAAGCACGTTTTGGTTGACCAATTTACTAGATATATATGTATATATATATATATATATATATATATTTGTTTTTTTGATAACTACCAATTTAATAGATTTGATAACTCATAGTTGATTAGAGATGATGCGGTAGAAGATGGATTATAGTAAATTGTCTTGCGTACATAGTGTGTAATGTGTAAAGGACCTGATAGGATCATAGGATAGGAGTATAGGACTAAAAAAGAGTAAAATAAATAGTAAAAATTGCTCAGTTTGGAGATTAAAAGGAAAAAAAAAAAATTAAAAACTAAATAAATGGATAATGTTAAAGGACCAGATAGAATAAAATTCTTTTGACTTTCATTCATTACTTTAGCAGAGAATAAAAAATAAACGGAGAAAGTTTTTCGTTGAGCAACAAGAACAAAAAGAAACTGAGAGGCAATAAAAGTTAACCGGAGATTAAGATGAAAGGAGAGCAATCCACACCGTACCAATTGATGAGCAACTACAAAGAAAGTATGAAATCTGAATTGGGAAAAACTGAATGATTCAATTCAATATTGTTTGTGTACAAAGATATATATATACCTGTACTAACTAATTAACTCTGCCTCAAAACTAATAAACTGACAACTGTAATCCACTATCTATAAATTAGCTCCTAAGCTACCAGTAGTTTACAACAAAATACTATCCACTATCTATAAATTAGCTCCAAAACTACAAGTAGTTTACAACAAAATACTAAACAGTCTGTAGCTTTGTAACATCTTTCTTCTTCTTATCCTCTGTTTCTGCAGTAGTAGCAGTAGCTTCTGCAGTGACTTTCTTCTTAACATTCTTCCGTTCAAATGAGATTTCCTTAGATTCAACTCTATTGCTTTCACACTTCCCCTCAAGAGGAATAGGGGAATGAATATTAGCCATATTCATCTTGGACAGTAAACCATGAAATTGATGAGCACTAAGGGCCTTAGTGAGCAAGTCTGCAAGCTGACTTTGTGTTCTAGTATGCAACAAACGAATTACTCCTGGTAATACCTTATCTCTAACCACATGGCAATCAATCTCAATGTGTTTTGTTCTCTCATGAAACACAAGCTTGGCTGTAATGTGAAGAGCAGATTGAGTATCACTGAACAGAAGAGCAGCTTTTGGATGTTGAACCTGAATATCTCTTAGAAAACTAAGAATCTAAACTATTTCACAAACAGACATTGCCATGGAATGATATGCGGCCTCAGCTGATGACCTACTGGCAATGTGTTGTTTATTGGATTTCCAAGAGATCATTGAGTCACCAAGGAACATACAATATCCAGTGATGAACCGCCTGGTATCCGAGCAAGATGCCCAATCTGAGTTTGCAAAACCTTTAAGGTGAAGCTCTGATTTACTAGAGAACAGAAGGCCTTGTCTTGGAGCACCCATTAGATACTGCAAAATCCTGTTTGCTGCATGAAGATGAGGCTTCCTAGGTCTTGACATAAACTGGCTTAATCTATGAATAGCAGAAGTGATATTTGGCCTTGTGATTGTCAGATATAGCAACCTACCAATTAGCCTTCGACAGAAGCTTGGATCCTTCAACACTTCCCCTTGAAACTTGCTTAACTTGAAGTTTTGTTCCATAGGGGTCTTAGCTGGTTTGCAACCCAATAGACCTACATCACTCAACAGTTCTAGAGTGTAATTTCTTTGACACAAATGAGTGCCCAACTCTGACCTTGCAATCTCAAGACCAAGAAAAAACTTCAAATCACCAAGATCTTTAAGCTTAAATTGTTGATCTAGTAGAACCTTCAATTCTGCAATTGATTGTGGATCGTCACTAGCAATGAGAATGTCATCAACATAAACCAAAAGTGCAACAAAGGAACTTGAACTTTTCTTGGTAAACAAAGAATAATCTGACTTGGACTGATTGAAGCCCAAATGCAGTAGGGCAGTAAAGAATTTTGAGAACCATTGTCTTGAAGTCTGTTTTAAACCATATAGAGATTTGTGAAGTCTACAAACAGACTCCTCATTGTTGTGAATTCAGGTGGCAGCACCATGTATACCTCCTCAAACAAGTCCCCATGGAGGAAGGCATTGTTGACATTTAGCTGACACAAGGACCACCCGTTCACAGTAGCCACTGCCAATAAGCACTTCACAGAGACCATCTTTGCCATAGGTGAGAATGTCTCAATTAAGTCCAGCCCTTCCTTTTGAGTAAAACCTTGGCCACTAATCTGGCCTTATATCTCTCTATTGTACCATCAGCCTTATATTTAATATTATTCACCCATTTACACCCAATGGCCTTCTTACTAGGTGGGATAGAAGTAAAAGACCAAGTGTGATTAGCCTCTAAAGCCTTAATCTCATTAGCCATTGCCTCCCTCCACTTAGGATCTAAAACAAGATGATTATAATGCTTGGATTCCACAGTAAAGAAAATTGCACTGCAAAAATGTTTGTGTTTAGAGGACAATCTATCATAGCACAAATATGAAGATAAATGATTTGGTGTACCTGATTGGATATTAGAAGAAGAAGGAGAAGAACCAATGGATACATGGTTGCAATGATAAGCTTGAAGATATGAGGGTTTATGGGACTGTCTAGAAGACTTTCTAACTGGAACAAAAGCTTGAGGGACAACTACAGGGTCTGGTATAACCTCAGGTTATTTTCTGCTCATTGGGAAAAAGTGAATGATATAATTCATAATTGTTTGTGTACAAAGATATATATACCTGTACTAACTAACTAACTCTGCCTCAGAACTGATAAACTGATAGCTGTAATCCACTTTCTATAAATTAGCTCCTAAACTACAAGTAGTTTACAGCAAAATACTTTCTGTAGCTTTGTAACATCTTTCTTCTTCTTATCCTTTATTTCTACAATAGCAGCAGTACTTTCTGCAGGAGCAGTAGAAGCATTTGCAGTGACTTTCTTCTGTGTAGATGAGATTTCCTTAGATTCAACTCTATTGCTTTCATAGAAAGCTTAGAATTAATGGAGAGTAGGGAAAAATTAGGGTATGATTTTTTCAAGAATTAAGATGGAAAGTGTGTGTGTGTGTGTGTGTGTGTTTTATTTTTGTTTTAGAGATAATGGAAGAGTACTTTCATCTTCTTAGGAGATCAAAAATTTGGGACAGGCTCCCCTCCCATTTATAACTCTCCCGTTTTCTCCCGTTTTAATTTAGATGACTGACACGTAGCCCATATAAAATCCAAGGGTTAAAAAGCGTTCACCTCATATTAAGCTTCTTCTCTCACCTTTTTTCTCTTCGTTGCTTCTTTCTCTGACCAAGATCATCATCCTCAAGTCACATCTCTTTCTCGCTCTCTCATTTTCCAAACCTCTTATTATCAGAAAGAGAGTTCTCAGAGATCATCATCCTCAACATTTGGTGGACTTCTGGACGGTGGCAATTTGGACTGAAGCGGGATTCACTTCCTTTCCTCAAAAAATAGAACATGAATTTTATATTTTATCTCATCAATTTTCGATGTCTTGAGTTCCCATTGTTATGACTTCTCAATTTTCCCAGAAAATAAAAAAGATCAATTGGCCTATGATAATGTTTGCAATTAAGTAAAAAATTGTTAACAGACAAATCCAAATATGCCTCTTTCTCCAACCAACATCATTACTGACACCGGCGTCTAGATCAGAGCAAATCACTTATGAGACTCTAACTTACAATCTCAACACAGTTTCTCTCTTTGTATCACCACACCACAACAATAGCAAATTAGCAATGGCCTAACCCCAGCTCATACCAAATTCGCTACCCATCGAAAGTCCCACTCCAAAAATCCATATTACCTTTGATCTAATTTTCTGCAACCACTGGCCAAAGGAAAAAAAAAAAAAAAAAAAAAGTCACCTGTAAGTTATTAATCACACACAGTGCCCAACCCATATTCATTCAATCAATATCTGTAAATGCCAAAGAAACCAACTCATACCCATCTACCCAGCTGGAGGACCTCCCTGTTTAGTTTCGCACTGCCACCAAACCGGGTCTTGATGCTCTCAGCCATTAATCTCACCACCGCTTCAATTTTAACTGCCACCATCCACCAAAGGATGAGGGCGATGTTGTTGATCGGCGAAAGAGGCAGATTGGCAGATAAGAGAGAGTAAAAAAAGAAGAAAGAGAGAGAGAGAGAGAGAGAGGGAGAGAACTTAATATGTCATGGACGTTTTTAACCCTTGGATTTTATGTGTGCTACGTGTCAGTCATCTAAATTAAAACGGGAGAAAACGGGAGAGTTATAAACGGGAGGGGAGCCTGTCCCCAAAAATTTTTACAACCAGCGTCGCAAATGGGGTAAATTTTCTGAGAGTCCGCAAATGGAGTAAATTAACAGAGTGTACAACATTTAAGAGATTATTATAATTTTTTATATAATATATTATATTATATTAGTTTTGTTTTTAAGATATGGGACTTTTTTTTTTTCGTGGGCCTTAGGCCGTTGTCTTGGTTGCCTATATGGTAGAATCGGCCCTATTGTTTACTACTCGTTAATAAGGGACCCCACAATAATATTCTAGAGAATATTGTATACTTGTATATATAAGATATTTTATAGGAAATTTGTATAGAATTTACTAATTTAAATTTTACCAATTCCACAAGTTGGAGTAACCTTCTACCATCTCTGTTTCAAAATTCAGGTAAAAAAAAAAATCAAATGCGTTCATAGCCCCTAATTTTTTATTTTAACTTTCTCACCGTCCAAAAAAAAAAACCAGTCTAATAGTCACGGATGAATGTGTTAGAATAGCAAGCGTTGACCACTTGATGCATTTTGATTAAAAAACCAAAAAATAAGATGAGAAATAACCTAGAAATGGGAAGAAAATGAGAAACAAAAAATAAATTGTGGGATCTAAATAAGAGACCAAATCAGGTTGCAGTTGTCGACCATGCTTAGGCTGTGCAGTGGTTGTTGAAATTTCGATTTGGATCATATGCTCTTACGATTTTATGATCTTACATACCAAAAACGATCTGAATCTTTCAAAGATCTTTGGTAGGATCGCTACGATTGTTCAGGATTGTACAATTCTAACAATTCCAAACGATACTGATTTTTTGTAATCTTCTTTAACTTGACAAAAGGCTTAGTTTGACTCAAATGAAAAATAACATCCCAATAGACTAAGTTTTGCTATTCTAAGGTAGAGAAATATATATAAAGTGTCAGTTTAAATGAAAAATAACATTCTAATATAGTGTCACGTTTTGATGTTTTTGGCATCTTTAAATGATATTTACAAATAGATGTAATGATGTATGGTAATTACATCAAATGAATGCAAATTTTGAAACATAGAAAATACTTTTCAAAAAATAATTCATTTTCTAAAAATTATTAAAATAAGTGCTTATGTCCACAACATTTTCATAACAAATCATAGGTGGTTAGTTATTATTGGTTTTAATTTAAATCTATTACTGAAATTACTTTTTTGCCTCATCAATAATAATTTGTAATAATTTGCCATTTAAAATTTGTTGTGAAAATATTGTGTGCGTAGCATTTCTCAAACATCAATGTTGAATTTCAATGGATAATTTACCAAAGTTTTCTAATAGATGTATTTTTTTAATATATAAAATAGTAATATAGAAACAAAGTTATTTGTTTATTGAATAAATTGCAAATCACACTTATAAAGTTTGGAGTTGTTTGAATTTTACACTTTGAAATTTCAAAATTTAGATTTTACCTCTTAAAGTTTGAGAATGTTTAGATTTTACACACTAAAATTTTAGAATTTGGGAAACTTTAAGAGATAAAATCCAAGTTTTGAAACATTAAGGTATAAAATTCAAACACCCCTAAACTTCAGTTAGTAAAATTCAAATTGTGAAATTTCAGGGTGTAAAATTCAAAAACTCTTAAATTTTAGAGGTCTAATTTGTAATTTACAAACAAAGGTGTCACGTGCGTATCACGTTCTCCTAAGTTACTCTTTTTAACTACTCTGGTTCAGGGTTCTCATCCAAGTGAGAGAGTTCACTACTACCGAGAGAGATGGCATTGAGAGCAGCCATACTTCGTCACGTACGAGTCCCAGTCAAAACCCTAACCCTAACCGGACGGAAATCGCAGCCATGGGGTCCGAACGGTGCTTCCCTCCGGTTCCTCTCATCGCACGGTGACGATCATCTCTCCAAAGACGAGGTCATCGAAAGAGTCCTCTCCGTCATCAAGAGCTTCCCCAAAGTCGATCCCTCTCAGGTCAGCCCCTCATTTTCCCTCGTCCATTTTCTCGAGAAAATTCCTGTTTGGTTCGCGACCAAACAGGAATTTTCTATGTGTCTGATTTTGCTCCTCAAATCAATAAACCTCTTTTTGCATAACAAGCTGAAAACCGTGGATCGATTTACTTAATTCCTTTGCTAAAAGTGTCTTTTTGGTTGCTGAGAAAATGTGAGGAAGTGAAAAATGGCTGCTTGACTGAGTCTAATAGTACTGTTATGTTTTAGCTGAGCTGGATATACAGATATTAGATCAACAATTTAGACATAAATTTTTATTTATTTTCTTCGTAACCAAACATAATTAGCATTGTTTAATGGCTTTTATATGTTTGTAATTGCTTTGAGGATATTGATCTATTTAGGATCTGCTTACAAATGTTAAAAAAAAAAAAGGATCTTTTTTTTTTTTTTTTTGGGGTGATTGTTCAGCTTGTGTTTTCTTTGCCAAAATCAGTTTCTAGATGTGTTTGATATGAGACCATGTTTTTTAGAGCCAGTGGGAGTGTCCTTTGCTCTTTCGTTTGAACTAACCAATTCGTGTTGTGTGGCTAATTATAATCGGCACGAAGAAAAAAGAGAAAAAAAGGAAAAGTGTTTGGTTCAGGTTTTAATGTCAATGTATTTTTCTAAACAAATGTAGAAGTAAATTTTGCTTAACTGGTGATATTTGTATAATAGTTCGTGTTTTATTGTTTGGAATGATGTGTCATAACTGTTTAGCATCCCATACAATGTAGAAATGCTAGGTCAGTATTTTAGTAAAGTTATAGGTTTCATTTTGGAGGAGCTGCTTCATGTGGTTTTGCATTCTAAAAAGCCCAATTTTGGAGAGATTTTACAATTTTTCTTTTTGGAGTCTGCATAAGGTTTGTATCCTGTAAGGCACTGTCAAATGCGTAAGCAAAATATATACTACTGTACGACCTTCTGATTTCTTGTTATTTTTGGGGTCCAATTGATTGAGATTTTATGGGAAGATATAAAATTCATTGGCATTGCCACTGTTATCTTTGCATTTTTTTTTTTTTTTGATAAGTGAAAAACTTCATTGAGTTATATAAGAAGAGATACAATGGAAAAAAAAAAAGGCACACTGGTAGTGTGCTAAAGAATCAGTAGAAAATCTAAACCAACTAGCAATGAAACTACAAAAATCATGTTAAGAATAAAAAATATAAACTCCCGAAGCATTTGCCCACTCAAACTGAGTCTGAAAGAAAGAAAGCTTCAAATCGTTAAACGATCTTCCATTCCCTTTGAAGGTAGCATTCCTTTCCCTCCAAATACCCCATATGAGGCAATGATGGTTCATACTTACTTCTGTGTCTGTTGAAATTATCAGACCAGCTAGCTAGGAGCTCCACCTCCGCAACACCATGCAGTATGACCCAATGTACCTCAAATAGTGAACACACCATATTCCATAGCTCCCGCTATAGGGCAGTGTAGGAGTAAGTGATCAATAGCCTCTCCATTCCACTTTTGCATACAGCATCATTCTACCACAACCACTTGCTGCCTCCTCAAATTATCAACAGTAAAAAATTTTCCCCAACGATGCAGTCCAAATGAAGAAACTAACCTGGGTAGGAACTTTTGGTGTCCACAATTGCTTCCATGGAAAAGATAGTGGTAGTGGGTTTTAATGCCCTATAATAATCTAGCCACCCTATTCCATTTCAAAAGAGCTGTAATATATCAGATCCGTAAAAGAGGAAACCAGCTCTAACTGTTAATCTTGAACCAGTCAAGAAACTGATTTTCCAAATGTAACTATACTCTGAAAAATATAAAAGGTCAACCATTGAAGCATCCTTGTTACGAGCAATACTGTGCAATTCTGGGAGACTATTTTTCAGAGGAAGTTCCTCACACCAACAATCATGCCCAAATTTAATGAAGGAGCCATCCCTCACCTTAAGAGTAACAAAACAATAAAAATCTTCTCACCCTTACTCTTTGCATCTTTTAAATTTTGGAGGCTATGAATATGTGTGATCTAGATCATGCTAGCCTTTCAAGGCATATGGATAGACAAACAAGCATAAATCGTGAACAGCATGAAGCCACGAATGGCCAGGTTGAAATCATAGTTGGGTGCATCACATGCTAGCATTTGGGTGGTTTGGTCTCATTGCCTCTTGCATTGTATTGCATGAATGTTGGATGCAGGGGTTGCCCTTTTTTCTCCTCTGTTTCTTTCTTTTGGCATGCTATGCCAAGTTTTGTCTCCCGTTTTGCTCATCTTATTGAAAAATATTTACCATTGCTTATTTATTTATTTACTTATTTTTAAGTATCTTTACCATTGCTTATAGAAGGGCATTCCATTGTTCATTGAAAGAATCCCAAACAGCACTTCATTCTTCCTGGCTTCATGGCTCTCATTAAGCCTACTGCTACTTTTCCTCCTCAATTAATTTGACAAGAACTCTTTACAGATGGCCTTTCTTCCCCCTCTTCTTTGGGTTGCTTTATTTCATAATTAAATCCTTATTTCATCTCATTGTGCAAGATGTTTTTCATCTAATCATTGTTGACACACTTGTTAGAGCTATCGTTATTTCCTAGAAAAATACATGTATTTCCCAAACATTAGTTGTATATTGGTTATGGGTTGTTCTGTTTTTATTTTTTTAATCTTATGCTCTTAAAACAATACAAGAGGGAGCCAAATTACTATATAAAACTGCTTGGTAGAATAATTGTCAATTCTTCAGCACCTGATCCTTTGTACTACCTTCTATATGGGCCCATATAATTTGTAAAGTAAGCCACAATATTTTCACTTGCCTACATCATCAATTGTGAAAAATTATTTATTAAATCTTGTGAAGCCAGATTTTCACACTAACATGGTTTTGAACTTGAAGGTTGTGTTGCTTTAAGCATAGACTTCATTGTTTTCTGTCCCAGAAAGCATGATGCATCACTGTTGAAGCTACAGCTAAGTGGGATTAAATTTAGAGGATATTTTAGTCAGCATTGTCCTGTCCCACACCTTAGCTACCTCCAAAACACCCCCCCTCCCCCCCCCCCCCCCTTTTTATTTATTTATTTTATTTTCGAGTTTTCCTGTTTTTCTACCTGATTTTTTTTTTTGTCACTTAATTTTGCATGGCTTAAAACAAAAGCTTCTACTTATCCAAAAAGAAAGTCTAAGGGACTGATTGGTTCCATCCAGGGGCTGTCAGAAGATGCCTAGCTGATTTTGTCAAGCATTTTTTTTTTTTTTTTTAATAAGGTTGTATCACATAAATGATTTGCCCAGGTATCTAAAATTGTTATTATTTTGTTTCTTGATTTTGACTCTCCTTTCCTTCCTTTTTTTTTTTTTAATTTAATAATTGCACAATAGTTAGAAAAAATGGGGGAGGGGGATTCAAACCTTGGTTATTCTTATAAAGGAGACCAAACAATGTCTACTGAACCACAAGGCTATTGGCTACCTTTTCTTCCTTAATTCTCTCTGTGCAATATTTCTCATCCCCTGTTTAGCATCTTGTTTCCATAATAAGTCTTCTTCTTTTAGTTTTATTTTTAAGTATATAAAGTAATTCTAGAGTTTGCTTGATATTCGACAGTTCTGTTCTTTCTGAGAACAGCATTATCATGTCTCCTAATTACAGTCACCGTATCTTAGCAAATTTATTACTGGGGGTTACAGTTTATCCTGCATCTGCAGGTGACTCCTGATGTACATTTCCAGAAGGATTTGGGCTTGGATAGCTTGGACAATGTGGAGATTGTAATGGCTCTTGAAGAGGAGTTCAAGCTGGAGATTCCAGACAAAGAAGCCGATAAGATTGATTCCAGTAATCTTGCGATTGAATACATCTATAACCATCCCATGGCTGGTTAACTTAACATTTGCAGTCCTTTCTCTGTTTTATCATTGAATTACATGTTGAACAGTAATCTGATCAGCCTTTGTTTTGTCTACTCAGTTGGGTATTTGTAGAAGTGATCCCCAAATTGTGGTGGAAAATAATTCGAATCTGTTTGAAAAAGAGTGGCCCTTTCGAAACTTGGCTTTGTGATGCATCTACTTTAAAACATTGACAGTTTATTTTTTATTGTCGACGAATATCTGAATGGCTATGTCCAGTGCAATTAACGTGTTTAAAATGTTTGCCACAGAACAGACACTTTGGTGAATGAAGGATCCGAGGTGAACTGGTGGTAGCCCCACTGTTCTCCTTGTGGCATTTGAGATGTTATGACCGTAGTGTAGGAACTTTGACGTTTTGGTGTGTATTTTACCATTTTGTGTGTGTGTGTGTGTGTGTTTTTTTTTTTCATTTTTTATGGCTTGGGGCCAAAGTAAATAAATAGGGATCATCCAATGGAGCATCAATGTGCATATGAAGTTGTGTGTGAATATAGATGTATTTACCGGCAAAGTTCAAATGGTGGCACTGGCAACTGAAATTGTGGAGATCAAGAAGGAAAGAAAATGAAATAAGGATCATTTGGTTAAGCAATCTGAATTTGCATATGAAATTTGGTGTGTTTATATATGTATGATTGGTTGTACATTTGCTCGTTCTTTGTGTGTATGGGTGCGAGCATGTATCATTGAATTTGTGGAGAGTATTCTTTTCTGTTGCTTGAATTTTGTTGTACTTCTTGTAGGCTCCCACTAATTTAAATTCACATCAATTAGTAGGATTATTTGTTAATTATAGGAGAAATTTTGAATGATTGGTAGAACTTTTTAATAAATCTTAACCTAGAATGTTAATTGCAAAAGTTTATTGTTTATCATAGATATTGCAAATGATTTATAGTTTGATGATTATTGCTAAAGGCCACCAAGTAATTATCTAATAAAATTTTATTAAAAAACTACATTTAAGCTATTTACAAGTCTCATATCGGTAATCAAAGGACATTATTTTAAGAAAAGAAAATTTATAATTTATAATCTTTATCCATCAAAATTCATAAATTTTAAATAACTCACGGCTAAAATAAAAACTCTGTTTAGGATAATGTTAATGGTAATACCATATAGTTTTTCGCCTTGAGCACTCATTTAATTAATTGTTAGCTCAATTAGTAAAATTTCTGACGGTTGAATAAGAGATTTGAGATTCAATCTCTCGCCTACATAAAAAATCGATTAGTGTCTTGGTCTGATAATAAAACAAACATCATAAGTTGAAACTCAAAAAAAAAAAAAGTTAATTGTTACCATTTGAAGTCATATATGATATATCTCAACAAAATCATTTTTGTATATTCTACTAGATTCAAATTAAATGTCACATCATAATTTGTAAAAAGCCATTTCTTTTCCAGTATGATTACTTCTCCAAAGCAAATGTCTTTGAATAATAATTTTAGCATATTTAAATAATCATATATGTTGTCTTCTAACTAATGAATAGTTCAAAATTTTGAATTCCATATGCACAAATATGACTTGTTTATTATGATCTTTGAACTAATAAGCTCTTTTAAAACCTTGTAACGAGTGTTTTGCTCAAATATATCGTGACTATTGAAGCATGCCTTCCCACATGTTCATTTGAAAGTAGTCTTACGAGTATACTTGAGTTTTGTGAAATTATTTTTACTTCTAACATAAAAGCTATTATGGAACCTTTCAGGGCCGTTGAATGGTGAAGTAAGAGATGCGGTCGTTTAAGGTATCAAGTAAAAAAAAGGCTCCCAAATTTTATCCAATAAAGTTATTTATAATCAATAAATAAAAAAATACTTTTTACTAAATGAAAAACAAATAAAAAATAGAGAAAAATACAACGTCCACAATATTTTTCACCATATTTTTGTAACTAATGTTAAGTAGCAGGTTGTTACAGCCTGTTATTGATGGCAAAAAAATAATTATAGTGATATTTTCAAATAAAAAACAAAAAGCAACTTAAAACTTGGGATTTGTTGTAAAATATATTGTGAATGTTGCACTTTAAAAACAAAAAAAGAATAATAATAGGAGTTTAGCTAACAAACTTTTATTAGTTCTCATCTAAGTTACTACTAACACCACTCTTTTACTTACCACTATCAATCTACCACATCACTAAGTATGAAAAATTTTGTCAAATTTTTTCTGTCTATAAAATTTCTAAAAAAAAAAAAATTCTACATAATTCATGTTAATTAGTAGTAACTTTGCACCTAAAACAAGATAATTAATTTTCGTCTTAGGCCTCCAAATACATCAAACCGTCCTTGGAACCTTTTGACCTAACCAAAAGGCAACACTTAAACAATAAGCTAACCAAAATTTTTAAATGACAAAAAAAAAAAAAAAAAAAAACCTCAATATGGTGAAAATATAAATTCTTAAACAATGCTATTTTGTACAATTATTTTTAAAACAACGCCAATCAAATTTGGGTGGTTCTTCTAATCATCCTGCATATAAGTATAATTATATATGTTGTCTTTTTATTTACAAGTAGTAAGATTATTTGAATTTTATATACAATAATATAACTCGTTTATAATTTTTTTGAACCGATATATTTCTTTTAAAACCTCTCAAATGAGTGCTTTGATTAAATATATAGTAACTATTGGATCATAGCTCCTTACGTGTTCTTTTGAGAGTAATTATAGTCTTTACATATATAGAATGTGCTAAATTTTTATAAAAAGTAAAATAAAAAACATATTAAAAATATTATGAATCCTAATGACCTAACAAAAACACAACATTTAAACTAGAATCCAACCAATGTAAAAATCCCCTCAAGTGTAAAGTTCCTAGTTCTTAAATAATACTTATTTGAACAAAAATATTTTAAGATTAAGTTCATTATTTCAAATATTTTTAGTCATTGAATTGTGTACAAGGCACAAAGGTTTCTGTCCTTATTGTAGAAACCCAATGGCTAGGAATTTCATGACTAAACTTATGCTGGTGATGTTAGATTTAGCTATTTTTAATCTCATTCTCATTGAAGTGCAAGGTAATGATCCAATCGCTATATCTTTGAGTCACTCTTCCATTCCAATCACGCTTTATGGACCTTTCAAACTTGACAATGTGGATGGAAGCTATTCTACTTGTCTTGAAGAAAGGGTTAAAAAAAATGTAAGAGAGCTTTAAGTTTTAGAAGCAGGTCAACTATTAACATGCCCGAACTTGAGACATTGTGTTTATGAGGATTTTAAATTTTGCAAGAAAGTTGGGCATCAAGATTATCCAATGTTTCTGGAAGCTATAAAGGCCGAAGAATTATGCCTAAAATAATTTGTGAAGCGTCATCAAATGACTAATCTGGGAAGGTGTTTATTGGAATGGGTTGAAGAGAATTTCAAAAAGAATTGGGATGCCACATTAAGAAGATTGGTAATGCTTTTGACAACAATAAAATTGATGCTAAAAAGGATTTTATGAGACGCACATGGATTATGAAAATGTAATTTTAATTATCTTTGCAATTTTTCATGCTTTTACTCCTGAATCTGCCTTATTTCTTTGTGGTTTTATTCTCTTTCATTGTGATTTCAGTTGCTAGCAAATTTTAATTATTTATGTGTGCAATATGATTGTTCTTATTTCTATATCTTTCAAATTGTATAGACTTAGTTGTTTAAGCTTTTAGGGCAGTCAGTAATTTAATATGATATCAGAATAAGAAGTCTTAAGTATGATCTCTACCTTCTTCACATTACCTCTCATTTAAAATTTCATGTGTTGGGTCTCACCTATTAAAAGAGAATTTGAGCCCACACATAAAAGAGATGTTAGAATTATATAATTAGAGAATTAAATTTACCACATTCTAATAGTTTAAACTTTTGAGAAAATCGGTAATTTAACATTAGTAATACTCTTTGTTCATCAATTAGGTTTGGTAGATATTAATAAAGGAGTGTCAATAGGTTAGAAAGTGTAAACACACACACACATATATGGAAATTAGATTAAAGAGCGGTTGTTAGTTTTCCTATCAACATTGGCAGAAATATCATAACAATTGAAAATGTAAAAAATTATTTACACCATTTTTCAAATTGTATGTGGCAACCTTTGAGTACAAGTGCATGATTTACACATTGGCCTAAGCCCGAGTGTGGCGCGGGATATTGTCTCGGTGGTGGGTGTCGTAGATGAGAGTGGGTCAGAGAAGGAAGGATGTAATTTTCAGTGATTTAGGGTGGAGAATGATATCTCTAAGCCGATGTGCAGAGGAAGGAAAATAACGTTGCGTAATGGACAAGAATGGTGGATTAGTTTCAAGTATGAGAGGCTACCCAATATATAATATTGGTGCGGGAAGCTTACACACTGTGATAGGGAGTGTGTCCTACTTGGTTGAAAAGTAGGACTTTTAGAGAGGGTGATAAGTAGTTTGGCCCATGGCTGTGAGCTTTCGCATTGAATCCATCTCAAAAAACAATGATACGAGCCCTTGGCTTTGATGAGGACGATAATGGGGATGAGGTGCAATACAAAGGTGACGATAATGTTTGGACCAATGGGGAAGCCACTTAGGAGACTGAAATAGGTTTGGAGGTGCCCACAAATGCCCAGCCTATTGTTGTTGGAGAAAGACGACGGGAAGAAACTAGTGATGGAGATGGGGTAGTAGACTAGGTGAACCAAGTTATGGGAAGATATATTAAACTGCGCTCTGAGGATGCTTTATCGGATATTCAGGGATTTGATTTGCCTATGATGGGGGATAATTTGTTGCCTACAAAAAATCACATCCCCACCATTAAAGAGAAATTAGCGGACATTGATGTTGCGATTACTAGATTTGAGGATATGAGAGGTAGGAATGTAGGGCTTGGGCCTGAACTCTCTCATATTACTATCCCTTATCAACTAGATGAAGTAGGCTCGCAAGGAAGAATTCCCAACTTAGATTCAATACCTCTATTTGAATTAGTGGGGCTGGTTTTGAATAAAAAAGTGAGAGCTAGAGTAGTGAGGAATTGGTCCAAACAACTGGGTAGTGCAAGTGAGGTGGACAATGGTTGATTGTCTAAAGAAGCAAAGGTGACGGTGCTAGCACAAAGGATTCAACAAGAATTTGATGAGGAGTTCGATGACATAGTAGGGGGAAAGAGGAGAAGAGGGTCTGATTAGAAGGTTCTAACGGTGAAGGTTGGAATCCAGTCCCGCCGATATCAATGAGTCTCTCAGCATAGAACTGCCGGGAGCTTAGGAATTGCTGTGCAGTTGATGGGCTTGGTGATATTATCCGAGCGCAAGATCTCAAGATTGTATTCTTATCAGAAACTTGGTCGACAAAGGTTTAGATGGAATGCATATGTGATAATTTAGATTTTGATGGGTGCTTTACTGTCTCAAGTGATGGAAGAGGCGGTGGGTTGGTACTTTTGTGGAAACCTAGTGAGAATTTTTGGGTGGACAGTTTTTCGAACTACCATATAGATGTGATTTTCATGGAGGTTTGGAAAATGCTTGGAGATTAACGGGGTTTTATGGGAAGCCCAAAACAAGCTGCAGAAGTGAAGGTTGGAATATGCTTCGGTTATTGAGCTCAAAACTGAAATTACCTTGGTGTTGCTTATGTGATTTTAACAAATTGTTGCAGGTACAGGTTAAACAGGAGAACCACCTCAAGCTCATAACTTCATGCAACCTTTTCGAGACAGTTTAGACACTTGCAATTTTGCTGATCTAGGTTACTCGGTGCCGGATATCACTTGGCATGGGCGTAGAGGTGGTGAACTAATTTGGGAGAGATTGGATTGAGGAGTAACAAACTATGAATGGCTAGCAAATTTTCCAACAGGCCAGGTGAGGCACTTGAATTGCTTCATTTCTGGTCACCGCCCCATATTGGTGTCACTTGCATCGAATGTCGAGAGGTAGAGGTGGAGAAGAAAACTGTTTCGATTCAAGGCAATGTGGTTGATAGAGTCGGCTTGTAATGGTTTTGTTTCAAAAGCTTGGGAGTGTAGTCCGGAGGGTACACCGATGTATGTGACAACCAAAAAATTGAAGAAGTGTAAGAAAATGCTGAAAGCTTGGAGTAAAGATCACTTTGGGAATGTTGTGCAAAGGATTAAGAGAACAAAAGAATTGTTGTGGAAAGCAGAAGACTTTTTAGCCAGAACTGGGTGTTGGGATGAGGTGGAGCGATTAAAATCAGAGCTTAGCATTTTGTATGATAAAGAAGAAAAAATGTGGCAGCAGAGGTCACACATTCACTGGTTAAAAAATGGGGATCATAATACAAAATTCTTCCATGGTATTGCTACCCAAAGAAAATGTAGGAATTTTTCAAAGGGTTTGAGGGATGAGAATGGGGTGTGGTAGGAGGATGAGGAGTTGTTTTCAAAGGTCCTGAATAGATTCTATACCGAGTTGTTTACTTCTTCTCAGCCACATGATTTTGACCGAATCTTAGAGGGATTCAAGAAGTTGTCACCGAAGAGATGAAGGCAGACTTGGCTAGACCATACATGGTGGAAGAAGTTGATAAGGCAATCAAGGAGATGGAACCTCTAAAAGCATTGAGGCCGAATTGTACACCTCCTTTGTTTTATCAGACTTATTGGACTAATGTAGGTATGGATGTCTATTAAGCTATTTTATCAAGCTTAAATTCTAGCTCACTCTTGAAATCTGTCAATCATACATTTATTACATTGATTTCCAAAGTTAAAATCCTAAAAGAGTAAATGAGTTTAGGCCTATTAGTCTTTGTAATGTGATTTATAAGATAGTTAGTAAGGTTATTTCTAACCATCTTAAGCCTTTGTAAAATTGTATTATCTCAAAGACTTAAAGTGCTTACACTGTAGATAGATTGATAACAGATAATATACTTATTGCCTTTGAATCTTTGCACCACATGAAGAACAGTTGTAAGGGAAAGAAAGGCTTTATGGCACTTAAGTTGGACATGAGCAAAGCATATGATAGGGTGGAGAGGATTTTCCTAAAAAAAATCTTTTTGAAGATGGGCTTTCAAGAGTCTTGGGTGGCTCTAATTATGGAGTGTATTAGCACAGTCTCTTATTCTATTCTGGTTAATGGCGAACCGAAAAGTTTGATTCAACATACTAGGGGATTGAGACAAGGGGACTGCCTTTTGCCATATTTGCTCCTATTTTGTGCAGAAGGGCTTAATGCTATTATTAAGAGTACAACATCACATGAAGAAATTCAGGGGTTTTTTCTATCTGTTGGAATGGTCCAAAACTCACTCATCTCTTTTTTTGCATATAATTGCCTGTTATTTTGTAGATCTACCCTAGAGGAATGTGTGAAAATTCAGGAGCTTTTGGCCTATTATGAAGCAGCTTCAGGTCAAGTTATTAATAAAGATAAAACAACCTTATTCTTTAGCAAGAATATTGATGTGCAGGTGCAGGAGGCAATCAAAGTTTCTCTAAATGTTTTGGCTATTCAACATTATGAGAAATATTTGAGGCTCCTTTCCTTTATTGGTAGAGAAAAGAAGTCTTGCTTTACACAGATTAAAGAAAGAATTTGGGCTAGAATGCAAGGGTGGAAAGAGAAGTTTCTCTCCCATGCAGGTAAAGAGGTTATGATCAAAGTAGTGGTCCAATCCATACCCACTTATTCCATGAGTGTTTTCAAAATGCCAGTTAGCTTGTGCAAAGATATCGAGACAATGAACTATAAGTTTTGGTGGGGGCAAGGGGATTCTAAGAAGATTCATTGGGTTAATTGGAACTTGTTGTGTACTTCAAAATCTGTTGGAGATATGGGCTTTAGGGATATTTAGAAATTTAATAATGCTTTGCTTGTAGAACAAGTATAGCGGCTTTTTCATAATAAGGAGAATTTGCTTTAAAGTGTCTTTAGTACCAAATATTTTCCTACGGGAAATATTTTGGATGCTTTGGTCCATCCAAAATGCTCATTTGCATGGAGAATCATTTTACAATCTCGTGATGTCACTAATAGAGGGGCTATATGGAGAGTGGGGAATAGGTTCTCTATTGAAGTATGGAATCATAGATGGCTGCCTGAGTTAGGACATAGCAAGATTATTTCTCTGAGATGAGATGTTGAAGTTAGTAAAGTTCATGAACTTTTCTATCCTGATACAAGAGTATGGGATCCAGGTTTTCTGGAGAGGTGGTTCATACTGTGGGAAGCAGAGATGATCAAGCAAATCCATGTGTCTGAAGCTGATGAGGATGATAGTGTGAGAAATGCCTATCACATGCTAGCAGCCGAGTCTAATAGTCACAACTTGAGCTCATCCTCTCCCAATGATTCGTAGAAGGCATGGAAGAGTATATGGAAGATCAAGTCCTCGAACAAGATTCGCCATTTTATTTGGAGAGTTGCCAAGGACTCACTACCAACCAAGCAAAATTTAAAGGCTCGGCATATTCCATTGGATGAAGCCTGTGCTATGTGTGATGACCAACCTGAGACGTAATTGCACTACCTTTGGCCGTGTGAGCATGATTAATCAGTGTGGAGGTCAAATGTTGAGTTTGCTCGACTATATCGCAAAAAACATAGAAGTTTCTTCACGTTGTTGGAGGAAGTAATGGAGACTGGCTCGAGATATCATGTGGCTCTCTTCTCCGCTATTGTGTGGAGTTTGTGGCAGCGGCAAAACCAAATACGGGAGAATCAAGTATCTTGGCCGTTGCATGAGGTGGGGAATAGGGTCAAAGCTCTGGTTGTGGAGTTTCTAGAGGCAAATAAGCAAGCTCCTAGATCAGTCTTGCGAAGTTCAGTCCGATGGTTGCCGCCACCGGAAAACTGCAATAAGGCAAACTTCAATGCAGCAATGTTCAAAAGTCTGGGTTATGCTGGTATCAAGGTGGTGGTTCGGAATCATAGATGGGAGGTTATGGCTGCGTTGAGTTAGAAAATTAAGCTTCCTCAGACTGTGGAATTGGCAGAAGCTCGGGCTGCTTATAGGGCAATGAAAGTAACTCAGGAGACGAGTTTCTTTGGGGTACAAGCAGAAGGGGATTGTCTTATGGTGATCCAGGCTTTGAAGGCTCAAGCACGGTGTAATACTATATATGGGCATGTGATTAAAGATACTCGGCGACTAGGGGTTGCACTACAGTTTTGTCAGTTGCAGCATCTTCGATAGGAGGGTAATAAGTTAGCTCATGTATTAGCTAAAGAGCAGTTTTATCTGCAAATACTTATGTATAGGTAAAAGATCTACCTAATGATTTGGATAATGTATTCCAAAATGATTTACATTAATGAAATTTCTTATCGTTATCTCAAAAGAAAAAGTACTTAATAACCAAATATTATTAATTTTGTTCTTCAGATATTTTCGTTAAAAACATCAAAAAAGAGTATTCAACAAAGAAAGGAATAATATTAATGTATTACTTTATATTATATTATATATAATATTCATAGTATATACAATAGTCTAAAATAATATTATAAATACAATTCATTACACATTTAAGCACTAAATAACACTTTCTAAAAAAAAGTACTTTGTTATTAATTATGTTCTCTAGACATATTTTTTGTTGAAAACATCAAAAGTATTAGTTGAGATACAGAACTCTTGATAAAATAGAATAAATTTGTATATAAAAAAAAGATAGTATAGAATAAATTACTCTCTTATTATTAAAAGAAAGGAATGAAAAAAATGTGAATAATTTTGTCCTTTTACCCTCAATGCCTTTTTTTTTTTTTAATACAAATTTTGAAGGGGGAAAAAAATTTAGCTGCCCCAGGTGGAAGACTCCATCCACCTCCATTTTTTTTCCTTTCACATTTCACTCTGATTAAATAATAGAAAATCACATTTTTTCCTCTCTCTCTCTCTCTCTCTCTCTCTCATTTGTAATAAATCATAATAAATATTCCCGAGTCGCTAGTCCTTAAAGTAACTTCAAACTACACCAACTTCCGTAATGATTTTGTCCTAGCACGTACAATTTTATTCTTGGCTTCGAAAATTATTTGAACGAAGGAGTTTTGTTAGATAATCATGTTTACCAATATAGAGCTTGACAAACACTTGACGGACAGTTAGAGAGTAGACATAACATCCAAATAAATCATTCAGTGATTCAAAGACAACCCTTATAAATTTTTCTCTTTCTTCCTCTACATTTAAATTAAGATTTTCTTTGTAAGTTTCAGTTAGTTCAATTGATAAAATTTTTTATAGTTGAATTAAAAATCTGGATTTTAGCCCCTACCTATACCAAAAAACTAATTAGTGTCTGGGTTTAATGATAAAAAACACAATAAGAAAGCATACGTCATATGTTTAAAACTTGTAAGGATACAAATTACGCTAGATCAAAGTTGCACTTGTAGACCAGCCCGATGAGTCCTAAACAATGAATTTATAGAGAGTGAGCTTCTAATCTAGGTTTTTGAACGGTAGATAACACAAAAGTTGGATTAAATCATAGAACTCATGCGTACGTCTCATACATGGATGAAATATTGCTTTATATATTGATGCCGATGACAATTTTTGGTGTTTCTTTCCAAGTTCTCTCTGCAGTGTGTGTCTCCCTCTCCCCTTTGTTTCTTCTTCCTCTGCCTTTTATAGGCTTGCATCCTTTTCTCCTTTCTTCCACGTGTAGTCCAGATGCTCTTTTTGGATACTTGTCCCATCATTCCTTCTTATTAAAGTCTCTGGCGATGAGTGTAAGGTTGAATTTCAATGTTCAGGCGTCATTTCCTCATTAATGTGGCTAGAGAGGTAGGTATGAGACTTTCAATGCGATGGTAGCAGTTTTATCCTTGATACTTGTCTATCACCTCCTTTTATCCCGTATTCTCTTTTTCTCAGTTTTTGTATCTCAGGTCTTCAGTACGGATGCCCTTGGACTGCCAGGTCACTTGTCTCGTCCTCGGCAACATGTTGCCGAGGACTTGGTCGTCCTCGGACGTCATGTTCCGAGGTGTTCTGCTCATGCATGACACCTTTCTTTATCACGTGACTTCGTAGGTGGGACTTATCATGTTCTCGGACCATTCATGATATTGGGTTGGATTTTCCTCCTTGTGGGAGCCTTTGGGCCAGCCCAATACGTATCTTGGGCCCATTAACACTTCAAAACTCTATAAATAAATATATATATATATATATATATATAAAAAAATAATAATAAGACTCTCTCTCTCTCTCTCTCTCTTTGTTTTTTTTTCCCCCCATTTTTTTTTCTTTTAAGTGTGTTCAATATATTGTGTGTTGCGTGAAGACATGGTGACTTGGTGAGTAGTTCAAACTGAGTTGATGTGGGAAGACATATATGGTGATCAATTGAATGCTTTCATAATGCGTCTAGGACTTAAATTGCTACCATCGACACTTGTATTTAATCAAAATTGATCTTGAACTTGAAGTGAAAGCATGGTGACTAGTTGAAGGCTTTCATAATGCGTCCAAGACTTAAATTACTCCCTTTCAAGATTTTTTATTTAATAGAAATTGATTAAAAGCAAAGTGTCCATTTGCAATTGACTATAAATGGAATCGCACCTTATAGATATAATGAAGTAGAATATTAGGTTATTTACTTCAAGATCAACTGAAGTTAGCCACACATTTTTTTTCATCAACTCATTGGTCTTGGTAGTCAATAGGGCACTTTCTACAAAATATATGTGGGATTTGTACTTATTTTTCCCTTAAACAAAAAAGAAGGTGAATTTTTTTTTTCCCCCTTTTTTGAAGCTAATGTTGACAATTCCTTCACATGCATGATTTTTTTTAATAGGGTCTTGAAATGTTCTTAAAACATTTCTTAATTGTTAATAAATCTTTTTATTTTTTAATTTTTGATACCATGTACTTTTAAGGGAAATATAAAAAAATTGTCAAAAAAATCAATTGCTTTTTTATTTTCCCATAAAAAAATTATAGAAATATTTCTTAAACCAATATGCTTAGTACGTCCATTGAATTTTTACTTTTTAATACACTCACCTTATGTTACTCGTTTCTATAAAAATAAATAAATAAATAAAACCTTATGTTGCTTTGTGATTCAATTTCTGTAGACTTCTGCAGGTGCTTGGAAATAGCCTGAATATAGCAAAATGGATCAACTAATATTGCATGTATACGATCTACTAACAACAACTTTGCCACATGGTTTTAAAAACTGAATCGGGTATTGAACCGTTTTTTTCAAAATTTCCTGTTCAACCCTGGTTTTTCCCCGTTTTTGACCGGTTGTTATCCGGTTTTGGGATTTTTAACCGGACTGGATTGAACCGATTTTTTTGGTTGAACTGGTCAGACTGGCCGGTCCGGTCCGGTTTTTAAAACAATGCTTTGAGCCCTTATCCTCTTATATGTTGATATGAAGACAAGAAAAACTTGTGTTTCTAAAAACAATTTTAATATCTTTTTATTATTATATTAGGAACCCTATTATTGTTTACTCACTTTTTGAATATCATTTCCAAGAAGAATGGAATACCATTAAAAGAAAAAAAAAAATCTTGTAAACTATGGAATAGTTAAGCACTTTTTTTTTTTTTTTTTTTTTTTTGTGAATAATAGTTAAGCACTTGAGCAAAGGTTAATGTATCAATGTTTATAACCTAGACAAGGGCCTTATATTTGAATTGACATCTCTATATGCGCAAAGTACTTAAAGGTATAAGGAGAAAAGAATTTGAACGGCAGAATTAACGGCATGTTATAATTACCTCTTAAAAAAATAAGTATAATCAAGTTATCATTTAAGAGTTTTTGTAATCACTTATATAACCCGAATTTATCTAAAAATCATCAAATTTGGAACCCAACATACATACACATACATAATCTAAGATATCTTTTTTCTTTTTTAATACAACCTAGCCCTTACTTCCCATACTCTCCAAGTTTCTATACTTGTAGAGTGAAACTATATAAATTAATGTTCTTTTTTTCTTTTTTCTTTTTAGAGAAAGAAACTAATTAACGTTAATGATCTCACTTTTCATGAGATATTAATATTATAGATATGGTTCTAACTTACTGTAATAAATTCTAGAGCATTCGTTCACTGTCACATCATGAATCTAATAATTAATCACATGGTGCTGTTCCTACTTCTTAGGCAATCCGCGATCCCTTAACGATTAGACTTTCCACCCAATTTATGGCATGTGTTAGCGTACACGTCCTTTCGCGTTTTACTTCAATTAGGAACATAAAAATCATTATGTCTGTGCCAAATATTGCTTGTTTATTTATTGGTTCTTTTTTAAAAGAAAAACAAAATAAAAGTTATTTCACCGAGCAATGTAATTATATATATATATATATATATATATATATATATATATACACACGCGCGCGCGCCTCTAAACACGCAGACTCTTTCATTTTTTTTTAAAGATTTTTCATAGGAAGATAAACGTGATATTGATTTTTTTAAGGGAAAAAAACAACATTTTTTGTTTAACTTGTTTTTCTATTTTTTTAAATAAATAAAAAACAGTAAATGTATAGTTGTTTTGAACAAATAGGTTAATAAAAGAGTGATTCTATGTTGTAAGAAATGTTTTAGGTGGAAATTAAAGATAAGTTTTTTACAGTGTTATCCTCAAATTTTTTTCTCTACTTAAATGTAGGCTGTAAGGTATTTTGAAATAAGAAAAATGTCCAATCCAAATAAAGGAAGCTCTTTAAATAGTATATATATATATATTGTGCTATTTGAATTTGTTCTATGAGTGCTTAGCTTAGGGTTCACCATAGACGACTTGGGAAATATTGCAGTTATGATTTTCTCCAAAAACCATTTTCGTGGTTTTTGTTTTTAAATTGATAAAGTTTTTGTTATTAAAGAAGCTACATGGGATCAAATTCAGTATTCAATAAAAAGAAAACTATTAATATCTTGATCAGATGGAAAGAATAATCATCATAAGCCATAATTTATTGTTATAGGTTCAAATAATTTTCTTCAATAATAATCACAGACAATTATGAAAAATGATATTAATAAAACTGTTACAAATTTTAATGTAGCAATAAATATAATTAGTGTACTCTAACTATCTCATAGATGTATAGTAAACTTGTAATTCCATAGCACTACTCAACAAATATATATATATATATATATATATATATATAATTCATTTACCAAATTAAACAAACCAAGAATATTTAAATCTTTACGTCAAGTCCCATAATTTGTCCTAAATTATTGTAAAACAATGGTAAGTTTGGTCCTACTAATTGGATATCAACAAAATCACAGAACAAATGTCAATCTCTTAGTCTGAATCAAAACTGTTAATCCTACTAATTGGATTTGAAGTTTAAACAAAAGCACATGCAGTGCAACCTTCAATCAAAATGAAAGTCTTATCCAAACCCTGCTCCCAGTACAGAAAATTCTTACAGTTATTATGGCATATGCTTCAGTAGTGATGTTTTAAAAAGCATCATAACTAATAGGTGTGCAAAGATTTTTTGTCTTTCTAATGAGTAATGAGATTGGATGTGTTCTCATCTAGTCGTCTTTATCGTGTTTGGTAAAGAAATGTATAGCTTAGCTAAAGACCAATTTTCACATGTGCTTCGGTCATGAAAATGAAACATGAAAAAGGGAAAATCTTTTTTCACACTTGTTAAGTGTATACACTGCATACATATAATGTTCACAATTTTTTTAAGCTTGTCTATATTTAATACATGAAATTGATGATGTTTATGAATGATTTACATTAACAAGTACGCAACAAACTATATCCGTAACGTTAACAGGAAAAGTGAAATATTCTTTGCTACCTTTATAAAGCTTCTACTCTTAAATAGCATCACATCTACAATAATATCAGCCATGCTTAGCTGTAATTAGAAGATGCAGTAATGTGAAGCTTGATTAGTTGTAACAAAAAGATGCAATAAAGTAAACCATATCACGATTACCAGTAAAGACAATACAAGACTTATAGAACTAGAAGATCCACTATGAGAAGGAGCAATCGTTAGGCATGAATAGCATCCTCCCCCCCCCCCCCCCCCCCCCCCCCCCCCCCCCCCCCCCCCCCCCCCCCCCCCCCCCCCCCCCCCCCCTTTTTTTTTTTTTTGATAAGAAGATAGCAATTTTCATTAAGAAGAAGACAAAAGCATTACATCTTGAGTCAAAGCATCTTCTTCATTTTAAATGAATTCATATTATGCTTTAAAATAAAATTATATTTTAATTTTAATTTAATTCATTAAATGAATATTATATGTTTATATCAAATTAATCAAAAATAATATTATTATGTCCCGAGTCCCGACATCCCTTGCAGAAAAAAATAAAAAAATAAAAACGAAATCTAGAAGCTTATATAATAATCTAAGGTTTGGTATTGAAAAAAAGTATATAATAATTTACGGTTAAGATTAATTAGAAGCTACTCTTTCTTGAAGTTAGCTTCAAAACACAACATTATATATATATATATATATATATACACACACACACACTAAACTGATTAATCATTTATGTTTGACTCCATCTGTTTGTCTCTAATGAAAGAAACTTACACTCAATATGAAGACAATATCTGCCGTCTAATAAGAACAATAATTTTGAGCTCCAACAATCATTAAACACTTAAAAAAAAAAATGCAATAAGTTAAAATACAAATAAGAAACCAAACTGGTACAAAACATTGAATAAAGACAAGCACCAACGTTCGTGAATTAACTCAACATATTAACAATGGAAAGCGCTATAGCAGACAACTGAAACGTGTTGTTGTTTCTCTTTGTCAATGGCGAAACCACACCTTTCTCTTCCTCGAATCCATCTTCACATGTTGTAGAGGCATCTAAGACTGAACTCACTTCAATGTTAGCATCGTCATAGCGCTTAGCCTTGTAGTCTTTCAGGGTTTGACGAAGAGTAGGTACAGCATCGGAATAAAGATCAAAGCAGTCACTCAAGCAGGACTTAATGAATGAGTTTGAGTTTTTGTTCTCTAGGAGCTTCTTGATGTGGTTCTTTGTGTTTGTAACGTTCTGTTTGAGTAACTTGATGGAAATCTTACCAAGTTCACGAAGATCATCAACACTCTGGCTTTTTGGGGCTGCTTGGAGAGAGTCTACACAGAAGTTGTAGCTTAGGTTTGGATCTGTCTGCGAGCATTTCTTGCAAGTTTCATGGATGAGGTTGTTGGCGTTTATGACATGGAAGGTGGAGATAAACAAGAGTAAAAGAGGGAGGGAATAGGAAGAGAAGAGAGGCCTCATTTTGTAGTTATAGGATATCTTCTAGCTGTTCACAGGAGAATGATTTATAACGGTGAGATAGATGGGTAGTTGTAGGCAGTTTGGATAATCGATCCTTAATTTCTAAAGATATGGAAAGAAGAAAAAATAGGAGTAAGCTTTGAGTTAAAAGCAAGGTAGCAGAATAATAAATGACAGACTAAGAATATTTAACTTTAAACTCAATCAATTATATCGTACATGTGTTGATTCTAAGGAATTGACTTAGTGATTTTTAAAATCTCATAAAATCCGGATGTCATTCAAAACTTCTAAACAACATTTTAAGGTCACCTTCAAAAAATTCTTTAATATAATAAATAATAACTCTGGGTGTGTGAAATGGGACAACTATATATACCCCATAACATAGTTTAGTACTCGAAAAGCTATTGATATCCTCGTTTTTCAATATATATATTCGTAGCCTTTACTTTTTTAATTTCCTTAAGGTTGACTCTCTATAACATAACTAAAAATGACTAAAAAAAAATGAAATTTATTAATATAAATTTCTTATTATATTATTCTATTAATTTCTAATTGATCTAACTATTTAGAATTAGAATTATTTCAAATTAGAATCTATCTTAAAATCTATCTAGAATTAGAATAAATAAGTAAGATTAGAATGTGTAGAATAAGATTCTAATTTAATTAGATTCCATTTCGAATATTAATCGTTATATTCGAGAATATATTCATTCAACTATTTAATATTTATTTGAAATTCTATTCTATATATATATATATAATGTGCATGTGTTAATTGATTGCTTTTTCCTTTAAAATATTTTGTTATTTTATAAGAAAGAGAAACAATGAAGCTAGGGTGACAACTTAAAACAATTTCACAACATCCCCAATTTGCCTACCACCTCATACCTAGTTCAAACCTTGGTCTACAACTTAAAATGTTTTTTAATATATAGCCCATGTGTAAGGTGGTATGGGAAAATTATGTGGTGTTAAATGGATTATTATGAATTTTTATAATGATCCTAACTTTACCGTATAAGAAATAAAAAGGAGGGACACGGTTGATTGTGATTGATAAAGTTCGTTAGGTGTGGTAAATTACCCAAACACAATGTTGTTTTGTATTTATTTTTGATAAATTTTTTATAGTTATAATGGGAAGGGAGAATTTGAACCTTGAATGTCATAACACACCATAGATTTCATTCAATTAAGTTACAAGACTCTTGAAATCGCATAGTTGAATTTAATTGATAAATCTTACAACACATAAACAACTATACTTAAATTTAAACATTTTAAACAAATATGTTAGGAACATAAATTCACAATATATTAAAGTGACAAGTTATGTCTATGGAATAACACAACTTTAAGATAAATCCATCGTTGATACTACTTATATTGTACACCAACATAATAGGTTCCCATAGTCAACAATTGTGTCCATACTTATTAACGGATTTTTGTTCGCTTGTGAGAGAGAGAGAGTTTCATGAAGGCTTGTAAAGTTTAGCTTCTAAATACACGTCATCAATCTTCCCCAATTGATTCAATAAAGTATGAGTTACGACACATGAAACATGGAAGTATGGGAATGGGACCTTGTGTGTTGTCCAAGCATAAAAAATGACGCTAGCTTATATTATTAGAATATAATTGGGATGATACTTGACATGACATAAATTTGGAGTGCATTGAAAATCTAGAGTCATTTCACATCAAATTATTATTTAGGGAGCATCTTCTTGCATGCACGGCTCATTTCATCAAAATGTTGAAGTGTGCCTCGTTTATTTTACCAAAAACTTAAAACAATACCTCATTTCCTTCAAAAGGCCAAGATGAAATATAATATTTTGAATTGTTTGATCTCCTCCATTCTCCCTAATTTTCCGTACTAAGACTCAGTTATTTTGGAATCTGGATACTAGGATATAATGTAATTTTCCAGTATGTTCTATAGCTCATACTCTTCGTATAGTTCACCGTAAATGAGCAACTTTGCATCCACAGCCCGATACATCAAAACCTAGCAAGTTTTAAGTGAACTTCAATACTTCATGGAGGCCATATTCATAAACAATGACACCAATTTCAGGTTCATATAAAACGCCTAAATGAATCAAATAACAAACTAAAATTTGTCCATTAGTCCTCGACTTCCAGACCATTGGCCAGCCCGACATTCAGGTGATACTCCATGAGAGTCTCTCACTCTCTCAAACACTCAATCACACACGGAATAGAATAAATTTCCAATATGAAACGGATGGAAGAAAAGCTTCTTGTGAATTTCGCAGCCAATGTTTTCTAGATGAGAATGTTAGTGAGCCAAAGAAGGAAAAAAAAAAAAATTATAACTCAAATAATGTTAAAACTCAAATACGCGCAACTCAATCATCCCCTCTTTTCTTTTTGGAGAATACCAAGCAACAACTTTCCCAGATTGCAGAAGCCTTAAGGAGTAACTTAAGCTATATATGAAATCCTCTACACGCGGGCCACATCTCCCAGATGAAGAATCCAGCAAAACCCTAGAATCGACTCGAAAGACAATGGGCCCTGCAATCTGCAAGAACAAGTTCACAAGGTAGATCATTAGAGTTTTCTTATTGACTTCAATATATTCAGCCAAAATTTAATAAACTGAGCTACTTATAGAGAATTAGTAGATTTAGCTTCAACATTTTTTTATGAATTATGCATTGGTAGTAATCTGCTAAAGTAGCACCACTTTTACCTTCTTTCATTTTTAAAGACTATGAGATAAAATAAAAGAAAAATATATAAATAAATAAATTTTGGATAACATATTTTCTTGGCAGTCCACATCATCCAATAAGGGTACATGCCTAATTATCTATTTATCTGCATTTTGCATCTCAAATTGGTCCTGTTAAAACACACAAGATTGACATTTCAGCGTAATGGTGCTTCTACCCTTTCAAAGGGTAGATGAGGTCTTGTGTTTGACCCATTAGAGTGGGAAAATATGGGTTTTGGGATTATTCTATCATTTTTTTTTTTTTTGGTTAGAGGGAGGGGGCTACAATGTATGGTTTACCTGCTGTTGAAAGATCAAATTAAGCCTTGGAGAAGACACTGGATTTTCTGCACTATTAACAGAAGACCTCTTCAAACCATTGAGCACCCTTCTGGCAAAAGCTGATGCTGAACAAATATCCAAGCGAGTATCTACCCTGGTCAGGTCTCCATACGGCTTTCTGAAATTGCCATGCTGGAAAGTATAGCATACTGAACCAAATAAGTCAGCACTCAATGGACTTCTCTTCTTAGCATTCAAAGAAATTTCCTCATCTTCCCTTGATGCAGCAGCCACCAAGCTCTCACTGACCCCAAACCAGGCCGCACATGTGCCACCTAAGTTGTATGGTTAATAATAAGATAGAAAACAAGTAAAAGATTACATCTAAATGTTCTCCAATAACAGGATAAGAGAAAAGAAAACAGTAACATATGCACCACGAGTAAATATCACAAGCAATTGTGTTGCACTTTATCAAGTGATTTATACTGTAATCTCCTGCACCATGCTTAGTATCATATGTTTCATTACAATCTTTAGCTATATTGTGGGGCCATGATTGTTCCAATCACTACGTATTTACTAAGTCCCTGTTTGAGGATATTGACTACAGTTAGGGGCAAGAATTAATGGATAGTGATGCAATTTGAGGAAGTTTACAAAGGTGCAATTTTTTTTTAATCAATTGCGTAATGCTATACATTTTCAGCAATGGTGCAATGGTTTCTGTCATTTGAGTTATCGGGGATTAAGCTAGATCAATGCAAAAAATCCAAGATAGTACAATTACAAGATCTAATCCTCCAATGAAAGCATGAAACTCCACATTTTTTGTACCAAATCAGGGTGAAAAAGAGGGTGTACTTGGCTATGCTGGGAAATGGTTAAGCCAAAAGATATTAATTAAGATGAATTATATGGATTGCTCTCCAGTATGGCAGCATTTAGAAATTGATTGATAGGTAGAGAAGTTGTTACTTGGTTTGTTTTCTAAGAGAGAGTTCCTGATCCATGAATGGACAGTAGCTTATCATGTCAAGAAACACTTCAAAGCCATTGAAAGGTGTTCTCTGCATGTGGAGGGGATTGAGGCCACTTGATAATGGTTATGATATAATTCTAATGGGAAAACTAAAGCAGCCAATTGAATTACACACACACACACACACAACACAAACATAAATATATTGAAAATACGTTCAGAATGTTTTCTTTGGTTTCTTATTTTTTGGTTGGGAGGGGTGTCAGAAAATGGTCACTTTATAGTCTGGAGATTCTATTTTAAGTAGGAAGTAATATTGATATAAGCTACTAAGGTAAACCTTCCTTAATAGCTAAGAAGGACAAGTATGTATTTCCATTTACATGAAGTAAATACATTGTATTTTGAGAAAAACAAACACACACTTATCTACTTGGTTAAACTGGGTATAAAAGTTCCTACAGTTTTCACCATGTCATAGAATGGCGCAGTCTATCCCCTGTTAATGACAATTCTATTAGCAATCACACTTGGAGTGCATTTGGATTTTGCTAATTTCTGGTAGTTTATTTGCGCTGAGTTTATATCAAAGATATAGTTTTTGGTAAATTTTATGTTAAATGTGTGACAAAAAGCTAAAAGCTAGTTTATTTCCAAAAGGCTAAAAGCTAGATTATTTGTAAAAAACGGAGACAAAAAGCAAAAAAAATAAAAATAAAAAAATAAAAAATAAAAGAGCAAAACCCAAACGCACACTTGGTATTTCTTTCTCATTTGTAATATTTATCAACAATCTGAGAAAAAAATTTTAGAGGGGAAAAATGAGAAATTATAAAAGAATTACTAAAAAAAAATAGATGAAGAAAAAGAAACATATTTGAGCAGAAAATTACCAATAATTCCAGATATAGCTGAATGTGGTTCTTTGAGACGCTCATCATATGAAGGTCTCCAAAACAAACCCCTGTCTGTCTTCACCATGACATCTTCCTCTTTCTCCTTTTGTCTCCAAAAGTCCCGGCCCTTCTCATAAGAAAATGCAGCCTTTGCACATAAGCCAGGCAATAGAGCAAGTGGTGCCTCACCATTGTTGGCATCAAGCGCCTGAGGATGTCCACTATTTTTGTGTAAACCAAAGCGGTATCGCAATCCAGATTTAGAAACAAGTGATGAAAGATCTAATGATATGGACTCTGGCACATCCCAATATTGCCCTTTATGGTCAATGAACAACTCAGGCCATGCAGCCTCCAAAGTAATATCATGATTAGGAAGCTGCAAATGTACATTAAAGATTGATAAATATTGGTCATTTACTCATCCACCATAACTAGAACTACAGAAGAAAAAAAAAAAAAAAAAAAAAAAAAAAAAAAAAAAAAAAAAGATTGACATATTGATCATTGTTTCTCTTCCTTACAAAATAACAAAATATTGGTAAAGTTCTATAATTTAGCTTCATCAGCAGAACATGTCATGTACTTGTGATGCAGTTCAATAGTTTGTTTAGCAAAACATTGACATATCTGTTTAGGTAATTAAAGAAAACTTGTATGTTGAGATATTTAACATATGTTACTGTACAGATTATCAGTTTTAAAGCATATATAAAGCATATGTATGTACAAAGACCAAAGCCATGTCCACAACTCCACATACTCGAAAACTCCTATAGTCTATATATCTATCCCTTATCAGGGAGACCCGTTTTAGAAGGAAGATGCTTCAGTTACAGGTAGAGGTACATAGAATCTAGCCAAGAGCAAGGAAAAAACATGCAGCCAACCCAACAATCTGCAAAACAGAAAATACAGCCTAGAAAAATTATTTTGAAGGAGAAAACTTGGTGTTCTGTATGATTTTTTTTGTAGAATATAAGGAATATATATAGAAATATGGCTGCTATGCGTGCCTTCTGGAAGAGCATCATTTTGTGCCGGCGTCCTTTTCTCTCACCATGTCCTTCTGTGCTTAACATTATGGATGAGGAGGGACTCAGAGCAAGCTGTGAGCTTAATCCCAACGAATAGAGGGATTTGTCCAAGAAATGCTTTGCCACATCCTTGAATCCAGGAAGTTCCCACTCACCACCATTAGAAAATTCAGCTTTAATAGAAGAAATTAGTTTCTTTGGACGGAACTGCCCAATTAATCCAAGCCACCTGTACTCACAAATATTATTTAAGATGCTGATTAGTATGTCAGATATTTAGAAATTTTAGGTACAATAAGATATCATTGACAAAAATGTTACAAGGATTTTTTTTTGTGGGTCAAGTTCCAACAATAACAAAGCATTAGTCCCACATCTTTTGGGGTCAGCTATAAATCCTCAACAACTTAGACAAGTTCCAATTCTCAATTTCTAACCCATGAAGTATCCCTACTCCTATAAGGAGAAATACTCAAGGAACAAGGACATCAAAATTCAAATTTTCAAACATCAACATTTGTGTGGCTAACAAACATGCCCAAGCCTCATGAAGCAGAGGTCACTTGTAGAAAAGTTTCTAATAAACATGCCCAAGCAAGCATATGTAATTATGAGGGAATTAAAATGAATTTATGAAAGTGGAATAGTCAAGAAAAGATCGTGAATTAACTCAATTGTTTTAACTTTTAAATACAATTCAAACATCAACATTTGCGTGGCTAACAAAATTTATTATGTTGAAATTAACTCAAATCAGTGAAATTATTTTCAAGCTTTAGTAAGAACACAAGTAATATTGATAGGGTTAGATATTTCAAGTTAAGCTAAGAAGCGTTTTTTTAAAAACTTAAGCTAAGCAGCATTTTCTGAACCTATGCCCAATAGGACAAAGAATGCCAAACCTTAACTTTTAAGATTGATCACAGACTGCATTACCTAAAGAACAAGAAGTTACAACATGTTATTACGGGGTGGGGAGAAGGGGGGGGGGGGGGGTGAGGATTATCAAAAGTTGCACAAAATGACATCCTTATATTACCAACTCAATCAACCATAAGCCTTGTTCAAAAAAAATTATGGATATCATGTTCTATGCTGTTCTTTAATTTTCCTTAAAAGATTAATTCAATTAAGCCAACAACGACAACAACCAAGACTAATTGGGATTGGCCACGTGTATTCTATTTTGCCATTCTATCACATCCAAAGCCATACTCTCTATCGCCTACTTAATTGACATGTCCTTTTTTTTCTTACTACTTTCACTGAATTTTTTTGGTTTTTCTTTACCTTTTTTCATTCCCTCAACTTGAATCAACCCACTCTCCTTATTTATGCATTAACCATTTTCCTTTGCACATTACCAAACTATCTCAAGCATCTCTCTCTCATCATCTCATCAATATGGACCACATCTACCTTTAAAAATATTTCCTCATTTTTTTCAAATCTCATCTTATTCCCACTTATTAATCTTAATATTCTCATTTCAACTACCCTCATTTCAATTTATGAATTCAACTAAGCCAAGTTAACCCAAAATTAGAGAACCTTAATCCCTCTTCTTTGCCTGCATTTTCTCAGCCACTAAACACAAACTCCAAGTAAGGCAGAGTGGGAAAGAGAGTTTGGCTATATATTTTTTAAATCCGTTTGGTTACTGAAAACAGTCAAAGCACAGCAGCAAACAACAGTACAAGCTTTCTACTTCCATGTCTATTGACCACATTCTTTCTTAAATTTAACCCCCCCCCCCCCCCAAAAAAAAAACCCACTAAAATTTTAAAACTTAAGACTTGAATTACAGTTTCCCTTCCCCCAGATATTCCCAGCAGCCAAACAAAGCACAACGCAAGAAAATAAAACAAGACGTTTCAACAATGACCACCCATATACATACCAGTTAGCAGTTTCTGGTCTGAGCAAGAGAGTCTGAAGAGCAAAAGAGCCCAACTCCTTGTGAGCAGTGGGTCCAAAAGAGGGAATAATTCCCAAAGGGAACCCATTTCCCAGAAGTGAGACTTGCTGAATCCTCAGAGCTCGGCTGGCTCGAGCCCCATCCAGTGGAAATGGCTCACCAGGGATGGCTCGGGCTGAGCCCTCCAGGTTCCTTGGTGATGACACGTTCAGGTCCCAGAAAGTGGAGTCCATTGCTGTCCTTAGTTTCGCCATTTTTTTTTTCTTCTTCTGAAATGTGTGTGTTGGTTTGGTTTGGGTGAGAGAGTTGTTGAGAGTTAGTGAGGGTTTTGGACCTTTTTTGGTTTTGTTGTGTTTTACTTCCCTTATCTC
Organism: Castanopsis chinensis; assembly: GCA_032878915.1. NCBI lineage: Eukaryota > Viridiplantae > Streptophyta > Magnoliopsida > Fagales > Fagaceae > Castanopsis > Castanopsis chinensis. The sequence continues at coordinate 151,303 of JAVQMG010000081.1, forward strand.
TGTCTCTTTTTTTCTTTTTTCTTTTCTTTTTTTTTGTCATTACATAATGGGTTTTAGTTTCTCTTTGTTTTTTGTTTTGTGGGTTTCTGCTTCAATAGGTGACATTGGTTTTTGCTAATTTTAAGGTGATTTAAGGGTGTGCTGGGCTCTAAATTAAAAATATTAGTTTATTTTACTATTCAGCTTATTTTTGTTATTATTGACGGGCTCCATTACACTTTTTGGTACTATTTATTAGTCTCAACTATTTCAGCTAACTTTTACTTTTATTTACAGTATTTTCAACAAAAATTTTTCAATTTCAGCAAAATAAGTGAATCCTAAATAGATCTTTAACTTTTTTTTTTTAAATTTTTTTCCCTTTTTTAATACTCCTAAAGTGAATAGAGATTCTTTCTCAAGAAAAAAAAAAAAGTGAATAGAGATTGCTTTGCCGAACACCTTGTTGGATTCCTCCTACTAAAATCTATCTTTGCTTATTTTTATTATTCTTTTTATGGTATAAAATGGCTAGGGGTGATCTTTGTTGGCGTCTTCTACATAGGCGTAACCATAATGGCACCATCTCCGCTGAACCTGGATGAGTCATAATTTAGCATTCATCCCCATCAAAGACACTAATGAACATGTACTAAGAGCATGGATATTTTTCCCCATATTTTTATTATTAGATCCGGTTAACAATGATCTTTTAGGAGGTCTGGTTTTTCTTTGAACTAAAACCAATACGATCCACTTTGCTAAGAAAGTTATGTCAATTTGCTTGATTATAAGATTTTTTTAAACAATTAAATTTGGTTTTGAAGCATGAGCATTCAAAATGAAGAGAATTTCACCTTTTACAAGATGGAATCACATTTACTCAATCAAAAAGTCTAATTGTTTATCAAATCTCAGCTAAACTTAGTCATAATAATATTTTCAAATTTTTCATGAAAATTTGGTACTTTACATTCAAACAGGTTAAACGATAACGTTGAAGCTGTCTGTGTTATCAAAGAATTGGTAATTTACTAGGATAAAATGGGAAATCGCAAATAATATGACATTCAACCATACAACAATGGTTTAAAACTTGAAAAATATTATTTTCCTTGACTGTATCTAACATCACTACCAACGTAATAATAGGGCCGGCCCTAGGCCTAGGCCATTTAGGCCATGGCCTAAGGCCCCCTAACATGGAAAGGCCCCCAAATATGGGGGCACTAAGGGGTTTTTTTTTTATAATTTTTAAATTAAAGAAAAAATGTAAGTTATATGTAAATTTTTTTTTCAATGCCTAAAATATTAGAGTTATAGAAGTATATTACAAGTTTTATTACATAAGTCTTATAAATTGATATGTCAATAATTACATAAAGTAATTTAATACTGATTTATTATTTTGCTAAAATGTCACCTCATTGCTACATTAGTTTGTAAGTTTTTTATAATAAAATTTATAGTAAGTTTAGCATTTTCTCTATATAAATATATATATATATATATATATATGAATTAATAGAAATGCAACCTTAAGTGAATAAAAATCTTAAAGCTAATACAAATTTTAGGAAAAAAAAATTATAAACTAGTGATGTAACAATCATATGATCGGTGTCACTTAAACAGTATAACAAATAAATGTTTGAATAGGGTTTTTTTTTTTTAATTAGTGATATGCTAGTTTATAAAACTTATATGTGGTGTTTGGTACGGGAGAATCCACATTACTCCTAACATCCAGATCCCTAGGAATCAATGTAGCTATTACGATGTTTAGTTTTATTGGAAATGTGAGATGATAATATTTAGTTTATTCCTAGGAATCTTAAATGAATTATTTATTTTTCTCATTCTATCCTTAGATTTGAATCTGAACTACCAAGTCCTTAAAATAAATAATGAAAAAGCAAATATAAACTATTAATTATGACAAATTTATTAAAATTATAGTCTAACTTTTCAAAATGACAAGTACAATACAAAAATAACTATTTAAATTCTTAAATGCTTTTATTCTTAATAATAATTTTTAAAAGAGTTTAATCCATAACAAAACAACTTGACAACTTTTTTTTTTCCACACGTGAAACATAAATAAAATTTTGTTAAAGAATATATCAACATAGCTGTCTATCTTGTTTATATTATTTTGGAGGAAAAATATAAAGACAAGAGAAAAGATATTTATGATTTTTTTTTTATATTTGATCTTAATTTCTTAAACAATAAGGAAAAGGGGTTAAAATTTTCAATTTATAAAAAATACAATTTCCTTTTAACCTTAGAATCTAGATTCCCACCTGTTTTAAAGGGAATTTACATTCCTACTGAGAGGGGTTTAAGGAGGGAATCCAGAATCCCCTAGCATCTGATTTCCTAACGTGATTTGCAACCAAATATAGGAATTTTCAAACATTCCTGGGAATCCTAAAACATTATCCCGTATCAAACGCCACAATGTAGTAAGTATTATTAACTCACTTTGGGTGAATTAGTTATATTAATATGTATGAATTAATAATAGATTTGAAATAAAAAAGTATATAATAAAAAAATTAAATATTATTTAACTGATATTTTAACGTAAAAGGCCCCTTTAAAACTTTTGCCTTAGGCCTCAAACTCTCTTGGGCCGGCCTTGCATAATAAATATGTGTGTGTTTTCTCAAAAAGAAGATACTCAATATTGTTGAGTCATCCCACATTGGTAAGGTGTGATATCGAGAAGGGGTTTATCACTTGCTCTACGACACTAACTGCCGCATGCAATTTTGGTGTTGGCATGTGAGTGTATTCCCTTATCTCATCCCCCTTCCCCTATATATAAGTGTGTGTGTTTTCTAAAAAAAAAAAGATACTCAGTATTATTGAGTCATCCCACCTTGGTAAGGTGTGATATTGAGAAGTCGTCCCACCTTAGTAAAGTGTGATATTGAGAAGGAGTTTATCACTTGCTCTGCAACATTAACTGCCGCATGCAATTTTGGTGTTGGCGTCCCTTCCCCTGTATGTGTGTGTGTGTGTGTGTGTGTTTTCTCAAAAAAAAAAAAAAAAAAAACATAATAAATAATATAATCAATTCCCACAAAACATTTGTTTTGCATTTGAAATACTATGATTAGCAATTTAGCATACACTATCCTCTAAGCATGCGATCACGTGCATGCTTAGAGGCTCTTCTATATATATATATATATATATTTTTTTTTTTTTAGTTAATAATTTTCATTCATCATAATTTGTGATTGTTTCATTCTTCAATCACAAAAATACTTAGAGGTGTGATGAGGTTTAGATGAAAAAATTATTTCACCTACCAATGCATAATTTCGTCACACTTTTAGATGTTTTTGTGATTGAAGAATGAAACAATTGCGAATTATGATTAATGAAAATTATTAATCTTAAAAAAAAATAGAAGATCCTCTAAGCACACATATGAGTGCATGCTTAGAGGCTAATTTTTTTTTTAAAGGGTAATGCTTTTTATTTAATTATCTTAATTCAGAAAGAAACCCAAAAAGAGATGTGCAAGATATTTTTAAATAGAGATAGTGTGCGCCAATTGTTAGGAAAAAAAATGTGTCAAAAGTGTGTGAAATATATCTTTTTGTGTGAGATGAGATAATATGTGCTAATTTTTAGGGAAAAATTATGTGTTTTTGAAAAAATATTTTTAAAGCAGTCTACTAATGGTGTGTTATTCAAATGGTAAAAAAGAAAGAGAGAAAAAAAAAAAAGGACTAATGTTGCTAAAAAGAAAACACTTACATGATATATATTAGAGTTTTTTAATTTTTTTTTAATTTTTTTCTTTCCAAAGAGCGTATATTAGAGAGTTGAAACTAAAATTTAGGAAGTAATAGTTGGTAAATTGCTTAACCGTAAGATATAGGAGTATTGAGTAAGTCTAGTGCCACAGACTTTTCCACAATTTTGCTATGTGGCAACTCGTGAGTGGTGAAATCATGAACCCACATGGATCCACTATTTTATTTCCACCACTCACGAGTTGCCACGTAGCAAAGTTGTGGAATAGTTTGTGGCACTAGACTTACTCAGTAGTATTAGAGAGCTGGAACTAAAATTTAGGACCAAGTAATTTGTAAACTTCTTTTTTAAATTTAGCTAAAATTTAGGAGTTTTTAAATTAACAATTTTACATATATATAATCATATTATTTAAGTTTTGTAAACTATAAATTTGAGGATATTTTGGACATCAAAATTGAGGATCCCAGATAGGAGAAATCTCTTAAATAGTAGTACTAACCTCATCATATGCACTTGGCACATGCAAGGAGGGTTTTTTTTTTTAGTCGTCCTACTTTGTAGAAAAAAAAAATATATGTTTTTTTATTATATATATACATATAATTTTTGTTTTGAAAATCTAGTTTATAAGTGAATAAATCAATTTAAAAATTAACAGAAGAGTAGTCTTATTTTTTAGGGAATGTTTTAGTGTTTTTTTTAGTGTCATAATTTTTCATTCATTCCAATTTGAGGTTTACACGTTTTCTCGTTAATATTATGCATTTAAAACTACTAATACAATCAAGAGTGTCACGAGTCTTTTTTTTTTTTTTTGAGAGAAAGTTTCAACAAATGGCGTCCGCTCCTGATGATAGCTCTTTATCATCAGACTAAGACATCAATCAATTTTTGGTATAGACGGGAATTGAAGCAAAAAAAAAAAAAAAAACCTATGTATTTATTTTATATATAATTTTTATTTTGAAATTCTAATTTATAAGTGGATAAAGCAATTTGAAAATCAATTGGAGAGTCACTCTATTTTTTAGGCAATGTTTTAGTAGGAGTTAGAGTTTCATTTTTACTGGATTGTCCTTTAGTTTTGTCTTTATTTAAACATAGGGGTGTAGGAGTATTTTTGAACAAAAAATAAATAAATAAATAAATAAATAATTCAAACAGGAGAAGCTCCTTAAATAATAGTATAGATAAATAACTTTTAAAACTTAAATATGAGATAATATAAATTAGTTAATACAATATTGTTGATTAATATTAATACAAAACTCAAAACAACAAAATTTAAAACAAGAGAAACTAGAGACTTTGCATTTCTCAAGTTTACGTCTTGGACCAGTCAGGAGATTCCTTCATTTTTATTTGAACCATAGCACACTGAAAACGTCAAAATGTGAAACACAACGATGGCTAATACACAAAACCAAATTAAGCAATATAATATAAATTTCATTATGTTTGTGGTGCCACTTTAAATGCATTTTAAATAGCCGTAGTAATCAAGTAATCATGTGTTTTAAGAAAATTTTGACTATATCATGTAATTGATAAAACTATCATATATTTAATTGAAAACATATAAAGGTCATAATGATGCCATGTGTTCCAGTTAGGTTGAATAAATTTCCCTATTGTATTTGCAATATGGGGCTTTTATATTATTCCTCACTACTCAACAAATGAAGAATTAGGAATGCTATAGCATATAATCGCTGTGTATCAAAAGCTCCTATAACTATAAGGGATTATTCTCCATAAGACACAACATACAATCACTATAAGGAGAAAATAGTTAAGGATCATGTTTTGTAGGTTTTATAAAAAAAAAAATACAATCACATTGTTTAATATTGCATCGTAATTTAATTTTTACAAAATTATGCAAAACATCTTAGGATAATCCAAATATCCAAGAGAAAAAATTTGACATGTAAAGCATCCCGAAATACTCATAATCCATTCAACAAGTCACATTGTATCAATTAATAAGTTTTAAAACAAAAGTTTTCATTTAATCAATAATTGAATCAAGCTTTCTCTTCTAGTTTGTAAGAATTATTATTTCCATTTTATCTTCAATGTCTTATCTGATAATATGGAAACAAGAAACATATTTAAAAAAAATGCAATTTTAAGAATTGCATATATGTTGTATATATGAGCATATAGATGGATAGGTTGTAATAATGATATTTGAGTTTGGAGAATATTGTTTTATAAAGATGACAAAAAGAAAATTCAAGTTCTGGAATTTTTCTAAGTGAAATTCGAAATTCAGCAATTTTAATCGATCGATGTGATCAAGAATTTTGATATGGAGCTTCTGCCTAACTCGATCGATTTTCAATTTTTGTTCGATCAATCAAAAAGAGCCTTTGATTGATACTTGATTCTTCTTGATCGATTGAGACTCGTAAAAACTAAATTTTTGCAGAATTTTCTGATAACTTTTCTGAACGTTTGAAAATGTTTCAAGCCTTGTGAACCGTTTTATGAAACATTTTAACTCTCTATATGTGGCTTTTGAAGGAATATAACCCTATATGTATAAATAGTGGTTTGTGTTCACTTGAAATTAATCTTTTTTCTCTCCAAAAGTTAGTTTCAAAGAAACATAATAAATCCTGTGGGTATTCTCCAAAATTGTTATTTTTAGAACTCAACAACTTAGTTGTATCTTGGAGACAAATTTGTGATAACCCTTTAACAATAAACAAGCAGGGGCAAATATTGTCTAAAAATAATAATTTTGTGCCTCCAAGTTATCTTTTTTATGTTTGTCTTTTGTATTCACTTTGCTCTTCATTTATTATTTTGTGTAATATTCTTAACAATATATAATTCATTAATTTATTTCCACACAAAAAAAGTGAATTTGAAACTAAGGGCTTTATGCAAGCACATCTAGATTGCAGATACTACTTAAGGCTACATTTGTTTGGAGTGAAAATAAGAATGATGAAAAACGAGAAAAAGAAAATATGAGAGATTTTGAGTGGAATGAGCGTTTGGTTGAAGTTATTTTTTTTGGGGGTGTGGGGGTGGGGGAGAAAATGATGAGCCCCTCCCCCTCCCCCTTCTCCCAAAAAATGGAGAAAAAATAAGAAGGAGAAGTGGTTGAATAAAAATTACTTATCTAACCCTTTCCTTGCCCAACGCAAATTCACGTTAAAGTGTTTTTTTTTTTTTTTTTTATTTATTTTTCCTTTGCAACGTCAAACTCTAGGTTCTTTGCAACGTTAAACTCCTGAGCTCTTTTTTTTTTTTTTCTAGGTTTATTGCAACTTTAAACTCTTTTTTTCTAGATTCTTTTCTCCTCACATTAAATCTTTTTTTCTTCCTTTTCTTTTTCTGGGTTCTTTGCTCCGGGTTGCTTATTTTATTAAAAAAATATACTTTTCTCCTTTATAAAATACTTATATAAAAAAATTATGTGACAAGGGTATAAGAATAAATTTAAACAAACTCTATTTTTCTATCCTCCACTTTTCCACCCTCCAACTAAACACAAATGACGGAAATTAAAATTTTTTCTATTTCTCCACTTTTTCATCCCCTCCCCATTTTTTTATCCTCTCAATTTTTCATCCCCCTACCAAACGGACTCTAAGTAATAGTTAAACTCTAAGCCCAACTTAAACAATTATAGATAAGACTTTTCTCTTCTAGGTTAAATTTGGTTCCTAGTCTATAAAGCCAAGGGGGAATCCATTCTCAAACCATAGTCCATGAAGCTAACGGCTTGATCGCAGGACCATATTTGGGATGGGTTTAATGTATGTTACATGGATTCATGAAAATATATTCACCACTTACAAATATATTTTTCATGTTTTCCTCAAAAAAAATATACATGTATTTTTCATGTATGAGTGTATTCTTGTTGTGTGTGAGAGAGAGAGGTTAGAAATTATTACTATGGGCAAATTACAACTTACCCACTTATGATTTGAACGAAATTTAAGTTGCTTATCTGTGATTTAAAATTTGACATTTTACCCACCTAAGGTTTAATTGAAATTTAAGTTGCCTATATATGGTTTGAAATTCCATGATGCAAGTGTTCCGCTAAATTATTTTTTTTATCTTATTTGATCTTGTATTATTGTGTTTTTGAAGGAGAGAGACATAAAAGTAGAGGAAAATTGCATATTTAGCCTTATTTTTAATAAAAATGGGTTACGGATTTCTAACTGAACTAACTTTAATTAGACAAAGTGTCAAATTTCAAACTACAATTACGAAACTTAAATCTTGGTCAAACTACAGGTGGTTAAGTTATAATTTGCTCTTAATACTATATAAAGAATTGGAAAAAGCTCTTACATTTGTTTATGAACCACATTTCAGATATATTTGATATGTTGCTTGTACCATTTATATAAACAATCTCCTACAGAAGGCGGATTCATTCCGTGTTTTGCCCAGCATTTTTCCACATCTTTAATAAATTTTTGATACATGGGATCATTTGGATGCATCAAGTTTCTGCAAATTCGAAATTTCTCAATCACACAATCAAAATCAAATTTATGTTCTACCTCTAGCTTTTCCTCACAACTTCTTAGAAGTTCTCTGAGACAAGTAGAAAGTGAACTATACTCATGATCAAGTTTATAAAGATGAGGGAGTAAGGTTGGAAGTGAATGATGAAATGGGGTGGAGGGCAAATCAGTAACTTCCCCTTTGACGAGAATAAGGATAACTAAATCCATAATTACCATCATCAATTTCCCATAAATTTCCGGGGCCATGAATTCTCTACCACTTTAGAATTTACGTTGTTTTGAAGTTAAATTCTAAACAATAATTCAAGCTTGAACCCCTTTGATTTATGCATTGTTGAATCATTAGAAACACTTAAAATAAAGAATCTAATTTATAAATTATCTATTTTTAAAATATATTTGTTCAAATAAGCATTGTTTAAGAAGTTAATTGTCTTTTAGTATAAGCAATTGTTTTAGTTAGGGTCACAAGATTCCATAATAGTTTTGTATTAACATATGACATTTGGAAAAGACCAAAGTGTTTTCTTTAATAAAAAATTTCTCAAATCAACCATTTTAAATGCTTTAAAACAATATATTGGTTCTAAGAACATGATAAACAAGTCATATTAGCTATAATTAATATATATATATATATATATGTATATGCCTGGAGTCATTTGTTGAAATTACTATTCAAAAAGTTGTGTTAACTTTTAGTTGTAGATTATGATTATAACTTCACTAAATATCTTTTTATTGAATGTGAATTTTGACAAATCCACCATTGGATAACATTTTCTTTATGTATCTTTTATAGTTGTAAAATTTCTAAAAGATCAAAAATCAATAGCTATGTCAAATTTTTAAATTTCAAGTTTTTGAAGTCTAAAATTATACATAAAAAAAGTTTATGAATTGAATAATAATTAAATCACATTGGCACAAAATTTGACACACATGTTAAAAATATAAAAACATATATTTCTGAACATTTTGAAAATATTTTTTTCTATTCTAAAATTATACATAAAAATATATTTTTCTATCAGTTAGATTTTCAAAATAATAAATTTTTGAATTTGTTTTAGTAGAAGTTGTAGTCAAACTTTATCCGGAAAAAAAAATGTGTTGTTCCAAATCGTGGTGTGACATTTAATTTGAAGTCAATAAAATAAATAAACTTGATCGTCATGTTTAGACAAGGATGGCAATAAAGAATTGAATGATTGTCTTTCATATATTTTGTTCATCCTATCTAAAACTTAAAGTTTTGAAAATAAAATGACTTGTAGTCAATGGACATTTGCAATGTGTTCTCTTTTTTTTTCCCCCTTTTCATGAATGAATTTCTTTTCTTGCTGATAATAAAATTTAAAAGAAAAGGGGGGGGGGGGGGGGGGTGCATTTTCTAGGCATTCCGATGGAAATAAAACCACACGAGAATTTCAATTCCAATAAATTACGACTAACAAGCCCCATGATGCAAAAGTGTAGCCCAATTTATTAATGGAATATGCAGGATTCTTCGTCTAGATTTCTACACAATCCGAACCATGAGCTGTCTTTGCAAAAAACAAAAGCACTTGTATTGCATTTCTTGGGTACAAGTTTAATTTCAACAATGCAAAAAGATTGCCGAATACTCACCTTTTTTTTTCTTTTTTGAGCAAAAGATTGCCTAATACTCTAAGAGCATCAGTAGTAGATGTGGGATATGTGGCAAATGGTAAATATTTGCCACATATCCCACACCAAACACATAAAAGAGCAATTTATCAGGTAGTGCAAATGTTGCAAACATTTGCAACATTGAACAGTACCGTGGCAATTTTGCCACGGTACGGACAGATGTGGGATAAAAAAAATTGTTTGTTTATTCAACTTTTCTCTCTCCTCTCTCCTTTTTAATTGGTTTTTTTTTCTCTCTCCTCACAATCTGTCTCTCACTCTCTCTCTGCCATCCGGTCTCTCTCTCCCAGCTCCTCCCTCAACCTCAAACGCCTCTGTCACTTTGCATCTTAAATCTGGCCTGCCGATCTTGATCTCGGCGAGATCGGTCTCGATCTCCGCCGATCTCGGCGAGATCGGTCTCGATCCACGCCGATCTCGGCGAGATCGGTCTCGATCCCCGCCGATCTCGCCGAGATCGGTCTCGATCCCCGCCGATCTCGCCGAGATCGGTTTAGATCCGCGCCGATCTCGCCTCTGTTAGCTCGTCCCTGCCGGTGTTGTTGCCAACCTCAAACGCCTCTCTCACTTTGAGCTTTTTTTTATTTTTTTTTGCTGGTGTTGTTGGTGTTGTGATCGGCGGTGTTGTGATCGGCGGTGTTGTGATCGGCGGTGTTGGGTTGTTGCTGTTGTGATCGGCACTGTTCTTTTTTGCTGGTGTTGTTAAAAAAATATATTATTTTAATGTAGAGTTATATTATTTTAATGTATAGAATTGAAAGATAGAACATCTGATAATTGAGATGTTGTAAAATGATGTGGGAAAATAATAAAGTAAGGGTTTAGTGTGGGAAAATGGCATAAATTATGCCACAGCTGCTGTGGATGCTCTAAGGACAAAGATTAGCTATAAACTTGGTTGTAATCAATGACTTTAATTCCACTCAATATCTTTTTTTGGATGTGAATTTTAACAAATTCACCATTGGATTACATTTTTTTCTTAAATCCTCTATACTTGCAAAATTTTCTGAAAAAAATAACGAATAATTATGTTATCAATCAAATGTTTGAATTTTTCTATTAAAAAAATTGTTAAATTTCAATTTTTTCTATCTAAACTTATGCATGAAAAATAATGGATCAAATTGTAAATAACATTTGATTGACACGAAATTTGACATGCCTATCAAGGACATAATAAACATGCAATCCAACGGTTAAATTTTCAAAATATATAACTATATTGATCTTTGTCCATACTTTAATCTTTGACATATTGTAACTAAAGCGTAACATTTATTATTACTATGCTTCTATTGAGCCACATTAGTAGCCATTTCATTATTTTAAAAAATATGTATATAAAATATTAATGCATGAAATAATGTATTATGCATTTACTCATTCTCAAAACTAATTATAACTTATTAATCATAATATGACCATCACTTTTCACTACCCTGACTTTACACATTCTTAGACCTAAACGTAATTTATATAGTAAATACATGTATACATGTAATACAAACACATTGGGTTGAGACACCATTTATTTATTTTTAGTTTATACTTGCCTGAAGAAAATCTCATTACACCACTATTTTCATATCCATATACCAATGTAGTATTCAAGGACAAGTTGAAGGGTCTAGTTTTCTTCCAACTTAAACAACCATATGTCATTTTCATCAACTTCAAGAGCTAGAGAAAATAAAGCTTTTATAAAAGGGTTTTTCTTTTTTCTTTTTGTATGATATATATTAAATTCAAGTGGATTTCCTAATATGCTTTTTTGTGATGTACCAAATTTCTCCACCTAGTACCGTATTCAACTTGAATAAAACCTTCAACACGTACATAAAATCATAGAAGCATGCATAATATTTTAGTTAAAATATTAATGTGATAACAAATCTTATTGATATTACTTTAACAACAAACTACTTCTATCATATTGGAATACATTCTTATCATAGATTATGGTTTTACTTCACTTTATTATTTATAATTAATATTAATTTTTTGAGTTATCTTTACTAATTACAATTCTGCATTCGGTCCACCTTGGTCCATTTTACTCTAACTCAGTTCACTTTGGTTCATTTTGATCCAATTCAATCAAGTTTGGTCCACTTCGGTCTTCAATCCCATTCCTTCCATTTGATCAATTTTAGCGTACTTGCTTAAGAACGGGAAAAGACAAGTTTGGGTTAAAAGTACTATCTATTATTTAAGTAATATAAATTGTAATTATATGACAAATTTGATTATCATGATAATCACCTTAAGAGAATGATAATTTGAATAATACATTTGACACTTAAAAATTTTAGTTGGACCAAAAGAAATTAGGAAAAATATAATGCATAATAACAGTAGATAGAAGAAATGAGCTACTTCAAAAGAGAATAATATCAATCAAAACCAACAAAAATGATAAAATTATATAATTGTAAAAACAGAAAGATAGAAATTACTTTAGAAATTATTTAATTTTTAAGGGAAAAACTATCTACAATAAAGTTTAAAGAATAAATTAAAATAATTATATATCTCCACGCATCGTGTGGGTTTGCGCTAGTAATAATAAAAAGTCATGCAGTGACAAACAATCTGATTAATTATCAAAAGGAGGAAAAAAAATAAAGAATATATATATATATATATATATATTCTTACATTGCACAATGCACATATGACAAGACCATAGAAAAAAAAAAATTTAATATAAATTGAAATTTATTCTTCTCTACCAAATATAAGGAGAATTACATTATTTTTTATTTTTCAACTTTTTTTCTCTCTATCCTCTGAGTTTTCTATCATTCCAAGTATTTCTATCCTTTCACTTTTCTATTGTTTATTCTCCCTAACAAATGAGATTTGGCTCATTAAGAAACTTTACTATTCTCCCCGTCAATGGAGCCGATGTTAATTGCACTTGATCCACCTCATCATCATGGTAAGCTGGCCGTGTTCAAGTTGCAAGACTATCTAGTAGGAAGGATTGGAGCGCATGTGGAGGATTCAGCTACACTAGAATTTGCTGCTGGTGGGAGATATACCATACCATCTGCAAAACAAGAGCATACATAACATGATTAAAGTTGCAGAGATGTTTTCATGCAATTCATTTATGGAAAAAGGAAAGAGATTGAGGGAAAGATTATTTCATAAAGCTCTAGTGAATGAGTGCATGTATATCTTACCAACCAAAAAACTACCATCATAGAAGTACATCAAGTAATTAACCAGAAACTGTACAAGAGGTATAGAATTACCCCAAAGAGATTATTACTCCAGTAAAGGGAGTAACTAATATAATTAACTAGGTCACAGCCATAGAGCCATAGAGTGTTAAGAATATCATTCAACTAGTTAATAGATTGGCAAGTATCAAGAGGAAAAAAATGAACTTCAATCTTCATTATACAACATCAGCTAACCTCTATGTTAAAAACTTGCAAGAACTATGAACAACACATGACTAAGAAAGAGAGAGAAGGGTAGGGAGGATACCTGAATAATCAAAAACAAACTCTTGCTCCGGATGTTTTTGCTTAATAATACAATTTTAAAAAAATTATTTGGCAAAATAGCACTATTTAAAATTTATTTGTTTAGTAACTTCTTTTCTGAGCTATCTCAGATTCTCATAAATGACTTTTTTCCAACAAACATGTTATGCATCCATAATTGCTGAAAACATAAAGCTTGTCTACTTAGGGGAGCTAAGTGGAGGAGTTATTTAAAGCACCCGGATAGTCTTGGAGTAAAAATAGTGGGGAATTTTGTTAAAGTCTAAAGGGAACCCACAGAGACTATCAGCACAAGAAGTCTCACCAGCTTTTGCAAGTAACAGGTAAATTTTTTACGGGTGAATCTCCTCTCATCAAACAATACTATTTTGCCAAAAAAATATTGAAAACAATATTATTAAGATAAAAAGTCAACCATGACTCCAATCAACACGCCTGAAATTCCAGAGTCAAGAGCTGCATCCAGATACAAAAGACAGTGTGAGAATAAGAGAGTAAATGGTTGAAGAAAATGAAAAGTAGTTGTGAGACAAAAACAATATGAAGAAAAAAAAAAAGGAAAGAATGAGACACTACCATTATGTATAATGAAGCCTATTTAATAAAGACAACCATCATTCCCACAACCATAAACTTGAGCCAAAAATCCATGGCCACATTTAGAAGCTCTGTGAAAAAGCCAAGCTGCAACCTTTATTGGATGCACCATTTGGGATTGTGGTAGATAGAGATGGTTTGCCAGGTGATTGATATTTATATAGAGAGGACAAAGACAATAAGGAGAAATTATATTGATAAGGGTAATTTTGATAATCCTAAAGCTGACGAGCTCAAGGTTGACGACCCTGAAGCTGACGATCCCAAGGCTGGGGAATTATGAAGCTGACGACCTCAACCTACAAGCCAACGACCTTAGAAATATGGGGAGTCAAGCTGACGGGAAAAGGAAGAATAAGTCAGTCTTGGTCCCGTCCACAACCTTGCTTGACCAACACGTATACAAAAAGAATTCTTGCACTACACGTCTAAATTAAGAAGATTTTGATAAGGACAAGGATTCAAAGGGATACGTAAAATCCAAGAGTTACTTTCCTAGAAAGAAAGAACTTCTTGATCAAGGCATGAATTTCGGCCCTACGCTACTATAAATACCCCAAAACCCTCTCAAGGCAAGGTACGCATAATTCACCTCAGCTCTAACACTTTAGAGTTGTGAACAAGAGATTTCTCTAACTTGACCGTTAGAGGGTATTTGGCTGGTACCACACCGGTACCCTTCTTAAGGTCTTCAGCTTTTATACTGTGCAAGTACGTCATCAAGAACACGTGAGGACCGTGTGGCTTACTGACGATTTTGAGCATCATCATATATAGAGAGAAATTATAGTAATGTGATCCACCATAAAGACTGTATAATTTCTCGACAATAAGATAAGCCATGCATCTTGGATCATAAGAATTACAAACCCGAAAGACTTTGTAGTCTGTACCATATCAGTTGGGATTGGGCTGGAATTTTACTGCGTCTCAGAATACTCGGTGCTTGAATTGATTGTATTGCAATTTTAACGGGTATTTGCTATTTGGATTGAATTTGAATTTTCCAATGACAAAGATAGTTAAAAACTTGATGACCGCAACACAACTTGATGAAGTGGTTGACAATGAGAGGAACCACTTTCACTTTCACATGAAACCATCACTTTTTCTCTACTATTCAAAGTCGACAACTTCGGTACTATGACAAAAAATTTTAGTGCAAAAGTTTAGTCCTAAACTTTCTCTTCGTTTGGACCATTGATTTGGCAATTCATTCCTGCCACTTTTTTCGATAAATATGGATAATTTAGATAGTCATTGGAACTTTTTGGAACCAACCATTACTTAATTTGATGGAAATTTATCTTTAAAGTATAAACTATAGAGGATATTGTTGTTTGCCCTCTTTCGTAGGGCTAAAGCTTATAACTTTTCTTTTTTCTTTTTTTTTTATATGAGAATAAGCTTTATCACTTTTTCTTTTTTTTGAGAAGACTGTAAGCTTATCACTTAATACAACAATATAATACAAATCAACAAACTTGGCCAGACTGATTAAATTCATTTGATCCATTTTAATTAAAAAAATAGTTTTACATATAGGTAAAATAAGTATTATCTATATCCTCTCCACAAAAAAAAAAAAAAAAAAAGAAAAAGAAAAAAGAAGGTATTGTCTATACATAGCACTAGGATGTCCAAAATATCCTTATCCTACACACTTACAACTTACAAGTTTCCCATTAATGGGGATAAATAGTAAAAAGAAAACTATTCTTTCCTATTTTAAGTTTTCAAAAAAAAAAAAAAAAAAAGCCTACTAGGCTGATTCTTTTACCACAAGAAATGTACAAATTATTATATATATATATATATATACACACACACATACAAATTCAAATAGCCGCTAAACTTCCCACTAAGTCAACGATTTTTTTTTTCTTTTTTTTTTTTTCCAAGACCTACATGTTTCCTTTTTACTTTTTTTTTTTTTTTTTGAATTTATGTTTCATCTTACTCCCTAATATATCTCACTGTTTTTCAAATCAATTATTCTTTATTTTGAATTTGAAGGGAGGATGTAAAATGAATAAATAAATAAATAAAAACACTCCTACTATAAAACCATTACTACTACTTTGGTCCAATTCTGTCCACTTCAGTCCCATTTGTTCTATTCGGTCCACATTGGTTCAATTCGGTCCACTTCAATCCTTTTCGGTCTAAATTGGTCCTATTCAATACATTCCATCCACCTCAACTCACATTAGTCCAATTTAGTCCACTTTGAGTCCATTCGGTCCACTTTGGTCCTACTTGGTTAACATCGGTCTACTTAGGTCTATTTTATCCCCTTTAGTCATATTTGGTCCACTTTGTTCCTAATCCATCCACTTCAGTCCTATTGGGTGCATTTGATCCACTTCGGTCCTATTTGGTTAATATTAGTCTTATTCGGTCTACTACAGTTCTATTTGGTCCATTCAATTCACTTCGGTCCTATTATGATCAATTCGGCCCTGTTCTGTCCACTTCAGTCTATTCAATCTATTTTGATCCACTTCAATTCAATTCAGTTCATTTGATCCACTTTGCTCTATTTTGGTCCACTTTTATACAATCGGTGCATTTTGTCCATTTTTGTGCTACATAGAAATCATTACCAAGACGTCACCTTCATATATATATATATATATATATATATATATATATATATATATATACAAGATAGAATTCTATTCTAACTTAATCTAAGTGTATATATATGTGAACCTTCCTCCTGGAGACTTAAACCTCGGCTCTTGCCCTCCACACCCCACAAGTACTTATGCTTATGGAGTGACCATTGCACCAAGATGTCACCTAATTGAAAACACAGAGGAGGTAAAAATATTACCAAAATTATAGAAAGCTTCATAAATCATAGCAATGAACTATTACTTTTTATCCTAACAAGGTATGGAATTACCCAACCTCCACCCCAACAAATCAAACTCATTTGATTTTATATATATATATATATATATATAGTAGGTTGTAACCTATGCTTATGCATGGAAACATGCAATTGTAGTAATGATGAGGTGATTATATCTAGGTGAGTAATGTGATCATCTTGGCTTTCGTGTTAAATATTTTGATTACTTAACACGAAAATTAAGTAAATTAAACTGGACATATGACTCAATTAAACAACAATTAGAAGCTAATTTAGCTTCATTGTAGATTCTGATTGTGCTTCGACTCTAACATAATACAAATGATTATAGATTAAAAATCACAATTCCCAGTCATAAGGCTTAAACATTAATATATGCCGTGTTGGCTGCTGGTGCCATCCAAGGCTCCAAGCTGTCACATTCCTCTATGATATATGGAAGCAAACAAAAGAAAAAAGAAAGAAGACAACAATTTTAACGTGGTTCGGCCATGAAAGCCTACATCCACAGTTTCTATTATTTTCTATTTTGCAGTGGAGAAATCTATTACAAAGCTTATTCTACAACTTTAGGGAACAGAATCCCTACACTTATTCAATCTCTATTTATGATCATAACCATTGCCTTCCTTTTGGCTGACAGCATGGGTATGACTTTGTCGATTGAGTTGGTGCACTTTCCTTAACGATTTTGGTATTCCTCAATAGATTGGATTGGTGAACTTTCCTTATATGTTTGATCTTCAACATCCTTTGCACCACAAACCAAATGATTCACAATTAGGAAGTATGAAGTGTCCATCTTCTACAATTGGCTTGTAGTTCTTTCCTCTCTAAACCACAATCTACTCCTCAAATGTCACTAGGGATACAAGGCATCAAGTCCCACATCCACCTTAGAAAATAATTAACAACTAAATAATTCATAGACTCTACAATTTAAGATGCCAACAAATTTAACACATGCACACATACGAACACAAAAGGGGGTGAGTGAAACAGTCTCTTTCCCCTCATTGATAGTCCTCAAGCTTCTCATATTGAAAAAGAAAAAGAAAAAGAAAAAGAAAAAATGGTCATTAGGTAATCAATAGTACACATTACAACCACTGAGATTAAGTAAGAAAACCATGACAAATACAAGAGAAACAAATACATGATTGCTAAAAGAAACACCAGGGTGCTACAAGTATGATTATTTTGCTCCAACATTATACAAAATACAAAACTCGGCAAGCCATGATATCGGCACCATCCAATAGAGTCACTGGCCCTCTGTACCTGCATTATAGGAAGACAATTATCTCTCTAAATAGTTAAATAGTATTGGAAGAACATGATTTGGATTTTAGAGTAGAGGGGTGCTACGTTGTGAATGAGATTTTTCCTTAAAGAGTAAGAAATTGGAAAAAATATTCATCTCAGAGCTATCAAAGCTATATATATATATACAAACTGGACTTATTCCTAATCATCTAAATAGTAAAATCATGTTATCAAAATTCAGGTGGCATCAATATTTTCAATTTTGCTAGAATAAAAGAAAGTGACATGACAAGCACATGGCATTGGTTTGGAGTAGTGTTAGAGCAACCAATGTGTCATTAAGAAGTTACCTGTAAATTGAAGTCTTTCCCGACGTCTTCTAGTTCTAAGGAGCTTTTCTCTAATCAAATGCAACTGAGCTACAACATCACTAATAATCATCCTCTCTCTTGGAAATTCCATTGAACAAGAAACTCCAATTCCAAATATCAAAATCAAGCACTCCTGAATTTCGGGTCTACCAGTTCTATTTTGACTTTGTGTATCATCCGTCCTTGTTTCCCCATCTTCTCTTTGCCAAAGAAGAATAGGATCTACAATATCAATGACTCGTTCGGGTAAATTTGCTTTTGCAAATTCATGAAAGTTTAAGCTATCTTTGAACAAGTTATCAGTGGGCCTCTTTCCCGTGAACATCTCCAACAATAGTATGCCATAACTGTAGATATCACCATAGGTTGACACCTCATTTCCCATACCATACTCTGCAATTGCATATAGTTTCATACTAAAAAAAAATGGGAAATATAATATAACACGGAACGCTTTTAGTACATGTAATTGGAAAAAGAATTATGACAAACGAATAAAAGGTTTTAGGACGTGCTATATCTTCTACCGGACATATTTATTAATTTGTCTGATAAAAGATATAGCATGTCCTTGTTTCCCCATCTTTTATATCATATGTCCTTGTTTTCCCATCTTCAATATTTCTACATTCAAACAACATTATGAAATTTTTTTCATAGAAATGAATTTATAATTAAGAAGTGATAAAGATATTCACCTGGAGGAGCATAACCAATCGTTCCTCTTAATCCGATAGAGCTTGATTGATTAGTGGAACTATCTTTGGGTGCCTCGTGAAGGAACCTTGCCAAGCCAAAGTCACCAACATGTCCAATCATTTCATCATCAAGAAGAACATTGCTAGGCTTGAGGTCACAATGAACAATTGGTGTATGGCAGTGATGATGAAGATAATCCAATGCATTTGCAACATCAATAGCAATATTCAGTCTTTGAAGCAGATTCAAATTCTTTTGTTCCTCAGGAGCTTCATTTGTTCTTGCAATTGGATGTAACCACTCGTCTAGGTTACCATTACTCATGAATTCATATACCAAAGCTTTGAAATCATGACCTTGATAGTCAACACCTGAACATGCTGTAAGTACCTTTACAAGATTTCGATGTCTAATGTTCCGTAAAGCCTCACATTCAGCAATGAAACTCTTGGAAGCTCCATGGCGCAAAAGGTTAAGCACCTTGATAGCAATTGTACCTCTATCCCGATCAAGAACTCCTCTATACACAGAGCCAAAGCTACCTACACCAATTAAATTAGTGGAGGAGAATGCATCTGTAGCCTTTAAAAGACTTTGGTAAGATACATTCAAATGTACATTTCTTGAATCATTTGAAGTATTTTCTCTTTCTTTTCTCTTTAAAAAGAAAAGAAGTAGAAATGACAGCACCAAAGTTACTCCAAGAAGCCCAGAAAGTATTGCGATTATTAACTTCAATGAAAGACTCAACTTCCTTTTTTTGGATTTATAGTATTTGCATACAGGAAGCTTAAGCTTAGGCATGCCTCCACAAAGCTTACTATTTCCCGTAATCAAAGTTGCACTTGAGTTCTTGAAAACTCCCTTTGTCGGTACTTCACCCTCAAAATGATTATAAGACAAATTCAATAACTGCAAGATGTCAAAGCGCTCCAAAAATCTTGGAATGTTTCCAGACAAATTGTTATTAGAAAGATCTAAAAGTTGAAGTCCTCTTAATGACTCCAAAGATGAAGGAATGACACCTTGGAATAAGTTTCCTCTCATGATTAAAACTTCTAGTTTTGCACAACTCCCAAGACTTGTTGGAATTTTACCAAACAACATGTTTTCAGAAATATCTAAGTATCCTAGATTTATGAAATTTCCTACTTCCATTGGAAGTGCACCATTAAATTGGTTGGTAGACAAATCCAAGCTAAGTAGTGAGAATGAGAGACCAAGGATTTGTGGGAATATGGTACCACTGAGATTGTTTTTAGCAAGACTCATAGAAATCACATTTCGACACTGACTTAGACTTAAAGGAATGGTTCCTTGAAGATTATTATTGAGTAAATACAACTCTAACAATGCCGTTAAATTTCCTAGAGATGATGGAATGTTCCCAGAGAAATTATTGTTATTTAAAGACAACTCTCGTAACTTTTGAAGCTTTCCGATTTCAAAGGGAATAGTACCTGATAATCTGTTTTTCCACATGGTGAGTGACTCCAAGCTAATCAGGTTTTCGATCCCAATAGGAATGTTTCCAAATATTTTATTATTATCTAAATACAAGTTGACAAGATTAGTGGAGAAGTTGCTAATGCATCCGGGCAACCTCCCCTCAAAGCTGTTGGCATTTATACCCAACTTGATTAGATTGGTTGCATTTGTTAAAGAACAAAGAAAACTCAAGTCATTTGCTCCTCCACTTCCAAGATAATTGTAGGTAAGGAGTAAAATCCTCATTTTATTCAATTTCTCCAACAAAGGAACCTTCCCATATAGTTTATTTTGGCCCAAAATAAGTGAATCTAGATTTGAGGCATTAGATATTGAAATAGGAATAGATCCAGTAAATTGGTTTGCGCCAACAACGAATACTTTGATATTCTGTAGGGTGATACCCATGTTTGGTGGAAGATGTCCTTGGATTTGGTTTTCTCTTACGTTAAATGTTATTAACGAAGAGAGATTGAAAAATGAGGGAGGAATTGTACCAGACAACCTATTTACAGCCACATCAAAAAATGTAAGCTTGGACAGTTGGCCAAAAGAAGTAGGGATAATCCCACCCAAGTCATTAAAACGTGTATTAAACACTTCTAGAGAGGATAAGTTCCCAAAAGAAGGTGAGATACTTCCTATCAGATTATTTCTATGAATATCAAAGGATTGGAGCTTTGACAATGTGCCAAACTTTGCTGGGATTTCTCCAACCAAATTATTATAACCAACATGCAGAAGAATGAGGCTAGAGCAATATGATAAATTGCTAGGAATTTTTCCATTGAATGTGTTGTTTTCTAATCGCAAGACTTGCAATCTACACAAACGACCAATTTCTGGAGGGATTTCATTATAAAAGCTATTGTTTTGGAGTGTTAAATTTCTCAAAAAGCTTAAATTACCAATGTGTGGTGATAGAGAGCCTACCATTTTTTGAGATTGTAGGTCTAACACGGTGACCCTCTGATGTCGACGACCACAAGTAACCCCTCGCCAGTGACAAAAGTGGATGCTATCATTCCATGAGCTCATGACCCCAAGAGAGTTATAAGTGATCTTCGCTTTGAACTCAAGCAATGCCAAGCGGTCTGTCTCATTATTCCCACCACCCTTTGAGGTGACTAACAAACCACACCACAAGAGAAGAAGAAGAACATGGCTGCAAAAAGATGAGAATGATGGAACTGAACTCATAAAGTAAAGCGCCATTCACAGTCACCTAGGATGGTACAAACTTTTTTTTTTTTTTCTTTTATATGGCTATGGCCTAAAAGGTGCAACTAGGTGAAGTTTTGTCAAAACTGAGGGTTTGATTTCTCATGTAATTTTTTTTGCTAAACGATTTCCCTTGCAATTAGTTGCTCATGAAAAAGCACATTTATAAGAAGGTAGAGAAGAACAACTTTCTGAAAACTTTCAAGAGCAATGTGTACATAACATAAGTTTCCATGCAGCGAGGGAATAGACCATAGTGTCAATCTGGTTAGAAGTGGTCCCAAATTTCAAATTTTAGTGATAGCTGGGATTTTTGTTTTTGGTGTGGAAGAAACGTCAAATTTTGGTGGAAGTGAAAAAGAGTAATTTGGTACATGATTGAAATTTTTTGTTTTTGGTGTAGAAAAAATGTGAATTCTCGGTGAAAGTGAAAAAAAGTAATTTGGGACTCGTTGTCTAGGAGAAAATTGTGTCTGGTCCGTTATGAAATATGTGTTGAAGTCTTATTATAGAGAGATGACTCTCTTTTTCTAAACAATTATCGATTATCCCAAAAGTTTAAGTTATGATAAATTTAATTGTTTAATCATATATTTCTAACACTCCTTTTCACGGTTAAATTATCGATTCTCTCAAAAACTTAAACTATGGTAAATTTAATTATTTAATCACATACTTTTAAACTCTAACACTCTCTCTCACGAGTGAACCCCTTTTTAATAACATATATTTCTAACATAAAGAGATAATGCTACATACAACACCATTGTTTTAGGGGTAAAAATTTATAGTTTAAATGTTCATTGTTCAACAATAAAAGCTATAAACCATTGAGGGGAGAGGCTAAACTATTAGAATATAGTAAATTTAATCATTTAAACACATACTCTAACATAAAGAGATAATGCTACATACAACACCATTGTTTTAGAGGTAAAAATTAATAGTTTAAATGTTCATTGTTCAACAATAAAAGCTATAAACCAATGAGGGAGAGACATGTGAGCACTGAATAAGAGGTGCAACTAGGTGAAGTTTTTTCAAAACAAAGAGTTTGATTTCACTTGAAGTTAGGTGCTCATGACAAAAAAAACATTTATTTAGAACATTCACATCCACAATTTTTATACTATTCTATTTTACCATCTCAAAGGTTACTTTATCATTGTACTATATCATTTTACAACACAACCAATATCTCAACTTCTATTTTCCTATTCAACTCCTTAAAATAATATATACTACCTAATAAAATAATATAATCTAATTTCTCTCTCAATAAAATAATATATATTACTCAATAAAAAAATGAAATTCAAGTTTATAATAGGTGAATAGTAACTTGTATATGTAGAAGTCTACTGTAACACTATTGTAAAACTTTTTACAAGTACAATATTAGGTAGTGGGGTTATTTTATACTTTAATGCTAAAATTTTCTTACATATATCATCTACATTGCCTAATGTGAATGCTCTAAGAAGCTAAAGAAGTACCAAGTTTCTGGGATCTTTCATGAGCGATGCAGTGCACATAAAATCTTGAAGGAAATGGGTCATTGACTCATTGTGTGAACCTGCTTTAGAAAGACTGTTTGAATTAGAAATGGTCCCTAATTTGATTTGATTTGATTGGGATTTTTGTTTTTGGTGTAGAAGAATAAGATACGTCAATTCTTTATGAACGTATGGAGTCTAGTCAAATATGAAATATGAACAGTGATTAGTCTCTGGTTGGCCAAGTGATTGGGTACTTGGTCTCAAAGTGGCTGTCTTGGGGTTGTAAAACTTTTTACAAGTACAATATTAGGTAGTGGGGTTATTTTATACTTTAATGCTAAAATTTTCTTACATATATCATCTACATTGCCTAATGTGAATGCTCTAAGAAGCTAAAGAAGTACCAAGTTTCTGGGATCTTTCATGAGCGATGCAGTGCACATAAAATCTTGAAGGAAATGGGTCATTGACTCATTGTGTGAACCTGCTTTAGAAAAGACTGTTTGAATTAGAAATGGTCATGGTCCCTAATTTGATTTGATTTGATTGGGATTTTTGTTTTTGGTGTAGAAGAATAAGATACGTCAATTCTTTATGAACGTATGGAGTCTAGTCAAATATGAAATATGAACAGTGATTAGTCTCTGGTTGGCCAAGTGGTTGGGCACTTGGTCTCAAAGTGGCTGTCTTGGGGTTGACTAGGAGCTCCTTAGTTCAAGTCCAAGCAACAGCACTTTGAAAAAACTTCCTGGGCCAGCGATTTACCCGTTAAACCGTTCGAACAGTGAACGGGAAAAACTAAAAAAAAAAAAAAAAGAAATATGAACGTATGGAGTCTAGTCAAATATGAAATATGAACGTTCAGCTAGCACCGTTGTTTTGGGGCTAAAAATTAATAGTACGTGTCAGTTTTACTTCTGTTGCACATTAGACTGCAGAGCAACAGTCTCCATCCTAACATGTCTGCATTACTGGACTTACAGGTAAACCCAAACCATTGAGGGGAGAGACATCAGAGCATCAAATGAGTTGGACAAATAACAATTTCTTCTACAGTAAAGGTTACTATATGCTAACTACGTCAATCTCCATCCTAACGCGTCTAGTGCATCACTGGTACTAGACACGTTAGACCGTAGACCGACAATAATGCATTACTTTTAGCCAAACCCAAACCAATGAGGGGAGAGACGTGAGAGCATCAAATGAGTTGGACAACTAATAATTTCTACTACCGTAGAAGTTACTATCTGCTAATTATCCCGCACACTGCAAGAAAGTGTTCCTCTGACCATTGATTAATTGTTGAAGTCAAAATATTCGCTCTCTTAAGAACTCAAAATGTAACAAGGGGAAAAAAGTTTATTCCTAAATAACATTTTTTTACATACAAAATTTATTGCAATATTACAAATATAATACAAGCAATTATTCTCCATTCCATATATGAACATACATTTGATAAGAAGAGGGGGGATGAGGGATGATACTCCACTCCTTCACCTTGTAATTTGGGTAATACTCTACTTCTTAGTATATGTCCTGCCACACATATCGGTGTATAAAGTAATGAGTTAGAGTTCAGCGGCCTCTTCATAAATAAAGAATATATAGGGAATGGATGACGAAGAGGAAAAGAGAGATTCTTGTTTTAAACCCTGCCTTATCAATGAGATGGTTTTGGAAAATTTAAACTAAAAAGTAAACAGTACAATTACTTTGATTAATATCTCGACGTGAATTAGCCATAAACACAAAAGAAATTTTTTTTTCTTTCTTGATCTTTTCCAAACAACAATGATCAAATAAAAGAATCATTAGAGAAAAAAAAAATATATATATATATATATATATATATAATTAAACATCAACATAAGCAAAAGAATAAAAGTTAAAATGCAAAACTTATTCTTTAAGTTTCACCAAAATTCATTTCAGTTCTCTAATTTTGTTTTTGTTCATTTTAATCCTCTAAATTTTAAATTTATTCAATTAAGGCTTCTCCATCAACTTTTGTTAATGTTGCATTAGTTGGATAAATTGTTAATTTTTTTCCTTCAATTTTTATTAAATTAAAAAAAAAACTAATTAATAATTGAAAAATAGTTTTCAATTTTTTTTTAAATTAATTTAATTGAATATAAACTTAAATCTTGAAGGTCTGAAATGAACAAAAGCAAAATTAGAGATAATATTGCTAATATAGTCATGAAGAACCTATCACTAATACATAGTTAACTTGTGGGTTCCAGTTAGCTCAGCTGTTAAAGTCTCTGATGGTTGTATAAAAGATCTGGGATTCAATCCCCATCGACACCAAAAACTGATTGGTGTCTTGGTCTGATAATAAAGAGCTATTATCAGGAGCGGACGCTATAAGTTGAAACTCTCTCTCAAAAAAAAAAAAAAAATACATAGTTAACTTATCTCACAAACCAAAAAAATTAGAACATTCCATAATTGATCATAGTTATAGGCTTATAGCAATAAGGCATTATTACATAAATTTACAAACAGATTAATCAATAGGAATTCTTAAGCCATGCCATTCAGCTAACACTTCCATTTAAGTTCTCATCTCCAAACACTATTCGAAATTCAATGGTTGCCTCAGCTTCTTGCCCAACCCAATTGAACAGAATTCTCTTCTTATCACATATTAAAGCATACAGTAAACATGAGACTAAATACAACCTCCAAAGGCAATAGTACATGTTAAACTTTTTTATTCATTTACCAACACCACCAGGGATAGTCTATGAAACTACTGTCCAATTTTGCTTCACTAGTTATCCATAAACTTGTACATATTGCTTACTACCTCCAAACTCGATAAATTTCTATTTGGCCTTTTTTATGCCAAGATTTTGTTGAAGTCTTTGAAATAAAAGAAAAATGAGATTTATTGAATTTCCAATTTATCAAAAGAAAAATAAAATATAATGCAAAATAAAAGAATGACTTTGTAAATTTCCCTAGAGCAAATAGACAACAAAGCAAGAAATAGTTGAGATGTTATGGTAAAAAAAAAAACCTACTCAAACCCTAAACTAGCTCTCACTCTACATAAACTAATAACCAAACCTCCCCCGAATTTCCATCACAGTTCCAATGCATAAAAAATCAACAATTTACTGATCCATCAACAAATTATAGAGATTGAAGAGGAATATAGAATTGAAATTTAACAAACACATCATCCATATGAGATGCAATTTCAATTTCTCCATGCATAACTTTTTGAAAAATTATTTTTGATATAATAAAAATAGGAGCTCAGGGCCAGCCCAACCTAATTTGGGGGCCAAGGCAAAAGATTTATATGAGGCCTTTTATATGTATATATTAATTAAATAAAATTATTTAATGTTAATCAAATTGAGGTTAATTTGATGTATTAAATACATAATTTAATAAATAATACTAACAAAAACTAAGGTTAATTTCATATAGAGAATTGAATATCATAATATTTTTTTTAGGGGGATATCATAGTTGAAACATAAATTTAACAAAAGGAAAAAATATATTTGTAGGTGCACAAATCAAACTAACCCAAGTTAGGACCAGTGGACCAGCTCAATGAGCACTAAACAATGAATTTATAGAGAGTGGATGTCTAATCTGGGTTTCGGGACGACAGATAACACAAAGGTTGGATTGGATCATGTAATTCTTGCACTTATCTTATACAAAAGTGTGATATTAAGTTAGATACATGAATGCCGAGGAAAGTTCTTCATACCTCTTTTACAAATTCTCTTTTTCTCTCCTTCTCTCTTACTCTATTTTTCTGTCCTATTTTCACCACCCCCTCTCTCTCGTCTTCCTTTTCCTTTTATAGGCCTGACTTTCTTCTTCTTCCTCCTTCCACGTGTAATCCAGGTGTTTCCTTTTAGATACTTGTCCCATCATTCCCCCTTACTCAAGTATCTGGCGGTGATGGTAGGGCATAATTTCAATGTTCAGATGTCACTTCTTCATTAATGCGGCCAGAGGGGTAGGTATAATGCCTTCAATGCGGTGGCAGCAGCCTTTTCTCTGATATTTGCCCATCAATTTACTTTGTCTCTTACCCTCATTCTCTTAGTCACTTGTACATAAGGCCCTTAATACGGGAGTCTTTGAACTACCAGGCCACTAATATTGTCCTCGGCAACAAGCTGCCGAGGAGAATGTCATCCTCGGACGTCATGTCCTGTGGTGCAGCGCTCGTGCATGATAACTTCCTTTGTCACGTGGCATCGCAGGAAGGAATTATTATGTCCTCAGACCATTCTGGACTGTTAAGTTGGACTTTCTTCTTTGTGAGGGCCTTTGGGCCGGCCTAATATGTGATTTGGGGCCCATAGGTACCACAATATTATTTTTTAAAAAGAAAAATTAATTTATCTTGAATATATGACGATACATAGTTAATTACATTTATAATCTAATGTATAATCTATGATATTAATTTATGTGTGGCTTTTTAGTTGATTAGTTTACAAATTTGAAAGTTTCAAACTATTAAGGGAGATTAATCATCATTGATAATCTAACACATTTGTAGAATTCTTTTTTAAGCCTCGTTAGAAATAAAAAAGGAAAATGCTAAAGGTATTACAAAATATTCATAATATAATATGACAAAAACAGTGGTTGATGAACTTCAATAATGTAATTGATGAATATTTAAAATACTTTTGTGATTATTAATGTAGGGACACAAATCGAGCCTTGGACTCAAGTGCGTGACGGGCCGGTCCAAATAGCCTATACAATAGAATTTGTAGAGAGTGGGCTTGAAACCTAGACTTCTTGGGACGGTAGAAAGCAATGGCATTTGGGCTAAGTCCACTATTAGCGTGTAACAAGCTGGTGGAGTAACTTTGGCTTTCCTTGGACGTGGGCTGAGGAGTCTCTGCCCTTGCTTCCCTTATGTTATGCTGGAGAAAAATCTTCTTCCTTTACCAGATCGGATCCACTTCCAATGGCCCCCCCTTCTCTTTTTATACTCCCCCTCTTTCTTGTTCCTATTCAGGGAGCCATAAATGCAGATCCCTTTCCCATCCATTGTCTTCTTGAAAACTGTCCATCGTGGCCATAAAGCTGATCACTATTCTTTTAAGGGTCACTTCCCTATTAATGCGGTGGTAGCAGCTTTGTGCAGGGCACGTTCCACTAGTTCTCCTCCTCGGCGTCCCGTTGAAGTGTAACAAGGCTCGTTAAGCTTCAAGAGTCCTTCCCTGGGCGTCATGTTGCACCATTTGGTCCTCGTTTTTGTTGTCCGAAGAGACCTTCTCCTCGGACTCTCCATAATTGGCCAATGCCTTGATCGGTGGGCTCCTGGGCCCTTAGTTTAGGCGACCTTATCCCCACCCTAGCCCCTTTTAGTGAAGTCAACGTCCTCAGACAAAGCCTAGAACCCATATTGGTTTTTTGACATTTCTACCCCCACAGGTAACATGTCAATTTTTAAATCTATAGTAAAATTTGTGATAGTCCTAACTTTACTAATAATTAAAAGTGCATAACCATTTGAAAAAATTCATATCTTTTATAAAAGTTTGGGTCTTTTACAATGGGATAAACCCTTTTTGTATAGGGTAGATTTTTTTTGTGGTGGGACCTTAGGCCTAGGCCTTTAACTCTAATACACATTTCCACCCATGAATGAAACTAGACTCTCCGCATATACCATAGCTTGTATTAAGGTGGCCTAGTTTGGATTCCCCGTGAATTGAAGATTCTTAGGCCCTGTTTAGTAGCTTAGTTCTAACACACATTTACACATTTTAAACAACATTACATACATTTTCACACATTTTTTTCACTCACACGTATATTAAAAACACTCAAACAATATTACTCAAACTCCTCTACCAAACAAACCCTTAATTTCTAGGAAACCAATGTTATACAAGACCATTGTGGCATTGCCTCATTGTCATCTACCAGAAGAAACTAAAGGTACAGTATCAAGTATAGTACTTCATCTTGTTTTAATTTCTTGGTTTCAACCTAATCATTTGATGTGTCAGCAACGACCTTTGGTCAGTTAAAAGCAAAACCATCTTAAAGTTGGCAAAGACGAAGAAAAAAACAATAATATGTGCATATGGAGTTACTTCAGCTTGTGTTATTACAACTGACCTTCTAAGAATTCAAATGCAATTAGATGAGTATATGGAAAGAGATAAGATTAGGATACGCGTATATGGAGTTACTTCTGCTTGAGTTTTTACGGCTGACCTTCTAAGAATTCAAATCCAACAAGATGAGTATATGCAAAAAGATAAGATTAGGATCTAACAAATATTACCAAGGAATTTCATATTCATGAATAACATTAACAAAACACAGAGCACATATGATATCTGGGAAGTCTAAGAAAACAAGAATCAGGCAAATCAAATATACTCCTAGTGTAAGAAAAAAGGCCAGAGAAATGAGTGGGTTTGGGTTGAATTTAACACCCCTGGTTAGAAGTGATAAGAGTTGAATACACATTCATTTAAATCAAACCTTTATCCATTTAATTATGTAAATGCCACATTCCAAATGTAACAAACACATCGAAATGTGGGTGGAATGGCCTTTTAATGACATGTTCCAGTTGGAGTATGTAATCATGAAGAAATCGACTATAATGGAGTCTTTTCTGGCGGAGGTGGGGCTGCTTGAAATTCTTACCTCTTTTGTTGTCTCTAATGAAAACTATGTTGGCTTGCAAGTCTTGGAATACCAAAAAAAAATCCGTGCCGGATGGATCATGCAATCGAAGGTGGTAAGCCCATCTCATTTCAACCGATTTGATATTATTTTCAGATTAGAGAAACATTTTGGTCACATCCTATGTTACTAAAAAATTTCTTCATCACTTTTATTATTTCTGGAATCTTTTACGATTACCACAATGGCTAGAATCTTTTCCATATTCCATATGCACCTAAAAAAATTTAATTTACATAATTTTTTGTTTTGGAAATTGGTCCTCTTCAGAATTTTGCTTCTTTCTTCTCTTCCTCACTCCAGAGAGCTCTAAAGGCTAATTACATCACTAATCTTGTTATCCTTGCCATCCTCACCATTAAGGGTTTTCCAACTCTGTCCTCTTAGTATCAAGAATTGTAAATGTTAAGATACTGGTGCCATAGGCAAATGGTGAGAAAACTGTCCCAAGATGGCTCAGGACCAAACAAATAAAAAAATTTAAATTATTACGTATAAAATTTGTATTTTTTTTTTCAGGTGTTTGTTCCATGAAACATCAAGGCCATTCTTGAGGCTCTGTCACATCACAACCAGTAATAACAAGTACGTGTTTTCAAACCAGAGGATCCCTGCTTGGCAGATGTTTGTTCATTTAATTGAGTTGTGTTTCGTGGTATAAAAATTGGACCTACAATCATGAATTTTTTTTAAATCTCAACTATTCTGCAGGTTTTCCGACACAATTTGTGCAACATGATGAGGCTGCCAACAAATAATGTGCCTAACCACTGCTTGACATCTTCCTATTGTTGTTCCTAAGAACAATAATAAAACGATAGAAAAATTCAAAATGGTTAATTTTTCCATCGTTTTGACTGGGCTTTGCCTAGCCTTCTTTTACTTTGTTTTGTTTTTTTCTCCTATCAATAATATTCATATCTTTTATCTCAAAAACTTAAGGAAATCAAAGCTAACGTTTAAAATCTATAACCCCTCTAACGTTCACAAAATCAACACTACTTATTCGGCCAACTCATAGAATAAGATAAAATTTGACATTATGAATTAAAACTGCAATGTATTTCAACTTATTAGCATTAGATTTGAAATCAATTGTATAACAAAGAAACTGATAAAGCCATCAACAGATAGAAAATTATCTTTATCAATTCTCTTAGAAGTGCATTTAAAAAATTTTATTATTTTTATCAAAATAATCCAATTATAGGCTTGGTTTTTAAGATCCAAGGTGGTTGCTATCAACCAAATTAGACCTTCTATAAATTCTGAAGAGCTAAATTTATATCCAACAAGCAACAATAATATATATCCTACTATGTGTTGACTGTTCTGTTTCCTTCATATCAAGTTTGGACCTCCATGTAGCAATGGAGAGAATGATACCCCATAGCTCCAAGCCTCCAATTATCAGATTTTAGATTTGGCTGAAAACATATCACTTGCGCAATTTAAAAGATTAATTGTTATTATTACAAATCTAGAACTCAGGAAATTTATTGAATGAGGAATTGAAGCAGATTGCTTTTGTGCAATGCGAAATGAAGCAATCAAACAAGTTTAGGTCTTATAATGGTGGTTTAAAAAGTCCCACACAAACACATCTCATATTTCCGCTTTTAGAGTTCTTAACGGGTGTCGAAAAGGTTTTTTTAAGACTAAGTTTCAAAATAGGGGTTTAAAAAGTAATACTATAAGTTCCAAATAGTCACAATTCAAAACAACAGTAGTAGAATTTGTAAGTGAGTTAAGCCAGGAATTTATTTCAGCTATAGCTTCCTAACCTAAATTGTAGAGTAGGACTTGTACAATCTATGATATAAAAACATCATTATTTTTATACAGTGATCCTAATTAATTCTGGCTCATGCCAAAGGCATATATAGTAAAAATGGGGATAAGCATGGTAGACAACAAACATCAAGTGCGATCAGATGAGAGTATGGAAAAAGATAAGATTAAGATCTAACAGAAAATCACCAGGGAATTTCATATTGATTAATAACATTGGCAAAACGGGGACCATATATCATATGGGAAATCTAAAAAAATAAGCATCATGAAAATCAAATATACTATTAATATAAGAAAAAAGGCCACAGAAGCATTTTACGAACCTTGCAATAAAGCTTTAGGAATGGTTGTTGAACTTGGAGAGGTCAGACTCAAAGCATTGGGCAATTGACATATAAGGACTCTCGGCTTAGGTTAGAAGTAACTGAAATAACTATAAGTACATCCTACAGATAACATAATAATTCAATGTCAAAGCTATGGTGACGACTTCTGAAGATGTGGTCACACTAAGAGTAGGATTGCCGGTATAAAATATAAATTCCAAAATACGACATTGTCTAAAAGGTTAATTGTGTTTGCAATAGGATTCCTAGGAGAAAGAAAAGAATGGAAAGGAAGGAAAGCAGTGGGTTATTTGTTATTTGGAGTTTTGGGCGTGCAACAGACAAGGATAATAAGGAGATCATGTAAAGAGGATTAATAGAACAACAACATATGGAAACAAGGTTGAACAGAACACAAACCTGTGGCTTGGCTAAAAGAAGCACATCATGATGAATAACAGAACATGGAAAACTATCCATCTAAATTTGTAAGTAAAAAGATCAACAACGTGAACAATTTCACAAAAACTAGCAACAGAGTCATCTACCTCCACTAAATATGGTTTCCATCAAAATATATAAAACTTAATTTGTCACATTACCCAGTGATACAGATACTCAAGTAACCAAGTATTTGTAAATTTTACTAGAACAAATAGACAACAAAGCTAGCAATAGCTGAGATGTTATTTAGCTCTCACTCTAAATAAATTAACAACACATCATCCATATGAGATGCAATATCATCTTCTCTAAGCCACACATAAGTTATTGAAACAATATTTTTTGATATAAATAACTAGGAGCTCAGGCAAAATAACTCTAAAACACATTTCCACCTGTGAATGAAACAAGACTCTCCACGTAATCGATAAGTTTCATTGGCAGGGATGTGTTTGGATAGCCTGTGCATTGAAGAATCCTAATTTCTTGAGAACCAATGTTATACAAAACCATTGCCCAATTTTTATCAAACAGAAGGAGTTCTCCATTCCCGAAAAATCGTGCTGGACCTGTAATTGGTACAGGGGGATTTACAACAAGCTGTTTGGTCCAAGAATCCTCGACCCCATATTCACGCATCACCCATATATCAATGCATTCAGTGATACCATAAAGAATAGAAGCAAGGCAATCATTGAATACAGCAAGCCTTTTTCTTTTTCTTGTTGAAAACTCTGGAAACCTAATTATTTGAAAAACCTCATGGCTCATGTCAAAGGATATAATTATGTGAATATCCTCCCCGGGTTCTTCGTTGGGGAAACCAAGCCAATGATGAACTCCATTAAAGTATATTTCATCATGACGAGATTTCACCCTAACGTTTGAATGATGAAAAGGGGTGCTAAATATTTGGGTCCAGGAATCAGCCCTTAGGGAGTAAACATAAAAAGAATTGTAGTAGCTTGTGATTGCAGATTTCATAGTATATCTGTCAACCTAACCACCTTGTAGTCATTGGAAATTTGATCATAACCAAATGCAAAAAAGGACGACAATTCTTTTTCTAGAACAAAATCAGGAGATAGGTTGAGGGGATAGTCAACGGTTTTACCTTCTCTGATCGCCGGATTCCATAAAACAAAGCCTTGAAAGAAGGGGTAGCAATTGAATAGACCGCCAATGCAAATAATGCCGTTGATGCAAGCAAACATGTCGGGGAGTAGTACTCCATCTGTGAACAAGCCACTCATCATGTTCTCCCCTTGAAAGTAGTCCACAAAAGGTAGTCGTCCTTCTTGTCCAGGAACATAATCATCTTCTTCAGAAACAGAACCAACATCATGATGATATTGCAGGAGGTGATCATGATAAACACTTCGGTGGCCATTGGCCTCGTCGTGATGATGAGATTGCAGGAGGTATTTTGAAATAATACTTCTTCGGCTAAGGATCTGGACAACAAGAGTTGGATTTGGATGGTTTTTAGTTTTAGACTGACTGTAACGAAGGTGTTTGGCAATGAAAGTTGGGGTTTGGAAAAGAGCTGACCATGACTTTTTAACGCACTTGAAACGAACTAATGATTTTACTGGAAGCCATGCCAAGATCTCTTCCACCAACTCTTCTGGTAAACTTTTTAACCTGCACCTTCTCGAATCAGAATCATCGGAGCTTAAACTTAAGCTGCACCTTCTCGACCGCCGCCCCCACCTCCACTTCGAATCATCGGACCTCAAACTTAAGCTGCACCTTCTCGACCTCGACATTTTCGATTGACTACTACTATGAAAGCCTGATATATACTCCTTTACTCCCTAGGCGGCTAGTTCGTTAGGTCGGCCCTTGGTATATTTTTATTTGCACGTACTTATAGAGTGGACCGGGTCTGGGTAATGGATACAGCCGAGTCCAACTATTGTGTAAGTAAGAGGGGCCCAATTATGTATTCATAGTTTAATTATAAGTTATAAAACACACATGTTGGGTTCAAAACACACGGTTTAATTTTTTTATTTTTTTATAAATAATTATAATATGTTGCTAATTTTATAACTCGAAACTTTTTTTCCTTAAAGATATTGAAATATTAAGCAAAAAATTTTGGTGGGATGTGAAAAGTGACTAGAAGGAAGATTCATAAAAAAAATTTGAGAGTCCATGTGTTTACCAAAATCGGCTGGAGATTTGGGTTTTAGAAATCTTGCTAAATTTAATGAAGCTATGAGTGTGGCGTCTGGTTCAAGATACGAGTCCTATCTTCTATTGGGTCTTCAAGGCAAAATACTTCCCAAACTGCTCTGTTTTTTAAGCTAAATCCTCCCGGGTTCTTTTGCTTGGAAAGGTATCCTATTAATTGCTGAAGGATGGTGATGGAAGAGTGTTATCTCCTCCTACTTTCTCTCTTCAGATGCAATAGTGGATGCCCTTTTTGATCCACATTCGTGTTGGTGGAATACCCATCTCATTGATTTATGTTTCTATTCCCCAAAGCCCGACAAATTAAGTCCATCCCTATCTGCCCTGTCCCACAATCTGATGTGCTGATTTGGCTGAAGGAAAGGATTGGAATTTGTTCAGTAAAGATGGGTTACCAAGCTCTCTGGGAAGGCTCCACACAAACTCATGTCCCATCTCAAAATGCAAAAGATAAGAAATCTTTTTGGAAAGGAATTTGGAAGCTTAAAGTACCGAGTAAGATCAAACATTTTATGTGGAAACCCTGTTCTAATGCTTTGCCTACAAAAACTAAAATATAGTATAGAAAAATTCAAAGTGATCCAACCTATCATCTATACTCTAAAGTTCCAAAAATAATTTTGCATGCTTTGTGGGGTTGAGAAAAAGTTCAGCCTATCTGGGAAACTGAATTTGGCTGGTTGGACATGGATAAAGCATCATCGAGCTCTTTTGCGGTTTTTGTGGAAGTAGTCTGAGAAAACCCTCTCTCTAGCCCAATTTTCTATCACGGCTTAGGCTACATAGAATCACAGAAACAAAATTTGTTTGCTGGAAAATTTTGTGCCTTTGGATTAAATTGCGGGCATTGCAAAGGATTACCTTCACAGCTTCAAGAGTTTCGAAGTACAGTAACCAAGAAAGAAAAGTACAATCAGAAAGAAATGGTCTCCTCTATTCGCGGGACAATCCATAAAAACAAACTTTGATGGTGCAATGTTTGATGAGTCAAGATCGGCTAGTATTGGAGTTGTTACTCGAAATTCCAATGGTGAAGTCATAGTTGCACTCTCATAAAAAACTCAAAAAGCCTTCATCTGTGGTGACATTATACATGTTAGCAGCAAGGAGAGCGGTTAATTCATCAATGAAACCAGGTTCATCACTCATCCTTCAAAGGAGACTTTGAGATTGTTATAAACTCTCTTAAGCTTGGGGATATGTCCCTTCTTCTGTTGGTCACCTTATCAAAGACATTGTGTCTTTTGCCAGCTCTTTCCAAAGCTTCCCTTTCTCTCATATTGGAAGCCAAGATAACGAGGTGACATATGCCTTAGCCCAGAGAGCAAGACTTTCTTTTCTCTTTTAGTTTCGATGGTGTCTGTTCCTCCAGATATTGTCTCGTTTGTTATGATTGATTTACCCATACATGAATAAAGGGATTAGGATTCAAAAAAACAATTTCTTTAATTAGACTACAACATTAGAGAGACCCATGTTAGGATTCAAAAAAGAGGACCCAAGTTAGGATTTAAAAACAAAAAACAAAAAAAAACAAAAAAAGGAAAGAGACTCATGTTAGGACTCCCCTCTTCCCACCTCAAAACCCTAACAACTACCACCTAAAAACCCTAAACATAACTTCTTCTTCTTTTTTGACAAACGAGGGTATTCAAATCTCTTTGATTATTTGACTATTCTCTTGAGTATATGCAGTCACATCATCTCACACGCACCAGGTTATTACAGAGAGGAATCCCATGGGAGTTGCCCGAAGATGCTAGCAAGAAGTTTTGTTCCCAGAATCTCATGGATATCATGAGGCCTTAGGAACTTAGTAAGGAAGCATTATAGCTAGGCTTCTGCGCTCTCTCCAGTCCACATCTAGAACGATTTCAGACTTCCAGCCTAAAGAATGATGGGTATTTATTTGGTATGTTATATATAAAATAGATAAATTCTCACGTGATGCGAAGATACTTTGAAAATTAATTTGAAACAATTTTTATGTTTTTTTAAGACCTATTTATAATACTTATTTTGCTGTATAATAGTATTTATGTTTTACCAAAATATTTCTAAATGCTTTTGAAAATCAATTTTCTTAATTCATATTTTATATAATGAAAAAATTTGTCATAGAATTGGTTTCCAAATATTGAATGTAATTGCTCTACTAATCTAAATTTTTAAGGTGTGAACAGTCAAATTTTTCAACATTTGTAGGAGACTGACATATTATTTTGTAGACTTTATTTTTTAAATTGATTAAATGATTTGGAAATTTGAAATTTATAAATTTAAATTCAAAGTATAAAATACTTTTGTGGGGGGTCCGAGGATAGAGGAGGAGGATTAGGCCAGGGAATAATTTGCTTAATCCAAGCTCGGAGAGATAAATGTGCTCTGAGGATTTCATCCACCCGAGGATGGAAACAGAATCAAAACAATTGGCATCTTGTGATTTTCCAAGGTAAGGAGAAGGGGTAGTGATGGAGGCAAGGACGATAGGACGATAAAACTATTATCATAATTTTATTGTATAAAAAAAAACCATACGAGTAGGGACAGAACTTGGACTCGAACTTAGGGGGGGGCCAGCCAAAGTCTTTTGTTTGAGGATTTTAGAAATTGGGATATTAATGCTAGAGAAGGCAAGGTGACAATATCATTATTGGTTTTTCAATTTTTTTTTTTTTTAAAATATACTTTCCCATAATCTACCAATCAAATTAAAGTCATAGTAACTATAGGAGTTTATTATAGTTTTAAAAACTAGATTGGACAAAGAATTGAAAATGAGTAGTTCTTGGTTTTTTAGTGAAAATGGTGACACCATAACTATTATAATTATGTATTTAACATTATAAATTCATAAAAATTTGGCTTTATTCTTTTCATATTATTCTATACCCAACCTTTTATAATGATATATATATATATATATATATATTAATAACTACAATTCAAAGTTTAACCCCATATCAACTACTAATTCAATATATCTGCTAAATATTGGCTAATTAATAGCATAAGAGGAGAGATATTTCAAAAGTTGCATATTCAAAAATCTAATGATAATAACGACAAAAAAAATTATTGTGTAGTCCCGAAATATAAAATCAGCCTGCTAACCTTGTACTCCCAGCCAATAAATATATGACAACTCATTGAAAAAAATGTTCACGTCAACCCAGCGCATCATAAAAATTGATGCTTTTAACGTCTGTTAGCGCGAAGCCAAATTCAAAATTTGGCCGCATGCCTCATGAAGCTCAGATAAAAGGTTTGGGCCACACATCAATAAAATTAGAGATAATAGTAATATAGGGTTCTCAAGTATCAACAGTCAACATAAAGGCTTAAAAGCTATAAAGAATATTGAATTCTCAGTACCAGTAGAAGACAAGCGGCGGACAAAGGAGCAAACAAGTTACTATTATTTTTTTTGGGTTTCAAGTAAAAGCATGGTAGAAATAATGGACTTGGATAGTGATAAAGGTATATTTAGGATCTTAACTTTGTGTTGGAGAGAGTTAAGCAAAAGTTGGCTGGTTGGAAAGCCAATCTCTTGTCTTTGGCGGGTAGGGCTGTCCTCATTCAAGCTTCCACTTCTACCATCCCAGCTTACATTATGCAATGTACGGCTATGCCAAAAAAGTTGCTTGACAACATTGATAGGGTCAATCGAAATTTCTTGTGGGGATCGACGGATGATGCTAAGAAAGTCCATTGGGTGGGGTGGCATAAAGTTACTAAGCCTAAAGAGGAAGGGGGCTTAGGGATACAAGCAGCCAAGGGAAGGAATCAAGCTCTTTTGGCTAAGTTAAATTGGAGATTTAGGATGGAGAAAGATGCCTTATGGGTGAAAGTTCTTAATAGTAAATATTGCTCTTACCGTAGGCTAAATGCAAGAAATGGTGATAAGCTTCCTTGTTCTAGGACTTGGAAAGCTATGAAGGTGGGGGGTGAGGTTTTTAGCAAGGGTATCCGTTGGATTCCGGGGAGAAGTAGTAGCTTGAATCTTTGGCATGATAATTGGATGCCCAATGGTAGCTTGAGATCTCTCATTCAAGGCCCTCTTGCTAGTGAGGACAATTCCTTGAAGGTGAAAGATGTTTTTGGGTTAAATGGTTGGGATTGGTCCTTACTTTCCTTCCATTTGCCAAATACTATCCTAAGGGAGATTAGCTCTATTTCCTTTTCGGTTAGAACTGTTCAGGTGGAGGATAGGCTGATTTGGTCGGGAGCTAATAGGGGTGATTTTGACCTTAAGCATGCTTATGCTTTAGCTATAGGAAGTGAGTTGAAGGCAGGATCCTTTAATGGGAAGTGGGTTTGGAAGTTGGATACCATTCCTCGAATTAAAGCTTTTATTTGGCAATGCTTACACAATGCCATTGGAGTGGGAGAATGTCTTGTTAAGCGGTGCATTTCTGATTCGGATATCTGCCCTTTGTGTCAAAGTGAGCCTGAAACAATTCTTCATAGGCTAAGGGATTGTGGGAATTCAAGACAGGTTTGGGAAAGGTTGGGAGTCAGCCCAAATAGTAATTTCTATGAGGGAAATATGGCTGAATGGCTGGAAAACAATTGTAAAAATAACTCTTGCAGGTTAGGAGTGCAACCCCCTTGAAGGATCATTTTTCCGTTCACCATTTGGCTTCTGTGGAAACAAAGAAATGCATCCATTTTTAGGAACTTGCATGTCCAGCCGTGTGTCCACAAGGAGGCCCTTTTCCGTGTTGTGGAATTTCAGCATTGTGGTTTAAACGCCAAGAAGTCGAGCTCCAAGAGGTTGGTGCAAGTCAGGTGGGAGAAGCCTCAAGCTGGTTGGGCATGTTTGAACTCTGATGGGGCTGCTCTAGGTAATTCAAGGATGGCTGGGTGCGGCGGCATCATCAGGAACGAGCACGGGGAGTGGATGGCTGGTTTTTCTAGGAGTCTTGGTGGTTCTAACAGCTTCATGGCAGAACTTTGGGGGCTTAGAGATGGTCTCAAATTGTGTTTGGATTTGCAGTTGAGTGCTGTGGATGTTCAGCTTGATGCGAAGGCAGTTATCCAGCTCCTCTCTTATTCTGCTCATGCTAATTTGTGTGCTTTGCCGCTGCTAGATGATTGTAGGCAGTTGTTAGCTCAATTTGGCCAAGTCAAAATCCGTCACTGCTTTCGAGAGGCCAACTCTTGTGCTGATTTCCTGGCCCAGTTAGGTTCTCAACAAGATAGCAATTTTGTTTTGTATCACGACCCGCCTATAGGTCTTCTTGATTTGCTTAGCTCTGATAGAGCTGGTTTGTGCCATAGCAGATTCACTTCTGCTCTGTACTCTTCCTTGTAGTTCCTTTCGTTTTATTGAATTTCCATTCTACCAAAAAAAAAAGATAAAGGTATATTTTATTTTGTCTTGTTTTGATTTAATTTATGTTTTGAAAGAATGTTTAATTATTTAAGGTGATATATTTGCTCTCAAATAAAACTATATAAAAATGTATTGCTGTATTTATTTATTTATTTTGCTCTTTACAATATTTATTGTTAATTTTTATTAATATAATATTTTTTTCAATGAATATCCATAATCAACCCAAAAAAATTTAAGACTAAAATTTTGTAGTTACTGTTGTTATTATACATAGTCAATCCCAAAAAAAAATTATATAAATAAATATTAAAAAATTTGGTATTAAAACTTTGTTGTTACATTGTTGTGCCTAAACATAAGAGTTTTGTGATCAAGTGTACCATAGGCATTTAAGAAGACATACAAAATTATAAACATAGTGCATATCAATAAAAAAAAATTGTACAATTATTCTTTTGTTTTGTCAACTTTCACCAAGTGAAGTGCTTTTTAGTTTTTACCACATTATAGGGTAGTTAAACACCTCCATAAATGTGCAAATAGTTGCTTACGAATTACAATAAGAATAGGAGGGCCTGAATACAATTTAAAAAACAAAAAAACAAAAAAGAGAAATCCCTACAACTATACTATGGCCTTTGCCAACATAAGGAACCCATCCTGACGGGTTGAGTTAGTTTCCTTCTTTTTCTTTTTCTTTTTCTTTTTTTTTTCCTCTGAAGTTTGGATTGCCCATTGGGTTTGGATTGACAAAATTTTCAGACAAAGTAACCAAACCCAACCCAACCCAACCCAACCCATGCTATTAATGGTTTAGAAAATATATATTACTTAAATTTGTTAGTTTGATTTATTTTGGTATTCTAAAACTTAATTTTGATAAAATTAGAACATTGTGTTCAATTATCTAAATTGTAATAATTAATTGTATAATGGCTTAAATATTCGAATTATACCCGAACTTCTACTAAGTATGATAAAATAATCCCAACCTGATGATCCAACTTGATCCCTATGAGTTGAGGTGGGTTGGTTTTTGGAGTTACTATTAATTGGGTTGGGTTGAAAATTTTTCAACCTAAAAAGCCTGTGTTGGATTAGAAAATATTTCGAAGTGGTGGGATTGTTGATTGTTGCCTGTCATAATAGAAAGGCACTAGAGGTACTCAATGTGACCCTAAGAAGAAAGAACTAAAAGGTTTACCTAAGGTTTTTGAGCCCAAAACTATATATCCTTTAATTATTGATTTAGAAGGTAATGATGAGTGTTACTGTTATCTAGTAGTACTAAAAAAAAAAAAAAACATGGTCATATTCACTGAATCCATTTAGAGCTGCAATTTTGATCACGCCCTCTTGGTCTTGGATCTACTATACCCACCAATATTGAATGAAGACGTCATTGGCTGAGTTGACTCAATAACATTCCTAGTAACTTCAATGATGAAAGTCCTATGCCTAGTAATATGCATTTTATAAAAATTGGAGAGGATGAATAATATTATGGTCACTACAAATGTGTCAAACTTTAAATATATATATATATATATATATATAATTAAAAAGGTATCCTTAACGAGTGCACTTAGAGTATTTGTTAATAGATCATTTTAGGAGGAAAAAAGAAAAGAAAAAAAAAACCTTTGTTGAGATA
This sequence comes from Castanopsis chinensis, assembly GCA_032878915.1. Lineage (NCBI taxonomy): Eukaryota > Viridiplantae > Streptophyta > Magnoliopsida > Fagales > Fagaceae > Castanopsis > Castanopsis chinensis. The sequence continues at coordinate 193,262 of JAVQMG010000081.1, forward strand.
GTTACAATATGATACTCACAATTTCTCCTCTAGACTCTAAACACTATGTGTATGGGAAGATATCAATTCAGTTACAAGATCCTTTTTAGGAAAGTTTTAATATTATTTTCCTAGGGTATATAAAAAGTTTCGACAAAAGTTTTTTTTTTTTCCATTTTCAAAAAAAAAAATTGAACTATTTTCTAAACCAATACTTTCAGAGCATCTGTCAACTTTTCCTTAATTAAAAAGTAATCAAAATAAATTATTTACTTAATTATTGATGTATCATGGATCACATTTATTGTGTTGCTATTTTGTAAGTCTTTTATAATCAAATTGATAATAGTTTTAGTTTTTCTTTATATGAATACTATTAGTATCTCCAATGCCATGTCAAAAGATTTGGGCCCATTTAGTAGATGTGTTTAAAAATTGAAAATTGTTGTTTGAAAATATTTATAAAAATACGTGTGAGTGAAAAAGCGTATAAAAATGCGTAAAATGCTATTTAAAAACTAAAAATTGTTATTTGAGAAAGGTTGCCAAACACCCCCTTTGTATCTCTTGGTGTTTTTAGTAGAGATATAGGGAGTTCTAATCCCGCAAGGCTCCAACTATAAAATTATTCTAACAAAAAATAAAAACCAATGCCATGATTACATGCATTGCTTTGAGAGAGAGAGAGAGAGAGAGAGAGAGAGAGAGAGAGAGAGAGAGAGATTAATTTTATCAGGTGAGCTGCACCCTGTAGGCCAACAAAACATTAAAACTTCGGAGTAGAAACCTGCAACATACTTCATTTAAGGTGGAGAATAGGCCACCTGATGATGATGACATAGTTATTACAAAAAAAGAGTATTGACTATTCAGTATTCTTTCTTTCCAAAGTGAGTTAAAAGGGATTCTCATCTATTCTTATATATTTCTTGAAATTAGTACTAAAAAAAGGCATGATTAGTAAAATGATAGTAGTAAAAAACTGAGCCCAATAAAATATATAAACAACACCTAGTAATTTAAAAAATAGCTGCGCATCTGTCCCTCTGTGTTGCTTCCTTTGGACTCTTGGCATGCCTTCCAAAACTATAATGTTGGTATTGTTTACTCTGAACCAAAGGCTCTCGTGCTACTCCCGTCCCTAAAAGCATTTACTCTAGTAGGACAAATCTCCCAATAAACTAGTGGAAACACCAGCACTCTTTTTTATGCCTTTTGTTTCTCTTCCCTACAATCATGGTTACTATCCAATTTTATTTTATTTTTTAAAGAATTATAATAATACATTTCGCACGAATATTAAAAGGGCAAGCCAAATGCATCCATAATAATACTTTTTTTTTAAATAAAAAATAAAAAAGTACTTAAAAGTACTTGTATGACTTCTTCTATGACTTTTTAAGAGTAAATTTCAGCCAAAGAATAGTATTACTTTTTTTTTGGTTTAATAAAAAAGTACTTAAAAGTACTTGTATGACTTTTTAAGTGTAAATTTTGGCCAAAGAGAAGGATGCAGGTTAGTCACATCTGCTTCATGAGACTTTTTCCAGGTGAGTGTACCATCCTTCAAGTTCATAAACTCTATTTTTTTTTTTTTCCTTAATGTTTTGGGAGAGAAAAAAAGGGACGCTGTGTGTGTGTGTGTGTGCATATATATATATATATATATATATATATATATCTAAAAGCAAGAATGCATCATCAACAAATGCATATTGCAAATTTCATCATATATTCAGGTGCTTTAAAGAACGACCAACTCAATGGTACACTCATTGTAACTCAACTAACAACTCATGGTGTTTCCAATGACCCTCTACCCTATTATAATTGATTTTTTTTTCATCTTCAAAAGGAAAATTGTCCTTTCTATTTTTGCTCCTGAATAGATTAAATTCTTTTAAGTAATCTAGTTTGGAATCAACAATCAAATCACTTTCATAAACTACATCACAACTTGCATATTCCATCCAAATGATGGACAGCAATTACCCAATTTCAGTACCTCGCTCATCATGAAAATGCCCTTTTGCATATTGATGGTGTGGCAATAATATTGATGATAATCCTTTCTAGTTTTTATTACAAAATTTTATGTGCAGGAATTTCAACAGGGAAACTACAAGATGCATATGCCCCTTTTCTTAATTCTTTGGAGCCAACTTATGGAATATCATATTACCGAAACACAACTTTTACTGTTTTACAACAAATATATAGGCAAAAAATATTAAAGAAAAAACCTTTACCTATTTATATACGTATTTACATATTCATCAAAAAGATGAAATTTCTGGATTTCAGGCGGAAGCCTTGGCAATGCCCTCACAAACATCTCTGCAAATTGGGCATACACCACAGCACCAGCACAGGAACAGAAGGGGCAACGTTACATTAGAAAATAATTGAACTTAATTCATAAAGTAGACCCCAGTAAAATGATAAAATAAAAGCACGAATGAATTAAAGATACCCGTGTATTTCCTTGAGCCATTTATCAATGCATGACATATGATATTCATGACAACACGGGAGAACTCTAATTCTTTCCCCTTCCTCGTACTCAGCCAGGCAAATGTGACACCTGTTATTGATGGCAACATATACAAGGACCTTGAATAAATTCTGAAGATGAACAAAGATTATGCAATTTTCACTGCAAACTGTGAAGAAATAGTGGGAATCATTCAAATGTATACTTAAAGAATAACCACAAGAAGAGGAACAGCAACAACATCTTCCAAACTTCCAAAGGAAAATTGTACACGTAGTCAATCTATAACTATTAGATCACTCAACTTTGGAAAATGCATAGAAATCCGTTAACAATGCAAATAATAAATTACCTATGTGAAGCAAATTTCAGTTAAATATATTCTAAAATTCATGTACAATTAGGCTCTTTAAGATCTAAGCTTGTTTGGTTTCAGAGAAGAAACAAGAAAAACGAAACTACTGAATTTCCCTCATATACCCTCATGTAAGCAACACTTCCATATAAACAAACCAAACTTATATGCACACTTCCTTTTTTCTTTTTCTTTTTCTTTTTCTTTTTCTTTTTCCACATGGTTTTGTTTTTCGCCAAATTGACATATACCAAATAAACTTACTGGGCTCCATTTACAGTTGCCTCAGCCTTCTTGTGATTCTTGAGAGGAAATGAGTCTACAACATCCACTGGAGCTGGCAGCGAAAGCACAGACGGCGAATCAGACACCGGGTGGTGATGGATTTCATCCAAGACCTGCATTTTGAAATTTATGATAATACTAAATTGTTTAATTAAAAGTGTGAACTAAAAAAGATAGGGAGAAAGAGAGAGAGAGAGCCTGCCAGCCATCCTCTTATAATTCAGTTTTTTGCAAATTGCATGTGAGAGTTCTACAATTCTATATAAGCAAAGTATGACAGCACACTAAATAGTAATCATTAAATTAGACTAATGTTCACCTCCCTCCTCCACTTGCCAGTCATTTAAACTAAGAATTATGGGCATTAGATAGTCTAACCCCCTTCACATTATTACCAAATGCCCATGCTCTCTTAGATTTTGTTTTACACACGGTTAAGTCAAGATCATGAGAGGAGGATGGGGGGAGAGGAAACGACTTAAAAAACTATTATTCAGTGATATTGAAATTTTAAGGTCTACTTCATGGCTTAGTTAACATGCTTTCCTTAGTCTTAAGGGGAACTCATGTACATTGCTATTCTCACACTTGATTCTGTTAAGTTCTCTTTTTTCTTTTTTAAAGCTAAAATATACTATTCATCCCAACTTGGTCCAGGTTCAAAATCCATCCATCATTTTTTTTTAAAGCATATTTCAACCCTTTTTTTTTGTTATTATTTTTTAGGGGCAGACTATTCTACTTTTCAACAACTTTCTGGGAAAATACAATATACAAGTCCCCAATTACGCATGATTATGGACGTATATGCAAGGAGACAGCCCAACCAGTGATCTTAAGGATGGAGCCTGCTAACAGTTTGGGCATAAGGTCTAGGATTTATTGAATTTTTTATGTAATCAGTTAAACTTTCTTTTCTTTTCTTGTCCCACTTGCTTTAGGAATTTAAGTCCTTTTCTACGAGGTGGTAGAATTAATTTTATTGGTTAGAATTGTTTTTTTTCTTAATAGGGTAACAAGTTTGGTGTGTGTATACATATATGCTACCGGTAAGTTTGGAAAATATATATAAAGAACCTAGAGTTTAGAATTGTTTCAAAGTATGCTTGAATAATAAAATTTATTGCTGGAGTATTTTTTTTTTCCCCTACAAAAGTTTGGTGTTGATTCTGTACAACCCTATGGATTGATTCCTAGGTGTCAAATTTGTGCTGTATCACTATCACCTCCATTGCATCATCCTCATCCTTTTATTCAACAACCTACAAATCCTAAAAGAAACCAAGATTCCAAAATATCCAAAAATTCATCCCAAAATACCATAAAATTATTTTTCAAGCTTTATTCCAACTAAATCTAAGGGTCCACTTCACTTACCCTATCAAACTTTATCCCAGCTGTTGTACATTTAAAAGGTACGAAAGATTGCTCCACTGCCTCTCTAAATTGAGGGTTTTGTCACAATGGCTTAACTTTATAAATTTAAAATAATGTTTGGACAATGTGCCAAAAAAAAAGGTCAAATGACAGTAACATGTTCAATTTCTGTTTATTTCAGTTGATGGAACATAATGGTTTGGTCAGATTAAAAAACTAATGAAACTACAGGGTTCACATTGTTCCTATGGAACTCAGGACAAAATCATTTGGCTGTTTGATTGAGGTTTTAGTTCACCAGCTACCATTATTCTTTGGACAAGCAAATTACAATGTCCATCCTCTTTGATCAAATTACCCTTAAGCAGATCAATTCTTTAATCCCCAAAAAGCTATTATTTCCTACTCCAACACATCAAAATTCATCTAAAAACTAAGTGTACAATTTGATATGTAAATATATATTAGCAGGAAAATAATTTAAGCATAACAATATCTGGAACTAACAATGAAATCCAATTACTATGTGCAACCAAACTTTATACTGTAAGAACAGCAAATGCACCAAGCATCAAGGAGCAGTTCAGAACAACAGCCAATGCTGCCAATCAATTTGTAAACAGAAATTTAATCACTAATAAGCAGAATTACATTCAGACAACTTCTATAAATCTCAACTTATTAACCTGAGAAAGAAAAAATATCTGTTTTATTTGTAACTTTTATGCGGACCCAGTAGATTTTGAAACCATGACCTTACCCTTCACCCTTTCTTATGAGGAACGCTAGAGCTCACTGGCAGCAACAAAAAATTTATTTGATTGAGTACACCCAAAAAACTCAGTGCTTAAAACAACCAACAGAAGATTCAACAAAAAGCTGATATTTTATAATACGTAAAAGCTAAAAGTAAGAAAGTTAGCTTATAATTCAATGCCAAACGGACACTAAATGTAGCATTCCATTAAGTTTTGAAGCTAAAAGTTTCCCATAAAAGAATGTAATAAAACTTTATATATAAGCCAGATAAAATAAAACAATATCTGAATTGGGAAATCTACCTCAAATAGTGCATCAGCAAGCATGAGTATTTGAAAGATACTTGCATGAATACTAGGCTCTTCAGCTAAAAAGAACGTCCCACAAGTGCATCTACTATTAGGGTGGAGTCCTGATGCACAGAAAGACATGCCTATCTTCATCATCCAGGTCACTATGGACTCTTTCTGAACTCTGCAAGAATAGAAATACACATGAATAAAGGACAAAAATATAGCAGCTGCAGGTGAAAGCAGAAAAAATCCATACACTGAACTGAAGGAAAGCGAACAACAGGCGATATAAAAGAGGGGGAAAAGGCAAATATTTACGCAAAAAAAAAGACATCATCATGCACTCATTGCATCACTCTTCCAAAAGAACTGGAAAACAACTTCATATAAAATAGTTCTTTGTTCCAATTTGTTACAATTGACACAGTACAAAGGGACAAAACAGAAACAAAGCAACGCAAAAATTAAAGAACAGAAAAATAAAGGATAGGAAACCTAAAAGTCAACACCCATTATTGCTTGGAGTCAGAACCAAGCAAGAGAGAAAACCTCTAGATTTCAACATCTAGGGTTGGTTGGAGTCAGCACCAATAGGAGTCAACATTTTGTGGGAAATTTTATTAATCAATCAAACTGTGATATGTGATCAGTCTCCATAGGAGTACAATACAATACTAAGATTAAACCTAATTCTAATTGACAGAGGAAACCCTAATTCTAATTGATTTGGGAGATCCCAAACATTGAATTACAAAACATAAATTTGACTCTAAATACGACTGAATTAGTTTTTTTTTTTTTTTTAGAGACTAAATTAAAATAAATATTTAGCTTAGCTTACCAAAACGATACAATCATGCAACTCAAAAATTAAAGTCTAGAAAATAAAGGATAGGATACCTAGGAGTTACCACCTAGGCTTGGTTCAAGTCAACACCAAGCAAGACAGAAAACTCTAGGAGTAAGGACCTAGGGTCGGTTGGAGTCAGCATCAAACCATTGGAAATCCAAGAGAAATTTTATTAACCAATTAACTTGTAATTTGTTTCCATAGGAGTATAATACTGTGGTTATATAGACTACTAAGACTAATCCTAATTCTAATTGACATAGGAAACACAAATTCTCGTTGATAATTTAGGAGATCCTAATATTGAATTACAAAAATAGCTTTGACTCTGATAAATTAAATGCTTAAAATAAAATGCAAATTACTCCAATTAAATAAGACTAAATCAAAATATATATTTCTTTGCGCTTCCTCGTAACGCTTTCTACAAACCATTTGCTTATAAGCAAACCTTAGGAAGAAAGTAACATAAGAGCATGGGAAATGCACTTTTGCAAAGGAAACAAGAAAAGATCATCAATTAACACCATGCAGTATTATAGAGACTAGACCTACTAGGCTACTAATCCTTTAAATAATATAAAGCACTGTACAAATTCCACACATTTACATAAGAGGACATATTGAATAAAGTAATAATTCCAGAACTGCAGCTTTAAAGCCAGCCCTGAATTAAATAATAAATGAAAAAAGGTTGGACCAGATTGACATCTAGTTTGAAACTTCGTGTTACTACCTATTATTGTTCTCACCCGCCCCCGAATAAGCAGTAATGCGTGGTGAGAACTTCACTACATAAATGAGTCATCCACAATGCTAAAATAACATATTACAAGTTTTAATTTTCTTGCATGGACTACAAGAGGAACAAATTAGGGTTGGAGCTCGCCCATGAACCCCATAAAGTGGCAAGATTTGATTGGCAAACTCAAGGGGAATTTCTTTACTCTAATTCTAAAACGTCACTTGAATTTTTTGAAAAAGATATCCCACTGCTGTCCAGTCCATTCCTACCACATCGTGCGGTTGGACAGGAAGGCTCCAACCAACCTTGTCCTTTTAGGTGGAAGTGTGGAAGATATTCCAAGATGGCCCACTTTTAGGTATACTTTATTAAGGGGAGCCTTCTTTTCTAGAGGTCTTGCTGTTGATTTAATGAGATGATTTTCCACATACAGTTAAAGAATTTACGAATTTAACATCACTGTTAAAACTGACATTGTGATGGTTCAATTTAACTTATAAAATGACAAAGTTCTGTGATAACAAAAATGACATGAACAAAACCACCAGCTACTAAGATAGATCTTCCCAACTCATCATACAACAAACAGTATTACTCACAATTTTTTATTGGTAAGTTACGCAGACATACCTAGTGAGTTTTGAACAGGCACAATTTGAGCTGGAGTATTCATACCTCCACCTTCAAACAGTATTACTTACAATTTTTTATTGGTAAGTTATGCAGACAAACCTAGTGAGTTTTAAACCCAAAACCTTACCTCCACCTTTCTCTTACAAGAGGAGGAGGCACAATTTGAGCTGGAGTATTCTTATACTTCAATTATAAATAAGTCAGACTATTTACCACAAAGCAGCCACTCAGAAGAGGGAATAGCCAACCTACAATGCTAACTACACAACATTAACCTTTTTTTTCCTATCATCTACAATTATTGTAGCCCAGTAGTGTGAATGCAAAAAAGAGTAGCACCCATTGATCTATACATTTCAAGAGATGTATATTAAAGAGGCAAATTTGTTTGAAGAACTTACCATACTTCCCAACGAAACCGGCCTTCTTGGTTCTCTTAGTCTGCATACCATCAGAATGATCAAGACAGAAGGTAAGGCACAAACCATGAAAAAAAAAATCAAAAGGCAACCCAGAAAGAGTCATTTTCATATCTATGATTAATACCAACCAACAATAAACACATCCATTACCGGTGAACAGGAACAAAGAAACAACACTAGAATCAAAAGCTCAAGGGAAAAAAAAAAATATCACACTGCTATTAATCACATAATAAAAGAGAGACTTCCAAAAAATTATGAAATAAGTCATCTCATTACATACAAAATCAGTAAGAAATCACATAGATCAGATTACAACACATGCTTTCACAAAAATAGGACAATAAAACAGCAGCCTAGGATATCAAACTACAAAGTAGACCCATAAAGCAGTGCACAAGTACTACCACTCTTAAGTAGTATGGACATTTTCAGAAGCAAAATGTACACATCCCAAAAAATCGGTTAAACCTATTCATATCAACCCAATTGGAATCACAACTTTTAGTTACCACCCAACATAGCATGTCCAAAATTATAGGATCTCCATACCATTACAAACAGAACCACCCTATACTCCAATACACACTATTACAGCACATCGAAACATATAAACCTTAAACCATTGTCTTCTGGGCAAAAAGAACTCAATCATTAATAATACAATTGTTCAAACAGAATTGAGCTATTTTCTTTTAATATTACTTCAGCAATTAAAAATTCCAACAAAATATAAACAACCCAGAAAATCTTTAATAGATTCAAACCCTCTAAGCTACTTAAACCATCTATTTCAATTGGTTTGCTTAAGCTGATTTCAAATCAAATATTTTCAAAAAAAACCATATAATAATATCCAAACAGGAAAAAATCATCAGATTCAAGCTAAGAGAGAGTACCATTTTGGTTGGGGCTTAGGGGGAGCTGGAAACCTTAGACGATGAACTCTCTCTGTTCGCGAGCGGCCAAGCTAAGCGTATCGTTTCGTTAATTGCTTTATATATATATATATATATATATATATATATATATGTATTTATAAATAGAGACAAAGAGAGAGAGAGAGAGGCCACTGGGGTTTATGTTTTCTCTTTGAGGCCTGTGTTCATGGGCCGGGTTTGTGAACCCGAAGGCCTATGAGTTCCCAACTTCTCTTTTGGATTTTATTTTAAGACAAAATTGCAAATTTTTACCATATATAAAGCTTGGGCTAAATTTGATTTTCTTCCCTCAAATATAATATAATTATTAATTCTCATTGTATAATTATAATTTTTTTTATAGAATTTTAGTTGTAGTGTTTAATATTTATAGAAAAATAATAAGTTAATAATCAAGTACAAGTAATACGTGAACAAGTTTGAACATGTAATTTTGTTGGGTAGTAAAATTAAACTCGATCCCATTTTGGCTCATGTTTGAGATAAAATTAATAAAAAAATCATAAAATTTTAAAATTCAACTTGATTCAACTTGTTTGCAGCCATGTATTTTTTTTTTATGGATTTTCAACTTTTTAAATTATTTAATGACCATTTAAACATAACAATTAAAGAATGAGTAATGCTGCATGACATTTTTCATAATATAGTTGCATTGAAAAGTTTTTATTGGTTTTTATCTAGGCCCCCTATTGACATCATTTTATCATCTCTTTTATTTTCTAGGGAAAAAAAAAAGGGGATTCGCTTGTGTAGTCATCATCCCCCACCCCAATGGTACATTGTCACTTGGGCTTTTTGGTAAGCTCATGGGTACCACCAGTGCATAGCAAGACGTACCGCTACTTAACCTCATTACCATGTTTTCTGCATTTTGAAGTTTGAGTCTGTATTCGGTACTTGAACCCTCAACCTCTTGGCACTTGATTCAAAGTGATGGGTCTTTTTGAGGGTTGTACATCTTACCGACTCAATAATTATAAATTTTTTATGACAATTTTTGTGATTCTAAACTTATTGATAAAGAATCTATAGTGTCATAAGGCTGTATAAAGAATCTATGGGTCTTTTCGAGGGCAGTATAAATTACCCCTCCATCTTGTCTCTCATGTTGAAAAGTAAATTTATTTATCTTTCAATACGGATTCAATTTCCGGATCTTATGTCAATGGAGTGAGGAGAAAAAAATCTCCTTATATAAAGAATTCTACAAGCAAACTATATGGTTCATATCCTCCCAAGTGTGATATAAATTTTGGAAGATTGTAACATATCCACCGCACAAAGTTTTCAAAACTATATTCACTAGATTGTAATGCATGCATATACATGAAACATTCTACAGCAGTGATGACGATGTGGTCTTAATTAGGTGAGTGAGACGATTATCTCAATTTTTAGGTTGAGTATTAAGAATGGATCACTCAGTACCAAAATTTTAAAAAAAAAAAAAAATGAAATTAGATACATAGCATTTTGGTCCGGAAAAAAAAAAAAGGATAGTAGCATAAAATTAGACAACAATTAAAAACTAATTTAAAATCAATTTTTGATTATGATCTTGCGTTGACTTTAATATAATATATGAATTCTATTAAAATAAGTGAATTTGATTTTGTTATCTGATAAATATTGAATGTCATTAAGTTGGTATTTATTTTAATTATTTTTTTGAAAAATATTTATTTCAATTATTATTTATGTGATAATATTAAATCTATTTATATCCAAATAAATGAATAGAATTTTAGAAAGCACAAAGCATATCCAATTTCTAGTGCCCACTTCCTTATTTTGCCTAAGGTAAGACTAGAATATTACTCCAAAAAAAAAAAAAAAAGATAAGACTAGAATAGAATATTATACAAATGAAAACAAAATGTGTGCCCACTATGACCAAGGCCAATCGTACACGTGTAAAACTCCTTTATTCAACCGAGTCCAACTTGTTCTATCAATTACATTCCTGATTCCTTTCATTTCCAATATATACTCTCAATACAGTGGCAAACAAATTATAAGTGTGTAACAATCCTAGAGTCATTGAACAACTTTTTAGTTTTTATCATTGTGGTTCTTAATTACTTCTTAGTTCTAGACCGATCCAAAACAAAAAGAAAGAACTAAACCTTCTTAATACATCGGATTTCTAATAAGAGCTGAGGTCCAAGCTATTCCAATCAAAGTTCAAAGTAAACTCTGGTAAGTTATAACTTTGTAAGTTGCAAAATTTCTCAATAGAAAATTTGTATAATTAACCAAACAAATTGAAATAACTGCGTTTAATGATTCTCAAAAAAATAAATAATAATAACTGTGTTTAATCATCAATTACACCCATAATTGGGAGATGATATTAGGTTTAACGAGGATAAGTGTAACACCTCTCACATGGAATTCGGTGTAATGCCCTTTGGGCCCAAAATTAACAAGAAATCAAGAACCATGCCAATGCTAGTCCTCGCAATATGCTGCCTGCTCCTCCTCCTCATTTTTCAACTCGGCCCTTATGCAACGCGCCTCCTCCTCCATCGCTGTACAACCACATGCCTCCAGGGCCTCCCCTCAATGTGCACGGGAGAAGGCAGTGATCGTGGGGATATCATATAGGTACTCACGGCACGAGCACAAAGGTTGCATCAAAGACTCTAAATGCATGCGATACCTCTTGATCAATAAGTTTCACTTCCCCCAAGTGTCCATTCTCGTGCTCACTGGTATCTTTGTATCTTTGTAGGCATGTATCTAATATCTATGTATGCATCTGTGACTCTTATCAAAATGGTTTGTTTCATCTCTTTCTTATTGTAGTAATTTGTAACATAAGTACGACCATTATGTATGTATGTATGTATGTATATTAGTAAGGCCTCATCCTACAGCTTGCTTTTACAACCAAAATTTCATGTGTGAGAGTGTGGATGTATGTCTAAGCACAAATTAGGTTGATTTGGATTGTACTATGTTAAGCATTATATGTGCTAGTATATTCTACTGAGCTTGCCTCTTGTATCTTGCTTGAGCCTGCCGCTTAGTTGATCTAGGATGACAAGTGCGGAAAATAGAAATAATGAAAAAAAAAAAAAAAAAAGACAAACAAATTCTTGGTTTTACTACCCAGAATATGTAGTAAACCCTAAACTTCATAACCTAACGGTGTTTGGAGTCACCACTAAGCTTAAAAAATTATTCTCTAATTAGAAATTTTGAATTCAAATTGCTATGCTCAAAACTTTCTTGGAGCCTTTTTTAAATAGGCTAAAACTTGTCCACATCTCATGTCCGAACAATCATCTCCCATCGTCGTTTCGGCTTGCTATCTCTTTATCTTGAATCCCCAGTGATGGTAGGACTGTGCCTTCTAGTTTTCTAGTCTTGGCCCTTGGCTGCTGATTAAATGGAAAACCAGTGCTTGCTTAAAAATATGATAATTGGGTGGCTTTTAAGACCAGATTTGCCAATACGGTAAACTATCATATATCAAGCCAAATTTAAATTCAAAATTCAAAAGTGAAATTTTGAAAATATGAAAGTTTAAATGAGAAAAAAAAAATCTGAAATAATGAATGTTGAAATAATTTTAAATATGCTCCTTCCATCAATAGGAGAAAGTATATCTTGTTTCAGGAACTCCACCTCAGCATCTAGTTGGTGTTTCTAAAACCAATAAGAAATTGACATCTGTCCCAAAAAAAGAAACACCAGCATGCTGAACCATTTAAATTAATAAGACGAAATTGACCCTGAAAAATTCAAAGACCCGCCCTTTCTTGTTTTTGCTCTTTTTGCAAGATCAAAATGTTCATCTCTCTCTCTCTCTCTGTGTTTTTCTCTCCACCGCCATAGCACACCAGCACCTCCATGACTCCATCTTTTCTCTCTTAACTCCAAACCAAAATCCACTTTACTTTTCCTTTTTTTCAAAATCAAATCTCAATCTCTCTCTCCCCAGTCCACACGCCACCATAGCCTTTATTCTCACTCAACCCCAAATCCCAACAACCAATGCCCAGCGGTAGCGTCTCTGTCGGCACAACACCGCCGACATCAAAAGTTCTGAAGAAACCGGCCTTTGTCTCGTCATAAAATCCCCAAAATCTTCTCCTTCTAGTAGAACCACCCTACATCGGAAACTTCACGCTACTTCCAACACCCGACATTCACAAGAAAGTTTTTTTGTTTTCTCTGTTTCTTTTCTGCATTCTTCACATTTTTTTTGTATGCTTTTTTCTTTCCAAAACTACAGATGTTTAAAAGAAACAAAAGAAAACCAAATTTATTTTTGTGTAGAAAGGAAATTTGTACCTGTTTGATAAAATGTCTCAATGAAGATGGATGCACTACTTTGTTCTTAAACTATTATTAATCAACAGAATATACAATATACAGTAAATGGTTATTATTATTTTTCTTTAATGTTGTTTTGGATCAGATTAAAGTTTTTTTTTTTTTTTTCACTTTTTTGTTATAGTTTCATATGTAGAAACATAAAGATTCTTTCTTTGTTTGACAAATAGTTTGCTGCCTTTATTTTGCTGATAAAATGCTTTGCTAGTACGTTTATTGAAATCTTGGTCTTGAACAACTTCATTTTTTGTGTGTGAAGGTTATTGACTGCAGTATATTTGGTTTTCCAATTCTAGACTTTGTTTTTTCCGCTGTTGAGTTTATTGATGATAACATACACACTGCAGTATATTTGGGCTCATATTAATAAGTAAAGAAAATTTGGCATACACCAACCGAATGCTGAGTTGAGTTTTTATCAGGTCTGCTGCTCTTCTTTAGTTTACATTTATACAAATATAATTGTTTATGTTGTTCTCATGTCATAGCCTTGATCAGGTGATAAGTATTGGATTGAAAGTTATATAATGAAAAACAAAAAGGGACAAGAAAAATGTTTGAACTTTGTCTATTTGCTACCACGACCATGTGCCTTTGGCATTCAATTTTTCTTTTAATAAGCAGCTCCCAACTTAGTTTTGATGGTAATGGTATATTATATTGAGTGAATTTGGAAGATAGATTTATAGTAGTCCTAAATTTTTTTATTTTCGCTTCTTTTGTGGTTATTCTTAAACTTTTATTTTTTACTTTTTATATGAAGTCTTGAGCTTTAATTTGGTTACTTTGTTTGAAAGTAAAAATCTGAATTTGCAAAGCAAAAATCTGTCAACTAGTATCTAGATTCAATATTGTCTATTGTTAGTGTGTTTTCCATTAAATTTTAATTTAATTTGCTTTAGTATTGGAGTAAAATGACCAACTAACCAAACTTGAATTGGTTTTGCAGATTGTCTAAAATTGCTTGTTTATAATGGCTGTCAGAAAATAAATCAGTAGCATATAGCAATATTGGAGCAGCCACACATAGGCAATAGCTTGAGGAGTATACTTGAAGACGTGCTGAACTCAACAAATGAGATTGACCAAGTTTCATTTGGGATATGAGAGATGTAAATCAAGCAGCTCGTGAGCTTGCTAAGGGGGGATTTGTTAACAATTAGAATGGTTTTGTAAATTGTGGCCTTACCAGCCGGATCATCTGATATATGTGATCATGAAGGATGCTTTGGATTGCACAATTTGAATTTAGTTCTTTTTAATAAAGCTTGGTTTATTGTAAAAAAAATATTATATATACATATATATATATATATATATATATATAATGGGTGATTTGGTCACATGTCCAAGGTATCTTTATGCAACTTTTAGAAAGAAAAAAGAGAACACACAAACATTGATAAGATGACAAAAAAAAAGAAGGTAGAAATGAATAGTTGTAATTCATTTCTTGGCTTGGCAATACAGGGACAATCATTCTCCCTTGTGAACCTATGAACTTGAAACTATTGTAAGATTTGAGTAAAAAGGGAGCAACTTGTAGCATTTACTATATCATCAAATAACAAAAAAGAAATAGTTTAGCACCAAAATATTGCCATTCACTATATCATCCCCTTAATTGTAACTTTTCATGAGTGCTATCATTCATCCCTGTACCTGCAACAATCTAGCATTACAATTCGACCACCATGCACATATAGATGTTAATATATAAGAATAAAATTTACTATTGCATTAAAAACTTTCATCATTTGCATATAATTAGTCTTTAACTAGAAGCTACTCAAACATATACAAAATCTATCATGTTTGAGTAACTTCATTAGTTACAAAAGTTTTCCAAAATGATAGCTATAATTAGTGTTGGCTATCCAATCACCTGTCCAAATTTTCAGTTATACTATCTAAAAAATTATCAAGTCCAAAATACTATCTAAGATGTTCCTCCACTATGCAATAATGTCTGAAATGCTTTCCAAAAAAATATCCAAAAATGCTGTCCATTAGCTGTGTAGTATATTGTCCAAAATACCATCCAAAAGAGCTTTTCATCATACTTCAGAATTTTTTAGCAGAGCCCTAGAAAAAGAGAGAACAATATTTGGGGGAAAAAACCAATAAACAAAAGCACGTATTAGAGTAATAACAGCATTGTATGATGATGAAGTTTTCTGCTGAAATGAAAGATAGTGAACAACAGACAATTATGACACAAGGTTGTGCCAATGCCTTTGCCTTTGAATAAATGAGATCATCTTGGGCTCTATCCAATGCTTTTGCACTCAAAAGCATTGCACAGAAAAGAAACTGTGGGAGATAGGTAATTAGAAAATGCTCCGTATTTGAAATCAATTTTGAGATAATTAGAGAAGGAAGGGGGGGGGGGGGAGGAGGACTGGAAACATAAAAGAACTAAAGCAAATGATAATGGTTGTCAACAGGGCCACATCCAATTTTGAGTGTACTTCTCAAATACAAACCAAAATAAGTATATATGCTTCATCACCCCCTTCCCTTCTCCTCCTCTGCCACCACAAATTCCTCTCTCTCTCTCTCTCTACCACCACCTTCCCCCCCCCCTTTTCCACTATTCAAAAAACAACAGAACAGCTCCAGATTTGCTATCACTGTTCGTTTTTCTCTCTCCTAGACCTACTCTACGTCATCCGGAGCTGACGCCAGATTCAATCTTTTTGGGTTGTGAATTACAAATATGGATTGTGGTTATGGTTGTGGCACTGGGTTCCAAATCTGGGTTGTGGTGGTTTTGGAGTTCAACTGACAATGATGACAAAACAGCAACTGACGATGTTGGAAAGCTGACCTTGACTTTGCAGCTTAAAAATCACCCCGTAATCAGCTATGCTAAGCTATGAATACACTTTTTAACACCTTGCTACCTAATAAATTTATTGTGGAAATTTAATGATAGGGTTAAAACCTCAGAATACACGTTCAAAACATCCACTTGCTATGTCAAATAGATTTTTTATCGGAGAGAGTCGTAGCTTATCGCAAGTATAATTTGGAAAAGTCATTGGAGACAATATTAAAAGGGATTGAAGATGAAATGAAAGATGACTGTCGGAATGTGACAACAGTCGCGGACTGTAGAAGGGTGTTTAATTTTTGGGATTTTGCACTGCGCTAGTGGAAGCGGAGGTGGGATGGGTCCGGGGGTGGTGGTGATGAAGGGGGTGGGGGTGGGGGTGGGTTCGATCACAATTCTGCCGACAATGTGGGAT
Organism: Castanopsis chinensis; assembly: GCA_032878915.1. Lineage (NCBI taxonomy): Eukaryota > Viridiplantae > Streptophyta > Magnoliopsida > Fagales > Fagaceae > Castanopsis > Castanopsis chinensis. The sequence goes on from JAVQMG010000081.1 coordinate 209,993, forward strand.
CATTCTCCGTCAGTGGGCCTCTTGCTGGTCAAGGTGCCGTTGGAGGTGGGGATTTTGGGAGCTGTGGTGAGAGGCGTGGCTATGGTGGACCTCATGGACCTTACCGTCGTGGCCTTGGTGGTGGTCGCCGTGGTCGCCACCACCACCACCCCCCCCACCCCCTTCATCACCACCACCCCCACCCCCTTCATCACCACCAACCCCGGACCCACCCCCTTCATCACCACCACACCCGGACCCATCCCACCTCCGCTTCCATTGGCGCAGTGCAAAATCCCAAAAATTAAACACCCTTCTACAGTCCGCGACTGTTGTCACATTCCGACAGTCATCTTTCATTTCATCTTCAATCCCTTTTAATATTGTCTCCAATGACTTTTCCAAATTATACTTGCGATAAGCTACGACTCTCTCCGTTAAAAAATCTATTACCTGAAATCCTTCTCCGCCGAAAGCCATTGTCAATTCGAACTCCAAATATTGAGAATCCAGACACTGATCAAGCATTCCATAAACCTCTGACCCTCTGTAGGTCTCCATTGAACACTGCGAGAGAGAGAGTTAAGGGTTATGACTTCTGATATTGTGGAGAGTTCCAATGTCAAACTTGTGAATACATTACACTAGTATCAGTGGATGAACCTATGTGGTCATAATCTATCCCATACCATCTCTCACAACACACAATGCCCAAAAATAAATAACTAAAACCAATACAGAAACCATTAAATACCATTAAATCTAAATCTGAAATCCACCACAAGAAAAACCCAGAAAGGAAAGGTTGAGCAATATGGATTGGGAAGTATAGTTACCAAAGTTTCTGCGAAGATACAATGCCAAGTGGAGCCAACTAGCCAAGCTTTTTATCAAACTCTTTCTTTATATGCTCTGCAACGTCTTTCTCCACACGGGTGATAGAGTGAAGAGTTAAGGGTTATGAGAGGATAGAGTGAATTTGTTAAGGGTTATGAACTTATGAGAGAGAATAGAATGAATTTATACTTAGGTAATCTGAAAACCTAGCATGAAACGGTGCCGTTTTGTTTTTTGTTTTTATTTTTATTTTCATAATAATACCAATACGACGCGTTTTAGTTAAAAAAAATACTTACTGGGTAAAGTTAAAAAAAATACTTACTGGGTAAACAAGAACGACACCGTAAGCAGCAGAAGGTAGAACAGAAGCAATTCAAGCACAAAATATCTGTTCATCGGTTCGGTTCGGCTCTCAATGGTGCTGGATTTCCTTCTATATGAATATCGAATTATATAGATTCATAAAACAACCATTAAATAACAGTCAACCATTATATAGATCTATAGAACAATTATTAGATAAAAATCAACCCCTATGCAGAGCTATAAAACAATAATTAAATTATTATTACAATCTACCATTACATGAGTCAACAATTATTTAGATCTATAAAACCATAACTAGATTATTACAATGAATCAACAATTATGTAAATCTATAAAGATCAACCCATATTATAGATATGCCATAGACATGAATAAATCAAAGAACGAAAAAAGAAAAAAACGAAATAGCTAATGATTTAGATCCATTGTAATCAAAATAACTATTATATATGCATACCAAAACAAAAAATCTAGAATTAGATGTCAATTTCAACAAAAGAAAAGGAAGAAAAAAAAAAAAAAAAAAAAACAGATCCACGTAAGATGTGGAAGTACAGCTCGCCCAGCCCATGGGATTGATGATAATATGGGCTGAGTTCGATGCTATGGGCTGAACGAGAGGAGCGGCTGCACTACTCTCATCTCATCTCAGATATGTAAAAGTACAACGAAAGTTTAGTGGTACTTTCACATAACTGAGATGAGAGGAGTAATCTCAAACAAATCCTAAAATCTGAAACTGACTGAAACCAAATACGGCCGCCCATTATATAGGCAAAATGTTCACACGTGCGAACTTGTGGCATGCCCGAAATCTGACCCTTATTAATTATTATTTTTATCTCGCATCACACGTAACTAGGGCCACACACGTGTAAACGCAGAAATTAATCGCGGTTTTTGTGCTTCACGCGTGTGAGAGAGAATCTTTTCTTTTTTGGATATCACGCCTGTGGTGTTTTTATTAGTGGTGTTTTTATTTACTCTTCAATTTACACACCAACGCTGAGTAATAAATATGATGAGATAAGCTGATGAGACTTTTTCTTCTTCTTCTTTTTTTTGAATTTAAGCAGCTTTCTCACCCGTGACTTTTACAATTAATACAATCTAAATACGAAAACTCTACTTTTGAAAAATTAGAATTTGGAAATTATATATTTTTATTTCCTATTATAAATAATAATAATAACAAAAATCAATTCCTATGTTAAATTTCCCTCCTACTTCCTTTTTCCAACCTAATCTCCTCACTTAAAACTCTATCATCTTTTATACTTTCCATATTTTATTTTCAATTCAAATTTTAAATAAACCTTAAAAGGAAATTTCTTGACAGTAATCACCTAACTTATTTGAGAATAAATGTCAACTTAAATTTGAATTTAAAAGCTTAATTCTAATGGAAAGATTTTATCTATAATCACCTCATTAAAGCTTTTGCAATTTCCAAATTGAATTTTAAGATTCAAATTTAAAATTCAGCATTAACTAACCGAATTATATTTGGAAATGCAATATGAATATACCAATTGAATTGGAAATAACTAATTAATTCCCAACAAAAATCATAGCAAACCTCATATAAAATGTACACACAAAAAATACTTTACTAATTAATTAAGAAAATCGCAGAGACATAGAGAATGAAAACGTTAAGAAGCCTAATTTCATAGTATACTTTTTCAATTAAGGGATTCCACTGCACCGTGAATTTGCAAATTCAAAAAGGCAAAGTCTAAATGAAATGGACTAGATTAGGAAGTTGACAAAATGATCTAATTAGCATGCTTCCTATTGGGTGTCTTTGAATTTGAAATTTGATTATTCATTCAAAAGAAATTAAATTAAGGAGATGATAAATTTTCTTAATGCAAATTCAATATCATTTTTCAAACTCCTCATTAAAACCCTATATTTATTTTCCATATTGGTTTTTAATATTCAAATTCCTAAAATGGATGTATAAGGAAAGAAACATGCTTTGTCAACTATAGTCAAGGAGGAAAGAAAGCATAATGAATTATACCCTAAAAAATTATTTTTGAGAGAGAGAGAGAGAGAGAGAGAGAGAGCAGCCCGACAAGAACAATCCCGCAGCCCTAATCATTTTTAGGCTGACTGAATGCTAAAATATCCAATGGTAAGCAAGTGCCTCCGATAGTAAGTGCATTATTCCTAGTGTTTTTCCAAGGGCTTTGCAAAGGTGCCAAGGGATTTTTTGTGTCTATCAAAAAAAAAAAAAAAATGATCTTAAAAAAGATTTCAAGTGGTTCCAAGTGCATCATGCATGTGAGTGAATGTACATAACACATTGTACCAAATTGGTGTGCAATTGGCTATAAAAGGCCCTCCAAGTGGCAGTTTTTGCAGAAAACTAAAACTAGAGAGCTAGAAAACACCATTAACCATTTAACCTTCAAAACTTCTCCCCATAAAATTTGCTCTCATTTGTTATATGCAATACATTCTCAATTTTCTATCTTTGTATGATATTTTAATTTGGTTCAATTGTTACTGACTCGCTGTGACTTGTGACTAATTTTGAGAAGCAAGCATTTATGTGAGATATTCCCTCCATATCCATATCCATGTGATGTGAGGAGGATATAGAAAGAGAATAGAATACAATTCTATTGGTCTAGTTCAGATGAAAGAAGACAAAAGTAAGGTAATTTCAAGAGTGAAGTGTGTGATACAGCCAAACAGTATTACAAAAAAGGATACGGTAGGAAATCGAACACGCTGCCTTCTAATATAGAATCAAACGCACTACCAATGCGCCACGTATTCTTCTGTATTTATTCCCCCTAGTAAAATCTTATAAACCAAGTTAATAAATTTTCTAGATGTCTAAAGTTTCCTATTTTCCTGTTGTGTGTTTGGATAAAAAAAGTAAAAAATAATATTACGGCATTTATCAGTATTAGTTATTAGTGCCCCTAAAGAAAAAAAAAAGTTAAAAGTGATTGGCACCCTACTTTAGATATATCCGTCATGATTTTTATACGTCTCCTCTACTTTATGCCTAACTAATCTTTTCCCTTTAATTTAAATATAATCATCCTACTCAGTATGACCCTTTTTGGCCTTTTCTAATCCTTTATTTTTTTGGAAATAAAATATTTTACAAGTACAAAATTTTATATATTAAAACATTTTTAGATATTTGGTATGATAAATAAAATTTTTCAAGCAAATTACCAAAACTGATTGCTCAACTACCAAAGCCGTTAGTGTTAGAGGTCAAAACATCGGACTGTCAAAACCAGCAGCAAGAACGGTGGCTCTGTGATCGCTGCCGAAGTGTGTCACCAATGATTGAAATAGCAGGAATGGTGTCTCTGATAACTAGACTGCTAGACCCAGTTGTCAAAGCGGCAACTCAATTCACAGGACCACCAACATCGATCACTAGTCCACTAGAATCAGTCCTTAGAGTGGTGGCTACGACCATTGAACCCTAGAACCAACAATTGGAGTGGCAACTCCATCCACCAGACTACCAACACCAATCATTGTAATGGCAGCTCCGTCCACCAAACTAGTGACCTAGTCACTAGATGGGGTAAAGGAAGCCACTGTGTGTTTTTGTAAAATATTTTACCAAATTTTTATGTGTAAAACATTTTACAAATTTTTATGAAGATTTTTATGGTCAAAGATTTTTTTTTTTTTTATAAATTTGACCACATTTTACCTACAACAAACACATGAAAATCAAAAATGTTTAAAAAAATCTAGAAAATTAGTTAACTCTTTTTTTTTCTTTTCGTTTATGATTTTATTTTTCAAACTCTCTTATAAAATTTATAAGTAAATTTTTATGGATTAAACATTTCAATGGTGTGTTCAATTTAGAAGTTTTGTTGTGAAAATGTTGTAAATACAACCCTTTTCTAATTTTTTTTTTTTTTTTGGGGGGTTAAACCAGAGATATCACTCAACTAAGAAAAATAAGCATATACATCAAAGTCAGGGCAGAGTCTGACATGATAAACACCATACAAATCAAAGAGAAAAACATCCAACGGACAAGGGGAGGAGGAATTATAATACAAAACATTAGAAGCTTATTGGATTCCTAATCTGGTAAGGGCATCCACACAGCGGTTGGTTTCCCAAAAGTAGTGCGGCACTTTAACTTGAGTAACTTGGGAAATTCGGAGCCTGCAATTAGACACAATAGCATAATTTACAGCATTAGTATTTCTAGAATTGTTCATCAAGTCAGCAACAACTTTAGCATCCTACTCAATTTCATATTTGTGAATATGTACAGTAAGATTTTGTCATCCAACGTTTAGACAATAATTATTAATTTTTTACTAGAAGTTTTTATATTACACAAAGGCATCCGATCCCCTCTTTCTGTGTGGGTCTGTTTCTTAAAAAAGAGTTCTTATATTAGTACTATATAACCTTCGTCCCTTGGGAAAAGCATATACCTCAATATAAAAAGAGTGTTAGAGGTATTTTGGAATTCTTGGCAATCATTGCTATAGTGATGAAATTTACAACATATTTTAAGCAATTCTGAACATGAGGGTTTTATGATTCAATTATTATTATTTTTTAATGATGAATTTGTTCACTGCTTTCTGTTTCAGATATAGCAATTCGATTATTGTATGATTTCTCAGTCTAAAATATATAGTTAAAACAAACCCCGCAATGGCACATCTATATCAAAAAAAAAAAAAAACTATTTTCTAAACCAATACTTTCAGAGCATCTGTTAACTTTTCCTTAATTAAAAAGTGATCATAATAAATTATTTACTTAATTATTGATGTATCATGGATCACATTTATTATCTTGCTATTTTGTAAGTCTTTTATAATAAAATTGATAATAGTTTTAGTTTTTCTTTATATGAATACTATTAGTATCTCCAATGCCATGTCAAAAGCTTTGTATCTCTTGGTGTTTTTAGTAGAGATATATAGTTCTAACCCCGCAAGGATCCAACTATAAAATTATTCTAACAAAAAATAAAACCAATGCCATGATTACATGCATTGCTTTGAGAGAGAGAGAGAGAGAGAGAGAGAGATTAATTTTATCAGGTGAGCTGCACCCTGCAGGCCAACAAAACATTAAAACTTTGGAGTAGAAACCTGCAACATACTTCATTTAAGGTGGAGAATGGGCCACCTAATGATGATGACATAGTTATTAGAAAAAAAAAAGTAAAATGATAGTAGTAAAAAACTGAACCCAATAGAATATATAAACAACACCTAGTAATTTAAAAAATATCTGCATATCTGTCCCTCTGTGTTGCTTCCTTTGGACTCTTGGCATGCCTTCCAAAACTATAGTGTTGGTATTGTTTACTCTGAACCGAAGGCTCTCATGCTACTCCCGTCCCTAAAAGCATTTACTCAAGTAGGACAAATCTCCCAGTAAACTAGCGGTAACACCAGCACTCTTTTATGCCTTTTGTTTCTCTTCCCTACAATCATGCTTACTATCTAATTTTATTTTATTTTTTAAAGAATTATAATAATATATTTTGCACGAATATTAAAAGGGCAAGCCAAATGTATCCATAAGAGAAGGATGCAGGTTAGTCACATCTGCTTCATGAGACTTTTTCCAGGTGTGTGTACTATCCTTCAAGTTCATAAACTCTTTTTTTTTTTTTTCCTTAATGTTTTGGGAGAGAAAAAAAGAGTCGCTGCATATATATATATATATATATCAACAAATGCATATTGCAAATTTCATCATATATTCAAGTACTTTAAAGAAATATCAACTCAATGGTACACTCATTTCGTCAAAAGCTTTGTAACTCAACTAACACATCATGGTGTTTCCAATGACCCTCTACCCTATTGTAATCGATTTTTTCTTTCATCTTCAAAGGAAAATTGTCCTTTCTATTTTTGCTTCAAAATAGAGTTTCTTTCATAATGAAAATCTAATTTTCAAAAAACATAAGTGTAAATAGGTTCACAGGTTCATGTCCTTTAATTTCCATTCCATTGAACAAAGAATGATGACTACTTCAAAATGTTGCGGTGTCCACAATAATAACCTTTGGATCCGTGAAATACCAAATCTTCCCAATGAAGTATATAAGATCTTGGCCCAATAGAACTCAGTTGAGAGTGGTCTTAAAACTTAAATAATGCCACTGCAGTCCTCCATGCCGTAGGATTTCCACTCCAAGACAAAAGGACAATGCTCCTCAGTCACTGGAACTAGAAAACTTTATCCAGAAGTCCTGGATAAATAGCATAGATTTCCTTTTTTTTTACCTCCCCTTTCTTGGTAAATCTTAAAAGTTTTAAACTAATAATACTTGCCCTGGCCTAGCTAATGTTCCCTAGTTGCATTCAATGGGTAGTTTCAGGGATTACTTTTTCAGTACTTGCTATAGGCAGGTATCTGATGGTCATAACATGGTCAAGGCTGTAAGTTAAATAGGATCTGCTACATACGAGTGCATCTTAAAATTGGTCATTATAATGGTAACGCTATGCCTTTAATCACATTGTGATGGAATGGTTCCATTGAACAGGGGTACCTAAAAGCTATGTCAAACTCTTGCAAACCCAGCTAAAAATCCTGCTTCCAAGCTTTTGAGAATCCTACAAAATTTGCTCCGGAAAGATTAAATTCTTTAAGTAATCTAGTTTGGAATCAACAATCAAATCACTTTCATAAACTACATCACAACTAGCATATTCCATCCAAATAATGGACAGCAATTACCCAATTTCAGTACCTCGCTCATCATGAAAATGCCTTTTTGCATATTGATGGTGCGGCAATAATATTGATGATAATCCTTTCTAGTTTTTATTACAAAATTTTATGTGCTGGAATTTCAACAGGGAAACTACAAGATGCATATGCCTCTTTTCTTAATTCTCTGGAGCCAACTTATAGAATATCATATTACCGAAGCACAAAACTTTTACTGTTTTACAACAAATATATGGGCACAAAATATTTAAAGAAAAAACCTTTACCTATTTATATATGTATTTACATATCCATCAAAAAGATGAAATTTCTGGATTTCAGGAGGAAGCCTCGGCAATGCCCTCACAAACATCTCTGCAAATTGGGCATACACCAAATCACCAGCAAAGTAACAGAAGGGGCAACGTTACATTAGAAAATAATTAAACTTAATTCATAAAGTAGACCCCAGTAAAATGATAAAATGACAGCATGAATGAATTAAAGATACCCGTGTATTTCCTTGAGCCATTTATCAATGCATGACATATGAAATTCATGACAACACGGGAGAACTCTAATTCTTTCCCCTTCCTCGTACTCAGCCAGGCAAATGTAACACCTGTTATTGATGGCGACATATACAAGGACCTTGAATAAGTTCAGAAGATGAACAAAGATTATGCAATTTTCACGGTAAACTATTGAAGAAATAGTGGGAATCATTCAAATGTATACTTCAAGAATAACCACAAGAAGAGGAACAGCAACAACATCTTCCAAACTTCCAAAGAAAAATTGTACAAGTAGTCAATATATAACTATTAGATCACTCAACTTTGGAAAATGCGTAGAAATCCGTTAACAATGCAAATAATAAATTATCTATGTGAAGCAAATTTCAGTTAAATATATTCTAAAATTCATGTACAATTAGGCTCTTTAAGATCTAAGCTTGTTTGGTTTCAGAGAAGAAACAAGAAAAAAGAAACTACTGAATTTCCCTCATATACCCTCATGTAAGCAACACTTCCATATAAACAAACCAAACTTATATGATGCATACTTTCTTTTTTCTTTTTCTTTTTCCACATGGTTTTGTTTTTCGCCAAACTGACATATACCAAATAAACTTACTGGGCTCCATTTACAGTTGCCTCGGCCTTCTTGTGATTCTTGAGAGGAAATGAGTCTACAACATCCACTGGAGCTGGCAGTGAAAGCACAGACGGCGGATCAGACACCGGGTGGTGATGGATTTCATCCAAGACCTGCATTTTGCAATTTATGATAATACTAAATTGTTTAATTAAAAGTGTGAACTAAAAAAGAGAGAGAGAGAGAGAGAGAGAGAGAGAGAGAGAGAGAGAGAGCCTGCCAGCCATCCTCTTATAATTCAGTTTTTTGCAAATTGCATGTGACAGTTCTACAATTCTATATAAGCAAAGTATGACAGCGCACTAAATAGTAATCATTAAATTAGACTAATGTTCACCTCCCTCCTCCTCTTGCCAGTCATTTAAACTAAGAATTATGGGCATTAGATAGCCTAACCCCCTTCACATTATTACCAAATGCCCAAGCTCTCTTAGATTTTGTTTTACACACGGTTAAGTCAAGATCATGGGAGGAGGATGGGAGGAGAGCAAATGACTTAAAAAACTATTATTCAGTGATATTGAAATTTTAAGGTCTACTTCATGGCTTTGTTAACATGCTTTCCTTAGTCTTCAGGGGAACTCATGTACATTGCTATTCTCACACTTGATTCTGTTAAGTTTTCTTTTTTCTTTTTAAAGCTAAAATAAACTATTCATCCCAACTTGGTCCAGGTTCAAAATCCATCCATCATTTTTTTTTTAAAGCAAATTTCAACCCTCTTTTTTTGTTATTATTTTTAGGGGCAGACTATTCCACTCTTCAACAACTTCCTGGGAAAATACAATTACAAGTCCCCAATTACACATGTTTATGGACGTATATGCAAGGAGACAGCCCAACCAGTGATCTTAAGGATGGAGCCTGCTAACAGTTTGGGCATAAGGTCTAGGATTTATTGAATTTTTTATGTAATCAGTTAAACTTTCTTTTCTTATCTTTTCCTACTAGCTTTAGGAATTTAACTCCTTTTCTACAAGGTAGTAGAATTAATTTTATTGGTTAGAATTGTTTCTTTTTCTTAATAGGGTAACAAGTTTGGTGTGTGTGTATATATATATATATATATGTTATCGGTAAGTTTGTAAAATATATATAAAGAACCTAGAGTTTAGAATTGTTTCAAAGTATACTTGAATGATAAAATTTATTGCTGGAGTATTTTTTTTCCTACAAAAGTTTGGTGTTGATTCCGTACAACCCTGTGGATTGATTCCTAGGTGTCAAATTTATGCTGTATCACTATCACCTTCATTGCATCATCCTCATCCTTTTATTCAAGAACCTACAAGTCCTAAAAGAAACCAAGATTCCAAAATATCCAAAAATTCCTAATCCCAAAATACCGTAAAATTATTTTTCAAGCTTTATTCCAACTAAATCTAAGGGTCCACTTCACTTACCCTATCAAACTTTATCCCAGCTGTTGTATATTTAAAAGGGACGAAAGATTGCTCCACTGCCTCTCTAAATTGAAGGTTTTGTCACAATGGCTTACCTTTATAAATTTAAAATGACGTTTGGACAATGTGCCCAAAAAAAAAGGTCAAATGACAGTAACATGTTCAATTTCTGTTTATTTCAGTTGATGGAACATAATGGTTCGGTCAGATTAAAAAACTAATAAAACTACAGGATTCACATTGTTCCTATGGAACTCAGGACAAAATCATTTGGCTGTTTGATTGATGTTTTAGTTCACCGGTTACCATTATTCTTTGGACAAGCAAATTACAATGTCCATCCTCTTTGATCACATTACCCTGCAGATCAATTATTTAATCCCCAAAAAGCTATTATTTCCTACTCCAACTCATCAAAATTCATCTAAAAACTAAATGTACAATTTGATATATAAATATATATTAGGAGGAAAATAATTTAAGCATAACAATATCTGGAACTAACAATTAAATCCAATTACTATGTGCAACCAAACTTTATACTGTAAGAACAGCAAATGCACCAAGCATCAAGGAGCAGTTCAGAACAACAGCCAATGCTGCCAATCAATTTGTAAACAGAAATTTAATCACTAATAAGCAGAATTACATTCAGATAACTTCTATGAATCTCAACTTATTAACCTGAGAAAGAAAAAATATCTGTTTTATTTGTAACTTTTACACGGACCCAGTAGATTTTGAACCCATGACCTTACCCTTCACCCTTTCTTGTGAGGAAGGCTAGAGCTCACTGGCAGCAACAAATAATTTATTTGATTGAGTACACCCAAAAAACTCAGTGCTTAAAACAACCAACAGAAGATTCAACAAAAAGCTGATATTTTATAATACGTAAAAGCTAAAAGTAAGAAAGTTAGCTTATAATTCAATGCCAAACGGACACTAAATGTAGCATTCCATTAACTTTTGAAGCTAAAAGTTTCCCATAAAAGAATGTAATAAAACTTTATATATAAGCCAAATAAAATAAAACAATATCTGACTTGGGAAATCTACCTCAAATAGTGCATCAGCAAGCATGAGTATTTGAAAGATACTCACATGAATACTAGGCTCTTCAGCTAAAAAGAGCGTCCCACAAGTGCATCTACTATTAGGGTGGAGTCCTGATGCACAGAAAGACATGCCTATCTTCATCATCCAGGTCACTATGGACAACTCTGCAAGAATAGAAATGCACACGAATAAAGAACAAAAATATAGCAGTTGCAGGTGAAAGCAGAAAAAATCCATACACTGAACTGAAGGAAAGCGAACCACAGGCGATATAAAAGAGGGGGAAAGGCAAATATTTACGCAAAAACAAAGACATCATCATGCACTCATTGCATCACTCTTCCAAAAGAACAGGAAAACAACTTCATATAAAATACTTCTTTGTTCCAATTTGTTACAATTGACACAGTACAAAGGGACAAAACAGAAACGAAGCAACGCAAAAATTAAAGAACAGAAAAATAAAGGATAGGAAACCTAAGAGTCAACACCCATTATTGCTTGGAGTCAGAACCAAGCAAGAGAGAAAACCTCTAGATTTCAACATCTAGGGTTGGTTGGAGTCAGCACCAATAGGAGTCAACATTTTGTGGGAAATTTTATTAATCAATCAAACTGTGATATGTGATCAGTCTCCATGGGAGTACAATACAATACTAGGATTAAACCTAATTCTAATTGACAGAGGAAATCCTAATTCTAATTGATTCGGGAGATCCCAAACATTGAATTACAAAACATAAATTTGACTCTAAATACGACTGACTTAGGTTTTTTTTTTTTTTAGAGACTAAATTAAAATAAATATTTAGCTTAGCTTACCAAAACGATACAATCATGCAACTCAAAAATTGAAGTCTAGAAAATAAAGGATAGGATACCTAGGAGTTACCACCTAGGCTTGGTTCAAGTCAACACCAAGCAAGACAGAAAACTCTAGGAGTAAGGACCTAGGGTTGGTTGGAGTCAACAACAAGCCATTGGAAATCCAAGAGAAATTTTATTAACCAATCAACTTGTAATTTGTTTCCATAGGAGTATAATACTGTGGTTATATAGACTACTAAGACAAATCCTAATTCTAATTGACATAGGAAACACAAATTCTCATTGATAATTTAGGAGATCCTAATATTGAATTACAAAAATAGCTTTGACTCTGATAAATTAAATGCTTAAAATAAAATGCAAATTACTCCAATTAAATAAGACTAAATCAAAATATATATTTCTTTGCGCTTCCCCGTAATGCTTTCTACAAACCATTTGCTTACAAGCAAACCTTAGGAAGAAAGTAACATAAGAGCATGGGAAATGCACTTTTGCAAAGGAAACAAGAAAAGATCAGCATCAATTTAACACCATGCAGTATCATAGAGACTAGACCTACTAGGCTACTAATCCTTTAAATAATATAAAGCACTGTACAGATTCCACACATTTACATAAGAGGACATATTGAATAATGTAATGATTCCAGAACTGCAGCTTTAAAGCCAGCCCTGAATTAAATAATAAACGAAAAAAGGTTGGACCAGAATGACATCTAGTTTGAAACTTCGTGTTACTACCTATTATTGTTCTCACCCGCCTCCGAATAAGCAGTAATGAAAACTGAAAAAGACAAACAAATTATGGATTACCACCTCACTACTTCTTTTTACCCTCTTAAGAGGTTTTTCAGTTTTCATTGAAAAAGACAAACATAAAGACTGTATATTACCATATCACAATGAAAACTGAAAAACCTCTTAAGAGGGTAAAAAGAAGTGGAACAATTATCCAAGGACAAAAGACATTGGTTCAAATCTCCCCATTCCCATATTTTGGGAACAAATCATCCAAAATAGAAAAATGACAAAAGGCCATATCTTCAACAAATGGGGGGAAAATACACTTAAAATATTAACATACAACAACTCAGACTTAAATCCCAATTTTGTGGATCAAGATAAATAGTAAAAATGCCAAATCTGTTTGTATATCAGAATACTGAAGTTCTGATAGCAAAATAATTCACATCAATAAGATGTGAATCAATTGAATATAACAAGATCTATAGACGAAAAACACCACATTTTAGAAGCTATAGTATCAACCACAATAACAAATATTCTCCAAATCAAAATATGAATGTTTTTGACAAATACATGAAATTCCTGAGTAAAATATACTCACTTCCAAAATTCCAGAACAAAAGACAGATCATCTACCGACCTAAAGTAATCTGGCGATTTCTAATCAACGAAAAATGAACTGCTAGAAGTTATTTGTAGTTTACATAGGACATTTCTACTAAAAATATTTCTTCCACTTAACTATCTGCTTCCCCTTCCTTTACAAATACAATGACAATGACAAATTTGTACTCTACAATATCTCAACTATACATCATACTCGGGACAATTCTACTAATATTGATGCAACACCTGCAACCTCTTCCTCCTCCACCTCACCATCTTCTTCCTTTACATCTTCACGAAAGGCAGCAATCCTCTAATTCGCCAAAATGAAGGCATTTCGCCTTCTTCGTCTCGGACGACGCATATTAAGCGTCCTACAGCTATGAAATGGAATACCTGCAAGAGCAACCCCCACTGCCACCTCATCCTCTAGTTCTCTTTCTTCAGTTTCTTTAGCAAGAGTCTCCTTGTTGGCTTCTGCTGCCTCTTCGAAGGGTGTTGAAATGCCAGTGGGAGAGGAAGAGGCAGCAGAAGCCAACAAGGAGACTCCTGCTAAAGAAACTGAAGAAAGAGAACTAGAGGATGAGGTGGCAGTGGGGGTTGCTCTTGCAGGTATTCCATTTCATAGCTGTAGGACGCTTAATATGCGTCGTCCGAGACGAAGAAGGCGAAATGCCTTCATTTTGGCGAATCAGAGGATTGCTGCCTTCCGTGAAGATGTAAAGGAAGAAGATGGTGAGGTGGAGGAGGAAGAAGTTGCAGGTGTTGCATCAATATTAGTAGAATTGTCCCGAGCATGATGTATAGTTGAGATATTGTAGAGTATAAATTTGTCATTGTCATTGTATTTGTAAAGGAAGGGGAAGCAGATAGTTAAGTGGAAGAAATATTTTTAGTAGAAATGTCCTATGTAAACTACAAATAACTTCTAGCAGTTCATTTTTCGTTGATTAGAAATCGCCATATTACTTTAGGTCGGTAGATGATCTGTCTTTTGTTCTGGAATCCTGGAAGTGAGTATATTTTACTCAGGAATTTCATGTATTTGTCAAAAACATTCATATTTTGATTTGGAGAATATTTGTTATTGTGGTTGATACTGTAGCTTCTAAAATGTGGTGTTTTTCGTCTATAGATCTTGTTATATTCAATTGATTCACATCTTATTGATGTGAACTATTTTGCTATCAGAACTTCAGTTTTCTGATATACAAACAGATTTGGCATTTTTACTATTTATCTTGATCCACAAAATTGGGATTTAAGTCTGAGTTGTTGTATGTTAATATTGTAAGTGTATTTTCCCCCCATTTGTTGAAGATATGGCCTTTTGTCTTTTTTCTATTTTGGATGATTTGTTCCCAAAATATGGGAATGGGGAGATTTGAACCAATATCTTTTGTCCTTGGATAATTGTTCCACTTCTTTTTACCCTCTTAAGAGGTTTTTCAGATATTGAATGAATAAGTGCAATTATGTAACATGAGCAATCAAAATTATATCATCTAATTTCAAAATCAAGGCATTAATATGCAGTCAAATATAACAGCTGTGATATACAAACTCAAATTTACTCCAGATTATGGACAAAAGGACAAAGCAGATAACTTCACCGAAAGCTAGCAAAAACCTGGATCATGAATAAAAATATTTACTGGCTAAAAAAGGATGATCTAAAAATATCTAATAATCACAACTTCTTTCCACTCAAACAACAATGGCCATATGGCCTAGTAGCATCTGCATCTTTCTGTGAATTTAGATCCAGGGTTCAAAATACAGTTAATAAAACTTTGCCAAAATTTATATTAAAATATATATATATATATATATATCTTTCCCCCCACTCCCAAAATCTGTACATTATTAGTCTGAGTCTTTGATCTTCAAGCCATGTGTAGAAGGAATAAAGTGCTTAATACAGATAAATATTTTATCAGGAAATGTCATGACAAATTCAATGCAAGCAACACTTTCTAAAGCAGATTCAACACAATATAACCCATTTCTATAACACTGATACTGCAGCAGCACAAAAACTTCAATTTATAATTTATGGTGAATATAAGGACCCCAATTTTTTGTCACAGCACAATCATGAGAAACAACATATTTGATGAGGGTCATTTCACAAGAATATCATTTGTGAAG
Organism: Castanopsis chinensis; assembly: GCA_032878915.1. NCBI lineage: Eukaryota > Viridiplantae > Streptophyta > Magnoliopsida > Fagales > Fagaceae > Castanopsis > Castanopsis chinensis. The sequence goes on from JAVQMG010000081.1 coordinate 225,792, forward strand.
GCACTTAATGGTACCAAGGGCTATATGATAAGTGATAATTTTACAGTAAAATAATACTCACCTCATAGGCATTTGTGTCTGAGAAAAGAACCTGCAACAAAATAAGCATTTGATCAATTTAGATGAAACATCAAGCTACAAAACATTTCTTGGAAATGATACCATAAAGAACAGGAATAAGTTCATTCATCAGGAAGTTTATAGTGCCAGCAGCATCAAAATTGTTTCAGGCTTCAGCCAATGGCTGAAAAAGCATAACCAAAGCTGAATACAATTTGGTTGCTTACCTTCTTTCCAGCCTCCACTTCCCCAACATCAGCACCAACAGAGAGAATCTGAAGCATATTCAGATATATTAAAACTGCCGGTTAAATTATCCAGAGAGATTTTTTAATCTAAAAAAAAAAAAGCCATGTTTTCACAAGACACAAAAGGTTAGCATTTCACATACCTCTCCCATAAGATACCTCTCAAATTTAACAGCTGCTTTGAGAAACAATACTCCACCAGCTGATTTCTGTGGCATAAGACATTTCATCCATCAGCATGCCAGCTAACAACAGATCATGCATGAAATGTGTATTTATACAATGCAGAATTCTTGGCAACCACTATGTAGAAAGCACAAAATGACAACCAGTCAACATGCAACCCTATACAGGTATCCTGGTCACAATGTGAATTTAAGTCATGTGCAGAATGATTAACACCCAAAATCTCTTGTTTGTCCATTCTTCTTTCCCTTAGAGAAATAATGCCAGCTCATACTGGGCTAATTCCCAAGAGATCATCAGGACAAGATCTTCTTTTCAAGAGATGCTTGTATCTTGTAATTCTTCTGTATATGCATGGGTAGCACAAGCCATTGTAGAGAATTCAGTTATTCTTTTCTGTTTTTTTTTTTTTTTTAAAGGTAAGTTACACACCCAGTGAGTCTTGATTCTCTTCAACCCAATTTCTCAGGAGAATGCAAGCTACGTTTGAGTTACATCAATGAATTCAAACATAAAGAACTAGAGCTCATTTCAAGCAGCTTCTGGCAGCATTGGAATCAGATTGTTTCTGTTGACTTGATTTGTCCGATAACAAATGCAAAACAAAATAAGGATCCTCCTGCTGGAAATTAGATCCTACTCTGTCTCCCCTTGCATTTGGCAACACAAAGAGGCACAATCAGACTGTCTCAATTACTATCATTATTGTTGACACAACATTTTGTCTGGACTTGCCTTAAATTATGGACACTTTTCTTGTGTGATCACTAGTCCCCACCTAAAGAGATGATTTTCTTATGCCAGTTTTGTGGGTGGATGAAAGAGACAGAGAGGTTTTGCCCAAAATCTTTGCTACATATTAGATTCACAAGGGTCTTCTTTACTAGACACTTTAGAGGTTGAACATTAATCAAAGGTGAGTTGCACATCTCCTTTTGTACACACACACACACATATATATATATATATATATATACTACTTTGGTGTATCTATGTAACAAAGCTAAAGTTTTAGGCTGAGTCCCTGCATTCAAAGGTTTTGCCTTTCAGGCAATTGACGAGTTAGACTCAAAGATGAATACCCCAACTTGGCACCCTAAACCGAGTTGAACAACACAGTGATACAAACCCCATGGGTAGAACTTACCCTTAAAAACCGGCTTGCAAGAGGAGGGTGCCCAAAAGCTTATATATGCACATGGTTAAGCTTACACTTAATCCATGTGGGATACTAGGATCATAACACACAGCTTACATTTTAATATGAATAAAGGAAGGATGACTTCATATTGTTGCCATCTCTGAGCTCTAAAATTCAAAGACCAATACACAAGGTCTCAAGTGTTTCACAATCAGGATTAAACTATATAGACATAGCTGCCAAGGATTAATGTATATAGTTACAACATGGTACCCAGTACCCACAAATATTATTAAACAAGATTGGTATGAATACCCAAAGCATGGCTTCAACGGGAAATAAATTCAATTTAAAAAAACAATCAACTCAGTAAAAGAAGAAGTCACACTACATAATAAGAAGAAGAAGAAGTCACACTACATAACATAAGCGGTAAAAGCAGTCATACCTCAGGCAACTCCTCAAGACGAACAAGTACTCTATCAGCTTGTGGAACCACCTGCAGCCCAAAATTACCACCACTAAGCATAAAATTCAAACCCATTCAATGTTTGACAGCAATCAACAATACCCAGATGATTTAAGACCAAAAAAAAAAAATAGTAACCATGAATTTGACATAGAAAGTGGTAACCCATCTATGTAAAAAAATTCAGCAAAACAATTAATTAAAAAAAAAAAAAAAACAGAAAACCTTGGTGGGTTCCCATTTCTTTGAAATTGCGTTGACTCTGACAGAGTTTCTCCGCAGACCTGTTCAAGACCCAGATACAAAAAACCATTCAAAAAGAATTCTAGAAAGAAAATGTTTGTTAAACAAAAACAAAAACAAAAGGGGTTGAAAGTTAACTTGTATAAGCTTTAGAATTTAGTACCTAGTGCTGTTGTTGTTGTTGTTGTTGTTGTTGTGGAGTCCGGACTCCGGAGGGCAAAACCCTTTTAAAAGCTTTAGAACCGCACGTGTGGGCTCGATGTACACGTGTTTGTTTAGTTGAACCGTTAACTATCTATAACAATACCTAGGCGTTCTGGAGGGTTCGTGAGTGCACCACGGTCTCCTCTTACCTTTATTTTGAAAATATATTATTTTGTGAGGAAAAAAAAAAGATTGATATTATTGTATTTGGGAGCGTTATAGTAACTTGTAACTTGTAAGATTGAATATATTTTGTTTGCTTAACTAAATAAAATTGTCCAATCAAGAACAATGTAACTTGACTCGTTGGCAACTTTCAGTTTTTTTAAATAAGATATTTAGAGGTCAAATATTTTCCTTCTTGTTGTAATTATTAAATTATTAAAAACAAAAACACAAAATTATTCTATGAAAAATATAACTTTTGGTCTTTCTTATATGTTTTTTCAATCAAATTAGTAATTGATTAAATCTTTTATTATCAAGTAAGTGACATGAATTCGAACCCTAAGATTCTTAACTATACCAAAAACTAACTAATGTCTTGAATTAATAAAAAAAAATATCTATCATAGAGTAAACACTATAGATTTAAATCTTGTTATAAAAAAAAATCCATATGAGGAATTACAAAAATAACATTACTACACAATAAATAACTCTTAATTTTTTTTCATTGTTATTAAATTTGTCGTATATATAGATATAAGTGATTTTACTTTGATAAATAAAATAACAAAGAGGAAATTAAATTAAACATTAGAGTTTTAGTAGCTTGCCCGAGTGAGCTTAATCTCGGTAGAGCAAAGTCACAGCGCCAATCAAGGAACAAAATTCCAAAATTGCAAACATGCTTAAAATAACATTTAAAGCAAGCCCACTCTAGCAAGTACATCCTATCTTTCAACCTTGTTTTAAAAATGGATTTATTGGTAAGCTAAATACAACTTAATGAAATTTTGATGATCCAAATTTTTATTAGGATAAACTATATATTTGGCCTCTATCATTTATCTCATATATTTCAGTTTGGTCTATAACATTTCAATTGTGTCAATTTAATTTATAACTTTTTAGTTTTGTGGCAATTTAGCCTCTGTTATTATATCTTGGATGAAAATTAGTAACATGGCAAATGGTGAAAATAAAATTTTAGGTTATTCTCACATCAATAGAAGCTAATTTTTTATTTTGGCCATTAGACATGTCATTAATTTTCATTCAAAAGATAACAGTAGGGACTAAATTGACACAGTACTGAAATGTTAGGAACTAAATTAACACAATTAAAAGTTTAGGGATCAAATTGAAATATGATGTATAGAATAGGAACCAAAAACATATTTTACTCTTTTCATTAATTACAATTTGTTTACATCAGCCTTACCATAAAAGGCAATCTTCTAATTACAATTGCTTTTTTTTTTTTTTTGAGGGAAAAATTACAATTGCTAATTAACAAAGCATTCTATATTTGGTTTTATTTTTTACTGAAAAATGTTGGTGTATTTGGGTTGGTTTAATTTTTTTATTATATATTTGAGCTTTTAAAAACAATATTTTAGCTTAATAATGTGCACATTTAGTATAACTAATTTCTCAACTTTGAAATTCTGGTTGTTTGAAAAAAAAATGTACTTAATTTTTTTTTTTTAAAGTTGTATTTATTAAAAAGTATGATATAGCTTAATCTTTTTTTTTTTTTTGGGTACAATTATACTTTTGTTTTGTCAACTTTCACCAAGTGAAGTGTTTTTTAGTTTTTAGTTTTTAGTTTTTACCACATAATAGGGTAGTTAACACCTCCATAAATTTACAAATTACAATAAGGATAGGAGGGCCTGAAAACAATTAAAACAAAAAACAAAAAAGAGAAATCCCTACAACTATATTATGGCCTTTGCCAAAGGGTTTGTGCAATAATTACCTACAACAAATGAAGTTTTTATTTGCTTAAAACCATTTTCTTCCTCCAGTTATTTTCCTATATTTAATTGAGTTGGGTTCAAGTTACACCTGGTGTACCTCTAAACAATGTTACACCACTCAATAACTTGTTGTTAAATTAATATTTTGAAAATCCAACCGTTAAATTACTTGTTCTATATGTTCTTAACATGCATGCCAATTTTCATATTCATCGGAAACTATTTACCATTTGATCCATAAACTCATATTTTATGCATTATTTTAAACTACAAAAATTTGAATTTTAACAATTGATTGATGGCATGGCTATTAATTTTTGATCATCTTGAAATTTTGCAAGCATGAAAAATATACTAAGATAATGTAATCTAACGGTGGATTTGTTAATATTTTCATCCAATTAAAAATTATTGAATGGTGTAACATTACTTAGAGTTACATCAGGTGTAGTTTAAACCCAACTCATTTTAATTCTATGTTCTTTTTAATTCTTTTCCATTTATTACTTCGTTTAATTTTTTCTTTCTTTTTTTGGGAACTGTTCTTTCCCATTTCTTCACAAACTCTCACCGCATGTATTAGAGGGCCTGCAACAAAGTCTATTAAAATAGGGCCCATCATAGTTTTACGACATAGGCCTTTTTCAATAATGAAACATGGTACACAAATACATGCTCTCAAGTCTCAAGTTTTACTTGCATACTGCACTCCCAAATTTCTGTCAAAGCAGGGCCCATCAGAATTCTATATTTATTTTGAGATCCGCTCCATTTTAAACGGGGTTATTGCTGCTTATATGTTCAAGTAATTTTAATAGGTCAAAATTTATTCAAATTATTTTTTTATAGGAAAACTTATATTTTACTTAAAAAATTGTCCTTAAATTTTATTCTAGATAATTGTGATATATCTCCATCTCTTTATTTAAGCTAGTTAAAAAAAAAAAAAAAAATCGATCAAATGAATTTTTTCATTTGTATTATATTGTTGTAAATTAATTGCTAAGATTTATTTCTAAGCTTTATAAATAATTTTTTAAAAAAAAATAGGTGATAAGCTTTAGCCATATGAAAGAGTGGCAGCAACAATTTCCTAATAGTAGTAATTTTTTTTGTGCTAATCCTAATAGTAGTATAAGTTGTATAACTGCATACTTTAAAAGACAACTTTCCTTCAAGTTGAGTTATGTTTGATTCTAAAAATAATAATAAGTTATGTTTGGTTCAAATGACTGTCTAAACTATTCATGTTTATCTAAACATGCAATTAGTGTGAATATTCAATCAAATTGTCAAATCATTGGTCCAATGAAGAGAAAATTTGGATAACTTTTGCACCACAAATTTTTGTCAAAATTTTGAAATGGTTAACTTTTTGAGTGGTGAAGTTAAAGTAATGAATTTATATAAACGTAGTTGTCTATCACTCAATGTCAACCACTTTCTGAAATGTGACAAATGTTGTGTTCATCAAGTTTTCCAAATACCCATTAATATTGCAAGATAATCAATCCAAGCACCGAGTATTAATTCAGAGACGCATTAAAATTCCAACATAATCCCAACTGATACGCATGGTACAAGTCTTTCGGGTTTGTAACTCTTAAAATCGAAGATGCATGGCTTATTTTATTGTCTTTGTCCTCTCTATATAAATACCAATCACTTGGCAAACCATCTCTATCTATCACAATCCCAAACAAAGGTTGCAGCTTGGCTCTTGTAGACTTTAGAGAGCTTCTCGATGTGGTAACCATGGCTTTTGGCTCAGGTTTATGGTTGTGGGAAGGATGGTTGTGTCTTTATTAAAGAAGCTTCATTTGCTTCATGGTAGTGTCTCACTCTTCCCCTTTTATTTTTTTCTTTTTTCATCATATTGTCTTTCTCTCACAATTACATTTCATTTTCTTTCAACCATTTACTCTCATATTCTCACACTGGCTTTTGCATCTGGATGCAGCTCTTCACTCTGGAATTTCAGGGAAGTCGCTTTGAGTCATGGTGGGCTTTTTTTGCTCAATAATACTGTTTTTAATTTTTTTTTTTGGCAAAATAGTATTGTTTGATGAGAATAGATTCACCAGTATGTAGCTTGCAAAAGCTGGTGAGAATTCTTTTGCAGATAGTCTCTAAGGGGTCCTTTTTCCTCCAACTCTATTGGAGTGCTTTGTAACTCCTCCACTAAGCTCTTCCATAATTGTCTAATTATGGATGCATAACCTGTTTGCTCACAAACTTATTTTGTATGACATCTCGAGAAAAAAAAAGGTTATTTATCAAATAAGTTTTAAATAGTTCTATTTTGCCAAATAAGTTTTAAATAGTGTTTTTTTAAGCAAAAAAATAAAGCCAGTTAGAGAGCTTTAGAGTATGTTTGGTAACTGTTTTTTCTCTTTATTTTCTGTTTTCAAAAATAATTTTTTATTTTTGCGACAAAAAATTGGCAACCCAAAATGGACAAAAAAAAAAAAAAACTGTTTTCAAAACTCAATTTGTGAAGAAAACTGAAAACATGTAAAGGATTGTTTTCAGTTTATAATTTTCAAAAGTAAATGAAAACATGCATTTAATTTAATGAATCTGTCTCATTTAATGAGTTAATATTAGAGTAAAATCCTAATAACAACATATTTTAGTATTTTTTATTTTTTTTTCTTCAAAAAACTCTTTTTTTTATTTCAACTAACCAAACATGTTTTTTATTTCAAAAATACAAGAAAATTATTTTTTCTTTATGCTTCCAAAAACAAATTTTTGAAAGTAGAAACAAAAACTGTTATCAAACATAAACTTAGTTTTTGATTATTTAGGTGCCCTCCCTACCCTTATCTCTCGTTCTTAGTCATGTTCATAGTTCTTGCAAGTTTTAACATGGAGGTTAGCTGAAGTTGTATAATGAAGATTGAAGTCTTCTCTTGATACTTGCCAATCTATTGTTTAGTTGAGTGATATTCTTAACACTCTATGACTCTATGGTTGTGATCTAGTTAATAATCATTGTACAGACCAAGAGTACTAGCCTGTTACCAATCTAGTGGCCCACTCACCAGGTATTCTTGATCTATTTTAATATTAAGTCAAGCCCAGTTATGCCTACCCAAACATTTGGATGCCCGTTGAACATTAAACATAGTTCTTGCAAATTTTAACATGGAGGTTAGCTGATGTTGTATAATGAAGATTGAAGTCTTCTCTTGATACTTGCCAATCTATTATTTAGTTGAGTGATATTCTTAACACTCTATGACTCTATGGTTGTGATCTAGTTAATAATCATTGTACAGACCAAGAGTACTAGCCTGTTACCAATCTGGTGGCCCACTCACCAGGTATTCTTGATCTATTTTGATACAAAGTCAAGTCCAGTTATGCCCGCCGAACATTAAACAGTATCCGGTGTAAGTTTCAAGGAAGTCATGTCAGCGATACATAGAAAATCCCATTTGGTCAGGAATATACCACAGGACCCCCTTTCATCATTACAACCCCCACTAAAGAGAGGCTATAAATAAAAGAAGACAGACACAAATCAAGGGTTGGAAAAAATTGGGAGGGTGAGACACAAGAGGAGTAAGGAAAAGAAGACAGACACAAATCAAGGGTTGCAATTTTTTTTTTTTTTTTGGTTTCAAGTAAAAGCATGGTAGAAATAATGGACTTGAAAAGTGATAAAGGTATATTTTATTTTGTCTTGTTTTGATTTAATTAATGTTTTGAAAGAATGTTTAATTATTTGTGGTGATATATTTGCTCTCAAATAAAACTATATAAAAATGTATTGCCGTATTTATTTATTTTTTTGCTCTTTACAATATTTATTGTTAATTTTCATTAATATAATATTTTTTTCAATGAGTGTCCATAATCAACCCAAAAAAAATTTAAGACTAAAATTTTGTAGTTACTGTTGTTGTTATACATAGTCAATCCCAAAAAAAAATTAAATAAATAAATATTAAAAAATTTGGTATTAAAACTTTGTTGTTACATTGTTGTGCCTAAACATAAGAGTTTTGTGATCAAGTGTACCATAGGCATTTAAGAAGACATACAAAATTGTAAACATGGTGCATGTCGATAAAAAAAATTGTACAATTATACTTTTGTTTTGTCAACTTTCACCAAGTGAAGTGCTTTTTAGTTTTTACAATATTATAGGGTAGTTAACACCTCCATAAATGTGCAAATAGTTGCTTACGAATTACAATAAGAATAGGAGGGCCTGAATACAATTTAAAAAAAAAAAATCAAAAAAGAGAAATCCCTACAACTATACTATGGCCTTTGCCAACATAAGGAACCCAACCTGACGGGTTGAGTTAGTTTCCTTCTTTTTTCTTTTTTTTTTCCTCTGAAGTTTGGATTGTCCATTGGGTTTGAATTGACAAAATTTTCAGACAAAGTAACCAAACCCAACCCAACCCATGCTATTAATGGTTTAAAAAATATATATTACTTAAATTTGTTAGTTTGATTTATTTTAGTATTCTAAAACTTAATTTTGATAAAATTAGAACATTCTGTTCAATTATTGAAATTGTAATAATTAATTGTATAATGGGTTAAATATTCTAATTATACCCGAACTTCTATTAAGTATGATAAAATAATCCCAACCTGATGATCCAACTGGATTCTCAAAAAAAATAAAAACCTTGATGATCCAACTGGATTCTCAAAAAAAATAAAAACCTTGATGATCCAACTCAATCCCTTTGAGTTGAGGTGGGTTGGTTTTTGGAGTTACTATTAATTGGGTTGGGTTGAAAAATTTTCAACCTAAAAAGGCTGTGTTGGATTAAAAAATATTTGGAAGTGGTGGGATTGTTGATTGTTGCCTGTCATGATAGAAAGGCACTAGAGGCACTCAATGTGACCCTAAGAAGTAAGAACTAAAAAGTTTACCTAAGGTTTTTGAGCCCAAAACTATATATCCTTTAATTATTGATTTAGAAGGTAATGATGAGTGTTACAGTTATCTAGTAGTACTATATATTAAAAAAAAAAAAAAAAAAAACATGATCATATTCACTGAATTCATTTAGAGCTGCAATTTTGATCACGCCCTCTTGCTATTGGATCTACTATACCTACCAATATTGAATGGAGACGTCATTGGCTGAGTTGACTCAATAACATTCCTAGTAACTTCAATGATGAAAGTCCTATGCCTAGTAATATGCATTTTATAAAAATTGGAGAGGATGATAACCTTGAATGAATAATATTATGGTCACTACAAATGTGTCAAACTTTTAATATATATATATATATAAAATGACATTCTTAACAAGTGCACTTAGAGCATTTGTTAATAGATCATTTTAGGGAAAAAAAAAAAAAAAAAAACCTTTGTTGAGATAGTTACAATATGATACTAACCATTTCTCTCCTTTAAGCTCTAAATACTTTGTGCATGGAGAGATATCAATTCAGCTACAAGGTCCTTTTTAAGAAAGTTTCAATATTATTTTCCTAGGATATATAAAAAGTTGTGACAAAGTTTTTTTTTTTTTTTTTCCTTTTTCAAAAAAAAAAAAAGAACTATTTTCTAAACCAATACTTTCAGAGCATCTGTTAACTTTTCCTTAATTAAAAAGTGATCAAAATAAACTATTTACTTAATTATTGATGTATCATGGATCACATTTATTATCTTGCTATTTTGTAAGTCTTTTATAATAAAATTGATAATAATTTTAGTTTTTCTTTATATGAATACTATTAGCATCTCCAATGCCATGTCAAAAGCTTTCTATCTCTTGGTGTTTTTAGTAGAGATATAGAGTTCTAACCCCGCAAGGATCCAACTATAAAATTATTCTAACAAAAAATAAAACCAATGCCATGATTACATGCATTGCTTTGAGAGAGAGAGAGAGAGAGAGAGAGAGAGATTAATTTTATCAGGTGAGCTGCACCCTGTAGGCCAACAAAACATTAAAACTTTGGAGTAGAAACCTGCAACATACTTCATTTAAGGTGGAGAATGGGCCACCTGATGATGATGACATAGTTATTAGGAAAAAAAAGTAAAATGATAGTAGTAAAAAACTGAACCCAATAGAATATATAAACAACACCTAGTAATTTAAAAAATATCTGCATATCTGTCCCTCTGTGTTGCTTCCTTTGGACTCTTGGCATGCCTTCCAAAACTATAGTGTTGGTATTGTTTACTCTGAACCGAAGGCTCTCATGCTACTCCCGTCCATAAAAGCATTTACTCAAGTAGGACAAATCTCCCAATAAACTAGCGGTAACACCAGCACTCTTTTATGCCTTTTGTTTCTCTTCCCTACAATTATGCTTACTATCTAATTTTATTTTATTTTTTAAAGAACTATAATAATATATTTTGCACGAATATTAAAAGGGCAAGCCAAATGTATCCATAAGAGAAGGATGCAGGTTAGTCACATCTGCTTCATGAGACTTTTTCCAGGTGAGTGTACTATCCTTCAAGTTCATAAACTCTTTTTTTTTTTTTTTTCCTTAATGTTTTGGGAGAGAAAAAAAGAGTCGCTGCATATATATATATATATATATATATATATATCAACAAATGCATATTGCAAACTTCATCATATATTCAGGTACTTTAAAGAAATATCAACTCAATGGTACATTCATTTCGTCAAAAGCTTTGTAACTCAACTAACACATCATGGTGTTTCCAATGACCCTCTACCCTATTGTAATCGATTTTTTCTTTCATCTTCAAAGGAAAATTGTCCTTTCTATTTTTGCTTCAAAAAAGAGTTTCTTTCATAATGAAAATCTAATTTTCAAAAAACATAAGTGTAAATAGGTTCACAGGTTCATGTCCTTTAATTTCCATTCCATTGAACAAAGAATGATGACTACTTCAAAATGATGCGGTGTCCACAATAATAACCTTTGGATCCGTGAAATACCAAATCTTCCCAATGAAGTATATAAGATCTTGGCCCAATAGAACTCAGGTGAGAGTGGTCTTAAAACTTAAATAATGCCACTGCAGTCCTCCATGCCGTAGGATTTCCACTCCAAGACAAAAGGACAATGCTCCTCAGTCACTAGAACTAGAAAACTTTATCCAGAAGTCCTGGATAAATAGCATAGATTTCCTTTTTTTTTTTTTACCTCCCCTTTCTTGGTAAATCTTAAAAGTTTTAAACTAATAATACTTGCCCTGGCCTAGCTAATGTTCCCTAGTTGCTTTCAATGGGTAGTTTCAGGGATTACTTTTTCAGTACTTGCTATAGGCAGGTATCTGATGGTCATAACATGGTCAAGGCTGTAAGTTAAATAGGATCTGCTACATACGAGTGCATCTTAAAATTGGTCATTATAATGGTAACGCTATGCCTTTAATCACATTGTGATGGAATGGTTCCATTGAACAGGGGTACCTAAAAGCTATGTCAAAATCTTGCAAACCCAGCTAAAAATCCTGCTTCCAAGCTTTTGAGAATCCTACAAAATTTGATCCGGAAAGATTAAATTCTTTAAGTAATCTAGTTTGGAATCAACAATCAAATCACTTTCATAAACTACATCACAACTAGCATATTCCATCCAAATGATGGACAGCAATTACCCAATTTCAGTACCTCGCTCATCATGAAAATGCCTTTTTGCATATTGATGGTGTGGCAATAATATTGATGACAATCCTTTCTAGTTTTTATTACAAAATTTTATGTGCTGGAATTTCAACAGGGAAACTACAAGATGCATATGCCTCTTTTCTTAATTCTCTGGAGCCAACTTATAGAATATCATAGTACCGAGGCACAAAACTTTTACTGTTTTACAACAAATATATGGGCACAAAATATTTAAAGAAAAAACCTTTACCTATTTATATATGTATTTACATATCCATCAAAAAGATGAAATTTCTGGATTTCAGGAGGAAGCCTCGGCAACACCCTCACAAACATCTCTGCAAATTGGGCATACACCAAATCACCAGCAAAGTAACAGAAGGGGCAACGTTACATTAGAAAATAATTAAACTTAATTCATAAGGCAGACCCCAGTAAAATGATAAAATGACAGCATGAATGAATTAAAGATACCCGTGTATTTCCTTGAGCCATTTATCAATGCATGACATACGAAATTCATGACAACACGGGAGAACTCTAATTCTTTCCCCTTCCTCGTACTCAGCCAGGCAAATGTAACACCTGTTATTGATGGCAACATATACAAGGACCTTGAATAAGTTCAGAAGATGAACAAAGATTATGCAATTTTCACGGTAAACTGTTGAAGAAATAGTGGGAATCATTCAAATGTATACTTCAAGAATAACCACAAGAAGAGGAACAGCAACAACATCTTCCAAACTTCCAAAGAAAAATTGTACACGTAGTCAATATATAACTATTAGATCACTCAACTTTGGAAAATGCGTAGAAATCCGTTAACAATGCAAATAATAAATTATCTATGTGAAGCAAATTTCAGTTAAATATATTCTAAAATTTATGTACAATTAGGCTCTTTAAGATCTAAGTTAGTTTGGTTTCAGAGAAGAAACAAGAAAAAAGAAACTACTGAATTTCCCTCATATACCCTCATGTAAGCAACACATCCATGTAAACAAACCAAACCTATATGATGCATACTTCCTTTTTTCTTTTTCTTTTTCCACATGGTTTTGTTTTTCGCCAAATTGACATATACCAAATAAACTTACTGGGCTCCATTTAGAGTTGCCTCGGCCTTCTTGTGATTCTTGAGAGGAAATGAGTCTACAACATCCACTGGAGCTGGCAGTGAAAGCACAGACGGCGAATCAGACACCGGGTGGTGATGGATTTCATCCAAGACCTGCATTTTGAAATTTATGATATTACTAAATTGTTTAATTAAAAGTGTGAACTAAAAAAGATAGGGAGAAAGAGAGAGAGAGAGCCTGCCAGCCATCCTCTTATAATTCAGTTTTTTGCAAATGGCATGTGACAGTTCTACAATTCTATATAAGCAAAGTATGACAGCGCACTAAATAGTAATCATTAAATTAGACTAATGTTCACCTCCCTCCTCCACTTGCCAGTCATTTAAACTAAGAATTATGGGCATTAGATAGTCTAACCCCCTTCACATTATTACCAAAAGCCCATGCTCTCTTAGATTTTGTTTTACACACGGTTAAGTCAAGATCATGGGAGGAGGATGGGGGGAGAGGAAACGACTTAAAAAACTATTATTCAGTGATATTGAAATTTTAAGGTCTACTTCATGGCTTAGTTAACATGCTTTCCTTAGTCTGAAGGGGAACTCATGTACATTGCTATTCTCACACTTGATTCTGTTAAGTTCTCTTTTTTCTTTTTTAAAGCTAAAATATACTATTCATCCCAACTTGGTCCAGGTTCAAAATCCATCCATCATTTTTTTTTAAAGCATATTTCAACCCTTTTTTTTGTTATTATTTTTTAGGGGCAGACTATTCTACTCTTCAACAACTTTCTGGGAAAATACAATATACAAGTCCCCAATTACGCATGATTATGGACGTATATGCAAGGAGACAGCCCAACCAGTGATCTTAAGGATGGAGCCTGCTAACAGTTTGGGCATAAGGTCTAGGATTTATTGAATTTTTTATGTAATCAGTTAAACTTTCTTTTCTTTTCTTTTCCTACTTGCTTTAGGAATTTAATTCCTTTTCTACGAGGTGGTAGAATTAATTTTATTGGTTAGAATTGTATTTTTTTCTTAATAGGGTAACAAGTTTGGTGTGTGTATATATATATATGCTATCGGTAAGTTTGGAAAATATATATAAAGAACCTAGAGTTTAGAATTGTTTCAAAGTATACTTGAATAATAAAATTTATTGCTGGAGTTTTTTTTTTTTTCCCCTACAAAAGTTTGGGGTTGATTCCGTACAACCCTATGGATTGATTCCTAGGTGTTAAATTTGTGCTGTATCACTATTCAATCCCTAGGTGTTAAATTTGTGCTGTATCACTATCACCTCCATTGCATCATCCTCATCCTTTTATTCAACAACCTACAAATCCTAAAAGAAACCAAGATTCCAAAATATCCAAAAATTCATCCCCAAATACCATAAAATTATTTTTCAAGCTTTATTCCAACTAAATCTAAGGGTCCACTTCACTTACCCTATCAAACTTTATCCCAGCTGTTGTACATTTAAAAGGTACGAAAGATTGCTCCACTGCCTCTCTAAATTGAGGGTTTTGTCACAATGGCTTAACTTTATAAATTTAAAATGATGTTTGGACAGTGTGCCAAAAAAAAAAGGTCAAATGACAGTAACATGTTCAATTTCTGTTTATTTCAGTTGACAGAACATAACGGTTTGGTCAGATTAAAAAACTAATGAAACTACAGGGTTCACATTGTTCCTATGGAACTCAGGACAAAATCATTTGGCTGTTTGATTGAGGTTTTAGTTCACCAGTTACCATTATTCTTTGGACAAGCAAATTACAATGTCCATCCTCTTTGATCAAATTACCCTTAAGCAGATCAATTCTTTAATCCCCAAAAAGCTATTATTTCCTACTCCAACTCATCAAAATTCATCTAAAAATTAAGTGTACAATTTGATATGTAAATATATATTAGCAGGAAAATAATTTAAGCATAAGAATATCTGGAACTAACAATGAAATCCAATTACTATGTGCAACCAAACTTTATACTGTAAGAACAGCAAATGCACCAAGCATCAAGGAGCAGTTCAGAACAACAGCCAATGCTGCCAATCAATTTGTAAACAGAAATTTAATCACTAATAAGCAGAATTACATTCAGACAACTTCTATAAATCTCAACTTATTAACCTGAGAAAGAAAAAATATCTGTTTTATTTGTAACTTTTACGCGGACCCAGTAGATTTTGAACCCATGACCTTACCCTTCACCCTTTCTTATGAGGAACGCTAGAGCTCACTGGCAGCAACAAAAAATTTATTTGATTGAGTACACCCAAAAAACTCAGTGCTTAAAACAACCAACAGAAGATTCAACAAAAAGCTGATATTTTATAATACGTAAAAGCTAAAAGTAAGAAAGTTAGCTTATAATTCAATGCCAAACGGACACTAAATGTAGCATTTCATTAACTTTTGACGCTAAAAGTTTCCCATAAAAGAATGTAATAAAACTTTATATATAAACCAGATAAAATAAAACAATATCTGACTTGAGAAATCTACCTCAAATAGTGCATCAGCAAGCATGAGTATTTGAAAGATACTCGCATGAATACTAGGCTCTTCAGCTAAAAAGAACGTCCCACAAGTGCATCTACTATTAGGGTGGAGTCCTGTTGCACGGAAAGACATGCCTATCTTCATCATCCAGGTCACTATGGACTCTTTCTGAACTCTGCAAGAATAGAAATGCACATGAATAAAGGACAAAAATATAGCAGCTGCAGGTGAAAGCAGAAAAAATCCATACCCTGAACTGAAGGAAAGCGAACAACAGGCTATATAAAAGAGGGGGAAAAGGCAAATATTTACGCAAAAACAAAGACATCATCATGCACTCATTGCATCACTCTTCCAAAAGAACTGGAAAACAACTTCATATAAAATAGTTCTTTGTTCCAATTGACACAGTACAAAGGGACAAAACAGAAACGAAGCAACGCAAAAATTAAAGAACAGAAAAATAAAGGATAGGAAACCTAAAAGTCAACACCCATTATTGCTTGGAGTCAGAACCAAGCAAGAGAGAAAACCTCTAGATTTCAACATCTAGGGTTGGTTGGAGTCAGCACCAATAGGAGTCAACATTTTGTGGGAAATTTTATTAATCAATCAAACTGTGATATGTGATCAGTCTCCATAGGAGTACAATACAATACTAAGATTAAACCTAATTCTAATTGACAGAGGAAACCCCAATTCTAATTGATTTGGGAGATCCCAAACATTGAATTACAAAACATAAATTTGACTCTAAATACGACTGAATTAGTTTTTTTTTTTTTTTTTAGAGACTAAATTAAAATAATTATTTAGCTTAGCTTACCAAAACGATACAATCATGCAACTCAAAAATTAAAGTCTAGAAAATAAAGGATAGGATACCTAGGAATTACCACCTAGGCTTGGTTCAAGCCAACACCAAGCAAGACAGAAAACTCTAGGAGTAAGGACCTAGGGTCGGTTGGAGTCAGCATCAAACCATTGGAAATCCAAGAGAAATTTTATTAACCAATTAACTTGTAATTTGTTTCCATAGGAGTATAATACTGTGGTTATATAGACTACTAGGACTAATCCTAATTCTAATTGACATAGGAAACACAAATTCTCGTTGATAATTTAGGAGATCCTAATATTGAATTACAAAAATAGCTTTGACTCTGATAAATTAAATGCTTAAAATAAAATGCAAATTACTCCAATTAAATAAGACTAAATCAAAATATATATTTCTTTGCGCTTCCTCGTAACGCTTTCTACAAACCATTTGCTTATAAGCAAACCTTAGGAAGAAAGTAACATAAGAGCATGGGAAATGCACTTTTGCAAAGGAAACAAGAAAAGATCATCAATTTAACACCATGCAGTATTATAGAGACTAGACCTACTAAGCTACTAATCCTTTAAATAATATAAAGCACTGTACAAATTCCACACATTTACATAAGAGGACATATTGAATAAAGTAATAATTCCAGAACTGCAGCTTTAAAGCCAGCCCTGAATTAAATAATAAATGAAAAAAGGTTGGACCAGATTGACATCTAGTTTGAAACTTCGTGTTACTACCTATTATTGTTCTCACCCGCCCCCGAATAAGCAGTAATGCGCGGTGAGAACTTCACTACATAAATGAGTCATCCACAATGCTAAAATAACATATTACAAGTTTTAATTTTCTTGCATGGACTACAAGAGGAACAAATTAGGGTTGGAGCTCGCCCATGAACCCCATAAAGTGGCAAGATTTGGTTGGCAAACTCAAGGGGAATTTCTTTACTCTAATTCTAAAACGTCACTTGAATTTTTTGAAAAAGATATCCCACTGCTGTCCAGTCCATTCCTACCACATCGTGGGGTTGGACAGGAAGGCTCCAACCAACCTTGTCCTTTTAGGTGGAAGTGTGGAAGATATTCCAAGATGGCCCACTTTTAGGGATACTTTATTAAGGGGAGCCTTCTTTTCTAGAGGTCTTGCTGTTGATTTAATGAGATGATTTTCCACCTACAGTTAAAGAATTTACGAATTTAACATCACTGTTAAAACTGACATTGTGATGGTTCAATTTAACTTATAAAATGACAAAGTTCTGTGATAACAAAAATGACATGAACAAAACCACCAGCTACTAAGATAGATCTTCCCAACTCATCATACAACAAACAGTATTACTCACAATTTTTTATTGGTAAGTTACGCAGACATACCTAGTGAGTTTTGAACAGGCACAATTTGAGCTGGAGTATTCATACCTCCACCTTCAAACAGTATTACTTACAATTTTTTATTGGTAAGTTATGCAGACAAACCTAGTGAGTTTTAAACCCAAAACCTTACCTCCACCTTTCTCTTACAAGAGGAGGAGGCACAATTTGAGCTGGAGTATTCTTATACTTCACTTATAAATAAGTCAGACTATTTACCACAAAGCAGCCACTCAGAAGAGGGAATAGCCAACCTACAATGCTAACTACACAACATTAACCTTTTTTTTCCTATCATCTACAATTATTGTAGCCCAGTAGTGTGAATGCAAAAAAGAGTAGCACCCATTGATCTATACATTTCAAGAGATGTATATCAAAGAGGCAAATTTGTTTGAAGAACTTACCATACTTCCCAACGAAACCGGCCTTCTTGGTTCTCTTAGTCTGCATACCAACAGAATGATCAAGACAGAAGGTAAGGCACAAACCATGGAAAAAAAAAATCAAAAGGCAACCCAGAAAGAATCATTTTCATATCTATGATTAATACCAACCAACAATAAACACATCCATTACCGGTGAACAGGAACAAAGAAACAACACTAGAATCAAAAGCTCAAGGGAAAAAAAAAATATCACACTGCTATTAATCACATAATAAAAGAGAGACTTCCAAAACATTATGAAATAAGTCATCTCATTACATACAAAATCAGTAAGAAATCACATAGATCAGATTACAACACATGCTTTCACAAAAATAGGACAATAAAACAGCAGCCTAGGATATCAAACTACAAAGTAGACCCATAAAGCAGTGCACAAGTACTACCACTCTTAAGTAGTATGGACATTTTCAGAAGCAAAATGTACACATCCCAAAAAATCGGTTAAACCTATTCATATCAACCCAATTGGAAACACAACTTTTAGTTACCACCCAACATAGCATGTCCAAAATTATAGGATCTCCATACCATTACAAACAGAACCACCCTATACTCCAATACACACTATTACAGCACATCGAAACATATAAACCTTAAACCATTGTCTTCTGGGCAAAAAGAACTCAATCATTAATAATACAATTGTTCAAACAGAATTGAGCTATTTTCTTTTAATATTACTTCAGCAATTAAAAATTCCAACAAAATATAAACAACCCAGAAAATCTTTAATAGATTCAAACCCTCTAAGCTACTTAAACCATCTATTTCAATTGGTTTGCTTAAGCTGATTTCAAATCAAATATTTTCAAAAAAAACCATATAATAATATCCAAACAGGAAAAAATCATCAGATTCAAGCTAAGAGAGAGTACCATTTTGGTTGGGGCTTAGGAGGAGCTGGAAACCTTAGACGATGAACTCTCTCTGTTCGCGAGCGGCCAAGCTAAGCGTATCGTTTCGTTAATTGCTTTATATATATATATATATATATATGTATTTATAAATAGAGACAAAGAGAGAGAGAGAGAGAGAGAGAGAGAGAGAGGCCACTGGGGTTTATGTTTTCTCTTTGAGGCCTGTGTTCATGGGCCGGGTTTGTGAACCCGAAGGCCTATGAGTTCCCAACTTCTCTTTTGGATTTTATTTTAAGACAAAATTGCAAATTTTTACCATATATAAAGCTTGGGCTAAATTTGATTTTCTTCCCTCAAATATAATATAATTATTAATTCTCTTTGTATAATTATAATTTTTTTTATAGAATTTTAGTTGTAGTGTTTAATATTTATAGAAAAATAATAAGTTAATAATCAAGTACAAGTAATACGTGAACAAGTTTGAACATGTAATTTTGTTGGGTAGTAAAATTAAACTCGATCCCATTTTGGCTCATGTTTGAGATAAAATTAAGAAAAAAATCATAAAATTTTAAAATTCAACCTGATTCAACTTGTTTGCAGCCATGTATTTTTTTTTTTTTATGGATTTTCAACTTTTTTAATTATTTAATGACCATTTAAACATAACAATTAAAGAATGAGTAATGCTGCATGACATTTTTCATAATATAGTTGCATTGAAAAGTTTTTATTGATTTTTATCTAGGCCCCCTATTGACATCATTTTATCATCTCTTTTATTTTCTAGGGAAAAAAAAAGGGGATTCGCTTGTGTAGTCATCATCCCCCACCCCAATGGTACATTGTCACTTGGGCTTTTTGGTAAGCTCATGGGTACCACCAGTGCATAGCAAGATGTACCGCTACTTAACCTCATTACCATGTTTTCTGCATTTTGAAGTTTGAGTCTGTATTCGGTACTTGAACCCACAACCTCTTGGCACTTGATTCAAAGTGATGGGTCTTTTTGAGGGTTGTACATCTTACCGACTCAATAATTATAAATTTTTTATGACAATTTTTGTGATTCTAAACTTATTGATAAAGAATCTATAGTGTCATAAGGCTGTATAAAGAATCTATGGGTCTTTTCGAGGGCAGTATAAATTACCCCTCCATCTTGTCTCTCATGTTGAAAAGTAAATTTATTTATCTTTCAATACGGATTCAATTTCCGGATCTTATGTCAATGGAGTGAGGAGAAAAAAATCTCCTTATATAAAGAATTCTACAAGCAAACTATATGGTTCATATCCTCCCAAGTGTGATATAAATTTTGGAAGATTGTAACATATCCACCGCACAAAGTTTTCAGAACTATATTCACTAGATTGTAATGCATGCATATACATGAAACATTCTACAGCAGTGATGACGATGTGGTCTTAATTAGGTGAGTGAGACGATTATCTCAATTTTTAGGTTGAGTATTAAGAATGGATCACTCGGTACCAAAATTTAAAAAAAAAAAAAAATGAAATTAGATACATAGCATTTTGGTCCGGAAAAAAAAAAAAGGATAGTAGCATAAAATTAGACAACAATTAAAAACTAATTTAAAATCAATTTTTGATTATGATCTTGCGTTGACTTTAATATAATATATGAATTCTATTAAAATAAGTGAATTTGATTTTGTTATCTGATAAATATTGAATGTCATTAAGTTGGTATTTATTTTAATTATTTTTTTGAAAAATATTTATTTCAATTATTATTTATGTGATAATATTAAATCTATTTATATCCAAATAAATGAATAGAATTTTAGAAAGCACAAAGCATATCCAATTTCTAGTGCCCACTTCCTTATTTTGCCTAAGGTAAGACTAGAATATTACTCCAAAAAAAAAAAAAAAGATAAGACTAGAATAGAATATTATACAAATGAAAACAAAATGTGTGCCCACTATGACCAAGGCCAATCGTACACGTGTAAAACTCCTTTATTCAACCGAGTCCAACTTGTTCTATCAATTACATTCCTGATTCCTTTCATTTCCTATATATACTCTCAATACAGTGGCAAACAAATTATAAGTGTGTAACAATCCTAGAGTCATTGAACAACTTTTTAGTTTTTATCATTGTGGTTCTTAATTACTTCTTAGTTCTAGACCGATCCAAAACAAAAAGAAAGAACTAAACCTTCTTAATACATCGGATTTCTAATAAGAGCTGAGGTCCAAGCTATTCCAATCAAAGTTCAAAGTAAACTCTGGTAAGTTATAACTTTGTAAGTTGCAAAATTTCTCAGCAGAAAATTTGTATAATTAACCAAACAAATTGAAATAGCTGCGTTTAATGATTCTCAAAAAAATAAATAATAATAACTGTGTTTAATCATCAATTACACCCATAATTGGGAGATGATATTAGGTTTAACGAGGATAAGTGTAACACCTCTCACATGGAATTCGGTGTAATGCCCTTTGGGCCCAAAATTAACAAGAAATCAAGAACCATGCCAATGCTAGTCCTCGCAATATGCTGCCTGCTCCTCCTCCTCATTTTTCAACTTTGCCCTTATGCAACGTGCCTCCTCCTCCATCGCTGTACAACCACATGCCTCCAGGGCCTCCCCTCAATGTGCACGGGAGAAGGCAGTGATCGTGGGGATATCATATAGGTACTCATGGCACGAGCACAAAGGTTGCATCAATGACGCTAAATGCATGCGATACCTCTTGATCAATAAGTTTCACTTCCCCCAAGTGTCCATTCTCGTGCTCACTAGTATCTTTGTATCTTTGTAGGCATGTATCTAATATCTATGTATGCATCTGTGACTCTTATCAAAATGGTTTGTTTCATCTCTTTCTTATTGTAGTAATTTGTAACATAAGTACGACCATTATGTATGTATGTATGTATATTAGTAAGGCCTCATCCTACAGCTTGCTTTTACAACCAAAATTTCATGTGTGAGAGTGTGGATGTATGTCTAAGCACAAATTAGGTTGATTTGGATTGTACTATGTTAAGCATTATATGTGCTAGTATATTCTATTGAGCTTGCCTCTTGTATCTTGCTTGAGCCTGCCGCTTAGTTGATCTAGGATGACAAGTGCGGAAAATAGAAATAATGAAAAAAAAAAAAAAAAAAAGACAAACAAATTCTTGGTTTTACTACCCAGAATATGTAGTAAACCCTAAACTTCATAACCTAACGGTGTTTGGAGTCACCACTAAGCTTAAGAAATTATTCTCTAATTAGAAATTTTGAATTCAAATTGCTATGCTCAAAACTTTCTTGGAGCCTTTTTTAAATAGGCTAAAACTTGTCCACATCTCATGTCCGAACAATCATCTCCCATCGTCGTTTTGGCTTGCTATCTCTTTATCTTGAATCCCCAGTGATGGTAGGACTGTGCCTTCTAGTTTTCTAGTCTTGGCCCTTGGCTGCTGATTAAATGGAAAACCAGTGCTTGCTTAAAAATATGATAATTGGGTGGCTTTTAAGACCAGATTTGCCAATACGGTAAACTATCATATATCAAGCCAAATTTAAATTCAAAATTCAAAAGTGAAATTTTGAAAATATGAAAGTTTAAATGAGAAAAAAAAAATCCGAAATAATGAATGTTGAAATAATTTTAAATATGCTCCTTCCATCAATAGGAGAAAGTATATCTTGTTTCAGGAACTCCACCTCAGCATCTAGTTGGTGTTTCTAAAACCAATAAGAAATTGACATTTGTCCCAAAAAAAGAAACATCAGCATGCTGAACCATTTAAATTAATAAGACGAAATTGACCCTGAAAAATTCAAAGACCCGCCCTTTCTTGTTTTTGCTCTTTTTGCAAAATCAAAATGTTCATCTCTCTCTCTCTCTCTCTGTGTTTTTCTCTCCATCGCCACAGCACACCAGCACCTCCATGACTCCATCTTTTCTCTCTTAACTCCAAACCAAAATCCACTTTACTTTTCCTTTTTTTCAAAATCAAATCTCAATCTCTCTCTCCCCAGTCCACACGCCACCATAGCCTTTATTCTCACTCAACCCCAAATCCCAACAGCCAATGCCCAGCGGTAGCGTCTCTGTCGGCACAACACCGCTGACATCAAAAGTTCTGAAGAAACCGGCCTTTGTCTCTTCATAATATCCCTAAAATCTTCTCCTTCTAGCAGAACCACCCTACATCGGAAACTTCACGCTACTTCCAACACCCGACATTCACAAGAAAGTTTTTTTGTTTTCTCTGTTTCTTTTCTGCATTCTTCACATTTTTTTGTATGCTTTTTTCTTTCCAAAACTACAGATGTTTAAAAGAAACAAAAGAAAACCAAATTTATTTTTGTGTAGAAAGGAAATTTGTACCTGTTTGATAAAATGTCTCAATGAAGATGGATGCACTACTTTGTTCTTAAACTATTATTAATCAACAGAATATACAATATACAGTAAATGGTTATTATTATTTTTCTTTAATGTTGTTTTGGATCTGATTAAAGTTTTTTTTTTTTTTTTTTTTCACTTTTTTGTTATAGTTTCATATGTAGAAACATAAAGATTCTTTCTTTGTTTGACAAATAGTTTGCTGCCTTTATTTTGCTGATAAAATGCTTTGCTAGTACGTTTATTGAAATCTTGGTCTTGAACAACTTCATTTTTTGTGTGTGAAGGTTATTGACTGCAGTATATTTGGTTTTCCAATTCTAGACTTTGTTTTTTCCGCTGTTGAGTTTACTGATGATAACATACACACTGCAGTATATTTGGGCTCATATTAATAAGTAAAGAAAATTTGGCATACACCAACCAAATGCTGAGTTGAGTTTTTATCAGGTCTGCTGCTCTTCTTTAGTTTACATTTATACAAATACAATTGTTTATGTTGTTCTCATGTCATAGCCTTGATCAGGTGATAAGTATTGGATTGAAAGTTATATAATGAAAAACAAAAAGGGACAAGAAAAAGGTTTGAACTTTGTCTATTTGCTACCATGACCATGTGCCTTTGGCATTCAATTTTTCTTTTAATAAGCAGCTCCCAACTTAGTTTTGATGGTAATGGTATATTATATTGAGTGAATTTGAAGGATAGATTTATAGTAGTCCCAAATTTTTTTATTTTCGCTTCTTTTGTGGTTATTCTTAAACTTTTATTTTTTACTTTTTATATGAAGTCTTGAGCTTTAATTTGGTTACTTTATTTGAAAGTAAAAATCTGAATTTTCAAAGCAAAAATCTGTCAACTAGTATCTAGATTCAATATTGTCTATTGTTAGTGTGTTTTCCATTAAATTTTAATTTAATTTGCTTTAGTATTGGAGTAAAATGACCAACTAACCAAACTTGAATTGGTTTTGCAGATTGTCTAAAATTGCTTGTTTATAATGGCTGTCAGAAAATAAATCAGTAGCATATAGCAATATTGGAGCAGCCACACATAGGCAATAGCTTGAGGAGTATACTTGAAGACATGCTGAACTTAACAAATGAGATTGACCAAGTTTCATTTGGGATATGAGAGATGTAAATCAAGCAGCTCATGAGCTTGCTAAGGGGGGATTTGTTAACAATTGGAATGGTTTTGTAAATTGTGGCCTTACCAGCCGGATCATCTGATATATGTGATCATGAAGGATGCTTTGGATTGTACAATTTGAATTTAGTTCTTTTTAATAAAGCTTGGTTTATTGTAAAAAAAATATTATATATACATATATATATATATATATATATATAATGGGTGATTTGGTCACATGTCCAAGGTATCTTTATGCAACTTTTAAAAAGAAAAAAGAGAACACACAAACATTGATAAGATTACAAAAAAAAAAAGGTAGAAATGAATAGTTGTAATTCATTTCTTGGCTTGGCAATACAGGGACAATCATTCTCCCTTGTGAACCTATGAACTTGAAACTATTGTAAGATTTGAGTAAAAAGGGAGCAACTTGTAGCATTTACTATATCATCAAAATAACAAAAAAGAAATAGTTTAGCACCAAAATATTGCCATTCACTATATCATCCCCTTAATTGGAACTTTTCATGAGTGCTATCATTCATCCCTGTATAGCACCACAACAATATAGCATTACAATTCCACCACCATGCACATATAGATGTTAATATATAAGAATAAAATTTACTATTGCATTAAAAACTTTCATCATGTGCATATAATTAGTCTTTAACTAGAAGCTACTCAAACATATACAAAATCTATCATGTTTGAGTAACTTCATTAGTTACAAAAGTTTTCCAAAATGATAGCTATAATTAGTGTTGGCTATCCAATCACCTGTCCAAATTTTCAGTTATACTATCTAAAAAATTATCAAGTCCAAAATACTATCTAAGATGTTCCTCCACTATGCAATAATGTCTGAAATGCTTTCCAAAAAAATATCCAAAAATGCTGTCCATTAGCTGTGTAGTATATTGTCCAAAATACCATCCAAAAGAGCTTTTCATCATACTTCAGAATTTTTTAGCAGAGCCCTAGAAAAAAAGAGAACAATATTAGGGGAAAAAACCAATAAACAAAAGCACATATTAGAGTAATAACAGCATTGTATGATGATGAAGTTTTCTGCTGAAATGAAAGATAGTGAACAACAGACAGTTATGACACAAGGTTGTGCCAATGCCTTTGCCTTTGAATAAATGAGATCATCTTGGGCTCTATCCAATGCTTTTGCACTCAAAAGCATTGCACAGAAAAGAAACTGTGGGAGATAGGTAATTAGAAAATGCTCCGTATTTGAAATCAATTTTGAGATAATTAGAGAAGGAAGGGGGGGGGGGGGAGGAGGACTGGAAACATAAAAGAACTAAAGCAAATGATAATGGTTGTCAACAGGGCCACATCCAATTTTGAGTGTACTTCTCAAATACAAACCAAAATAAGTATATATGCTTCATGTCACACGGCAACCACGGCGACCACCACCAAGGCCACGACGGTAAGGTCCATGAGGTCCACCATAGCCACGCCTCTCACCACAGCTCCCAAAATCCCCACCTCCAACGACACCTTGACCAGCAAGAGGCCCACTGACGGAGAATGATCCCACATTGTCGACAGAATTGTGATCGAACCCACCCCCACCCCCAATCATTATTGTTTTAAATTATTACAATCAACCATTATATGAATAACAATTTTTTTTTTAGTTTTCTACAAATACAAAAATAAATTTGTATTTAAATACATTACAATCAAGAATTATATAGATGAATAAAGAGATCTATAAAACAATAATTAAATGATTACAATCAACCGTTATATGAATAACAAATTTTTTTTTTTTTAGTTTTCTACAAATACAAAAATAAATTTGTATTTAAATACATTACAATCAAGAATTATATAGATGAATAAAGAGATCTATAGAACAATAATTAAATGATTACAATCAACCATTATATGAATAACAAATTGTTTTTTTAGTTTTCTACAAATACAAAAATAAATTTGTATTTAAATACATTACAATCAAGAATTATATAGATGAATAAAGAGATCTATAGAACAATAATTAAATGATTACAATCAACCATTATATGAATAACAAGTTTTCTACAAATACAAAAATAAATTTGTATTTAAATACATTACAATCAAGAATAATATAGATGAATAAAGAGATCTATAAAACAATAATTAAATGATTACAATCAACCATTATATGAATAACAAATTTTTTTTTTTTTAGTTTTCTACAAATACAAAAATAAATTTGTATTTAAATACATTACAATCAAGAATTATATAGATGAATAAAGAGATCTATAGAACAATAATTAAATGATTACAATCAACCATTATATGAATAACAAGTTTTCTACAAATACAAAAATAAATTTGTATTTAAATACATTACAATCAAGAATAATATAGATGAATAAAGAGATCTATAAAACAATAATTAAATGATTACAATCAACCATTATATGAATAACAAATTTTTTTTTTAGTTTTCTACAAATACAAAAATAAATTTGTATTTAAATACATTACAATCAAGAATTATATAGATGAATAAAGAGATCTATAAAACAATAATTAAATGATTACAATCAACCATTATATGAATAACAAATTTTTTTTTTAGTTTTCTACAAATACAAAAATAAATTTGTATTTAAATACATTACAATCAAGAATTATATAGATGAATAAAGAGATCTATAGAACAATAATTAAATGATTACAATCAACCATTATATGAATAACAAATTTTTTTTTTTAGTTTTCTACAAATACAAAAATAAATTTGTATTTAAATACATTACAATCAAGAATTATATAGATGAATAAAGAGATCTATAGAACAATAATTAAATGATTACAATCAACCATTATATGAATAACAAATTTTTTTTTTAGTTTTCTACAAATACAAAAATAAATTTTTATTTAAATACATTACAATCAAGAATTATATAGATGAATAAAGAGATCTATAAAACAATAATTAAATGATTACAATCAACTGTTATATGAATAACATATTTTTATTTAATTTTCTACAAATACAAAAATAAATTTTCATTTAAATTTATATTGGATCAAAAGATATTGGATCAAATCTCCCCATTCCCATATTTTGGGAACAAATTATCCAAAATAGAAAAATGACAAAAGGCCATATCTTCAACAAATAGGGGGAAAATACACTTACCATATTAACATACAACAACTCAAACTTAAATCCCAAATTTGTGGATCAAGATAAATAGTAAAATTGCCAAATCTGTTTGTATTTCAGAAAACTAAGGTTCTGACAGCAAAATAGTTCACATCAATAATATGTGAATCAATTGAATATAACAAGATCTATAGACGAAAAACACCACATTTTAGAAGCTACAGTATCAACCACAATAACAAATATACTCCAAATCAAAAT
The DNA here is from genome assembly GCA_032878915.1 of Castanopsis chinensis. NCBI lineage: Eukaryota > Viridiplantae > Streptophyta > Magnoliopsida > Fagales > Fagaceae > Castanopsis > Castanopsis chinensis. Next base: position 253,891 of record JAVQMG010000081.1, read on the forward strand.
ATGAATGTTTTTGACAAATACATGAAATTCCTGAGTAAAATATACTCACTTCTAGGATTCCAGAACCAAAGATAGATCATCTACCGACCTAAAGTAATCTGGCGATTTCTAATCAACGAAAAATGAACTGCTAGAAGTTATTTGTAGTTTACGTAGGACAATTCTACTAAAAATATTTCTTCCACTTAACTATCTGCTGCCCCTTCCTCTACAAATACAATGACAATGACAAAATTGTACTCTACAATATCTCAACTATACATCATGCTCGGGACAATTCTACTAATATTGATGCAACACCTGCAGCCTCTTCCTCCTCCACCTCACCATCTTTTTCCTCTACATCTTCACGGAAGGCAGCAATCCTCTGATTCGCCAAAATGAAGGCATTTCGCCTTCTTCGTCTCGAACGACGCATATTAGGCGTCCTTCGTCTATGAAATGGAATACTTGCAAGAGCAACCCCCGCTACCACCTCATCCTCTTCTTTCTTCAGTTTCTTTAGCAGGAGTCTCCTTGTTGGCATCTGCTGCCTCTTCCTCTCCCACTGGCATTTCATCACCCACATCCTTCTCAGATTCATTGGCTTCTTCTGTTACCCTGAGCATAACAAAACATGGTGAACAAGCGATGTTACTAATTTATAAAACTAAACATATTTTTCTTAAGAACAAATTATAACTTAATTTTAAAAGATGGCTCTTTAATCATTTGGCAACAATAGACATGTTGTACAGAATGAACATACAAATAAAAAAACAAATTATTTGAATTTAAATTTCAATCAACCATTACATAGATCAATAAAACAATAATTAAATGATTACAATCAACCATTATATGAATAAAAATTTTGTTTTTTTAGTTTTCTACAAATACAAAAATAAATTGTATTTAAATACATTACAATCAAGAATTATATAGATGAATAAAGAGATCTATAAAACAATAATTAAATGATTACAATCAACCATTATATGAATAACAAATTTCTTTTTAGTTTTCTACAAATACAAAAATAAATTTGTATTTAAATACATTACAATCAAGAATTATATAGATGAATAAAGAGATCTATAAAACAATAATTAAATGATTACAATCAACCATTATATGAATAACAAATTTTTTTTTTTAGTTTTCTACAAATACAAAAATAAATTTGTATTTAAATACATTACAATCGAGAATTATATAGATGAATAAAGAGATATATAGAACAATAATTAAATGATTACAATCAACCATTATATGAATAACAAATTTTTTTTTTAGTTTTCTACAAATAAAAAAATAAATTTGTATTTAAATACATTACAATCAAGAATTATATAGATGAATAAAGAGATCTATAGAACAATAATTAAATGATTACAATCAACCATTATATGAATAACAAATTTTTTTTTAGTTTTCTACAAATACAAAAATAAATTTGTATTTAAATACATTACAATCAAGAATTATATAGATGAATAAAGAGATCTATAGAACAATAATTAAATGATTACAATCAACCATTATATGAATAACAAATTTCTTTTTAGTTTTCAACAAATACAAAAATAAATTTGTATTTAAATACATTACAATCAAGAATTATATAGATGAATAAAGAGATCTATAAAACAATAATTAAATGATTACAATCATCCATTATATGAATAACATATTTTTATTTAATTTTCTACAAATACAAAAATAAATTTCCATTTAAATTTAAATCAACTATAATGCAGATCTATAAAACAACCATTACATTACAATCAAGAATTATATAGATGAATGAAGAGATCTATAAAACAATAAATAAATGACTACAATCAACCATTATATGAATAACATATTTTTATTTAATTTTCTACAAATACAAAAATAAATTTTTATTAAAAATTTAAATTAACCATCAGATCTATAAAACAACCATTACATTACAATCAAGAATTATATAGATGAATAAAGAGATCTGTAAAACAATAATTAAATTATTATAATCAACCATTATATGAATATCGAATCATATATATTCATAAGACATATAGAACAATAATTAAATAAAAATCAACCCTTATGCAGAACTATAAAACAATAATTAAATTATTATTACAATCTACCATTATATGAATCAACAATTATATAGATCTATAAAGCCATAATTAGATTATTACAATGAATCAACAATTATGTAGATCTATAAGATCAACCCATATTATAGATATGCCATAGACATGAATAAATCAAAGAAAGAAAAATGAAAAAAAACGAAATAGCTAATGATTTAGATCAATTGTAATCAAAATAAATATTATATATGCATACAAAAACAAAAAATCTAGAATTAGATGTCAATTTCAGCAAAAGAAAAGGAAGGAAAAAAAAAAAAACAGATACACGTAAGATGTGGAAGTACAGCTCGCCCAGTCCATGGAATTGATGATAATATGGGCTGAGTTCGATGTTATAGGCTGAGCGAGAGGAGCAGCTGCAGTACTCTCATCTCATCTCAAATATGTAAAAGCACAACAAAACTTTCGTTGTACTTTTACGGCCAAAATGGGAATTTAACCATAACTTTTCAACTATATAGTTAGTTGTTAATGTTTACAAACTATATTTTTTACCAGCATCTCGAGTTTAAAAAACTCAATTTTGGGCCTATAAATTGAGTTTTTTAGTGTTGATTTTCATGGTCTGATTTGGTCTGATGTGCCATTTTTTTCACGTGGCGGCCACTTGAAAATCAAGTCTCTAAGACTCGATTTATAAGGTAAAAAGAATTTAAATCCAAGTCTCTCATGTACCAGCCAGAAGCAAAACCATCATGTGCATCCAAGCCATCCCAAAAATGGCGAACCACCCGAACCATCCAAATCCACGGCGAGCAAAACCAAGGCGAGCGGTGGCGGCGGCAGCCTGGGTCGCGTGACCTAGGCTAGCGGCTTGGGCGCGACCTGGGCGCGGCCTGGGCTCGCAACCTAGGTCAGGCTGCGTGCCCAAGTGGCGTGACCTGGGTCGGGCGCTCTTGGGTCACGCGCAAGTCACACGCTCTTGGGTCTCGCACTCCTGGGTCGCGCGCTCCTGGGTCTTACTCTCCTAGGTCTCGCTGCTAGGTCGGTGGCGATAGGCTTGTAGTGGCTGGGCTTGTGTAGATCAGTATGGAGGGCAGATGGAGAGGTAGTGAGGTGAGAGACAAGGAGAACAAATGAACAAATTTACAGAAGAAATGAAACGAAGAAGGTAAAGAAGAAAGAAAGATATAAATCGAGTCTCATGTGCTCGATTTCCACATAGGGTCCACGTGGAAAAAACGTCACATCAGATGTGATTAGACCATAGAAATCGAGTCTTTGAAACTCGATTTTGGCTTTAAAATCGAGTCTCTTAGACTCGAGATGCTAGTAAAAAATATAGTTTGTAAACCTTAACTACTAATTATATAGTTGGAAAGTTATGGTTAAATTCCCATTTTGGCCTACTTTTACATATCTAAGATGAGGGGAGTAAACTCAAACAAACCCTAAAATCTAGAACTAAACCTAAAACCGAAAATGGGTACGGCCGCCCTTTATATAGGCAAAATTTTCACATGTGCAAACTTGAGGCATGCCCGAAATCTAACCCTTATTAATTATTATTTTTATCTCGCATCACACGTAACTAGGGCCACATACGTGTAAATACAGAAATTAATCGTGGTTTTTGTGCTTCACGCGTGTGAGAGAGAATCTTTTCTTTTCTGGATTTCACGCGTGTGGGGTTTTTATTACTCTTCAATTTACAAGAAACAATCTCACCTCAGCATTACATCTGCATGTACGCCAACGCCGAGTAATAAATACAATAAGATAAGCTAATGAGACTTTCTCTTCTTCTTCTTTTTTTTGAATTTAAACAGCTGTCTCACGCATAACTTTTACAATTAATACAATCTAAATACGAAAATAATCGTATCAAAAAAATAAATAAATACGAAAATACTATGGCCTAGGAGTAGGACTTCTACAGAGTTCCTAGCCCTGGCCACACCACCATGTTCTCCTCTTACTTTTTATTTCCCCTTAGGTTTTTAACCAATTTTTTTTTTTAAAGATTTTGTAAGGAAAAAAAAAAAAAAACAAGTATTTTATTGTAACTTGGGTAAGACCAAGGTTATTAAAGAATCAATCAAAGACAAACAATCAGTGGTAATTGAGTTGTGCATTTCAAATGAGTCTAACTTGCCTAATTAGGGGAGTATTTGTATTTAATCATTATCTTGTTAGTGGTTTAATTGTCACTTGTACTGATCCAATACATAAAAATGTTCATTCTTGTTAGTATCTTTTAATCTTTCTTTTCAAAATAGTTGTAATCTTTCCTGTTCATTTTGTAGAGAAATTGTTTGTTGTACAATTAAATTGTGCGATCACACGACAAAGAAAATTTTGACAAACTTATATGTATATCTCAATTGGCACTTTGTGGGATTATTCTAATTGTTCAAATCATTCTTTATATTCATTATACTAAATTCATCATTTTTCACGTTAGATTGAAGTCACCCAAGAGCCTAAAAAATGATGCCATATTACTATATTATATACTCCTTAATCTCACAATGAGTGATTTATCTCTTAGAACTACTGAGAGTTAGAGACCACCAACTAGAGACACCTTAATATCTTTAAGGCTGAGCATGGAACCTGCCCAACCCGAAAACCCACCAGACCCAACCCGACCTGAAGGGCTTTGGGCGGGTCAATTGGAATTTCAAACCAGGTTTAGGTCTTGCTCTCATATATTCTTGGCTTTCAGGTTGGACTCGGGTTTAACCCAACCCGCCTAAGCTTTTCTTTTTCTTTTAAACACCTTTAAAACTCTACTTTTGAAAAATTAGAATTTGGAAATTATATATTTTTATTTTCTATTATAAATAATAATAATAATAAAATCAATTCCTATTTTAAATTTCCCTCCTATTTCCTTTTTCAATTTAAAACCCAACCTAATCTCCTCACTTAAAACTCTATCATCTTTTATACTTTCCATATTTTATTTTCAATTCAAATTTTAAATAAACCTTCAAAGGAAATTTCTTGACAGTAATGACCCAACTTATTTAAGAATAAATGTCAACTTAAATTTGAATTTAAAAGCTTAATTCTAATGGAAAGATTTTATCTATAATCACCTCATTAAAGCTTCTGCAATTTCCAAATTGAATTTTAAGATTCAATTTTAAAATTCAGCATTGACTAACCGAATTATATTTGGAAATGCAATATGAATATACCAATTGAATCGAAAATAACTAATTAATTCCCATAAAAAATCATAGCAAACCTCATATAAAATGTACACAAAAAAATACTGTACTAATTAATTAAGAAAATCGCAGAGAGATAGAGAATGAAAACTTACAGAAGCCTAATTTCATAGTGTCCTTTTTCAATTAAGGGATTCCACTGCACGTGAATTTGCAAATTCAAAAAGGCTATGTCTAAATGATCTGATAAGGCCATCCACACAGCGGTTGGTTTCCCAAAAGTAGTGCGGCACTTTAACTTGAGTAACTTGGGAAATTAGGAGCCTACAATTAGCCACAATAGCAAAATTTACAGCATTAGTATTTCTAGACTTGTTCATCAAGTCAGCAACAACTTTAGCATCCTACTCAATTTCATATTTGTGAATATGTACAGCAAGATTTTGTCATCCAACGTTTAGCCAATAATTATTAATTTTTTACTATAAGTTTTTATATTACACAAAGCCATCCGATCCCCTCTTTTTGTGTGGGTCTGTTTCTTAAAAAAGAGTTCTTATATTAGTACTATATAACCTTCGTCCCTTGGGAGATTTTTTTAGTTGCATTAGCCATACTACATTACTACTACATAGCAAACACCGAATTAGGAAAGCAAGAAAGGTCTTTACCAGGAAACCCCTTTCAATATGACTAAAGATTCTCACCATTTGTTTATAAAAAGAAGAAAGTCTATTTCATAATAAACATTTAACAGTTTACAAATATTTAAACATTCGCAAATATAACAAATCAATATGACGTTACACCATAGTTATTGTATACAATAATGCTCACATTTCATTTTCTGTCTTTATTAAATTTTGGTTTCACTCAATGGTCATAGATCACACTCAAATTGACTGTACGTATATAACGTGGTTTAAGGGTAACGACAAACATGTAATTTTTTAGTCCCATACAACGTAATGCGAAAAGCATATACCTCAATATAAAAAGAGTGTTATAGTTATTTTGGAATTCTTGGCAATCATTGCTATAGATATAGTGATGAAATTTACAACATATTTTAAGCAATTCTGAACATGAGGGTTTTATGATTCAATTATTATTATTATTTTTTTAATGATGAATTTGTTCACTGCTTTCTGTTTCAGATATAGGAATTCAATTATTGTATGATTTCTCAGTCTAAAATATATAGTTAAAACAAACCCACAATGGCACATCTACGTCAAATTAGTATTTGATAAAATCTTTTGTTATCAAGTAAACGTGACATGAATTTGAATCCTACAATCTAAAAAATTAATTAGTGTCATGGTCAAATAATAAAAAAATTATAATTATAGAGTAAAATAATAGATTCAAAATAATTAAGAGGGAATTAAATTAAACAAAAGAATTTTAGTAGCTTGCTCGAGTGAACGTAATCCCGTTGAAGCAAAGTCACAGTCAAGGAATAGAAATCCCAAAATTGCAAACAAACTTAGAATAACATTTCAAGTAAGCTCACTCCAGTGAATATGTCCTGTATATCTCCCAACCTTGCTTTGAGTTTAAACTTTTTTTTTATTGATTTGCTAATACAACATAATGAAATTCTGATGACCCAAATTTCTACTGACTAAAATAAAGTTTAAAAAATAAGTATTTTTATAAAGTGCACTTAAAACTATTTTAGTAAATAAATATATAGCTTAATGCCTCCCCTATTTTTTAGGCACAACTAGTCGCAAACTCAAGTCATACATGGGAATATGATACTAAAAACATATATATAATGTGAAATTTATTCTCTCTAAATTTTATTCTAGACAATTTTTTCCCTAAAAATTTAAACAATTTTTAAAAGTAAATTTTAATTTTTTATCTCTTTATTTTTACAAATATATAATTTTTTTATTGATATTATTATTTTTTGAAATGATCCATATTCTTTTAAATATCATTATTATGTATTATATTTTCCTAATTTATTTTTGATACAACTAAAATTTTTAAATTTCAAATTTCTCATTCTCTTAAGGAAATTATCATGATAATCAAGACTTTTCACATAATTACAATTAATATCACTCAAATAATTGATAAACACATTAAAATATATAGCTTTGTAAATTGTGTTTTGATATAAACTCAAATTCTTACTTCAAAACTAAGGACTTCAAAACTAAGGATTAACTTAAATAAAAATCAAACCAAAACTATGAGAGAGAGAGAGAGAGAGAGAGAGAGAGAGAGAGAGAGAGAGAGAGAGAGAGAGAGAGAGAACTTGCGATAGGGAACTCGAAAAACATTACACCAAAACAACCCAAAGTGGAGATATAAAAATTCATCAACCTATGTAGTAGACTTGCAAGAAATAATGAGAGAGAGAGAGAGAGAGAGAGAGAGAGAGATCAACCTATGTAGTAGACTTGCAAGAAATAATAGAGAGAGAGAGAGAGAGAGAGAGAGAGAGAGAGAGAGAGAGAGAGAGAGATGACCGAATTGGATTGAAGTGGATCAAATGGACTGAAATAAACCGAAGTTGACTAAAATGGACCTAAGTAGATTAAAATAGACTAAAGTGGTACGAAGTGGATCAAATTGGACAGAATGAACCAAAATGCTACGCGAATGTAGCCTAATTAAAGTGTAGTAACAATAAATACTATGCTTCAATTTTAAAATATTATATAGATTGTACTTTTGTTTTTGTCAACTTTCACTAAGTTAAGTGCCTTTTTTTTTTCTTTATTTATGAAAATAGATATCTAAATTGAATAGAAATTATGTACAACATAATAGAATAGTTAATTAATTTTTTCATACATTTTAAAATCTATTAAATTTATATGCAATAATGAAAATGATGTATTATTTTTTCATTGGACCAATGAAACACACTTGACTAGCTAATATTTCACTCAACAAACACATTAGCAACAAATGGACGGAGCTAACAATCCAAACACTATCAAACTTTGGAATGTTGTATCAAAAAAAACTTTGGAGCGTAAAATCCAAATATTTCCAAACCCTTATTTAATTAATTTTTTAATTTTCTATTTTTTCCTAGTTACTTTTTTGAACAATTTCCCATTTCTTCACAAATTCTCCTCTCATGTATTACAGTATTAGAGGACCTGCAACAGTAAGTCAATGACACTGGCCTTACCTTATCAATTTTTTTTATTTTTATTTTGTTAGGAGGCCTTATCAATTATGAATTTATCATTCACCGAAACATGCTGTCAAGCTCTACCTGCACAGTGCACTCCCAATTTTATGTCAAGCTCTGTTACTGTGATTGGCTTGTTCTCTGTCATCTACTGCTAGCAGCTGTTGTGGCCTCCAAGACCATGGTACTGTAACCAAGTGTTCTTCTTTATTTTGTTTTGTTTTTTTGTTTTTTTGTTTTTTTAATGTTTTGGAACTATGATGTCAAAGCATCGATCCGCCTTTGAATCTTGTTTTGGCATTGTTTTTTTTTTTTTTTTTTCAATTTAACTATTCATTTCAATATGTGCATTTTCTCTTGCTTTGTTTTATGAAACTAGGAAGTGTAGCATCTCCACTTACTCTCTGTCTTTGTACTTGTGTATTATACAACTGGAGCTACTGTTCTGATAGGTTAAGTTAATTTTCCAGTGCCATTATGGTACTTGAAGAATTACCTGAAATGGTGATGGATAAGAGGAACAATATATATTCCTGACTATTCTTTAAGTGGCTATACCACTCTCTTACTTTTATACATAACTGGGTTTTAATTCACTGTTTCTTCCATTATTCCATCTTTCTTTGGCAGATGAGATGAACCCCTCAACATAATTCATTAACCATAGCTCTGAAAATGGGTTTTCATTCACTAATTTTAAGAGTCAGCAAACCAATGAAGCTATGTTTAAGAATGGCTTTAAGAAACCATAATAGTTTCTTGAAAAGTGAACACAGTATACGTTTATTTTCAGCTTATATATGGGTCATCTTCCATCTCAGGTAATTAACTATTTTATGTAATAGTGTGAACTTCTCTGGGTAATTTTCGTACGATTATGTGGATTCTGGGGACTGCAAATGTTAGGGAGAGAGGGAAAAAGGATGATAGGGTGTTGAACCAGTTCACATGTTCTAACTACATAGTAAGTAATTATTATACCCAAATCTGGTAAATGCTAATCTATATAGAGGAAGATTGTCATCTTTTGAAGTTATTATTATACCCAAAATTGGGATAGAGAATTAATATTCAATTAACATGATGGATAACATGAACAAACCTCGCGTCAACAATGATTTAATTTCATATCATTTTCCAAAATCTTATGCCATTGTGCATGAACAGTAGTGCATAAACTCAGCATGGATAGGATATTTCTCCAGGCATTGAAGAAAGCATCTTTCTAATTTATTAAGTACACAACAAAGGCCAAAAATCATAGTAAATTGTTGACCACTATTCAACCATAAATCTTAGTTAATTGTTGACCACTACTCAACCACAGCCAACAAGTCACCCGATTTACAGAAGCAGTGCTTAGCATCTGTTCCCAAATCCACCTGAAATACCACCCAAAAAAAAAAAACGTTAATTAATAACATCAACAAGAGGAAGAAGATTTTTGTGTGCTAAATAAACTATGGGTCATGCTAACAAATGCCCTGGTTAACAATCCATTTTAGGAAAATTTTTACATCACTTTTATAGGAAATGAAAAAAACTGTTAAAACATTAATTGCTTTATTTCATTTTCCCATAAAAACTTTCCTCAAATGGATTGTTAACTAATGCCCTAAGGGCATTCATTAGCATTTCCCATAAACTATAAACACACATCTGACAGGAGTTCAAACAGTGACAACCACCAACACATGCTCATAGGTGGTGAACATGTCATTTATCCCAAAGAACATAAGCTGATAACAATAATAATATCAAATAATGGTAACAGCAAGGACAATTTAAAGTTAATTAATATTTACGTAGGTGCTTGCCTGTGCCTAAGAATGACACTATCATCAGATAAGCTGCAGATATTGAATGAATGAGTGCAATTATGTAACATCACCATTTCAGTGCAAGAATATTCATAGCATACCCTATTACACTACTATTAATGAAATAACATAGAGCAGGTTTCATCAGACAAAAAAAAAAAAAACACTAATGTGAATATGATCATGAGCAATCAAAATTATATCATCTAATTTCAAAATCAAGGCATTAATATACAGTAAAATATAACAGATGTGATATACAAACTCAAATTTACTCCAGATTATGAAGAAAAGGACAAAGCAGATAACTTTACTGAAAGCTAGCAAAAAGACTTCCTGGATCATGAATAAAAATATCTACTGGCTAAAAAAGGATGATCTAAAAATATCTAATAATCACAACTTCTTTCCACTCATACAACAATGGCCAAATGGCCTAGTAGCATCTGCATCTTTCTGTGAGTTTAGATCCAGGGGTCAAATACAGTTAATTAAACTTTGCCAATATATATATATATATATATATATATCTTGCCCCTCACTCCCAAAATCTGTGCATTATTAGTCTGAGTCTTTGATCTTCAAGCCATGTGTAGAAGGAATAAAGTGCTTAATACAGATAAATATTTTATCTGGAGATGTCATGACAAATTCAATGCAAGCAACACTTTCTAAAGCAGATTCAGCACAACACAACCCATTTCTATAACACTGATACTGCAGCAGCACAAAAACTTCAATTTATAATTTATGGTGAATATAAGGACCCCAATTTTGTCTCACAGCACAATCACGAGAAATAACATATTTGATAAGGATCATTTCACAAGAATATCATTTGTGACGGCACTTAATGGTACCAAGGGCTATATGATAAGTAATAATTTTACAGTAAAATAATACTCACCTCATAGGCATTTATGTCTGAGAAAAGAACCTGCAACAAAATAAGCATTTGATCAATTTAGATGAAACATCAAGCCACAAAACATTTCTTGGAAATGATACCAAAAAGAACAGGAAAAAGTTCATTCATCAGGAAGTTTATAGTGCCAGCAGCATCAAAATTGTTTCGGGCTTCAGCCACTAACTGAAAATGCATAACGAAAGCTGAATACAATTTGGTTGCTTACCTTCTTTCCAGCCTCCACTTCCCCAACATCAGCACCAACAGAGAGAATCTGAAGCATATTCAGATATATTAAAACTGCTCGTTAAATTATCCACAAAGATTTTTTAATCTAAAAAAAAAAAAAAAAAGTTTTCACAAGACACAAATGGTTAGCATTTCACATACCTCTCCCATAAGATACCTCTCAAATTTAACAGCTGCTTTGGGCAACAATACTCCACCAGCTGATTTCTGTGGCATAAGACATTTCATCCATCAGCATGCCAGCTAACAACAGATCATACATGAAATGAATATTTATACAATGCAGAATTCTTGGCAACCACTATGTAGAAAGCACAAAATGACAACCAGTCAACATGCAACCCTATACAGGTACCCTGGTCACAATGTAAATTTAAGTCATGTGTAGAATGATTAACACCCAAAATCTCTTGTTTGTCCATTCTTCTTTCCCCTGAGAAATAATGCCAGCTCATACTGGGCTAATTCCCAAGAGATCATCAGGACAAGATCTTCTTTTCAAGAGATGCTCATATCTTGGAATTCTTCTGTATATGCATGGGTAGCACAAGCCATTGTAGAGAATTCAGTTTTTCTTTTCTGTTTTTTTTTTTTTTTTTTTTTTTTTTTTTTTTTAAGGTAAGTTACACACCCAGTGAGTCTTGATTCTATTCAACCCAATTTCTCAGGGGAATGCACGCTACTTTTGAGTTACATCAATGAATTCAAACATAAAGAACTAGAGCCCATTTCGAGCAGCTTCTGGCAGCATTGGAATCAGATTGGTTCTGTTGACTTGATTTGTCCGATAACAAATGCAAAACGAAATAAGGATCCTCCTGCTGGAAATTAGATCCTACTCTGTCTCCCCTTGCATTTGGCAACACAAAGAGGCACAATCAGACTGTCTCAATTACTATTATTATCGTTGACACAACATTTTGTCTGGACTTGCCTTAAATTATGGAGACTTTTCTTGTGTGATCACTAGTCCCCACCTAAAGAGATGATTTTCTTATACCAGTTTGGGGTGGATGAAAGAGACAGAGAGGTTGTGCCCAAAATCTTTGCTACATATTAAATTCACAAGGGTCTCCTTTACTAGACACTTTAGAGGTTGGACATTAATCAAAGGTGAGTTGCACATCTCCTTTTCTACATATATATATATATATATACACTACTTTGGTGTATCTATGTATCAAAGCTAAAGTTTTTGGCTGAGTCCCTGCATTCAAAGTTTCAGCCTTTCAGGCAATTGACGAGTTAGACTCAAAGATGAATGCCCCAACTTGGCACCCTACAAAGCCCATGGGTAGAACTTACCCTTAAAAACCGGCTCACAAGAAGATGGTGCCCAAAAGCTTATATGCACATGGTTAAGCTTACACTTAATCTATGTGGGATGCTAGGATCATAACACACACCTTACATTTTAATATGAATAAAGGCAGGATGACTTCATATTGTTGCCATCTCTGAGCTTTAAAATTCAAAGACCAATACACAAGGTCTCAAGTGTTTCACCATCGGGATTAAACTGTATAGACATAGCTGCCAAGGATTAATATATATACAGTTACTACATGCTATCCAGTACCCACAAATATTACTAAACAAGATTGGTAAGACTACCCAAAGCAGGGCTTCAATGGGAAATAAGTTCAATTTAATCAAACAATCAACTCAGCCCAACTTGGCTCTTACTTCAAGAATCTTACATTCTAATGCAATAATAAAAAATAATAATAAGAAGAAGAAGTCACACTACATAACATAAGCAGTAAAAGCAGTCATACCTCAGGCAACTCCTCAAGACGAACAAGTACTCTATCAGCTTGTGGAACCACCTGCAGCACAAAATTAACACCACTAAGCATAAAATTCAAAACCCATTAAATGTTTGACAGGAATCAACAATACCCAGATGATTTAAGACCCAAAAAAAAAAAAAAAAAATAGTAACCATGAATTGGACATAGAAAGTGGTAACCTATCTATGTAAAAAAATTCAGCAAAACAATTAATTAAAAAAAAAAAAAACAGAAAACCTTGGTGGGTTCCCATTTCTTTGAAATTGCGTTGACCCTGAGAGAGTTTCTCCGCAGACCTGTTCAAGACCCAGATACAAAAAACCATTCAAAAAGAATTCTAGAAAGAAAATGTTTGTTTAAGTAAAAACAAAAACAAAAACAAAAACAAAAACGAAAAAGGTTGAAAGTTAACTTGTATAAGCTTTAGAATTTAGTACCTAGTGGTAGTCTCTGGTTTGAGTTGGGGAGAGAGGGAACATTGGTTTTGAAAAGAATGGGTTTTGGTACTGTGAGGAAAATTGACGCCATGGATAAGAGAGAGGCAGCTCAACTGTTTGTACTTTGTAGTTTGTATTATGTTGTTGTTGTTGTTGTTGAGTCCGGAGAGCAAAACCCATTTAAAAGCTTTAGAACCGCACGTGTGGGCTCGATGTACACGTGTTTGCTTAGTTGAACCGTTAATTATCTATAACAATACCTAGGCGTTCTGGAGAGTTCGTGAGTACACCATGTTCTCCTCTTACTTTTATTTTGAAAATATATTATTTTGTAAGGGAAAAAGAAAAAGATTGATATTATTTTATTTGGGAGTGTTATAGTAACTTGTAACTTGTAAGATTGAATATATTTAGTTTGCTTAACTAAACAAAATTTTCCAGTCAAGAACTTTGTAACTTGACTCGTTGGCAACTTTCAGTTTTTTTAAATAAGATATCTAGAATTCAAATATTTTCCTCCTCATTGTAACTATCAAATTATTAAAAACAAAAACACAAAGTTATTTTGTGAAAAATATAAATTTTGGTCTTTCTTACATGTGTTTTCAATCAAATTAGTAATTGATTAAATTTTTTATTATCAAGTAAGTGGCATGAATTCGAATCCTAAGATTCTTAACTATACCAAAAAATAGCTAATGTCTCAAATTAATAAATAAATAAATAAAAAAAAAACTATCTATCATAGAGTAGACACAATAGATTTAAATCTTATTAAAAAAAATAAATCACATGAGGAATTACAAAAATAACATTGCTACCCAATAAATAACTCTTAATTTTTTTTCATTGTTATTAAAGTTGTCGTATATATAGATATAAGTGATTTTAAAAAGTGATTTTACTTTGATAAATAAAATAACAAAGATGATATTAAATTAAACGTTAGAGTTTTAGTAGCATGCCCGAGTGAGCTTAATCTCGTTAGAGCAAAGTCGCGGTGACAATCAAGGAACAAAATTCAAAAATTGCAAACATGCTTAAAATAACATTTAAAGTAAGGCCACTCTAGCAAGTACATCCTATCTTTCAACCTTGTTTTAAAAATGGATTTATTGGTTAGCTAAATATAACTTAATAAAAATTTGATGATCCAAATTTTTATTAGGATAAACTAGATATTTGGACCCTATCATTTATCTCACACATTTTAATTTGGTTCATAACTTTTCAATTATGTTAATTTGATTTATAACTTTTTAGTGTTGTGTCAATTTAGTCTTTGCCATTATATCTCAGGTGAAGATTAGTAACATGGCAAATGGTGAAAATAAAGTTTTAGTTTATTCTCACCTCAATGGAAGCTAATTTTTTTATTTTGGCCATTAGATATGTCATTAATTTTCATCCAAAAGATAACAGTAGGGACTAAATTGACACAGTATTAAAAGGTTAAGAACTAAATTAACACAATTAAAAGGTTAAGGATCAAATTGAAATATGATGTATAAAATAGGAACAAAAAACGTAGTTTACTCTTTTTATTAATTACAATTTGTTTACATCAACCTTACCACAAAAGGCAATCTTCTAATTACAATTGCCTTTTTTTTTTTTTGAGATAAAAATTACAATTGCTAATTAACAAAGCATTCTATATTTGGTTTTATTTTTTTACTGAAAAATGTTGGTGTATTTGGATTGGTTTAATTTTCTATTTATATATTTGAGCTTTTAAAAACAATATTTTAGCTTATTAATGTGCCCAATTTTTTTTTTAGAAATAATGTGCACATTTAGTATAACTAATTTTTCAACTTTGAAATTTTGGTTGTTTGAAAAAAAAATGTACTTAATTTTTTTTTTTTAAGTTGTATTTTTTAAAAAGTATGATATAGCTTAATCTTTTTTTTTTGGGTAGAATTATACTTTTGTTTGTCAACTTTCACCAAGTGAAGTGGTTTTTAGTTTTTACCACATAATAGGATAGTTAACACCTCCATAAATTTACAAATTACAATAAGAATAGGAGGGCCTGAATACAATTTAAAAACAAAAAAAACAAAAAAGAGAAATCCCTACAACTATATTATGGCCTTTGCCAAAGGGTTTGTGCAATAATTCCCTACAACAAATGAAGTTTTTATTTGCTTAAAACCATTTTCTTCCCCCAGTTATTTTCCTATATTTTAATTCTATATTCTTTTTAATTCTTTTCCATTTATTACTTCTTTTAATTTTTTTTCTTTTTTTGGGAACTGTTCTTTCCCATTTCTTCACAAACTCTCAAAACATGTATTAGAGGGCCTGCAACAAAGTCTATTAAAATAGGGCCCATCAGAGTTTTAGGACATAGGCCTTTTTTCAATTATGATACATGGTACACAGAAACATGTCTCAAGTTCTACTTGCACACTGCACTCCCAAATTTCTGTCAAAGCAGGGCCCATCAGAATTCTATATTTATTTTTAGATCCGCTCCATTTTAAACGGGGTTATTGCTGCTTATATGTTCAAGTAATTTTAATAGGTCAAAATTTATTCAAAATTTTTTTTATAGGAAAACTTATATTTTACTTGAAAAATTGTCCTTAAATTTTATTCTAGATAATTGTGATATATCTCCATCTCTTTATTTAAGCTAGTTAAAAAAAAAAAATCGATCAAATGAATTTTTTCATTTGTATTATATTGTTGTATTAATTGATAAGATTTATTTCTAATCTTTATAAATAATTTTTTTTAAAAAATAGGTGATAAGCTTTAGCCATATGAAAGAGTGGCAGCAACAATTTCCTAATAGTAGTAATTTTGTTTGTGCTAATCCTAATAGTAGTATAAGTTGTATAACTGCATACTTTAAAAGACAAGTTTCCTTCAAATTGAGTTATGTTTGATTCTAAAAATATTAATAATAATAAGTTATGTTTGGTTCAAATGACTGTCTAAACTATTCATGTTTATCTAAACAATTAGTGTGAATATTCAATCAAATTGTGAAATCCTTGGTCCAATGAAGAGAAAATTTGGATAACTTTTGTACCACAAATTTTTGTCACAATTTTGAAATGGTTAACTTTTTGAGTGGCGAAGTTAAAGTAATGGATTTATATAAACGTAGTTGTCTATCACTCAATGTCAACCACTTTGTGAAATGTGACAAATGTTGTGTTCATCAAGTTTTCCAAAAACCCATTAATATTGCAAGATAATCAATCCAAGCACCGAAGATGCATGGCTTATTTTATTGTCTTTGTCCTCTCTATATAAATACCAATCAACTGGCAAACCATCTCTATCTATCACAATCCCAAATAAAGTTTGCAACTTGGCTCTTTTTGGATTTAGAGAGCTTCTCGATGTGGTAGCCATGGCTTTTGGCTCAGGTTTATGGTTGTGGGAACGATGGTTGTGTCTTTATTAAAGAAGCTTCATTTACTTAATGGTAGTGTCTCACCCTTCCCCTTTTATTTTTTCTTTTTTCATCATATTGTCTCTCTCACAATTACTTTTCATTTTCTTTCAACCATTCACTCTCATATTCTCACAATGGCTTTTGCATCTGGATGCAGCTCTTGACTCTGAAATTTCAGGGAAGTCGATTTGAGTCATGGTGCGCTTTTTTTGCTCAATAATACTGTCTTTAATTTTTTTTGGCAAAATAGTATTGTTTGATGAGAGGAGATTCACCAGTATGTAACTTGCAAAAGCTGGTGAGAATTCTTCTGCAGATAGTCTCCTCCAACTCTATTGGAGTGCTTTGTAACTCCTCCACTAAGCTCTTCCATAATTTTCTAATTATGGATGCATAACCTGTTTGTTCACAAATTTATTTTGTATGACATCTCGAGAAAAAAAAAGTTATTTTATCAAATAAGTTTTAAATAGTGCTATTTTGCCAAATAATTTTAAAAATTTGTATTATTAAGCAAAAAAAAAAGCCAGTCAGAGAGCTTTAATTAGTTTTTGATTATTCAGGTGCCCTCCCTACCCTTTTCTCTCGTTCTTAGTCATGTTCATGGTTCTTGCAGATTTTAACATGGAGGTTAGCTGATGTTGTATAATGAAGATTGAAGTCTTCTCTTGATACTTGCCAATCTATTATTTAGTTGAGTGATATTCTTAACACTCTATGATCCTATGGTTGTGATCTAGTTAATAATCATTGTACAGCCCAAGAGTACTAGCCTGTTACCAATCTGGTGGCCCACTCACCAGGTATCCTTGATCTATTTCGATACTAAGTCAAGCCTAGTTATGCCCACCCAAACATTTGGATGCCCGCCGAACATTAAATAGTGTTCGGTGCAAGTTTCAAGAAAGTCATGTCAGCGTGTTTCAAAGAAGTCATGTCATCGATACGTAGAGAATCCTATTTGGTTATGAATATACCACAAGATCCCCTTTCATCATGTCAACCTCGCTAAAGAGAAGCTATAAATAAAAGAAGAAAGGGATGAATCAAGAGTTGGAAAAAATTGGGAGAGTGAGACATGAGAGGGGTAAGGAAAAGTAGATCTCGGGGAGCGTGTTTCAAGGAAGTCATGTCAGCGATACGTAGAGAATCCTATCTGGTTATGAATATACTACAAGATCCCCTTTCATCATGTCAACCTCACTAAAGAGAGGCTATAAATAAAAGAAGACAGGCATGAATCAAGAGTTGGAAAAAATTGGGAGAGTGAGACATGAGAGGGGTAAGGAAAAGTAGATCTTGGGGAGCGTGTTTCAAGGAAGTCATGTCAGCGATACGTAGAGAATCCTATCTGGTTATGAGTATACCACAAGATCCCCTTTCATCATGTCAACCTCACTAAAGAGAGGCTATAAATAAAAAAAGACAGGCATGAATCAAGAGTTGGAAAAAATTGGGAGAGTGAGACATGAGAGGGGTAAGGAAAAGTAGATCTCGAGGACTTAGGAATCTTGCTCGGATTCTAGGGGAGAGTGGAAGAGTTGGGGTCTTGAGCAATATCCAAAACTCCATCTATAGCGAATAAGACCATCTTTTGGGCCTTTCATTGTGAGATAATCCCAACCCAACATACAAGTAGATTGGGGGCCTAAGCCCAAAAAGTTCAATTCAATTGGGTTTGGCCACCACAATCTTAATTACTCTCTTTACTAGAGTAATAATCTCTTTGGGGTAATTCCATTGCTCTTGTACAGTTTTTTGGTTAATTAGTTGTATTTCCATGATAGTTTTTGGTTGGGAAGATGTACATGCACTCATTCACTAGAGCCTGCTTATGACATAATATTATCCTCAATCTATTTCTTTTTTCTAATGGTCAACATATAAATTCAAGCACATTAGCAACTTTAACCAAAAGGTTTGAGTTTGGTTAATCCATAAATGAATTGCATGAAAACATCTCTGCGACTTTAATCATGTTATGTATGCTCTTGTTTTGCAGATGGTATGGTATATCTCCCACGAGCAGCAAAATTCTGGTGTAGCTGAAACTCTTGTTTACAATCTTACTCATTCCCCTCCTCATACGTGCATCCTTCCTACTCGATAGTCCTCCTAATCCTTCCTAGTAGATAGTCTTCCTACTTGAACACAACGATCTTAGCATGATGAGGTGGACTGAGTCCAATCATGAACTTTGTAACTCAACTCATTGGCATCTTTTAGTTTATTCAAATGAGACATCTAGAGTTTAATATTCTCTTCCTTTTTGTAATTATCAAAAACCCAAGATAAAATTATTCAAATGTGAAAAATATAAAATTTGGTTTTTCTTATATGGTTTCTCAATCTAAAATATATAATTAAAACAAACTCTCACAATTGTACATCTATACCAAATTAGTAATTGATGAAATTTTTAGTTGTCAAGTAAGTGGCATAAATTCGAATCCTAACTATACCAAAAAAAAATAAAAAATACTAATGTCTTGATTTAATGATAAAAAACTATTATTATAAATTTTAATGCATAAAAAAAACCACACAAGGGATTACAAAAACAACATTACTACACAATAAATAACTCTTAATCCTTTCATTGTTATTAAAGTTGTTGTACATACAGATATTAGTGATTTCACTTTGATAAATAAAATAATAAAGAGGAAATTAAATTAAACAATAGAGTTAGTAGTTTTCCCAAGTGAGCTTAATCTAATTAGAGCAAAGCCACAATGCAAATCAGGGAACAAAATCCAAAAATTGAGTAATTTTTAAGTATTCTCGAAGCACGAAGAGTGATGCTCCATTCTCTTACATTTATGGTGGGGTTCACTTATTAAATTCATGGTAGAATCCACCAAGAATGTGAGAGGAGGGAGTATCATTCATCCATACTCCGGGAGTACATAAGAATTTTCCCCCCAAAACTGCAAACATGCATAAAATAACATTTCAAGTATGCCCGCTCTACAAGTAGATCCTATCTTTCAACCTTGGTTTTAGTTTAAAAATGGATTTATTGGTTAGCTAAGCTAAATACAACTTAATAAAGTGTTGATGATCCAAATTTTTATTAACTACAATCCGCCTTACCACAAAAGGCAATCTTCTAATTATAATTGCTAATTAACAAAGCATTCTATATTTGGTTTTATGTTTTACTGAAAAATGTTGGTGTATTTGGATTGGTTTAATTTTTTATTATTTATTTGAGCTTTTAAAAACAATATTTTAGCTTATAAATGTGCCCAATTTTTTTTAGAAATAATGTGCACATTTAGTTTAACTAATTTTTCAACTTTATGAAAATATGGTTGTTTGAAAAAAAAAATGTACTTAAAAAATAAAGTTTAAAAAAGGTTGTATTTTAAAAAGTGTGGTTTGAAACTAATTTACTAAAAAAAATATATAGCGTAATCTCACTTTTTTTATAGGTACAATTATACTTTGTTTTGTCAACTTTCACCGAGTGAGGTGTTTTTTAGCTTTTACCACAAAGCATTCACATCAAAAGTTCTAAGTTTTTAGTTTTTAACAATTCAAAAAACTACTTTATCTATTTTAATACCTTACTCCACAATACACCTTTTTTACCACTTCATTAAAATATTCTTTTTCATTTTTTTTAAATTCTTTTATTCCCTCTTCTCTATGTCTCTCTTCTCCCAAGCAAAAGCAAAAACAACCAACAAACCCACCACTCACCACTCAAGGCCACCACCACCATACTACCACTACCACCCGCCATAACTCCTACATCACAACCATTTATTCAACTTAGCCACCACCATAACTCCACATTCAGTCTTCCAAAATAAGCTAGTCTTCCAAAATGTGCTAGTCTTCTGAAAATATCTACTTATCAGAAATGGAAGACGCAAGGTAACAAATGTAAATTATCATGACTACTCCAACAAGATGCTTGTCACAGACAAAAGCAGACGAGTAAGCACTTGCAAGCCTGACCTTGACCCCTATCCGCCACCCTCATGGACGGACAGGTAAAGATGGGCATACTGATCCTACTTACAACGCTTGAATCACCCAAGACGCTCCTACATTTACACAACCACCGGCAAAGAGATAGCTCCCATCTCTTACATATCAACTATGGAATAGTTCCTAACTTCTGCAACTTAGCTAAGGGATAACCCCATGTCCCTACAATTTAGCTAAGCTAGTCATTCATAGACCCCTATATAAACACCAAGACACCCCAATTTCGAGATACGCAAAAATACTATCCACTCCATGTCCATGTGGGGATATAAAAAGATAATAGAATACTATTGGTCCAGTTTAAATGAAAGAAGATAAAAAGTAATTTTAAGAATAAAGTGTGTGACATAAAAACACGACACCAAAACAACCCAAAGTGAAGATAAAAAACTTCATCAACCTAAATTTAAGTTGTAAGAAATATTGAGAGAGAGAGAGAGAGAAGACCAAGTGGATTGAATTGGATTGAAGTGAACCAAATGAAATGAAATAGACTGAAGTTGAGTAAAATGGACCTAAGCAAATTGAAATGGATTGAAGTGGTACGAAATGGATCGAATTGGACAAAATGGACCGAAATACTATGCGGGTGTAGCTTAATAAAAGTGTAGTAATAATAAATACTATGTTTCAACTTTAAAATATTATATAGATTTGTACTTTGTTTTGTCAACTCTCACCAAGTGAAGTGCCTTTAAAAAAAAAGTATCTAAATTGAATAGAAATTAAGTACAATAGAATAGGATAGTTAACACCTCCATACATTTGCCAAAATTCACTTACAATAAGAATAGTAGGGTATGAATACTATATATATATATATATATATATAGGGTAAATTGCAAATCACATCCTTGAAGTATTGGAGTGTTTGAATTTTACACCCTGAAGTTTCAAATTTTTATTATATATATATTTTCTGTTTATGAGTTTTTAAAATTTTAGAGCACTTGATTAATTTTTTCATATATTTTTAAATTTATAAAATTTACATAAAACAATGAAAATGGCATGTTATTTTTTCATTTGACCAATGAAACACAAGTGGCTAGTTAATGTTTCACTTAACGAACACATCAGTAACAAACATATTGGAGGCTAAAAATCTAAACACTATCAAACTTTAAAGTATAAAATCCAAATATTTTGTACTCTATGAGTTGTGTTTCTAGCTCATCTATTTCTGTACTCTTCAACGGTGTTAAGTTGGACCCCTTCCAGCCTTCGAGGGGTATTAGACAAGGAGATTCTTTGTCTCTCTAACTATTTATTATGTGTATGGAGGTCTTGGGTTTCTTTATTAATGGGAAGTGTGAGGAAAAGTTGTGGGACCTTGTGAAAGCCTTAAGGAATGGACTAGCTTTCTCGCACTTGTTCTTTGCTGATGACCTTGTGCTTTTTGCCAAGGCTGATTTGAAAAATTGTAGGAATATCAGAGAGAGACCTTAGATTCCTTTGGTGAACTCTCGGGACTGAAGGTCAGTCTTAGGAAATCTTAAGTGTCCTTCTCCCCCAATATTGATCAAGACCATCGAAGAGAGTTTTGTGAAGTGCTTGGCTTCAACTCCATCCCTAACCTTGGGAAATATTTAGGGTTTCCCCTTAAACACTCAGGTGCAACTTCTCAAGATTTCAACTTTATCATTGAACGAGTTCAAAATAAACTCCAAAGCTAGAAATCCAAGCTTCTTTCTATGGCCGGGCAGGTTGTTTTATCTCAAGCAGTCATCTCTGCCACCCCAACCTATGTTATGCAAGGCTGCATCCTTCCTCAAAGAGTCCTTAATAGCATTGACAAAATTAATCAGAACTTTGTGTAGGGGTCTACTGATGAGGTAAAGAAGATGCATATGGTGAGTTGGAAAAAAATCACAAGACCAAAAGCAAAGGGTGGTCTCGGAGTCCATGATGCTAAAGGAAGGAATGTGTCCCTTGCTGCAAAGCTCTGTTGGAGGTTGGATCAATCCATAAATGCAAAATGGGCAGAAGTTTTGAGGAAAAAATACCAAGTTAGGCTTGCAAGGAAGAGCAAGGCCCACTCTAGAGCATGGATAGCTATGTTGAAGGGTAAAGAAGTGTGTAATAAAGGATCCAAGTGGACTTTTGGTAGTAATAGCTCCTTAAGCTTTTGGTATGACAAGTGGATGGGTGCTGGGACGATGAGAGAGCTCTTGGAAGATCCTTTGAACCGAGGGGAGGAGTCTTTAACTATCAAGGATATGACTGTTGATGGGGGTTGGAACTTGGGCACCCTTTCATTCAACTTTCCTACGTCCATCCTAAGGAACATTCTTTCTACCCCTTATGCAGATTCTCATTGAGGGAGGATCAAAGAAGTTGGATTTTTAGCCCGAGTGGAGGTTTTGACCCTAAATGCTTACTTGATTGCGGTTGGTGAAGATCTGTTGGTGCCTGAGTTCAACAAGAAATGGCTTTGGAAGCTCCAAACCCTCCCAAAAATCCATATTTTCCTGTGGAAGTGCCTCCACCATAGTCTGCCCGTTAAAAGTATCCACTCCCTGAGAGCTATTGATGGTCTGGGTGGGTGTGCTCACTGCCAAGTTGAAGAGGAGACTATTATTCATGTCCTAAGGGACTGCCGGATTGCTAGCAGGTTCTAGAGGATGTCCAGGTGCCCTCTCCCACTTGGGCACTCTTTCAATTTGGATTTGGACACTTGGTTTCAATTAAATGCCAAGTTAAACCTCATGGAAATAGGTAAGGATTACACTTGGAGCTCGTTTTTCCTCCTTGGAATGTGGCACATGTGGCTACAACGAAACTACAAGGCTTTCAAGTAGCTAGATGCAAACCCAAACCTCCTTAAACTTGTTGAGATGCAGGTCAAAGAATTTATGTATTGTGTGGTTGATCCAGGTAAGGAGAGGGGTATAATTGAGAAGGAGATCCGATGGAAGAAGCCACTTGCTAGCTGGCATAAACTGAACACTGATGGTTCATTGGTGGGAGCAAATGGCCTTGCTGGTTGTGGTGGAGTAATTAGAGATAGTAATGGTTGTTGGGTTGGAGGCTTTGCAATGTCCATCAACATTACCTCCAGCATAACGGTTGAGCTTTGGGCTTTAAGAAAATGCCTTATCTTTTGTGTAGTGCGCAAACCCAAGTTGTAGAAATTGAACTTGATGCATCCGCAGCAATTTCCTTACTTACTAGCAATATCAGTACTACTGGGGACCTCTCTGGCCTTATTGATGATCGCAAGAAATTGTTGCTGCAGCTGACTCAAGTGAAGCTATCCCAAGTGTTTAGAGAAGCAAACTCTTGCGTTGATGCTCTTGTGTGTATAGGATCTGTTGCCTTGGATATCAATTCTCGTTTTGTTTCCCCTCCCCCTTGTGTTATTTCCCTTTTGCTTGCTGACTCTATGGGAATGTATTGTATTAGACATAGTAATGCTACTCTTGATGTTCGTGGTTCTTAGTTTTTAATAGAATTCGTTGCTTACCAAAAAAAAAAAATCCAAATATTCCTAAATTTCAGGAATATGATTTGCAATATACGTATGAAAATAAAGATTAAACTTAAACCTCTTTTCCATTCATCCCTTCTTTTAATTTTCCATTCTTTCCTATTTCTTCACGGACGCTCATCTCATGTATTAATTAGTATTAGAGGGCCTGCAACAGTAAGTGTAAGTAGATGACTCTGGCCTAACCTCATCAATTATCATTCACCGAAACATGCTGTCAAGCTCTACTCGTACAATGCACTCCCAAATTTATGTCAAAGCAGGGCCCATCAAAATTCTATATTTTGAAATCCGCTACATTTTCTTAGTAAAAAGAAATCCAACAAACGGCTACTTGGGACCACCACTTCACAATCTTTTGTCGCTTAACCTCTGCCATATGCTTCACTCATCACTTTCCTCCCTACACTTTTCCCGAAAAAGGATTTTCGCTCCCATGATTTTTCCATTCCAACAAAGAACCAACCCCTTTCCTTAAAACAAGCTTTCCTTTTACTTTCCCTTCCGTTTTCTCTCAGATCACTCTTTCTAAAGCAAAGCACACATTATTTCACATTTGGTTGTGATGAAGCTCTGTTACTGTGAGTGGCTTGTTCTCTGTCATCTGCTACTAGCTGCTGTTGTGGCCTCCAAGAACCATGGTACTGTAACCAAGCATTCTTCTTTATTTTGTTCTTTTGTTTTGGAACTATGATGTCAAGGCATCGATCTGCCTTTGAATCTTGTTTTGGCTTTATGTTTTTGTTTTTCTCAATTTAACTATTCATTTCATTATGTGCATTTTCTCTTGCTGCGTTTTACCCTTTGTGCTTTTGTATTATTATTATACAACTGGAGCGTCTGTTCTGATAGGTTAAGTTAATTTTCCAGTGCCATTATGGTAGTTGAAGACTGAGTTGAAATGGTGATGGCTAACCGCTAACAGGAACAGAATTTATTCCTGTTTGCGGTTCTTTTGTGGGGTCTATTTAGTATTCAAGAAAGTATAAGGAAAGGTTGGATATTTTTCTATTTGTGTCTCTTAAGTTTCAGCTTTTTATTTTATTTATTTTAGTTTTAAGTTATTTGAGACCTCATAGAAGGAAAGGCCTATAGTTAGTTGACACAATTGCAGCTATTTGGCTTTTCCTAGTACCATAAAAAGATAAGATTAATATTCTATTTAGAAAAGATGGCCAGGATCTCTAGTGTGTTCTAACAATTAGAGAGCTGTGAGGCCTCAGTGAGATGTTAATATGATATGGCTGGTTCATATTGACACTCATCATGAAAGTTACTAGAGGCAAGAGAAGTAAAAGAGGTCAATTTAATGGGAGGCTTGGACTATTATAGAGAGACCAGTACCACATGACCTTGGATGCCCTGCCCCTCGTCTCACATTTCTCCAAATTAACATTGGATACCTTCAACCTCATTACCGTTCCTGACACTACAAATAATGTAAATTTGATACTCATAATCTTCACCTACAACTTTAAATTTGGAGCAGCCTGCAGCCACACAGATGTAATCTTTATGCTTGGACATTAAAATATGGAGGCTTCCACTGTTCCATACTGTCCACATTTAATAGAGCTATAGGCAAAAGACAATTATTTACCCACTCCAAAGTTTATGCTTATTCATAAGTGACCTCTTTCAGTGGTAAAGTGGAGGTGTATCAAACCAGAAAGAAGGCTTGTAGCAAGATGAGACTGGAGCTAAAATTTCAGATCCCGGCAAGCTGGTCTAAATTTGGATAGATTGCCCCCATCTCTCATGAGAGGGCAAACGCGTGTGGGGTTGTAAGAAGCTAGTGCTTACTAGCAATAGACAAGTACCTTTTTTCATGAAGTTAGAAATAATAGTCCAACTATCAGTCAAATACAACTTCTCATCTCCAGCTTATTTTTCAACTATGCTCAACAAACTGTTTCAGGGTGTGTTCCTTATATAGTCTTACATCTCTTATTTGGGAAACACTGTTAGATGTCAACCCATCTGCTTACACTAATCCTCAATGACTCTTTTCCATGCAATGTTCCAAAAGCAACAAATACTTTGATCGTTAAGTTCTTAACTAAAAGTCGGGATTCATTCTTATGTTTTATACAGTCGGGATTCATTCAACTCTGTGAGATAGTGAGCGTTGAGTAAAAGAAGAGATGCAAACCAAGTGTTGGAGGTGAAGATGTTTTGTAGCTTGCTTAGATAGAGAAACCCTCAAAACTTTTGCGCTTATTCCATATTCAGCCTTCTTCATAACCTATAGATTTTGTGGAGCCATTTGTTTAAAAGTACTATGATCCTCTATAGAAACTAGGAAAATGTTCAAAATTCTACTGTCTTATTTATCTCTATAAATTATTTGTAGTAATTCTCCGAACCTACTTGAGTCATATTGTACTAGTTAGATGAGAATTTGCATATGGTGTCAAGATATAAAAATCGAAAGAAGGGAATTTGTCATTTGTGGCATCAACTGATTTCTGTGAGGCAAAAAAAGAAAAAGAAAAAAGATTATGGCTCAATATGGTTTGAAACATGTGTAGGATTACTGTACTTTTCTTTAAAAGTGTAAAAAGCATACATCAACCAAGATATGTAACTAAAATCACAAGTCTCTTCCATTATTGTGAGTGCAGCTCTGAACTGTGTATCTTGCCTTGATATGGATTAAGTTAAAGGCCTTTTTCTTCAACTGTAAGGGATGCTGACTTGGTTCCATCAGGCAGCAAAGAAAGAAACCAATGGCATCATTATCTAGGTTGCATATTTTTTAAAGCTCTTTGGACTTTATACTTTGTTCCAACAAACTTAACTGCATGTGCATCTTTGCTGTGCTACATGGCTAAGCAGCATGTTTCACAGATGATGTAATTGAAGGTAACAAGGCCGTACTCAAAAGATTCGAGTGTCCTCCTAATTCCTGGTTCTGAAGGACATCTTTGTCATAGTAACAAATTGACAACATGGGGAATGTATACGCAGCTGTCTTTAGCAAAATGCTAATTTCTGACCAGAACAAAGTAAATGACAAGGGTTCAGTTTGTACTTCATGGTTAAAAAAAATTGATTATTCAGCATCTAGGATGAAGTTGGAATACATGATTTACTAACACAATTGATATAGATTACTGAGTAACTTGAATTATTATGAACTTCTGAAAGCTAATAGCAAATATTTTTGTGCATGCCCACATGCGATGAGTTTCTAATATTAAATAGGTACTTGCTGTTTGTCCCACAGGAAATCCTGCAGATGATCTTGTGGATATCATCAACAAGAATCGAACTGCACAGAAGCTTTCGACACTAAGTGACACCCCTGGTCTTGGGTGCATGGCCTTGCAATATGTTGAATTATGCAAGGAGAACTGCACTAGCAACAACACTGTACAGTGTAAACCTTCCGAAGACGACTTCACTGAAATTTTTGCTCCTAACTGCGGAGTTGAGCTACCTACTATTGACACCATAACTGGCCACATTGTGGGATGTCAATCGAAGTATCTTGAGCCATCATTAGCCTTTTCCCAAGTTCTTGTTAAGGACAAGAAATCTTTATCTCTTCTGAAAAATAAATCACATACTGAAGTAGGAGTGGGCATGGCTGGGGTCCATAAAGGGCCATTCCTATGGTGTGTTTTATTCAGCAGTGGGAAGAAAAATTCTACATTTGTTCTTGAAGATCATGGTATAGGAATCAAGCAAAAGAATGGGTGCTATAGTGGAAGCAGTACTCCATGCAATGGGGGACAGAAGAAGAGTGCTATGTGGATTAACGTCATGTTCTTGGGATCTCTATTTGTTTTTCATTTACAACTGCTGTAATGATATTGGTGAGAGCGAGTGTGGAAATCTTCATGAGACAGTGCTCGAAAATTTTGTTACATATTGATTTTATTTATGAGAAGTAATTGCAAAAATTTCATCATCCAAGCAGCAATTTTCAGTCCGCTTTCAGACCGTATAAATTTTTCAGACAGCTCATTCTGCCCCAGCTGGTGTTAGGTTTAAAGTCAGTATATTTTGCTGAGCATTATTATCTTCTGTAACGGTTGCAGACAACGTCCTTCTACATTGTTGTTCCTTACAAAATATCAGCTCGTAAGCAACTGTTCCACACCCATGTTAGAGGGGCATTGTATACAATTGTTACACAAGATACCAACTTGTATTGCTGTGTATTAGCAAAACTAGGAAAATGGGATGTTCAATCCAATTATTTCATTCCCACACCCAATCACCTATGAGCCAAAGTGAACAACCCGAACATATTTGTAGTTCATGTGGAATATTTAACAGAGAAAAGTTGGTGGAATAATAAGGGAATGTAACATAGTCGCCAATGGTTTAAATTTAATCAGTTCACATCTTAACTCATTTCCATTTTTATTTTTTAAAGAAAGGAATGTTCTGAGGAAGAAAAAGTTTTGGAGTGGAATGTGAGGGGCTGATTGAAAGGGGAAGAAGGTATTAAATATATGCCAACAACCATCTTTAAGAAGGTCTAGGTCCAGCAGGTCAATGGAACAAAAAGTTCGATTTTGCCCAATTTTTATATTTTTGTCCTGGAGAGTTTATGGCTGGGATTTTCAGTTGTCTTGGTCCCTTTGCAAACCAGATGGGCTCGAGAATGGATAATGACTAATGACTCTGGGCAACTCTATCCAATACAAGCCTAATTTACTGACTTTGAACTCCAGCTTTTGTCTCCCACCCCACAAAAGCTTACAAAGTGACCATCAAAGCTGCACAATGGTAAACCCAAAATTACTTTTTCTTTTTACCTCTAATATTTACTGTCAAGGTAATGAGACCAATTTTCATATGGCAATAGAAACTGACCTCATTAAACTCCTTTTATTCATGGGACAAAACCCAAAATTAAGCACAATTAGTATGATTAATTAACACATAGATGAGTCAAATTTTTATTTAAAGCATTGCCACTTATTGAGGTAGTAATTAAGAAGACTCTGTAACATCTGAAAACTTGCATTAGACGTTGAAAATTGATTCGGAATATATTTTAAGTAACAAGCATTAGGAAATTAAAAAAAAAAAAAGAAAAGGAAAAAGAAGGAAAAACAAAAGGAAAAAGTTTTAAACTGTACCTATAAACCCCAATACTTAGAATCTTTGACAGCTTTAAAATTCCATCCAGGAATTTGCTTTCTCTTTCTAGTTAACAACTTGAACAAGCTAGGGATCCCAAAAGAAAGTAATACCCAGAAAGAAAGAAAATATATTCCTACAATCCTACCCCCCTAAATTTCTTTTGTGTCTATGCTATGAAAAAGTGAAGCAAAGTCAACATTCTCAATTCAGCCAATCCTCAATTCATTTTTCCTTGATAACTACTCAAAGCAATTTTAAGGTTTTGGGAACTCCTTACTAGGGCCCCAAATCAAACAAATTGATTAGAGTTAGCAACATCAAACAATAACTTCGCCACTACAAAAGTTGGTGTGTATCATAAATAAGTGCACAATTCAACCTACGTCCTCACTCCTAACCCACTGGATCATAAAGACCCACATTATACATGTAAAGAATTGGGTACAACGCTCTAGTGAGCAATGGCCACGTGTTACAATTTTTAATATTCTCGACGCTCATAAATTTGCTATTTGTATTGAAGCATTGGACCCAATTTAAATCTCCGACATTAAAGTTTACTGTTTTATCTCTGGAGCGCTAATAAATCACTCATAAATTTGTGTTTTGTCTAAATAAACTATACAAGACCATCACTAATCTTTAATATATTTTTCTAGAAACTGTTATATCCAATCTCAACCATTGAACTCAAGTAAAAAGAAATCTCCACCGTCAATTTTTCTAATATTCCTTATTTCCAATCAAAATTTTGCTAAATCGACTCTAAATTTTTGAATGAAGACAAAATGTGTGAATCTATTTGGAGCCGATATAGCAAAAAATAGATTGTGGAATTTACCCTTTTTTTTTAAGCTAAAAAAATTCAAAAATTAAAAATCAAAAATCAAAATCTTCTAAAAAAGGAAAATATCCTACTTACCATTTTACCTATCGGATAGCCATCGGAACATCTCCGTTATCTCTTCGCCAACTCTGTTGCTTTCGAGGTCGAATTCTCCGGCAACGGAGACCTCACTCCGGCGACTACTTCCGGAGAAAAATCTACCGGAACTCCGAAAAGACATCGCGCGCGATGAAATTGAGGCGGACAATCTGTCTATATAGTCTTTCAGCCAGCTCCGTCCAGCTGCTACGTCAGGACCTAGAGTTGAGTCCAATTCCGGCGGCGCCGATGGCGGCGCCGGACGAGTCCGCAAAACTCCGCTGTCGTCTTTGTCCGATACGCTTCTCCGGTGAGCGTGACTCACGCTGATCTCCGAGTCGTCGTCGACTAGGTACTCGAAGGAGCCAATCGAATACGATCTCCGGCCTGCTTCTCCGGAATCAGAAGCTGCTCTACGGCGACTCACATTGCCGATCTCTAACCTGAAACTGTCGCTTGCTCCGGCGCCGGCGGATTTCATGATATCGGACTCTGAAGCAACGATCGCCGACCGGCACAGCGGACAGGTCTGGTTCGATCCGAGCCACGTGTCGATACACTCGACGTGAAAAGCGTGGCAGCAGAGAGGCAAGAGACGGAGCTGGTCGTTGGGCTCGAACTTCGACAGGCAAACCGCGCAGTCGGCGGAGGTCGAATTGCTGCCGCGAGTGATGGAGGAGAAGGCGAAGAGCGGAAGCGAGTCGATGATCGTGCTCTTAGGGTTCTCCGGCAAGACTCGTCGGTTGGAGTGAGCGTGAGACTGAGACTGAGACTCGAAAGCAGTGGAGGTGAGAGTAGTAGTCGAGGTAGTGGTAGTGGTAGTGGAGGAGTTGCTGAGGTGGCGGAGGCAGCGGCGGTTGACGTGGCGGAGGAGGAGGCAGAGAGAGACGGAGGCGACGACCGTGACGAAGAGGATGAGAACGATGATGAGAATGCTAGGGTTCATCGATGAAGACGATGGATGTGGTGGTGGTGGTGGTGGTGGTGAGATAAACGACGTGTCGTATGTGAATGTGCCAGTTCCGAAGTTGTTTAGCAAAGGAGGCGGTGGAGGATAGGGAAAAGTAGAGGGAGGAAACGACATGGTTTTTAGAGAGAGAGAGAGAGAGAGAGAAATGGCGCCGAGGAAGTGTGCGTGTAGTATATATAAATGTTGGTTCAGTTAGGAATGGTGCAAACTAGTAAAAGAGAAAGAGAGAGAGAGAGAGAGACGCGTGTTTTGTTTTGTAAGAGTTTCCTTTCTTTGGAGAATGTATTGTAGATATCATGCATGATGCAAATCATATATGGATTTTTAGCTCCTACGCCATTGTGGGGTCTATATGAATATATTATTTATTCTATCATTTAATGAGAATATGACTTTGACAATATGTATAAGATTGTGAAGTTTCTCAAAAAAAAAAAAAAAAAAAAGAGTGACGTTTAACTTATTTACATGTATAAATTATATTTTAATGAAATGTTTTTGTTTCAGTATGAATTCTAGATAGATTAGTTCTAGGTATCTTTATTTATACTAAAAATCAATTGATTTATTGATCTAATAATAAAGAGTAATTATTATAATTGTGGATACCACAAGTTGAAAACTATAATCTAGAAAAATAGGTTTTTGTTTATATATATTTTTATTATAAATTATTGATATATATTGGTAAAACTTAGTTAGAATTTCATAGCTTTTTTTTTCTTATGATATTTAAAATTTTCTTACTCTATATTAGTTTTCCTCATAAAATTGTCAATCCAATTTGAATTTAATTAAGGAACCTAATATTCTATAATTAAATAAGAAACTATACCTAATTTTCACCCTAATACTTTGATATAATTATTGGACTTGTAGGGGACGAGATTGCTAATAGTCACGTGGGATCCACACTTAAAATGTTAGAGACAAAAAAAATTCGTAACTCTTGCCACAATTTGCCGTCTAGTAAGTTGTAAGTGATGGAGGTAAAATGCTAAGTCCACATATCTACTGCTCACGACTTGCCATATGACGAATTGCGACAAAAATTTTGAACTTCTTTGTATTACTAGCATTTCTCAATCCACATGTTGTGAAGAAGAGAATAGATATGTCTAATAAATGAGACAGATATTGTGTGGTGAGAGAGGCATGTGATCAGTGCACGGATGTGGTGTATTATAAGGTAAAATTGGTAGCGAATGTGGTGCTGGTAGGAGGAGGTGTGGCCTAGGCTGGGTGGGGTGGGTGAACCAAAAAACTCATTCAATGTGGGTTACACTTAATTCGTGTAGACTACATTGACTACATGGAGTGTGGAGTAAGGACCTACGAATTGAATGAGTGAATGAATGAGAGAGTTAATGCCCTGCATTTGCTGCTACAACGGCTGCACAGGTTTTGAGAGAGAAAGAGAGAGGCAGTATTGCACAGAACAGTGATGTATGTGGGTGAATTAGGATAATGAGGAAGAAAGAGTGAGCTGCAAAATGTACAACAGGTTGGGACCCATTATTGGTTTTTTTTTTTTTTTTACAGAGGCTGAGCCAGGTGGGACTTGGGGTTCGTATGGTGGTTGGAGAAGGATGAGATAATGAAAAAAAGGGTTATGGGTTTCCTTATGTAGTTTAACTCTGTAACTGTTTGGTTTTGTTTTCTTTCCTCACAAGGAAAAACTGAACAAAAACAAACAAAGCCTTGAAATTATGTTTGGTGGACATATATAGTTTACAAGCTAGAATAATTTTGTCTTTTTTTTTTTTATTATCTTCTTGTATGTCTCATTTGTCACTTGAACTATTTACCCATTTGTTCACAAAACCCATGGTAAAACTTGTTCTCAGCAAACCACAAGAATAGGACAAAAGTTCCCTCTGACCCACCCCCCATTTTCAGGGTCTAAATAAAAAGTTTGGTATTGTAGATACATGTTTAATGGGCTTACCAGGACAAATATCTATAAGACACAAGTTGTTTGTTAACTTGTATTGCACGAATATACTCCTCTTAAGATGTAATTATTTTCCAATTACCAAAAACAAAAATAATTTTTTTTTTTTAATACTAAGTTTGCTAGGATTTTATTTTTTATTTTTTTTATTGAAGTTAGAGCATCCATAGTGGTGAAGCTAAAAATTTTATCTTTTAGTACCTTAAAAAGCTACTTCATCTATTTTACCACATCACTTTACAATACACTAAATATCAAATGTTCTATTTTTTTTAATCACTTCATTTAAAATAATATAAAAATAATTCATTAAAATAATAAAGAAAGAGATATAATTTGAATTTTTTAATTGAAAGAAGAGATATAATCATAATAAAATATTGTATTTTATTTTTAACAACTTGCTATAGTCAATTCATATTTAAACCAGTTTTTTGTAGTTGTAAAAAATTTGGCTTTACTTTCTCCAATTACACATGATTTTTTGGTTCTTTGGTGGTAAAATAGTTTTTTTTTTTGCTTAAATACAATTACCATTGGCAATGTTTTTATTGTTTTTGTTAAGTTTTTTGGTTTGATAGTTGCTATTTGGGTGAAATTAGCTAGGCTTATTAAGGAGAAAGAGCTGAAGGTTTTGGAAGGGGGCCAAATTACAAAAATGAAATATATATATATATATATATATAATAACTATAAATAAAATAAAGTTGGACCCAAGGGTGGCCCAGGTGTGGACCCTATATTTGTTATTGTATACTTTGGGAGCATACTCCCTCTCTATCATATAGGGGTTAACCCCATCATGAATGAGATTCAACCTTATGTGAGAAGGAGAGAGTATACTCCCAGAGTATATAATAATTTTTTGTAAAACAACTCTTTTATAATAATATTTTTTTTTTTTCACAATCTTGTTATGACTTATTTGAATAGTAAGTAAAAGTTATGACACAAAAATTGTGATAAACTCGTATTATAAAATAAATAAATAAAGACATGGTCAATAGTTTAGAATCACAACTCTGGTTATAATGAATGAGTGCCTAATTTGAGATTAATCATTGACTATTAAATAAAAAAATAAAAAAAAAATCATTGACTATTATTATATCCTCGGTTTGCTCTTTACAAACGGCGACTGAAAGGCCCAAAGTTTTTCTTTAGGGGAGAATGATGATGAGTGACACCATATCCATAATTAGATAACCGTTCACTAAATTATACATGGAGATGTGGTTTATGTAATGAATTTCTCGTTAGATTAAATATATGAATACATTCAATAATTTAATACAAAATTTTTTACTCAAACATTCACCTCAAAAGTCACTAATAAAAATGCAATTTTTGATTGGTGTGCCAGACATTGTTTTCACTAAAAACATTTACTCAACATTTGAATCAAAATGACACTAATAAAATCAAATGGAACCAGTTTAATTTAAATGACCAAGTTTATAATAAACTTTTCTCAAAAGAAAAAGTTTATAATAAGCTAATTATGTGGTCAGCATAAAGTTTATAAGCTAATTTATAGAAGATGTAATTAAAACTAGGGCTATTCACATGCCCTTAATCTTTTTTGGAAGCTCACACGCACTTAATCAATTGCACTACTTCTCATCACAATTGGTTTTACACTTTCAAGATAAACACATAAGAATTGATGGATATATATGTTAAATTATCGATTGTCCCAAAAACTTAAGCTATTGGGATATGTTAAATTTAATCATTTAACCAATACTTCTAACACCCCCCTTCACGTGTAGGCCGAAATTACCTTTAAATAGGTGAGGCCCAACACGTGTAAATTTAAATGGGAGGTAAAGCAGAAGAGACAAGGATCAAACTCAAGATCTTATGTTCTGATACCATGTTAAATTATCGATTATCGCAAAAGCTTAAGCCATTAGGATATGGTAAATTTAATTATTTAACCAATACTTCTAACACTATAAAAACCCGCCATATATAACTACCAATTGTGCTAATTATTCAACAAGAAAAAAAAAAAGCCACTTGATTTTTATGCCTATAAATCGAAAATTATTTGGTACATATGGGACCTACATATAAGATTCATTTTTATATAAGAGAAGTGTGTAATCCATTGAATGTATTGAATGACTTCACCTAAGAAATATAGTTCTTGTTTCTAAATATATATAATATATATATATATATATATATATAGTTCTTTAATTTTTTTCTCCCTTTTCATAAATAAGTTGACATTTTGGTGTTGAGAAAAAAAAAATTATATTAAGTTAAAATAATAATATATATAATATACTTCATGATTTATTAAGGATTATTTCTAGCGTTGCATCTCTTAATTTATATAAAGTTGCTATGAAGTATGAAGATCATTATAAAAATTATAATGTAAATTATCTTCATTTAAAATTTTGAATTTTTTTTTATAATATTTTTCATTAAATGAATTATGTATACTTCTTTTTATTTTATTTTTTTTTGAGAAGGATGTATTCTTCCAGTTATGTTGACCTTCTTAATATATGTTATATTGCATTAATTGTATGTTTTTATATTTTATTTGTGAATAATTTACATAATTTTTCTTCGAGAGAAAGTTTGATTAGAAAAACTTGATTGTAGTCAATGGCTACAACTCTATTTAATATCTTTTTATTATGTGTGAATTTCAACAAATCCACAATTGTATTACATTTTTTTTATATTCTCTATGCTTGCAAAATTTTGAAAAAATCAATAGCTATGTCATTAATCAAATATTTAAATTTCAAGTTTTTATAATTTAAAATTATAAATAAAAAATAAGTTTATAGATCAAATAATAAATAGTATTTTATTGACGGAAAATTATTAAGTACCACAATGCCTACTTCATCCTTTTACATGAATAGTGAGTCCCACTAATTAAATTCATGGTAGAGGAGGAAGTACGCATTTATGGTATTTCAGAAGTACTTAATAATTTTCCATGAATCACTAGTTGAATCAATGATCATCCAAATTTAATAACAATGCTACACAACCAAAACGATTAAAAAAATGCTACAAAACCAAAACAAAAACTGATGATCTCTAGCATACGCTATAAACTCATCACAAGCATTTGGATCAATTGCAAATTTGCAATACCAATTAGTTTTTTTTTCTGCTAAGTAATTAAGGATAATGAGATGAGTCACTCTTCAATCTTGATGATGAACAGATGTATGAAATTCATCTTGAACACAAACTCTATTTCCCTATAACTATAAGCAATTAAAAATTAAAAATTCTCATCTCAACGCATCGAAACTGTATTTGAGTTAAATTTTCAATGCCCAGATATATGAGTCCACAAGCTTATTAAGGCAAGGCTAGCAAGTGGGTGAAAATATAGGTGGAAATCAAGGGTTTTGCAGAAATTGATGGTCACATTAATGCTATTAAATTTTCTCTATATATAAAACAAAAATGTTATTATAGATTTGCTCTTAGTGAGCTCTAGTTAGTTTAATTGGCAAAGTTTTCAATGATAGAATAATAGACTTGGGGTTTAATCCCCACCTACACCCAAACCGATTTGTGTCTTGGTCTAATAATAAATAGCTATCATCAAGACTCAGGACCGGACACTATAGGTTGAAACTTTATCTAAAGAAGTTATCACATAAATATTCTCTAAGAATTTTAAGTAAAATTAAAAATTCTTAATTACTATGTTACAATATAAAGCAGTTATAGTCTCCCGTAAAAAAAATTAAAAATAAAAATAACAAATATAATCTTAATGAAATATACAAAATTTCTTCCACTATTTTATTTTCTTTCTAGAATTTAAAAAAAAAAAAAAATTGACAGTGAGCTTAGAAGTCAGAACTCCGGAAACTGAAACCCTAATTGGGGGGAGATAATTTTATTCAAATAAATAAATATAAATAAAAGAGTGAGAATACTCACTATAAGTCAAAATTCCACGACCAAAAATTAAAAGTCTTATGGTAAAAGTGGCGAGGTTAATAATGTTTAATTTTTTATTGTGGTATTCACTTAGTGGGGTTAAAATAAAAGGCAAAAAAATTATTATATAAAAAAAAGGATGCGTGTGGAAACCTATTAAAGTTTTTTTTTTGAGAAACCAGAAACCTATTAAAGTTCACACCCATTGAATTAATTTTTTCCAATAAACCGAGCAGTTTATGTCTAGTTGTTTTATTAGTTGACCTACTCAGGTTTCCTACATCCTACCCAATGAAACAAAAAGTTGAAACGTTACTAGTACACACTATAATATAAATTATATAATGTATTCATTTAACCAATAATATTATTTAATATAATGTATACTTAATTAATATAATACAAAGTACAAGAATGAGAGAAGCAGCTCCTATACTATGGAATTTTGCAAAATAATATAATACAACCATTTCTCTGTCATTATCCCCTTTAAGCAGCATGACTGTATCATTATCCTCTTCCATTTATAAAATATTATTACTAGTATTATAATTAATTATTGATGATGTTGTTAATTTTCTTATTATTATACTCATATCACATGATCTCTGTGTCTTTTGTGTGTGTTTGTGTGTCGGCATTTGAGCCTGAGATTGCTTTCTTAACAATCTTGGTATGTTCAGAAGGCAAAGAATTCTTTTGTCCGTGAAAATAGCATTGTTTTTTGGATTTGCAGGTGCTGTTCTTGTTGCCATTGGGCAGAAAGTTGGATAGTATAATAAGATTTTGCTATAGAATAACATTGAAGACCAATTAATTAATTTTTTAAGTAATCCAATCAATTCCTTTTTCCTTTGATATGTGTATGTTTTATGTTCGCCCTTTCGATCTTGTCTTTTGTATTTATGTTATGTATCCTGCTTTCTAGGTTCTCATCTCCTCATGATGAAAAGCATGATTAATGCTATAATAAAACAATGAGAATTTTTTTTTGGGGGTTGGGGGATTAATCAAGTTTTGAAGTTTCTATGAGTTCTTGAGACAACTAAAGAACTTGTTAATGATGATTACAGCAATAATCAATACATGATTGAAGAATGAGGATTCAAATTCAAAGATTTCACTTTCTCAAAAAAAAAGAAAAAAATCTAAGATTTCAAATACGTTTTTATTAGGAAAAAAAAAAAAAAAAGATGCCAGAGCGCTAGTTTAGAAACTATTTTTTGGAAATTTTTTATGGAAAAAAAAACTATTTTTTATATTTTCCATAAGAATGATGTTAAAATATTCCTAAAATTGTCCACTAATAAATACCCTAAAAGCAACCGTTAACAAGACTCATATATTTGTAACACATTAATTTATCCTTGAAGCAATATGATTATAGATTTATGGTGCCCTACAAATGTTGATTAAGGTTTGAAAGACAAAGCTCAAACTTGCTTAAAGGTAAATCAAAGATACATTTTGTGCCCATTTAGGAGGGTAGTTTGTGAATTTTAGTTAACTCAATTGGTAAAGTCTTTAATAGTTGAATAAGAAATCTGAGATTCAATCCCTGTTTATGCCAAAAATTGATTAGTGTCTTGGTTTAATGATAAAGCGGATGTTGTAAGTTGAAACTTTCTATAAAAAAAAAAAAAAAAAAAAGTGGGTAGTTTAAAATTGCATTTGTCCAACTCTTTAAACATTTTTTTATGAGCTAAACTTAGGTACAATAATGAGGTGTTGTATCTTAATTTTTTTTCTTAAAATTCAGTCATATGATCATTTAACTAAAAATATATTTCCATCTCATGAAATTAAAAAAAAAAAAAAAACCATATTACAGAGTTTTAAGATGAAAACCTAAGAATAAGTACTTAAGGTATTGTACTTAAGTTTTGTTTTTTTTTTTTATTTTTTAAATGTTGATATGTTCATAAGGATTAAACTATCATAACAGCTGGGGTCAGATATCGATTACATAAAAGGACCAATGGATTCAATTTTTTATTAAGAGTTGAGACATGTGATCACAGCTCATCTTGGCTTCGAACACGAGTTTGTAAAGTCCAAGTGTGAATGTATCTTGGCAAAAGCACTTTATGTGGATCAATTTTTGTAATCTTTGAAAGAGTCCTTATTGAAGTAATTCTTTGGTACCTGGCTGAGAGTATGATTCACATGCTCAATAGAGCAATTGAGCTTGGCAGCCAAAACATCTTTCAAGAAACGTAATTATTATTGCATACGTTGAGTGACATATAACTGTACATGCTCTAGTTAAAATCGTGTATCTCATATACACAACAATGGCGGAGTCAAGATTTCAATTCAGAAGAGACTAGATTAAAAGACCAAAAAAAAAAAAAAACCTTGAAATTAATTATTAATCTATAATAAAATAAATAAATAAACCAAAAAATCATTAATCAAAGTAATAAACTATTATTTTATATTATTAAAATAAATAAAGAACAATAATCAATTATAATTAATAATAATTAAAGTAAGAGGTTAATATAAATATATAAAGTTCAAACGTCATATTCATATATGATTTTATAAAATAAAATAAATAAAATGTAAAAACGTTAAGAGTATAGTAAAATGCAAACTTTCTTAATTTCTCTATTCTTCTAAATGTTTACATTTTTGAGTTGTAACATAAACCCAAAATTTTGAAACAATGAAAAAGATAAGAAATGAAGAAAACAGGTAGAGAAGGTTTTATGGTTTTTGTGTTGAATAGGACACGAGTAGTTTTATTATTATTATTATTATGGGACAAGCATTGAAGAGTTTTTTTTTCTTCTTCCTATGCCTTGAAATTGAAGTGCCATGAGAAAGTTAAAATAAAAATGTGATGTGTGAATTAGGATAAGGAACACGTTGGAGAGACTTGGTGGTTTTTTTTTCTTAAGAAACAAACACACGTACAAGGAAGAAATTGAAATAAGATAGAAATCGTGGAATAAGATTATTGGAGTGCCAAGTTAGGAGAGTAACTTTTCTCCTTCTTCTTGGTGTTTGGACGTGCCTCTTTTTTTTTTTTTTTAAGCAGGAGTGTTGCTTTGTTTTCATTCTCAGAGGAGGCAAAGTATTTCACAGTCAACATATTACATATATAAGTAGAGATTAAAACCTTTTGGAGGAGGAGGGGGTAATTGGCCCCTTTTGCCTCCCCTCCTGATACACAATATGTAATTATCATCGCTCTTTAAAAAATATCAAACATCTTGAGAGTTATCACTCAAGAGTAAAGAGGAATAAAGCAAACACAACTTTGCAAGGACCAACACCTTGAAAGAGTTAAGTCTTAGTTATGACTTATGACCTCTTATGTACTTAGTATAAATCATATCAGCATATTCCCACTTTGGCACGACATATGAACAACCATATGAGAATGCCAGATTGTGACATATTTGTCTGCTTATCTCTTGTCACTAAGAAATGCCACAACCATTAAAACTTTACCCTACTCACAGGATAAGTTCCAATTTCCAATGAACTTAGTAGAAATACTATTGTACTCACGAAAAAATGCTAGGTACTACAAATTATGCTACAAAAATTTTAGAATCTAACTTAACAATGAATATGAGTTGTGTTACTACAATAACTAATAAATAAATATTTAAATTATCTTTATATGATTGATGACACAACAATTTTAATCGTCCATAAATGTAGAGACCAAGTTTGCTCTTAGGTCATTGCCTAAGGCCCTAAAATTTTAGGTCAATAATTAGTTTGATTGAGAGAAGGAAAAAAAAATGTGTTCTCTCAACCTACCACAAGAAGTCCCCCAAAATTGTGGGTCAATAGAAATCCAACCCAATTATTGTGAGTATAGCAAATCATTATTAGTGATCAATTCCTTTTAACAATTGGAGGTTTCAATTTTTGTAAGTCAATCTATCTTATGGTAAATTATCAACATTAGCCACCTGATCTCCCACATAGCCACACACTAAACAGCCTCTCTCTCTCTCTCTCTCTCTCTCTCTCTCTCTCTCTCTCTCTCTCTCTCTCTCTCTCCACCAAAATCAAATTAGAAATTTAAGCTGTTTTTCACCATATGCATCACCGTGCTCAAGTTAACTTAAAATTCCTTTTTTTTTTTAATTTAAAAAATCATCAGTTTTTCTTAAATGTTTCGCCCAAAACATGATATTTATTTCTCTATATAAAATTAATACTAGTTTGGCTAGTGTTAATTTATTGAATTATGTGTTAAATTTGTATTTATTTAGG
This sequence comes from Castanopsis chinensis, assembly GCA_032878915.1. NCBI lineage: Eukaryota > Viridiplantae > Streptophyta > Magnoliopsida > Fagales > Fagaceae > Castanopsis > Castanopsis chinensis. Next base: position 295,545 of record JAVQMG010000081.1, read on the forward strand.
CAAGTTAATTGTTAATTTAGACTGTTTTGTGATTATATTATTAAGTGAATTTTTTTTTTGATAAATTAGATTCTATTATTCTAAGCTTTAAAATTTATTTTTATTCTTGTCATTTCATAATTTATTATTATATATTATGAAAAATCTAAAAGAAAAAATGTAAAAAGAGTAGAAAAATAAATTGAATCTCAGATAGGATCTCTTGGTAAATCTGTTGTTGGAAATATAAAATATATAACAAGAAACTTATATGAAATTTCACTAATCAATGAGAATTCATCAAAAGGAGTTAGAAAATAGTGAAAAATTATATTAAAAAAAATAATTGTGAAAGCAATCATAACAATTTTAAAATATAAAAAATGATTTCAAATTATAATCAATATATAAAATCCTACTTAAAATAATAGATATAGTGTATTATTCATAATATCAGTTGAAAAAGTAAATACTAACAAACCTAAATCCAAAAATTTTATCAGTTATTATAGAATTTAAACAAAAAAATTATAATATAAAAAGTTAAACAAATATTAACGAAATTTAAATTTTTAAAAACAAATATTATTTAAAATAATATATATTTTTTTTTTATCAAACCAGCCTTGGTTGGGACCTGACCAATTGCATGCATAAGTATCATTGTCATCAATTTGCTCCACAATTGTACAATGCCTACCCTAGGACTCTACAATTGTCCCTTGGCAAAAGTATCATTGTCATCAATTAACTCTATTTTGTATATATATGACATGTACTTTGAATAATAAACTAGCTATATTATTATAATCTGTGAGTGCATCACTAAGAACTTTGAAGTTTCTGTGAGTGGACTAAGATATAGTATACGTCTATTTCAAAATGTGGAAATAATGCTCAAACAAGAAAAAGTCATAAATAATTATCCTCTTTTACAACATAAATAGACATAGAGATAAGACATGTTGTAACATCATAGAAAATTTATTTAATAGAAGTGTGGAATGGTCTTATGAAATTTCGTTTTCACTTCTCACGTTATGTACGTATCTCACAGAAAATCTTTCTAGTAGAAATGTGAAATGATCTTTATGAAATTTTGTTCTCACTATATGTGAGACTCACAAAGACTCCACATATTATGATAAAAAAATAATTTTTAAGACCAACTTATTAGATAATCACTCATAATATCGACAATATTTTCCTCTCTCTTATTCATGATGTGGCACATACATGAATCATTTATGTTCATATGTATTGACCCCAAGTCAGAATCAAAAAACAGAATATCCACCTTGAGCATCGGTCCCATTCAAGTGCGCGTTGAACCAAGTGTTAGATTAATTATCTTGATAAGTCTCAAATTATTCACACCGACCTTGTTTATCGACATTGACTGACCATAAGTGATAGGTAAATTTGGAGAAAGATAGGTGACAATAACATTGATAATTGTCTCTTTTTTAATGCATGTATTTGACTAAACGTTAGGTTCTAGTCTTCTAGCCTTCTAGTTATCTTTGAGGTCCTCACAAAAACAATTTTGTAAAGAACACAGAAATTGACCCTAAAAATCAAGGAGGGGCATACGTGATACATGAAGCACAAATAGAACAAATAAGGACAAGTTGCCTAATTGAGAGAGAAAGGACACAAAGATAAGTCACTTGATAAGTCATCTATCTCACCCAGAGAATAATCAAGAGTCTAGAATAAATTTAGACACCCAAAATAGGAAAAGAATAATAACAATCTTTTATTTGGAATTTGGGATGCCTTATTCAATTTGATTTTACGTTATACTAGAATTTTTTTTTTTTCTTAAAATTTATAATGTTTTTTTAAGTAATTCCGAAAAAATTTACCTCTAAATTGAAGTTGTGTTTGGTTGTAATAATTGCAATTCATAATATTTTATGAATTGTTTAAAAATAATATAGCATCAACCTGCATACATTGTCCAACTAATTTAAAAAAAAAAAAAAAAAATCTTACATGTCTAAGTAAATGGCAGTTCTTACATCTTGAAAAAATCAGTTATGAACTTAGGATGAATATTCCAAAGCATATAATCTAATTATTACATATGTTTGTACACAATTTTGTAACTAAACTTTATCAACAAATTTGTTCGTATTAGGAGTGTGCATTCAACTCATCAAAAAGAAGAACCCAATCTGACATTTCATGTTGGTTTTCTTATGGGTTGATAGGTTGGGTTAGATTCGGAATTTTTTATTTTGGATTGACAAAATTTTCAATCAAAATAACCCAATCCAACCCATCCCATGCTATTAATAGTTTAGAAAATATATATTTCTTAAATTTGTTAGTTTAATTTATTTTGGTATTTTAAAGCTCAATTTTGGCGAAATTGGAATATCATCCAAACTTGATGATTCAACTTGATGCCTATGAATTGAGTTGGGTTGGTTTTTAGAGTTACTATTAGTCGGGTTGGATTAAAAAATTTTCAACCTAAAAAAATTGGGTTGAATTAGAAAATATTCCAAAGTTAAGCCGACTTGACCCAAGGAGTTTCCTAATTTATTCCCCATATTCCATGAGGAAAATGACTTAGTAGAATTTTTTTTTTTTTTTTTGAATTAATTGTTACATTAAAGTCGTGGAATTTTTGCCTGTCACGTGTTTGAGCAAGCTTTAGGTTCTAGTCTTCTAGACTTCTAGTTATCTTTGGGGTCCTCACAAACCATTTTGTAAAGAAGGAAATGTTGCCTAATTAAGAGAGCAAGGAAGGCCACTCTCACGGTCTCACCAAGTCAATTGAAAAGTCTTCTAACTGAACCAGAGAATAATCAGGGTATAGAATAAATAATAATCTTTTATTTGGAAATTTGGATACCTTATTCAATTTAATTTTATGTTATATTAAAAATAATTTTTTCCTGAAAATTTATTATACCAAGAAGTAATGTTTGGTATAATGTTAAAAAAAAAAAAAAAGGTAATTCTCTTATATATATATATATATATATAAAAGTAAAAAAAGGTAATTCTCTAAAGCCAAATTTTTTTTGTAAAATTAGTTGAACAAGGTATGCAGGTTGATGTTTTATTATTTTTGTACAGTTCATAAAATATTATGAATTGCAATTATATTATAACCAAACACAATTTCAATTTAGAGATTAAAAAATCCTTACATGCCTAAATAATTAGTAGTTCTTATATCTTGAAAAAAAGTAAGTTATGATGATTATTCTGAAGTATATAATCTACTTTTTCATATGTTCATATTAGAGATGTGCATTCAAGCCACCAACCTAAGGCACCCAACCTGACATCTCATGTTAGTTTTTTACAGGTTGATGGGTTAAGTTAGATTCCTTCTTCTTTTATTTTATTTTATTTTATTTTATTTTTAAGTTTGGATTGCCTGTTAGGTTTAAATTGACAAAATTTTCAGTCAAAGTAACCCAACCCATACTATTAATGGTTTAGAAAATATATTGTACGTACTGTGATCCCGGGCCCGTTGAACTCTGGGCCCTGATCTTAAGGCACAATACACGATCACATGCCCATTAGGCCTTAGGTCTTAATCCGATCACTCTTTCAAGCCCAATATGAGCCCAAATACCAAAATAGGCCCCTCTCTTCTTGAACATTAGTAAAATCTCGCGTCGATCAACTGTGTATTGATTGGGAAATGCGCGTGCCAATAACATAGGATGTTCTCGGCTGCCTGGTATTGCCTTGGGGAATATCGCTGCCAAGCAGTCTTTTGGAGGCTGGAACCAGTTCCAATGCCATTGCCATTGCCACTACCACCGTTCCCAACAGAACATCTTCTTAGCAAAAAGATGATACCAAACCCCACCCACACGAGTGAGGTCTGGAAGCAATCATAACCATCTCCACCCATCTGAGGCTATAAATAGGAGAATAGAAGGAGATGTAGAGGTTGGCAAGTGGAGAGAGAAAATAAAAAGGAAAAGAGTGACAGTATCAGTGGGGGAGAGAGCAACTTGAAGAGAGAAAGGAGAGTTCACAAAAACGAGGGGGTGCTATCGGGTCTCCCGGCAAAAGACCACCTATAGTAGGAAACTCTTAAGCCCACCATATAAATAAGTTGTGAGCCCAAATGTTGACCCATCTTAATTAAAGCCTATTTGGGTACACACATATATATTTCTTAAATTTGTTAGTTTTATTTATTTTGGTATTCTAAAACTTAATTTTGATAAAATTAGAATATTATGTTTGATTTTCTAAATTGTAATAATTAATTGTATAATGGCTTAAATATTAGAATTATTCCCGAATTTATATTAAGCATTATAAAACCCAACCTGATGATCCAACTCGACCCCTATGAGTTGAGTTGGGTTGGTTTTTGGAGTTACTATTAATTGGGTTGAGTTGAAAATTTTTCAACCTAAAAAAGGCTGTGTTGGATTAGAAAATATTCCAAAGCGGTGGGATTGTTGATTGTTGATTGTTGCCTGTCATAATAGAAAGGCACTAGAGGTACTCAATGTGACCCTAAGAAGTAAGAACTAAAAAGTTCACCTAAGGTTTTTGAGCCCAAAACTATATATCCTTTAATTTTTTATTTAGAAGGTAAAGATCAAATGAGTGTTAGGCTTATATATTTTTTTAATTAATTAAGTGTTAGTGTTATCTAGTAGTACTATAAAAAACGTGATCATATCACTGAATCCATGTAGAGCTGCAATTTTATTTACGCCCTCTTGGTCTTGGATCTGCTATACCTACCAATATTGAATGGAGACGTCACTGGCTGAGTTGACTCAATAACTTTCCTAGTAACTTCAATGAGAATCCTATGCCTAGTAATATGCATTTTATAAAAATTTGGAGAGGATGATAACCTTCAATGAATAATATATGGTCACTACAAATGTGTTAACTTTTAAAACATATGTATAAATATAATGGACCATTTTAGGAAAAAAAAAAAAAAAGTTTTGTTGAGATAGGTAGGATATGATGCTAAACCTTTCTCTAGACCCCAAGGACTTTGTGTGTGGAGAAGTGTCAATTCAATTAAAAAACCATTAAAATTTAAGAAAAATTTTAATACTACTTTTATAGGAAATATAAAAAATTGTGAAAAAAGTTCTTTTTTCTTTTTCATAAAAAATATTTCTAAAAATATTTTCCAAACCAATGCCTTCAAAGCATCCGTTAGGTTTTCCCTAATTAAAAAGTAATCAAAATAAATTATTTATTTAATTATTGTTGTATCATCGATCATATTTATTATCTTGTTATTTTGTAAGTCTTTCATAATAAAATTGATAATAGTTAGTTATTTTTATATGAATATTTAATAGTAACTTCAATGCCATGTCAACAAATTTTTATCTCTGGGTGTTTTTAACAGAGATAAAGAGAGTTCTAATCTTGCAAGGCTCCAACTATAGAATTATCCACACACAAAAAATAAAAAATAAAAATCAATGCCATGATTACATGCATTGCTTTGATAGAGAGAGAGAGAGAGATTAATTTTATCAGGTGAGCTGTACCCTGTAGGCCAACAAAATATTAAAACTTTGGAGTAAAAACCTGCAACATACTTCATTTAAGGTGGAGAAGGGGCCACCTGATGATGATGACATAGTTATTAGAAAAAAAGAGTATTGACTATTGAGCATTCTTTCTTTCTAAAGTGAATTTGGAATTTTATATTAAAAGGGATTCTCATCTATTCTTATATATTTCTTCAAATTAGTACTAAAAAAAAGGCATGATTAGTAAAATGATAGTAGTAAAAAACTGAACTCAATAGAATATATAAACAATACCTAGTAATTTAAAAAAAAAAAAATAGCTGCATATCTGTCCCTCTTCGTTGCTTCCTTTGGACTCTTGGCATGCCTTCCAAAACTATAATGTTGGTATTGTTTACTCTGTACCAAAAGTTCTCATGCTAGTACCTGTCTCTAAAAGCATTTACTCAAGTAGGACAAATATCCCAATAAACTAGTGGTAACACCAGCACTCTTTTTTATGCCTGTTGTTTCTCTTCCCTACAATCATGGTTACTATCTAATTTTATTTTATTTTATTTTTTAAAGAATTATAATAATACATTTTGCACGAATATTAAAGGGCATGCCAAATGCAACCATATTATTACTTCTTTTTTTTTAATAAAAAAGTACTTTAAAGTACTTGTATGACTTTTTAAGAGTGAATTTTGGCCTAAGAGAAGGAAGCAGGTTAGTCACATCTGCTTCATGAGACTTTTTCCAGTTGAGTGCACTATCCTTTAAGTTCATAACTCTCTTTTTTTCCCCCCAATTAATGTTTTGGGAGAGTAAAAAAGGGATGTTGCGCGCGCGCACACACATATATATACAAGCAAGACTGCATCATCACCAAATGCAAGTTGCAAACTTCATCATATCTTTGAGTGCTCTAAAGACCAACACAATGGTACACCTATTTCATCAAGAGAATCGAAACTCAATTAACATTTCTTGGTATTTCCAATGAAGATGTCTAGAAATCAAATCTCTCTTCTTCCCAATTAATTGATTTTTTTTTTCTAGCTTCAAAGGGAAATTGTCCTTTCTATTTGCTTCAAAATGGAGTTTCTTTCATAATGAAAATCTAATTTCATAAATTGATAAGTGTAAATAAGTTCATGTGACGTAGAACAACCACAATGAACAGAAAATAATAAATAAAACCCTAGGAGTCAGCACCTAAGGGCTGCTTGGAGTCAGCACCAAGCAAACTGGAGTCGGCACCAGTGAAAAGAAAACCAAACGTTTTTTTAATAATTCTCAAAAGCTGTCTTACAATAATCAGAAAAGTGTTTAAATAGCTAACAACATAAAGCACAAAAAACCCTAATTATTAAATGCTCGGGCTTGCTAATGACTCAAGCCCGATAACTAACAGGCCCCATCCATAAAGCCACTGGTTGGGCCGTCTTCTTTTTACTCTTCCTCCCATACATGTGTATAATTGGAGGCTTATATCTTGTGTCCGCACCAACTCCTCCCGGGTGAGAAGAACTCGACCCCGTCGAGTGGAAATCTGAAGAGCTCTGGTAGTACTCCAGCGAGTCAGGATCCAATCGCTGTAGCTCATCCCTAGTAATCCATGTACAATCAGAATCTGGTCGCCCTCGCCACCGAACTAGGAAACGGTGCACTCCTCCATCCCTGGTAGAAACAATCTGCTCATCTAAAATAGCATCAATAGATTCTATATGTGCATAAGGCAAATTTAAGGGTAGAGGGGTAGGAATAGGGGCATCAATAGGATCAGGTAAAGGCTCATCAAAAGGAGTATCAGGAATAGCAGTAGGGCTTTTATAAGCAACTAGATCCTCAATATTAAAGGAGGAGCTAATACCATAATCATGAGGAAGGTCAATGACATATGCATTTGGGCCCATTCGTTTCAATACCTTGAATGGACCGGCACTACGAGCCTGCAATTTCTTAACGGTCCCAGAGGGAAACCGTTCAGGTCGGATCCGAATCATGACATAATCCCCTACCTGAAACTCTGCATGACGCCGATGCGTGTCAGCATGAATTTTATATTGAGAATTACTTACCTGAATTTTTTTGCGAATCTCATTATGCAAATCATGAACATGTCGTGCAAATGCCTCGGCAGATTCAGAAATCCTAACATGTGGGGACATGGGCAACAGATCTAAGGGCTTCCTAGGTGTAAATCCATGCACAACCTCAAAAGGACTAGCGCTTATAGACCTATTGACAGAGCTATTATATGCAAGTTGGGCGACAGGAAGAATTGAATCCCAATTTCGATTGGCTTCACCCACTAGACACCGAAGAAGGTTGCCTAGACTACGATTGACCACCTCAGTTTGACCATCAGTTTGAGGATGAAATGCTGTGGAAAATTTCAATTTGGTGCCTACTAAGTGCCACAGGGTCTTCCAAAAATAACTCATGAAGCGAACATCCCTATCAGACACTATGGTTTTGGGAAGACCATAAAGCTTGACAATCTCATCAAAGGAGAGTTTTGCAATTCTAGAAGCATCAGAGGTCTTAGAACATGGTAGGAAATGAGCCATCTTAGAGAAGCGATCAACAACCACTAGGATAGAATCATGCTTCCTAAAGGTGCGGGGCAAACCTAGCACGAAGTCCATACTCACATCCTGCCACGGGCGATCTGGCACAGGTAGAGGCGTGTACAGGCCAGTGTTTTGCTTGCGATGTTTGGCTAGTTGACATGTACGACACTGACCAACTATCTTGGCAACACCCCTCTTAAGACTAGGCCAATAGAATTGGCGTTCCACTTCCTCAATTGTCTTATCTCGACCAAAATGACCTGCAAGACCTCCCGCATGTATCTCCCAAACTAGGAAGTCTCTCACTGATGACCGAGGGATACATAACTTGTTGGCCTTGAACAAGTAACCATCCCGAAGGGTATAATCATCTAGGACTGGCTGTGAGGCATTACTTAGGCTAGTGTAGAGCTCCCCAAAATCTGGGCATGAGTCATAGTCATCCTTAAGTCGTTCAAACCCAGTAACCTTAACACTCATGATTGACAACAAAGACACCCTTCGACTTAAAGCATCAGCAGCCTTATTCTCAACTCCCGCCCTATGTTTCACCACAAAGTAGTAGCGTTGCAGAAACTCAACCCAACTACCGTGCCTAAAGTTCAACTTCTTTTGGGAATGGAGGTAGCGCAAAGCTTCATGATCGGAGTAGATAATAAACTCTCGCGACAACAGGTAATGGCGCCAATGCCAAAGAGCACGCACAATGGCGTAGAATTCTTTGTCATATGTGGAGTACCTTTGCTTAGCATCATTCAACTTCTCACTAAAATAAGCAATTGGATGGCGCTCTTGACTAAGTACTCCTCCTATACCAATACCCGAGGCATCACATTCCACTTCAAAAGGCTTGTTAAAATCAGGGAGACGCATGACAGGTGCCTCCGTCATCCTTTGCTTGACTTCATTGAAAGCCTTAGTAGCAGCTTTTGTCCAAATAAACTCTCCTTGTTTCATGCAATCGGTGATGGGGGACATAATGGTACTAAACCCTTTGATGAATCGGCGATAAAAGGAAGCGAGCCCATGAAAACTTCGAATTTCATGGATATTCTTGGGCTCGGGCCAATCCACAATCGCTTGAACCTTTTGGGGGTCAGCAGAAACTCCTTCAGAAGATACTATGAAGCCTAGGAAGACAACTCTATCGGTAAGGAAAGAGCACTTCTTGAGGTTACCATATAAGCTCTCATTCCTAAGGGCCGTACAAACTTGAGTGAGATGGTCTAAGTGTTGCTCCCTAGACTTACTATAGATGAGGATGTCATCAAAGTACACAACCAAGAACTTTCCCATAAAAGGCTTGAGCACTTGAGTCATCACTCTCATAAAGGTACTAGGAGCATTGGACAATCCAAAAGGCATGACCATCCACTCATATAAACCATCTTTCGTCTTGAAGGCGGTTTTCCACTCGTCACCTGGACGAACCCTAATTTGATGATAGCCACTTTTCAAGTCTATTTTGGAGAAGATCGTTGCTCCAGCCATCATATCCAACATGTCATCCAACCGAGGGATAGGAAAACGATATTTCACAGTGATCTTGTTGATGGCACGGCTATCCACACACATCCTCCAAGTCCCATCTTTTTTTGGAGTTAAAAGTGCAGGAACTGCACAAGGACTCATGCTTTCACGAACAAAACCCTTCCTAAGAAGTTCTTCTACCTGCCTTTGCAACTCGGCATGTTCTGCAGGGCTCATCCTATAGTGAGGCAAGTTAGGTAGGGTCGCTCCGGGCACAAAATCTATGGCGTGTTGTATGTCACGCATGGGTGGCAAATGATCGGGGAGTTCCTTAGGGAAAACATCCTTAAATTCGTGGAGCACGGACCTCACTTCTTCGGGTTGCTCCTCAGGGGTGTCTTCATGAAGTTCCCTAGCAACTAAGACAAACACAATGGATTCCTGAACTGCTACCCTCTCAAATGCCTTTGGGCTTATGATGTGCAGACCTTTCGCCTTTGGTGCTTCTGGCTTCTTGCTCACGTCGACTGGCTTGGGTTTCAAAGGATTGAGCACAATTTTCTTACCCTCAAACATAAATGAGCAAGAATTGGAACGCCCATGAAGGGTGACATCCAAATCATAAAGCCAAGGTCTACCTAAGATAATATGCCCTACATCCATGGGAATTACGTCGCACCATATTTCAGCCTTGTAGGTGAGGAATTGAAGTGGGACAACACATCTCTCTTTTATGGATATGGAGGAAGTATCCACCCAAGAAACTTTATATGGGTTAGGGTGTGGGATCAATTTCAAGCCTAGGCGGGAAACAACATTAGAGGACACTGCATTAATGCAACTCCCACTATCTATAATAACCTTGCAAGTTTTGTCTGCACACTTAGTGTAAGTCTGGAAAATGGCGCTCCTTCGCCAATCATCAGTGTCTCTTTGTTCAGTTAAAGCACACCTTACCACAGTCACTCTAGGGACACCAAAAATAACATCGGAATCATCAACCCGGGGAGAAAGGGTTCCAATGTACGCGAGGTAGTTAGGTAAGTACAGATTTCGTGAGGTAAGTATATGGGGAATGGCAGGTTTGGTTGTGGTGGTTTGCAAATCTTGTGGGGTAAGTATATAAGTGATGGCATGTTTGGTGGTTGAGTTGTTTTCTGATGGTGGTGATTGTGGCTGTGGGTTGGCGGTTGTGATTTTGGGTTGTGGAGAGAGGTGATCGGTTGGGCTCTGATACCAAACTGACGTAGAACAACCACAATGAACAGAAAATAATAAATAAAACCCTAGGAGTCAGCACCTAAGGGCTGCTTGGAGTCAGCACCAAGCAAACTGGAGTCGGCACCAGTGAAAAGAAAACCAAACGTTTTTTTAATAATTCTCAAAAGCTGTCTTACAATAATCAGAAAAGTGTTTAAATAGCTAACAACATAAAGCACAAAAAACCCTAATTATTAAATGCTCGGGCTTGCTAATGACTCAAGCCCGATAACTAACAAGCCCCATCCATAAAGCCACTGGTTGGGCCGTCTTCTTTTTACTCTTCCTCCCATACATGTGTATAATTGGAGGCTTATATCTTGTGTCCGCACCATCATGTCATTTAATTTCCATCCCACCGAACAAAGAATGATAACTACTTGAAAATGATGTGGTGTCAAGCGTAATAATTTTTGGATCCGTGAAACACCAAATCTTCCCACCAATGAAGTAGTTAAGATCTTGGCCCAATAGAACTCAGTCGCAAGTGGTCTTTAAAACTTAAATAATGCCACTGCAGTCCTCCATGCCAAAGGATTTTCACTCCAAGACAAAAGGACAATGTTCCTCAGTCACTGGAACTAGAAAACTTTATCCGGAAGTCCTGGACAAATAGCATAGATTTCCTGCCTTTTGTTTTTTACCTCCCTTTTCTTGGTAAATGCTAAAAGTTTCAAACTGATATTACTTACCCTGGCCTAGTTTATGTTCCCTAGTTGCTTTCAATGGGTAGTTTCAGGGATTACTTTTTCAGTACCTGCTATAGCTAGGTATCTGAGGGTCATCACATGGTTAAGGCTGTATGTTAAATAGGATCTGCTACATACAAGTGCATCTTTAAATTGGTCATTATAATGATGATGCCATGCCTTTAATCACATTGTGTGATGGAATGGTTCCATTGAACAGGGGTACCTAAAAGCTATGTCAAACTCTTACAAACCCAGCTAAAAATCCAGCTTCCAAGCTTTTGAGAATCCGACCAAATTTGCTCCTGAATAGATCAAATTCTTTTAAGTAATCTAGTTTGGAATCAACAATCAAATCGCTTTCATAAACTACATCAGAACTAGCATATTCCATCCAAATGATGGACAGCAATTACCAAATTTCAGTACCTCTCATCATGCCAATGCATATTGATGGTGTGGCAATAATATTGATGATAATCCTTTCTAGTTTTTATTACAAAATCTGATCTACTGGAATTTCAACAGGGAAACTACAAGATGCATATGCCCCTCTTCTTAATTCTCTGGAGCCAACTTATGGCATATCATATTACTGAAGCATTAAACTTTACTGTTTTACAACAAATATATGGGCATAAAATATTTCAAGAAAAAATCTTTACCTATATATATATGTATTTACATATTCATCAAAAAGATGAAATTTCTGGATTTCAGGCAGAAGCCTCGGCAATGCCCTCACAAACATCTCCTCTGCAAATTGGGCATACACTACAGCACCAGCAAAGGAACAGAAGGGACAACATTACAATAGAAAAAAAAAATTGAACTTAGTTTATAATGTAGATTCCAGTAAAATGATAAAATAAAAGCATGAAAGAATTGAAGATACCCGTGTATTTCTTTGAGCCATTTATCAATGCATGACATATGATATTCATGACAACACGGGAGAACTCTTATTGTTTCCCCTTCCTCATACTCAGCCAGGCAAATGTAACACCTGTTATTGATGGCAACATATATAAGGACCTTGAATAATGTCTGAAGATGAACAAAGATTATGCAATTTTCACTGTAAACTGTTGAAGAAATAGTGGGAATCATTCAAATGTATACTTCAAGAATAACCACAAGTAGAGGAACAGCAACAACATGTTCCAAACTTCCAAAGAAAAATTGTACTTGTTATCAATCTATTACTATTGGATCACTCAACTTTGGAAAATGCATAGATATCCGTTAACAATGCAAATAAAAAATTATCTATGTGAACCTAATTTCAGTTAAATATATTCTAAAATTCATGTACAATTAGGCTCTTTAAGATCTAAGCTTGTTTGGTTTCAGAGAAGAAATAAGAAAAAAGAAACTACTGAATTTCCCTCATAAACCCTCATGTAAGCAACACTTTCATATAAACAAACCAAACCTTATATGATGCATACTTCCTTTCTTTTTCTTTTTCCACATGTTTTTTGTTTTTTGGCCAAATAGACATATACCAAATAAACTTACTGGGCTCCATTTTCAGTTGCCTCGACCTTCTTGTGATTCTTGAGAGGAAATGAGTCTACAACATCCACTGGAGCTGGCAGTGAAAGCACAGACGGAGAATCAGACACCGGGTGGTGATGGATTTCATCCAAGACCTGCATTTTGGAAATGATGATAATACTAAGTGTTTAATTAAAAGTATGAACAAAAAAAGATAGGGAAAGAGAGAGAGAGAGAGAGCCTGCCCAGCCATCCTCTTATAATTCAGTTTTTTGCAAATTGCATGTGACAGTTCTACAATTCTCTATAAGCAAAGTATGACAGCACACTAAATAGTAATCATTTTATTAGACTAATGTTCACCTCCCCCCCCTTGCCAGTCATGTAAACTAAGAATTATGGGCATTATATAGTCTAACCCCCTTCACATTATTACCAAAGGCCCATGCTCTCTTAGATTTTGTTTTACACACAGTTAAGTCATGATCATGGGACGAGGAGTGGGGGAGAGGAACTGACTCAAAAAACTATTATTCAGTGAAATTGAAATTTTAAGGTTAACTTCATGGCTTAGTTAACATGCTTTCCTTAGTCTTTAGGGGAACTCATGTACATTGCTATACTCTCACTTGACTCTGTTAAGTTTTCTTTCTTCATTTTAAAGCTAAAATAAACTTTTCATCCCAACTTGGTCCAGGTTCAAAATCCATCCATCATTTTTTTTAAAGCATATTTCAACTTTTTTTTTTTTTTGGTTATTATTTTTTAGGGGCAGACTATTCCACTCTTCGACAAGTTCCTGGGAAAATACAAGATACAAGTCCCCAATTACGCATGTCTATGAACGTATATGTAAGGAGACAGCCCAACCAGTGATCTTAAGGATGGAGCCTGCGAACAGTTTGAGCATAAGGTCTAGGATTTATTGAATTTTTTATGTAATCAGTTAAACTTTCTTTTCTTTTCTTTTCCTACTTGATTTAGGAATTTCATTACTTTTCTATTAGGTGGTGGAATTAATTTTATTGGTTAGAATTGTTTCTTTTTCTTAATAGGGTAACAAGTTTGGAATATATATATATATGTTATCGGTAAGTTTGGAAAATATATATAAAGAACCTAGAGTTAGAATTGTTTCAAAGTATTCTTGGATAATAAAATTTATTGTTGGAGTATTTTTTTTCCTACAAGAGTTTGGTGTTGATTCCGTACAAGCCCAAGGATTGATTCCTAGGTGTCAAATTTGCGCTGTATCACTATCACCCCCATTGCATTATCCTCATCCATTTATTCAACAACCTAAAAATCCTAAAAGAAACCAAGATTCCAAAATATCCAAAAATTCCTAATCTCTATATACCATAAAATTATTTTTCAAGCTTTATTCCAACTAAATCTAAGGGTCCACTTCACTTACCCTATCAAACTTTATCCCAGTTGTTGTATACTTAAAAGGGACGAAAGATTGCTACACTGCCTCTCCAAATTGAGGGTTTTGTCACAATGGCTTACCTTTATAAATTTAAAATGATGTTTTGGACAATGTGCCAAAAACAAAAAAGGTCAAATGACAGTAAAAAACTAATGGAACATAATGGTTCGGTCAGATTAAAAAACTAATGAAACTACAGGGTTCACATTGTTCCTATGGAACCCAGGACAAGATCATTTGGCTGTTTGATTGAGGTTTTAGTTCACGAGTTACCATTATTCTTTGGACAAGCAAATTACATTGTCCATCCTCTTTGATCAAATTACCCTTAAGCAGTTCAATTATTTAATCCCCAAAAAGCTATTATTTCCTACTCCAACTCATCAAAATTCATCAGAAAACTAAATGTACAATTTGATATATATATATATATATATATATATATATTAGTAGGAAAATAATTGAAGCTTAACTATCTGTACAGTGGCAGCTCTAGAGTTTTTTTCTAGGGGGGTCAGCATTATGAAATTAATCATGGGTAAGGAAGTAAAAAATGAAATAAATAATTTTTTTTTTCTTTATATACCACTTCCATTCAATTTAGCATACAATACAACTATATTTTAGAATAGTCTAAAAAATTATTAATAATTTAAAGATCAGTAAGATAACAACTATTGAATACATAAACAAATAGAATTAAATAACTAACCATACGTTCTTGTCCTATAACTAATCATACATTATTTTAAAACAACTAATCATACATTTAATAAAATACAGATGCAGAAGAAAAGTTCATGAAAAAATTACTTCATTCTGCTGTCAATGCCAAAGTAAGCCAAAGTCTGAGAGAGAATTTTTTTTTTTTAATGAATAAGTTAAATTTTGAATTTTTTTTATTTCTTATAAAATTAAATATTTTAAGAGTGTTGTTGCTATTGATACAACACTTTCACAAAAAATTCACAACAAAATCTAGATGATAGGTAAAAAAAAGTTATGTTAGTTGCAGGTCCAGATAAAAGCCAATTACAACTTACTTCTTTAACTTTTATTGTGAAAATAGCACTAAGATGATCATATTTAAGCTAATTTCAGTTGGATTTAAAAAATATTAGGCTTAGGGTGTTCAAATTTTTAATTTTTATTTTAGAGGAGTCAAAACAAAACAAAAAATCAAAATTTTTTATATAAAATTGCTTTTGTTGGGCGTAGGTCAGGGGGTTCATTTGAACCCCCTGGGCTATGTGTAACGCCGCCCCTGTATCTGTAACTAACAATGAAATCCAATCACTATGTGCAACCAAACTTTATACTGTAAGAACAGCAAATGCACTAAGCATCAAGGAGCAGTTCAGAACAATAGCCAATGCTGCCAATCAATTTGTAAACAGAAATTTAATCACTAATAAGCAGAATTACATTCAGATAACTTCTATAAACCTCAACATATTAACATGAGAAAGAAAAAATATTTTTTTTATTTGTAACTTTTACATGGACCCAGTAGATTTTGAACCCATGACCTTACCCTTCACCCTTTCTTATGAGGAAGGCTAGAGCCCACTGGCAGCAACAAATAATTTATTTGATTGACTAAACCCAAAAAACTCGGTGCTTAAACAAACAACAGATGGTTCAACAAAAAGCTGTTATTTTAAAATACATACAAGCTAAAAGTAAGAAAGCTAGCTCATAATCCAATGCCAAACGGACACTAAATATAGCATTCTATCAACTTTTGAAGCTAAAAGTTTCCCATAAACGAATGTAATAAAACTTTATATATAAGCCAGATAAAATAACAAAAAATATCTGACTTGGGAAATCTACCTCAAATAGTGCATCAGCAAGCATGAGTATTTGAAAGATACTTGCATGAATACTAGGCTCTTCAGCTGAAAAGAATGTCCCACAAGTGCATCTACCATTAGGGTGGAGTCCTGATGCACAGAAAGACATATGCCTGTCTTCATCGTCTAGGTCACTATGAAATCTTTCTGAACTCTGCAAGAATAGAAAATGCACATGAATGAAGGACAAAAATAAAGCAGACTGCAGGTGAAAGCAGAAAAAATCCATACAGCAAACTGAAGGAAAGACGAACAACAGGGGATATAAAAGAGGGGGAAAAAGGAAATATTTACACAGAAATGAAGACATCATGCACTCATTGCGTCACTCTTCCAAAAGAACTGGAAAACAACTTCATATAAAATAGTTCTTTGTTCCAATTAGTTACAATTGACATGGTACAAAGGGACAAAACCAAAATGATGCAACGCAACAATTAAAGAACAGAAAAATAAAGGATAGGAAACCTAAAAGTCAACACCCATTATTGCTTGGAGTCAGCACCAAGCAAGAGAAAAAACCTCTAAAAGTCTACATCTAGGGTTGGTTGGAGTCAGCACTGACAGGAGTCAACATTTTGTGGGAAATTTTATTAATCAATCAAACTGTGATATGTGATCAGTCTCCATAGGAGTACAATACAATACTAGGATTAAACCTAGTTCTAATTGACAAAGGAAACCCTAATTCTAATTGATTTGGGAGATCCCAAACATTGAATAACAAAACATAAATTTGACTCTAAATACAACTGGATTAGTTTTTTTTTTTTTAAAGACTAAATTAAAATAAATATTTAGCTTTGCTTACCAAAACGATGCAATCATGCAACTCAAAAATTAAAGACTAGAAAATAAAGGATAGGAAACCTAGGAGTTACCACCTATGCTTGGTTCAAGTCAACACCAAGCAAGACAGAAAACTCTAGGAGTAAGGACCTAGGGTTGGTTGGAGTCAGCATCAAACCATTGGAAATCCAAGAGAAATTTTATTAACCAATCAACTTGTAATTTATTTCCATAGGAGTATAATACTGTGGTTATATAGACTACTAAGACTAATCCTAATTCTAATTGACATAGGAAACACTAATTCTCATTGATAATTTAGGAGATCCTATTATTGAATTACAAAAATAGCATTGACTCTGATAAATTAAATGCCTAAAATAAAATGCAAATTACTCCAATTAAATAAGACTAACTCAAAATATATATATTTTTTTGTGCTTCCCCGTCACGCTAACTACAAACTATTTGCTTACAAGGAAACCTTAGGAAGACAGTAACATAAGAGCATGGGAAATGCACTTTTGCAAAGGAAACGAGAAAAGATCACCATCAATTTATTACCATGCAGTATTAAGAGACTAGACCTACTGGGTTATTACTTATTGATCCTTTAAATAATATAAAGCAGTAGACAAATTCCTCACATTTACATAAGACAACATATTGAATAATGTAATAATTCCAGAACTGCAGCTTTAAAGCCAGCCCTGAATAATAAACGAAAAAAGGTTGGACCAGATTGACATCTAGTTTGAAACTTCATGTTACAACCTATTATAGTTCTCACCCACCCCCGAATAAGCAGTAAGGCATGGTGAGAACTTCACTACATAAATGAGTCATCCACAATGCTAAAATAACATATTACAAGTTTTAATTTTCTTGCATGGAGAGGAACAAATTAGGGTTGGAGCTTGCCCATGAACCCCATAAAGTGGCAAGATTTGGTTGGCAAACTCAAGGGGAATTTCTTTACTCTAATTCTAACATGTCACTTGAATTTTTTGAAAAAGATATCCTGCTGCTGTCCAGTCCATGCTACCACATCATGGGTTGGACAAGAAGGCTCCAATCAACCTTATCCTTTTAGGTGGAAGTGTGGAAGATATTCCCAAAAAAAAAAAAAAATTCAACGAAAAATTCTGCAAGTTGCCATTATAATTTTCATCATGGACATGTATTCAGAAGTTAATACTTATCAAAAAATGTATTCAGAAGTTAATAAAAAAATCATATCTTAAACACCCCGCCCCCAAAATTACACTTCCATCAACTTCTATCAAGCAAACTTCAATCAAATTGCCCCGCCTAGAGGAATTGGTTTTCTAAAAAACTAAAAATAGAATCACACTAGAAAACTTTCCATTAGTTCAAAAGTTTGTGATGCCTAATCATTTAAGCCAATTCACCCTTATCCAAAAATTAAATAAATGTCGTATCCAATGGGTCATACATTGCAACAAAAATGGATCTTTTCAGAACGTATTTATACTTTAAGTGCAAATACAAATAAGAGGTTTTTATTTTTTTATTTTTTTTATTGAGATCCTTTTGACATGACTTTTTGAAAATTCCCAAAATAATGCATCACATGATAAGAAAAAGGGCAAACTGTTACCTCATATCTTGACCACCGTCGTCTTTCACGTCTATGATGACCACCATAGCGAGGGTGTCTAAAATCATGACCAAACCCATCATAATGGAGATCACTGAAATCAAGGAGCCATCTGTCATGAGATCTAAGACCATCAGCATGACTGGTTGCGAAAACAATCGTTGGGGAATCACTATGCTGTCTAAAACTGCGTCTTGAAAAAGTATCCCAAAACATTCCTCTACTAATTCTTGCCTCATGGTTACTTACATCTGAAATGCCTCTAAACAAAGTGTCAGAGGAGATACTCACCATATCAACATGAAGCCGACTTCTATTTCTCAAATCTTGTTCTGTAGCAGAAACAATGGATCCTAGAGCTGAGGATGTGACCCTTTCAGCAGAATCATCTTGAAGCAATTGACAATTTTCTGGAGAATCAGGAACAACAGAAGCAGATCCAGAATCAGAATCAGAAGAATGGAAGCCCTTAGCTGCATCCAAAATAGATTCCTCAACTAAACATAAATTTGCAGGCTCCCGAGCCACACTGCTTGAAGGTCTATCCGCTGACTCTAGAGACGATTGTTCTTTAAAGGTAATACCAGATGTTTCACTGCTGTCCCTATGAAATTCCACAGGAGTACTGTGAGCACTTGCCTGATGAGGCAGTAATCCATCATCCTCAGAAAGGCATTCTCCACTGCTACATGTTTCAAGATTTATCAGACCAAATTCAGCAGAACTTTTAACAACAGTACCATGGATGCCTTCGGATGAGGCTCCACTATCAGGGCTGGAGCTACTGAACCCAGTTTCTGAAGTACAATTTGAGGATGGCTGCTCCATGGGCTTTAGGGATACACTATTAAGGGGAACCTTCTTTTCTAGAGGTCTTGCTGTTGATTTAGTGGGATGATTTTCCACCTACAGTTAAAGAATTTATGCATTTAACATCACAGTTAAAACTGACATTGTGATGGTTCAATTTAACTTATAAAATAACAAAGTTCTGTGATAACAAAAATGACATGAACAAAACCACCAGCTACTAAGATAGATCTTCCCAACTCATCATACAACAAACAGTATTACTTACAATTTTTTATTGGTAAGTTACACAGATATACCTAGTGAGTTTTGAACCCAAAACCTTACCTCCACCTTTCTCTCACAGCAGGAGGAGGCACAATTTGAGCTGGAGTATTCATATACTTCAATTATAAATAAGTCACACTTTTTTCTTCTTTTAAAGGTAAGAACATGTTTTATCAACACATTACCATAGAGAACTAACTGTAGCAAATTTTAATTTCATATTCAAAATGGAATAATGAGTCATTATACAAATACCATTAGCAAGAAATAACACTGTTGGTGACATTAACCTTACATCCATACTTCATAACAATAGGATGGAAACCATCAAACTAAATCTCAACATCATATTTAGTAAGGTTTGAATTTATCTTTCTCTTTATCAGGTCAGATTTAGTCTTCATTTTAAAGCTACATTGATTAAAGCCTTCTACCTATCCTCCACAAATTTGCTCCCTAGTTTTCATAGAAAATTAGCAAATATTTAACAGACCCACAAAGAAATAACAATAAAATCAACACTAAAGTGCAATAGATGCTCTGGAATTTCAGCTCTAAATTCAGATTAAGTAAAAACTAAGAGACTGGATGATAGAACGCAATTCGTTAATTTCATAGTTTTCATTGATTGGAATAGGATATACAAAACCCCCTCTCAGCTTGACTGAGAATAATTTCAACTATTAAGCTTAGTTGAAGATGAGGCTTTCATTTTTCTGAACCTAACAACCACATACAAAACACAAGAATTAACACTTTGGTTTATAATTCTTTCCTTATTATCTCGGAACCCAAACAAAGGGTAATGAAAGGCTTACAAAATAAGATTAAAACAGGATCATCCAAGTTAACAAAATTAAAGACCTTTACTACCAATTAATCAAAAAGTATAAAAGGGTTATAATAGAATTCTTAAAGCTACTGTCACGTGAATTTTAACAACAAATGATAGAGTTTGAGTTTTAATGATTTTGCTCCAACCGAAACATTCACTTGCCATGTTATGGATTTGATGCTTACACCTAATTATTTCTAAATCCACATATTATTAAGCCTATTAAGCTTTAAAAAAAGCTGACCCAAGTCATAAAAAGGAAATCTTTATCTTTCCCTTTTCATACTTCGTTCTAAACCCTTTAGTTCAAATACTTGCACAGATGTAGATGAAATTCTAAAGTGATGAAGGAATTGAAACTATGAGAGGTTTAGAGTAGTACCTGAAAGGGAGTGTGAGTGTGAGAACCAGAGGAAGCACCACAGATGAGAAAGGAAAGCTTAGACCTTTTTGACATTGCTGTGCCTGAGCGGCTCAGCTGTGACCTTGACCCAGATGGGTGTGACCCCATGCAACTGTTGCCTGAACCCATGTTTGAGTTTTCACACTACTGCTTTTGCTTTTGGTTTTGCTTTTTCTTTACCCCAACAACAACAAGAACCAGACACAGAACACAGAGAAATGAAATAAATTTTTTGGTCATGCAAAGAAGGAAGGAACAAGGAAGATAGAGTCAACCCACTAATCTAATCAAACCGGAATGGTTGTGTATCAGCATCAGTATCTGTATCTGGTGGACCCCAGATTGTAGAAAGTTGAAACACTAAGCTAGAGTAGACTCTTTTGGTCTTTGTATTTTTTTTTTTTTTCTGAAATTCAAATTACAACCTTAAAAGTTAGTAAAAATATATATATTTTTGTCTCCAAAATTAATTATTTTAATTTATAAATTTTAATATTCATTTTCACTTATGAAACCACCACATTTCACATAAGTGTATTATTAGATTTAACAACATTTTTATAAATATACATGGATGGATTAGCTAAAGTTATATAAATTTTAAATTTTAAAGACTAAAATAACAAAAAGAAATAGACTGTAAAGATGTAAATGATTTGTTGTATCTTTCAAAAACCCAAAAAAAAAAAAAAAAAAAAGAAGAAGAGACAAGACAAGACCAAAATGACAATTCATCCCAACTTTGGGTCATTCAAATAGTTTTTATTCTTTCTTTTTTTTAGCACCTTTAATTATTTCAATTAAGTTTTACATAAAACTGATCAATCGAGGGCCACAATATTGCGAAGACTATTTTATTGAGCAGTACAAAAGGTTTTTAAATTTTGAGAAGACCATTTTATGTTTTATTTTTCTTAACCATACAATTTATGAAGAAATAGAATAGAAGAAAATTTAAAAAACATGTGTATAATGAATCAAGATGGAATGAGAAGAAAAAAAAAAGACAGAATAAAATAGCGAAGAAATGTTTTTTATTTAGAGAAAATAGTGAAGAAATGTTAAATTGATTAATTTAGTTCTTTAACTTAAAGTTCAATTTGGTTTTTCAGATAGAGTATCATTTTTTTTTATCTAGTCAATTATTAATTGTGTCAATTTAGTTTCTTAATTTTCAAAGTAAAAGTAAAACCAATTCATGAGTATTTTTTCTTGAGTTTTTTTTCCTATCTATTTTTTTAAGTCAATATAATGCATAAAGTAAACATTAAAAGGTTATTATGAAAAATATAGAAAAAATAACTATAAATAATTTTTCTAAATTTAAAATAGAAGGCTAAAAGAGAACATTGATTTAAATCACCTTTTAATGATTCCAAGGGAAACCAGCAAAACCCAGACAATCGAAGTAAATTCCCAAAGTCAGAGAATAATAATTGATTGAGAGAAAGAGCTTGGTTTCTCTTCAAAGTAAAGAATATTTCAGGGAAAGCCATTGCTTCACGACTTTTTGCCTCATAATCACTGTCAGTGCAAAATTTATTGGTGGTGCAGGTGCCCACAATGCTAAAACTAAAAAATTAGAACCACTGCTACTCCTGGGTACAATGATCACTCTATCAATAAATGCCCATAAAATGTGAGAAACAAAGGTCGCAATTTAAGTCCCTAAAAAAACGATACCCACATATACCCTTAAATACATATACCCTTAAATTAAAGTAGAGGAAAAACTGTCTTATATAAAAATATAAATGATAAAAATAAAATATAGGAAGAAATAAATTTGTGCATTGTATTTGGCATACACAAAAAGAATTATGATAGATAATGAATTTTACAAATTGATTGGCGCGGATTAGCTTAGTGTTTCTTAAGATCCTAAATTCGAAACCAAAGATTTAATAATAGGCCCTTATTACAACCCAACCGAAATGGGTTTACTCAAAACAGTGCATTACTCCCTAGGTTTTTTCCTCAATTAGCCCTGTACAAACCTCCATTCAAACTATTTAGACAGAGTAATAGATATGGGGCACCTTGTTAATCAAGGTAATCCACTATTATAAAAATATATGTAATATTTTCTTTCCCCTTGATGAGTAGACAAGAAAACTTAACTTTGCCTTAAAGAATACCCAAGCAATAATTTCTTGAAAATTACGATAAATTAGAAAAAAAATCCTGAAGTCTTGCATCCATCAAAAGGGCTAAGAACAAAAAACCAAAAAGAGCAAGCTCCTACAAAATTTAATCCAGGAAAATATCTCCAGCCTTCTCTATAACAATCAAACACTTTCACATCCCTGTAAATGCCTTCTTCCCAGCACTAGCAGAGCCAGCAGTGAGGACTTTCAACACATTGAACCTCACTGTTTTTGACAAAGGCCTGTAAAATAAATTAAACGTTTAAGATTTATATATATAGTAAGTACAATCATAGTGAAAAAGAAGTGAAATTGGTATTTTAAAGAGGGAAAGAAAAGGATCAGGGAAGAAGCAAGATCAAATCCTGCAGTTAATAATACAAACCTGCATTGGCCAATGGTAACATAATCGCCTTCTTTCACACGGAAGCATGGGGAAATATGGGCTGGAATGTTCGAGTGCCTCTTCTCATACCTGAAAAACAACACCAGAATGATGGATGAGAGAATTTACATATAGAAATTGAGAATGTATAAAAGGTCACAAACCCGATAAGCATTATATTCATATTCATATACATGATATCACTAGCTATTACAGAACATATGAAGAATGAAAAATTAAAAGATGAGAAACTGAAGCATATAAGTTGTGTTCTTGCCTCTGATATTTCTTGACAAAGTGAAGGTAGTCCCTTCGAACAATTATGGTCCTCACCATCTTCGCACTATGGCAAGTGCCAGAAAGAATACGACCTCTGATTGAAACTTTGCCAGTGAATGGGCACTTCTTGTCAATATATGTCCCTGCAAACAAGGGAGGGCAACATCATTCTTCAAATGTGATTTTGAAGAAAAAAATGATGAATCATAAATGACCATCTCTATATATAATTATCGTACATATATATTTAAGTAAAAAATGCAAAAGGAGACTTAAGGCGCCAAGTCCACTCCTTTCGTCGTCTAAGGCATGAGGGGCATAACTCTATGTATAATTATCGTACATATAATGAACTCAAATCATATGTAACTAACTCATATTGGGCATAGTTTGAATTTTTTTATAGGAGGCTCTATTAGTAAATCTAAGGCCAGACTAAAAACAAATGGAAAACAACTACTAAAGCTGAAAAACTATATTATTAAAATAAAAATAAACTAAATTGAGGCTGAAAGTAGTTAGGTGAGAGAGAAGAAAGATGCATCCACATCCACGAACATGAATTAATTATATAACTATCCTTTTCTTTTTTTTTCAAATTACAAAACTTCCTTTTTTCTGAATTTCAGGGTCCGTTTGGATAGAGCTTATTGTTGCTGAATTGAAAACTGAAACTGAAAATACTGTAGCAAAATAATTTTTTAATGTGTGAATAGTACTGCGGGACCCATTTTTAGTAAAAAAAATGCTAAAAAAGTACCTGAACAGTACGCGTACAGTGCGCGCACTGCCTCTTGTCCCCCAGCAGAACCGGAAAAAAAAAAAAAAAAAAAAAAAAAAAAAAAAAAAAAGACAAAACGTGGACGTAGCCAGCAATAAGCTGGATCCAAACCGGCACTCATTGAGGTTCTAAACTCAAACGTCTTACAGCCTGTTTAGGGCGCTTGGGCAATCACCTAGGCTCTAAAGCGCGCTTAAGCGCAAAGCGCAGAGCGCAAAGCCCTTGGGGCTTTTTAGCGTGCTTTTTTGAGCTTTTTTATTAAGCACAAAGCGCCCTTTTTTGAGCTTTTTGTAAATTTTTTAGTCATTAGATATAAATTTGTTTGATATAAGCCATCGATTTAATGTATAAAAACTAATAGTGTGGTGTGCTACTATACACCTAAGCCCATCTCTTTAGATATTTTTGAACTTTTAACCACAACCACACAAACAAACACTAAATCAGACACTCACAAAGATAACATTACTTAACATTCTAGTACTTTTTAGCCTTTCCCTTGTTGGTTCTATACTTCTATTTTGATTCAACCATGTTTTGTAATCATGGACATCAAATATCATGGTTGCATATATTTTGTAAAGCACAAAAGAATAATATAAATGTTATATAAATTATACAAAATGTTTTATTGTATTTTTTTTTTTTTTTTTTGATAAGAAAATGTTTTATTGTATTTTATATGATTAATTGATCACTTGATTGTTGTATTGATCATTGATAATTTTTTTTTAATTTATTAAATTTTTTTTTTAAATGTGCGCTTCACATCGATCAGGCGCACGCTTGCGCTTTGCGCTTAGGCTCCAGGAGGCCTTTGCGCTTAAGTGCGCTTAGCACTTTTAACAACACTGGGATCTAAAGGCAAGGCACTCACTAATAGAATTGCATGCCAATAAGTTCAGCTCAAGTTCAAAATTTACAACTCATGCTTGAAGTACAGGATAAAGCCAACAAATATGTAACAATATCGACTCAGGTTGATCTTGCAGAAAATGCGTAGACATTTTAAGTTTAAGCTAAGCTCATTAGTAATTCTCTCAACCTGTACAGTGCTTAAATTGAGCAATAATTTGCTTATAACGCCATGCTTTCATTAGATTGGAACTTGTGAGCCTAAGGCTAGGGGCACCACAACATCAAGAAAGACATATATAGTGCACTGACTCTTAGTAGTAGCTAATCAAATATTTAGCTTAGTGACACAAAACATTAAGAATTCCCAACTTTGAGTTAGTACCATCTCGGAAACCTCTAATCTACTCATATTTATGAATCGGAATGTCGGATCCTAGTCATTCAAAATGAACATTTTCTACAGGCAAGGCCAAGTTTGAAACCAATTAAATTATATTTTGAATAAAGACATCAAGGACCTTAGATATACCAACAAGGGTGGACCTTTTGGTTTAAACATCGGCAGACAAAAGACATTATATAGCAAAATGCAACATCAGGAAAAGAAATCTTAATAACTTCAGTTATAGATTAATTCACAGCTGAAATTAGTGCCCAACAAAACAAAAATTGCAAAATTAAATATGTAAAAGTAAGCTAACCTTCAATTGCCTCTCTGGGTGTCTTGAAATTCAACCCAATGCTCTTCCAATAGCGATTGCCACCCTTTCCAGGCCTCTTGGCCTTCCCAGATTTCTTTGAGCTAGAAAAGAACAAACACATTCCCAACATAATCAAAAACCAGATCAAATAAACAAATAATTGCAACAAAAAGAAAATCCATTTAACAGTACCTTAGAAACACCTTGGGCTGCTTCAAAAATGCCTTTTCAGTCTGAAAAACCAGAGCAAAAAACCAAAACCCATTAATAAAAATCCAATCTTGGGGTCTGTAAAGAGCTCAAAATACAAACTTTGTAACAGTTTCTAACACAATAAAACAGGACATAAAAGTAACACAAACAAATATATATATATATATATATCGAGAGAGAGAGAGAGAGAGAGAGAGGATCTGAACCTGTTCAGCCATGGTTGATGGGATTGGGAGAAGTAGGAGGAGGAGAAAGAGGAGGCAGAAAGAAAAGTGTTATAAAACCCTAAACCTGAAGTGAAACACAGTGAAAAGCTTAACGGATTTAGGTGATTTATAAATGGGCTATTTATGGGCCATAGTTTGGGATTTTTGTTATTATATTTATTGGGCTATATTGGGTGACCCGATACACTGTTTCGGGTATTGAATATAACTTTATTAGTACAGTAATTTACAGAATTAAGGGGTGTTTGGTAATTTTATTTGTAATTCTGTTTGTATTTTTTCGAAATATATTTCGGTAAAAGAATGTGTGGAAATATGTGTATTATTGTTTAAAAACTGAAAATTGTTGTTTAAAATTACAATCCAAACGGCCCCTTGGTATTTATAGAATAAGTATCATTGTTTCGTTTAGCTGTCAACAAAATCAGAGTGGCGCAGCGGAAGCGTGGTGGGCCCATAACCCACAGGTCCCAGGATCGAAACCTGGCTCTGATATATCCAGAGAAAAGCTTCCTTGTGGCACCAAACCTTTTTTTGTTTGTTTTAGTGGACCCAACTTGATATGGGCTTTTTTTAATATTATTTTATTTGTGGACTCATCTGCAAATGGGCTTTATGTTCTCTAATTTTTTTTTTCCCCTAATTTTGTTTTTAAGAATATTAAATGTCCATGCTCAGGTCAAAAACACAAGTAAAATATTCAAGCTTGAACCAATTTTTTTCCTAATTTTGTTTTTAAGAGTATTAAATGTTCAAGCTCAAATCAATAACAAAAGTAAAATACTCAACCTTGACTCAAGTTCGAACCAAATTTGCATACAATATTTAAGTTCAAGCTCATAAAAAAGTCCAAAAAATTTGAGTTTGACTTGGCTCAACTTGATTCTTATTTTATTTGTGGACTCATTTGAATATGGGCTTTATGTTCTCTATTTTTTTTTTCCTAATTTTGTTTTTAAGAATATTGAATGTTCAAGCTCGAGTAACAAAAGTAAAATGTTTAAGCTTGACTCAAGCTCAAACCAATTTTTTTTCCTAATTTTTTTTAAGAGTATCAAAAGGTCAAGCTCAAGTCAGCAACAAAAGTAAACTGTTCAAGCTTAACTCAAGCTTGAACCAAACTTGCATACAATATTTAAGTTCGAGCTCATCAAAAAATCCAATAAAATTGAGCTTGGGTTGGCTCAACTTGATTCTTATTTTATCTGTGGACTCATTTGGATATGGGCTTTATGTTCTCTATTTTTTTTCCTAATTTTGTTTTTAAGAATATTAAATGTTTAAGCTTGGATCAAAAACAAAAGTAAAATGTTCAAGGTTGACTCAAGCTTGAAACAATTTTTTTTCCTAATTTTTTTTAAGAGTACTAAATGTTCAAGCTTGGGTCAATAACAAAAGTAAAATGTTCAAGCTTGACTCAAGTTCGAACCAAACCTATATATAATATTTAAGTTCGAGCTCATGAAAAAGTCAAACAAATTGAGCTTGGCTTGACTCAACTTGATTTATTAATCAAGTCTAGCTTGAACTCAAGTTCAAACACAGGCACATTATCAAGTCAATTTTAAGCATATTATTAAAGCCATTTCGTTTCAATGTAATACAATTTGAGCTTATTTTTCAAATCCATACGAATCTTACTACCGAGTCCATGAAAAGAGCCTAGGCTTAACTTGTTCTTGATTGAGCCATACTGCTCAACAATTGTTTTTGCTTCACCTGTAACAAACATGAGTAAAAATTTTTTTGAGTAAGTTCAAATTATTTATGAATAGCTTGTTTCTTTTACAGCCCTATGATAAGAAATTTTGGAGCACCTAACCAACGAGGAGAGAACACAGAAGAGGGTAAAAAATGGGTTCAACAAAAGAGTGAGGTATTTAGAGATAACAACCCAAAACAGTATTAATAGTTTAACACTACTGTGTCTACTGTTGGTTAATAAGCCCGATTTATTCATGCTTCCCCAGCAGCCTTGCATTCGCCCTTCTCTCTTTGTCACCCAAAATTGAGGCTCCAACTCGCTTGACTATTTACACCCAGAGAGAGAACCACTACAGCTCCCCAAGCTCTGATTTTATCATTTTCGCCAAACACTAACAATCACAGACAATAAACTAGTAATCAAGAGGGTAAGATAATCAAGACACAAGCCTCAGATAATCACACAAAACTGATAAGAACTACAAAATTCAAAAAAAGGAGATGCACTATCAAGACCCCTTTTTTAATATACAGATAAATTCCAAGATCTAATCAAGGCAAAATCTATCTGGGCTGCACGAGCTTGGTGATCTCAATGACATTGTCAACAAAGATGTTGCTGATGTTCTTGCTCTTGTGATCACAATCAAAATCCTTGAGGGTCTTGATGATGAGCATGGTGGTGGAGGGGACAAGCACGATGTTGCACGGTGAACATGCCTCATCAAAGGCAGATATTAGGGTATCTTTTGGCATAATGATGCATTCAAAGTGGTATTGCACAGCAACAAAAATCATTATGCATTCAATGAGGAAAATGCACTTTGCATGTCATATTTCATGCAACGCAAATGTAACTCAAAAACATTATAAATTAGGAGATCTAATGATCCATCTTAACTGCCAGATCCAAGAGTACATGATCCCCAATCCACAATATATGGAGATCAACATAAGAGGTACAAAAGGAAGCTTATCACCAAAAATTAAAGGATGCAAAAACTGGCTCCATATCTCAACCACCAAAAGGCCTACAAGATAAATCTTCTCAACCCCACCAATAACAAACCCTTCCTTCTTGTCAGCTCTATTGGAATTTCCCTTTAATTTTAATTGTTCATCTTTTTTCTTTAAACGTGCAGCTGCTTTAGCTTCTTCACCCTTAGTGAATTGTGCAGAAAATGCTAACCACATTATAATGGAGTGTAACAGCAGCAAGAGAACTTTAATTGGGTATTCTTGAGCTTCAAACAGAAGTGGGAACAATGAGTAGCAGGACACTGCAAGCAAACATAAAAGCATTTACCCACATTAGTGTCCAAGTTGAAGGTAAGAAGTAAGAATGCCAACAAATTGGGGGGGGGGGGGAATCTCAGTTAGGGTTCAGGGTAGCTCTATTATCCTAGTGAATTGTTAAGCTTCTAATCTAATTATTTAAAAAGCTTAATTGCTTATAAATTTATTTTAGAACTACCAAGTCTACTATACATAAATCTTGCATATTGCTAAAAAAAAGTTAGAACTTTTCAGGATTCTGTTTTGGCCTAATATAGCATTCAAAATACCACCTTTTATGTACTCAACAAACCTTATCAAAGAACTACACCACTACTTGTTCATGATTCCTGCTCAATCTAGGGTCATATTTTTTAAGGATTAAATATATGATTGAAATTTCAGAGTTTATGTTTGAATAAACTAAAGTAACGGATTCATGTTGGGTGCAAAAACAAGGAAAGTGCCTAGTAATAACATAGGATTAGCTGGGCAATATACAATGACTTCACATAGTAATCATGAGGGCAGAAACCGTCAAGGATAAAATAAATAGCAAGTAAGAAACTAAGCAGCAGAAAACATTTATCCTAGCAGAAAACAGTAATGGAGTTGGTAATGGAGTCTATGGCCAAGGTCAAAAAAAGAGTAAAACATAACTTATTAACCTTTTAATCTGCCCTAGAAGGCAATCTGGGGATAGAGAGATAAAAAAAATAAATAAATAACAACAGAACTCATAATAATGATGGTTCTAGCTACTCCAGTACACACAGGAAATCATAATAGAGTATGCTTGTTCAGAGAATTACTTCAACCCCAAGAACAAAAAAAAACCAATCATCAACTAAAGACTTTATCTAATTCAGAATAAGTTAAGAGTTAGGAGGAAGCAAACGCTGAAATAACACAGCAGCATTTAGCTAATCCTAGCCCATAACACATGCATTTTGAAGCATAATAACCTAAATAGAAGCCATAAGTCCCACAACTATCCCCTAGTAGCTCGTAAAGAGATGACACAAGCAGGAAGAACCATACCTATTGATAGCCAGAAGTAATGCCTTGCATTTTCCAAACTTTGCACTGCTACAAAGGCAAGAGGAATGACAAAATGGAGTGATGCCTTCTCATGAACATGCCATCCAAATAAGAAACCACATGTGTAAGCATAGGTTACCCATCTAGTAATCATCCCTGGCCGGGGATCTCTCCAAGCCTTGATGATGCAAGGAGATAAGGCT
Source organism: Castanopsis chinensis (assembly GCA_032878915.1). Classification (NCBI taxonomy): domain Eukaryota; kingdom Viridiplantae; phylum Streptophyta; class Magnoliopsida; order Fagales; family Fagaceae; genus Castanopsis; species Castanopsis chinensis. Next base: position 326,335 of record JAVQMG010000081.1, read on the forward strand.
AGCAGGACCATTGCGAAGGTTGCTAAGGGGGTGATCTGCCATTGCATTCATTCAGATATAGAAACTACAAGTCTCTCCAACATTTGGAAACGAATTTAGATAAAATGGAAAAGGCAAAAATTTATCAATTAATTAATTTGTTCCTTCATGCTGTAAGTGAAAAATATCTAATAACCACTCAATAATCTCTTATAAAGTAATCACCTCATGAAAATAGAAGCTTAACAATTAATTGATAAGTTCCACCCCCCCAGTTAGGCTATACTACTAGAATGAGTAACACCAAGCTGTGGAACTATGGCAAATTTGTAAGAGATCAAATATCCAATGCTCATGTATTCAACAATCTTGATTAGCTTTGGTAGATTACTAGCATTGGGTTTCGTCTAATTACTGTCCATTATAAGTGCATCTTAGTCAAGTTTGCCATATATAGTTACCTGAGGTAGTATAGCAAAAGGCGAGGAATCTCCAACTAGCCCACCAGTAAATGAAGCTTCTGGTGTCTGAATAGCAAACCCCAGCTTTCTAAGCAAAAAAGCGAGTCCTTTATCTAGTATAATATAAAACACCCAAAAATTTGGAGCCCAGTATGCATGGCAAAGTCCTCTGCCAAAAGGGAACATACGGCGAAGGACCTGTTGTATCTGCAAGGTAAGAATTGAATCGATACATATTAAAAATCAACATAAGTGAGGAGTAATGGCTTCCAGTTGTTACTTGTTAAGGAGGAATATGTATCCTCCCTATTTACACAAAGCGCAACACACTTGCATGACATAAAAAATCGCAGTTGTTTTTAAACAAACTAAATTTGTTTCATATTAATTGACTATAAGGTCATGGACATTATGAGTTCCACAGGTATGATTATGATGAAGATAAAACACGAGAAACTGATGTGAGGTGACGGAAAGTAGAAGTGCAGCAAGCTATCTTTTAGCGAGGACAAAAATGTAAAGTAGTGAGCTAGTGTGTTTCATCCTACAGTCCACTTTTATCTAGTCTTTAACTGTCCAAACTAATGAATACTTGAAATCCAGCTCATATTAACATAAATCACAGGTAATGCAAGGAAAAATAAGGGAGAAAAGAGGCATTCAGTCCTATAGAAAACGATTTCATATATAATTAAAAAATTCCACTTAAATACATAGGATGTGCATAATTAAAAGTAAGATTTGCATGTAAAATATATAATGATATGTTGCAAGTACTCATTACCACCATAAGAGGAATTAAACTAGTAGTAATTAGTTCACTGTAAGATTCTTGATCATGAAAAAAGAAATCCATGATGAAACTAAACATAATCATTTTGAACAGCTTTCTGACTATAGCATTTTGGTTCTAAAGTTGTCGAATTAGCCATTTCAAACCCAATCAAACATGCTGGACTTTTACAACACAAATTTCAATGTGTGATTATAATCACAAAAAATGATTACTTACACATCAGACAATTATTACTTATTAACCTAAAGCTTCACGAGAAGAACTGTTATTTGTACATTTGATACATATTTTTTACAAGTAATAAGAATTTTATTGAAAAAGAGAAAAAAGAAAAAAGTGCAGCCTATAAAAGATAAAGCAAAGTTAGAACATTGTTACAGAGAAGTTTCAGTTCCTTTTTCCTAATTTTCAAAAAATATTAAATAGATAAGAAAAAATATGACAACGAAACCAATATCTCAATTCAACCATAGAGATTCAAGATCAATTTTGACTATCTTGACCAAAATACTTTAAAAATGTTAAAAACCCCTAGAAAGTGGAATATTTTGTTCCTCAAATTCTTCATACACTCATGATAATGAATCTTGAACTTCTCCTTGCACCTTCAGGTTTTTAACAGTTTTTATGTGGATTGACTGATTGAGTATTCCATTACATGATTTTTGTAGTTTATTTCTGAATTAGAACCCAGTAGGATAGGGCTTCAAAATGTAGTAAATGGCCTAACATACAACTTAGCATTTAAGCTAACATAATCAGAGCAGATTTTGACCTCCAATCACCTTCTGGACAAGATTTTTGTTCAATAATCATAAGTTTACCTCTTTCCTCAAAATATTTCTTAACTGACAATTTCCAAGCCAACTCCTTGGACACGCATTAACAAAAAGAACTTATTTTATTCATCTAAACAAGCAATGGTTGCTACATTCACACAATACACCAAATAAACACGACAGGCCTAGACAACATTTTTGCAAAGCTTGACAAATAATAAATTCAATTCTAAAGTCTAAAATTTGAGTATCTAGCTACTAGCAAATACACAATATAACAATCTCAAGTCTAAAGTTTGATTAACTAGCTACAAGCAGAGACTGACCAGGCATAAATTTATTTCTACAATGGCAAAGCACAACACAATGTAGTACAAAACACCATACCAAATGAGAATTCAAGTTAAAATTCAATTCACCTGCCCATGATAGACAAAAGGCCCATACGCCACCGCGAAAACCGCCACAACCACGGCCCCCAAAACCGAAAGACGCTGGAATCCCTTCACCAATCCACACCAACAATAATGCCTAAACAAATACACAAAATAAACCGGCGCAGCCACAGCAAACAAGTGCTTAAAGCACAACAGAACCGCAAAGAAAAACCCACCAGCCAAATCCTTTCCTTGTTCCAAAAATGAAAGCGAGATCAACAAAATCCCCAACAGAAACCCGTTGTACTGGAAATGCAAATGGTCCACAATCACAAGCATTGGGGACCAAACAACCAATACCCAGATCAAAATTCGCTTCATTGAATCCAAATCTTTAGTCAATCTATAAACCCCATATAAAAGACACGAATCAGAGAGGATCACAGTGATTCTTTGGAAGAAAATGACAGTGTTGGAGGTATAGTTGAGACCCCTTTGAAGGTCAACGATTTGAGGGTCAATGAGGTAAGCGAAAATGGAGAGGAAGCGTTCGAAGTATGCGAAGAGAGGAGGATAGTCAAGGGTCCAAGGGCTGGTTTCGTCGAAGTACCATTGGGAGAGAGGGAGAGAGTGAGTGAGAGCAAGCCAGTTGCGGTGGACTTCGAAGTCAGTGCTGCGGTAAGAGGGGATGAGGAGGAGCTTTAAGCAGGTGGATATGGCGAAGAACCATAAGAGGTCTGCCATTGATGGATTGGTGGCGGGGGGTGGTTTAGGTTTCAGTTTGTCTGTTATTTCATTTCCATGTGGAAGAAGAACCGAAAATTGAGAGAAATTCTACTTCATGGCTAGTGCTTATTGGCTATACAGGGCAATGAAAAGGAAAATCCAACGTGTCTTCAATTTTTCTTCTTGTTGTTATTGTTAGTTTTTTTTTTCTTCTTCTCTTTATTTTTTTTGCGTAAAAAAATAGGGAGATTTATGGTTATATTACACCCCGGCAGAGCGCCAACTGGCAATGAGAGTCAGTTTGTGTGGGAGTCACCTCACATTTGTGATTACACCTCATCACCAAGGATACCCACCAACGAAGGTAGCGAGAATTGAACCTGAGCATGTTAGGTAAAGCGAACGAACCATACCCAACTGAGCCAAGCCCCCCTTAGCTCTTTCTTTTTCTTTGGCTAACTAACCCACCCTACGTGACGGCAGATAATACAATGTGTACCATAGGAGACTTGTTAGGGCTATTACATGTATCACCCAAATAAGTGATATGAGTATTCCTCCCATCAAAACACACCCTAATAGCTGTTGTTGTCAATTTATTAGAAATGAGATCTTACATAGTATCAGTGAGGGAGTTCAAAGATCAGCACGAGATTTGTGACATATGAAATCATGTACTACGGGAACAAGATAGACAAGGGAAAGGTAAGATTTAGCGGTAGCAAGAAGTAAACTGGTACCTATTTGGTTTGATATTTCGTTTAGGCACTCGGACTTATTAACTTCATTACTTCAAAATAAGTTTTTATCCGTATCAAGTGATTGAAAAAAAAATATGTTGATTGGTTTTTTCTTGTGTTGATTTATCATGTAATGGTTATGTATTTACTTTATTATTTATTATTGCTCTTAATTTGATATATATTTACCACTATATGAAAAAGAAATGCTTAGTAATATATAAAAAATAAAAAAATATATATTTAATAATTAATTAATAAATGTATTCTGCCATAACTTGTTTTACTTTTTCAAATATTTCTGTGTCACTGCCTATACTCGATTCTGTGCAGGTGCTTCAGTTCTACTACATCAAGGACAAGGATGCTATTAGAAATAGAAAGACTAAAATTAAAGGGCAATTTCACATCTCTAAGTACAAGTGCACAATTTTTTAGTAGGCATGCAGCCAAATGTTTCTACAAATGCAGAGACAACAAAAAAAATCATGGTTTTAATGTTCACTAAAACCATTGATATTCATAACATTATTAAGATATTGTTATATATGTAATTTATCAACGAAAAAAAGAGGAAGTTGTCTTTACATATGGGAACCGAACAGACCATAGCACATCAACCAGGCCTTGACACCTTGTTGACAAATTCATCAAAAGGATGACATACTCCAATGCATTTAGAAATTAGAATTATCCTCAGGCAGCATTGATTTGTAGCATTGCAATATTACTTGGGCAAGATAACCTGTACTTTTCTTTAGAGTATCAGCCAATCCACTTGTTCTCTATCCATCAAACCCCTCTAACAATCTTTAATCATTTTATAAATCAAGTAAGAGTTAGTTTTAGTGTTTCAGTGCATTGGAGTTGACACGATGTAAACACATGGCAAAAATTAGACACATGTTCGTATCACGTCGGTTCCAGTGCATTGGAGCCGACACAATTTAGCCACGTAGTATAAATTGGACACATGCTCCTATTATATTGGTTTCAGTGCATTGGAGCTGACATGTGTACTTCTAAACCACCCTATAATTTTGGAGGATTTAATCTTATTGATCAATAAGATTAAGATGACCAAAAAAGAAAGTTAAAAAGAAAAAGAAAAAACCAATCCATCAAAAAAGGAAAGAAAAAACAAGGGCCAATCCAACACCACAGAAAAGGCCAACATGTTCAGGTGCCAAACAGCCCAGCCCACTAAACTAAAGGCTAAACATAAAAAAGCTTGAGTCTTCCAACAAAACAAGCCAAACCCCATTTCCACAGAGTACCAACCAAACCACACACACACACTCGCGCACCTACGCACGCACACACTCTCTCTCCGACCCTGCGAGACCCGAGCGATCCCAACTCTCTCCCACCACCATGTTCCGCCGAGCCACCGGCCTTCTGGCCCGGCCCATTATGTCCTCAGCCAGAGCCAGGACTCGACCTTTCTCGACCGATCTCCCAGCTACTGAGGACGACGATTCAGACTTCAGTGGCCTTGGAGATCGGCTGGAACAGATCTTAAAAGACATTGCCCCAAAGACCCCTCGCCCCTCTATTCCGCAGCCTCGCCCACCTACTCCTCCACCTTCCATCCCCACCAAGCTCACCGTCAACTTTGATCTTCCCAAAGCTTCCGTGTTTGTCTCCAAAGAGGTCAGTCAAATCTCTCACTTTCTTTTTACTATTGGGTTTTGTTTGTTTTGGTGTAATTTTATGTGGGTCGAGTTTAGATTTTGATTCTACGGTCTTGTTCTACGCTTTTTATGTCTGTTTGAGGAATTTTTTTGACATGGGTTTGCTTTGTTTTTGTGTGATTTCAAATGGGTTTTTGTTAAAGTTCGTATATTTTTATGGGATTCTATGTGAATCACAGTGGCTTTCTTGCAATAATAGAGTAACCCATGTTGGGAAATGGGATTTGTGGCTAGTTTTGACACATTTTTTTTTTTCGATTCTATTTGGGGTTTATCTCAAAGAGAAAATAGGAGTAGGTTTGGGACTAATCAAAGATCAAGAAATGATATAATGAAAAGAAGATAGTAGCTTTGGAGTGAGCTGTGAGCACGGGCATTACTACATCCCATAATGTTTTCTATACCTGTTTGGCATTTGGGTCATTAGGGTTTGAATTATCCGGATATGTTTTTTTGTTGGCCTTCAATTAGGTTGGAATTAATTGTTTCTTCTGATTGGTAATTACTAATTACATGGGCAATGTGTGTGGTCTTGAATGCACAAACTTTCCCTCCAACTTGCTCTTAAAAGTAGAGGAGGTGTCATTTGAGCTAGAGCTCATTGGCAATAATTAAATTATTTCTTAAGTTTGGGTTTAGGAACCAAATTGTTGATTTTGAAGTCTTTCGATATTGCAGCCAGATGGATGCACACTTTGTTGATTCTATTGGTAAGTAATTGTCATGAAAAATGTTAGTCTATTTGGTACCTTTTCCTCTTCTGTCCCCTCAAACTTGGTTGGGATAGAGCTCTTGAATGATTCGGTCCTGCTTGCTATAGTGCTTCTATTTTGTGAAGAAGCATTTAATACCCAATAAGGTTCAAAGTGTGTTGCGTTGAAGAGAATATTTTGAAATAATCAAGAATGTATTTTTTTTTTCTTTTCAAGAAAAATTCGTAGAGCATACTATCATTTAGAGATTTAAGTACCCAAATTATGTCTGAGATGAGTTTGAGATGATACTTTTGATGGAATAACTCTAGGATTCAAAGGTGACATTTGTCTTGTAATCTAAAAGAAAGTGGATTAAGGACTAACTCATTTCTTAGTTTTGGAGCAGAATTGTAAAATCCAGGAAAATATGGTAGTAGAAGGTTAGGTCATATGTTAAATCATCTAGTGCAACATGGGTGATATCCAAAGACTAGGGGGCAGCTTGGTGAGAGAATAAGGGTTTAAGCCACCGTTGGCACAGATCATGATGTGGTGGCTTCCAGAGCACAACAGGCAGGTCGAATTTCCTTTTACAACATGTATTGAGAAAGTGGAAGTAGGTTCTTGTAGATTCTGTTGAATGTTCTGAGGGTCCTTTGTCTTCAAAGCGAGTCACAATTCTTCGGATTTTGAGACCAAAAAATCACCTTAGTATACAGGATGTATACAAATGGGGACAATACAATCAAACATGCAAATTTTAATGATCTATCAAATCACAAATCGAACATAAAGATTAACAGCCCACAACTGACTTCCTATCCAACAAAGTTTTAAAGAAAAATAATTTAATATCAGGCAGAGGTCTTTCAGAATCCTCAAAGCTCTGGTCATTCCACTCCCTCCAAATAAATCACATCACACAATGGGAAATTGCCTTCCAAATAACACTATATAGATGATGACCTAATCTTCCTTGCCAAGAAGCTAGTAAACCACCACTGTCTTCGGAATTACCCAATATACTCCAAATAAACCAAACACCATAGACCACAGCCCCTTAGTATCAGGGCAGTGAAGTAAGAAATGATTCACTAATTCCCTGTTACATTTGCACAAATAACACCAATCCAATACCCACATATTCCTCGTACGCAGGTTGTCACATAATTCTTCAGATTTCCCCCAGGAGACAAAAATGTTCGATGTGTCTCCTGCTTTCCTCTGTAAGAATAAATATTGCACAAGGAGCTTGTTAAAGACAATTTTTGTTACAATATTTTCTTCATCTTTTCTCATATAAACTAAGATTGCTCAAATTGTTGCCACTATATGTTGTTGTACAAATCCTGGTACATATTATAATTAAAGTAAAAAAGAGCGAGCACACACATAACTCTTGGTAGCACTAGTCCTAGCATATTATAGTAGATTATAGTTTTCACATTTATATCTTGTTACACATCTAGTTAAATGGCCAAGGTCTATAAGCCTGTGCAGGTTGGGGGGTTTAGGTATAAGACGTTTGGGAAGCTTTAATTCTGCCTTGCTAGGAAAATGGTTGTGGAGGTATGGCATGGAGACTGATGCTTTATGGAGGAGGGTTATAGAGGCAAAATATGGAAATATTTGGGGTGGTTGGTGTACGAAAAAGGTGACAAGTCCTTATGGGGTCAGCCTGTGGAGATACATTAGAAGTGGCTGGTTGAGCTTCTCTAAACTCCTTGTATATGATGTGAGGGATGATACTAGAGTGAAATTTTGGAAGCATGTGTGGTGCGGGGATTGTACTTTCCAAGAGGCCTTTCTGGAGGTTTATTGTCTTAGAAGGTCAAAGGATTCCTCGGTGGCTGAAGTTTTGGGTTGGTCTGTTGGGAGGTTTCACTGGAATGTACAATTTCGCCATCAACCACAAGATTGGAACAAGAAGCCTTTGATCGGTTTATGGGGTTGGTCTATTCTTCGACAGTGTAGGGGTTTAGCCCGAATAAGGTTTGTTGGAATCCTGCAAGGAATAGAGGTTTTGAGGTTAGAGGTATAGCTCCTTCTACCCTCCTACTCTTGTATCCTTCCCATAGAGAATGATATGGCAATCAAGGGTTCCTCCAAGGGTGGCTTTCTTCCCTTGGTCTGCTTCCTTAGGTAAGATCTTAACAATAGACAACCTTCGTAAAAGACGTATGCTAGTGCTTGATTGGTGCTATATGTGTAAGAGATATGGGGAGTTAGTGGATCATCTTCTGCTTCATTGCCCCATAGCTTGGGAGTTGTGGTCTTTGGTTTTCTGCTTGTTTGGTATTCACTGGGTTATGCCTCATACTGTTCTTGAGTTGTTTGAGGCTTGGCAAGGAAAGTTTGCGCGACATCATCACATAGATATTTGGAGATTAGTGCCTCATTGCTTGATCTGGTGCATTTGGCGTGAAAGAAGTGTTAGAAGTTTTGAGGGTTGTGAACGTTCTTTGTTAGAGATTAAGAGAGAGTTTGGATAGCGTTTTGAAGCTGGCATTTAGTGTTTGCGTCCAGTGTTTTATGGGTCCCACAGCAATAGTAAAAACCACATGAAACGCGCAAGCTTCAGCTGAAACGCAAAAGAAATTGCTAAACGTAAGTGCACAGTACCTCGCGTTACTATTCATGGACACCCAAAGACCAGAGGAAGCAACGCACCGTTTCAAACAAATTTTTTTTCACTGTAGAAGCACACGTGTACTGTGCTTTTTTTCCACTGTGGGTGTACCGTTGGTGCGTTTTGAGTCAGTTTAACACCGTTGGGATATTTGCAAGTTCCCTTTCGTCCCCTGATCTGACCAAAGAAGCAGAGGAAGAAATATCCAAACGGACGATGTGCAACGGCTATTTCGCATCAGCCCCTTCTTTCTCTCAACTACCGTGCAGATGTCTTCAATGCTCTTCATCAATACTCCGTCCTCTTCCTCATCAATAAACTGCACCTACTCACCCACTAATAAAGGCAATAATCCATCAAAACAGAGGAAACCCATTACAAAGAACAAACCCACCCGATCCGGAGCTCTGTTCTTCCTTCGGTCGCGCGCACCTTCTCTACGCTTGGGACGTTGGTGCCGCCACTGTGGGTGTCTGCATTCACGGGTAAGTTGCTCTCTCTCTTCTCATACTCTCTCTTCTCATACTGTGGTTATTTCCATGAGGCTTGAATTTGTGGGTTTTTTTGTGTTCAACGTGTGTGTGTGTGGTTTCTGTGTTCAAGTAGTCTGTGTAGTTTTTTTGTTTGCCATGACACTAGTATGTGGACTATGTGAGTTTACTTTTTATTTTTCATGTGGGTTTACTCTTCTCTCATACTCTCTCTTCTCATACTGTGGTTATTTTCCATGAGGCTTGAATTTGTGGGTTTTTTTGTGATCAACCCGTGTGTGTGTGTGGTTTCTGTGTTCAACTAGTCTGTGTAGTTTTTGTGGTTGCCATGACACTAGTACGTTTACTATGTAAGTTTAGTTTTTATTTTTCATGTGGGCATGTCTAACCGATTGCATATCATGCACACGGCCTGTTTGTTGAAATGCCTCAATGAGTATAGACCAAGCTTGTAGCAAAAATGGGTAAAGGGAAATCGAATGACGGTGGTGATGATGTGAGACAAGATTGGAAAGAACCGAATGAGACTGGATTGGGTATTGATGCTGGAACTGGGAAGCTTGATGCCCCTGATGAGTGGACCCGAAAGATTGCGGTGAGTTCACTTCACATAAATTGATGTCCATTGTGATTGTCTTCAACTATATTGTGTTCTAACTACTGCTTGTCTACATGTAGGCATGTCCCAACGCAGGAACCTTTAGGAAAAAAGGTATGCCAAATCTTGACTCCATGGACATAATGTATGGAGGCACAGTTGCAACGGGGAAAAATGCATTTTGCACTAGTGGTCAAATGCCAAAGGAAAGCTCTGAAGGGTCCGAGGACTCCGTTGAGAGCGAAGAGTTTGTTGACCCCCAATGTCAACCCTCAATGAATTATGTCGCAATGGAGATTGAAGACCCATCATTGTCGAGGGCAGGACTGGCAATAGATAAGGGGAAAGGCAAGTTGAACGGTGTCCAAATTGTTAGGGGAATTTACAAGAAACAAAAAAAAAAGCGTTCAAGTGTGCAAGAGTTGTCCGACTCTTTGAAGAGCAACTCAGATGTTTTTGTTGAAAGTAGAACTGTAAGTACTCGTCCACCAATTGTTTCCACAGCAACTACTGAGTTTAAAGGAATTCTAGACATGGTGTTGAGTCTTCCTGGGGTGGAATCGGGTGATCGCCTTTATATGTTTAGCACCCTCTTCTTCATGGAAAAAGCAGAGAATAGGAGCATGTTTGCAGCACTTGTTCATGACAAGGACATCCAGTTGAAATGGCTAGAGATGCAGTTCCGAAGGAACCCTCAATTTCATTTTCCCTGAACGAAAGGGGATTGTCTTGATAGGGTTGCTTAAATGTGGTGCTGTGTAGTAATCGGATTTCAAAAAAATGTACCTATTGCACTCTTCTTTGTTTATTTTTATTTTTTATGTGTGTTGACAAATATGTCTTTAAAATTTATTAGTGTTAAAAAACCTTGGCCGAATTCTTGGTTATTGTACTCATCTTGATTTGGATATAATCATCATGTACTCATCTTTTACATTTTGCTTGGAAGTACTATAATTCTATATTTGTGCTAGGAAGTAATATAAGAAGTACTATATTTGTGCTAGGAAGTAATATATGAACTCCTTGAGTATTCCATGATAGGATGTGATCATTAAAGTGGCCTTAAAATGAATGACATTTTTCATGTGCCATTGTTGTTATGATTCTTAAAAAAAAAAACAAAGTTTGGTCAAAGCTTATATTGGTAAAAGCTAAAAAAAAAAAAAAAAAAGCTCAAAAAAATGAACTTGCAGATTAAAAAAATGAGCCTATATTTTTCATGTGCCATTGTTGAACTTGCAGATTAAAAAAATGTACAAATCAATATCTACAATGGCATTGTTTTAAAGACAGCAAGAATCGGAAGTATTCAATTGCTGGCAAAGTGTATATAGATACACATATACGACATCAGGAAAAATATATTCTAATTTCTAATGCCTATGGATGCTAACATTCATATTTAAGAAATGTTCCTCACAAAATGAAAATCACGTGGTACAACGTAATGAACACATCAACTTGTTCGTTGCTCTTCTTTGCTCATACAAAACTTCAACACCAAATGCAAAGAATTCAATTCATTATTATTTGTGGGCTTCAAACGTGCATCACATTTATCCAATCTAAAATTTTCGATAAATGTGATGCCCAGTATGTTGAACACAGTTTTCACTTTTAGCTTTTTTCTAACAGGGCTGACAATCTTCATGGCAGGGTGATACCTTGGAGCCATCATAAACCCAATTCCTCCTCCGTTCACACACCTCGTAACCCCCTGAGTTAAAGAAAAAACAATGAGAAATTGTATTAATATAGGAAAAAATCATTTGTTCAGAATATTGGCACTCTTCTCATATTATATAAGTAGAGAACAAACGTTCACATTTTTTATAAAAAAATTCTCTGCTAGATGTAGTTTGGGATTTCAGTGGGTATAGGTTTGGAAATAGTACCATGGGCATAGATACTAATTACCATTGTGCTTATGAGTGCAAAACATCTATCATCAGATAGAGATAGCATCCTCATCTGACTGCAAAATTATTACGCTAACTTCTAGGTTGATACGTATTTCATAAATTGTCTAAAACTATAAAGGCTGGTGCAGCCAGTTTATAATCTCCTAATGGTCAGAATATGCTTCAGATTATAATCTATTAACATGATTCAGAATATGCCAGTTTATAATCTCCTAATTGGGTGGGTGGGTGGCCTCAGATTTATCAAGTGAAAATCTATTAACATGATTTCAAGTGTATAGAAACAGCTAGAAAACATGTCTTCAACATAATTATTCCACGAAATTTCACTCAGACAATAAATTCTAATAGCATATCTATCAATTCCAAGTGGGCAAACATCATACTATATTTTTGAGATGTCAAAGATAAAACTCACTAATAGAACCCAAAAGAAGAGAACTTTTTACCTCTTCATATGTCTCCCCTTTAGCTCTTAGCAGAACAAGAAAAGCACTAATCAGTACCTCATTTGCATCTTTTAGTAACAAATCAAGGGAAGCCTCAGCCTCAGCCTCAGATAATCAACACGATCTATCAATGATTCAATCAACTGCAACAACCCCAAAAACCAAACAAAATTCAGAAACCAAAACAACCCAGAAACCAAAATTACAAATAAACACAAAACGAAACAACCCGAAATCCGTACCTCATTGAAGGGTTGTACTTTTTGGGTTGAACTATCAGATACAGTGTTGGCAAGTGCAGAGACCAAAGTCGTTCTTTGACTTAGTTGCTTTGTGTGAGGAATTGGGTGTGTGAAAAAGCAATTTCGAGAAGCATTAAGCTTGGGAATGGGATTTAAAGAAGGTAAAAGGATTTGAGATTTGTAGGAGGAGACAGCCATTGCAGCCCAACTTCACAACAAAAAACCAATCTTTGAGAACAGTAACTGTGAGGCTCTCTGTGAATGTATTTGGCTTTATGATCGAACAAGAAGAGATGGGTTGTTACTAAAGACAGATAGTGTAAAAAATAATATGGTAGTCATGATATGGTATTACAGCTCTAGGAGAACTGAAAAATCTGAGCAGAACTGAAAAATTCGACTTTGAAATTACAGCTCTAGGAGAGCTACTAAGAACTTGAATCTAAGTTTCATGATATGGTAATGGACTATGGGATATCTTGGTATCTTAAGATGACTAGTCACTGTCCATATGGTCATATTATATATACATCACCAATTCATACAACGTATAATGTACAGATGTTGCTATGTAAGCAGTTCCGCTTGTAAAAACTAAAAAGTTACTCACATTAACATGAAAGATCATACCAAAAGTGGAAAGAAAACAAAGCATGCAATTTTATTTTGATAGAGAGCAATAGTGATGAAGAAGAGTAATCATATGTGAAGACTACACAATCTCGTGGCTACAAGTTGGAGAGCAGATCAGACAAGTACCTTAAACCTAATAGCCTCATATGTCCCATACACCGCACCTGTTTACAACATAAAATTCACATAAAAAAAAATTCATATAAGAACAAAAAGCTCAAACTGCAAGAATTCAAAGAATGAGCTTACACACACACAAAGTGCATAAAAAAATTGAAACTATTGCCCACAAGAGAATTTCATTGGATGCAGAATATAGTTCCAAAATTGTAAACACATATCCCAGAACATTATCAAGAAAACCCCAACGAAAATAGCATGACAAAACATGTTTTGAAGAAACATAGTGATAGTCCATTATGTTTACCATCAAGACACCAGCTTTAAAATGCAGCAAATGAATTCAAGGCTAATTTTTCTTCTTCTTATCTTTTACCCACAATACAATTAGTGGTCAAGCTGTAAACTAAGTCATGTCCATTCCATTAACAACATTAATATAATAACAATACATAATGAGCCCATTCTGTTAAAACTTGAAAAAAGTAGCAAAGTGGGTATCTTTGAAACAAAGTTTTGGAAAAATAAAACTCCCCAAATTTTTAGTACATGCAAATTCCAGCAACTAGTGGTTAAAAAAAACACAAACCCATGAAGAAGCAACAAAAAACTAGAAAAAACAAATGGGTAATCAGATAAAGAAGTAACAATATCCAAAGCAATATTAGAGGAAAAAGCAATCATGAAATAAGGGTTTTACAGAATCGGCTATATTGGGGTTTTAGGGGAGAAAAAATTACCAACGGCGCCGCCAACAGCGCCGCCGACAGCAACGCCGGCGGTGACACGAGCCAAGCAGCTATCTCTTGCCATTGACAGAGCTTAATGAAAACTTACAGGTTTTGTGCGAGACAATGGATTTGTAAGAGTACTGTCACTGCCGAATTGAACCAAACACACAAAACAAAAACAAAAACAAAAAACCCAATTCAGAATTTGATAAATCCAACAATCCCATTAAACTATTCACAATAAAACTGAATCAAATCAAAAAATGGGTACCTTGAATCTGGTGAATGAAAATGAAGCCCTATTCTGGTACTCCCCGGGCGCCGCAGAAGTCGCTGGAGGGGGCCAATGCACTAAACTTGACCGGCAACGGAGGCGGCGAAGAAAATGAACACGAGCTTGCCCTGTGGGTCTTGCTTGCTGAGCTAGGGTGGGTGACGAGCAAAGGCACGGAAAAGAAAACAGTAAAAAACGCAACCCTTAAATAAAAATAAGCTGAGCTACAGTAAAAATTTCTTAGCTGCGTTTTTCAATTATTTGCTATAGTGTTTTCAGTTTTCAATTTTCAGCAAAATAAGCTCTATTCAAACGGACCCTAAGTCTTTTTTCTTGCACACTCTATTTGAATGGAGTGTGGTCTTTTCTCATTTTTCTTGTTCTTTTTTTCCTATTTTTTTTTTGTCGTTGTACTTTTGATTCCTGATTTGTGCCCCCATAGTAGAAGAAGAGATTGAGAAGAACTATCTTATATCTGCACCTTATTTATATCTAGAAAGCTGTAGTCTTTCCACTTCTATTTTGCTTATCATGTTCACTATTTATATAAATGAAAGTCGATGGTACTTATAGTGCAATAGAGTCTATTGTGCCTTAATTTGATAAATTGTTTTTAGCAAACCAAGGAATTGAAGGAAGAAGTTTGCCTGAAAGATGTAGCCAATGATTTGAATCTCAAACCTTCGCTCATAAGAATGGAGTAGAGTAAATATCTGGGTTCTAAACACATCAGGTGCATGTGTAACTTACCAATAAATTGAAAATCAAAAGCAGAAGAGGTTTGCTTCATCCGGGGGTGGGTTGCTAAACATAAAGTAAATAAAAAGTACATGAAAGTACAAAAAAAAATGAAAGAGAGAGAGGGGAGAGAAGAGATAATATGAGTTGATAGGGTAGTTTATATTATTTTATTGGCTTGTATGTAAAAATTAAAACTGAGACGTTGGGTGTATTGTTAGATGGGTTGGTAAAATAAATAAAGTAGTGTTTGAGGATGTAAAATAGGTTTTTTTTTTTTTTTTACATCCCCCATTGCTCTTAAATTCTATCTTTCATTTTCTTCTCCTTTTTTTGGGTTTCTTCTCTCTCCCTCTTTACCCTCGTACTCTTAACTGTAGCTGCCAAGGTAGTGGACATAGCCTTCACCAATCTCTAGTACAGGCTTCTAGGCCATCCCCTAGCAAGTGAAGTGCTTATGCCCCTCTAGAGATAGGGGTGAGCAAAAGTATTCATTCTTTTCCCTTAAAGTATGAGACTATGAGTAATCACAAAATGTACTTTAATTGTTCACAAGGCTGTTATGCTTCCCATTGTTTGATTTCTTCTATTTCAAAGGAACTCATATTGAACTTGTTTGGATTTATGTTTCCCATTTTTTCCTTTTTAAAGCTCTTCTATCCAAGTTGCTTATCAATGTAATCCTATTGATTGTGCTTATCGTTTTTGTTCTCAACTTTTGACTTATCCTTACCTTGAAGAGGAAAGATTGATTACGCCATTATTGCGTACCACACAAATTAGTCAGCCAGCACTTTGGATTTTATGTAGGAGTCAAGTGGCTGCCCAGAAAGTGAAATCAATATGTTGAACTTTAAAGTTTGAATAGTAACATTGATTGGGTATTATGTTCATTATTTTTTAAAGTTTACTTGGATGTACAGTATTTGTAGAATCATTTTGAATGGTTTAAACAACAAAATGACCCATTATAAATGCTATAAGTGAATGAAATATGTACTAGGACTAGCTTGTAGAGTATAATACTTGTTTTAATGCATCTGAAGGAAGCTTTCTTGCCCATTGTTATAACTTACTGTTCTTGATGCTTGTGTCTTTACAGGTTGACATGATCATAATACCAGCAACAACTGGGCAAATGGGTGTTCTTCCTGGACATGTAGGAGCATTTGTAGAGTTGAAACCTGGTGTCATGTCAGTGCATGAAGGAAATGACACAACAAAGTATTTTGTCAGCGGTGGCTTTGCTTTCATCAGTGCAAACTCATTAGCAGATGTTATGGCTGTGGAGGCTGTGCCTCTTGATCATATTGACCAAAGCCTTGTCCAGAAAGGGCTTGCAGAGTTCACTCAGAAGCTGACCTCAGCCTCAACTAAGTTGGAGAAAGCCGAAGCTCAAATTGGAGTTGATGTGCACACTGCCCTCAACGCGGCCCTCACAGGCTGTAGTTTCTTGTGATTATGCTCATCTTTTAATTTAAGACTTTTTCTCACCTTTTGTTTCTTTAAGGATGCCCCGTTGACACTTTATTTGTCTCCTGGAGCCAATATTTTCTAAAAAGAATTGGTTCTTGTATGTCTCTGAATGTGGAATTGTTGGAAATAATCTTTGGAACATGTCTTCTGGCATTTAGAAAGTTGGAGCAGAACTTTCAAGGAACATGAAATTTTGCCGTTATTCTTTCATTTAAATTTTTTTTTTCTTAGACTGTCTCTTTTGTTGTAAAACAATTTTTGAGGTAAAATTTTTTCTGTTGAAGACATTTTAAGGGAAAATGTGTCCTTTTTTGTTGTTTGGTTGTATTTTTTTTAAAGAGAAATGATATGTCCACAACATTTTTACAACAAATCTCAGGTGGCAGGTTGTTACGGGTTGTTATTGTTGGAGTAAAAAAGTAATCTTAGTGTTAGGTTCAAATTTGAACCAATAACAACCAACCATCTATGATTTGTTATGAAAATATTGTAAAAATGTATGGACGTAGCACTTCTCTTTTTTAAAATGCTTCAAAACACATTATATGGTGTTTCGCTTGATGAAAAAAAAATTTCACAACTCACAACCCGCTAGGTCCACGTTCCAACAGACCAAATCCATTGAAATGGAGAAACCCTGAGACCCGCCAGATTTGAGAAACCCAAAGACCCCACAAAACCCCCAGCAACAACCAAAAAAACCCTCACTGAAACGCACAAAAAAACCCAACCACCACTGCATGCACCAGAGATAGATCACTACCACAAGTCAGCATGGGGGAAATCAACAATGCTTCAAAAGGCCCTATGCATGCTGGAAACTTCATCAGATACATCTCCATTGCGATGTCAACATAGTTGAGAAACCTAGATATCCACGCAAGCCGGAGATTTTGTTGCGTAGGTGTTGCGGAGATTTTGACAAAGGTTTTATTTTTACAACAAAACAAATACAGTCTTAATTATCAATCTAAGACCCAAATCGTCTACTGTTCCTAGGAAGAAGGTATTCAATATCAAAACTTCATTGATCTGGGACCAATAGATTAATTAGCCTCTGCATATCTCATCCTCGTTTGTTTTTTTTAAGAGATAATTTAAACCTATGGTGTCTCCTTGTAATAATCGTTTTTTATCATCATATTAGTGGGGGTTGACAGCAACTAAACACGTCAGAAAATGCTTTTCTTTCAGTGCGTAATTTACATATTATCAAGTCATTACACGACATAACTGTATCATTCTCCTAGTTTGTAAACATACGGAAAAAGAATGGAAGATATTTGTCAGCACACATAAGCTTGACTCAACCAAAACAAAATAAAAAGCACATATATAATAAGCTTCAGCTGTTTATGTTTTTAGCAGTAGATTCGTATAACGTGGAGATAGTTAAGCATTAACTCATGAAAGCCAAGAGGACTATAATAATAATAATACACACTAGTTAAGGATCCAATGATTTTAACTCTTAAGTATCTATAAAATGTTACATTCATTTATCTTTCTTTGCATGTTTCATGATCATGAGATAGTATGGCAACATGAAAATTTATTATTTATGATATCATACCACCTAGGTAGGTTGTAATAAGTTGCTGATTAATTCGAATTTGTAAATCTTGTTGACTGTTAAGGACAAAAAAAATCATTTGATCTTTTTTTTTTTTTTTTATAAGATAAAATTTTTACTCTATCCTAATTTAATAGTATATGTGTGTGAAATTCCGTCCTGGAGATTTGAATTTCGGCCTTTACTCCCAATATTTCATAAGCATTTATACTTGTGGAGTGACCACCACACCAAGGGTGCGCGGCGGTATTTGATCTCTAGATACTCTAAAAAATAAATTTTTAATACTATTGTGTAAAAGCTAAACTAAAATAATGTATTTATTAGTTTAATGAAGTATGAAATTGACTTCTTATTCACAATTTAATTTGGTGGCTTTAACTTTTAAATATTTATAATCTTATATCTTTATTTATCATTGCATGTTTTATGAGGTAGTATGGCAACATTAGAATTTATTATTTATGATACCACCTAATGTAGGCTGTGGCAATTTTAGGAATTTTTTCTAGGGTGATCATTAAGAAATTCAAATTATAAAAAAAAAAAAAATCTAATAAAAAGAAAACTTCATATATTGAAAAATAAAAAACCATGCAAATACATATGATCTTACAATTTCCTTTTACAAATTTTGTTATTTTAAAATCGTTATATGATAGTCTCATCATCAATACTGTAAGCTACATAAACTCACTCAAACAAAACAAAATAAAAAAGCATATATAATAAGCTTTAGCTATTTTTGTTTTTAGCAGTAGATTCGTAGAAGTGGAAATTGTTAAGCATTAACTGAAAGCCAATAGGACTACAATAATAATACGTACACACTAGTTAACAAGTCAGGGATTTTAACTCTTAAGTATCTATAACATGTTATATTTATTAATCTTTCTTTGCATGTTTCATGATCATGAGATAGTATGGCAACATGAGAATGCATTATTGATGATACCATCTAGGTACGTAGGTGGCAATAAGTTGCTAATCATAAGTTTTGACAAGCTACTATCACTAGCTGTTGAAGGCAAAAGATCATTATTTAAAAAAAAAAAAAGAAGATTTTCTAATACTAATGTGTATAAGCTAAACTAAAATAATGTATTTATTTTATTAATTTAATTGAGTATGAAATTGACTTCTTATTCTCACTTTAATTAATAAATTGACTTCTTTATTTATTTTTGCATGTTTTATGAGGTAGTATGCAACTTAAAATTTACTATTTATGATACCACCTAAAGCAAGCAGTGATGGCTAGCTTTAGGAAATTTTCTAATATGGTCATTAAAAAACTTAAATTATATAAATTCTAATTGAAAAAAGAACTTCACACATTAACAAAAAAAATAAAAAATAAAAACACGCAAACATATAAAGTCTTACGATTTTTTTCTACAAATTTTCTTATTTTAAAATCTTTACATAATAGTCTTATTATTAATCCTGCAAGCAACATAAGTTTGATTCAGCAAAACAAAATAAAAAACACATATAATAAGCTTCAGTTGTTTATGGTTTTAGCATTAGATTCGTATAAGTAGAGATAGGTAAGCATTTATTGAAAGCCAAAAGAACTACAATAATAATACAAGGTTTCAATGATTTTAACTTTTAAATATCTAAAATATGTTTGTACATGCAAATTAAATTTGAGTTTAAATGGGAGAGTGAATAAGTTATCTAACAGTACACCTCGATGAGAAATCTCATGAGTGACAAAAATGCAAACTTTGACATCATAAAGTCTAGAGAAGCCAGAAATGAATGTAAGAACGTAAAGTTGACACAAGATGTGCGTGAAAAATCTTAGAAAATGGACAAAACCACGGTTTGTGCAAGAAAGAATCGTTCTTGCTTTGTTCAACTTTGTATTGTATGGAAAAAGAGGTAACTCTTGTACAATAAGGATGTTCTTCCTTAAAAGAGAGACCTTGTTTTTTACCTCACTTTCTTATCAACTTTCTACTCTCTTTTCAAAAGATCTACTTAAGTTCTTACCTTAAAAGTCCAGTTGCATATTCCTCTTATAATCTAAGGAATATGGTTGAGTATAAAGACAGGTGTCAAGTTATCATTTTCCTATTTTGGACCTTACTATAGGTAGGGTACTATTTGGTGACTGGAGGAGAGAGCGTCCGCCAACATAAGAATTGTGGCATGTGGGTAGGTGGTTTTGCCACTGCCTAGGGAACAACTCTTGGGCAATGAGAGGGACATTAGAAGTACTATAAGTGATACACGTATCCCTGAAGTGGTCCAATATGCACTTAGCCAATAATGGTGTTTCTATAGTTGCTAACCTTAGGAGGTTACTATCTCCCTTTTATGAGTGCTTGAGTACCAAGTTAGATGTATATTTAACTTTCTTCCCAAGGCAGTCATGCCCTTGGCACAGGCTAAGGATAGAAACTTGTAGTAAACGTTTCCCCTTCCTTTGCTCATAGCCACTCCACGTGTAAAATCCAGATCTAGCAGCATCGACATTCTCCCATGCCTTGGTTGGTGTACTATACAATGTTATATTTATTTATTTATTTTTCTTTGCATGTTTCATGATCATAAGATAGTATGACAAAAATACCCTCGAAATCTAAATAATTGCCAAAATAACCCCGAAGCCTAAAAATTAATCAAAATAACCTCGAAACCTAAAAATGACCAAAATACCCCCCAAAACCTAAGAATTGACGAAAATAATCTCGAAACCTAAAAATGACCAAAATAACCCCCTAAACCTAAAAAATTACCAGAATACCCCTGAAACCTAAAAAATTGTCCAAAATACCCTCAAACCTATAAAGTGACTAAAATACCCCTAAACCTATAAAGTGTCCAAATAATTTTTGTTTAAAAAAGTGCCTTTTAAATGTATCCATACATAGAGTTATAAGCTAGTTAATATATAATGCCAAATATTTGACAACAAAATAATGATGTCAAGTGCTAGGAATCCTATTTATAAACAAATAATCACGGTAAAAAAAAGGAAAAAGAAAGACATAATCTTGACTAAAATTGAAGCCCAAACAGCAAGACTTGAACGATCTTGAATTTCTTGTTGCCTATGTTCTCTCATATCTCTGTTGCTTGTTCTTCTATCTCTTGTCTAGCCTATATGATTGGAATAAAACATCTTGGTATTCACTTTTTGACAGTTTTCAAAATATATAGTAAACTGTTAAAATTTAAATTAAGAATAAAATATTATAAGGTTTTGAAATAATCAAACCGTTTTACTTTTCCCTATCTTTAGCTTTTCTTAATTTCGTGTATCTCATCCTTAAATTTAGTTGTAACCTGTAAAATTTTTTTATATATAAAAAAACTACTACTATATTGAAAATTTAAATTCAAATTCATGTAAAAAGAGTCTAAAGATCTGAAATCTGAACACA
Organism: Castanopsis chinensis; assembly: GCA_032878915.1. Taxonomy (NCBI): domain Eukaryota; kingdom Viridiplantae; phylum Streptophyta; class Magnoliopsida; order Fagales; family Fagaceae; genus Castanopsis; species Castanopsis chinensis. The sequence goes on from JAVQMG010000081.1 coordinate 347,859, forward strand.
TCCATACTAGAAAATCAATATGTTCATTAAGAAAAACAACATTTCACACCCTCACAGCAGCTAAACCCGTCAAAAAATGCTTTCTTTTTCAGTGCGTAATTGACATTTTATTAAGTCATTACACGACAGAACTATATCATTCTCCTAGAATGTAAACAAACAGAAAAAGAATGGAAGATATTTGCAAGCACACATAAGCTTGACCCAGCCAAAACAAAATATAAAAGCACATACAATAAGCTTCAGCTGCTTTTGTTTTTAGCAGTAGATTCGTAGAAATGGAGATAGTTAAGCATTGAAAGCCAAGAAGACTACAATAATAATACACACTAGTTAAGGATTCAATTATTTTAACTTTAAAATATCTATAATATGTTATATTTATTTATTTTTCTTTGTGTTGGTGCAAACACAATAATAATGAAAATAACCCAAAGAGAAACTGACTAATACTTCTAACTACAATAATAATACACATAGCTAGTTAAGGATTCAATGATTTTAACTTTTAAATATCTATAATATGTTATATTTATTTATCTTTCTTTGTGTTGGTGCAAACACAATAATAATGGAAATAACACAAAGAGAAACTGGCTAATACTTTGGCACCCACTTTCTTTAAGGAGATTTAAGCTCTTGGTTGACTAAACTTTGTAGCTGGTGCAGACCTCCTCCATTCACTTTCCTCTTGTGCATGTATCTAGCTCAATATCTGAATCAATTCATATTAGCCCATTAATCACCACAGTTAAAAAAAATCAAATAATCTCTCCCATTTTCAATGTGGGATTAAATATTTTTACTAACTCCTCATCTTTCATATTAACTCCCACATCTTTACATTTACGTTGTAATATAAAACCATTTTAATTAATTAATATTAAAATGTTCCAACTCTTTGCATGTTTCATGATCATGAGATAGCATGACAACATGGAATTTATTATTTATGATACCATCTAGGTAGGTCGAAATAAGTTGCTGATCAAAAGTTTTGCCCAACTATTGTTGCTAGGCTGTTGTAGACAAAAGATCATTTGATTTCTAGGTATGTTGAAAAATGATTTTTTTAATACCAATGTTTAAAAAGCTAAACTGAAATAATGTATTAATTAGTTTAATTGAGTATGAATATTATTAATTTGAGATTAGAAAATACACAACACTATTTAGACTGAGGCGCAGCATTTGCTCTAGCACTCACAATTTATTATTTATGATACCATCTAGGTAGGTCGCAATAAGTTGCTGATCAAAAGTTTTGACCAACTATTATTGCTAGGCTGTTGTAGACAAAAGATCAATTGATTTCTAGGTATGAATTGAGTATGAATATTATTAATTTGAGATTAGAAAATACACAACACTATTTGGACTGAGGTGCGACCTCCTCCCTTCACCTCCCCTTTGTGTACGTATCTAGCCCAATATCTGAATTAATTCTTATTAGCTCATTAATCACCCCAATTAAAAAGAATAAAATAGTCTCTCTCATTTTTAATGTGGGATTAAACATTTTCACTATCTTCTTATCTTCCATATTAACTCTCACATCTTTACATTTATGTTGTAATATAAAATAATTTTAATTAGTATTAAAATGTTCCAACACTGTGCATGTTTCATGATCATGAGATAGCATGACAACACGAGAATTTATTATTTATGATACCATCTAGGTAGGTTGCAATAAGTTGATGATCAAAAGTTTTGACCAACTATTGTTGCTAGGCTGTTGAAGATAAAAGACCATTTGATTTCTAGGTATTCTGAAAAATAATGTAATAATTAGTTTAATTGAGTATGAAATTGACTTCTTATTTGCAATTTAATTTGGTTGCTTTAATTTTTTAATATATATAATCTTATATTTTTATCTTTCTTTGTATGTTTCATGAGATAGTAATAAGTTGTTGATGAAAAGTTTTGATGAACTATTGTCGTTGGGCTATTAAAAACAAGATCATTTGATCTCTAGGTATTTTGACAAATAATTTATTAAAACTATTGTGTAAAAGCTAAACTAAAATAATATATTTATTAGTTTAATTGAGTTTGAAATTGACTTCTTATTTGTAATTTAATTTGGTGGTTTTAACTTTTAAATATTTATAATCTTGTATCTTTATTTTGTCTTTGCATGTTTTATGAGATAGTATGACAACATTAGAATTTATTATTTACAATACCACCTAAAGATCTAGCGACTCTAGGAGTTTTTCCTAGGGTGGTCATTAATAAATTTAAATTATACAAAATCTAATAAAAATAGAACTTCCTATATTGACAAAATAAAAATGCGCAAATACAATTTACAAATTTTCTTATTTTGAAATTATAGCCTAATAATCTCATTATCAATACTGCAAGTTATATCTCTTTCACAATTTTAGTTAAAATAAATTTTTCTTGGGCCTTTTCTTTTTGTTTGTAAAGACCTAATACATTGTTAAGAGGACCAAAGTATAAGGATAAAATTTGGTTTCAAACTTAGTTGTAGCCTAAGGCTACAACTCTCAAGTAACAAATTAACATGGTTACATATTTTGAAAATCTAACCATTAAATTGCATGTTTTTTTTTTTATGTTCCTAAAACACATATCAGATTTCATATCAATCAGATATTATTTACTATTCAATTCATAAACGTATTTTTTATCTATAATTTGAGACTACAAAAATTAGAAATTTAAAGATTTGATTGATGACATAACTATTGATTTTTGATCTTTTTCAAATTTTGTAAGTATGAAGGATATAAGAAAAAAATGTAATCCAATAATAAATTTGTCAAAATTCACATCCAATAAAAAAAATATTAAATGAAGTTGTAATCTAAGTTTCCAAGACTACATTAAAGTTTTATGCCAAACTTTGTTCAAAGTTTAATTATGTTGGGCTTAAAAAATTTAGGGTTGTCACAAATTTTTTTTTAAGGATTTAAATAATAATTATTTTTTTCCAAATTAGGGTGGTCCTGTGAAGCTACCCCCTAAAAGTAGGTTGTTCTGAAGTTTTGACCAGATACTTCATTTGACTATTGAAGACAAGATCATTTGATCTCTAGGTATTTTGGCAAGTAATTTTTTTTTTTTAAATATTGTGTAAAAGCTAAATTTAGCTCAAGATAATTCTTATACACACCAAATTTAGCTCCAACTATATATATATATATATATATATATATAAAAATGTTAATAGCACTAGTTTCTCTTATTGGTATGTAGCTTTTTGAGTGCTTGGTACACCCAAATGATGTTTTCGTGAGTTAGCAGTCATGCTAAACTAGAGGTAAAGAAGATTGATAAATTGTTATGGATTTTCTTATATGAACGAATGATAAAAAGGTGTGTTAGAGGCTTAGTGCTAAAGTGTTTTAAGAATTTTAATTTTTTTTAAAAGATATTGTTAGTTACGTTTTTAATTGCATCTATGCATATACATAGAATTACAAACTAGTTAAGAGTTAACGAAATCATGATATCATGTGTTAGGACTCCTATAAATAAAAACGCTCTATACGAAAAAAGAAATAATAAATAACAGAGAGGACATAATCTTGATGAAAATTGAAGCTAAAACAGCAAGACTCGAACAATCTTGAATTTCCACTCGATCCTCAATTACACATACACATCTCTCCCTTCTTGTTGGCTATGTTCTCTCATATCTCTTCTGCTCGTTCATTTTTTTCTTTTGGTGATAATTTTAATTGATGGCGTCTGCTTTTGATGATCAGACCAGATATCAATCATTTTTTTGTGTAGGTGAGGATTGAACCTTAGATCTCTTATATAATCATCAGAGACTTTATCAGTTGAACTAATTAGAACCCACTTTCTTGCTCGTTCTTGTATCACTTGTCTAGCCTACATATTATTGGAATAAAACATCTTGGTGTTCACTCTTTGAAAGTTTTTCAAAATATATAGTAAGAAAAATGCTAGGATTATAATTTTTGCTACAATTGACTCACGTAACAAGTTATGAGTGGTGGAGTTGTGGACCTAGCACTTTTACCCCATCACTCATGACTTGCCATGCGAGCAAGTTGTGACAAAAATTATGATTTTAGCATTACTCATATAGTAAACTATTAAAATTAAAATTAAGAATAAAAATATGATAAGTGTTAAATTAATCAAAACGTTTTTCCCCCTTTCTTTAAACTCAAGTCTAAAGTCCAAAGTTTTGAGCATTTAGCTACAAGCAAATACAAAATGTATGTATTGGCCAATTCCGAAAGAATATTAACACTCAATCAATCTCAAGTCTACAGTTTGATTACCTAGCACAAGCATAGACTGACCAGGCATAAATTTATAAAGCACGACACAATGTAGTACAAAACACCATACCAAATGAGAGTTCAAGTTAAAATTCAATTCACCTGCCCATGATAGACAAAAGGCCCATACGATTGTACTGGAAATGCAAATGGTCCACAATCACAAGCATTGGGGACCAAACAACCAATACCCAGATCAAAATTCGCTTCCTCGAATCCAAATCCTTGGTCAATCTATAAACCCCATATAAAAGACACGAATCAAAGAGGATCACAGTGATTCTTTGGAAGAAAATGACAGTGTTGGAGGTATAGTTGAGACCCTTTTGAAGGTCAACGATTTGGGGGTCAATGAGGTAAGCGAAAATGGAGAGGAAGCGTTCGAAGTGTGCGAAGAGAGGAGGATAGTCAAGGGTCCAAGGGCTGGTTTCGTCGAAGTACCATTGGGAGAGAGGGAGAGAGTGAGTGAGAGCAAGCCAGTTGCGGTGGACTTCGAAGTCAGGGCTGCGGTAGGAGGGGATGAGGAGGAGCTTTAAGCAGGTGGATATGGCGAAGAACCATAAGAGGTCTGCCATTGATGGATTGGTCGGGGGGTGGTTTGGGTTTCAGTTTGTCTGCTATTTCATTTCCATGTAGAAGAAGAACTGAAAATTGAGAGAAATTCTACTTCATGGCTGATGCTTATTGGCTATATAGGGCAAGGAAAAGGAAAATCCAACGTGTCTTCAATTTTTCTTTTTTTCTTCTTATTGTTATTGTTAGTTTTTTTTTTTTCTTTTTCTGTGGCAAACTAAGAAAAGGAAAAGGGATCTCCACTCTGACGTGACTCATCGACCCACCCTAAGGTTGCGTCTGTTTGGAGAGAAAATAGAGAGGATGAAAAACTAAAGAAGGAAAATAGATATTTTTCACTGTTCGTTTGGAGAGAAAACTAAAGGAGGATGAAAAACCGGGAGGAAAATTTTCCTCCCAGGCCCACAAAAATTTTCCTCCCAAATTGGGAGGAAAATGATGGGGAAAAAGTGAGAGATGGGGGCATTTACTAAAATACCCCCATCCCACCTGATGTTGAAAGTCTTTTTTTTTTTTTTTTTTTTTTCAAACGTTGAGTTATTGAACCTTTTCTTTTTTTTCTTTGTTTTTGGTTTTTTCAAACGTTACATAAGGTTCAACCTTCAGTAACGTTGAACCTTCTGTTTCTTCTTTTTTTTCTTTTTTTTTTTTGTAACATTCAACTTTTTTTTTTTTTCAACTTTCAGTAACGTTGAACTTTTTTTTTTTTTTTTTTTTCATTTCAATGTTACTATTAACAAGGGTATAATAGTCAATTTATACCCTCCCACTTTTCCACCCCTCCAACTGGACACACAAGAGGGAAAACTAAATATTTTCCATCTTCTCACTTTTCCATCCTCCCACAATTTTCCATCCTCCTACTTTTCCACTCCTCCAACCGAATAGACCTTAAGTGACGGCAAATAATACAATGTGTAGCATAGGAGACTTGTTAGGGCTATTACATGTATCACCCAATGAAGTGATATGAGTATTCCTCCTATCAAGACACACCCTGATAGCTGTTGTTGTCAAGTTATTAGAAATGAGATCTCACATGGTATCGGTGAGGGCGTTCAAAGATCAGCACGAGAATTGTAACATATGAAATCATGCATTGCGGGAACAAGATAGACAAGGGAAAGGCAAGATTTAGCGGTAGCAAGAAGTAAACCGGTACCTATTTGGTTTGATAGTTTGTTTAGGCACTCGGACTTATTAACTTCATTACTTCAAAATAAGTTTTTATTTGTATCAGGTGATTGAAAAAAAAAAATATGTTGATTGGTTTTTTCTTTTGTTGATTTATCATGTAATGGTTATGTATTTACTTTATTATTTATTACTGCTCTTAATTTGATATATATTTACCACTATATGAAAAAGAAATGCTTAGTAACATATAAAAAATATAAATAAAAACATATATCTAATAATTAATTAATAAACGTATTCTGCCATACCGTGTTCTACTTTTTCAAAAATTTCTGTGTCACTGCCTTTACTTGATTCTACTTTAGTTCTGATACATCAAGGACAAGGATGCCATCAGAAATAGAAAGACTAAAATTAAAGGGCAATTTCACATCTCTAAGTACAAGTGAACAATTTTTTAGTAGGCATGCAGCCAAATGTTTCTACAAATGCAAAGACAACAAAAAAAATCATGGTTTTATTGTTATATATGTAATTTATCAACGAAAAAAAGAAGAAGATGTCTTTACATATGGGAACCGAACAAACCATAGCACATCAACCAGGCCTTGACACTTTGTTGACAAATTCATCAAAAGGATGACATACTCCAATGCATTTAGAAATTAGAATTATCCTCAGGCAGCATTGATTTGTAGCATTGCAATATTACTTGGGCAAGATAACCTGTACTTTTCTTTAGAGTATCAGCCAATCCACTTGTTCTCTACCCATCAAACCCCTCTAACAATCTCTATTCATTTTATAAATCAAGTAAGAGTTAGTTTCAGTGCTCCAGTGCATAGGAGCTGACACAATGTAAACACATAGCAAAAATTAGACATATGTTCTTAGGCGAAATTGGCCAAATACCACGTTGGGACAAAATTACAGTAAATTTAGCACTGTTTCAGAACTTAATAGCAATCTACCACTTTTCCAGTACTCGAGCATGGGAAACTCGAGTACCATATAGTACTCGAGTTTCACATGCTCGAGTACAAGCCCTTTCCGCCACGGTGTCAACAGCTGACCTGGCATTTGTGAATTAAATTAATCCACCTGGTACTCGAGTTTATAGGGCTCGAGTACTGTGCAACTTGTACCCGAGTCCACTATCCTCGAGTACCAACCAAATATTGCAATACTCGCGTTGTTTGTGAATTAAATTAATCCACCTGGTACTCGAGTTTACAGGGCTCGAGTACTGTGCAACATGTACCCGAGTCCACTATTCTCGAGTACCAACCAAATATTGCAATACTCCCGTTGATTGGGGTCGAGTACGCCATGTATGGTACTCGAGCACATAAAACTCGAGTACTGTACATTTCGTATCACCACAGATGAATCAAATTTTACTTCATCACATTTTACTTCATCACATTTTTTACTCAACACTTACACTCCTGAACACACTTACTCTCTCCTTCACTCCCAAACAGCACATCTCATCGGCGGCAGACCACCCATCTCTTCGGCGGTAGACCACCCACCTCTTCGGCGGCAGACAACCCTCTCTCCACCGGAGACAACCCATATCATCTCGGCGGCAGACAACCTTCACCCCAACCCACTTCATCAAGCTCTCGTCGATGACCTCGCAGTCAGTCCGCCGTAGCCTCCGCCGTAGACGACCATCATCAAGCTCTCGTTGCTCTGCATTTTGAAATCCTTCCCAAACTGGTCTCAATCCATCACTCTCTTCTCTCTTGCTCTTCTATTTTTTTTCCTTGGGTCTATCGTTGTTTCTTTTTTTCTGGGTGCGTTTGATTTCACTAATTTGATAAACCTATCGTTGTTTCTTTTTGTTTCACCATTTAGGTAACTTTGTTTTAGAATTTTCCTGTGTATTTTTGAAAATGTTCAGATGGGATCAGTAGCAATTTCACAGAATTGAGAATTGGGAAACTTGAAATGTTGTGCATTTAATTGAAACTCTTACCCACATTTTGCTTGCAAGAAATTATTCTGTACGCACAATGTAGGTGTCATGTACGCACAATGTAGGTAAATTGTGAATATCTTGCAAATGACATGCATTTAGCTTTGTGGTTGGACTTGAAATGACCAAAAGAATTGAGAATATTTGATAGGAAAAGTTGTGTTTGAAATAACTAAAAAACTGTAGGTAAATTGTGAATATCTTGCAAATGACATGCATAGGTGATTGTTGTGTGGTTGAAGAAAAATTGTAAGAGGTTGCTCTAACGCATCTCATATTCTGTACTAGTTTTTCCTATTTATGGTTTTGTAATGCTAGTTTGGCTTTGTAATGCTTTGTTTGGTTTGGTTGGTTTAGAGATTTGGGAAAACAAAATACTGTGAATTGGGATTGACCAAGGGAGGTCAGCTTTGCTTATACTGGCTTTGCTGGTTTTGAGGGACTAATTACTCCCTTGAAAAGAAAATATATTTGTATTCATTCATTTTAATATCTAATGCAAGTGGCTTAGGAATGAGACCATAAATTGTATCTCCTTTCTTTGTGTGTGTATGTATTAAACTAAATGTTTATGGGTATTTAATGAATATGCTAATGGGCCAATCACCTTTAATTTATGCTAGATATGAACCCACATCGAGCGGGACCCTCTATAGGGACTGTCTTGACGAGGCAACCTTTGCATCGTTCAAGTGTTCTTTGGGATGCTCCTTTGGCAGGCGAGGTATACACTTTTGTCCAACATAGTAGTCAATATATGCAGTAGAAAGATTTTGGGCATCTATGTTTGAAGTTGAATTATTACGTGGTTAGTGAATGCTTTTATTAATACTAAGCTGCTTTGTTTGTAGGAAGTGCCAGGTGTACTGACTTGTCGTCACCGAGATAAAGGTCTGTTTGAAGGTGGGTTAGATCCACGGATTGCCACTTATATCACAGACGCGGGGTTAGATGGGCTACTTCAGGTCCCACATATGGACCTTGACCATGCACTGATCACGGCCTTAGTGGAGAGATGGCGGCCAGAGACACACTCATTCCACTTGCCCCACGGTGAGATGACTATCACGCTACAAGACATAGAGGTCATAATGGGGGTACCTGTACATGGCTTGCCAGTGGTGGGATTTACCCATATGGACCATTGGCATGACTTGTGCATCGAATTGCTAGGTATCCCCCAACCACCGGGAAGACCAGTCGGTACAAAAAAGAACACTGCAGTGTTGGAAGGGCCAAGGATAAAAGCGAAATGGCTCGAGGAGCAGTTTAGCGACCCTCTCCCTGCTGATGCCACTGATGAGCGTGTGCAGCAGTATGCTCGGTTTTACATACTCCAAATGTTGGGTAGTATGTTGTTTATGGACAAGTCTGGTGAACGGATCTCAGTCATGTATCTACAATTTTTGAATCCAATCAGCAACAGCAAGAATTATAGTTGGGGTAGTGCAGCACTAGGTTGGCTATATAGACATCTTTGTAATGCATCAGAGAAGACAGCCAAGCAAATTGGCGGTGCACTACTGTTAGTGCAATTGTGGGCGTGGGTGAGGTTTCCACAGATATGTCCTGTGATGAGGCATCCACACCAGGCACTGCCCCTAGGTCCACTTGCTATCAAGTATGTAGGATCTTAGATAGTTATCGTTTTACATTTCTGCATTAACTTTTTCCGCATGGGTCTTATGTAAGTAACTAATATTAAGGTTATATCTGTGTTGTTTTGTAGATGGAAAGGGGCTAAGATAACAACTGACCATCCAATGCACGTCTTACGCGCGTATCGTGTGTGTTTTGCTTCGCTACGGCCAAATCAGGTATCGTGCCTTACACCATTTTATCGCTTTGGCATGTATTGTTCACATTCGTTACACATTTTTCTCTAATTATATTGTTAATATGGTTGTTTGCATCTGTTGAATCATTGTAGATTGTGTGGGAGCCATATAGAGCTTATTTGGATTCCCTGCCTGCATATTGTACAGCAGGCCAACACATATGGAGGTCCATCGTGCCGCTTATACATGTTTGGGTGGTTGAAGGCCATCACCCCGAACGTGTTCTCCGATAGTTTGGGATGAAGCAAGGCGTACCAGACAATATCGATACTTCAATTGAACTTCACAAGATAACACTCCAGGGCAAACACGAGAAAAATTGGGTTGAAGTACATGCCACTCATATTGCTAGATGGGCTGCGCACGCCACAATTGCCGAAGCACCACCCTTTGATGGGGTAATGAGCTACAATGACGAGTATATGGTGTGGTATCGTTCCATCACTGTGAGGCATATTACAAAAGAGACCTCGTACTGGGACACTTTGGTAAGTTTACAAAGATTGTTCTGTTATTTGAAATACCTCGTTTCGCATAGTTTAGTTCCAAGTCCTAACACTGCTTTTGTATAATTGTGACAGGTTGAATCACAGTTGAGGATTATGGCGAAGTTTGAACCAGGGTCTGAGATCTACACCGACTGTTTTAATGCATTGCAATCGGTTGAAGAGATCAGTCGGTTGACCTTGGACGATGCACGCACTGTGGGCAACACAAGTGAACCGACTGTACGCCGTGGTCGGCAAGGAGGTGGACCTCAAGGGCATGGAGGTCGTACATCTAGGCGGCGTCCCACAACTACTCACCGCCGCACATCTGGTGGGCGTCACACACCCGTGCATGACGACACCATGGAGGAGGCAAATCAGACATCAGATGAGATGTGTTTCGACACTGATTATGACATGGGGTCCATGGCACATGATGATGCAGGTCCATCCCATACGTTTGCCCATGGTGAGACATGTCGGTCCCCATCCATGGTTCGCGATGATACCTACCCGCCCACATCCTCTCCCCCACCGACTACCGGCACTATCCCCACAGATGCATGTGGTAGAGATGAGATGAGATTCATGCCCACCCCTAGGCTACCCACCCCTGGTGCCATTCAGACAGAGATACCCACCCCCCCACCAGAGGCTTCACATAATGAGGATCAGGGGCTACCCACCGTTGGTGCCTTCCAGACAGAGATACCCACCCCCCCACCAGAGGCTTCAAATAATGAGGATCAGGGGCTACCCACCGTTGGTGCCTTCCAGACAGAGATACCCACCCCCCCACCTGAGGCTTCACACATTGAGGATCGGCCGCGAAGGCCGCAACGGACACGGACACATCCTCCTGATTGTGGGACTGGACATGGTACTCCCCCTCTTATACCGAATACATATGCATCTCTTTATGGTTAAATGATTTGAATATTAATATTTGCTTGTGTTCTTTTCAGGCAAGGTGAGACCAGTCAAGGAACCAGTGAGGAGAAGGAAACGGGGATGATTTTCGGTGGTCAATTCGCAATGTCTTCCTTAAGTAGGGAGTTGGTGTTTTTAAATTTTGTTCATGGATGAGGAAAAATTGAAGGAAACTGTTCATAAGTAAGTCCTGTATTCATTATGTAAGTTATTGTTGTTTCCTAGCCTCTATGTGGTTGCACTAGTACAATTCTGGAACTGAAGCTGTGTACACATTTTAAGCATGGTTTAATATCTCAGCACCAGCCTAGTCTAAATGTGAAAAAAAAGCCTATGTTTTTATGTTATTTGTTTTAGAAATGAACCAAATTTATTTGATATCAGGACTTGCTTTTTCAGATTTTATTACTACTTTGACCTGTATATTAATGGCGAATTGGGCTCTTCATTTCATATTTTACATAGCCTTTATTGTTATTCCTGCCTCTTTTAGGCAGCAAAGTGGAGCATGATGGCAATTGGGCTCTTCATTTTTAAGGATATGCTTCTAATGGGTTTTTGAACTTTTAGGCCATAGCAAGAGTCTGGTGTAACCTATTGATGGTAGTTTCTTATTACTCCGTACTCTTTTTGGAATGACTTTCTGGTGTGCTGAAATCTGTTAGCGCTGTGTGATTTGATGTGTTTTAACTGCTTCGGTTATGGCTTTGTAGTGGATTACTCTATTGGTGATATAAGCTCACAAATTTGTCAAAATAAACTTGATTGCTAGTGACGAACTATCATATGTTTTAGGATTAAAGTTGATATTCATGTTAAATTAACATTAGTCATTATATGTATTGGCTGCTTGTTGGTTCAGAATTTTGAGAGTTCCTGTGTAAACTCAATTATTGTTCTTGAAATTTCCTTGCAAAATCTACTCTCGTGTATTGTGTGTGTGTGAAATTGTCAACTGACAAGTGTTAACGCTTTGGATAGTAACATTAGTCAGGATTGCGGAGTGTTAATGCTTTGGATAGTCTGGTAAAGCTTGGGATAGATGTGTGAGCAATCTAAGGTGAGAATTGCAATCAATTCTCAGCAGGGAAGGGGTAGCAGATGTGTGCCTAGAGCCATTTTTGAGCGCTTCACAGAAAAGGCGATTAAAGTAATTATGCTTGCAGAAGAGGAAGCTAGACGGCTTCATCATAATTTTGTTGGCACTGGCATTGCTGCTAAAGTTGTTAACTCTATGGGAATCAATCTTAAAGATGCACGTGTAGAAGTGGAAAAAATTATTGGAAGGGGCAGTGGATTTGTTGCTGTTGAGATCCCATTCACTCCTCGTGCAAAGCGTGTTTTGAAGCTCTCACTAGAGGTAGCCTCCCAACTTGGTAGCATTTTCTTTTATTCCTTTCGTTCTTTTAAACCACCTTTGACTCTTGTGACAAATAAATTTCATGGAAGAATTGAATCCTTACAAGAGGAAGCGCATGGGAACTCAAATTGTCAGCTGATTTACATGAGTTATACCAAAAGGAGAAGTTATGTATGTGATTTTTTTGGGAACAAATAGCTGGATTGTAATTAACTGTGGTAAGAACCTAATTCCGCTGTCTTAAGTTCATTTTCTAATGGGGTTTGGGGTTTTCTATGCATGCCTGTGATTAGGAACTACTTCTTTGCTAGATTAATTTTAAGCTTTCTGAAAAATCTATCTTTTCTGAACTTATCAGGCCATAACTATATTGGATCTGAGCATTTGCTTCTGGGACTTCTTCGTGAGGGTGAGGGTGTTGCAGCTTGTGTTCTTCAAAATCTAGGTGCTGACCCAAGTAACATTCGCACCCAGGTAAGCTTTATATGTTCGTGGATCAGGTTTAAACTTTAAAGCTTCTTTTTTAGCTTCATAATTTCCAATTGATTTGCGCTTGACAGGCTTGGCTGAAGCTGGACTTATTACAAGCAAGCTTTCAAGACAGGACATGCACATCCTACTGCAGAAAATGCAGTGCTGCACATACTGCTTTAGTAGCTGAAGTTGACAAAGCATATGCACATGCTAGTGCAGCAAGTTTCGTTATCTTTCAAGCATTTTTTGAAGCAGAATCAATGCCAGAATATGCTGTTGCTGCACATACTGCTTTAGTAGCTGAAGTTGACAAAGATGTCAATGTAAGTTTTGAAAATGAACTTTCCTATATGATGGGAAAAGATTGATGCAGTGCAGAAAATGGCTGAAGAATATTGTGTGAATTGGAAAAGTTAAGAACCTGTTGAATCAGAAATGGAAGTTCTCTCACACCTTCTCTATGGCTCGGTAAGAAAGTATAGTTCTATTTCAAGGAGGCAATTCTGTTTGGTTTGCACATGCTATATTCGGTGCACTGATCAAGATTGTCTATGGTTGGTTTGGTAAATATTAGATATCAATATAATTCATATTTTAAGAAAAATTTTTCCATGGATTGATTAAGTGTAGTGATTAACAATTTGAAGTCTTTCATGCTGCATCTACCTTAGTAATAATTCTTGCATGGTCTGGTCTTTGAAAGCATGGATCTTATACCAGTTTGAGGAATTTTTCCATGGATTGATTTGTTTGAGGAAAGTATAGTTGGCTAGGTAAACTTGTGCATCTACCTAATTGTTCTATTGCATATAAAGCTATAGATCTTATATTTGTTTAGTCATCATCATATTTCTCCCCAAAAAGATAACGAAACTGTCCAAATGAATGAGAATGTAGAAGTATTTTTTTTTGCTGATATATAGCTGTAGAATTCCCGCTGGGTGTGCTAATTTGGGATCACTTTGGAATTGTTTTTTATATGATGTGCTTATGTTTGGATCATTTTTTCCTACATTAGGGTAGCTTAATTTGTGTGAGTTAGCAATAAATTATCTGGACTGTTTCTTTGTTAAATTTATAATTTTTGAGAAATAAGTTAGGAGCTTATTCTTGCCTTTTCTCACATGTGTAGGTGGTTATATTTTGTTTCTCAAAGAATCGCTGTGATAAATCAGCTGATAGTATGTATGGAACTGAACTAAGTAGTAGTTCTGAGAAAAGTGAGATTCGTGTTTTCTGTGACAATGCATTTTCCCGACTAAAGGGATCTGACAGGAATTTACCACAGGTTTGGTAGCTTACAGATTAGTTTCTTTCCAATTTACACCGTCATTTGGGTGGTGATAATAAAATAATGTGATGCACAGATTGTTAGAGTTCAAAGCCTCCTTCATAGAGGGATTGGTGTCCATCATGCAGGGCTGCTTCCTATTGTCGAGGAAGTAGTTGAGATGCTTTTCTGCCGTGGTGTAACCAAGGTAAATATGCTTGTAGACTATTTCGGTGTTGTATGACATTTAAATTTGGTTTCTCAAGATGATGCTTGTAGACTGTTTCGGTGTTGTATTAATCGCTGTACTAGGTTTATAACTGACCTGTATATTTATCTTTCCATTATTGAACCCTTGAATGTTCAGATTTTTGAAAGTCAATAAAACTGGCTGCTGTTTTGACCAATCAAGCAGTTAGTTCCGTGACATTGTAGGTCATAGTAACTTATGTTTTTGACTTTTTAATTGTTTTTGCATTAGTGACAAAAACGTTTTCCGTTTGCAATGTAAGAATCAAGCTACAGATTAGCTTTTAACTTGTTGCTACTGTTCCTTGCTTCATGACGTTGTATGAAAACTCACATATAAAATTTAAAACATAGTTGGGCATAAGGTCCCCACTTGTCATCCACTAAATATGGCATTGTGTGTATTAGTGTATGGTTTTATGTACAGAAGTAGAAACATCAACAATTACTAATTATGAGAAATTAGTTTTTATTTTCCATTTCTTTATGTGCTATGCTATATCCAGTTCTAGGTTTGACATTTTTGTATTAGATTTTAACCTAACTGAGGTTTTTGCAGGTTGTTTTTGATACTTTAAGGAAGTTTGATGGCAAGGAATTTAGACAATTATTGCCAGGATAATATACTCAAATGGCAGGCCGTGCTGGCAGAAGAGGACTTGATAAAATTGGTACAGTGGTTGTTATGTGTCGTGATGAAATCTTAGAAGAGAGTGATTTGAAGCTGCAACTAGGCTTGAGACTCAGTTCCGGCTGACCTATATCATGATTCTACATCTTCTCCGTGTTGAAGAATTGAAGGTACAATATTCAATTTATGCAACTCCTATCTTAGAATAAGGGTTTTGGATAAACTTCTCTATGAAAGCTGAGCCTTTTTCCAAAAGTTGTTGTAGCTTGGGCTCTCATTACAGATACTAGTCATCCATACTTATGTAGGACATGAATGAGAAAGCAATACATAGATTTTTTCCTGATATAATGGGCATATTCTTCAGGCTAATCAGTGAGATATTTTCAGTTTTATAGAGAAATGGTGATTGAGGACAAGGAGCTACAATAAACCTTTTTGGACTGACTTTCTGTCAATGTTTTTTTTTTTTTTTTTAGGAAAAACCTTGCATGTTCTTCAGGATTCTCCTTTGATATTTACAGTCCAACAGATTGTCTCCTGCATTCTAGCATCAGTCATTATTCTGCTTAAGTTTTGTGTCAGCCATTTTAACTAATCAAGGGAGTTTGTTTAACCAATGTTGGTTGGGGAGACCCTAATTTCAGGTGGAAGACATGCTGAAAAATAGGACATGCTGAATGAGCAGCTTTCAAACTATGGACACACAAAATCGGCTAGAAACATCATGCTTATATTGAGATGCCTATACCAATATATCATCCCAGCCATGTTAGTGAACTGAAGAAAATGCTGAGCTTATTGTGCCTGACATGCTTAAAAATGACTATAAAAGCAAGGTATGACTTCAGGGCTCCCTTTTATCTCCTGATTTTGTATGTGAAACAGAGACTGAATGCTGAACCATTTAGTTTTACTTGTTCTCTGAGTCTTTTCTCTTTGTTGATTAAGGGAATATAAACGAGCTCATTGTTTTATTTTCACTTTTCTGCTAAGAAATGAAGTGCTTTTGTCAACAACCCTTGCAAATTAAAATCTATTTTGAACATTCTTTCTTTCTTTAAATCTATTTTATTAAGCAGTTAAGGGAATTACAATATTACTAGAAGCTTTGAGGGATGTGAATGGTCCACTCTTGAGTTTAAGTCTTTTTTCTCATAAGCTTTGAGGGATGTTATGTGCATTTAAATCGGCTTTTTTTTCCTTGTTTAGGAAGCTTCACAAGTTTCTATTAAAGAGGTTAAAAAGGAAGGTGCTTGTTACTTGGAACTGAAGCTGCCACAAAGGACAAGAGGAGAGGATTTCTGGAAATTTTTGGAAAGATATGGTTTTCGCTATGGTGATGACTTAACTCGAACTTTGTATATGTGTGAGGTTTGGTTCCTACTCTTAATTGTGTTTGATTTTTGCTTGTTACAGTGACTAATACCTCTGCGCCACTCTTCTTTCCCAACCAATACCTCTGGAGTACAGAAATTACTGCATTTTTAAAGGTCAGATCCATTAAAAATTGATAATGCATTTGGAATTTTGGATTTTATTAGTCCTTGTAAAAAAAGGAGTTTTTGGTCTGTCTAGAAATATATGCTGCATAAAACAAGGATTGATGTGAAGCAAAGCAATTGTTGATTATAGTTGAAAATTTCTTAGGCACATTTACAATTAATGAAGTGCAATGCTTGTGCTTCTTGCACAGCTCACACTTTACTGGTTGTGCTGACCTTGTTTGAAGCAAAACTTTTCTTGGGCGTACTGGACCTTTTTTCCTTACCTGCAACTTGGTGTAACCGTAATGCTTTGGTTTTAATCCATTTTGTTTTGAGGACATGAGTTGTTAGTATTAATGACTTATGTGTGAGGAGGCAATTTCGTATCTCTATAATCTAACATGAGACTGATGTTGTTCTGGAAGAGCTGCAGATAATTGGTTCAAGGAGGCTAAAGAGAGACATATAACTCTGAATGCAATCATTTATGGGAATATTATATATGCTCACTGGTGAGTGTTCTAAATTCAGGTTTGTTGTAACTTTTCTGAGTCATTTTCTTTAGTTGAATTCTGTGCTTGACAAACCATGTTCTATAAATTGAAAGAAGAGAAAGTTATTAAATGTATAATCTGTTTTACATGGGTTTATATAGACCTTTTACTCACTTAGGAGAACCCTGCCTCTAAAGATGTCATAGCCAATCTGATCAAGTAAAAGGTCTGGTTTTAGTCATTAGCTG
Organism: Castanopsis chinensis; assembly: GCA_032878915.1. NCBI lineage: Eukaryota > Viridiplantae > Streptophyta > Magnoliopsida > Fagales > Fagaceae > Castanopsis > Castanopsis chinensis. The sequence continues at coordinate 365,314 of JAVQMG010000081.1, forward strand.
TCAAGTTGTATTGTCCTGCATAGTTTTTAGTTGGGCATAAGGCTATAAAATGAACTAAGCTTTGAGACTACTCAACTACTTTAGCTGACTCACGATGAAGCTATTAGGCAAGTATGGTGGCTGGAGTCTGGACAAGATCAAGCTGTGGTACAAGTCTGACTGGTTAACAAGCCAAGCATGATAATTACTAGTTTCATCCTGATACAGATCCTGAATAGTTGAGTATACCTATGAGACAGTAAACCATAGCAAGCACTTTAAAGGAGAGTTATAAAGCCGATTCATTATCAAGCTGGTGAGATTCTGAGGTGTGTTCAATATTTAATTTGCACTGACAAGTGTAGGAGCAAAATAATGAATGCAGGAGCTGACTCATTTATTTACACTACTGAGCCAGCTTTGGCATGGTTCAAATGTCAACAAGCTGAGGTAGAAGCCTAGAACAGCCTTTTTTTTGAGGTTGTCTCAGCCGTAGGTAGATATGATCCCAAAGTTTTGGATCTAGTGCTAAAAGTGTATAATATGTTACAAGCAAATAAGTGATGCTAGCTGGATGTCAACCCATGTACATCTTTCACACATTAGCACAAAATCATGAAATTTTAGGTAATGTGGATGGGCTATGAAAAACCCTGACATTAAGTTGAAATGGTTTTTTACTAAGTTGTAATTTTTTACTAATGGGCTTTCTGTCAGTGTTCTTGTACATTTTGCATTTAATATAATGTTTCTTGCTTCAGGTTTTCCACAAACGAATGCCTCCTGAAGCAATTGACCTTGCTTCACGGCTTCTTCAATATTCACCAAGTCTTCGCTGTACTGCGGTGAGTTGGTCTTCATTTGATGAAACTTCATTTCTGCGGTCTCAAGATAATTCCATTATCACGAGATTTTCTTCTTTCCTCTGCTTGTCCATGAATGTCTGATCAAGCGTGCTTGGTATGGCATTCTCTATTGTGGTGTGGGCTGCAACCTAAGCACAGCCATTTCAAGTTGCATCATGTCCATTCCTCACAATTTGCTGTAATGACGTAAATGATAAACAGTTGTCCTATATTTCTCTCTGACTGACCTTTTTTCCTTATTTGATTGGCTTTTGTTGATGCAGTTAGAAGCATGTGCGCATCCTTTCTTTGATGAGCTACGTCAGCCCAATGCCCGCCTTCCAAATGGACACCCGTTGCCCCCTCTTTTCAACTTTAAACAGGAAGTATGTAGTCCTTTCTTTTTTAAATATGTTTGTGTGTGTGTGTGTGTGTGTGTGTGTGTGTGTATAGAGAGAGAGAGAGAGAGAGAGAGAGGATCATGTTATTGGGGTTATTATGTGAATTCATATTGACCTTATTTTTCATGCATTTTTATGTTCATGGCATATATGTTATCACCCAAAAAAACCAACCAGTAAAGTCTGATGTGGAATATGCCAGAGCATCTTAAATTAACTTATATCTTACATTTGGAGTTGTTATTTCATCATCGCTCAAAAAAGCCAGCAAAACTATGCTTCACTTTGCAGCTGCTTTACAAATGTGTGAACCAAATAGATATGTTCTTGAACAAAATTCCATCCCCCTCCACCTCTAGTCCTATATTCTGTTTTAGTTTATCAGATAAGCCCTTAATCATACAATTGGATTCTTTATTTAGTTCTTTATCTTTCCCCTTTCCTTTAAAATCTATTTACGCTATATTCCGTTAAATTTATATCTTTATCCTTCTCCTTTCCTCTAATATCTATTTAGGTCATATGCTGTTGAATTTATGTTTATGGAGAGAGAATTTAATAGGGAAGTGGGTGACACAGGAAGAGGCATATGCCACACCCCTCAGTTTTCCTCAAACTCTAAACATCAAGCGCCCACTTTGAAAAAGCTGTTGTCAGCTTCAGAGGCAGTACCAGTTACAGAAAATAAAGTTCAAAGTGGACCAGCACCCGGCCTGTTGTTTCGGCTTCTTTAAATCCCATGAGATCCATTAAAGGTACTCCATCGTCAGTTGCTATTCGCAAGAGAAAGAGGCAAGCTGAGAAGGTAAAGGTTATATCCAAAGAAGAAGCAGCTGCCCTTGAAGCAAATGAAATGGCCTGAGAGGAAAAAAAATGAAAAAGATGTGATGGAGAGGTGTGCATTTGCATTTGGCGTGCCATCTGCTGTGCTTAACATTGTAGAGATAGTTGTGTGACTTGGATCACAAAGGTTGTGTACAATGCTTTTGTGGGGTGTGGGGTCTAGGAGAGATGGTTGGTAGGCAGCATTTCCCTAATTTGGGAGAGGTTGGTTCTTGGACTTGATTCAAGATGTCGGAGAGATATTTATCTTGATTGTAAAATACATCACTGAAATCATATGGAATGTATCCTTAATTTATTTTTGGAAAGTTCATTTGTAGAAATTTCCTTGCAAATGAACACCATTCTTAGAAAATCCAAAGCAATTGATTAACTTCATTCCTGTTTTGGAAAGAGTTTTCCAAAGTGAAACATTTTACATATTTCCAACAACCATAAAAAAAAAAATAATAATAAAAAAAAAAAAATAAAAAATTACAAACACAAACACAAAACAGATATTCTACCCGCATCCAAAATATAATTCCCATAATAAAAAACAAAAAGTTGGAAGTTTTCCCAAAAGAAAAAGGTTGGAAGTTGTATGGACTTGCTCAAAGGGTGAGCTCGAAACCACACCCAGCTTATGATAGCTACGCCATGGTGGTGCATGACATTGCCGCGCAACCGACTGCACATCCTCACGTAATTATTATTTGCTATTGACTTAAATAATTTTAAAGGCTATCTTTATCCAAAAACAGAAACTCTTTTTATGCATTTTCTTAATTATAAAAATTATAATCCTAATAAGAGGGAAAAGACAAGATGTTATCTTTAAAATATGTATTGATTTAGAAAAATAGGACATGATGTAATCTTCAAAATATCTAGTTTAGGATAACCGAGTTTTAAAGGACTCAGGTACCATTGATAGTACTCGAGTCCTGTGAACTCGGGTACCATTGATGGTACTCGAGTCATGTGAACTCGGGTACACTTAATATGGTACTCGAGTCCAGAAGACTCGAGTACTATTCTTTATACCCCAGTCCATACTCGAGCTGAATGGTCTCGGGTACTGCTAAAACAGTACTCGAGTCCCTTAAACTCGAGTACTAATGGCATACTTATTACATATATATCGGGTCGATGGCGGCAACCACTTCAACCACCATAATGAATGCATAATGAATGGTACTCGAGCTCAAGGAACTCGAGTACCTGTTCAGACACTTATTTCCTTCGCCTTATATCTATTTTTAGTAAGGATGTTTCGGAAAAAACCAGTTACTGTACCTATCTTTCCAACTCCATGTGACGAGTCAGAACGTTGTATACGCATTGGACACTGGTAGTTGGGTCACCATCTGCAAGTCATTGAGTCACTGTGTCAGTTCTCCATTGAAGACCAACGGGTTGTCCGTTTAACCTTTGGGTCAAACTTGCTGTCTGCTGTAACTAGTACATAGAGGTAATAGTTAAATGCTTAGTTTTAACTTGTGTTTGCATGTGGTTTGTATCAGATTTTTATGCATGAGGTGTTATTTTTCCCTATTTTCTGGGTATTAACTATGTACAACTGCTGATATTTACACATTGAAATTTAAGTTTCAAGAACTGGTCATCATGGACATAAAATTCAAAACTACTAAAAAAGTTGAACAAAATGTTGAATCCATGAATTTCTATTTTCTGACATACCACCTTCAACTTTCATATTTACGTTGCATCAGTTGCATTTTTATTTTATTTTTGAAATTTAATCCACCATATGTGCAAAGGTAGTACTGTATTTGTATATTGACAATTTTTATATGTTAAAAATAGTTGCAATTGGTGTTTTAATTAACTCAACTAATATAGTATTTTATATTGAAACAATAAATTATTTACGTTTAGATTATATGTACACTAAAATTGTGGAACTTAGTTAACTTGATGGTGAAAGGCATGCAATTACTGTGTAAGACATCATAAATTTTGAACCCTATCATATCCCCAACCAAAACAAACAATAATTCGAAATTCTTGTAGTCAATTAGATGTACACACATTAACAGTACCCTATAATAGAATTGAATTAAAAGTTAGGCGCAAGAAAAATTAAACCTGCCCCCTTTTGAAAATGTTGGCCCTTTCAACCAAAAATATGGTCAAACGACACAGATTTGCCCCAAACTCAACCTTAAAATGCCCCAAACAACAAAACTGTAATGAATTTATACATTTAAAAAAGTAAAAAATATAAAATTAATGCATTGTGTATATTGCTCAAATTGTTATATTCATCTTTACTTAGTAATTAACTAATTATAATTACTTGTTCTATGAGATTCAAGAATTGATGATTTTTTAGATTTGAAAGAATGTCTAGTTCCCTTTTCATATATGATTAAAATATAATGTATAAGAATCAATAATTTTATTTATTAGTACTAAATAGATTGTTATTTGGATTTTCATGATTTTCTTTTTATTTTTTGGATTGTTTAAACTTTTGTCCCCTCGTAACTACGAATCTTGGCTCCATCCCTGTTGGGATGTGTATATTGTTTAAAATTAATGAGAGAAAGACACATTCTATATCAACTTTTAATCTATAATATTTCTTCCAATTTATTATTTTTATTTCTCATTAATTACTTGAACGGAAAAATTATAATGGATATGACTACAAATTAATAATTTCTTTTTTAGAATGAACTCACTACTAACAAAGTTTTATAACAATTATGCCATAATATATGTACAACATTCTCCAAAATAATTTTATATAAAATATCAAAACATTATATGTACATCGCAATGGGAACTTACTAATTACTAGCAAAAGCATGTATTAATAATGTTTTTGGTTAGAGAAGTGTTATATCTAATGGCATATCTAATATGACTCATGACTTGTAGCATATATTAATAATGCAATTGAAGGTCGAAACCGACACACAAAGTTAAAAGAATAGGATTAGGATAATGTCATTGACTTATTCATCCCTCCTCCCCAAAAGAAAGGCTTTACTTAAGTAGTAAATAAAAATAATCACATGTGACTCATGAGGAATCGTTCGCATGTATTCTTTTTATCTAGGTTTCTACTTTTAATAAACTTATAGATTTTATACTTTATTTCAATGTTACTTAACCATGTCTACAGTAAAACTATTTGCCTAATAGTACTCAGTACCGCATGGCATATCTAATATAGATTTGAAACCGTAACGGATCTATAATAATAATAATGATAATAATAATAATAATAATAATAATAATAATAATAATAATAAATTGCAATTGTACTCATCTTTAATAAACTCATGAAGACATTCATATTTTGTACATATTATTTGACGTATAAAATCCACAAGTCTTTAATCCACCATGAATAATAATATTTCAAAGTCCAAACCTCCATTATTCGAATAAAGAAAAACCGGATTCTTTTAAGATTAATGCATATTCTATTTTGCTACAGTCACTGTGCAGTACCTCCAAGGGTTGTTGGAAGTGAACATGATGTCAGTTTGTGTGGTAGTTATGGCCTTAGTTATATGGCAATAATAACTCACCACACAATGTTGTTTTAACGTCACTTCTTTTTTTTTTTTTTGTTAAAAAAATGTAAATATGATTTTCTTTGAATTGTTCATTTGATTATGGTTCTTAATTATGTCAAAACACTAATAGTTTAGGCTTCATTTTTATGTAAAAACCATTATTTGACAATAAGAGAGTTTATAATTTTTGTTATGACAAATTTTATAATTCAGTTAACTAGAACCCACAACTCGATATACAATTAATTGTTTTTATAAATTCAATTATTTATATGTCTATGATTGAGTTTGAATATAAATTATTTTTATGATACGCCAAATTTATGTAAGTGGTTATAGATTATGACAACTTTTATATTGTTAATAACAGGTTGGTGATGGATTCTCACTTTTTCTATGTGTACTACGATGGAGAGATGTATTATCATGAGTTGCATGGGATATCATACCAAGGCTCGAACCAAAAGCAAATATGTGTTAGGGTGAAGCGTGGGATAGGCCTTATGAAATTGCAACGAAGAATATTGAAGGTGATGGGGTTAGACCACGTACGGCATAAGATTTCCATCGTGTATCGAGCACCTCAACGGGTTGAAGGCACCCATGTTTTGTACAATTCACTACAGTTATCGAGTGGCAGCCACGTGAAGATGATGTGGGAAATTGTTGAACAAATGGTGGTGAAAGGATTCGTTGCCTCAGAACTCTATGTCACTGTTGAGCCCACCATAGTAGAGGCTGGAGAGGGTTCACAACATACTGTTTTGGATAGAACTGTAGATGAGCAAGATGAGCACATTCACTCAATACCATTGCAATCTTATCAAGGGTGTGCACAAAACATAGGAGATGGGTATGGTAGTGAACCGTGGTAGACATTTCCCCATGCTTCACCCTTTGAGGAAGAGCAAGGGCCATAAGAAGTGCATGAAGGAGAGCATTTATCTCAGGATGAGATGCATGGGGGCACATCAGAAAATGAAGATGATGACGGACTTGGTGATGATGTAGCCCATATTGATGTTAGTAGGGATGACTTTGAGGAGCTCTTAGAAACCATAGGTGAACATGAGAATGTTGATGATATCGAGGATGTGGTTGTAGAAGAGAATAGAGACACATGCCCTGGTCCCGATCCTACGCCGGAATGGTTCACCAAAAACACTTGGGATAATATGTTTGATCCATCACCAGTTATGCAAGCGGGAGTATCAAGTTGGACGCCTGGGGAGCAACCTATGAAAGGAATGGTATTCGCGACTAAATTGGTCGTGCGACATGCGTTGACTTGGTACGCACTGCGAGAGAATTTTAGGTTCATTACTGAGCATTCAGACTCAGAGAGGCTTATGGTGAGTTGTGAGGATGATTCCTGTCCATGGTCAGTCCGTGCTATCTGTTGCAAGGGAGACACTGTCTGGAAGATCGCAAAATGCAAGGGCCCCCACACGTGCGACAAAATTCAGAATGCTCATGATGGTCGGATGATTGATTCGGCGTTCCTAGCATACGTACTTGAGCGCTATATACGGGAAGACCCTGCGTATAAGATAATCAACTTACGCCACATTGCTTTGGCAGACTTAAAACACGAAGTATCTCACTACAAGGTATATGTCTTTTTAAGATTGCATTCTTTTTTCAATACAATGTAGAGACATAAGTGTTCATGGAAGTGTAAGCATGAAAATTTTCGGCAAAACCCATGAATACTTGATGTTATGAAAAATGAAATTGAAAAAAAGAAAAATAAAAAGGAAAAAAAAGGAAGAAATATTATCTTGCACTTATAGCCTTCCAAGTATTGATTTCTTTTCTTCAACTATAGTTATTTGACTTGTATTCATTTCTAACGTAATCATTATGGTTCACATACAAGGTATGGGATGCCAAACAAAAGGCCGTTGCAGCTATATACGGGGATTTTAAGGAGTCTTATGCAGAGTTGCCGCGTTTTTTGGCAGGACTTAAGGATGCAAGTCCGGGTACAAAGTATAAGTTACTAGTGGACGATAATTATGAACCAGGAACCTGTACATTCAAGTCTGTATTTTGGGCATTTCGTCCATGTATTCTTGGGTTCAAGCACTGTAGGCCTGTGATTAGCATTGATGCAACCCACCTATATGGAAAATATAAAGGGAAATTGATGATTGCAATGGCGACGGATGCTAATAATAAGATTTATCCACTAGCCTTCGCCATCGTCGAGAGCGAGAGCACAGAGACTTGGGGTTGGTTCATGGCTTGTATAAGAAGGTATGTTACCGGCCGGAGCAAGCTATGTGTCATATCTGACAGACACCCTGGGATACAAGCTATCTTTAGAGACACTAATCGAGACTTTTTGCAGCCTCCCCTGACACAACATCGTTACTGCCTTCGTCATCTATGCAGTAACGTCAACACTAGATGGCCTAATGAAACTTTAAAAAATCTAGTATGGAGGGCAGCAAGTGCTACCCAGGAGCGAAAGTTCAATGCCACTTTCGATTTAATTGAGAATGTCAACAAGGATGCACACCAATATCTGAAGGATGTACCGAAAGAGAAATGGGCTTTAACCTTTGACAAGGGTTACCGTTATGGGGCGATGACTACAAACGTCTCGGAGTGCTTCAATGGTGTTCTGAAGGGTGCTCGTAGCTTGCCCATTACAGCAATGGTGAAATACACATGGTTCAAACTGAATGCTTACTTCGATGATCGTCGCAATAAGAGCATAGAACAGTTGAATTCAGGGAAAAAATGGTGTAAATATGCCTTGGATATCTTCATGAGAAATAAGGAGAAGGCAGAGCATCACAGGGTGACGAGATTGAGCGCGCAACAACAATCATATCAAGTAGATACACCACATAATCCAGGGAGTGCTGGACATGGGGATCACACACATGGAGTTAATTTGTTGCAAAGAACTTGCACATGTCAGAAATGGAAATTGTACAAGATACCATGTTCACATGTCATTGCAGTTTGTATTAGGTATCGACATGATGCAGAGCAGTACATTGACCCATGCTATAGCATGGACGCACTGTTCCGGAGCTATGCTCCCGTTTTCCCTCCGTTGAAAGATAGATTATCATGGCCGGATCCTAAAGAAACTCGAAGGGTTGTCCCTAACCCCCAATTGATCCGAGAGAAAGGTCGCCCTGTCTCAACACGAATCAGAAATGAGATGGACGAGGGCGGAAATCGGCCGAGAACCACACCATGGAAGGAGGGGGGGAGGAAGGTGCAATGCGGGTTGTGTGACCAAGAGGGGCATAATCGAAGAACATGCCCTAAACGGAACGAGGTACCAACAAGTGGTGGTCTCGCGGACTAGGTACGCTAAGTTTGACACCATAAATCCTTCCAACTGCAACTTGAAACAAAATGCATGATATGTTAATGGGCAATAATAATTACCAACTATACTAGATTCACCAGGTGTATGTTAGGTGTATTCTAAATAACAAGGTACTACTATTAGATTTACTACGTCTAAGCTTTTGAAGTTTAAACAAGAATCAACGCCTTTGAATTAACTGGAATTTCAACTGTATTGTTTGTCAATAGCATCTTCTTGTATCTAATTCTTGTTAAAATTGATTCACTAAATGGTAGCTTGTTAATGATGCTTCCCAATACGTTTTTTCATGCTTAGTTGCATGTTTTTCACATGGAGCTTGCCACTTAGCACTTGTATTGATTAATCTGTTTTTCATATATGATGTTTGCTCTTTTTCAGTTTTGTGATATCATTCATAGCCTCGATGCCTTTGTGCATAAGTAGTTGGAGAGTCCTGTGAATTTTCTTTCTCCCAATAGGGCAGATGATCATTGTGCCCTGCATATGTTTATGTTCCAATCAGTCTTTTTGTCTAGTTGAATTCAAATTCTTTGAGATGATGAGAATACATAATGTTGTAGCACCTTGCCTTTTGGTATGTGTATGCAAACCTTAACTGGTGCAAATTGTAAAGTGGATTATGGCTCATTTATCCTTTCGTACTTCAAGAATTGAGGAAAGGTCTTTAGTTAGAGATGCAAACACAGGTTATATGATAAAGAAAATAAAAGATGAAAGGAAGACAACATGAATATATATACCTATATATATATATTTAGGTAGAGTTTCTCCTATATATGTGTACAGTTGGTTTATTCACTTTGATGATTTCTCCACAACAAAATGAGAGAACACTATTTTTTTCTCCATTTGATGGGTTTGGATTTTTTTTTTTTTTTGTGGTGGGAGGGGGGGATGAAAATTTAGAGGAAATGGTATTGCAATATGAAATCAGAATGCCTCCATGTAAATTACATTGAAATAGAATGCCTCCATGTTTCTGATAAAGGATTTGGAAATGAACATTTCCCTAATTAGCGTGTGCTTATTATCATATTTTGGATGTTTATGGAAATTTGGTGGAGTATGTGATGCCGAGTGTGGCGGGGAGTGAGGTTGTTAGTTGGAGGAGGGAGGAGAGGGAGAGAGTGAGAGTGAAGAACAAACAGAGAGAAGGCATGATGTTTTCTTGAGGGAGAGAGAGAGAGTGGTTTGTTGGGAAATGGGATTTGAAATTTGGAGGGAGTTAAGGTCGTTTTGGTAGTTAGAGGGGGCATATTGCGCTCCACCACTACGGGTTGGTTGGTTTCTGTTGTGACTCTCGTAGTGAGGAGAGAATTGGATCCTATGCGGTTAAGTGTTCAGGTGGATGCTAGCTGCCACGTTGGCATTTTCCTATAGAATTTGGATATTGATTAATTAGAGTGTGCTTATTATCATATATTGGAAATTATGGAAATTTGTGTTTGCTCATTATCATGTATTTGTTGTTAGGTTTGAAAGGATGTTAAATGAGATGTTAAGTCACTTGGAGCGGCAACCAAGGGACAAGGAGCGCCGTGTTGCATGGCTCAAATATATTGAGCCACTTTTGAGTGCTGTTGGTCTTGTGTTATTAGCACATTTTAGGCGTATGTTTCCCCTTATTCTTAAGTGGATGCATGCTGATGATGATGAGACTGTTCTACTGGTGAGAATAATTTCTTTTATACTGACACTTATTGATTCTAGCGTGTTTGCTTGAAGATGGCTTTGGGAATCCTTTCTTTCCTGAAACACAATTATGAGGTTTTGCCACCTCTGCTAGGTAGCATTTTCACCATTTTCAATGTATACATTTACTGCATAAATTATGGAGATAGAAATTCTCAGGTCTACAATTCATTCTCCGTCTTACTATGGGCATAGATAGTTTATCATATTAAAAAATGAACTTGACTTTGCAATTGCCTAGTGATTAACTACCTAGCAAAAGTTTCTTTCTTCCCTCTGTTGTCTCAGTGTGTTGTTGTCATTTGACCTTCAGCATTTCAGATACTATATGCATTGCATCACACTGTAAAAAAATGAAAAGTAAGCTTTGCATCATGCTTGTCTATAATAAGATAAATATGTTTCATAGAGCAAATGTCCTTTGTAAGTTCTTTTCAACACTACCAGTAACAATCCAGGCATTTCATGCATAACCTAAATAAACATGTAATTATCCATTGCCCTCTTTGTGCTTTCCTCGATACAAATAAGTATAGGGCAAACTCAGCGCTATCTCTGGAGCTGATTTTTGTTTGATGTAGTAACAAATAAATTTTTTTCCTTGTTTTTTTCACATTTTTAGAATTATAATGCATTCCTTGGTAGCAAAACTTCTTGTGATCCATGGAGGCATTCTGATCCATGGGGAACTTCTATTTGCAAGTTCGAATGGCTGCTACAAAAGCATCTTATATTAGTGATCTTTGTGCAATTGAAAGTTCGCTTTGTATAGATACAAGATCTTCATATTCGGTAGGTTTCCACAACCAGTCCTAGCCCTTAAAACACTAGATAGTTTGGCATTTAAACTACAAACAGCATCATAAATTACTCAGTGACCATATCTAAAGGTATAACCTTTTATTGAAAACATGGCTACCAAGCTCTACTATGTTAATTTGGATATAACCTTTTATTGAAAGTTGATTAAAATATGGTTGTATTTAGAAAAAGAGATGTTTTAAAAAGCTTTTCATAGACAAAATAGATAAAAAATTAAAAGAAAAAGCTGTTGCAAAAACAGACTTCTAATTAGACAGTAACCTAAGCTTCAAATCATGCTTCAAGTGCTATCTTGTGGGCTCATAACTAACTAGAAGCTCCTTTATTATCTTTTGCAAATATTTAGTTTCTCTGGTGAAATTACCTACATCTGTTGTTTGTTATCAAAGTTGCACATATATATTTACGTACTGATTATGATTGTACCCAAGGAATATCATCACTAGTACTTCTCATTGCTTCCAGAGCTATCACATGTGAGACTGCACATGCTTAAAATAATTCCAGGGTGCAACGCTTCTTGTTCCCTGATGATATACAGCAATGCAAACTAGAAATGAAAGATGAAATTATAAGCTCAATTTTTCAAAAACAAATATTTTTCTTGCTTGTAGGTAGTACTTTACTAACAATGCCATTGACAAGTCATAATGCTTCATATTTTGTTTTCAATCAGGTTGCATCGTCTTCAGGAGTGTAATGGAGATGAGGTCTTCAAGGCAGAAGCTGGTGCCAAGGTTCAAAAGTTTACTGAATGGGCTCTAAAATGTATAGGCTTCCATTCTCGTTGCTCTGAAATGTATAGATCCAACTCCAGTTATCTGCATTCAAGAATGAACATACAGAATGGATTCATTTTTTTTGTCTTTCTGTGAAGTTGTTTTGTAACTATTCAATGTGGACGGTGCAAACCATTTTGTGGTTTTATCTGGTGTCATTTATGAAAGTTCTAGAATATTTGACTTGCACTCTTATATTAAGGTTTGAGAACTCAAATTCATTTTAGACCTTTCAGTATAACTTCTGTTTAGGGAAACTATTCCTTCTGATGACAACATGTAAAAAAAAGATTATAAAATTTCGGCCAATACTCGAGTTTCTAGCGCTCGAGTACTGTGCAACTTGTACTCGAGTCCAACAGACTCGAGTATAAATTGGTAAGATTTCACTATCAGACAGATTGGTACTCGACCATAGTGGACTCGGGTACAAGTTGCACTGTACTCGAGCCCTGTAAACTCGAGTACCAGGTGGATTAATTTAATTCACAAACAACGCGAGTATTGCAATATTTGGTTGGTACTCGAGCATAGTGGACTCGGGTACAGGTTGCACAGTACTCGAGCCCTGTAAACTCGAGTACTAGGTGGATTAATTTAATTCACAAATGCCAGGTCAGCTGTTGACACCGTGGCGGAAAGGGCTTGTACTCGAGCATGTGAAACTAGTACTCGAGTTTCCCATGCTCGAGTACTGGAAAAGTGGTAGATTGCTATTAAGTTCTGAAACAGTGCTAAATTTACTGTAATTTTGTCCCAACGTGGTATTTGGCCAATTTCGCCTATGTTCTTATCATGTCGGTTTAGTGCATTGGAGTTGACACAATTTAGACACGTAGTATAAATTGGACAAATGCTCCTATTATGTTGGTTTTAGTGCATTGGAGCCAACACGAGTACTCTAAACCACCCTATAATTTTGGAGGATTTAATCTTATTGATTAGATGATCAAAAAAGCAAGTATAAAAAAAAAAAAAACCAATCCAACACCACGGAAAAGGCCAACATGTTCAGGTGCCAAAGAGCCCAGCCCACTCAACTAAAGCCTAAACATAAAAAAGCTTTTAGTCTTCCAACAAAGCAATCCAACTCCATTTCCACAAAGTACCAACCAAAGTTACCAAACCAAACACACACACACACACACACACACACGCACACTCTTTCTCTCCGACCCTGCGAGACCCGAGCGATCGCAACTCTCTCCCACCACCATGTTCCGCCGAGCCACCGGCCTTCTGGCCCGACCCATTATGTCCTCAGCCAGAGCCAGGACTCGACCCTTCTCGACCGATCTCCCAGCTACTGAGGCCGGCGATTCAAACTTCATTGAAAATTGGAAGAAACTGATACCAAACATCGATCCCCCAAAGACCCCTCTCTCCTTTATGCAGCCTCGCCCACCTACTCCATCTTCCATCCCCACCAAGCTCACCGTCAACTTTGTTCTTCCCTATGCTTCCGAGCTTGCCTCCAAAGAGGTCAGTCAAATCTCTCACATTCTTTTGTACTATTGGGTTTTGTTTGTTTTGGTGTAATTTTATGTGGGTCGAGTTTAGATTTTGATTCTGCGGTCTTGTTCTACGCTTTCTTATGTATGTTTGAGGAATTTTTTGACATGGGTTTGCTTTGTTTTTGTGTGATTTCAAATGGGTTTTTCTTAGAGTTTGTATATTTTTATTGGATTCTATGTGAATCACAGTGGCTTTCTTGCAATAATAGAGTGACCCATGTTGGGAAATGGGATTTGTGGCTAGTTTTGACACCTTTTTTTTTTTCGATTCTATTTGGGGTTTATTCCAAAGAGAAAATAGGAGTAGGTTTGGGACTCATCAAAGATCAAGAAATGAAATAATGAAAAGAAGATAGTAGCTTTGGAGTGAGCTGTGAGCACGGGCATTACTACATCCCATAATGTTTTCTATACCTGTTTGGCATTTGGGTCATTAGGATTTGAATTATCCAGATATGTTTTTTTGTTGGCCTGCAATTAGGTTAGAATTAATTGTTTCTTCTGATTGGTAATGACTGATTACATGGGCAATGTGTGTGGTCTTGAATGCGCAAACTTTCCCTCCAACTTGCTCTTAAAAGTAGAGGAGGTGTCATTTGAGCTAGAGCTCATTGGCAATAATTAAATTATTTCTTAAGTTTGGGTTTAGGAACCAAATTGTTGATTTTGAAGTCTTTTGATATTGAAGCCAGATGGATGCACACTTTGTTGATTCTATTGGTAAGTAATTGTCATGAAAAATATTAGTCTATTTGGTACCTTTTCCTCTTCTGTCCCCTCAAACTTGGTTGGGATAGAGCTCTTGAATGATTCAGTCCTGCTTGCTATAGTGCTTCTATTTCGTGAAGAAGCATTTAATACCCAATAAGGTTCAAAGTGTGTTGCGTTGAAGAGAATATTTTGAAATAATCAAGAATGTATTTTTTTTTTCTTTTCAAGAAAAATTCGTAGAGCATACTATCATTTAGAGATTTGAGTACCCAAATTATGTCTGAGATGAGTTTGAGATGATACGTTTGATGGAATAACTCTAGGATTCAAAAGTGACATTTGTCTTGTAATCTAAAAGAAAGTGGATTAAGGACTAACTCATTTCTTAGTTTTGGAGCAGAATTGTAAAATCCAGGAAAATATGGTAGTAGAAGGCTAGGTCATATGTTAAATCATCTAGTGCAACATGGGTGATATCCAAAGACTAGGGGGCAGCTTGGTGAGAGAATAAGGGTTTAAGCCACCGTTGGCACAGATCATGATGAGGTGGCTTCCAGAGCACAACAGGCAGGTCGAATTTCCTTTCACAACATGTATTGAGAAAGTGGAAGTAGGTTCTTGTAGATTCTGTTGAATGTTTTGAGGGTCCTTTGTCTTCAAAGCAAGTCACAATTCTTCAGATTTTGAGACCAAAAAATCACCTTAGTATACAGGATGTATACAAATGGGGACAATACAATCAAACATGCAAATTATAATGATCTATCAAATCACAAATCGAACATAAAGATTAACAGCCCACAACTGACTTCCTTTCCAACAAAGTTTTAAAGAAAAATAATTTAAGATCAGGCAGAGGTCTTTCAGAATCCTCAAAGCTCTGGTCATTGCGCTCCCTCCAAATAAATCACATCACACAATGGGAAATTGCCTTCCAAACAACAATATATAGATGACGACCTAATCTTTTGCCAAGAAGCTAGTAAACCACCACTGTCTTCGGCATTACCCAATATACTACAAATAAACCAAACACCATAGACCACAGCCCCTTAGTATTAGGGCAGTGAAGTAAGAAATGATTCACTAATTTCCTGTTACATTTGTACAACTAATACCAATCCAATACCCACATATTCCTCGTACGCAGGTTGTCACATAATTCTTCAGATTTCCCCCAGGAGACAAAAACGTTCTATGTGTCTCCTGCTTTCCTCTGTAAGAATAAATATTTCACAAGGAGCTTGTTAAATACAATTTTTGTTACAATATTTTCTTCATCTTTTCTCATATAAACTAAGATTGCTCAAATTGTTGCCACTATATGTTGTTGTACAAATCCTGGTACATATTATAATTAAAGTAAAAAAGAGCAAGCACACACATAAATCTTGGTAGCCCTAGTCCTAGCATATTATATGAGCTTATAGTTTCCACATTTATATCTTGTTACACATCTAGTTAAATGGGCCAAGGTCTGTAAGCCTGTGCAGGTTGGGGGGTTTAGGTATAAGACGTTTGGGAAGCTTTAATTCTGCCTTGCTAGGAAAATGGTTGTGGAGGTATGGCATGGAGATTGATGCTTTATGGAGGAGGGTTATAGAGGCAAAATATGGGAATATTTGGGGTGGTTGGTGTATGAAAAAGGTGACAAGTCCTTATGGGGTCAGCCTGTGGAGATACATTAGAAGTGGCTGGTTGAGCTTCTCTAAACTCCTTGTATATGATGTGAGGGATGATACTAGAGTGAAATTTTGGAAGCATGTGTGGTGCAGGGATTGCACTTTCCAAGAGGCTTTTCCGGAGCTTTATTGTCTTAGTAGGTGAAAGGATTCCTCGGTGGCTGAAGTTATGGGTTGGTCTGCTGGGAGGTTTCACTAGAATGTACAATTTTGCCATCCACCACAAGATTGGAACAAGAAGCCTTTGATCGGTTTATGGGGTTGGTCTATTCTTCAACAGTGCAGGGGTTTAGCCCAGATAAGGTTTGTTGGAATCCTGCAAGGAATAGAGGTTTGGATGTTAGAGGTATAGCTCCTTCTACCCTCCTACTCTTGTATCCTTCCCATAGAGAATGATATGGCAAACAAAGGTTCCTCGAAGGGTAGCTTTCTTCCCTTGGTTTGCTTCCTTAGGTAAGATCTAAACAATAGACAATCTTCATAAAAGACGTGTGCTAGTACTTGATTGGTGCTATATGTGTAAGAGATATGGGAAGTCAATGGATCATCTTCTGCTTCATTGCCCCATAGCTTGGTAGTTGTGGTCTTCGGTTTTCTGCTTGTTTGGTATTCACTGGGTTATGCCTCATACTGTTCTTGAGTTGTTTGAGGCTTGGCAAGGAAAGTTTGCGTGACATCATCACATAGATGTTTGGAGATTAGTGCGTCATTGCTTGATCTAGTGCATTTGGCGTGAAAGAAATGCTAGAAGTTTTGAGGGTTGTGAACATTCTTTGCGAGAGATTAAGTCTTTTTTCTTGCACACTCTCTTTGAATGGAGTGTTGTCTTTTCTCATTTTTCTTGTTCTTCTTTTCCTATTTTTCTTGATCGTTGTACTTTTGGTTCCTGATTTGTGCCCCCATAGTAGAAGAAGCGATTGAGAAGAATTATCTTATGTCTGCACCTTATTTATATCTAGAAAGCCGTAGTCTTTCCACCTCTATTTTGCTTATCATGTTCACTGTTTATATAAAAGAAAGTCGATGGTACTTATAGTGCAATAGAGTCTATTGTGCCTTAATTTGATAAATTGTTTTTAGCAAACCAAGGAATTGAAGGAAGAAGTTTGCCTGAAAGATGTAGCCAATGATTTGAATCTCAAACCTTCGCTCATAAGAATGGAGTAGAGTAAATATCTGGGTTCTAAACACATCAGGTGCATGTGTAACTTACCAATAAATTGAAAATCAAAAGCAGAAGAGGTTTACTTCATCCGGGGGTGGGTTGCTAAACATAAAGTAAATATAAAAGTACATGAAAGTACAAAAAAGATGAAAGAGAGAGAGGGGAGAGAAGAGATAATATGAGTTGATAGGGTAGTTTATATTATTTTATTGGGTTGTATGTAAAAATTAAAACTGGGACATTGGGTGTATTGTTAGATGGGTTGGTAAAATAAATAAAGTAGTGTTTGAGGATATAAAATAGGTTTTTTTTTTTTTTTTACATTCCCCAGTGCTCTTAAAGTCTATCTTTCATTTTCTTTTCCTTTTTTTGGGTTTCTTCTCTCTCCCTCTTTACCCTCGTACTCTTAACTGTAGCTGCCAAGGTAGTGGACATAGGCTTCACCAATCTCTAGTACAGGCTTCTAGGCCATCCCCTAGCAAGTGAAGTGCTTATGCCCCTTTAGAGATATGGGTGAGCAAAAGTTCTCATTCTTTTCCCTCAAAGTATGAGACTATGAGTAAGCACAAAATGTACTTTAATTGTTCACAAGGCTGTTATGTTTCCCATTGTTTGATTTCTTCTATTTCAAAGGAACTCATCTTGAACTTGTTTGGATTTATGTTTCCCATTTTTTCCTTTTTAAAGCTCTTGTAGCCAAGTTGCTTACCAATGTAATCCTATTGATTGTGCTTATCGTTTTTGTTCTCAACTTTTGACTTATCCTTACCTTGAAGAGGAAAGATTGATTATGCCATTATTGCGTACCACACAAATTAGTCAGCCAGCACTTTGGATTTAATGTAGGAGTCAAGTGGCTGCTCAGAAAGTGAAATCAATATGTTGAACTTTAAAGTTTGAATAGTAACATTGATTGGGTATTATGTTCATTCTTTTTAAAGTTTACTTGGATGTACAGTATTTGTAGAATCATTTTGAATGGTTTAAACAACAAAATGACCCATTATAAATGCTATAAGTGGATGAAATATGTACTAGTACTAGCTTGTAGAGTATAATACTTGTTTTAGTGCATCTGAAGGAAGCTTTCTTGCCCATTGTTATAACTTACTGTTTTTGATGCTTGTGTCTTTGCAGGTTGACATGATCATAATACCAGCAACAACTGGGCAAATGGGTGTTCTTCCTGGACATGTAGCAACAATTGCAGAGTTGAAACCTGGTGTCATGTCAGTGCATGAAGGAAATGACACAACAAAGTATTTTGTCAGCAGTGGCTTTGCTTTCATCCATGCAAATTCATTTGCAGATGTTATTGCTGTGGAGGCCGTGCCTCTTGATCATATTGACCAAAGCCTTGTCCAGAAAGGGCTTGCAGAGTTCACTCAGAAGCTGAGCTCAGCCTCAACTGACTTGGAGAAAGCCGAAGCTCAAATTGGAGTTGATGTGCACAGTGCCCTCAACGCTGCCCTCACAGGCTAGAGTTTCTTGTGATTATGCTCATCTTTTAATTTAAGACTTTTTCTCACCTTTTGTTTCTTTAATGATGCCCCATTTACACTTTGATTTGTCTCCTGGAGCCAATATTTCTAAAAACATTTGGTTTTTGTATGTCTCTGAATGTGGAATTGTTGGAAATAATCTTTGGAACATGTCTTCTGGCATTTAGAAAGTTGGAGCAGAACTTTCAAGGAACATGAAATTTTGCCATTATTCTTTCATTTATTTTTTTTTCCGTAGACTCTTTTTTGTTGTAAAAAAATTTTCGACGTAAAATTTTTTCGGTTGAAGGCATTTCAAGGGAAAATGTGTTCTTTTTTGGTGTTTGGTTGTATTTTTCTAAAATGCTTCAAAACACATTATGTGTGCGTTTGGACATCGTTTATTTTGCTGAAAATTTAAAACAATAAATAAAAATAAATAAATTACTGTTCATGCTTGAAAGTATTGATCATATGCTGATTGCACTGTTCATGTTAATGTATCATGAACAGTGTAATAGGCGCTGGTTTAAAAAAAAAAAAAAACTGAAAATGCAGAGCAAAGCAAACGCAGAGGCAAACGTGGGTTAACCAAACGGACCTATATGGAGTTTCGCTTGATGAAAAAAAATTTCACATCTAACAACCTGCTAGATCCACGTTCCAATAGACCAAATTCATTGAAATGGAGAAACCCTGAGACCTGCCAGATCCGAGAAACCCAAAGACCCCACAAAACCCCCAGCAACATCTTAGCAAGAACCAAAAAAACCCTCACCGAAACGCACAAAAAAACCCAACCACCATTGCACGCAGCAGAGATAGATCACTACCACCAGTCAGCATGGGAGAATCAACAATGCTTCAAAAGGCTCTATGCATGCTGGAGACTTCATCAGATACGTCTCCACTGCGATGTCAACATTGTTGAGAAACCTAGATATCCACGCAAGCCGGAGATTTTGTTGCGTAGGTGTTGCGGAGATTTTGACAAAGGTTTTATTTTTACAACAAAACAAATACAGTCTTAATTATCAATCTAAGACCCATATTGTCTACTGTTCCTAGGAAGAAGGTATTCAATATCAAAACTTACTTCATTAATCTGGGACCAATAGATTAATTAGCTTTTGTATATCTCATCCTCGTTTGTTTTTTTAAGAGATAATTTCAACCTATGGTGTCTTCTTGTAATAATCGTTATTTATCATCAAATCAAAACACAAATGGAACAAGAAGATTCTTTTGCTTATTAGTAGACAAATGAGCCACCATCTTTAAGAAGCTTATCTTGTTATCTTCATCCCACCAATTACTGGTGTTTGTAGTTAACCCATGAGATACAATCATACAATACCAAAATCCAATAACTATTTGATTCCCAAAATCTATCACAATAATTAATAATTAACTCGGACGTGGGTTCTTTTACTTTTTACTTTTTTTTTTCTTCCCTTCTGATTGGGATATGGCCAACCTTCCACATATCTTATAAGGCCAAGTTATCTTGTAGCCACAAAGCTCACGAATCACAAACATTTTTCTTTGAGAATCCATGAATTACAAACATGGTTGGACAGGACAAAAGAAGGCATGATTACTTGTTGTTATCTAAAGATATAAAATTAGTGGGGGTTGACAGCAACTAAACACGTCAGAAAATGCTTTTCTTTCAGTGCGTAATTTACATGTTATCAAGTCATTACACGACATAACTGTATCATTCTCCTAGTTTGTAAATATACGGAAAAAGAATGGAAGATATTTGCAAGCACACATAAGCTTGACTCGGCCAAAACAAAATAAAAAGCACATATATAATAAGCTCCAGCTGTTTTTGTTTTTAGCAGTAGATTCGTATAAGGTGGAGATAGTTAAGCATTAACTCATGAAAGCCAAGAGGACTATAATAATAATAATACACACTAGTTAAGGATTCAATTATTTTAACTCTTAAGTATCTATAAAATGTTATATTTATTTATCTTTCTTTGCATGTTTTCATGATCATGAGATAGTATGGCAACATGAAAATTTATTATTTATGATATCATACCACATAGGTAGGTTGTAATAAGTTGCTTATTAACTCGAATTTGTAAATCTTGTTGACCGTTGAAGACAAAAAAATCATTTGATCTTTTTTTTTTTTTTTTTTAACAAGATAAAAGTTTTACTCTAGCCTAATTTAAGTGTATATGTATGTAAAATTCCATCATGGAGATTTGAACCTTGGCCCTTACTCCCAATACCCTCCCAAGCATTTATACTTATGGAGTGACCACCACATCAAGGGTGCACGGCGGTATTTGATCTCTAAATATTCTGAAAAATAATTTTTTAATACTATTGTGTAAAAGCTAAACTAAAATAATATATTTATTAGTTTAATGAAGTATGAAATTGACTTCTTATTCACAATTTAATTTGGTGGCTTTAACTTTTAAATATTTATAATCTTATATCTTTATTTATCTTTGCATGTTTTATGAGGTAGTATGGCAACATTAGAATTTATTATTTATGATACCACCTAAAATAGGCTGTGGCGATTTTAAGAAATTTTTTTAGGGTGATCATTAAGAAATTTAAATTATAAAAAAAAAAATCTAATAAAAATAAAATTTGATATATTGAAAAAAAAAAACCATGCAAATACATATGATCTTACAATTTCCTTTTACAAATTTTGTTATTTTAAAATCTTTACATGATAGTTTCATCATCAATACTGTAAGCTACATAAACTTCACTCAACCAAAACAAAATAAAAAAGCATATATAATAAGCTTCAGCTATTTTTGTTTTTAGCAGTAGATTCGTAAAAGTGGAAATGGTTAAGCATTAACTGAAAGCCAATAGGACTACAATAATAATACGTAGACGCTAGTTAACGATTCAGTGATTTTAACTCTTAAATATCTATAACAAGTTATATTTATTAATCTTTCTTTGCATGTTTCATGATCATGAGATAGTATGGTAACATGAGAATGTATTATTGATGATACCATCTAGGTACGTAGGTCGCAATAAGTTGCTAATCATAAGTTTTGACAAGCTACTGTCACTAGCTGTTGAAGGCAAAAGATCATTATTTTAAAAAAATGATTTTCTAATACTAATGTGTAAAAGGTAAACTAAAATAATGTATTTATTTTATTAGTTTAATTGAGTATGAAATTGACTTCTTATTCGCAATTTAAATAATAAATTGACTTTATTTATTTTTGCATGTTTTATGAGGTAGTATGGCAACTTAGAATTTATTATTTATGATACCACCTAAAGCAAGCAGTGATGGTTTTAGGAAATTTTTTAATATGATCATTAAGAAACTTAAATTATACAAAATCTAATTGAAAAAAGAACTTCATACATTAACAAAAAAATAAAAACACGCAAACATGTAAAGTCTTACGATTTTTTTTTACAAATTTTCTTATTTTAAAATCGTTACATGATAGTCTTATTGTTAATCCCTACATAAGTTTGATTCAGCCAAAACAAAATAAAAAACACATATAATAAGCTTCGGTTGTTTATGTTTTTAGCATTAGATTAGTATAAGTGGAGATAGGTAAGCATTTATTGAAAGCCAAGAGAACTACAATAATAATACACACTAGTTAAGGATTTAATGATTTTAACTTTTAAATATCTAAAATATGTTTGTACGTGCAAATTAAATTTGAGTTTATATGAGAGTGAATAAGTTATCTAACAGTACACCTCAATGAGAAATCTCATGAGTGACAAAAATGCAAACTTTGACATCATAAAGTCTAGAGAAGCCAAAAGTGAATGTAAGAACGTAAAGTTGACACAAGATGTGTGCGAAAAATCCTAGGAAATGGATAAAAACCACAGTTTGTGCAAGAAAGAATTGTTCTTGCTTTGTTCAACTTTGTATTGTATGGAAAAGAGGTAACTCTTGTATAATAAGGATGTTCTTCCTTAAAAGAGAGACCTTATTTTCTACCTCACTTTCTTATCAACTTTCTACTCTCTTCTCAAATGATCTACTTAGGTTCTTACCTTAAAAGTCCAGTTGCATGTTCCTCTTATAATCTAAGGAATATGGTTGAGTATAAAGACAGGTGTCAAGTTATCATTTTCCTATTTTGGACCTTATTACAGCTGGGGTACTATTTGGTGACTGGAGGAGAGAGAGTACGCCAACATAAGAACTGTGGCATGTGGGTAGGTGGCTTTGCCATTGCCTAGGGAACTCTTGGGCAATGAGAGGGACATTAGAAGTACTGTAAGTGATACATGTGTCCCTGAAGCGGTCCAACATGCACTTAGCCAATAAGGGGTGTTTCTATAGTTGCTGACCTTAGGAGGTCACTATCTCCCTTTTATGAGTTCTTGAGTACCAAGTTAGATGTATATCTAACTTTCTTCCCAAGGCAGTCATGCTCTTGACATAGGCTAAGGATAGAACCTTGAAGTCAACGTTTCCCCTTCCTTTGCTCACAGCCACTCCACGTGTAAGATCAAGATCTAGCCACATCGACATTCTCCCATGCCTTGGTTGGTGTACTGTACAATGTTATATTTATTTATTTTTCTTTGCATGTTTCATGATCATAAGATAGTATGACAACATTAGAATTTATTATTTATAATACCGCCTTGGTAGGTCGCAATAATTTACTAATCCTGAGTTTTGACTGGCTACTATCACTAGCTGTTGAAGACAAAAGATCAGTTGATTTCTAAGTAATCTGAAAAATGATTTTTTAATACTAATGTGTAAAAGCGAAACTAAAAAAAATGTATTTATTAGTTTAATTGAGTATGAAATTGACTTCTTATTCACAATTTAATTTGGTGATTTTAACTTTTAAATATATATAATCTTATATTTTTATTTATCTTTGCATGTTTCACGAGGTAGCATGGCAACATTAGAATTTATTATTTATGATACCAGTTACGTATGTCGCAATAAGTTTTTGATTGAAAGTTTTGACTAGGTACTTCCTTTGGCTATCAAAGATAGGATCATTTGATCTCTAGGTATTTTGACAAATAATTTTTTAAAATTATTGTGTGCAAGCTAAACTAAACTTTTTTTTTTAATGAGAATACTGCGAATGGTATTATTAAGACACTTAAAAAACTACATCGTAGATAAGAGCTTGTTGTAAAAAGCAAGGAGTCTCTTCAATCCATGCAATAAAATCAACAATGTCAAGAGCATGTTTTGCTTGTGTATGAAATTGAATTCTTATTCACAATTGCAATTTCTTATACACACCAAATTTAGCTCCAAATAATTTTTGTTTAGAAAAGTGCCTTAATAGCAGTTTCTCTTATAGGCATGTACCTTTTTGAGTGCTTGGTAGCGGTACACTAAATGATGTTTACATGAGTTAGCAATCATGCTAAACTAGAGGTAATTAAGATTGATAAATAGTAACGGATTTTCTTATATAAATGAATGATAAAAGGGTGTGTTAGAGGCTTAGAGCTCTACTAGAAAAATGTTTTAAGAAACTTAATTATTTTTTTAAAGAAATTGTTAGGTATACTTTTAAATGTATCCATACATAGAGTTATAAGCTAGTTAATATATAAAGCAAAATATTTGACAACAAAATAATGATGTCAACTTCTAGGAATCCTATAAATAAATAAATAATCACGGTAAAAAACAAAAAAGGAAAAAGAAAGACATAATCTTGATGAAAATTAGCCCAAACAGCAAGACTTGAACGATCTTGAATTTCTTGTTGGCTATGTTCTCTCATATCTCTGTTGCTCGTTCTTGTATCTCTTGTCTAGCCAATATATGATTGGAATAAAACATCTTGGAATTCACTTTTTGACGGTTTTCAAAATATATAGTAAACTGTTAAAATTTAAATTAAGAATAAAAAATTATAAGGATTTGAAATAATCAAACCGTTTTACTTTTCCCTTTCTTTAGCTTTTCTTAATTTCGTGTATCTCATCCTTAAAGTTAGTTGTAACCTGTAAAAAAATTTTATATATAAAAAAACTACTACTATATTGAAAATTTAAATTCAAATTCATGTAAAAAGAGTCTAAAGATCTGAAATCTGAACACATCCATACTAGAAAATCAATATGCTCATTAAGAAAAAACAACATTTCACACCCCCACAGCAGCTAAACGCGTCAAAAAATGCTTTCTTTTCAGTGCGTAAATCGTAATTGACATTTTATTAAGTCATTACATGACAGAACTATATCATTCTCTAGAATGTAAACAAACAGAAAAAGAATGGAAGAAATTTGCAAGCACACATAAGCTTGACTCAGCCAAAACAAAATATAAAAGCACATACAATAAGCTTCAGCTGTTTTTGTTTTTAGCAGTAGATTCTGTAGGGAATTTCCACGAATTCCTAAATCTGTGAGAAACAAAAATATAGAGAAAACACACGCCAAAGAAAATAATCACACGCACAAGACAGTATTTACGTGGTTCGGCAATTTGCCTACGTCCACGGAGTTACAGAGATTTCACTATTATCAGGGAAAAATACAAGTTGCGGCTACAAACTGTTTTTCTCCTCACAAAACCGACTACATACATAAACCCTAATTAAAAACAATCTTTTATACTAAAAACAGGATTCACAATGGGCTAAACACAAACTAGGCTCCACAAAGCCCAACAAATCTCCCACTTGGAGACTAGTTCAATCACCAACATCAGCCGCTATCTTCCAAACACAATCCCTCATCCCTGCAACTCATCCTTCTGTCTTCAAGCTAGAAGGCCAACTGAAGCTGCACACAGCTTCAGCTTCTCAATAGTGACACCCTTAGTCAACATGTCTGTCGGATTCTTAGATCCACAAATCTTCTCAAGTATTACCAGCTTATCTTCAACAAGGTACCGGATAAAGTGGTATTTAGTCTGTATATGCTTCGACTTTGAATGAAAAGTCGAATTTTTAGTAAGAAAAATTGCACTCTGACTGTCACTGTGTAGAATACCTATCTCTTGCTTCTTACCCAATTCATCTAAGAAACCATGCAACCAAATCATCTCCTTCCCAGCTTCAGTTGCTGCAACATACTCAGCTTCTGTAGTAGACAAAGTAACAATCTTTTGCAAATTTGAGGCCCAAGATATAGCTGTACCACCCAGAGTAAATACAATCCCAGTAGTACTCTTTCTACTATCAATATCACCAGCAAAATCAGCATCTACATAACCCTGCAGTTTCAAATTTGCACCTGTAAAACAAAGACATGTATCTGATGAACCTTTCAGATATCTCAGAATCCACTTGACTGCCTCCCAATGCTGTTTTCCTGGCCTACTCATGAATCTGCTTACAACTCCCACTGCATGTGCAATGTCTGGCCTAGTACACACCATGGCATACATCAAGCTGCTAATAGCTGAGGCATAAGGCACCTTACTCATATAATCCCTTTCTTCTTCTGTCTTCGGTGACTGTTCTTTGCTTAGTTTGAAATGACTACCTAAGGGTGTGCTCACTGGTTTGGCTTCATTCATGTTGAATCTGCTGAGAACTTTCTTCACATACTCTGACTGTGAAAGCTTCAATGTACCATTAGCCTTGTCTCTAATGATTCTCATCCCAAGGATTTGCTTTGCATCTCCCAAATCCTTCATTGCAAACTGTTTTGACAACTGCTTCTTCAGATTATTAATCTCCTCAATGCTAGACCCTGCAATGAGCATATCATCCACATACAATAGTAAAATGATATAAGAATTGTCAAAGAACTTAACATAGCAACAGTGATCAGCTTCACATCTTTTAAACCCAATTCTATGCATAAAACTATCAAACTTCTTGTACCACTGTTTAGGAGCTTGTTTGAGGCCATACAAGCTCTTTCTCAGTTTGCAAACTAGGTTCTCTTATCCTTGAATAATGAACCCTTCTGGCTGAATCATGTAGATGTCTTCCTCCAAGTCACCATGAAGGAAAGCTGTCTTCACATCTAGCTGCTCAAGATGTAAATTTTCTGCAGCCACTATTCCCAGTACCAGTCTGATTGTTGACATCTTCACAACTGGAGAAAATATCTCTGTGTAATCAATGCCCTGCTTCTGCTGGAATCCTTTAACAACTAATCTGGCCTTGTAACGTTTGCTACCATCATGCTCATTCTTTATTCTGTATACCCACTTGTTGTGCAAAGCCTTCTTTCCTGCTGGCAGTTCAGTCAGCTCCCATGTCTCATTCCCCAACAGGGAATCCATCTCATCCTTCATGGCTAACTCCCACTTGCTTGAATTTTCATCTTGCAAGGCTTCATCATAGCATTCTGGCTCACCACCATTAGTCCACAGGAGATAATTCAAAGCGGGTGAATAACGCTGTGGAGGTCTAATGGTCCTGGAAGATCTGCGGACCTCAGCTACAAGTGTACTCTGAACTACCTGTGAATCTACATTCTCCTTATCTTCTTCACCCATTTTCTGGACAGTGCTTTCAGTCAATTCATCTAAGTTGACAAACTCAGATTTATCTTGATCTACCCCTGTAACATTTGGCACTGCAGTTGACCTGTCCTTATACATAACCTGTTCATTAAATATTACATTTCTGCTTCTGATGATTTTCCTGTTTTGTTCATCCCAAAACCTATAGCCAAATTTCTCATCACCATAGCCAATGAAAAAACATATTTTAGACTTTGCATCAAGTTTACTACGAGCATCAGAATCAACATGAACATAAGAAACACAACCAAAAACTTTTAAATGGGAAAACTTTACCTCTTTACCACTCCAAACCTCCTCAGGAAGTCTGAACTCCATAGGAACTGATGGTCCTCGGTTTATTAGGTAAGCTGCAGTGCTAACAGCATCAGCCCAGAAATTTTTTAGTAGTCCAGCATGCAACCTCATACTTCTAGCACGCTCATTAAGAGTTCTGTTCATGCGCTCAGCCACACCATTCTGCTGTGGTGTCCCAGGAATGGTCTTCTCCATCCTAATTCCCTGTGCAGCACAATATTCACTGAACCCTCCATATATATACTCACCTCCATTATCTGACCTCAAACATTTTACTTTTAAACCTGTTTCTGTCTCAACCATAGCCTTCCATTTCTTAAAGGTTTCAAACACATCAGATTTGTTTTTCAGAAAATAAACCCATACCTTTCTGCTTGAGTCATCAATGAAAGTAATGTAGTACCTTGAACCTCCAAGGGATGCAACCGGAGAAGGCCCCCACAAATCAGTATGCACTAGCTCCAATTTTTCAGCCTTCGGTGTCCTACCAGTTTTCAAGAAGCTCACCTTTTTCTGCTTTCCTAAGATGCAGCTTTCACACATGTCAAAATCAATAGACTTCAATTCTGGTAGTTTCCCTTTTGACAACAGTATCTTCATCTCTTTCTCACTCATATGACCAAGTTTGCGGTGCCATAGGCTTGTATCAGTACTTGTTTCAGCAACTGCAATTGTGTCTCTTGGACTTGAGGTCATATAGAGAGTACCGGTCTTCTTTCCACGAGCCAACACTCTAGCTCCCTTTGTAACCTTCCAAGTACCACCAACAAATAGTATTGCATGCCCTTCATCATCAAGCTGTCCAACAGAAATCAGATTCCTCCTTAGGTCAGGAATATGTCGAACCTTCTCCAATAACCAAACAGACCCATTGGACAACTTTATCCAGACGTCTCCCATACCCACAACATCCAAGACTGAACCATCAGCCAAATACACCTTACCAAAATCACCTGCAACATAATTTTGTATGATTTCTCGATGTGGAGTGGTATGAAACGAAGCTCCTGAGTCCAGAACCCAATCATCAAGTGGACTGTCTACTGCAAGAAGTAATGCATCCTGTACCTCTTCTATTACAACATTAGCAGAGTCATCTTCATTCTTCTTCTTAGGATTTCTGCATTGCTTCCTAAAGTGGCCTGTTTTCCCACAGTTCTAGCATTGTACTTGTTGGCCTGATCTAGATTTACTTCTGTTCCGGTTAGAATTTCTGGATTTTGATCTACCTCGGTTTGAATTTCTATCATTCCCTCTGCCTCTTGTCTCAAGATTTAGGGCAGAACCAGATCCAGAGGTTTCACCTGCATCTCTTCTTCGAACCTCCTCAGCCAGAATTAAATCTCGTATGTCGTTGTACTTCAGCTTTTCTTTTCCTGTAGAATTACTTACTGCCATCCTCATTGCCTCCCAACTGTTTGGCAAAGAAGCTAAAACGATCAGTGCACGGATCTCATCATCAAAATCAATTTCTACAGACGACAATTGATTTGTGATAGTGTTAAATTCATTCAGATGTTGTGCTACTGATGCGTTCTTTGCCATCTTCAAATTAAATAATTTCTTCATCAGATGCACCTTATTGTTGGCTGACGGCTTTTCATACATACCAGACAAAGCCTTCATCAGATCTACAGTGGTCTTCTCCTTCACAACATTGTGTGCAACAGACCTAGACGGCGTTAACCTGATAACTCCCAGTACCTGTCTGTCAAGAAGAGCCCATTCCTCATCCTTCATAGTCGTAGGTTTTGTCCCCAAAAGAGGTAGATGCAATTTCCTCCCATAGAGATAATCTTCAATCTGCATCCTCCAATATGCGAAATCTGTGCCATCGAACTTTTCTATTCCAGACGCCTTTTCTGCTTCCTCTGCCATTGCTCCCACTCAAACCTAACCCTAAGCTCTGATACCAGTTGTAGGGAATTTCCACGAATTCCTAAATCTGTGAGAAACAAAAATATAGAGAAAACACACGCCAAAGAAAATAATCACACGCACAAGACAGTATTTACGTGGTTCGGCAATTTGCCTACGTCCACGGAGTTACAGAGATTTCACTATTATCAGGGAAAAATACAAGTTGCGGCTACAAACTGTTTTTCTCCTCACAAAACCGACTACATACATAAACCCTAATTAAAAACAATCTTTTATACTAAAAACAGGATTCACAATGGGCCAAACACAAACTAGGCTTCACAAAGCCCAACAGATTCGTAGAAATGGAGATAGTTAAGCATTGAAAGCCAAGAAGACTACAATAATAATACACACTAGTTAAGGATTCAATTATTTTAACTTTAAAATATCTATAATATGTTATATTTATTTATCTTTCTTTGTGTTGGTGCAAACACAATCATAATGAAAATAACCCAAAGAGAAAGTGTGAAACTGACTAATACTTCTAACTACAATAATAATACACACAGCTAGTTAAGGATTTAATGATTTTAATTTTTAAATATCTATAATATGTTATATTTATTTATCTTTCTTTGTGTTGGTGCAAACACAATAATAATGAAAATAACACAAAAAAAAACTGGCTAATACTTTAGCACTCACTTTCTTTAAGGAGATTCAAGCTCTTAGTTGGTAAACTTTGTAGTTGGTGCAAACCTCCTCCCTTCACTTCCCTTTTGTGCATGTATCTAACTCAATGTCTGAATCAATTCATATTAGCTCATTAATCATCACAATTAAAAAAAAAATCAAATAATCTCTCCCATTTTCAATGTGGGATTAAACATTTTTACTAACTCATCATCTTCCATATTAACTCCCACATCTTTACATTTATGTTGTAATATAAAACCATTTCAATTAATTAATATTAAAATGTTCCAACTCTTTGCATGTTTCATGATCATGAGATAGCATGACAACATGAGAATTTATTATTTATGATACCATCTAGGCAGATCGAAATAAATTGCTGATCAAAAGTTTTGCCCAACTATTGTTGCTAGGCTGTTGTAGACAAAAGATCATTTGATTTCTAGGTATGCTGAAAAATGATTTTTTTAAAACTAATGTTTAAAAAGCTAAACTGAAATAGTGTATTGATTAGTTTAATTGAGTATGAATATTATTAATTTGAGATTATAAGATACACAATACTGTTTGGACTGAGGCGCGGTATTTGCTTCAGCACTCATAATTTATTATTTATGATACCATCTAGGTAGGTCGCAATAAGTTATTGATCAAAAGTTTTGACCAACTATTGTTGCTAGGCTGTTGTAGACAAAAAATCATTTGATTTCTAGGTATGAATTGAGTATGAATATTATTAATTTGAGATTAGAAAATACACAACACTATTTGGACTGAGATGCAACCTTCTCCCTTCACTTCCCCCTTGTGTACGTATTTAGCTCAATATCTGAATTAATTCATATTAACTCATTAATCACCACAATTAAAAAGAATAAAATAGTCTCTCTCATTTTCAATGTGGGATTAAACATTTTCACTATCTCCTCATCTTTTATATTAACTCTCACATTTTTACATTTACGTTGTAATATAAAACCATTTGAATTAGTATTAAAATGTTCCAACACTGTGCATGTTTCATGATCATGAGATAGCATGACAACATGAGAATTTATTATTTATGATACCATCTAGGTAGGTTGCAATAAGTTGCTGATCAAAAGTTTTGACCAACTCTTGTTGCTAGGCTGTTGAAGACAAAAGATCATTTGATTTCTAGGTATTCTGAAAAATAATGTAATAATTAGTTTAATTGAGTATGAAATTGACTTCTTATTTGCAATTTAATTTGGTTGCTTTAATTTTTTAATATATATAATCTTATATTTTTATCTTTCTTTGCATGTTTCATGAGATAGTAATAACTAATAAGTTGTTGATGAAAAGTTTTGATGAACTATTGTCGTTGGGCTATTAAAAACAAGATCATTTGATCTCTAGCTATTTTGACAAATAATTTATTAAAACTATTTTTGTAAAAGCTAAACTTAAAATAATATATTTATTAGTTTAATTGAGTTTGAAATTGACTTATTTTTGTAATTTAATTTGGTGGTTTTAACTTTTAAATATTTATAATCTTATATCTTTATTTATCTTTGCATGTTTTATGAGATAGTATGACAACATTAGAATTTATTATTTATGATACCACCTAAAGATCTAGCAACTTCAGGAATTTTTCCTAGGGTGGTCATTAATAAATTTAAATTATACAAAATCTAATAAAAATAGAACTTCCTATATTGACAAAATAAAAATGCGCAAATACAATTTACAAATTTTCTTATTTTGAAATCAAGCCTAATAGTCTCATTATCAATATTGCAAGCTATATCTCTTTCAAAATTTTAGTTAAAATAAACTTTTTCTTGGGTCTTTTCTTTTTGTTTGTAAAGACCTAATACATAGTTAAGGGGACCAAAGTATAAGAACAAAATTTGGTTACAAACTTAGTTGTAGCCTAAGGCTACAACTCTCAAGAAACAAATTAACATGGTTTCATATTTTGAAAATCTAACCATTAAATTGCATGTTTTTTTATGTTCCTAAAACACATATCAGATTTCATGTCAATTAGATATTATTTACTATTCAATTCATAAACATATTTTTTATCTATAATTTTAGACTACAAAAGTTAGAATTTAAACATTTGATTGATGACATAACTATTGATCTTTGATCTTCTTCAAATTTTGCAATTATGAAAGATATAAGAAAAAAATGTAATCTAATAGTGAATTTGTCAAAATTCACATCCAATAAAAAAAATTTTAAGTGGAGTTGTAATCTAAGTTTCCAAGACTACAATAAATTTTTATGCCAAACTTTGTTCCAAGTTTAATTATGATAGGCTTAAAAAATTTAGGGTTGTCACAAAATTTTATTTAAGGATTAAAAAAATCTTAAAATTTTTAAATAATAATTATTTTTTTCCAAATTAGGGTGGTCCTGTGAAGCCACCCCCTAAAAGTAGGTTGTTTTGAAGCTTTGACCAGATACTTCCTTTTACTATTGAAGACAAGATCATTTGATCTCTAGGTATTTTGGCAAGTAATTTTTTTTTTTAGATATTGTGTAAAAGCTAAATTTAGCTCTAGATAATTCTTATACACACCAAATTTAGCTCCATATATATATATATATATATATATATATATAAGTGTTAATAGCACTAGTTTCTCTTATTGGTATGTAGCTTTTGGAGTGCTTGGTACCCCCAAATGATGTTTTCATGAGTTAGCAGTCATGATAAACTTGAGGTAAAGAAGATTGATAAATTGTTATGGATTTTCTTATATGAAGGAATGATAAAAAGGTGTGTTAGAGGCTTAGTGCTAAAGTGTTTTAAGAATTAATTTTTTTAAAAAGAAATTGTTAGGTATGTTTTTATTTGCATCTATGCATATACATAGAATTACAAACTAGTTAAGATTTAACAAAATCATGATATCATGTGTTAGGATTCCTATAAATAAAAACACCCTATACAAAAAAAGAAATAATAAATAAATAACGGAGAACCTTGATGAAATTAATGGCCTGTTTGGGAGTTAAAAAAAGGAGGGGGAGTAGAGTAGAGGGAGGGAGAGTAGTTCAATTACCTTGTTTGAGAGTTTTTTAAGGGAGGAGGGGGAGGAGTTTGGAGGGGTTTGGAGGGGCACCCCTCATTTTTAATTCCCCCAAATTGGAGAGATTTGGAGGGAGAGTGGAGAATAAAAATACTTGACCAAATGAATTACCAAATTTACCCTTATTATATTAACAAAATTACAAATGAAAAGACTAATTACTCCCCTCCCCCTTACTTAATTTTAAAAACATCCAAACAAGGTGGAGGATAGCCATTCTCCTCTACTCTCCTTCCCACTACTCTCCTCCCCTCTACTCCCCTCTACTCTCCTCCCTCTCTAAACTTCCAAACATGCCATAAAGCTCAAACAGCAAGACTCGAACAATCTTGAATTTCCACTCGATCTTCAATTACACATACACATCTCTCCCTTCTTGTTGGCTATGTTCTCTAATATCTCTCTTGCCCGTTCCTTTTTTTTTTTTTTTGGTGATAATTTTAATTCATGGTGTCTGCTTTTGATGATCAGACCAAGATATCAATCAGTTTTTTGTATAGCCGAGGATTGAACTCTAGATTTCTTATATAACCATCAGAAACTTTACCAGTTGAACTAATTAGAACCCACTTTCTTGCTCATTCTTGTATCTCTTGTCTGGCCTATATATTATTGGAATAAAACATCTTGGTGTTTACTCTTTAAAAGTTTTTCAAAATATATAGTAAGGAAAATGTTAAGATCATAACTTTTGCCACAACTGGCTCATGTAACAAGTTGTGAGTGGTGGAGTTGTGAACCCACCACTTTTATCCCATTATTCATGACTTGTCATGTGAGTAAATTGTGACAAAAATTATGATCCTAGCATTACTCATATAGTAAACTATTAAAATTAAAATTAAGAATGAAAATCTGATAAGTGTTAAATTAATCAAAACGTTTTTCCCCCTTTCTTTAGCTTTTTCTTAATTTTGTGTATCTCATTCTTAAATTTAGTTCTAACCTGTAATTATTTTATATAAAAAACTATTAACTATATTGAAAAATTTTAAACTCAAACTCATGTAAAAAAAGTCAAAGCAATAAATTTTCTTCTATTGACATGTGAATTAAGAAAAAAAAACAATATTCACACCCCAACAACAAGAAATTGGTGTTTCCCTGTTCAAAATTTTCTAATCAAAAGGAAAAAAGAAATTAAAAAACTGATCTTGAGTCTTGACCACGTGTCTAAATTGTATTTATTCGATTAAAGAAAAAAAAAAAAAGAAGAGAAAATAACTCTAACACTACGTCATTGACTTCTTTTTAAGTAAAATAATTGGTAGAGCATCTCATTAAAAACTAAAATAATAGCAACAAGTAAATATAATAGAAATAAAATTTGCTAACAATTTCTAAGCTCACATGAGCTTAGTAATTAAAATAAATTAAATATTCATAGCCACCACCCAATTTTTTTTTTTAATTTTTAAATGCCCCCACTTGTGTTCATGGCCACTCTTTAAATGATGAATTAAAAAGATAACGTGGCACAAAATCCACCGTATATTTCACTCAATCTCCAAAATCGTGGCCACTCTCCAAGAACATAGAACGAGGAATTAATTATTAATTATACTATTTATTTTTATATTTTTATATTTTTTAGGTAAAAATGCAAAACTGACCCTTTAACTTTCAACGTTTTTCATTTCAGTCCTCTAACTTTAAGTTTTGTCATTTCAGTCCTCTAACTTTCAATTTTTGTCAATCCAGACTTCTGTTAAAACTCAGTTAAGATTACCTTTAAATTCATTGAAAAATGACCATTTTACCCTTCTTTTTAAAAAAAAAAAAAATCAATTCAGAATTAAAAGAAAAAAAAATGTAAAAAAAAAAAAAAATGAAGGCCAAGGCCAGCAACCGCACTCAAATCAGCCACAACACGAACACAAATACAAACCCAGCAACACCAAATCTGAAAAATCTTCTCCACCGTCGACCCAGTTCCGTTCATCCATCATCCTCCTCACCCATTCCGTGCTGCCTTTCTCTCAGCTTCAGCAACAAAACCCATTTCTCTGGACTGCACTCATTCATGGTTACGCTACCCAAGGACCCTTTTCGGAGTAAGTTGTGTTGTATAATCGTGTGAGAAGTGAAGGTATTGGGCCTGTGTCTTTTACATTTTCAGCGCTCTTTAAAGCTTGTGGTGCTGTTCTGGATGTGGGTTTGAGGCGTCAGGTTCATGCCCAGACAATTTTGATTGGCGGGTTTGCTTCTGATTTGTATGTTGGTAATACTATGATTGATATGTATGTTAAATTCGGGTTTGGTGTTGCGGGGTTTGTATCTGTGTTCGTGTTGTGGCTTATTCGGGGTGGGGTTGCTAGCCTTGGCCTTCATTTTTTTTTTACAAATTTTTTTTTTTTCTTTAAATCCGGAATTTTTTTTTTTAAAGAAGGGTAAAACGGTTATTTATTAGTGAGTTTAACAATAATCTTAATTGATTTCTAACAGAAACCTGGATTGACAAAAATTGAAAGTTAGAGGACTGAAATGACAAGACTTAAAGTTAGAGGACTGAAATGAAAAATGTTAAAAGTTAAAGGGTCAGTTTTGCATTTTTGCCTATTTTTTATTTATAATTGAATGCCACGTTGCACGTGTAATAATTGTGTGTGCTGCGCTGGTGTACCTGAATAGGACGCACGTGTGATGAGCAATGCTGAGCGTGTGACACGGACATTGGCTGTGGGACCACCAGACAAGGAACCCCCATCTTTAGTGGGCCCTACTAGCCAGCAAGATGATGCATCAGCTTGGGCCCCACCTTTTTTTTGCGTTTATGAGACTGTGGGTCCCTGGCCTACTCAGCTCCAAATATGGGATTTGAATTTTTTTTATTTTTTTCCTAATTTTTTATTCCCAATTGGTCCTTGTGGGGCCTACTGTTTTGGGCCTCTGGGGCCCATTGAAAACAATGGCTGAGGGTGGTCCAGCAAGAGAGAGATCTTGAAGTTTTTGTTTTTGAGTGTGACCCATTCCTGAAGTTGACCTATTTGTCCTTGTGTTCGTTTGTATTTTGCAACTTTTGTTTGTGGTGATATTGTGATTTTGATGATTATGTAAGGGCAATGGAGACAAACCAAAAATATCTTTGTGTCTACTGTGTGTGTGAGTGAGAGTTTGTGTGTTTTTTCCACATGTACCCCAGAGGTTTAGGCAAAACTCAGTTATTGGCCATAATGTTTTTTCTATTTCGATTATCGATGCAAATGTTTTCTTGCTTCATATTTTCGGGTACTCTTTTTTTTTTTTTTTTTGGAAGTTGTCACTTGTCATAAACTCATGAACAGAATCCCCCACTAATAATCTCTTTATAGGAAATCTAAGCACGTGTTACTACTATGAGTTGGGGCCTCCACAAGTATTACTCCCATGTGATGTGACCCGCAATTGAAACTTCCATGATGTTTCCTAGTTAATTTTGTTTTTAATATTGGAAAATGCTAACGAATGCCTTAGGGCATTGGTTAACAATCCATGTAAAGAAAGTTTTTATGGAAAAATGAAATAAATCAATTAATGTTTTGACAGCTTTTTTCATTTCCAATAAAAGTGCTGTTAAAACTTTCTTAAGATGGATTGTTAACTAATGCCCTAAGGGCATTCGTTAGCGTGACCCTTTAATATTTTAAGTCCGGTTAATGTATGTCTTAGAACATATATTAATTATTTATTTAAAAAAATTTTTTATGAAAAATTAAAAAAATTATAAACAAATTAATTATTTTTTTTATTTTTCATTAAATTTTTTTAAAATGGTTTATTTACGTGAGTAAAACTCTTATTTTTATATTTTTCATGAAAGTAGTATCGAAACTTTTTATAAATGACCTATTAATACATGATCTAAGGGCATTTGTTAATCAAACTCTTTTTCATATTATCAATTTATCATTTGATAAAAGAAGCACTAGGGTGTTCATTTAAAAAAATAATGTTGGTATCTTGAGTAATGTCCAATATAAACGTTTTTACATCATCTTTTGTTTTATGAATAATATTCAATATAAACATTTTTTTTTCCTAATCTTTTGTTTAATAAAATTTTCTCTTCCTGATTCGAATTTTTTTTGGTGATAGTTGTGATTGTTTAGCAGGTCAACATATATCACACATATTTCCTTTAAAATGTGATATTGAGATTTTTTTTTTTTTTTTTAGAAGACGATATTGAAAATTTGATTACAAGTGAATATGAGAGTATGTCTGACTAACTTATATTTTAATCGTTTATTTGTTTTTTTTTTTTTCATTTGTTTCAACTCATTTTCTACCTCACATTTAAGCATATAAAAGCTATCAAAACTTTTTTTTCTTTTTTTTTTGAGAAACAAAAGCTATCAAAACCTAAACATACCAAACAAATACCAACCTTAACATATACCAAACAAGGTTGGTATTATAACAAAAAAGAAAAAAGAAAAAAAGAAAAAACTAGCATCTATCTTTCTAAAAAAAAAAGAAAAGAAACTACCATCTAGGTTTAGGTTAAACATGCCTAAGAAGGAGAAAGATTCCAAGATTCCATAATTTATTTTTCCTTTGCAATTAAAGAAGTTTTGAGTCCTTTAATCAAGATCGAATCTTGTTAAAGAAAAAGGTTTCATCATCTTCTACAAACAAAAACCCATACCTTGAACTAGGAATTGAACGTACGGAAAGTATTTAATTCCTAGACTTGACTGTTACACATAAATCTATATAGGGGTATCAACATATAGGGGGAAGTGTCCTACTATTAATTACAAGAGTCTAGGTGAAGAGAACCCAATGAACGTTATGACAATAAAAATAAAAATAACAAAGTTAATGGGTGTACTAGAAATACCCAACAACAAAGGGGACCAAGTTATAAAAAAGTAACCCCCAAAAAAGAGAAAAAGAAGACAAAAACAAATACCTTTTTAAAAGAGGTGCATGTACTGCAGCCAATAGATTCAATCCCACGGGATACCAAAACAGCCAGTGGTCTTATACACCATTCTAATAATGCCCACGAGGCTATAATTTTTAGCAATAACTTTTTTTCTGCTACATTATGAACCACAAATTGAATCTATTTCCAGCTAATCAAGTCATAATATAAGGTTTTAATTGGTGCAGACCACCAATCTAGAGTGGTCCTTTGAAGCACTAGATTGTACCAAGTCAAGACAACAAAGTCTTTATATACATGCTCATTTTGCGTATCACTCTCCTCTTCCCTTCAAATTCACATACTCATTTCCTCTCTGCAAATAACACACTAGCTAAGCCAATTCTAGCAAAGAGTTTCTGCATTTTCCTCTATAGCTTGTTTTCACTATGAGATCGGGCATGTTTCATTATGGTGGGCGTGAGGATTATTACAACGAGCCTCACTTCCTTGAAGCTTGTTCTCTTTGCAGGAAACCACTTGCTTCAAACAGTGACATCTTCATGTACAGGTTAGCTAATTTCTCATGCAATATTATTGTTAATCTTCAATACCCAGATGTGGATTTTGTTCAATAACACTTTATTGTAGCTTAAAGTTATTGCCTTTACAATACTGTGATGTGTTAGATTCTGATGGGTGTATTGGGTTGTGGTTAAATTTTGCAGAGGGAACACACCGTTCTGTAGCAAAGAGTGCAGGCAAGAACAGATAGAGATTGATGAATCCAAAGAGAAAAGCTTGAAACTTTCTTCTTCATCTTCTTCTGCTTCTTCTTCTTCTTCTTCCACTAGAGCTATAAGAAAGTCAGACCCCAACAAGAACTCTACACCAAACAAGGCCGTAAGAACGGGTACAGTTGCAGTGGCCTAAGCTAAGACTTAGTCTACATCAAGCAGAAAGAATAGTGATCTAAATCTTTCTGTTTTTAGAAAGAAAAAACTTCCACTTGAAAATTAATAGAGGAAGAAGTTGAAACTAAAAGGGGTTGAGTAATATTGTAAAGGAATATTGGTGGGCTTAAAAGTTTGTGACAAAAAAAATGAAGAAACATCAGAAAATTTTGTTCTTAATTTTTTTTTTGGTATTTACTTTTGTGTTATTCCTTCTTGGATGTTTGTATAAGGAACAACTATTATGGAAGAGTGTCCTCTGGGGACAGAGTGGTTTCTGTAATTTGTGTAATGAGATATCTGTCTACAGTTTTCTCTCTTTTGCAAAAATATGAGGCAGTGAAAATTATCGAAGAGACTTTTTGTGTGACTGTAATTTTGTATTTTTTCCCAATTTAAATTCTTTCTTCTTTTTTTTTTTTTTTTTTGCCCAAATTAAAGGCCAAAAGACTCAAAAGTGCTTAGCAAGAAAAGGTAAAAAAAGTGTCAAAGAGAAATTAGATTTTAGTTAGGCCATTCCAAACATGAAGGATTTGCATTAATCAATCGAGCTCCCACTTCACGCTACGTTAGTCCTCTTCTTTATTTACTCACGTGCTTGTTTAGCTTCAATTACCAATTACCGATAAAAGGAATAAGACCTTAAGGAGTGAAAAATCATTAAAGTTCTGTATAGGGGATTTACTATAATTGTTTAGGGTCACTGGCTAGATGGAAAAATTGGGGTGATGATTCATGTCATGGGGTGATAATTTTGAATCTGAAAAGCCAAATTAGGGTAGGTGTAACTTAGTCCTTAAGGGGACATGATGATCTCAACTTTTTTTTTTTAGCCAAATTAGGGTAGGTGTAACTTAGGCCCTAAGGGGACATGATGATCTAAACATTTGATCCTGAAACCATGTTCTCGAACACGGTTTTGGACGATAAATCATATTGTCAATACCTTGCTCATTGATTAAGAGTTTTATAACTTAATTAGCACTTCTTAATATTTCTAATTAGTAGAATGTTTAGTGTTTTAATCTCTCATTGCATCAAAAACTTATGTATATTTATTGAGTCAAGTTTAAACTAAGGTTTGGGCTTGAAATCAACCAAGCTAGATTTAAGACAATTGTATAAGTTTGTATATAAATTTATAAGATGTGAAATTGTTATTTGTAATTAAGTGATAATAAGATTCTCAAAAAAAAAAAAAAAGTGATAATAAAATCATTATAATTGTATATCACTTATAACAATTCAGGATTGAGGAATTAATTTTCTAAGTTCATAAACAAAAATCATCATGGCTAATTATTTTCAATATTAACTATAATCTATTTATTAAGAATTAGCATAAATTTGTAAGGGGGGAAAAAGTCATACTACCATTAAGTTAATCAAAGCTTGAATCTTTAGCATAGATTAGTGACATTGTTTCAGTCCAAAGAAAAAAAAAAAGAAGTTTAGTGATGAGGTCAAACTCGACTCATATTTAAATAAAAAATAAATGAACCAAATCTTAACCTTTTAATATTTTATTTGACTTGGCTCATTTACAATTCTAGTATAGCAAAATATATCGGTTGCCTGTCCTTTAATTCATTGTGATATTCAAACTAGTTTGAGAGATAACGTTGTACTAGGCTTTGTAAAATTACTTATTAAAAAAGGATATAGGCTTTGTACAAGTCAAAGACAGCAATTGAGTGAACAAATGACTTGCTACATGAGAAGAAAGTTTGAGCTTGATTGAAGCCAGCTAGGTTTGTATTCTTTGTGGCATATATTTGTCCATTAAGGGCGAATTTTGTCCTAGAGTTACCAAGAAGGACAAAAATTGAATTTTCGAAGCAGAAAACTAAAGAAGATGAAATGGATAACAAGTAAGAGAAACACTGTAATAGTAGGGTATGGTTGCCACTGACAATGGTGCTTAGAAGAGGAAGAAACTGTATGATAATGTTTTCGATTATAAGCTAAAGTGAAAGTAGATTATGGATGAAAGTGAAGAGCAAAAGGAGTTCATAAAGGGCCCATTAGTCTTTGGATTTTCAAAGTAGGAAATGATGCAGATTGCAAAGTACTATAGAATTAAAATTTCCCCACGTTTTCTATTTTTGGTGTGTGTGTCAAAAATCTCAAGCTGTTTACATATTTCTCACTTCTCATGATAATAGTCCTTCCTGTTGTAATAGTTTGGTGGCTGACTTTAGGTTGTTGGTGGTGGCTAGACCCTGAAAAAATCAATATCAAGCTAGCGAACATGGGTGACCAACTTTGGAATCATCATAGTATATTTTTAGTAATGTTCAAACTTTTATATATGTATCTTGTTTTTTAATGAGATACCCAAATCTTATGTGCTCTGCTGCACTATGTTTAATATTTACTGTGTACTAACTTCTATACAATTAATAATACTTTAAAATGAGTTTTGAGTTGAATTTGTAATGTGTTTTTGTCTTAAAATTTTATTTTTTGAGGTGCAAGACACAAACTTTTAATAAGAGAAATTTGCTACATTAGCCTGATTACAAAAAGGAACTACATGTGGTGGAATATCCTTCATCTACACAAAGAAATCTGGGATTTATTGCATGTCAACCAGACTATAACAATTTTGTTATCTTCTCTCCTAGTATGAGAGTAACATAACTATGTGAAAGATTTAGAAAAAAAAAAAAAAAAAACTTTGCATCATCTCGTATGTGTGTTTGTGTTTGTGTCTAAAAAAAAAAAACCTTTAATTCTACTTAATTTGATTTTAAAGCCTTTATTTTTTGGGTCATGTTTTAAGCTAGAATTGAAGCTTTGAGCAATTGAACACCAATATAGTATAAGCTAAACCCATGTCCTATACTAGGGGACTGGTCTTTATTGAATCTCAAGCCCCTAACTAATCTCTAATTATCAACTGTGTATGATGGGGAGTACAATACAAGGAGAGCACTCAACACCCACTTTTTTCTATACTATATGTCCGTTTAGAAACAGTTTATCTAATTTTTTTGCTAAGAATATACTAAAATATATTTGTACCTTAAAAAAATTTGAAAATGTGAGAAAATACAGAAAAAAAAAAAGGTTTTAAAAAGTGTACATAAAAACTAAAAAAAAAAAGCTAAAAGGTAAGCTTATAATCTAATGCCAAACTGACACATAAAAAATGAGAGTTTCAGTGGTCTGTTTTGCATTTAGATGGTGATTTTGTAGAATGGGCTTATGTTAGAAGATTCAAAGATTGGAGACTTACGCAAGTGCAAGTAGTTAGGCCAATTGGATAAGTTGACTAATTTCTTTTAACAAAAAAAAATAGATTGCTTGATTTGGTTCCAAATGTGTTTAATTGGCAAAATGGAAAAAATATCTGAGAGTTTACATAAAATACATTTGCTCTACATATATATGCACCTGGACAGAGTCTTAACAGAAAATGAATAAACGCTGAAGGCAATTAATCTAACTCAATCTACCACCTAATAGCAGAATTAAGATCTAACCAACAAGTAAATGACAGCTGTACTTATAACTCGCACATGTCCATACGTGTGTCTATTAATCAAAACGCTGCCGACTCTGTTTGAGATCCGCTTATTTTGCTGAAACTGAAAACTTTTTGCTGAAAGTACTATATATAAAACTAAAAGTACTATAGATAAAGCTAAAAGTTAGCTGAAATAATACAGTGTGACCCATGAATAGTACCAAAAAGTGCAGTGAGACTCATAAATAGTAACAAAAATAAGTTGAATAGTAAAATAAGTTGACAAAAATAATTTTTGCTAAACACACTATTTCTTCATTAATCAAAACGCTGTCATTTTATCTGTTTCTTCAGCTGATCCCTTTCACAACAGTTTCAACGCTCCCCCGCTTAAGTCCTGAACACCTTCAGGTTCTATAACTTGAATTAAAGACCAAGACTTGGAAACCTTAGGAAAAAAAAATATCAATTAGTCCCAACCTGGTCACTAAAATCGTGTAAAGGCTGAAATTTCCCAAAGCTTTTTGTGAAGATCTCTGCCACTTGTGAATTATTAGCCAGTGGCGACGCCACTCAGAAGCCACGGTGTTCCTAAGAACACCCTGGCTTGAATTTTTTTTTTTATATAAAATAATTTAATTTTTTTTATTTGTTTACCCTTAGCAAAAAAAAAAAAAAAAATAGAAACACCCTCAAGCAATATCAAGAACACCTTAAAAAATTTTTTATGCCAAACAAATTTTGAACTAAAAGGCATGCAGAGGCAGGGATGTGTGCACACATGAGGTGTGTGCTAATGCACAGTAGAGTGTGTGCTAGATTCTTAATAGTTAGTAAAAAAAATGAATGAAGCAACTAAACACCAATAATTAATAATTTAATTAACTAATACATTATAAAAGGCAAACAAATTAAATTATGTTAGGCTAAACAATAATTAATAATTTAATAATTAATGAAACAACAATACAACAAATTATAGTTTATAAAAGACAAACAAATTTATGAAACAACTAAACAACAATAATTAATAATTTTATTAATATTTTAAATGAATTTATAGTTTATTGTACTGGTACCTTTATTCATTAATTTCTTTTCTTTTTATTTTTTTAATTTTTTTTTTCCTTTTGAGGTTTTTTGCTGTACAGAATGCAAATTTGTTTTGGTTTTAAGATTTTTTTTTTTTTTTTTTGAAGTATAAACTTCATGCTTGCCAAATTTTGAATTTCGGCCAGTATTTGCTGAAATGTCCCAAAACACTCGAAATAGACCGAAATGACTCAAAATTTTTTCAAAGTAAAATAGGAACACCCTGGACAAAATTCCTAGAGTTGCCACTGTTATTAACTACATGAAAAATTTTTGACAAACTCCCTCTTGTATCTTGTCTCTCACCAAATAACAATCCACCTTTATGTGTTTTGTCCTCACAATGTGCAAGGCTGCTTGACTATCACAAAACATCAAAGCAGGTTTTGAATGACTTAATTTTCAGGTCTTTAATCAATTGCAGTACCGGTGTAATTTCACAAGTCACACTAGCCATAGCTCTATACTCGGCTTCAACTGAGGATCTTGACACCACACCTTGTTTTATTGATCTCCATGAAACCAAAGCTTCTCCCAAGAAAACACTGTAACCTGTCAAAGATCTTATGGTATCAGGACATCCAGCCCAATCTGGATCACAAAATCTCTTAATCTACAAATCAAATTCACTAGGAAAGAAAATTCATTTTCCAGTTGAACCTATAATATATTGAAGCACTTTGTTAACTGCCAGCATATGAGGTTCCCTTTGTTGAGCAAGGAACTGACTTAACCTGTGAACAACATAGGTTATGTCTGGTCTTGTTAGAGTCGGATACAAAAATCTACCAATTAGCCTCCTATACTGACTTGGATCAGCTATAAGCTTTCCCTTCTTGTTTAGATAATCTGAGATTTTGTTCCATTGGAAGTTTGGATGGTTTTGAACCCAAACCATTATCATGTAGATAATGTGATTGTCTCACAACAAAGTCTAAGAACATTGTCCTAGGAAAGACACAATATTATTTGCTCAAAAATAGAGGAAAGACACAATATTAAAGAATAAAGGAATGGTAAAATAGAGAGAGACATGAATGGAATAATTTCCTAGAATTAAGACAATGAACTTGTTCATATAATCTAGACGAAGAGCTTGTTGGGTAAAATTTAGAATGCCTTTCACTGCGAGTTATTACACC
The DNA here is from genome assembly GCA_032878915.1 of Castanopsis chinensis. Taxonomy (NCBI): domain Eukaryota; kingdom Viridiplantae; phylum Streptophyta; class Magnoliopsida; order Fagales; family Fagaceae; genus Castanopsis; species Castanopsis chinensis. The sequence goes on from JAVQMG010000081.1 coordinate 410,033, forward strand.
CAAACACAAAGGAAAAGCGAGCAGTAGAGAAAAACCTGGCAATTTACTGCCAAATAAGCCAATGTTAGTTGGTATAATTCTACAATAAGAGAGTTATTTTTACCCCTTTTTTTAAATGATAGATGGAAATGGGATTATATTTTTAAAAGCCAGCTGGGTCTTGACTTTGAGAATCAAACAGCAAGAGCTTCATTGTTAGAGCATCATGTGAGAGAAACAATGACGATTGTTTACTACTATAGGAGTAATGCTTCATTTCTCACATAACAATGATTTGCACAAATACATTTAAGTTGTGATCTACCATTCATGTGAGAGAAAAGACTATAATTCTTGAAATATTGAATATTTTCTCACGATTTGAAGACCCATTCTTAAATTAAGGAAGTTCAAATTATATATTTCGAGTGTCAACTTGATGGAAAACATGAGGGCCCAAAAAAATACTAAGCAACTAAGAAAATAAAACAAGATTCGATGGGAATGCACTTTTAGGGCGTCTGCCTCTACCATATTAATTAAAATGAAGGGCTTGAAATAGAGCTTTTCTTATTTTAACCTACATATGTGACAAAAGATATTCCTACCTACGTATCCAACTCATTCACCTAAAGTGCACTAATTGAATAAAAAGTGCACTAAGCAATGCCTAATCTCATAATTTCCCTAAAACAAATATAGACACCAAAGCAAATAATAGCTGAGATGTAATTGCAAAAAAATCTACTCAACCCTTTAACTAGCTCCAGGGGTGGACTTAGAATTTCAAGCTATAGGGCCGAAGTATAAGAATAAAAAAAAATCCATATAGGTATCCATATAGTACTAACAAACTATCAACTAAGATCAATTAGGGCTATAAATGAACCAAGCTGATCATGAACAACTCAGGCTTGGCTCGATAAAAAGCTTATTTATGTTTGTTTGTTTATAAATAAGCTAAGCTTGAGCCTTAGTTTTGGGCTCGTTTAATAAACAAGCTGAGCCCAAGCAAAAAAAAATTGTTCATGAATAAGCTCGTGAGCTATTAGGCTTGATACACAACAATTCAAGCATAGATTCATTTGTAAGTTTATATGTGTTAGCTAAATGTATTCATTACACATATCTTAATAATGATATTGCCAATATGAGACTACTACCTATATTACCTAATTTTTTCCCTTCCTTTAAACTGATCAAGAACCACTTTAGACTATAGTTACATTTAAAAATAAATAAATAATAAAGTAGGCCACATATGATCCTTTTTTATCAATCATCTAAAATAAAGTTATGAAACATGTTAGTATTTTTTCATTCATAATAGTTACAAACAGTTATTCTTCTAGTCCTTCACCATCTAACGTGAATGTAAAAATTACATTTTAAACAATAACTGAAGCTGTAGACAAGGAATGATGAATGAATGAATTTAATTATGTAAATTATTAATTTGAATAATGGTTAATCATAAGTAGGACTAGATGCATGATAAAATGAGTATACTATTTTTTTTTTGTTAATTTTAGAGATTTAAGTATTTAAAAATGTAATTTTTTTTAGATCTCAAGCTCAAAAACTTGACATGAGCTCGAGTTTAAGCTTGATATTAAGTTTGAGCTTGGCTTGACTAATTAATCAAGCCAAGCCAAGCTTAAGGTTTTTCGCTTTCCCATGAGCTTAAACTCAAACACTATTTTTAGACTTGTCACAAGCTTAAGCTTTTAATTTTTCTTGACAAGACAAGCTTGAACATACACTACTTGACAAAACTCAACTCATTTACAGCCCTAAGATCAATACACAAAATCATTGTTTCTTAAAACATTAAGATGTAATCATTTACCAAAAAAAGACAAAATAATATTGTTTCTTATAAGCATTAACTGTTGCAAAAAAGAAAAAAATTATTTTCACAAACCAAAACTTACTTTCGCTACTTTAATATAACATTTGAAATGTCTAGTAGTAGTGTTTTTGGTATTTGGTGATCTAAATACTAATATTTACCATTTAGAACACCTAATACTAGTATTCTAATATTGAGCTGACTAAGATTTTTTATTTTAAAATTTTGTTTTTGTTAAGTTTTTGAGTTGGGTAGTTGTTAATTAGGTTAGGCTAATTAAAAGAGGGAGTCTAAGTTTTTGGAAGAGTGAGGCACAACTCTAAAAATTTAAAAATATATATATATATATATATATATCTTTTTTTTTCTTTGGGCTAGGGAGCCCAAAACTTTTTTTTTTCTTTGGGCTAGGAGGGCCTGGGCCCCCTCCCCCCTCCCCCCTTGGGTCCGCCCCTGTAGCTGTCTCTCTACATAGGTTAATAACCAAACCTCCCCCGAAATTCTATCACAATTCCAATGCATAACAAATCAACAATTTACTGATCCATTAAACAAATGACAGAGATTGAAGAGGAACATAGAGTTAAAATTTAGCAAATACATCATCCATATGATGTATGATTTAGCAAAATTCCACCCGTGAGTGAAACTAAGTAACTAACTAGGCTCTCAATATAAACCATAGCTTGTATTGGGATGAATGATCCTGGAAACTCTGGAAGTTGAAGATTCCTAATTTCTTTAGAACCAATGTTATACAAGACTATTGCTTGGCATGTCAATTCCTAACAAGGGTCCTAGTCCTACAACAAGTTGTTTGGTCCAAGAATCCTTAACCTCGTATTCACGCATTACCCATATATCAAAATATTTTTGTTATAGCGTCTGTTTGGATACCGTTTATTTTATTGACAACTGAAAACTTATTGCTAAAAACATTGTAGCAAAATATTTTTCAAAGCTGAAAACACTGTGTATAACACTTTCTGCATTTTTCTGTGGGTGGCTGGTCCATAAACAGTGCATGGGACTCGAGTTCCAAAATGCCAAACGCCTAATCCAAACGCATGCATAGTATCCTCCTGATAAACAACAAAAGCAAGGCATGCAATCATTGAATACAGAAAAAACTTTTCTCCTTTGCATACTTTTGTCCACGAAGTATCCTTAGTTTTGGAAATACCTCATGACTTATGTCAAAGGTTAGAATTATCTAACAAGCACAACTCTGCCCGAGTTTGTTTATGTGGCCGTTGTGAGAGAAACCGAGCCAATGATGAACACCATTGAAGTATATTGGCATAACAAGGAGAAAGCAACCTAACGTTTGAACGATGAGTAGTGGTGTCAATTACTTGGTTCCAGGAATCAGTATTTAAGAGTGAACATGAAAAAAATTGGGTGCTAGTGCTGGATACAGCCGAGTCCTATTATTGTGCAATAGGTAAAGAGGAATTCGGAATCCAAGATGCTCTAGGAATAGTTATTGGACATTTCAGTATCTATTACAATGTAAAAAGTGCTTCAATAGCTTTATTGAACACAAGCCTTATTTAGTATACTCTTTTTATTGGGTGAAAATGGGATTTTGCTCTTATTTTTTAAATATTTTACACAATGTCCCTGTTTTAAAACTATTAAACACTATGTTTTTGTTTTGAAACTCGATTTTTTTATAAGTGAAATTCGACATTAGCAATGTCGAGTTTTATGCATATTTTGCCACTTAATTTTTTTTTGAAAATTTAAGTGAAAACTCAACATTGCTAATGTCAAGTTTCACTTAAAAATAGACATATAACTTGATTTTGAGGATATCGAGTTTTATATAGAACTAGCTTATAACTCCATGCAAATGCATTGATATATTTAAAAGATACACAATAAGATGCATAGTATATAATTCTTACATATATAATTTAAATATTATTAATAGTCATTCTTATATTTTTTTTAACTCTTTAAAAAGTCTTGTAAGAATGTTATTAGGTAAAAAAATGTAAATTGTCCATTTTTAAATATTTTTATGTTCATTAATTCTAGATTTTTTAGTTTTTGTACACAATAACTCACTTAAATTAATATTTATGATATGGTCTCACATTTGATTCCAAAATTAAGAAATAAAACTCTCTCTAAAAATAAATAATTTAGGATACATGACGCAAAATTAGACTTTGATTGTAGAATTTAATTAGATTTTCTCTAAATTTTACCTATTAATATATATATATATATATATATATATGACTTTTAAATTTGAATTGTTTTTAGTTATACAAAAAAAAGGCTCATAAATATAAAATCATTCAAACTCTCTCTTCCTATAATTTTATATATAGCGTTAGATATATGATTATGTTTTTTATGATTTATTTATATTGAACTCCTCATTTTCTACACTAAATTAACTCATTTAGCACAAAAATTAAAAAAATTCAATTAGATGGGACATATATATATATATATATATATATGACTTATAAACTTGAATTGTTTTTAGTTCTATAAAAAAAAGACTCATAAATAAAAATCATTCAAAAATTATGTTTTTTTTTTTAAAATAGTTTACTTATATTGGACTCTTCGTTTTTTACACTAGATTAACTCATTTGACACAAAAATGAAAAAATTTAAATTATATAGGACACATGTCACAAAATTAAACTCTAATTGAAATCCAATTTTTATATTGAATTAACTCATTTGACACAAAAATTTAAAAACTTAGATTAGATGGGACAAGTGGCACAAAATTAGACACTAATTGAATTCCAATTTAAAATCTAATTGAATTTTCTCTCAGTTTTACCTATTATTATTATATATATATATATATATATATATATATATTTGATTTTGTTAAAATTGAGTTTCAAAAACAGGGATATTTTGCTAAATAGTTGCAAAATAAGGACATTGTGCTAGATATTTTAAAATATAAGAGCAAAAGCCCATTTTTTCCCCTTATTGGACTGGACATTGTTTTGTACATGGCCTTTATTGTTAAATATGGACTAAGGTGTATGTGGTTGTCGGTTTATGGGTTGTTAGATCTTATTGGGATGTCTTAAAATTGTTTAATTCTCGTAAAGTTACATCAAGTGTAATCAAGTTACACCTACTGCAACTTTAAGTAATATTACGTCACCCAATATTTTTTAATTAAATGTGAATTTTGATAAATCCACTGTTGGATTACATTATATTCATGTATTCTTTATGCTTACAAAATTTAAAGATAATAAAAAATCTACAGTCATGTTATCAATCAAATGTTTAAATTCAAGTTTTTGTAATTTAAAATAACGTATAAAAATTACATCCGATTGGCATGCATATTAAAAACATATAAAACATGTAATTTAATGGTTAGATTTTCAAAATATGAATTCAATAACAAATTATTGGGTTGTGTAACATTACTTAGAGTTACACTAAGTGTAACTTGAGCTTAACCCCCTTTTGTCTCTCTCTCTCTCTCTCTCTCTCTCTCTCTCTCTCTCTCTCTCTCTATATATATATATATATATATATATTGATGATGCGATGAAAATCAGTAAACTAGATGCTTCGGATTAGAAAGGACTACTGGTTGTCTTATTGGCCTGAAAAACAAAGAGCGGTGATCAAAGGTGACCGGGGTTGCCGGCCAATGACCTTCCGATGACAAAGTTAGTTTTCTCTCTATTATTTTGGAGTTCCAACTTTTTAGGAGATGTAAAAGCGTACCTTTGTTTGGTTTGAGTAAGTGTTGGTATAGTGTCTTAAGAGCAGTTATTAGGTTTGTAACCTCCCCCTAATTTGAGGAGATGTGTGGGTTTAAATATAACTTCCTCAACTACTTAGGAGTTATATTTTTTACGCGTAACGGTCACTGTAAGCTACATGTATTATACGGAGTTGTTGTATACACTCATGAATTTCCCAAGTGTCAAGGTCTCATCTAGAGTTCCTCGTCTAGAGGCCCTCAAGTCATGCATACCTCGTCCTGAGACCCTGAAGTCATGCGTACCTTGTCTTGAGGCCTTCATTTTATGGACGAAACTCTTGTGAACGCAGTAAATGGTTCCCTTGGACGACATTTCATGATGTTGACCTTTGGCCATGCAATCTTCGTCCAAGCACCTTACTTGTCCTGAACGATCTCTATGGACGAGATTGGAGTTGTATTTTATCATACCTTATCAGTTGCCCCCTTGTCCATGGGTTGTCTAGGAAGCACATCTACTAATGTCGTCCTTCGGACACGTGTCATTATGTCAGCTGCTATAGGTGCCACATGTCATGGTCTAATTGGTGACTGGTCATGTCAGCTTGTTTTTCAAGGGACGTGCCATTTGTCACATTTTGGTGGGTTGCGTCGCTTTGTGTACTAGGGTTCAGTGCCTAAAAATAGTAGAATTCCTTCGCTACCCTCCTTATTTTTGAAATTTTCTTCTTTGACATCTTTCATTTTAGGGCCTCGTCTAGAAGTTTCTTGCGTCCATAGTCTCCCCTCGTCTAGATCCAGGTATTTTCTCCATCTTTGTCCTCAGGTTTTAAGTTTTCTTAAAGAATGTCTGAGGTAGTCCTTTCCTCGTCTAGCGATAGTGTTGTCAGAGCCATAGACGAGTACCAAGACCCAAGTAGTTTTAGTGGTTCTAGTGATAGCAGTGCTAGTAGCAGTCATGGTAGTAGTGATGGAAATACCATAGACGAGTATACGTCTGGTGTCCTGGGATTCCTTTAGAGGTATTTCAGGAAGAGCTTAGGACGAGGGCTAAGTCTGGTTCTAGGGCTGGCATAAGCGCTCCTTCGTCTTTTGCTCAAGACAAGGAGGAGGTAGTCTATAGTTGTGCCATTTGGGTTGGTTCTAAGACAGAGGAGAGAAAGTTAGGTCTTCTTAAGACTTGGTACCAAATTCTTGAAAGTTTAAATTGTAGGATACCTGTGCGTGACGAGTGGTGTTGTCAATTCCATTTTGGCGTTAGCATTTACGAGGCTTACCTCTTGGGGGGTTTGAGGTTGCCCCTTATTGCCTTCGCCATGGAGTTGCTTTCCAGATTAGGTTTAGACATATGCTAGTTCAACCCCAATGCATGAAGGCTAATAGTTGCCATGCAAGTTTTGTGGAGGGAGGTGTTTGAGGGGAATCATCCTCTTACCGTGGACGAGTTCCTCTTTTGCTATAAGCCTTTTGAAATTAACCAATCCCTTGGTTTCTATCAGTTTACAACCAAAGGGAAAGATTATAGGTTAAGAAAGTCCTTGGTCACCTCAGATAGAAAGTGGAGGACGGAGTTTTTCTTCGTCTCTGGTTTCTAGCTAGACGCCCTATTGAGGTTGACAATGATCCATTCCCTCCCTACACAGGAGAGATAAGGAACCTTCGTCCTGAAGGTATGTCTATGCTTGGTATTACATTTGTTAGATTCGTTTTTTATTATGATCGTCTAACGTATTTTTTGTTTTGTTTTTTTTTTGAAAAAGGTGTTAGACGACCTCACTTGGATAGGTTCCACTTGGAACGAGTTCAAAATGCGCGTCTTTACACTAACAGGACTTTTTATTTTTTGGTCAGTCTACGGCATCTTGCTACATGGGTATTAGGTCCAGAGCCGTCTGCTGAAGCTATTGCCCACGAACTCACTGTTCGAAGACGTAAGTTCTCCTTTTTTCCTCTTTTTTTTTTTTTTTTTTACTGACGTCTTTGCTTATAGGAATGGCGACAATGAAGGAGAATAAGGGTAAAGAAGTGGCAGACGAGGAAACTGGGCAGGGGGTGCAATCCCAGCCTTGTCTGTCCACTGGTGACAAAAGAAAGAGCCTTTCATTAGGCGTAGATTTGGAAAATCTCCCAAGTAGGCGCAAGGAGAAAAAGACTAGGCATAGGTCGTTCAAGCCTCAGGACATCCAAACTAAGGATGACCAACCTAGTCCTTTCCTCGTCCCTTCCAGCCATTCTGTTCAAATCCTGGACGTTGATCCAGAACCAAAGGATCCTCCGTCTTTACAAATCCTGTCTAGAGTCGATGTCCCAGTCTCCTCTCAACCTTCTTATCAGGTGCCTCAAAATCTTCTTGAAAATGAGGATTTGGTTAGGAGAAGTTTGAGAGGGTTGTGACAGATGAAGACGTGACGGCATGCTACAATATGTCGTTGAAGGATTTTGAGCACTCTAGTGTTTATGATCTTTTTAAGGTATGTAATTTTTATATATGTTTATCTCATCATGCTATTAGCACTTATGTATGTATCATAATAAAATTTCAATTTATGTAGGCAATGTCTAAGTTCATTGCTGCGTCTAGGCAGGCCACTAAACTAGACAAGACGAGGATTCTATTAGAGAGGACAGTCAAGAAGGGAAAGGACGAGTCCAAAAGATGGGCTGAAGTGGCAGCCAAGGCTAAGGACGATGCAAAAAAACTGCAAAACCATGTCGATGAGTTGGAAGCTGAAGTCCAAGAGAAGAATGCTCGTCTTGATCTCCTTCAAAAGAAGAATGACAAGTTGAGCGCCCTCCTCGAAAAAGCTAAAGGAGACGTCGTCCCAGAGTTTAAGGCATCCAAAGAATTTACTAATTCAATGGACGCCAACTACGCAGCTGGCTTTAAAGACTTTAGGATGGACGCCAGGATAAATTTCCTGAGATGGACTTTAGCACTATCAAACTTAACCTTGGTGGGGCTTCTACAAGCTCCCTCGTCCAAACAAGCTCAGAGGATATCAACGTGGAGGACGACCACCTCAGGACGAACCCAATGCCAACACCCCTCCTGTTTAAAATGAATTTCTCATTTGTTTAAATGTTATTTACTTTTCCTTTTTTCTTATTCTTTTTTTTATATTGAAATGTATTTGAGTATAATTATCTTGTCTAGAGTGTTCTGGACGAGTTTATTAATAATTGCCTTTTGAGGCTTACTTTGTAAGGGTTTTTAGACGATGGTCGTCTACTAGTTTCTAAACCTCAATGAATGTTTATTTTTATTCATTATTTGTTGTATGGACGTGTTTGCCCTCTTTTTCACTGCTGTTATTGAAATTTGTGTATTTTTCAAGTATTAGAGGGTCGTCCTTAAACTTTTCTTATGGATGATGTAATTAGTTCGTCCACGTGCTTTTCTATGGACAATGCTTAAGGTGCATCCATTCGTTCATTCCTCATTTCATTCATTTGTCATTCAATTTTTTTTTTTTTTGTGTGGACGACCTATTTATACGAACTTTTCAAGATAGCAATGACAAGTCTTGTCAGACATTTGCCTCGTCCATAGGCTTAGCTTTTGCCTTTTATCAAAGATGTTTCTAGTGTTTGACTCGTCCTAAAACACCTGGATGTCTTGGCCAGATGCTCGTCCATGGACTTGTGCTTTACTATAAAGCTTTTTGTGCTTTAGCTTATTTTTTACTTTATCCTCGTCTTGAGGAAAGCTTATGAACGTTACATCCCTGCGTCTAGAGATTTTCATTCGTCTTAGGGTTTTGCCCCTCTTGTGGGTATTATCATGGGAGTTAGATTTTATGCATAAAATACATTGAAAATCTAAACCATATCATTATATAAATATTGTTCACAAATATAGCACATGCTTAGAAGCTAGTGCTTTATGAAAGTACTTAGGAAAATCCTTAAAATACATAATCTCGTCATTCACAAACTTGTCTGTAGACGATGCAAAAGTTTAAGAACTAGTTCACTTTTATTCTTAGTACACACCCTACACTATAGTAGTAATAAAAAACACAACAGTATTAGTAAACACCACAGTTGTGACCTCATCCATGTCTGTTACCTCATCTGTTACCTCGTCCAAGCTCATTATTAGAAGTACCTCCTCAAATGTTCCACATTCCATGGATGCTATAATTTTCGTCCGTCTAGAGCTTCCAAGTAATACGCCACTGCCTTTTATAGTTGATTACACTATACGGTCATTTCCAATTGGGTCCCAATTTTCCATGAGCGGGGTTCTTAGTTGCCAAGGATACTATTTTGAGAACAAGGTCCCCTTCATTGTAGTGCTTAGGTTTCACCATGGCATCATGCTGCCTAGCCATAAGATTCTCGTATCTTACTGTTCTTTGCTCCGCATTCATCCTTACCTCATCAATGAGATCGAGGTCAAGACGAAGCAGTTCTCCATTTTCTTTCTCTTGATACTTCATCCCTCAATGGTTAGCCATATGTACTTCTGCAGGTATGATCATTTCACTTCCGTAGGCTAACTTGAAGGGGGTTTCTTCTGTCGGGGTTCTTACAGTCGTCCTGTAGGCCCAAAAAACGCCTGATAACTCATCTAGCCATATCCCCTTTGCCCTTTCGATCCGAGTCTTGATAATTTTCAGCAAGGATAAGTTTTCTACCTCTGCTTGTCCATTTGCCTGTGGGTGGGAGGGTGAGGAATAATGATTCTTGATTTCAAAATGTTCACAAAAGTCCCTGAATGGTGTGTTGTTAAACTGTCGTCCGTTGTCAGATACGAGCACCCTCAGTACTCTGAACCTACATAGAATATTCTTCCAAATAAAATTCTTAACGTTTTGCTGAGTAATTTTTGCAAGGAGTTCGACCTCTACCCACTTGGTAAAGTAGTCAATCCCTACTACCAAAATTTTCATTTGTCTGGTTCTCGGGGGGAAAGGACCTAGGATATCTAGTCCCCATTGTGCAAAGGGTCATAGGGCCATCATTGGGGTCTGGTACTCTGAGGGCTGCTTAGGGATGTTGCTATAGCGTTGACACTGGTCGCACACCTTGACATAAGCCTTAGCATTTGCTTGAATCGTAGGCCAGTAGTAGCCTGCATGAATGATTTTATGGATTAGCGATCTTACCCCTGAGTGATTCCCATATGCTCCTTCATGAACCTCCCTCAAAACATAATTGGATTCGTCTGGAGCTAGACACCTTAGGTAGGGCTGAGAAAAGCCTTGCTTGTATAGCACTTCGTTTATAAGGATATACTTGGCAGCCTTGACCCTCAGCTTTCTAGCTTCGTTCTTGTCTTTTGGAAGTCTTCCATCCATGAGATAAATTATTATTGGACTCATCCAATTTTCTTTCCCTCCAATTTGCTGTATTTTTGGGAGGTCTATGCTCAGCATGTATTGGACTTTGCCATACTTGTCCATAACTCCTCCTGCCGAAGCTGCTCTTGCCAAGGCATCTGCTTCCATATTCTCCTCCCTCGGGAGTTGAACAAAACTTACTTCTGAAAATTTTTGTACAAGTTGCCTCACTTTGTTGAGATACTGCTTCATCCGATCTTCCTTGGCATCGCACATTCCATTCACTTGATTGATAACTAGCTGAGAATCTCCTCTGACTATTATTGACTCCGCTCCTAAGGACTTAGCCAATTCCAGCCCTTTGAGTAAGGTTTCATATTCAGTCTCGTTGTTGGTAGTTTGGTACTGTAGACGGGCTGCGTACTCCAACTTGTCACCCTCTGAGGACTTGAGTATGACTTCAATCCCTCCTGCATATAATGGGGACGACCCGTCTATATTGATAACCCACCTTCTTATTCCTTCGTCTTTGTCCAGCTCGTCTTAGCTTGGAGTGAACTCCCCAATGAAGTCCGCCAGTGCCTGCGCCTTTATCGTATTCATTGGCTAGTATTTGATATCAAACTCGCTGAGCTCCACTGCCCATTGGATTAGCCGTCCTGCGGCTTTCAACTTGTTCATTGCTTTCTTTAGCGGATGGCCTGTTAGGACAATGATAACATGAGCTTGAAAATAGTGTCTTAGCTTCCTAGAAGCTGTGACCAAGGCGAAGGCCAACTTCTCCATCATCGGGTATCGTCCTTTCGCTCCTCTAAGTGCTCAGCTCGTATAGTATACTGGTTTTGAATCCGTCCTTCTTCTCTGAACAACGCTGAGCTTACAGCGTGCGGGGACGCCGCCAAATACAAATACAGCTCTTCACCAGGTACATATGGACTTAGTAACGGTGTCGTTGTGAGGTAAGTCTTCAATTCTTGAGAAGCCCTCTAACACTCATTCGTCCACTCAAACGCCTTCCTAGGGACTTTAAAGAATGACAAACACTTGTCAGTAGCTTCTGAAACAAACTTGTTGAGGGCGGCAACTCGTCCGGCAAGAGACTGGACTTCTTTGATGTTCTTTGGCGGTTCCATGTTAAGTATTGCCTAGAGTTTGTTTGTGTGAAAAGAGAGGAATTAAGTGTTTCTTGGGTTATACTACTCTGCTTTGTGCAGTGCTTGTGTTTGTGCTTATGCACTATTGAGTTGTGAAGTGAAATGGGTGCTTTAGATGGCTTTGACAGGAGGTATGTGGGTTTAGCTTGCTAGAGTTTTCTTTTTGTTTTGTTTATTGGGGTTCTCTCTCTCTTTTTATTTGATCTGTGGAGACTGGAGGCTGAGAAGGTCTAAGGCATACAGACATTTCGCCTTGTTTAAATAAAAAAGTCCAACTCGAGACCCGACCCGAGACCTTAAAAACCGACCTAATTACAAACCCGTTTTTCAGATCGAGTCGGGTTTCATACAGTCAAACCCAATTTTCTATCAGGTCAGGTTTTGGGTCATAGCGAACCTGAACCGACCCAACCCAAACTCACTCGTATTAATTGGTACTTAGCAAGATATGCAAAATGAGTTTTTGAAGAAATTTAGCCTATGAATTGGAAAATTTTTCTTTAAAAACTCAGTTTGCATCTCTTGCCAAGTACCAATTGACCTAGGTCTCAAAGAATTAAGCCAAGTTTTTTCCTTTTCTTTTAGAGAAAAAGGAAACAACTTCAACCTAATGGTCTCTTCATTGCATGATTTGTCATGGAAGGTAGCACTTACTTCCTCAAATTCCTCAAAGTGTAGGTAAAGATTTTCAGAATCTAAGCCATGAAATTTAGGAAGTAATGAAATTATATCGGGCTTAAAATTAAAATTATTTGCAGTAGTTGGAAAAATGATGCATGATGGTGCACTACTCCTAGTAGGTTGCAAATAATCCCTGAGAGTTCTAATGGGTTGGTGATCATGGAAGTTTTCATTATTTAGATTAATCTCATCACCATGGTTACTCTCTAAGTCCGCCATGATATCAAGTGTATGAGAATGTTAGAAAGAATCAGATAAATTGTCAAACAAATTATTGGCCTCAATTCTAACCAAGCAATTATCACTATCACGACACCAAATACGCATGCAATAGTAAAGCAAGAAAGAAGAAAAAGAAAATAAAACTAATATCTAGAACAATAAAAAGATGTAAAAAAAAAAAAAAAAAAAAAAAAAAAAAAAAAAAAACCTCTAAAAGAAAATTAAACTACTTAAAAAGAAAAGAGTTGGAGAGATATTACCAAATATGTGAAGAAATTTAATGCCGAAAGCCTCCCTAAATGAAGTGGAACACTTCTCCAATCGCCTAATCCCCAACAATGGCGCCAAAAACTTGTTGCGACTTAAATAATGCTCTCAAGTGCAAGATTGTCGCAAAGTAGTAACTCAGTAAATCTGAGGTTAACAAACTACAAGAGAATAAAACTAAAATAATAATTTTTAATTGAAGTGATTTTGATGGTTTAGTAAAAGTAATTTAAATTGAGAGAAAATAACAATATATTTAGGTGCTAAAGTTTAGGGATCTACACACAACACATCTATTGGTAGTCTTAACAATATTTATTTTATAACTTAACTAAAAGTCATATAAAGAATGATCTTAGTCAGATGATTTATCAATAAAAACTCAAGAATTAATTGCGTAAGGCAATTTTATGAAATTGATTGAGTTTAAGCAAAACAAAACTAGTGAATTAGTTTGTAGGGAATACTAAGAATTTAACGTGTTCAGAGTCTACGATAAATCAAAGAACTATACAAAACTAAATATTTTTCTAGATGACTAAATAAATCAAAAGCAAAAGAATATAAGCATTAAACCATAAAATAATTGTTAAGAATATACCAATAAACAATTGGATTTCACTCATTGCCTTAGCAAGGCTTCTAGCAAGCCATAACATAAACTATAAATAAACTTTAAGAAAACCTAAATTATGTTCTAGGGCAGCGCTCCTCTGAATTTTGCACTTAAGAGCCTTTGTATAGGTTAGAGAATCTTAATACAAGTTGAATTCCCGTTTGGAGAAAATCTCAGATTTTCATGCTCCACTTAACCAACGTTTTTGGCCTATTTAGAATCAGATTTCAGACTATTGATAACTACAAAGTTGTAGCCATTTAAGTTAATTTTTTAGCCCAATTTGAATCATCTCGATTGGACATCTGAACAGAAAGTTATGCCTAAAATACTAATTATTGCGCAGGCTAGAATCTTAATCCGAATTGGATTTGAATTTGATGCAAATTTCCTTTAATTCCTTGCTCCAATTAGACTTAAGTTTCATTCAGTTTGTCTACTTTGTCTTTATTATGACCCTTGTAAAATTAAATTTCATTAGCCTTTTTTGCACAAATTCGCTCATTTAATTCCATTCGCCTACAAAAGACAAATTCACACATTAAAATTCAATTAAGCACAAAATTAATTATTCAACATTATTCCAAAAACAAATATAAAATGTATAAAATAACTCAAAATAAGTAATATAATGTTTTTCTAATAATAATAATATAAATATGTAAAATTAAGTTATTATCAAGTAGCCTTGAAGATACTGATACACACAAGAAGTCAGAAAGCCACCTCAGATTATATCTTAAAGCCAAGTCCTTTTTGCAAGTTCTCATTTTAATCTAGATAGTGAAACCCAATGGGATGGAATTACTCTATTACCTCTAGAGATATCGATTGGCTAAAAAAAATTGTGAGGATTTTATATTCTTTTTGTTCTCAATTATATTAGTTTAAAGTATTACTACTCCTCCACTGACCACTCCTAACCTCCCAGGTGCGATTGAAAATTTGAAAGAGTGGTGCTTCTTGAGTTTAATGGAACTAGAAATAAAAAGATGGGGTTGAGTTTTACCAAGGTATTTTAGGAGTAATATTTAACGCAGTTTTGCTCAATCTGTCTTCTAGACACATTTAAATTTTAAAATGAGAACTTAAAGGTACAAGATATAAGATATTATATTTAAATTTTGTCCCTTCGTTTTATTGTAAATAATAATCGTTTCAATATTTCTATTTAATATTGATTTGTGGACCCAATAAATCCAAGTGGCACAAGTGGAGAACCAGTATATGTTGCTTGAATTTAGAACTAATTTACTTGAATTTAAACATTGGTAGCAATGATGTGATAAAATTAATTTTAGATTATATTTTGACATTTAGAAGCGCTTACTTTAATTCTATCAAAATTGATATATATATATATATATACGTTATGTTTGTCTTCTTTTTTTATTTTCTTGGTGGAATTCTATAAATTTTATACTCTGAAGGAAAATTTTACAATTAACATAAACAATTTATGACAAATACGTCTTTAGTGTCTTTTTGTCTATGATTTTGTCCTATGATTTTGAATTTCATTATAGTTAGTTTTTTGTCGATGATTTCTTTTTTTTTTCTTTTTTTTTTTTTTTGAGAAAGAAGATCAAACTTTTATTCAATAGGTAGGCCAGATAAACTTTTTTGTAGGTGATTTCGTTTTAGTTGCAAATTTTTGTCAATTGTCAGCATTTTGTAGTATAGTATCCTTGCCTGTTTTTTTATTATGTTTCTGAAAATCCAACATAAAGGATTTTATAATTACATTTATTTATATATCTGTCAACAAATACTTTTTTTTGGGTATGATGAAATAATTTCATGTGGCATAGATCAAAATAGCTCCTACTGGTGCGTTTCTTTCACCTACCATCTCTTTATTTCCATTTACTGGTACTAATTCTTAAGCAGCAAAAGTCTTGAATGGACAAGGAGAGTGTCTTTCACTCTTTTGTACCAGGGCTGTTCCTGCTTTTGTGGGTAGCCTCTAGTTCCTTTGCTGTTTTTTGTTTGTTTCCAGATTCCCAAAAAAAATAAAAAAATGCAAATTAAGGATTTTAGCTTTTATGTTTTCCAAGAATACACGTACTTTTGAAGGGGATGAAAGGTCGATAATGAATTGAAGTTTTTCTTCTTTCAAACTTTATTTGAATGGACAAATGCTTCAGGTGCTGTTACTTTCATATCTCTGCCTGACGAGTTTGATTTTTGTACTTCCACTGCTGTTTAGTTTCTCTTTCCTTGTTGCCTCTTAACACATTGCATGTGTGCCTCGTTTTATCCTTTGTCCTTATATCAATTTTCAATGGAGTTTATTATTTATCAAAAAATTAACTTTTAGCAATTGCTTAATAAAATAGTCTTGTTGAAACAATATCTAATATTCATTTTCATTTCTCAATATCATCAAATAACAATGCCTAATATTTAAAGCCATTTGTGATAGAATTGCAATGTTGCCCAGGTAAATCTCTTTGATTTTCCAAACCTTCTATTTATTTATTTTCACTTATAACAATGAAGAGGGTTTGAATCTAAGTTTTCCACGTGAAGAGAACCAATTAATTGTATTGAACTACAAAGCTCTTTTTTTTTTCTTTGGATAGGAGAGTTACATAGCTCTTGACATTTCTTTGTTATCAAAATGTCACTCGCACTAAGCGTGGGTTCAATACTAGTAATGCAAAAAAAAAAAAAAAATTGAAATACATCATTAGTGTTATGACCCAAACATGATATATGGATTCGCAACCATGAGTGGCATTTTAATACCAAGTCTAGCCCTGATATCACCAAAAACCAACCAAATTTGTAAATAAAAACTATATATTCTTACACTTGATTTCAAGGGCATCTAGCTATCATTATACTTGAAGCGATAAGGAAAACCATCAATTATGTAAATATTCTTATTAAAAAAATAAAATATGTAAATAACATAAGTTCAAAAAATACAACCTTTGATTTTATTAAAAATTACAACTCTCAACAATTGCTTTTTAAATACAAATTAACTACAAAGCTAAACACCAAACTACAAAAATAAGAAGATTTTACCTTAAAAAACTAAAATTGGCACCTCCAAAACTCGACTAAGGTCAAAGGCTCCTATTGCTCCAAATAAAAAAAGTATGGTGACTGAAAAATAATAAGGGTGAGCTACTTAGTAAGAAATAAGTTAAAAAGGACTAACTTACATGAGAGTAACTTATACATTTTTAAAGCATTTCATTATTTGAATATGCAGAAAGGAAAACATCTTTCATAAATATTCTTTCTACTACTCCTAACATAATTTATGCATTTCTCGTAAGGAAAAATAAGTGCTTCAATATTTCTATTCCAAACCTTATGTAGTGTTTAATTGCTAAGAAAAGAAAAGAAAAAAAAAAAAAAAACCTCTTCAAGAATGAAGAACCTCCTTAATTTGGACCATGTCAACCACACAATAGCCTCCTCTAAAAATTTTGCGATTGAGACTTGCATTTATCTTTCACTTAACAAACAAGTTATTCAATTTTATTTCAAAATTATCTTTCTTGGAAACCAAATAGAGCTTAACTTAAAGATGCAAAAACTTAAAATCACAATAATAAAATTCTTTGAAGATTCAATCAAACCTTTTGGCTATGCTAGCAATAGGTTTAGGGATTCAGTGTGTGAGAGCTGGAGGATGGTGTCACATAGGGTGGTGTAGAACTCTCTCTCTCTCTCTCTCTCTCTCATTTTGTTGGTTATGAATTTGGGGATGAATCAATTGCACCCAAAACACCAGCTTGGGTTTTTTTTTTTTGATATTTGTGAGCTTGGGTTTGAATAAGGACGAGTTTAGAGCTATTCACTTAAGGGTCTATTTGGGATCCACTTATTTTACTAAAACTAAAATTTGTTTGCTAAAAATACTGTAAATAAAGGTAAAAATAAGTTGAAATAATACTGTGAGACCTATAAATAGTATCAAAAAGTGCAATAGGACCCATGAATAACAACAAAAATAAGTTTTCAGTTTTAACAAATTAAATGATATCTAAACACACCTTAGTGACTATTTTTGAAGAGATGATTTATATGCATATTTAATGGTTTGACCTTTTTAATGGGATAAAGCTAATTCTTAATCTCTATCATGTTCATGGAAATAAGCCCAACAACCCCATTTTATTTTCCTGCCCAACTTTGAACTTCCCCAGTTCCTATACCAAAAAGGGCCCATGGTCCATCCCTCACAAAAACATTTCCTCCCCAAAAAAAGACTTCTTCTACTCTTTGCTGAAATGCGCCGGTGACTCCGCCACTACCATTTCTTCCTCCGACCACTCTCCGCCACCTTCGGATGTCTGCTAAAGTGCGTCGAGTGCGCAACACTCTCCAGGTACATTTTCACTCTCACTCTCACTCTCAAACCCTAAACCCTCTCAATCTCACTCATTCCCCTAAAACCCTAAACCCTAAACCCTCACATTTCATTTCTTCTTCTTCTTCTTCTTCTTCTTCTTCCAATTCTCAAAATTTCGATTTCCTCGAGCAATTTTTGCCTCACAGTAACGCTTCAAACCATTCATGTAGCTCTAGCTTTAGCTTTAGCCCCATTGTTGTTAATTCAAGCGAGCGGCGAAGAATCGCAGTTGGGTTATCGAAAGCGATCAAATCCCAAATGGGGTTTGTGTTGAAAGCGTTTTCGAAGCGATTCTGCCCAGTTTCCTTAGTCAAGGTGATGAAGCTGTTTGGGACCCGAGAAACCGGCTTTGCGTTCTTCAAGCTCGCGTTTCGGGACGGTTCCGACGAGGCCGTCCGGAAGTGTTGCGTTGCCGCGCATATTTTAGCGGCGGAGAATCTCCGGTTCCTCGCGCAGGACGTGGTTTCGTGCGTCATTGCGAGGATTGGATCGGGTGGGAGTGAAGGGGTTGTGGAGTTCATGTGGAGGAATCACCGTGAGTACGAGTCGGGTTTCTCGGTGCTTGATACGCTAATGCGGGGTTTTGTGAATGTGGAGATGAGTAGTGAGGCAATTGGGGTTGTTGGTAGGATGAGGGAGGTGGGTTTGAGGCCGAGTTTGTCGGCCATTACGGTTCTTTTCAAGTTGTTGCTTAGAGTTGGTGATTATGGTAGTGTGTGGAAGTTGTTTAGGGATATGGTTCGGAGAGGGCCTTGTCCTTGTAGTTATACATTTAATGTTATGGTTCTTGGCTTTTGTAGAAAAGGGTTGGTTAGAATTGGAGAGAGCTTGTTACATGTGATGTGGAAATTCCATTGCGAGCCAGATGTTTTTACGTATAACATTGTGATCAATGCGTATTGTATGAGAGGACGGACGTCTGATGCACTTAATTGGGTGCATTTGATGATTTCGAGGGGCTGTAAACCGAGTGTTGTTACATTTAATACAGTTTTACATGCCTTGTGTAAGGAGGGAAACATGGTGCAAGCGAGAAAGCTCTTTGATGGAATTCATGATATGGGTGTCTATCCAAATGTCACAATGTTTAACACCTTGATGGATGGGTATATTAAGGCAAGGGACACTGCTCAAGCAAACATGCTTTATGAAGAAATGAGGCATAAAAGTGTATCTCCTGATGGGATAACCTTTAATATTTTGGTTGCAGGTCATTACAGGTTTGGGAGGGAAGAGGATGGTGATAGGTTGTTAAGGGATGTTTCTATATCGGGATTGTTCCCGGATTCTTCACTCTATGATATTTCAGTTGCAGGGCTGTGTTGGGCAGGCCGGTTTGATGAGGCCATGGAGTTTTTAGAAAATATGCTTGAGAAAGGAATTCCTCCTAGTGTGGTTGCTTTTAACTCAATTATTGCAGCTTATAGCAGGGCTGGTTTAGAAGCAAAGGCCTATGAGGCGTATAGAATTCTGGTTAGATTTGGTTTAACTCCTTCATCTTCCACATGTAGTTCTTTGCTTATGGGTTTATCCCAAAAGGGGAGCCTGCAAGAAGCCAGAGAACTATTGTATAATATGATAGAGAATGGTTTTCCCATCAATAAAGTGGCATACACGGTGCTTTTGGATGGATATTCCAAGATAGGGGATCTGGAAGGGGCTCAAAATCTGTGGAATGAGATGGCACTGAGAGGGGTATCTCCCGATGCTGTTGCCTATTCAGCCTTTATAGATGGACTTTCAAAATCAGGTCTGGTGGAGGAGGCATATGATTTGTTTTTAGAAATGTCAAGGAAAGGGTTTGTGCCAAATAATTTTGCATATAATTCTTTGATTGGTGGGTTTTGTAACCATGGGAAACTGAGTGAAGCATTGAAATTGGAAAGAGAGATGAGGCAAAAGGGACTTCTTCCAGATATGTTTACCACCAATATGATCCTTAATGGATTTTGTAAACAGGGTAGAATGAAGGCAGCAATTGATCTCTTTATGGACATGCAGCGGACTGGGTTGAGCCCTGATATTGTCACATATAACACTTTGATTGGTGGTTGTTGTAAAGCATTTGACATGGTTACCGCAGATGAGTTTGTGAATCAAATGTATGCCAGTGGTTGGGACCCAGATATTACAACTTACAATATTCGCATTCATGGTTTCTGCAGCAGCCGAAAAATGAATCAGGCTGTGATGATGTTGGATGAACTTGTTTCAGCAGGTATTGTTCCAAATACAGTAACATATAACACTATGCTTAATGGTGTTTGTAGTGATATACTGGAACGAGCCATGATTTTAACTGCAAAATTGCTAAAGATGGCTTTTGTTCCGAATGTAGTTACAACCAATGTGGTGTTGTCTCAGTTTTGCAAGCAGGGGATGCCTGAGAGGGCCTTAATGTGGTGTCAGAAGTTGAGTGAGATCTCCTTCGATTTTGATGAAATTACATATAGAATAATGGACAGAGCTTACCGTGATATAGAAGAAGATGCTGAACTTTTTAGAGGAGAATCTGCAAAGAGCCTTTTTCTGGACTTCCTCATGTACATTACATATGATTTTATGTATAGAAATAGACCTCAAAGAGAACCAAATCAGAATACCCTTGAATCAATTGAAAGTGCTTTTGGTGGATCCTGAAAGTTGACTGAAAAGATAGCAGTTCAATTCTTGAGAACAGAATCTCATTCGATAAGTCTAATTTGGTCTGATTTGAATGGGAAAAAAGAGGGCTCTATCAGTGCGGAACCATAAATGAATTATAATGTCTTAGCTAGGTCCTTGGAGCTGATAAATGGTGACGGGCTTGAGTTTGTTCTTTATCAAGTGTTGCTAAGTTTCCGGCAATGAATGTTACTGCTGAATTATTCCTTTCAGCTAACATGATGGTATATTTTTGGACCGGCAAACATTCAACTAATATTGTACTTACATTTCTTTGCATGATTTACTGCAGTTATTTTGGGGCCTGAGGGCTGAGGGGGTTTATTATGTGAAGTTTTTAATTTTTTTTATTGAAGTGGTGCAGGTTGGCAGGGTTGTGTGCACGGTACGTGGCTTATGGTACTTTTAGAATAATTTTGGATGCACTTCAACTATGCCTTTCATCTTCCAACTAAAAGAACTGACATATTACTAACCTTTTGACTTTGCAGATTATGGTACACGATAGAGTTTATGCCATTATTTTTTTTCTCCTTTGTTTCTGAAATTTAAATTGCTTGTAAAAATCAGTGCTTGATATCCTTAGTCTTGGACTGCCTGTTTCTCAAAAAGAAAAAAAAAGAAAAAAAAAAAAGAAAAAAGGACATAGTCTTGAAACGACTTTATGATTCTATTTGGAGAAAAGATATTGTAGCATGTTGAATCCAGGAGTTTGGTTCAATTAGTGTTTTAAATTTGTGTAGGTATGAAGATTTACTCAGTTTACTCACCTCAAACATTTATCTGAAACTAAAAATTGTGGTTAGTAGCATAGTTACTGCACCTAGAATACCCCCCCCCCCCACCCCCCAAAAACAAAAAAAAAAAACAAAACAAAAGAAAAAGGACCTATAAAAATAAATATGCAAAAATTAGAAAACTTTTCTTGGTATTTTGTATTTACTGGTTGGGATGTTAAGCTAGTGTAAACTACTGGATTTTTTTTTTGTTCTAAGAATTGTTTTCTTTGTTTAGATACAATGATTGAGACAGAGATGCATATGGATTATGAACTTTTATTTAGAGATCGAATTAGGAATATGGATCATTGGTCTATGAGCAAGGATGTATAGAACAATATGTAATTTTTTCCCCCAAATGCAGAAGAGCATATATATATATATATATATATATTCAAAACCATAAAGGATGGAGCAGGCATCTGGTAGCAGTACACTATAATTGCCAATTGCACTACACGTGGATAAATCATGTTGCATGTGTAAAATGTGCAGAGATTGGCGAAGAAGCAATTTTTGTGGGTGATTATTGAGTAGGCTAGATAGTTTGTTAAAAATGAACCTCAATCACAATGATTATTAGTGACTTTAGTTGTTCTAGATGGTGACATTTTCCTTGTTGGAAAATTGGAATATGTTGAATATCTAGTTGTAGTCTTATCATCAAGATATGGTAATAAACTCTTTAACATTTGATGCTGAGTTACCATTTAAATCTTTTTAAGTTACTAGTTGCTCCCTTTTAAACTAATTTTCTCTCTCAATAAAGCTTCTTAATCTTGAAATGATTTATCTTGCTCAAAAAAAGACTCTTTCTGATAACACAAAGTGAACTTCACTAACTCGAGCTTTTTGTATCTCACAGAGTCGATTCTTACACCTTATATTGGGATGGAGATGAAGAGCCTCTCAGCCTTGGCTTAGGTGGTACAAGTGTGGAGTTGGTCAGGTTGGGTTAAGCCTTAATTGAACTTTTGCCAGGCAAATACAGCGACAGGAAATGTAGTCTTATCATCAAGATATGGTAATAAACTCTTTAACATTTGATGTTGAGTTACCATTTAAATCGTTTTAAGTTCCTAGTTGCTCCTTTTTAAACTAATTTTCTCTCTCAATAAAGCTTCTTAATCTTGAAATAATTTATCTTGCTCAAAAAAAGACTCTTTTCTGATAACACTAAGTGAACTTCACTAACTCAGTGCTTTTTGTATCTCACAGAGTCAACTCTTACACCTTGTATTGGGATGGAGATGAAGAGACTCTCAGCCTTGGCTTAGGTGGTACAAGTGTGAAGTTGGTCAGGTTAGTTTAAAGCCGTAGCAAAGACAGCGACGGGGATGGAGATGGAGGGTGCATATACTTAAAGTCGAAAGTGAAATTTTCTCAATCCCAATTTTCATGTCTTTCGGTGGATAATATAGATAGAAATATAATCACTTTGTCTTATAAGCACTTGTGTGTCGACTTTTTCAACAAGAAAATAAATGATAATTTTTCTTATTATTATTTTTGGTAACATCTTAATATTGGTTTGCGATCCTGTCTGGTAAAAGAGTTCAGATTTGGTAAAAACAAATTTTCATTTGAGGCAAAAACGATAGCAAAACAATTTCAATGGTGATGATTTGGAAAAGCATGTCATATGCTGAGGAAGCCAAGGAAGAAGAAAAGGAAACGTTAGCCTGCGATACAATGTTTAATTACGTAACCTTTACCCAAAAAGAAAAACCCAATTTGTCTCAAGAGCCGCCATTCAGTTTCTCCAATTACATGCTTATTTACAAGGCTAGCTCATTCACTCCCAAGGAGCTTCCTTTTGTCAGTTCAGGGTTATACAAAGGCCTATATAATCCGACACATTTTCCACATTATCAGACAAACCTTATCAGACAAAAACACCACTTGTCCCTAAGAATTGAACCAAGACGAAAACTTGCGGTGGGGAAAACTATTTAAGGCACTTCGGCCCTCTGCATTATCATAAATCTTCTTCTACTTGCACCCTCCACATTCTCACCCAGATTTGCCAGATGGGCCATCCGCCTTTTCCATGATTCTGCAGGTCCAACTTGATTCTTCTTCTGCTGTGTCTCACTTGGGTCATCTTCGAAGGACTCGTGACCATTTTCAGAAGGGTTCTCTTCGTCAGATTGTTGGATTATCTCCTCCAATCTCTCCCTCACTTTACCCATTGTTGGCCGATCTTTTGAGTTCTTTAGTAAACAGTTGTCTGCTAACTTGGCAATTTTCCGAGCTGCACTACTAGAATACTTGCCTTCCAGTCTTGGGTCCATTATCAAGATGAACTTTTTACCATCGGCAGGGAACTGTTTCACCCAATCCAAAAGTTTCTGCTCTGCACCTGGGCGGTTTCTTTCTAATGATCTCCTACCTGTAATAATCTCATATAATACAACACCAAAACTCCACACATCACTCTTACTTGTCAGATGACCAGTCTCAATGTATTCTGGGGCAGCATACCCGTATGTTCCAACCACCTGATCATCAAAAAAATTTCTAATGAGAACCACAACAATCTCCAATTATTTATCTCAATATGGAACCGTTCTTCTACGCATGCATTCCTGACGTCAACATACAATATATTTGCAAGTTGTTCATGAAGATCCAATAAGCCTTTTAGTGTCTTCAAAATACATGTGAAAAAATTTGTAAATTCTAACGAATCCAATAGGCAAGATAGCTGTCTTAAAGTTATTATTATCCTAAACACACCTTGCTGGTCTTGCACTGTTCTTGAATTTTGTGGAGTTATTTTCAAATTAATCACAGAATTGTGAATCATTCCAGTAGAAAAAAGTTCTATAATTTACTTCTAATATTATCAAAGAGGATCATATTCTATTTTTGTCTTTTACCCATCTATTGTGTGCTTGATATATTGGGGAAAAAAATCTATACAATGACTTTTGTATGATTTGACACATCGAAGTGTATAATATGTCCTTTTTTCTTTCTTTTTGTCTTTCAATGTATCATATGCTTTAGATTCTTAGAATCCCAATATACAAATAGTTTACTGTTACATACTTTTGAACCACAAAATTGTTACCAGTGATGCAACCTAAAATGCTAATGCAAATAAATGCACACGACACTTACTGCTGTTGAAACATGAGATCGCCCAGCCATTGGTCCCTCCCTAGCAAGTCCAAAGTCTGAAAGCTTTGGTTCGAAATTCTCATCCAACAACACATTGGACGATTTAAAGTCTCGAAAGATCACCTTCAGCATGAGCGTAGTGGAAGTTAGGCAAACAATGGTTGCAGTCAAAGTTAAATCTAGCACATTACACGTAGTAGTTATTAGATATAAACTGATTAGGCAACAATGATTTTGTTTTTTTACAAGTAACAAATTTTATTTGTGAAAGAAACTACCTCATGTACACTATGTATACACAAGGCTGGAAGGATTTCTTATTCACATGGTGTGCAACTTTCTATGTATATAAGCAAAAGCTTAAAGTTTAACAAGAAAATAAGGTAATATTAATATTATTCCACTAAATTCGAAGAAGCTGCAGCACATAAGTGGAGGAAATCTGATGCTGGGCTAAAATGTTAGGGAGTTTAAACAACAGGTTCTGTTTTGCACAGGAAAAAAAATTGTTTGTATTTGTGTAGAACAACAAAAACATTAAATGATAATGTCTTAGAGAATAACCTGAACTTCCAATCCTTCATGCAGATAAGCTAATCCTTGAGCTGCTCCCAGTAATATCTGTAATCTGGTTTTCCAAGGAAGAGTTGGGTATGCCCTATTGAAAAGATGATTTTCTAAGCTTTTGTTCGGCATATATTCATATACAAGTAATCGCTGGATTCCTCTCTCCCCATCCACAGCACAGTATCCTATGAGTTTGACAAGGTTTGGATGCTCCACAACACCAAGAAATTGAACTTCTGCCACCCATTGTTTGTGGCCCTGTATTTTGAAAAAGATAATTAGGAGATCAGTAACCTTTCACAGAATTAAAATCCTTATATAATCACTGTTAAAAATCAAGGGAGTTAAAAGCGCATGATAATGGAAAGAATAAGAAAGAGGAAGATATTTTATCAAGTTCAAACACAGATTGGCTCTTTTGAGGTGTGACTGGATGGCCAGGTGGTTCCTTTTTTCTCTTCTTCTCCTTCCTTTTTTTATTTTTTTTATTTTTTTATTTTGTTATTTCTTTTCTTTTCCATTTTTCCTTTTTACATCCTATTTATTTCATCATAGCATAATGTCATAAAATTATCGATGCAAGCCCAAACAACATTCTGAAAATCCTTTCTTACCTTTCATTTTTCGTTCCAAAAGGCAGACTTGTAATTAAGAATAGGCATCCACATTTTGATAAGTAATAAAAATCCATTAAAATAAAAGCGCAAAAGGGGCACAACCCTAGTATACGGGAAGTATACAAAAGAAAAGCCCAAAACAAAAGTAACATGTAAATAAAGGTTAATGAATACTCTATGTATCCATAAACTCTAGGAAGTCCACTGTAGAAAAAGTATGAGAAGTCGAAGTTTGTTCAACTGTGTCATGTGCAGCTCTTTCGCCCCAAAGCATCTTGCATTTCTCTCTCTCCAAAAGCACAACATTATAAACAAAGGAACAACTTTCCAAATCTCCCCAGTTGTTCTTTTGCCAAATAAACATAAAACCATAGACCACAAATCCAAAGCCACTGCACAGCATAGGAAATGATGAGCTGCACATAGAGCATCAATCCATAGCATTTACAATTGTATGACTAAACCTACAATTGAATCTCACTGAGATGCTCATTTACAATAAATGTAGCTATAGGGGAAAAAATAGTACTCCAGCATCCAAATCACTTGTGGAGGATCATGAAGGAAAAAAAAAAAAACTCCTGATGGCAAATGGTCTCTATGAGATAGTTGATTAGTGAAATGGGAAATTTTATTACAGATACTTGCATTGCATATTAGTTAGCCATCCAATAACGGAAAGTTTGGATTCCAGCGCAGTTATTTGCGTATATCACTGTTAATGCTATCTTCAACATTTGCATTTCATCTGAAATCTACTATTGAGTTCGCATGATCTACTTTTTTTTTCCCTTAGTGAAATTAGTCAGCTAGTAAACATAACAATAGTATGGTCCTAAAACAAAGTCGATATATGAATATTGTGATTCATAAGATCAATCAAATGAAAACATATTAATAATATGCCATGCCATAAATGAAGGCTACTCAAATATTCATAGAATCCTAGTGGTGGATCCTTCACTCTTTACACCGATTGATTTAGCTATACATGTACAGGGGTCCATAAATAGACATCCATTGGACCTCAGTAAACCTTCCTCTGGAAGATAATTCAGGCTTTGGTATATCAAGAAAGAGCATTATCACATTGAAAAGGAATCTCTAGTCTCTACGAACCTCAACAGATAGAAGCCTTGATTGTAATGAGATGAGCCTCTATGTAAATGAGTAGCCTCTGGTCCTCAGATTGAACCAGAACTAAAAGATTCTCATATATATATATATATATATATATATACACGTGTGTGTGTGTGTGTGTTCTTTTTTTTCCACCTTTCTTTCTGATTAGGGACAATAAAGAACAATTACAGTGGCAATGACACTGGCTTTCCATCTGGACAACTTGCAAGGAGTGGCTTATTGGTAAGGGCCACATACAGTGACAAAGTACATCGTCTTACCCACTTGTACCCTTAGACCCATCTTATAATAAGATTGTTATGAAAAACAGGTGGGTACAGGAATGCTAATTGAAATTATATTTAATCTCAAGGTTGATGAAAGCTGCTGTTGCACCAAAGATTGCATAGACACTAGATCACTTTAAGAATGATTTTGCAACAGGTGTAGTTGACAGTGAATTGTTCAAACACTCAAAGGCTTTTACAAAATAATGGTGCTAGTGATGAGCAGGTCCAAGTCAGAAGTTAAGCGATATTCTTCTCAACAAAGTAAAGAGAGTGGAAGAGAGAGGAAGGAGATGCTAGGCCTCAGGAAACTATTTAGCATCCGCACTATGGCTTAAATAGAGAACACAACATGATAAGAAAAAACAACTAAAAAAACCCCTATGAATTTACATATAACTAACTATATAATTCAACATTATTCTACATAACATTTGATCATTTATAATGAGCATAAAAGTCACCACTATTCTTAAATACATTAAGAGTATATTCCTAATCATATTCTCTAACAAAAATATTAACATTCTTAAGGCTTATACCTGTAAGCCATCCTTGTTGAGCTTTTTAATCGCAACCACGATTGGATCACCATTTCCCTGAGCAGGCTTGATTGAACCTTTATACACACTCCCAAATCCACCCTCCCCAATCTTAAGTAGCCAACTGAAATCATTAGTCGCATGTCTGAGCTCCGAGTATGAGAAAACGCGCAAGTTATGAGCCTTCTCCTCATACAGTTGTGGTATTCCACGCGGCGAGGGTGCCGAGCATGAAGACAGAGTGACCTGATCAGAGCCTGAATAATCAGATGTTTGCTCTTTCAACTCTGGTGCTGATCTTTGTCCCCTGCCTCTGGATTTGTCCTTAAAGTAGGTGAAACACTTCATTGTATAGAATTTAACAGCAAGTTCCTAACTTTAAAAGTTATCTTTATTTTACTGCCACTGAATAGACAAAAATAATTAAAAAGTATCAGCATTGTGTTAATTTAAAACAACATTAGAATCTAGAAGATATAGAAAGAACGGATAAATATAACAGATAAATAAGATTTTTTCTTTTTTTGGTCTTTTTGAGAGGACAAAGGAATTAAAGAGGGAAAATCAAATCCAAAGAGAATGGATATTGAAAAGGAAGAAATCCAAAGCAAGGCAGTGAAAGAAAGTGAAATCAAATGGACAAAAGAAAAGGGTACTAGAAGAATGAAAATTTAAACAAATTGGGTTGAAAAAAATGTGAAGACAACTGAAAAATTGAAGCAAACAAGATATAAATGCAAAACCAATGCTCTGCAGAAAATGAAGCAAACATGGAGAGCCAAGAACAAACAGATAGGAAAATGGTCAACAAATGGAAGCAAAAGTTAGCTGAGAGAAAGGACACCAAAAACAGAGAAAACCCAGGTGAGAATTCAGTAAAACAATGAACTTTAGCAAAAACTACAGAAGAAGTAAACGTAAAGTTTTGAAATTCAAGGAATACAAGGATGACCCAGATAAGAAAACATACCAAACCCAGAAGAAAACAAACAAGCAACACATGATAAATAAGAGAGAGAGTCTATCTATATAAGCTGTATTTGTTGTATATGAGATAAATGATTATGAATGAATGAAGTAAAAAAGCAAAGTTCCAAGAGAGATGGTGACCAAATGGTTTACCTATGCATGCTGCTTCATTTTTCTATGGAGTTGGGATAGACTTCCGTAGATTTCTTGCCTTGCCTTGCTTCTGTTCTTTCTCTTTCAGACTCTCTCTCTCTCTCTCTCTCTCTTCTCTGAATAAACAACGATTTCTTAATATCCTGTGTTAGTTCTGTTGGGTTTGACAAGGTTATTGGTTTGGAACGGGTAGAGACTTTATTGCTTGTCACATTTTCTTTATGCTACCCCTACCTTTTTATTGAAGAATTCAACGGACTAGTAAATTAAGGTACGTCAGTTTATTCAGGCTTCAGCTCTACCAGCGAGGTTCTGGCCACAGAAGAGCCTTGTGAATCCGTACACTTCTGTATTATTTTTTTTCCTCACTATAGGTAAATGTTACCGTATGATTAAAAGAATTTTTTTTTTTGGAGTAAATATCGTGAAAAAATGATGCATATGTTGATATTAATACCTCCTTATATATATATAGTATTAATTTTTGTTTTAAAAAAAGAGTTGTTTGGTCATTGGTGTCCAATTTTTGCTATTTTCAAAATTACATTTATTTTTTTTAATTCAAGTATGTTTTCCCAAAAATATAAATTTATTTAATTCAATTATATTTACCCAAAAATATAATTTAAGGATAAAAAATATTTTGTCAATGGTTGAAAAATAAAAGGGTCATAAGAAAAATTGTTAAATTAAAAAAAAAATCTTAAATAGTTTTTTTTTAAAAAAGGTTTTGCTGTATACTAGTATATAGCAAAATCTTTCCTTTATTTTTTTCATAGTTAACTTTTATATTTTCTAGGTAAATAGGGGGAGGTATAGTTCAAACTCAAGACATCAGGCATCATAGAAAATGTGAATTCCACCCTATTATCACTAGATCCCCTTTCACAATTATATAATTTTGACTAAATCCTTTCATAATTATAACTACCAAATATTTCAAAACTCTTTAATATCTATACAATTACTTATCTTCAATCGAGGATTACGTAATCAGCTCACTAGCTCATGTGCGTACATGAGGCTAGTGAGATGATGATTACTGATTATTGGGCTTCTCATTATATTATTTTTTTTCATATTCTTTTGTGAGAAATGTCATGATATTATCAATTCTATTACAATTTTTTTTTCTTTTTGAATAGATTAAAAAAAAAATCTTATTTAGCAAAACATAAAAGAGGAAATTTTGTCAATTTGTGAAGACAAATGAGAGAGGGAGAGTCTATTACACATACTAATACTACCAAAACATAAGTTGCTTTTAAAAAATACAAAACAGTAAAGAAAGTTAGAGTATTTATTAAATTTTTGAGGAAGCATCAAATACAGAAGTTGTTAGGTAAGTTCATAAGAATTAATATGTAATAAATTTGATAGTACATTCATTTATATATTTTTGCAGTATCCTCAACAGTCACTATTGCCAGCTACACTGTGAAAAGGACATGGCAATTGACCTCTCCCAAGCCAAATGTTATAACAAAAGAGGAAGCATTTAATAATCACACTATCATTTTATACTTTCCCAAAAAAAATTATCGTTTTTCAATAGTATGTCATTTATTACAAAATAATATTAAAGATAAAAATAGGAACTTTTATTCAAACGGTATATAAAAATTAATTATCAGTATAAAATCATAAATCAAATGGTTCAAAGTACATTGGATGCTTGTTGGAATAATTAAACTCAAGGCATCATTTATTAAGTGATTATGAGTTGAGAGAATTAATAAATCAGTCTCTACTCGCAACTCTCTTAGAAGTTTAGTTTTATATTTATTTAAAGGGAAATATGACAGTAATAACAATATTTAAAGAAAATTTTTATGGGAAAATGAAATAAAGCGGTTTTCCTTTTTTCATTTCATAAAAGTTGTTAAAACTTAATTAAAATGGATTGTTATCCAATTAAGGGGGGAGCCTTATTTAAATATGACAGTAATTATGCCATTATCGGTTTTCCACTTCTTGTTGTTATAATTAATGAGAGCTTGGGGGGAGCATATATCTAATAATTAGTAGTAATATTTGAAACCAATCTCAAAAAAAAAAAAAAAAAGCCTTGCAGTCTGCACCAATTTATCAAAGCAAAGACATTTTACATGTATGGTACAATGATAACTAGGGCTATCCAGAGGCCCGGCCAACCCGACCCACCCGCCGCAGCCAACCAAACCTGACCTGCCGTTGACCGATCCTACTTCTCCAACGGTCAACAACGGGTTTATTCCTCCAAAATCCGAGTTTAGCGAGTCAGACTTGAATTTTCCTTCTCCAGAATTCGATCAAACCGATTTGACCAATCCACAAGATTACCGACAATATTTGGTAGATCCAGTGAGATCTAGACCATTTTCGTCAAAATCTCAGCAAGATTTCGTCGGATCTAGCTAAGATCTTGCCGAAAATGGCCTAGATTAGGCCGGATTTGGAGAAACCTTAAAGATTTTAGCCGGATTTTTGCTGTTTTGATGCTAGATTTTCGCCTTTTTTCACTGTTTTCACGTTGGTTTTCACCATTTTCTCAGTTTCTGGATTTTCAACCCTCACCGACCCATTCGCTGCTTGTTAATGATCTAATCCACCCGATCCATTTACTCCAGCTGTCAGCTACGGGTGCATTTTTTTGCCCCTCGATTCCAAGGGGTCGGTTTCAGGTTGGGCACAAACCTAACCCAGACCAACCCATGGACATCCCTAATGATAACATTGCAATTTTAAAAAATTAAATTTTGATGTAGGCTTAAGATTGATGGAGATATATAGAATATAGAAATAAAAAGTTATTGTGTGAAAGCTTGTTTGTCTCAAATCTCACCATGTAAATGAGAATTGTAAAATCAACATAGTGTTACTATTATTTCATTCTACTCTATTAAAGTCTGGATTCTGCATTCCCAAGCCTTGCATTATTTAGATCCAACATCTTTGCGGTCTATATATAATATGTATGTTCCATACTTCCATATAGGCCTTTTATTTGAGTCCCACATTGATTAATAATGTGATTTATTTGAGTTTATATACTATTGTGGACATATCAAACACATGTATCCCATTCCATCATGTTTTGTGCATGTTAATTTAGTTAATTTTTGTTTCGGCTTATTTACTTTTCCTCCTTTTCCAAACTTTTGTTATTGGCTTGTCGATAATGGGTATCCAAATTTTTAATCTTTTGTTCTGACCAAGTCAGTGGCTTATTTAATGCCCCATAATACCAATATCTCTTCATCTTCTTTTTTCTTTTTCTTGTTTTCTTCAATATACCTATTCAAATTTTTCTTCTCTCCCACAGATATTACTCATGTCTCTTAAGTAAGAACAAATTGGTTTTCGGTTCTCTCTCTATTGAAAGAAATACTCATACAGAACGTTGTTTTTAAACCATTATACGTGTAAGTGAGTCCAACATGAAGGTAGACATTATAATATAATCCTAATTAAGGATTGTTCGGCCACATAACTATTTTGCTTTAAGTTTTAGTTCGAGCGGCAATAATCAACTTTTAAGAACAACAAAATTACATGATTCTATAGTTTGGTGAGATCGCTCCTAAAATTTGATTTAAGTTTTAATTTTTAATGTTAATTTTTCGGTTTATAGAAGTGTAAGAATTTCTAAAACGTCTTAGTATCCAAAACATAAATACTTTTTAAGAAGTTCTTTAAAAATTATCTTATTTGAGTTTTTCTCCCCTACATTCATGTTATTAAGGCATCAAGTATATTGCATAGCAATTTAAAATCAATGAAGTAAAATTTAAAAAAAAAAAAAAAAAGATCAATTCTTTAGTGGTTTGTTTGGAAAAAAAAATTAAAAATAGATATTGATTTCAATCTTTAGTTTAAAATGATTTGAATGGAGTATGAAGTGAAAGGGATTGTTTTACTGATTAAATCAATTTATGAGAGGATTTGAGATTTATTAATATATGGATTTGAAATGATTAGGTGAAAAATATTATCTCAAACATATAAAATTGCAATTTTTTCCCTTTTAAAAAAAATCTAGAAGAATAGAAGAGACCTCATCGCTGCAGCTCCATATTGGTGCATGGATTACTAGAGGCGTTCTAGAGCCATTGGTTTTATAAACAGTGTCCTAGCTAAGCTCTAGACTTGAATGACCTACTCTTGATAATTCAATTTGGTTTATTTGCAATAAATTTAATTTGATGTAAAAATATTTGTGATTCATGCCTCAATTAAAACGGTTTTCGGGTTTACCGCTATTTTATATATTTAATATATATACATATACACCAAATTCAAATTAAGTAAAAAAAATTGGAGAGACCAAAGATTAGGTGAAATAATGAAATTATCTACAAAATACTTTCATTATTGATTATTTTAGAGACAAAAACTTTCACAATAACAAAAAAAAAAAAAACAATATTTTATGTTTCGGTCCGGTACGGCCGGTAGGCAGCCGGTATGGCCGGAATTCGCCGGTATGGTCGATACACGACCGGTACGGCCGGTATTTTTTCCGGAACAAAATAAGAGTGTACCGGTCCCGGTGCACTGGCCGGTACGGCCGGTATGGCCGATACCGGTACGGTATCGGCCACACTGATTCATGCTCTTTAAAAGTTTTCATAATTAATATTATTGAATTAAGATTCTCTACAATTCTCTTTAGTAGAGTTCTTTCAAATCTATCTATTTATTTTGAAATGATTAGATTGAATTTTATCGCGTTATTAATAATTTAAATAAATACAAAATTGATGATAGGTAATTTTATTTTAAATATTGATAACATGATAAATTTCAAGATTATTATTTTTACATAATGGATAGATTTGATAGGATTTTTAAAAACCTTAAAAGTTCTAGAAGATCTTATTTTAATTTGATACCCTTCTTATAGTCCTTTCCATACTACATTGCTGTCAAATTTTTTGCAAAGTTGTAAATACCATTTTCTAGAAAATCAAAGAAAAAAAAATTTTTGAGTCCAAAGAGCTGTTCCTTTCACGTTTGAACTTTGAAGACAGGTGGAAAAAATCATAAAAGTCAAAGATAACGTACTCCAATTCCTATTCTATAGCTTTAAAAATAAGGAACAAAAATTTACTTTGACCTGGAACAGCTATCCGCCGTATAACCTGATTGGATAGGAACAGATCATAAACGACAGGTTACGTCAAGATTGACTTTCATTTTCAGTGCAAATTTGACATTTACTTTCATGGCTGCCGATATTGCTTACTTTAGGTCTTTTGTCTTTGCAACTGTTTTTTTCTTTGGATGCACATGAAATTTACAGCCAAATGTTTTTTTTTTTTTTTTTCTATAATAAAAAAATGGAGTTTTTGGTGTGAAGACGTCGACTTTACTTCACGTGACGGCAACAAGTAATACAACGTGTACTATCAAACCTTGATAAAACTATTATCATGAACACAACACATTTATTGAAGTGTTATTATTTAAACTGCTCAACTTATGCCAAATGTCGATGAATAAAAAACACAACACATTCTGTGAAACATCATTACTCAAATTGCTCAACTTGGGTCAATCATGAGGATTCAAGTGGAGCCAAATGTTCTAGATGAGTAGAAAATCCATCCGACAAGTTCAAGCTCTACCTACACGGCTTCACCCCACATGGAAAGTGGAGTTATTGTGTGACTTGCGTCAACTTTGCAGAAGAAAGATTGTGTATCTGTGTGGAGTTGGACTCACTTGCAAATCCGTGTTTGGGTTTTGTCATGTAATGGTCAACTAGGAGCTTAGAAACAAAATAAGAAAGGTGTTTGTTTGTGCATGGTGAGTTGAATTCTAATGCACTGTGAATCTCTATGGAACATCCCGAGAAAATTGGTTCACAAACTGGCCAATTTCTATGCCCCCACTGGCAATCCCCAACCCCACCCCCAAAAATAAGTTTCCTTTGGCCTAACTTATTTTCGCATCAAAAATATTTTATGTATATTATATATGTATTATTCATTTCACAGTGTATGTCTTGCATTGTCAATATACAATTATATTTTTATACAATAAGCAAATTATGTTGATCAAAATAAGTTTATCCAAATACAAATTACAGACTAATTTTTTTTTTCTTCTATTGTTTTTATTTTGATAAGAAAAATGACTTTAATCCTTCAATAAAAAGAAGATAAATGACTTAAGTGACATTTTTATATATAGGTTTAACAGAAGTGGTAAATTATTCATTTCAAGTTTCAAGTTTTAACAGAAGAAAAAAAAAACTGTAGTTTCAAGTTTCAACATCAATGGCCTTCACTAAAATTTTAGTGGTCATATTTGAAAAAATAAAAATAAACATTGTCGAATAAAAAAATAGGAGCATAGTCACAAATTATAAAAACTAGCATGGAACCCATACAAATATATGGATGCATTTAAAAATTAAACAAAATTTTTATTATAAAAATATAAATAATTAGTCACATTATTTAAAAAATAGCAGGTAACACATGCATACGTATAGATATATTTAAAATTAAATACAATTTTTATCATGAAAATATGAATAAATAGTCAAATTATTATTTTTTAAGTAAATGTAATTAGTCACATATTAAAATTTTTACCTAAATTTAATATTACTATGATCAGTTTTTTCTAATTTTTAATAAGATAGAGCGTGTGGCTATTTTTATTGAGTATATGTAATTGATTATTTTTTTAAAAAAAAATTTATAGTTCATTAATATTAGATTCTTAGTATTTTGCGCTCGTTAACTCATTTCGCACAAAGATTAAAAAATTTAAGTGGAGACATGGTACAAATTTAAGTGGATAATTATTGTGTAGTTCTCACATAAATTTAAAATTTAAACACATGA
This sequence comes from Castanopsis chinensis, assembly GCA_032878915.1. NCBI lineage: Eukaryota > Viridiplantae > Streptophyta > Magnoliopsida > Fagales > Fagaceae > Castanopsis > Castanopsis chinensis. The sequence continues at coordinate 445,841 of JAVQMG010000081.1, forward strand.
GGCAAAATAGGATTCTAATTTCAAATTTTATATACAGGCAAGACTTAGGTACAATACTTAGATGTTGTCCCTTAGGTTTTTCTTTTAAAATTCTGTTATATGAATTTTTTCTCATGGATAAAATTGTATTTTTCAATTCAGTAGCTACATAATTGAATCTTAAAAGAGAAACCTAAGAAACAACACCTAAAATACTGTATTTAAATTTTGTCCATATATATATATATATATATATTTTGCTAAAATTAAAATCTAACAGATCAAGAATTACTTGTCTGGAAGTTTATTACATCTAGCACCAACCTGCCAAATAAATGAGGCCAATGAAATTTATTTTTTGGGTAAAAGAAAGAAAGTCAAAGTGATGGCTAAAATTTCCTTCAGAATCACACATTTTGTTCAGTTTGAGCATATTCAGTGAGCATTGGGGTCTCTAATTGTCGGGAACAAGGATTCCATCTTTATTAGAAAGTAAAAGTATGAACAAGAGATTTCCTCTTTGGCAATCAAGCTTATGGAGACAATTGAATTGGGTTAGAAGCTCGTTGGCAATATAGATACACTTCACATTTTTATTTATAGATCCGGTTAACGGGCGCTTTATTACTTTTAGAGCATTTGTTAACATATTAGTTACTTTTTTTCTATTAAAAATTTCTTAAAATATTTTCTAAACTAATATTTTTAGGCATCTATTAACTTATCCATTTATTTATTTTTCAATTTCATAAAAAAAAGTCCTTTATGCTGTGATCATTCTCCACAAATAGAATATAATCATGAGAAGGAGAAATGATTAAATATAAGCTAGAAAAATGCAACATATATGGCTCATGTTACAAGAATTCCATACTCTAGTTACCCAAGAAATAGGAAAGTTTAATTAATGACGTTGAGAATGGACAAGAAAAGGATGGAACAAAATAAATTTAGTTAGTTGTTAGATACATGCCACTATTAAAGAAGTGCAATAAAAAAGAAGCAACACTTTCCATTTTTATTTTTTGTACAATAAAGTACTAATAAATTTATTATCTATCACAATGCATTAAATATGAACCCCACCATTTCCCTCTGATTTGGACTAAAGTTTAACTCCCAACACCCCCACCTACCCCCCTAAAAAAACAAAACTTCCCCACCTACATTATCACATTAATAAATTGACTCAGTCAACACTATGGTATGATTAGTGATTTTTAATCAAAATTATTTCTCTTCTAAATTCTAACCCTATCTTCAATAATCAATATTCAAGTAAAAAAGGATCCCTATCCTCCCCTTATGATAAACTAATCAAAACCGGAATCCAATTTGCACACCAACCTCTATAATGAATTATCAAGGGCCAATTAACAATGGCTCAAGTTTATCTATGAACAAGCTTAGTACTACATATATGATTTTTCAAAAATACTTTAAAAAAAAGATTTATTATAGGATTATAGCATGTCACAAAGTACACATTTCATGTCCATGACAGTAACCTATATATAGAATATAATTAGCAAGAAATGCATTATTGGAGCTGGTGTTAAATGAGGATCAAGAACAAGTTATATAGTAGATGGAGGAGCTCTTTAAAAAAAAAAAAAAATTATATCCAAACATTAACATATATATATATATATATATATTTCTAATTTTTCTTGGCATTTGATTCTTTGAAGTCAAAACCCTAGCACATACCATGGAATAAATATATAAAGAAGATGTGGTCATTTGAAGATTCCCATCCAAAAGAAAAATAGGTCATTAATTAGACAAGTTCTAGATTAGTTTGTGCACATAACAATACGCGTAACGTAATGGAAAAATATTAGCACAATTTCATGGGTTTTGACTTTTGAATATATATATACTGTGGTATTGTTATTTGTCAACACTTTCTAATTTTTATAGCAAGCCACTTGCATTACTTTAAGACCCTATGTTGAAGATGCAAAGAAATTCCATAAAAATAAATAAATAATAACAGCTGGCATGTAATTGAAAATGATTATTAAGCAAATTTTGAGATTCTTTTTTTAGAGATAATTTTAACATTTGATGTCCACTTTTGATGATTCATTTTTATCATCAAATCAGGACATTAATTAATTATTTTGTATAAGCGGAGATAGAACCTTATATATTTTATTTGACGATGAAAAATTCTACTAGTTAAACTAACTGAAACCCAAAATTTAAAAATTAATGTGTAGCTGAAAATCATGGACTAACGCTCTGTTTGTTTCAACAATGATGTTTTCTAAAAAATGAGTTATTTTTTAAAAAGCATTTTCTATAAAACTATCTTATTTTCCAATGTTTGGTAGCAACTTTAAATGAGTTGAAAAACACCCTCTTAACTTCCCTTATTTAGCTTGCTGTGAGATAGAGTTGTTTTCCAAAAAAATTTAATGGAAAACAATTTCTAAAAATAAGCCATACTTTTTATGTTGATCAAAGATAGTTTTCCTTTGACTTATATTTTTGTATACTACCAAACATTGGAAAATAAGGAAAACTATCTTTACACAAGGTTTTCCATTGAAACAAACGGAGCGTAAAAGTGAATTACTAATATTAGCAATATGTGGCTGAAAATCATTGTTATTTTGTGGCAATAACTGGAACCCACAATGTGTAGCTGAAAATCATTGTTATTTTGTGGCACATAAAATAAAATAATATAAAGTATAATATATTTATTTATAATCTTATAATATTTCTTTATACTCTGTGGGGAGAGGCAAGTATCATTTATACTTTATTCCACCATAAGATCGTATTAGTGGGGTTGATGTCACACACTTGATGTCATACTCTTGAGAATCTTGATTTTTTTAAATAAAATATATATTAGTATTTCAAGTAGTAATATATATATATATATATATATATTTTTTTTTTCCTGAATAAAGTAGTAATATATTAGTGATTAGAAAAAAAAACTTTGAAATTGGAAGATAACTTTTTGGTGCATTTTATAATTGTTAACAATAACTCATTTTCGGTTACCCAGTTAACATATAAAATAGATTCATAAGAGTACTCACACTGAGGTGGCTAAAATGACTATTTAGTCATTTTAGCAATCCAAAATCTGAAAACACACAATACACCAACAATGAAGGCCCAAGGTGATGGCTGGGACCCTGGGTCCGTCGGGTTTTTTTTTTTTTTTTTTTCTTCCTGTGGTGGGTTGTGTTTGCCATTGTAGTGGTTGTGGCAGGTGGAGCGGTGGTGGGGTGATTTGCAGATATTGTAGTACCGGTGATGGTGGTTTTGGGTGGATTGTGATGGGAGTTTATTGTATTGAATATATTAATTTATTGTGGTATTTATATTATTTTAATGTTTTGAATGCTAAAATAAAAGTTTTATTGTAAGTTGTATTATAAAGTAGGTTGTTAAAATAGATAAAATAGTGTTTTAAGTTGCTAAAAGCTACATATCATAGATGTTTTACTATAAATGCTCTAAGTGTCTATTAGATAGATTTTTGTCTTGTACAAAAGTGTCCAGGATTTCAACTTTTTTTTTTCTTAGCCCGTCTGGAAACTAAGTTGCAACAATTATTACAAAAATGCACACATATTAATACCTCAAATAGATATTTGTCAGGCTTATGTTTAAATGAAAACTTTCATTTCAAGATTGAATTTTTCACCAAATAGCCATTTGACTTGTGTGCATTTTGTAGGAGTTGCTACAATTTAGTTTGCAACAAATTCTTCCCCATAAATAAATACACCATCTAATTTGAAATGGTAAATTATTATTTAAAGAAACAGGTGATTCTTTTCAAATTTAGGATGAAATAATTTAATTTAGCAAGCTAGGTGAATAGATTATGGGCAAGACTTAGACATTATTCCTTAAATTCCCTTCATAAGATTCTATTATGTGGTTTTTTTTTCATAGGATAAAAGTGTATTTTTTAGTTAAGTAGTCACAAAGTTGAATCTTAAGAGAGGAATCTAAAGAACAACACATAAGATACTGTACTTAAATTTTGTCCAAAAATTATTATCAACCTAAGCAATAACCCTCATCATTCATTCATTTTGTGAACTTGTCACACTCACACACACATGTATACTTAATTATAAAACTCTCTTGTTTTTGTTTTTCAAAATAGTAGGAATACCATATTTTTTACTAAACTTAGAATATGTAAAGTTGCTCACTCACTTGCATGTAGAACAATTATTTCTCGTCCTTTACCATTCTGGATGGAAAATGTACCACCAACATAATTTCTGTATTACAGGCTAATTTGAATAGCGCATCTTTTTATGATAAGCAATGGCCTACTTATCAAAAAAAAAAATGTTACAAATCTCAATACTGGTTTAGCAAACGTAAAAATTTTATGCTTTAAGGTACGTACCAGTTTCAGTGATCAAAACCTCCGAAATAAGGACACATTTACCCTTATATTGTTTTGGGGATTGCACGCTCTTCATTCTTCAAGACCGTGCGAAGTGGAGGCTTTTGAATTTCAATATTCATAGGTATCTTGGCAATTCCTTGTTTATCTTATATAATTTTATCTTATTGAAGCAACCTTGAAATTAGCATGATCAAAGGAAGTTTAGACATTGTTACACACTTCCTCATCAAATTTTTAGATACAATGGTTATTATAAATATAACACACAAAACCAGATGATTTTCACATAATTAGGAAAACTTAATTAAATATGCATTTAAAAAAATTACCAATCTTGAAGAGGATCTACAACCTACCGAGACGCCTTAATTTACGGCTTTACAGCTTTACCCTACTCAGTGTGGAGGAATAATGGATGAATAAGTAAAGCTGTAAATTAATGCTGTTTGTTCTCATCTGGTTTCAGATTATGTATTTGGTGACCGCAAATTTGGTGGGAATGCTCAGTCAATTACTAAAAGTCGGTGGATCCACCGCACATCTTTTTTATGGGATTATAGAGAAATTATTATGTAATCCTAAAATATCATAAATGTGTACTTCCTCCTCTCACGTGAATAGTGAGTCTCATTAATTAAATTCATGATGAGACACACTATTTATGTGAGAAGGGAGAGTACACATTTATAGTACTTCGAGAGTACCTAATAATTTTCCGGAACTATGAGGTACAAAACATGGCTTACCTGAAACGTCCTGCAAGAGTTCCTGAATATCGACTAGTATGCTAATGACTTCACTAATTATATATATATTTTGTCCTTTCTTTCGATACATCCATTCTCAAATCAGTCTCTACTTCATCATTGATTTTAGATATAAACACATGGTGTTTCCAATTAATGTAAGCATAGCCAGTGGTGAGTCAAATGAACAGGTAAAAGTAAAACATGTGATGTTGACACATATAGTTTGGTTTGTAATAGATCTTTAACATCCATCTTTTCAAATAGGGATTTATCTATTTATCTCATTCAATATAAAAATTGTTTGCATATATGGTGCTAGTAATATAGCACTATTTTGATTTTTGAGAAGGCAATACCAATACATGGGGGGAAATGGGGAAGGAACTCTTCATGATGGTCTGTTGTCTCTAATGTTGTGGATATTTTGGCGTTTCCTTTACTCCTATTCCTTCCCCTACCCCCCAACCCCTTTCGCTTTTCTCCCTTATTAGCCACTTGTTATGATGATTATGCCTATCTATTTTTGGTTTAGGCAAGGGGTCATTTGGAATTCATATGCCGTATGAAGGATTACCTATCAAGATCAGTATTTATTGATAGAACCATAGAGGCTGCTAAAACCCATTTTTCCTTAAGATTGACAGACTTAGAAGCCATTGAGACTTCTGCATATACAAAGTGATAAGGGTTATCCCAATGACATTATGCTGACGAGCCTGAGACTGACGACCCTAGGGCTGACGACATCAACTCTTGGGCCACCTGAGGCTGACGACCCAAAGCATATGGAGACCTAAAGCTGACGGTCTTAGGACACGAGCAAGCCTGACGCGTAGCCAAGCTGACGGGGACAGACTGACGAGGTTAGCCTCGGCTCCGTCTACAACCTTACTTGACCAACACGCATATATAAATGATTCTTGAACGACACGTCTAAGTATGGAGACTCCTACAAGGACAAGGATTCTAGGAGATACGTGGGATCCAAATATTACTGTCCTAAAAGGAAAAGAGCTCCTTGACCAAGGCTTGAATCTCGGCCCAATGCTACTATAAATACCCCAAGATCCTCTCAAAGTAAGGTACGCACAAATAACTCAACTCTAGCACTCTAGTGTTGAAAGTAAAGGTTTCTAACTTAACCTTCGGAGGGTACTTGGCCGGTACCACGCCGGTGCCCTTTCAAAGGTCTTCACTCTCTTTGTTGTGCAGGTACGTCATCGGGAGCACGTGTGGACCGTGTGGCTTACTGACGATTTTATTGCATCATCAGTTGGCGCCGTCTGTGGGAACGAAGTGGTAATGCCACGCTGTCGCTTCCCGGACAAAAAGTTGCATGGTACTCACCCGCTCAATGGCTACCACCAACAACGTTCAGGAGAACGAACCGCGCGCAACCGTTCTGGAAAAGCAAGTCCAAACGCTCGCGGCAGCGGTCGAGCGCCTAACTAAGGAAAATCACGACTTAGAGGAGCAGCTGCGTCAGAGGAACGCGCATCCTAGAATACAAGAGGAAAATCAGGAGGAGACAAGCGCTGAGAGAAGGGATCCCGAAGCGCCCGAAGGCAGCAACGCCCCGAGCAAGCCGGAGAGGTGGGATACCAATCTGACTACCCCTTCTGAAGCCATACCCCCTCACATCGCCGCCGAGATGCAGGAGATGCGTGAGCGAATAGACGTGATGATGAACGCCCTCAAAGGACGAGTGTCTAACGATCTCGACGACCTGGTACAGCGGACCGATTCACCTTTCACGGCACGTGTTACGTCGTGCCCACTTCTCCCAAAGTTTCGTATGCCGCAGGTGGAAAGCTACGACGGAAACAAGGATCCCCTGGACCACTTAGAGTCCTTCAAAACTATAATGCACCTTCAAGGAGTGCCCGACGAGATTATGTGCAGGGCTTTCCCAACCACCTTGAAAGGGTCCGCGAGAGTCTGGTATAGCAGGTTGACGCCAAACTCAATTAGCACCTTTAAAGAGCTGGGCGCTCAGTTCGTCTCGCACTTTATCGGAGGCCACCGGTACAAAAAATCCACGGCATGCTTGATGAGCATCAAGCAGAGGGAAGACGAGACTCTAAGGTCCTACATAACGCGATTCAACAAAGAGGCTCTCTCTATAGATGAGGCGGACGACAAGATACAAGTAGCAGCCTTCACCAACGGGCTGCGAAAAGGGAGGTTCCTCTTCTCCCTATACAAGAACGATCCAAAGACCATGTCCGAAGTACTTTACAGGGCAACCAAATACATGAACGCAGAAGACGCGCTGATTGCAAGGGAAGACAAGCCTAAGAAGAGGGAAAGGCAAGAAGATACTCGAACGGATAGGGGGCAAAAGAAAGCCAGGACTAAAGAACGACGGGATGATCGCCGCTCCAAACCACTCCCAGGGAGATTCACGAGCTTCACACCATTAACTGCCCCTATCGATCAGGTCCTGATGCAAATCAAGGACGAGGGGACTTTGACTTTTCCCGGCAAAATGAAGGGAGATCCCAACAAAAGGCCAAGAGACAAATATTGCCGCTTCCATCGAGACCATGAACATGACACGGCTGACTGCTACGACCTAAAGCAACAGATAGAAGCTTTAATAAGGCAGGGAAGGCTGCAGAGGTTCGTCAGCAAAGAACGAACGGAACCGCCGCAAGACCAAGCTCCCAGACAGGAAAACGAACGCCCCAGACAGCCTTTAGGCGATATCCGGATGATTGTAGGAGGGACGGCGGCCGTTGGATCGTCAAAGAAAGCTCGAAAGACATATCTCAGGATGGTGCAGAATATCCAGTTGGCAGGGTCCGTACCCAAGATGCCACGGACTGATAACCCCCTCATCGGATTCTCGGAGGACGACGCACGACGCCTCCATCACCCCCATGACGACGCACTTGTCGTCACCATACGAGCAGGAGACTTCAACATGCATCGAGTTCTTGTCGATAATGGGAGCTCGGCGGACATCCTCTACTACCCTGCGTTCCAACAGATGGGAATTGATAGAGAACGACTGACTCCGGCTAACGCCCCGCTAGTCGGCTTCGGAGGAACAAAGGTATTTTCCCTCGGTGTTATCACCCTGGCGGTCACTATTGGAGACTACCCTCAGCAAGTCACCAAGAATGTAGCATTCCTCGTGGTCGACTGCTCTTCAGCCTACAACGCCATCATAGGGCGTCCCACGCTTAACTCATGGAAAGCTGTAACTTCGACCTACCACTTAATGATAAAATTCCCGACGGATTATGGAGTGGGAGAGCTCAGAGGAGACCAAGTGGCCGCACGAGAATGTTATATAGCAATGATGGAGATGGATGACCACCGTCAGACCATGAGCATTGAAGAACAACGCACCACGACGGAGCCCATAGAAGAACTCGAAGAGATATCTCTCGACGACTCCCAACTAGAGCGGGCAACCAAGATTGGTACTCTTACGAACAGTACGATACGGCAGAAACTCGCGGTCTTCCTCAGAGAAAACCGAGACATTTTCGCTTGGAGTCACGAGGATATGCCGGGCATTGACCCATCGGTCATAGTACACAAGTTGAACGTATCACCGTCTTTTTCGCCGGTTCGACAAAAGAAGAGAGTCTTCGCCCCGGAGAGAGATCGGGCAGTAGCAGAAGAAGTTCGTAAATTACAAGAGGCGGGCTTCATTCAGGAAGTTTACTACCCCGATTGGTTAGCAAACGTCGTCATGGTAAAGAAGAGCAACGGAAAGTGGAGGATGTGCGTAGATTTCACCGACCTAAACAAAGCATGCCCCAAGGACAGCTATCCTCTACCAAGGGTCGACCTCCTAGTGGATTCTACGGCCCAACACCAGCTGCTAAGCTTCATGGATGCATTCTCGGGATACAACCAGATCCTGATGGACGAAGCTGACCGAGAAAAGACTTCGTTTGTGACAAGTCAAGGCCTTTTTTGCTACAAGGTCATGCCGTTCGGCTTGAAGAATGCAGGCGCAACATACCAGAGGCTTATGAACAAGATGTTCGCGGAGCAGATCGGGAGAAACGTCCAGGTATATGTCGACGACATGCTGGTAAAAAGTCGAAGAAAGGAGGATCATTTGAAAGACCTGAAGGAGACCTTCGATACCCTTCGCTCCTACAACATGAAGCTAAATCCAGCCAAATGTGCCTTCGGAGTGACGGGCGGAAAATTCCTGGGATACATGGTGTCCCAGCGAGGCATTGAAGCCAATCCAGACAAAATCCGAGCTATAATGGAGATGACGCCCCCAAAAAATGTGAAGGAAGTACAAAGCCTAAACGGAAAGGTCGCCGCGCTTAGCAGATTCGTATCCAGGGCGACGGATAGGTGCCTCCCATTCTTCCGCACGCTGAAGAAGTCCTTCGAATGGACGGACGAGTGCTAGCAAGCATTTGAAGACCTCAAAGCCTACCTATCGTCGCCACCACTATTGACCCCCTCCCAACCAGGCGAAGAACTATTCCTCTATTTGGCCGTTTCTCCAGCCGCCGTCAGCGCAGCCCTAGTGAGGGAAGACAGCAAGGTACAAAGGCCGGTGTACTACGCCAGCCGGGCACTCCACGGGGCAGAAGTAAGATACTCGCCACTAGAAAAACTGGTCTTCGCTCTAGTTACGGCAGCGCGCAAGCTGAAGCCATACTTCCAGGCCCATACGGTGGTCGTACTGACTGACAAGCCCATACGACGAGCAATGAGTAGCCCTGATGCCGCGGGACATATAGCCTTATGGGCTGTAGAATTGAGCGAGTTTGACATAAAATATCGCCCCCGCACGGCCATCAAAGGGCAGGTACTCGCTGACTTTATTGCGGAGTTCGCATATCAAAAAGATCAGGGGGCGGGGAGTTCCCAATGGAATGTTTTCACTGACAGGTCGTCAAACAAAAAAGCTGGCGGAGCAGGAGTCGTACTTCGCTCTCCCGAGGGTGACGAGGTCGAATGCATGATTCGACTTGGTTTTCCTACGACCAACAATGAAGCAGAATATGAAGCCCTCATAGCAGGCTTAGATCTGGCAAAAGCCGTAGGAGCCGTAGGTACGGTGGTCCATTGTGACTCTCAGGTAATCACCAATCAGGTCAACGGCGACTACGAATGCAAGGGAGAAAGAATGAAGATGTATTTGGCACAAGCAAGGAGAAAGGTGGACGAACTCCAGGCAAGAGTTGTTCAAATTCCAAGAGGGGACAACGAACAAGCCGACCGCCTTGCAAAAGCTGCATCAGCGGAACATGTGGTCATCCCCGACAAGGTACTATTTTTTACTCAACTCACACCACTGATAGATGTCATCAGTATGCAGGAAGTAAGATCCGAAAACGATTGGACCACCCCTCTGGTCGCCTATTTGAAAGAAGGCATTCTACCCGAAGAAAAGGAAGCCGCAAGGAAGCTGAAGGTCCGCGCAGCGAGATTCATCTTAATAAGGGATGTCTTATGCAAGAGGAGTTTCTCCCGGCCGTACTTAAGGTGTCTAGGACCTGAAGAAGCGGATTATGTCATGAGAGAAGTACATGAAGGAATTTGTGGCAACCATTCAGGGTCGCAATCGTTGGTCCACAAATTAGTCAGGGTCGGATACTATTGGCCGACAATGCAGAAGGACGCCCAGACATATGTCAAGACATGCGACAAATGCCAACGGTTCAGTAACTTCATCAAGCGGCCAGCTGAAGAACTAACCCCGATCACTGCTCCGTGGCCGTTCGCCCAATGGGGGTTGGATATCATGGGCCCATTCCCAACGGCAGCAAGGCAACTGAAGTTCCTGATAGTCGGAATCGACTACTTCACCAAATGGGTGGAAGCAGAAGCCTTAGCCACTATCACTGAGAAGAACGTGCGAAGTTTCGTTTGGAAGAACATCGTTTGCAGGTTTGGAGTTCCAAGGGTCCTGATCTCGGACAACGGCAAACAGTTCGACAATAACGCCTTCCGGGATTTCTGTTCACAATTAGGGATCAAAAATCATTACTCTTCCCCGGCTCATCCCCAAGCCAACGGACAAGTGGAAGTCACGAACCGATCCTTGCTTCGGATAATCAAAACTCGGCTAGAGGGGGCAAAAGGCATATGCCGGAAGAACTACCCAGCGTACTATGGGCATACAGAACAACAGTCAGAACCCCCACAGGAGAGACTCCGTTCCGGCTAACATACGGCACTGAAGCAGTTATACCAGCCGAGGTCGGACTCACGAGCTACAGAGTGGACAACCATGACGAAGGAAGGAATGACGAAGCCATGCGTCTAGAACTTGACCTAGTCGATGAAGTTAGGGCGACAGCTGAACAGAGGCTCGTACGATACCAAGACCTCATGGCAAAGCACTACAACTCCCGAGTCAAGCACAGGGACTTCGAAGTTGGAGACCTGGTCCTAAGGAAGGTGATGGGCGCCGCAAAAGACCCTACACAAGGAAAACTCGGCCCAAACTGGGAAGGGCCCTACAGAATTACATCATGGCTAAGGAAGGGTACTTACCACTTAGAGACTCTGGACGGACTAAGGCTACATCATCCATGGAACGCCGAACACCTCAGAAAGTACTACCAATAAAAAGCAACACAAAGAACGCTACTTCTCATCTCCAATCTACTTTTCAGTCATTTATTTTAATCGTTTATTTTAGTTCATTACAATACATTTAAAGCCCAAAGGGCTAGGGTTTATTCATTTTTGAACAATTTTATGCCTTCAACACAATAAGAGGAATTTATTCAGTAAAACAACTTGTGCAACTATTAGGTAGACGGAACAACAAATGGGATGACCAAGCTAGAATCCACAAAAATGGACGAAACTACTACAAGGTCCACAAGGTGGACGACCTTAAGTCCACAGAGTGGATAGAACTACTACCAAGTCCACAAAGTGGACGACCCTACGTCTACAAAGTGGACGACCTTAAGTCCACAGAGTGGATAGAACTACTACTAAGTCCACAAAGTGGACGACCCTACGTCTACAAAGTAGACGACCTTAAGTCCACAAAAATGGACGGAACTACTACTACGTCCACAAAGTGGACGGCCTTAAATTCACAAAGTGGACGGCCTTAAGTCCGCAAAGTGGACAACCTGAAGTCCACAAGGTAGACAACCTGAAGTCCACAAGGTAGACGACCTTAAGTGCACAAGGTAGACGACCATAAGTCCACAAAGTGGACGACCTTAAGTCTACAAAATAGACGACCTTAAGGCCACAAAGTGGACGGCCTTAAATTCACAAAATGGACAGCCTTAAGTCCGCAAAGTGGATAACCTTAAATCCTCAAAGTTGACGGGGTCACTACAAAGACCATAAAGTGAACTTGGAGTTCAAAAAATAATGGACGACTTTGATACGGAGTCCACAAAGTAGACGGAGTCACTACAAAATTCACGAAGTAAACTACATTAAGTGCGCAAAACCAATACAAAGTTTACTAAAGCAGGTAGCCTCGTCAGGACAAGATGCAAAAACATTACAAAATTCAAACCAACGGCGAAATAAAAATAACACTTTGAAAGCAACAAACGTGAAAATACTACAAAAGGGAATTGTCTTTACAAAAAGCCCAAAACCACGGGCGTCAAGCATAAAAATTCATTACAAAACAGTGTTTACAAAGGGTTCACGAAGTAGAAGGAGCCGTCGACGGGGACAGGACGACGATTGGAGTAGAAGGGTCGGCAGTAGACTTGGCCGCATCAAGACCGGCTGACGGATCCAAGGTGACGGACCTCTCCAAGGCAGGTTGAGCAAGAACAAAGCTGTCGTCTCTCGTGTCTGCCTTAGGATCGGTAGACTCATCATCCCCCTCGAGGATGGATTCACCCGCCGGAGTTGACGGTATGGGCTCGTCCATGTTGATCCCCGACAAGTCCAAGTCAGGATAGGCGAGCTTCATCTGCTTCAAGCAATCTTCAAAACCGTCAGCATAGTAGACGGCGTAGGAATCAATGAATTGCTGGGAATCTTTGAATTCCGCCACGGCGTCATTCCTGGCCGTCTCTACCTGGCTCATCAGTCCTTGCAGCTCCTTCTCCGCCGCCACCTTTGCCTCGTCAGCCAGGCCTCGCTGACGGGCCTCCTCCGTCAGCATGTCCGTCAGTCTTTTCACCTCCTTAGCTAAGTGGACGTTGGCCTCTTTGTACTGCTGTTGGGCGTCAACAGCATTCCTTAGCCGGGTATGCAGACGGGAAACCACAGCTTCCTTATCCGCGCATTTGTCCCACAAGTACTTCATCCGGATCATGGCCTGCAAGACGTAAGAATAACGTCAGTCCGTTATAAGGTCGTCCATGTGGCTTGATAAGAGGAAGGAATAGTATACCCGGGTGAGGTCGAAAATCCCTGACGACCCTAGATCGTCAGTCGACTCGTCGTCACACAGCGCCATCTCCTCCTCCTTTAGGATGGACCCCGTCACCTCCACGGCATAGTCCTTGTGGGTAAGGAGGTGACGGACGGAATCTGGATGGACGACCCCTGACGCCGTCATCAGGCCTTTGCCGACCCCGTGAGAAGCTCTTGGGGGCGACGGCCCCTTGGTAGGTTCCCCAGAAGAGGGAATCACCTTCTTCCCAGACCGGTCGCTAGCCCCGTCGGTTTTCCTTTTGACGCCTTTCTTCCCGACGGACTTGGGGGCTGACGACGGCGTCGCTTCACCTCTTGCCCTCTCCTCCTCCTGCTTCTTCTTAGCCGCGGCGGCACGGATTCTCTGTTTTGCCGTCTCCATTTCTATTAAAGACAAAAAGTGAGTAAAAACAATAATAAAGGAAACTGACGGAGGTAACTACGAGAAACTCACGTCGACGGGATAATTCGTTTAGCCTACGAGCCTCGTCTGACGGTTCGGGACCACCGCAATATAGGTGCAAGGTGTCTAGGGTAATTAGGTCCCGGCACCTCCTTTCGTCTAGAGGGATCGACGTCACCCGGCGAATGAACTCCTCTTGCTTCGCAGTTATGTCTGGACGAACGTTGGCTGAAAGAAAAACAGACGGGGTTAGGAATCAATCAGATCTAGGCAAAAAGAGGGGCCGACGGGGTCAACCTGAATCCCTAACATGCGCCCAAGTATTGTCGAAAGAACCATATGGCATGAACTGCCACTCTTCTTCACGACACACCCAGTTCGTCCCCTCAACGAAGAAGTATCTCCCTTTCCAGTTTCTATTGGAGTCAGGCATGTCCGACACCAATTTCAAGTCTCTCGACCTAGCGGAAAAGTGATAGAAACCCTTGGACGAGGAAATATGTTGTGGACGGTAGCACCAAAAGAACTCGTTTAGAGTTAACTGACGGTGCCCACCGTTGAGACGACCCCATAAAATCTCCGCGCCGATGAAAGTCCTCCACGCATTGGGGGCAACTTGACTGACGGAGATGCCTAAAAAGTTTGTTAACTGACGGTGCAACTCCGTCAGTGGTAGTCTGAAGCCCGCCGCAAACATGGCGTCATACATGCCCACGTCTGCTGTCCGGCCTGTGTAACACCGTTCACCCTCCAAGGGGAGACGGATTGGGACGTCGTCTGGGATCTGGTAGCGGGCCCGTAAAGTGTTGAAAACGTTTTCTGACATCGTCGGCAAAAAACTATTGACGGACCACTCAAGGGGAAGGATGAAGGGGCGGTCATCACCCGGAGCTCCAGAGGTACTCTCTAAAGTTTCCTCGTCATCTTCATCCTCACTCCCGTCACCACTTCTCCTTTTCTCCCTACCACCCCCATCCTCACTTTCTCTACTATTTCTATCCACTTCGTCAGAAGAATGGGCCGATGTGTCCCTCTCTGACGACCAGGACAAGCCCTCCTCGGGCTGACGGCCTAACGGAAAGACTTCGTCATAACCCGCTCCCTCGCGGACTGACGACTGCTCACTCGACATCTGACTACCTACAAACGAGGGTCGTTGTTCTAAGAACCTAGGCCAACGGCTTCGCTAAAGGCACAGGGTGGAAAAATAAAAAGAATTAAAAGAAAAACTTACAAGTTAAGTGTCGTCTGATGTAAGTTGACGGTCCCAAAAAAGCTGACGGATCAAGGAAGACGAAGCTAGCAAAAAGACTGACGGGAGTCGTGAGCTTGACGCTTTGGCTCTCAAAAGAATACAAGTGCTGGAAAGTCTGAAATGAGGAAAGTAGGAGATATATATAGGAAAAAGGGGGCACGAAAGACGAAGCGACACGCTCGTCGCAGAACGAGGAGAATCAAGCTAAGCCACGTGTCCTTGCATTTAATGAAAGGCGTGAGGTTTTAGACATGTACTCCATAGCACGTCGGGAAAGGCTGACGAGGCTATGGAGTAGGGGGCAGCTGATAAGGGTTATCCCAATGACATTATGCTGACGAGCCTGAGACTGACGACCCTAGGGCTGACGACATCAACTCTTGGGCCACCTGAGGCTGACGACCCAAAGCATATGGAGACCTAAAGCTGACGGTCTCAGGACACGAGCAAGCCTGACGCGTAGCCAAGCTGACGGGGACAGACTGACGAGGTTAGCCTCGGCTCCGTCTACAACCTTACTTGACCAACACGCATATATAAATGATTCTTGAACGACACGTCTAAGTATGGAGACTCCTACAAGGACAAGGATTCTAGGAGATACGTGGGATCCAAATATTACTGTCCTAAAAGGAAAAGAGCTCCTTGACCAAGGCTTGAATCTCGGCCCAATGCTACTATAAATACCCCAAGATCCTCTCAAAGTAAGGTACGCACAAATAACTCAACTCTAGCACTCTAGTGTTGAAAGTAAAGGTTTCTAACTTAACCTTCGGAGGGTACTTGGCCGGTACCACGCCGGTGCCCTTTCAAAGGTCTTCACTCTCTTTGTTGTGCAGGTACGTCATCGGGAGCACGTGTGGACCGTGTGGCTTACTGACGATTTTATTGCATCATCACAAAGTTTAGCCCCTCAACCAGGCTACTGACAATGCAGGAACTGGAGACAATAGCAAAATTTGCTTCTCAGTCTAAGGTTTCTCTCTCTTAGTCATTTTCATTATGTTAACAAGTGCTAACGTTGCAGGAAGTCCTATGGAATGTCACCTTCGAGTTTTGTAACAGTTGTAATCCCCCCCCCCCTCCTTTTTTCTCCTTTAATTCATTGGAATAATCCTAACACTTGGCATGAGTCGTTGGCTTCATTACTACATATTTTGAAAATCTAACCGATAAATTGCATGTTCTTTACATTCTTAATACACATGTCAAATTTTATGTCAAGTGGATATTATATACTATATGATCTATAAACTTATATTTTATATATAATTTTAAACTACAAAAATTAGCAATTTAAACAATTTATTGATGACGTAGATAATGATCTTTAATTTTTTAGAAATTTTGCAAGTATAGAAGATATAAAAAGAAGATATAATGCCCATTTGGTTGGTCTTTTTGAAGCCAAAAGTTGGCTTTTTATAAAAAGTGGGCCAAAATTCCTATCTAGTTGGAGTAAAATGCAACTTTTTAGAAAAAGTTGTGTTTTACTCCAACAAAGAAACGCGCTGTTGAGTTTATGGAGGGTTTTCGGTCCACAATATAAAAGTTGCTGGGCTTTTCAATAGATCTGTTGAAAACATAATGGATTTACGAATTTGCCCTTCAATAAAGGGCAAGGTCTTCAGCTCTCTTATTCCACGCCTCTCACGCCTCTCAAGCAACACCGATCCGATTTCCTCATCTCTTCCTCTGTATTTTTTTTTTTTTAAATTTATTTGTCTAATCTGATCAACACAAAACAACTTAAAATCAACTCAAACCCCATTAGAAAACCCATCCCAAACCCAACTCAAAATCAACCCAAAACAAAATCAACTCAAAATCAAACCTAAAATCCACAGAAAAAAAATTAAAAAAAAAAAAACCGAAAATCCTCCATGCTGCTATGTTGCGGCATCTCATCTTCTTCTTCTTCCTCTTCTTCTTTTTTTTGTGCTGCTTCTTCCTCTTCTC
Organism: Castanopsis chinensis; assembly: GCA_032878915.1. Classification (NCBI taxonomy): domain Eukaryota; kingdom Viridiplantae; phylum Streptophyta; class Magnoliopsida; order Fagales; family Fagaceae; genus Castanopsis; species Castanopsis chinensis. The sequence continues at coordinate 462,934 of JAVQMG010000081.1, forward strand.
TTCTCTATTTTTTATTTTATTTTATTTACGTACATATCTAATCTCAAAAAAAAAAAAACTTTCAAATTTGGTAGAGTTTTTGATAAATAGAACCTTTGGAGACATGGCGTAGAGAGAGGGAGCTCGAGAGAGATGGAGACATGGAGATGGAGTAGAGAGAAAGAGCTCCAGAGAGGGCTCAGTGAAGGAAATTAAAAAGAAAAAAAAGATAAGGACAAAACATGTGCGGAGGAAAGTAAAAGAAAAGGATAAGAAAAAGATATGGAGAAGGGAACTTGTGGAGGAGAAAAAACGTGAGAAAAAAAAAAGTTTTTGGGTTTGGTAAAGTAATGTTGTAGAAAATATATAGATCATGAACACAAATTATTTTACAAATTTTTTTTTTCATAATTGTGATGTTATAGAGTATGTGGTAGAGAAAAAATTGTGGGTACTAGAACAATTCATTTAAAAAATAAGTGTTAATAAAATTTTATTTTACAAAGATTAATTTTAAATTAGTATTATAAAAATATTGTGACATTTTATTATATTTCTAAACTTTTTAAGTTAATACTATTTTTTTTTTTAGAAAAAAAAATAATACTATTGACAAAATATTTTTATAACAATTTCATAATAAAGTTTACGTAGTAAGTTATTATTAGTTCTCATCTAAACCTACTAGTGACATTTTTTTTTTCCTATCATTAACAACTTGTTATATAGACTTTATTGTGAAATTTTTGTGAAAATATTGTGTCCATAACTTGCATTAAAAGAGGTAATTAAAACAAAGAATTTTCTTTATATAGACATTGTCATTTTTAGTAATTTACCCCTCAAACTGCCACTTTTATAAATGTTAGCCAAACACTCAGTTTTTTTAAAAAGCACTTTTTAACAGCTTTTACCAAACACTCAACTTTTTAAAAAAACACTTTTTCATTATGCACTTTTTGAAAACTCAACTTTTTCATTATTCACTTTTTCAAAAAGCCCAACCAAACTCACCCATAATATAATGGTGAAATTCTCAAAATTTACCTCCAATAAAAAGATATTGAATTTTGTAGCTAAATTTTGTCTTTAGTGAAATATTAATGAAAATTTGTAAAAAATTCTGTGTTGAATTTAGGCATAACTTCATCAAATAATTTCATGTGAGAGGAGTCTCGAATAACTTTCCTTCCAACAAAAGCTACCCATTTGGGATAAGTCAAACGGAATAATCCTCTACATGGAAAAGCCAACTCAAGTTGTCAATTCCTTCACTACATGGTAAGATTTCTTTCATGTACTTTGGGCAACCCAATTGGTTATTTAAAAGGCTCTTTTATTTTTTTTCCCCAAAACACATTGAGAACATCTGTTACATTAATACAATTATTTGAATATTTGTAGGAGCAAATATTAGTGCGTTCTACTTTGATCATAATTTTGTCTGTCTTGAATATTTTACTGTCAACCTTATCATGTTGAAGAGTTGCTTCAAATTTTTGGAAAAAAATGTCTTTCCAAATAGTTTGTATCCTAATGGACATTATTTTGTCATATTCCAAATTGCCTTTTCAATATTTTTCCATGCTTCTTTAATTTTGTTTGCACCCAAAATTCTATATAAACTGCTGCTCTAAAATCTAAATCAATGGGCCATCTATCTAGAGGTACATAAAGCACCAAACCTTGGGCCTAATTTTTACATCCGAAATGCTTAACATATTGATCTATGTAGAGTAAATTATCAATTTTTAAGAATTAAGGCACATGGCAAATAGCTTTCCAATTATGAGACATTATAGTGTACAACATTGCATTAGTTTGGCTTGTTGAAAGAAATTAAAAGGAAAAAAATGTTTTGAAACTTGTTGATTTACCTTTTGTTTTTTTGTTTTTTTTTTTACCACCTCTCTCTATGATACATTATTGTGAAAAGTGTTCCCTCGAGAAATTAACAAAAAAATAATAATAATAATAAAGAGAGATTTTATTTTTGAAAGATGGTTGATTTATTCATTTATTTATCACATCTCTTTTTGATTATGATGACATAATTACACTGATATGATTGACTCTCTTGAATATTTCTTAGCTGCTTTGACCCATTATAGTTTAACCATATATCTTGCAGTACAATTTGTAGAATCAAATAGAAGTGAAGCATTTTGTCATCTCAAAAAAAAAAAAAAAAAAAAAGAACTGGAACATTTTGTAAAAAATAAATAAAAGAAAGAAAGAAAGCTTGAAGGATTTTTTATTTGGTTAATTCAAATCAAATAATAATAATTATAATATCTTTACCTAGCGTGTTTGACAGACCACAAAACCAGGCCTACCAAAAAACAATATAATTGGTTTTAATTGTTTTTCATTTTGTAATTTTTTTATTCAAAATGACACTATACATTCTTCTACAAAATTCCAGTTTTTGTTTGATTCTTTTAGATTTATTCCTTCAAAAACAAAAAAAAATTAGGGTTTTCAAATTCACATTTCCATCATAAATTAGTTTTAAATTATTTGACATTTGTATGAGTTGTGCGTTAACTATTAAGTATTAACTAGAATTGGTTTAACTTGATATTATACAAAATATACATATATACACATATATTTCTATTTTTAATTCAACTTTTATTAGAGCGTGATCAATTTTGTAGTTTTCAGAACAGTCTTACATTGCTATTTAAAAAAAAAAAAAATAGAAAGAAGAAGAATATGACAAAATTTAATTATAAAATTAGTTGCAACCTTACTCGATATCATCAATATTACTATATATTTAAAAAAATCTAATTATTGGATTGCATGTTCTTTATACTCTTATGTGGTGTTTGGTACGAGGGAATCCACATTACTCTTGGCATCTAGATTCTTAGGAATGTGATTCCTAGAAATCACATTCTTAGGAATCTAGCTATTTTTATGTTTGGTTTTATTGAAAATCTTTTAAAATTTTTAGGAATGTGAGATAATAATGTTTTGTTATTTCCAGAAATCTTAAATGAACTATTTATTTTTCCCATTCTATTCTTAGATTTGAATGTAAACTACCAAATTCTTTTTTAAAAAATCTTCCCCCTAAATAAATAATGAAAAACCAAATATAAACTATTAATTATGACAAATTCATTAAAATTATAGTCTAATGTGGGGGTCAGAGACGTCCGGATGACTGCGTGGGCCTTAAGTCTGGCCCGAGGACACTGTTCAGCCCAAGAAGCCACGAAAAGGGGAGGAGGTCATTAAAGACCCAAAGGCCATGGGCTCATCGGGGAGATCACTGCGTATGTGGCCGTGTCCGAGGAGGACATGACCTCTAACGGCAAGGGCTAGAGCTGAGGAACGAGATTCAATGGGACGCCGAGGAAGGGGAACAAGCGGGACGTGCCCTACAAAAGGTTACTGCCTCCGCATTAAAGGCTTCCACCTACCCGCCTGGCCGCATTAATGAGGAGATGACTTCTGAAGGGACGGAGGTCAGCTTTATAGTCTTGGGGAGCGTTTTCAGGGACAAGACAGGTGGCAACCAGAGAAGGGGAGTATAAATAGAATGGGGGATGCCGTAAGGAAGGGATCCGGACTTTAGGGCAAAGGAAGAAGAAGAAGGGTCCCTCTTTCTTTCTTTCTCTCTCCCTTGAAGAACAGAGCGCCGTCCAGCACAGAGGCTCCTCGGCCCACGTCCGAGAAGGGAGTTGGGTCACTCCACCAGCAAGCCGCCTCACAGAAGCGGACTTGGACCTTACACCGCGTCCTTCCAAAGCACCAGGAGGTTTAGGCTTTGAACCCATTCTCTACAAATTCTATTGTAAAGGCCACTTGGGCCAGCCCAGCTACCCATTTGGGCTCCAGGCCATTTTGTGCCCTTACATCTAACATTTCAAAATGACAGGTACAATATAAAAATAACTATTTAAATTCTCAAATGCTTTTATTCTTAATAATAATTTTCAAAAGAGTTAAATCCATAATAATTTGTTTTATATTTTATCTTAATTGCTTAAATTTTATCTTAATTGCTTAAATGATAAGGAAAAATGGTTAAAATTGTTAATTTATAAAAAAATACAATTTCTTTTAAGCTTAGGAATCTGGATTCCCACCTGTTTTAAAAGGAATCCACATTCCTACTGAGAGGGATTTAAGAGAGGAATCCAGATTCTCCTAACAGCTGATTCCCAAGCGTGATTTGCAACCAAACATGGGAATCTTTAAACATCTCTAGGAATGTGGATTTCCAAGCGTGATTTGCAACCAAACATGGGGATTTTTAAACATCCCTAGGAATCCTAAAACATTACCTTGTACCAAACGCCACATTAATACACATTTCAAATTTTGTGTCAATTGGATATTATCTATTATATGATTTATAAGATTATATTTTATGCATAATTTTAAACTACAAAAACTTACAATTTAAAAAATTTATTGATGACATAATTATTAATCTTTAATTTTCTAAAAATCTTGCAACCATGGAGGATATAAGAAGAAAATGTAATATAATTGTAGATTCGTTAATCATTTTTATCACTGTTTTTATTATAATAGACAGTTGCTATGCAAACCTAGATAAGATTACAACCTGAACGTAATGGATAAAGTTGTTTCTTCTTGAATTATTTTCAGTGTGTCCCAATTGCAAACATGTCTTATTGGTTATTTGGGTTCAATGAATTATATAAACAATTTTGTTTCTGGTAGTGTGTGTACCTACTAACAGTGTATTTAGTGTGCAATTGTGCAAATAAGAGTTTTTTAAGTCATAAAATGAAATAAGATATAGTGGAATTATTACCATCCGTGTTTTTTTTTTTTTTTTTTTTTGTATATAAACTAATTTAATTGGGAAAAAAAAAAAAAAAAAAAGGAGAACTTTATAAACATAAATCTCAAATGCATCCTTGAAGGAATATATAGGTGTATTTGTATAAGAAGGTGGAAAATTATATTTTGAATTTAAAATAAGCGTTTGTAAAAAAAAATACAAGAAATTATGGTTGTGAAACAAAGTTTTGAATTTTGAAAACGCTCTTTTTAAAGAGCCAAAACGTCTAACTAAACAAATCCTATATAACAATACCTTCAACAAGGACAACAATGATTTTGCTATTTTGCTGATTCATTTTAGAAAAGAAAAAAACATTTTTAAATCCTAAAGTTTGGGAGTGTAACAGATTTAATCATATAGTAATAAATTTTCATATTAAATCAAATTTTCTTCCATATGAGTTGAGTTAAAAGCAGAAAATGAATTTGCACTATCATTTGATCATCATCTAACTATCGGGCTTTGATGAGCTCAAAGACTATGATGAGGGAGGCCAAGGCCCACTGAATGAGAGAACTCGTTCAGTGGAGCAAATGGTTTGCCTAGGCCGATGAAACCAATGGGAGTTCTAATGGGGGAATGATGGAGATAAATAAAGAAGATTGGAGAAGGCCTTTAGGTTTGATTAAGGACCCAACAAACAAAACAGGTTTCGACAAGGCCGAAGAGGACAAGGCATCTTAACTCCTTTTATCGGAAATAGAGAGTAAAGATGATAAAGCAGATGATGAGGTTTTGGTATTGCTCCCCAAGGTTCTTTTTCACGAGTCCAAGATCATTAAAGATGATCATCCTAAACCATATCCTCCTCTTTCTTGTGTGTATGAGTGTCTCTCTCCTCATAGGAATTTTTCTTTTAAGTGAGCATTTGGATCCGGATGAATGAATCTACATTTGCGTTTTACATTTTGCCGTGAATGTTGACTTTCTGCGTGAACAGTATACCTGTGCACTATTCTCGAGATCCACAAATATCACTTTTCAACAATTTTTTTATTAAAAATTGGCCACACAGTACTATTCACACATTTAAAAATTATTTTGCTACAGTGTTTTCAGTTTTCAGTTGTATTCAAATGGACCATAATTGTCTGAAAATGGAATATTTGATTTCATGGATAGGTGTTTTCTGATACACTTTTATTATAACTCTATTGATTTCATGAATAAGAGTATTCAATATCTTGCACAAGCTCCAATTCAACAAATAGTCATCTTTATTTCTTAATTACAATACTTGCATCTTACCATCTAACTTATTTTTAACATTTTAGACCAGACCCACGACAGATATATTAGGTGCTCTTAAAAAACCATCATGATCCAATGAAACTCAAATCTTTGCCTGAACGTCTTAAAAATGTTATTGCAGGCACACAATCATTCGAGTCGGAGTCAAAAACAAACAATGATTTCTCAGCCCTCATATACCATATAGAAGAACTTATCACACGATGTGCTTATGGAGCCCAATTAAGTACTAACAGTTCTACAAAAGCACCATTCAAATCTCCGTTCTTGTGTAACAATCATCAGGCTGCTGCTATTTATTAACGAAATGATTAAATCCTATGTGAACTAGAGAATACAAGTTCAATGAACAATAAAAAAAAAAAAAAAAGATTTATAGTTTATGTGTTTTTCTCCTTTTTTCTTTTTCTTTTTCACTAGTGCCCTATGTTCGAGTGGGTTCTGGAATATTCTGGGCCTGTCACCATATTCCTGTTCGTGAATATGGTCCCAAGTTCGTGTCCATTATAAATGGATCTTTAAAAGAAAAATCTCAATGTCACATTAGTCCTGCGGGTTTGGCATGCTCAGTGCCTGTTTGGTGTATGTGTTTAAGAAATAAAAATTGTTATTTGAAAATATTTATAAAAATATATGTGAGTAAAAAATATTGTAAAAATATGAATAATGTTGTTTAAAAATTGAAAATGGTTATTTGAAAAAACAATAGAAGACCGGTATGTAAGGTCTTCTATTGGCAATGGGCATTTCGGCCTATTGGCACATATTGTCAATAGTGTCAATAGTGTGCAATTGTGGAGATGAGTAGGCGTGTGCATGAGTCGGGTTGGGTCGAGTTGAGAGAATTTTTTGACCCAACCCACCATGGTGGGTCAAAAAAATTCGACCCATCACATATGTCCAACCCAACTCACATGGGTCAAGTTGGGTCGGGTTGAATCCATAGGTTGGATTTTTAAAAAAAATTATTATTAAATTGAACCTAAATTTTTGTTATTAATTATATAATATATTTAAATATATATTAAAGAAAGTAATAGAATTTTATATTATATATATTTGTAGGATTTTATTTTATATTATATTATATAGTATATTTTATATTATATATTACTAAGTTTTAACTTAAAAAAATATTTATTAAATATATAATATATTTTAAATATATATTAAAATATGAGTGAGTCGGGTCAAATTTGGCAAGTTTGTAATTTTATGACCCAAACCCAACCTGATCTGCTACAAAAAAAAATTTATAACCCATTCCAATCTACCAAACTCTAAAAATTGATCCAATCCGACGGGTTGGGTCGAATCGAGCCGAGTTTGACGAATTGGTGGGTTTTGTGCACGTCCCCATAGATGAGAATGAGACAATTCCCAAGTCACTCATAAAATTTTATTTCTCCTTCCCTCTCTCTCTCTCTCTCTCTCTCTCTCTCACACGCCGACTGTCAACTCACTCAGACGCCGATCATCTCCGCCGTCATCAGCCCACAACCCCATCTGCTAATCAACCCATTGAGGCAGTGACTAACCAACACCTCCATTCCGAATCTCATCTGCTTCAAGTATTTTTTTTTTCTCTCCTTCAACTTCAAAGCCTAACATTGATTTTCATATGATTTTTCTCTCTCTCCACTCCATAATTCTTTTTTTTTTTTTTAGTGTGATTGTGAACTAAATTTGAATATGTGAATCAGTTTTTTTTTTTTTTGGTTTTTTGTTTTTATAAGAGTGTGAATCTGTGATTGTGTTTGGAGTCTCTGTGTTATTTGTTTTTGCAGCTGCTGAGTGTGTTAGATAATCAATATTGTTATTTTGGTATATGCATATTCCTATTTCATTCACTAGGTCTAGGTCTCTGCAACCACAAAGTTTGACCTGCATTTTGATTTTGTTTTAGCGTTTTCTTTTGGGTATTTAATGGGTGTTTTTTTTTTTTTGGTAATCCAGCTTTTATTTATAGAAACAAAACACAAATTACAAAGGAAAAACCCAAAAAAATCCAGCAAAGGTCCCTGCTACAGCAACCAAAACAAAACTAACCATAAAACCAAAGCAAGCCAAAACAAATGGCAAAGCAAAACACACTAACAACTGCACTATCAACTAAACAAAACAGCTATAAGGCATCCCAACCGGTACCTTTAGCACAGTAGCAAGTGTGATGATGAATGTGTGTATTTTGTGGATTTGGGGTTGGCTAGGAAGGAAAATACCAATACAAATATTTAATAGTTTTTTTTTTTTTTAAGAAAATAAATGGAACATCCCTTATTCTTGTTCTTAATCACAGATCCATTGATTATTTTGAGTTGCTCTGATTGTGCAATTAATTCTCAACTAGAATTTGGGATAACTTGCTTGTGTTTGATAGACAATCTATTAGCTTGGTAATTTCCCTTTGAGAGAGCACTGGTTATTAGCATCAAGATATGACAAATGCACGCCCATTTGAGAGAGCACACTATTATCGTAATAATAAGTAGCCTCCATGCACATGTAGTGAGATCTATGTGTCATGGGAAACTTTGATGCCTGTTCTTGGGAAGGACAATCTTCTCTTTGAAATCAAAAGCACGATCACAATATCCTTCCTAAAAACTACTTTGATGATTTATGTGATCATAACTATGTTGATCTAGCATATTCTATTTGCCTCAACCCATTTCATGTTTCGTAAGAAACTGTATCTACTTCAGTTAAATTTTGCTAGGTTGATATTGAATTATTGGTTGAATAGACAATTGGATGAATACAGTCAATTTTATATGTCCTACTAAACATATATCATCATAAAAATCCATTAGAATGTTAAGAGTTATGACTTTCAGTGCCTTAGGAAATAAGCATTAACTGGGTGCGTATCTTAAAGGCAGCATCTGCAAGTATATAAAACTAATGAATCTAAACTAGAATTCCATATGTGTTGTCTGTTTCCACTTGCCATGTCCTTGAATGAGCAATTTCCTTTATAGTATTCTGGCTGAATTTCAACAACTAATTACCTTCAATTTGTTATTTATTTTTAATTTATTGATTGGTCCTATTCAATAGTATACTTTGCCTGCATGACTTTATTTATTTCTAGTCTTTCTTTACAACATGGACCCCAATTGCTATTCAATAGTATAAGTGTTCCTGTTTTTTGGGACATGCTAGCCTAAATTTTATTGAATTGACTATGTGATGCAGGACAACCAGAACAAAACTGAAACAACAATAAAATAAAGGATATGACCTAGGAGTCAACACCTAGGCCTGGCTTGGAGTTAGCACCAAGCGGGGAAACCATTAGGAGTCAAGACCTAGGGTAGACCTGAAGTCAGCACCAGACCAAAAGAGAGACCATACGGCCATTTTTTTCATTCATCAAAATATTAACTATCTCTTCAAGGAGTATAATAAGTTGCTTATAAAAGATTGCTAAACCCTAGTTCTAGTTGGCTAGAAAACCCTAATTGTCTTATTACAAAAATAACCTTGTTTCTGAATTAAAATACTAATAGCCTAATAAACTAATAGGACCTAAAACATAAAAATACAATTGACTTGTAAACATAAATAATACTGAATAATAATTTTCTTGCGTCTCCTGCATCACTATGGTTTATGTTAATTTTCTCTTATTAATAATCAAGAATATTTTTCAATATGTGCAGACTTCTGTGGCTTCTACTAGTCTTGTTATTGCTGCTGTCCCAACACTATACGTAAGTTGTCTTATGTCTGACATTATGTTCTAGTCAAGAATCTCTTTACATTGCATGTCCCAGCATTATGTGTGAGACTTAATAGGTTTCACTTCTGTCTATTTGACTACCTATTCTTTTGCATTTAGAATTTTAGACTGGATAAATAAGAGTTGACTGGTTAAGCATTTGTTCCAATGATTTCTATAAGTTTTATGGCTCTTACCCAGTTTATGCTGCCATCTTCATCCATCCTCTTTTTGACCTTGTTGCCTTTGGTTTTTGTTAGGCCTGATATAGGCAACAAGATGCTTTGCTTCCTTTATGATCAATTTGCTTTCTCCTTGTTAGGCCTGGAATAGGCAACTAATTGCAGGCAGAGCTAGCCTACGTTCAGGCCTGTCTTTTAACGTTGCAGCGCCTTCCTCCACTTCCTCCACCTCAATATTAGAGCCCCTTGCTGATTTGTTATATCCATCTCGTATTGATATTGATATTTATGTTCGATGGTAAGTTTTTTAACCTCATATTCTGCAATTAAACTGTGCGCATATTTTTTATATGTGCCATGTTTCAACTAATGTATCTTATATCTTTGTGTTTCCTCTTTCCTTAAAATCTAAGTTGGCCTAGCAAGTAAGCTTGAAATTTTATAGTAGCTTACATTGATCTAAAAAAAATGATCTGAAATCCAATAGCATGGATGATTCATGACTGATAGTTGGTTTCTAAGAGGAAGTTAAAATAGTTCAATAAACTATATCTGGCTGGCATTGAGTTAACTTAGCTGACAAATTGCAGCTTTTCAATAAAACTATAATGGTCATTACCTTATTTGGGTGGTTGTTTATTACGTTATTTTGTTGCTTTGAACTTCGAACAAACTTGTCTACCTGCTATGTTGATGTTTCTATGTCCAATTTATAAAGTTCATTAAATCTGTAAGTCACATGCATGTTGAAGTTCTCTCGCATCTACAAAAGCCAAATTGAATGTATAAAAAGAAAAGAAGAAAACAAGTGTTGCCATGCTATCCAATAGGGACAAGCAAACGTCAATCTATAGCTACTTAAAATAGTTTAGTTGGTTACTTTAAATTAGTTGTAATTTAAGATGCTGATTGTATTGTTCCCATAGTATACCCCTGTATACTTTTGGAGGTTTTTCCTCCATTAATAAAATCTTGTCAATAGGAAGAAGATGATAATAATTCCTTTTAATATCTCATGCATATTAGAAGCGGCAGACAAGCCAATAGAAAGCATATGACTTGTTCCTGCCGTGTGGTAAGTAAGGAATGTAGTGTTAGTGTTTTTGGCTAGCTAGAAGTAGTTGGATGTGTGTACTATTAAAAGCTTCATATTTGAAGGTTATTAGTTTGCAACAAACAAAATAGGTCCAAATATAACAACATTTTTGTTGCCTAGTCAATGGGGTTTGCTCCTCATTATTTTTTATTTTATTTTATTTTTTTAATTTTTTTTTTTATTAAAGAGTTAGCCTAGTCAAGCATTTTATGGATGTGGACCATGTGGTTGGAAATGAACAGGTTAATGTAATGGCAAATAAATATAAAGAACATTAATAAAAGAAAATAAAATTGGTGACAAAAGTTTTCGTCACCATATCTGACTATAAGTAAAAATTGTGAAGAAATAATTTGTCACCTAATCTATTGAAATTATAAAATATAAAAAAATACAATCAGTGACGCAAAATTTCGTCACCTAATCTATTGAAATTGGGAAAAAAAATACATTTGGTGACGAAAACTAATCCATTGAAATTGTAAAAAATAAATAAATATACAATCGGTGACGAAATATTTCATACCTTATATGGTCAAATAAAAAAAATTACAAATAAAAAATCATTGGTGACAAATTTATCTCATCCCTGAAAAAAGGTTTAGTAACAAAAATATTAGGTGACAAAACAACTTCGTCACCTATCATTTTTTATTGGTGACAAAAAATTTCGTCACTGTTGATTTATTGGTGACAAAACTTTTCGTCACTGGAACATTTGGTGACCGAGCTTAGGTGACGAATGTGGTTTTGTCACCATATGTCTTTGGTGACAAAATAAAGACATATTGTGATGAAAGGTTTCATCACCATAGCCCACTATTGTTGTATTATAATAATTAAGAGCCTGTTTGGTAAGAGTACTGTGGTTTTGGTTTTGGTTTTTTTTTTTTTTTTTAAATGTGAAACTATGATCTAAAAAGTGTACTGAAAACACGTGTGTTGAGTGCTCATGATGCAAAAAAAAAAAGTGTTTGGTAATATATTTTTATAACATTTTTTAAAACTGAAAACACATAATTGGGTATTGTTTAGAAAAAAGTGTGTTGTTTTCTACATAATATAAAGAAAACAATAACAATTAAATAAAAATCAAATTAAGATATTAATCAAACTACATACAATTTAAACATGTAATTTGATTCCTTAAACATGAATACGTTAATATGAAAGTGTCAAGGACAATGTACCTACAAAGTTGTATCCTTACTAACTTGAATGTTCTTAAAATACTATATTGAATTCAATTTAACTAAAGCTACTAATGAATGACCTTTTTAATTGCGACATAGCTAATTGGAGCTATAAACATGTCTGAAACCAAACTTTTTTTTCTTCTTAAAATTAAGAAGTGAACATTTCACAACCCTTTTATAACAAATCTTAGGTGATAAGTTGTTGTTAGTTCTAATTTGAATCTACCACTTAAATTAATTTTTTGCCCACTTGTCATAGCTCGTAACAACTTGCTACTTAGGATTTATTACGAATATTGGAAATGTTAGGGACATAAAATTTATCTAAAAATAAAAGATCTGTTTTTTTTTTTTTTTTTTTTTTTTTTTTTCATTTCTTTTTTATAGATACTAAGAATCTCAACCTATGACGTTAATTTATTCAATCATAATTATTTTTTATCATCTGATTAAGGCACCAATTAGTTTTTGGTGTATATAGATTTTTTTTTTTGATAAAACACAATTTAGTTTTTGCTTCGAGAAAACATGTCTAGGTCAAGATTTCAGTTAAAAAGAAAAAAATCGTGCCATGATCTGATTAGGTGCCTAAAACTCTCTATTTTACTAACTGGGTTTAACTTTGTATCAGAAAATTTAAACCAAAAAAAAAAAATCAAAGAATTTGTGAGAGAGAGGAAATTCTGTGTGACTGTTGTGGAGTCTGCAAGAGAAGTAGAGAGAAGGGTGGCAAAATGGCAAATCCTGGTAAAATTGGGGTTCCAATGATGAATCTGGTTAGGCTAAAAGGGGTGCCAATTCTGCAGCAATTACATCTAGAGGAGCGTTTGCTTCGGACATCGTCCCACAATTGGTGCATCGTTAATGATGGTACCAATCAACCTACTATTGTCATGGGCGTTTCTGGGTATTTCCTTAAACTTTGTTTTATCAACTTTGTTTACATTAACAGCTGTGTTTTTATTTATTTATTTATTTTTCATATTAGCGTTTTGTTAAAGTTTGGTAATTGGGTTGAATCTTGCATTAGCTTAAGCTTGTGGCATTTGACATGTTTTGAATAATTGTTTTGTGACTGTATGAAGTTGAGGAATTCACACGTAAAAGTTATGAATAAAAATTTATTGCATGGATTTCTAGTATTGAAATAATCGGATGGACTTAGTTTTTTTTAGAAATTTAATGAATTATTTTTTACCATCGCTTGAAATAGTTGGATCTTGGCTGGGGTTGAGGTCAAGCAATGTCTTAGTCATTGGTGAGGGTTGATGGGCTAGTGGTCGTTGGGTTTGCTCCCAAGAGATTTGGGTGGTGGAGGTCTCAGGGTCGAATCCTGCAATGGGAAGTGCTTGGGTAAAAAAATCCCCACTAGTGCCCTCGTGGGGTTGTGATAACAACTATGGCTCATTAGGTCCAATATTAGCAAGTAGGATGTTTGGTTGCAACCTCCTACCCACTTCTTAGATGGAAAAAAAAAAAAACTATTGCTCCATCAACTTAGGAAGATTTTATGGCCCCTTATCAATTGGGTTCCCTAGTAGGTAGAAAGCTACTATAGTAATGCCCAGATATGGTTGGCATGGTAGTCACCCCCCCTTGCCATTTTTTACTCAGTTGAATGGTGGTGTCCTAAGCCTATGTTAGTTTTTTTTTTCCTCATGCTTGGAAAGTTCTAAAAATTGGATTAACATTCAACCTTAACACATTATTTTGCGAGTTGACATATTGACTTCTATAACGTGGGGAGAAATATTTAGGATATGATAAACCGGAAGATTATGGGTATATGATATTATAAAAAAGGATCTCATGGAGCTGACCCTGATTTAGTAGGGGATTAAGGCGCAGTTGAGTGGAAGTGATTTGAGTTTTGAACAACTGGCCATAAAGAAATAAACTACTCAAACATGAATGTAGTTGCTTGATTAGGGTGCACTAAATTGGATTAGCCTCTGAGTTATACCAGTAATTATAGTTGTCACTTTTCTAATTTAATAATGTATAAGAGAACATTTCTTGGTTAAAGTATGTCTGCAATCCTAAAGCTTTGTAGACTTGTTGTTTCCCTTGGCTTGTGGTTCTATATTTTTGTATTAGTCACGAGCAACTCATAAGGATTATATGAATAATTTCTTTAGGAAGCCTGCAGAACTTCTCGAAATTGAATCTGTGTTATGTGATCAGATTCCGGTTATGAGAAGGTTTACTGGGGGTGGTACCGTCCTTGTTGATCCTGGCACAATATTTGTCACTTTCATATGCAACAAAGATGCTGTTGCTGGCATACAACCATATCCTCAGCCTATTATGTCTTGGAGTGGCGCATTGTACAACAAAGTTTTCCAAGGAATTGGGGATTTCCACCTTCATGAAAATGGTAAACTGCCTTTAACCCTTCACTTGAAAATACTTTTTTCACTAATAGAGAGCTTCTGGTTTATGATATTACAAGTGTATATTCTAGTTTGATTCTTATTTTCTTCTGTTGATCTTATTGGGATGTACCATTTTGAATTGTGTTTTCATTTATCTTATTTCCATGAAATGGAAGTGCTTTCTCTTATGGCACCTATTTTAAAAGTGGTTATTTATAAAGGGCCTGGCTCGATCCATTTTGAGGGCAAGGTATAGTGTTAGCTATCAAATGTAGTATTCTCTTGCTTACTATTTAACATAAGAATTCATCCGAATTATAGTTATTATCTGATGTACGAGTATCCCAATCCCATATCGAAAGGGACCAGTATAATGAATAACCTCTGTATCTATGTTTTAAGGTGGGTATGTGTGGGATGTGTGGGCATGTTCGTAGGTGAATATGTCAAATTATATTTAAGATAATTTCCTACTTTTAAGACCAAACATAAACTTGGCTGAACTTAGACTCAAGTTCAGAGTCTTACACTGAATGTGGTTACTTTTTTTTATTCAAGAAAAGGGGTGGGGGTGGGGATGGGAGGGATGACACCCCCTCCTTGTGTCCCTAGGAAGGCATCCCTGAGAAGGGTTTGGCCACCTGAGCCCATAGTAGGTACCGCTCCACTGCAACATGAATGTAGTGGGAATTTGAACTTGGCAATGGGCTAGGTAAAAGAGATTTCCAACCGCTCATCTACCTGCTGCGGTGGCACCTGGTTATGTGTTTGAAAATCTGAACTTTTCTGTGCAGTTTAGTGTTGATTTTAACTACCATACTTTTTTCCTGAGTTGTTTTTAAATGTAGCAACTGTGTTATGGGTATCAATTTCTTTGGCTGTAATTTGCATCCCTCATATCTCTTTGAATGCTTGTTTGTTTACCCTATTGTAATGCTATAGAAGTTTCTTCTTTTTTTTTGGGGGGGGGGGGGGGGGCCGGAAACGATTTACCTTTTTTATAATTCTTGTTGATGAAATTGCTATTGCTATTCGACACTTACCTCATATTCTCCCTTTAGGTTTATTATGTGACCTGAGATTCTAATGGAGGAATAAGTAAAGCTGTAAATGAATACCTTTTGCTCTCATCTGGTTTCAGATTATGTATTTGGTGATCGCAAGTTTGGTGGAAATGCGCAATCAATTACTAAAAACCGGTGGATCCACCACACATCTTTTTTATGGGACTATGAGGTCCGAAACATGGCTTACCTGAAACTTCCTGCAAGAGTTCCTGAATATCGATTGGTATGATAATGACTTCTCCGGTTTTATATATTTTGTCCTTTCTTACGATATATCCATTCTCAAATCAGTATCTGCTTCATCATTGATTTTAGATATAAACACATGGTGTTTCGAATAAAACATAGCCAGTGGTGAGTCAAACGAACAGGTAAAGTAAAACATGTGATGTTCACATATATAGTTTGGTTTGTAATAGATCTTTAACATCCATCTTTTCAAATAGGGATTTATCTATTTATCTCATTTAATATAAATTTTTTTATGCATATTTGGTGCTACTAATATAGCACGATTTTGAAAATGCAATACCAATACATGGGGGAAAATGGGGAAGGAGCTCTTCATGATAGTCTGTTGTCCCTAATGTTGTGGATATTTTCACGTTTCCTATACTCCAATTTCTCCCTCCCTCCTCCTCCACACACCCCCCCCACCCCCGCCCCTCTTTTTCTCTTTTCTCTCTTATTAGCCACTTGTTATGATGATTATGCCTATCTATTTTTGGTTCAGGCAAGGGGTCATTTGGAATTCATATGCCGTATGAAGGATTACCTGTCAAGATCAGAATTTATTGGCAGAACCATAGAGGCTGCCAAAACCCACTTTTCCTTAAGGTCAACAGACTTAGAAGCTATTGAGACTACTGCAAATACAAAATTTTGCCCTTCAACCAGGCTATTGACGATGGAGGAACTGGAGATTGCAGCAAAATTTGCTTCTCAATCTAATGTTTCTCTTTATCAGTCATTTTCATTTTGATAACAAGTGTTTACATTGCAGGAAGTCCTAATGGAATCACTTTCAAGTTTTGTAACAGTTGTAATTCCCCTCCCCCACCACACCCCCCCCCCCCCCTCTTTTTTTCTCCCATAATTCATTGGAATAATCCTAATACTTGGCATGAGTCGTTGGCATTATTTAGTGAAAAGACAAAGTTTAGCTACAAAATTAGTTGTAACTTAAAGTTACAACCATATTTAATAAAATAAACACTACTAAATACTTTGAAAATATAACTATTGAATTGCATGTTCTTTATTCTTTATACACATGTCAAATTTTGTGTTAATTGGATATTATATACTATATAATCTATAGGTTTATATTTTATGCATAATTTTAAACTATAAAAACTAGCAATTTAAAAAATTTATTGATGGCATAGCTAATGGTCTTTAATTTTCTAAAATTTTTGCAAACATAGAAGATAGAAGAAGATATAATCTGATGGTGAAATTTTCAAAAATCATCTTGAATAAAAAGATATTGATTAAGGTTGTAACTTTAGATTACAGTTAATTTTGTAGCTAAATTTTGTTCTCAGTGAAATATTGATGGAAATTTGTCAGAGATTTTGCGCTGAATTTAGGCACAACTCAAGTGATCATTGAATAATTTCATGTGAGAGGAGTCCTGAATAACTTTCCATCAAACAAAAGCTACCCGTTTGGATTGAGTCGGAGTAATCCTCTACATGGAAAAACCAACTCAAGTTGTCTATTCATTCACTACATACTAAGATTTCTTTCATGTGCTTTGGGCATCTCAATTGGTTATTTAAAAGACTTTTTTTTACCCCCCAAAACACATTGGGAACATATGTTACATTAATACAATTATTTGAATATTTGTAGGAGAATATATTAGTGCTTTCTACTTTGATAATAATTTTGTCTGTTTTAAATATTTTACTGTCAACCTTCTTATGTGGAAGAGTTGCTAAAAATTTTTGGTAACAGATGTCTTTCCAAATAGTTTGTATCCTTATAGAGATTATTTTGTCACACTCCAAATTGCTTTTCAATTTTTTTCCATGCTTCTTTAATTTTATTTGCACCCAAAATTCCATATAAACTACTGGCCCAAAATCTAAACCAATGGGCCATCTATCTAAAGATACATAAAGCACCAAACCTTGGGCCTAATTTTTACATTCGAAATGCTAAACATGTTGATCTATGTAGAGTAAAATATCAATTTTTAAGAATTAAGGCAATTGGCAAATAGCTTTCCAATTATGAGACATTATAGAGTACAACATTGCATTAGTTTGGTTTGTTGAAAGAAATTAAAAGGAAAAAATGTTTTGAAACTTTTTAATTTACCTTTCGTTTTTTTGTTTGTACCACCTCTCTCTATGATACATTATTGTGAAAAGTATTCATTCGAGAAATTAACAAAAAGAAAAAAGAGAGATTTTATTTTTGAAAGATAGTTGATTTATTTATCACAATCTCTTTTTTATTATGATGACATAATTACTTTGATATGACTGGCTCTTTTCAATGCTTGAATATTTCTTAGCTGCTTTGACCTATTATAGTTTACCTATATATCTTGCAATACAATTTGTAGAATCAAATAGAAGTGAAGCATTTTGTCACCTCAAAAAAGAAAAAGTAAAAAAGAACTGGAACATTTTCTAAAAAATAAATAAATATAAGAAGTGAAGCATGCAAGAAACTGAGAAAGCATGAGGATCTTTTATTTGGTTAATTCAATTCAAATAATAATAATAATAATAATATCTTTACCTAGCGTGTTTGACAGACCACAAAACCATGCCAACCAAAAACAATATAATTGGTTTTAATTGTTTTTCATTTTGTAATTTTTTATTCAAAATGAGACTATATATATTCTTCTACAAAATTCTAGTTTTTGTTTGATTCTTTTAGATTTATTCCTTCCCAAAAAAAAAAAAAAAGGGGTTTTCAAATTCACATTTCCATCGTAAACTAGTTTTAAATTATTTGACATTTGTATGAATTGTGTTTTAACTGAAATTGGTTTAACTTGATATTATACAAAATATACATATATATTTCTATTTTTAATTCAACCTTTATTAGAACTGGACCAATTTTGTAGTTTTCAAAACACCCTTTCTTTCCTATTTAAAAAAAAAAAATGACAAAGTTTAGTTTTAAAATTAGTTGCAACCTTACTAAATATCATTAATATTACAACATATTTCAAAAATCTAATATTTAGATTGTATGTTCTTTATGCTCTTAATACACATATCAAATTTTGTGCCAATTGAATATTATTTACTCTATGATTTATAAAATTATATACTATATATAATTTTAAACTATAAAAACTTATAATTTAAAAATTTTATTGATGACATAGCTATTTATCGATAATTTTCTATAAATTTTGCAAGCATGAAGGATATAAGAAAAAAAAATGTAATTTAATTGTGGATTTGTCAAAATTCATCTCTAATAAAAATATATATTGAATACGATTGTCAATTTTGTAATTAAATTTTATCTTATCTATATATGCTTCTTGTAAGAGGCTAAAAAAGAAAAAGAAAAAGAAATTTATAGATTTAGATTCAGGCCCATGACACCATGCAATAGTAAATCAATGGTTCAGATTAAAAATAAAAAAAATACTTTTAATCTTAGCCATTAAATAATAAAAAAATAAAACTTTTTAGTTATTTACTTTTTTTTTTTATATACTTTTTTTTAACATCTCACACCAATATACTAGTAATTTTCACGATCCAATAATCACACTAGATCCAAATCAGAAATTTATATATGCTCGTGGGGGCCACTTTATTAGTTTAGGAAAATTATTAGGTACTCTCAAAATACCAAAAATACATACTCCCTCCTCTCACATAAATGATGGGTCCCACCATGAATTTAATTAGTGGGACCCATTATTCATGTGAAATGAGAAAGTACGCATTTATGGTACTTTGAGAATACACAATAATTTCTCGTTAGTTTAGTCCGTAGGTCTATCTTGTATTTGTGGGATGCTCAGATTCGTTCAAGATTTTTTCATTAAATGAACCCTAATCCAGCACTATGCATAGAGCACCTTAGTTGAGATTTGTTTTTCATAATGAAATAAGTTAATCGAAATGGTTAAAAGAATGTAAAAAAGCCCTCCACCCATTTTTATTACTTATTTAAAAAAGCTTGTCTTTTAATTTAGACGCAAAATTTTGTCACCTAATCTATTGAAATTGAAATAAATAAATAAATAAATAAAATCGGTGACTAAATATTTCGTCACCTTATATGGTCAAATAAAATTACACATAAAAAATAATTGGTGACGATTTTATTTCGTCACTAAAAATAAGGTTTAGTGATGAAAATATTAGGTGACAAAACAATTTCGTCACCTATCATTTTTTATTGTTGATGAAAAAATTTCATCATATATCATTGTTTTATTGGGGATGAAAAATTTTCGGCACCGGGACATTCGGTGATCGAGCTTAGGTGTCGAATGTGGTTTCATCACCATATGTCTTTGGTGACAAAATATCATAAACTTAAATGATTTTAAGTATAATTTAGTCTATACTTTCATTATACATCTTTCATTAATTTTTATTGAAAAAGCTTACTAATGATTTAAGAGCACTTGTTAACTAGACCCATTTTTATTTTGAAGGAGGATTGATCATTTTCTTTTAAAGGGTAAAATACAAAATTGATATGAGTGGGAATTGAATTGGATAACATAAAATAAAGAAGAAGCTGAAAAGAAGTTGCCGAAGTAAGCCGGGGCAAAGAATCTTTGAAAAACAATGAAAAGCAATTAATATACTAATAAGAGAAAGATAAGAAAGTTGGAAGTGGAAGTGATGAACTATGAACTATGCAGAAAAAAACACACTTGGTCTACTTTACTTGTTTCTTAGACTGTAATGATTTCACACTTGAGATCTAAACATTGCAAGAAAAGGTTTAAGGTTTAAGGTTTTAGCTCTAGAAGATAACCAAGACCAATTGGTAATAAATCTATATATATACATATATATATATATAGCGTAGCATTTATTGTTGCTACGCTCCAATTAAGCCACATCAGCATTCACGTCATTATTTTTTTATTTTCAATTTTCCTATAATTTTTTTAGCATTACTCATTCACTTATTTTTTTTTTTTAATATTTACACTTTCTCAAACATTTTTTCCTTCCTTACCTTTTTCATCTCCCCACTCCTCTCTACCTTAATATCACTCTTTCTCTTTCCTTTATTTTGTCTCTTCTTATTCTCACTTTCTTACTATAAATTTTTAATTTTCTCTTCCATTCTATATATAGTTTTCCCTCAAAAAATAGTTATCTCTCTCTCTCTCTCTCTCACACACACACACAATTTTTTCATAGATTTTTTATTTTTGGTAATTTTTGAGCCTACGTGATTATTTAGTGTAATTCATGGTCCAATTTACAAATGGTTTGATAATTTATGCACGATACAAGCTTAAAATGATAATTTCTATCTTTTTTGTTTGTTGCAACATGTGTCTCCAATGCAAAACTAATGAATATTAAATTTTCAGGTTCATGGGGGCTCAAGCGATATTGGTACATTTGCAATTCAAATAGCTAAATATTATGGAGTAAGAGTGTTTGTTACTACAGGTCCAGTATCACTTTTCATCTAATGCATAAGTTTGGTTTCCAAGTTTTCATATATTTTTGGATTGTGATTGGCAAGGAGTGATGAAAAACACAGCTGGAGAATGATCAAACGCAGCTACAGACTTGGGTTTGAGCTGTGTTTGACACACGCGGCCAGAAATCTGGTGCTGTGGGTGCGTTTCTCTGAAACGCGGCTGAAAAAAACACGGCCTAAGACCCACATGTTTTGTAGTGTGTGCATCAATTACAAGACAGAGGACTTTGTTGAAAGGGTGAAGGAAAAAATAGGTAGAAAAGGTATTTTCTTTAATATTAAAACCCCAGTTTTCCTCAATGTTTATAGAGATTGATGTTTTTCATTGTTCTTTTTGCATTGATTATTAGGTGATAAAAATATAAAGACTAACTAAATGTTCAATGGTAATTGATGTTATTCTGGATCATATTGGAGCATCTACTTAAAGTAAAACCTTGAGAGCTTAAATTTTAATGGGAGGCTTTTTATTGTTGGAACTATGGGTGGCTCTGTTATAGAGGTCGATCTCAATGATCTGCTTTCGAGGCGCCTCACAGTGGATGACACTTGATATCAGGTCTTAGTGCAATAGCTTAAGAGTTGGATGAAATTGTTATCTCTCGTTCTTTTTTGTTTGAAGTTATTATATATGTACAGCTGTTGAATCTTTCAACCATTTCAGATGTCATGTTTTACTTTCCAAATATCAATATATTTCTATCATGATCATTCCACCATGATCATGATAGAAATGTATTGATGTATGCGAAGTAAAAAATGACGTTTGAAATGTAGTTCTTTGTGTTGGAATGTATGATATGTATAAACCAAGTTGTATGGTATAGATACTAGGTAAACTTACTGACCAACAATGTTACAGTAAATTTTTTGAAGGATGCACCTTCCCTAGAACGTGAATGTTGTTGGGTACCAAGAAAATTATGCCATCAAGGGGTTACAATATTTACTATAACATGAAAGAATTTAGGTTCCCTAATGTTTTCACAATAAATGAACCTCTTTAATTTTGCCTTTGAAGACTTTTCTTGATTTTTTTCTATTTTTCTTTTTGCATTCACAATAATGCAATTTTGTTCTCACACCATCATTCATTATCCTTTAATTAGTCATCATGTTTCTGTTTTACATTTCAAGTGGCATATCTGCTATGGATAGCTCCACATTTGATGGTAAAAGTGACTTTGTAGGGATAAATGTCCTATTGAGAAGTGATTTTTTTCTAAGTACGTACTTTCTTATACTTTTTTTTACCAGCATATAATTATTCTCTCTCTCTCTCTCTCTCTCTCTCTCTCTCTCTCTCTCTCTCAATTAATGTTTCCTAACTCTTCAACTTTCCATTTATTAATCCATCAAACTCAATATGATAATAATTCAAACTCCCTTCAACTCTATGACTCTCCTTCTCCCCAATCAAGCAACTATGAAACAATTCAATTGCCACTCTATTAGAATTCCAAAAAAAATACTCTACTATTTTGTTGATATTTATGTGTGTGTGTGTGTGTTTGCAATCACTCTACCCTACTTTTGAAAATTTGGAAGTCCCTTTAAAGTGAGTTTTTTTTTTCTCCTCCATATTCTTCAAGTTTTTCCAATTAACTTTGTTGGTGATGTGCCATCGAAGATCTCAAGTGCCAATAACATTGGTTCCTATAAACAAACCAAAAAAAATCTCAAAACCATGGTGAAGAATATAGTAAAAGAATTGCATTGGACTATAGTTTATACGGTCATTAACCAATGTTTAAAAAGTGGTGTCTCAGATAGAAATGTATATTCAAATTTCTAGTAAATTGTAGATGGCTAAGTTTTTTTCCACTTGTGGATACCTCTTATGTGCATTTGTGTGATGTATTCACTATTATGGATAAAGTATTCTCTTTAAGTATACATAGCATAAATCAATTTTGTTGTATGTACATATTAGTTGTCACATAATGAATGTAGATGCCTAACTTAGTACAAGATATGCTATTCTTTTTTTTGGTTTTGTATTGTAACAAATTTAGATATTATTATAGGATGCCTTTGTTGGAAGACTTTGCCAAAACTGCAGAATTTGATGTCAATGGAAAGAAATTCAAATCAAATGACACATATAAAACTAGATAAGATAGCAATAGACAACCAAAAAAAGGCCAAGGTGAAAGATTATTTAAGTTTGGACAAAGCCTCAAAATTCATGAAGACCAACTGGATGTGAGAAATACCTAGAAGATGTATTCTCGGTTATCTGAAAAAATTGAATTAGGATAAAATATGAAGAAGACCAATTGAATGGAATTGAGTTTCCTATCACAAGTCCTCTCTCTCCCTCTTATAGTTTTGATTTAATTTTTTTTTTTAGTTAATACTTAGTCATTTTGAAAGTGAGAATTTGAATTTATATCGAAACACAATCTTGGCTATTTATTTGAATGTGCCTATCAGTTATTTGGGAAATATCAAGTGTATTTTTGTGAAAAGTTTTGATTATCATGATAATATCCTTTAAGAGAATGAAGAATTTGAATAATATATTTGAAACTTAAAATTTTAGTTGTAATGAAAAAAAAAAAAAAGGATAACATAATGCACTATAACGTAATTTAGAAGAATATGAACCAGTGAAAAATGGATAAATATCAATCTAATAAAACCAAAAATTATATAATGATATATTTGTAGATATAGATAGATGGAAAATTAATAATGTTAATTTTTTTTTAAAAATTTTTAGGGATAGTAGATTATCTTCAACAAATTTAGGAGAAAATTATATATACTTTCCCATGCATTCCGTGGTGTAGTGCCAATGGGCTCAAGATACGTGTTGGGCCGGCCCAAAGGCTCTCACGAGGGGGAAAACCTAACCTAATATCATGAGTGGTCTGAGGACATGATAAGTCCTGCCTACTAAGTCACGTGACAAAGAGAAGTACCATGCACGAACAGAGCACCACAAAACACGACGTCCGAGGACAACCAAGTCCTTGGCGGCTTACTGCCGAGGACAAGACGAGTGATCTAGCGGTTGTAGGGCATCCATACTGGAAACCTTGGATACGTAAACTGAGAATACGAGAATAAGGGAAAAAGGGAAGTAACAGATAAATATCAAGGATAAAGCTGCTACCACCACATTGAAAGCTCCATACCTACCTCTCTGGCCGCATTAATGAGGAAGTGACGCCTGAACATTGAAATTCAACCTTACACTCACCGCCAGAGACTTTAGTAAGAAGGAATGATGGGACAAGTATCTAAAAAAGAACACCTGGACTACACGTGGAAGAGAGGAGAAAAGGAGGCAGGCCTATAAAAGGCGGAGAAAAAGCACAGGGAAGGGGGAGATGACTAAAAAGGAAATACACAAGATTGTCCTCGGCATTGATATATAAAATTAGATTCTATCCATGTATGAAACGTACGCATGTGTTCTGTAATTTAATCCAACTCTTGTGTTATCTACCGCTCAGAACCCTAGATTAGAAGTTCACTCTCTATAAATTCATTATTTAGGACTCATTGGGCTGGTCTGAAAGTGCAACTTGGATCCAGCGTAATTTGTGCCTCTACACGTGGGTTTGCAACTAGTGAATTATAATAATGAGATTGAATTGTTCTTGGTCCCTCCAATGTTATAGCCTGTGTTTATCATACATCATCTACCACATCTGACATCATCCATGCGCATGGCCATAGCGCATGGCCATAGATCTCTCTTTCTTAGAAGAGAGAGAGGTGTGCTTATTGTTCAACTAAACAGGTATGACATTGAATGAGAAGGCGTGGAATTAAATTCTCTAGCATGACAAATTGGTCAAGATTGCTATTAAATTTGTTCACAAAATTGAAAATAACATGAGGGATTCAGAAAAATTGGTCGGTTCCAACCTTAATAGATGGTGTTGTCATATAGATATATATGGAGATTTAGTAGTGCCGGTGCCGCACGTTTGTAACATTTTGAATGTTTGAAACATTAACAAAATAGGGAATTTTGTGAAAAATGGTTGTAGCAATTTCAATCTAATGGAGTTTCAACCTAATGGACACATTGTTGTTTAGAGAACAATTTTTGCCATCTAGGTAGTTTTGGTAGTCCATTTTTCACTGGGATTTCTGAATATGGTTTTAACTGCATTGAGTGTTGAAGGAAGATTCCTTGCACTTGAAGACCTAGAAAGCATGCAAAATTGACCATACTTTTGAGTCCATCTAAGAGGCTTTGTCATGGATACTATAACCATAAGACTTTCACACAAGCTCGCACCTGTAAAGAAGTGCAATTTTGTCCAATATATCATCACTTTTCCATTGAAATTTCAATACAACACGAATGCTCTATACAAATCAACAACCCCATTAGCTGGAATAAATAAAGCATAGAAATTCAAAAGAAAAAAAAATATATAATAATAGCAAATAGTTCTTTGTAAAAAGCGAGAAAACTGGTTTATGTGCTGACAATACTGTACAGTTGAAAGTACCATCAAGTATCAAAGAGCAAAACCACTATGGGGTCTTAAGGTATACCCCAGTTGAATGATTGAGTACTCAATGACTGTTGCTCAACAAAACACACAGGAAAGTTGAAAAGTACGCGGTTTTAAGATAAAGGGTCTTTGTTTTCCAAAGAGCCAGAACAGAACCTTACTCGTGAGGTAACTGAATCCTCCGATAACTGATATGACAAAAACGACGCCGTTGGGTTTAATGAGAATCGACACCGTTACACTTTAGGTGTGTTTTATATTTAATCGCTATAGCAGACGACACCGTTTTGGATTTGGGAATAGCTGTTGGAACAGTAGCCTCTTTTCCTTCTTGATTTGAATATTCTGAGCTTGCACTTTCAAGCCTATTCTATTAGAGTTGAACTTGAGAAAAGTTTGGCCACTTCTATTCTTCATAGAAAAAAAAGTTGGTAAAACATAGGAGTAAGTCAAGGACCATAAATTATTTTACAATTTTGTTGGTCACAGTGATTGATTAATCAAAACTTTTACACGAACCTATCATTTTTTCTGCAACAATCACACTTTGAACTTGAATCAATCCATGACATTAATTTCCTCCAAGTGAGGAAAGTTTGGTCACTTCTATTCTTCCTAAAAAAAATTTGTTAAAACATAATAGTAGGTCAAGGACCACAAAATTATTTTACAATTTTTTTTTTTTTTGGTCACAGTGATTAATTAATCATCACTTTTACACGAACATATTATTTTTTCTTTACCAATCACACTTGGAACTTGAATCAATCTATGACATTAATTTCCTTCAAGTGAGAAAAGTTTGGTCACTTCTATTTTTCGTAGAAAAAAGTTGGCAAAGCATAAGAGTAGGTCAAGGAGCACAAAATTATTTTACAATTTTTTTTGTAAGGGTGATTGATTAATCACTACTTTTACATGAACCCACTGTTTTTTCTTCACTGATCACACTTTGGCACTTCACAATTGTGGCAAAAAATTATGAAAAAGTATTTGGTCCTAAACTTTTCAAAATAATAATAATGGCAATGTGCCATTTAACATGAAATTTTGTGTCAGATATTTTGTCTTAATATCAATGTTTTGTCAATTTTATACTCTTTTGGATTGGCTTTATACCATTTCTCCTATTTATTCAATTTTTTTTATTAAATAAGACCCACATTATTTTAACCTTAACTCGTTAACATTTGCCAATAATAATAAAATACTAGTCCTTAGTCCTTGCACTAATTTTATTTTTATAGATATATTCAAATTTCAAAGAAGGAAATATTTGATTCTCTTAGACTTTGAAGTTTGAATATGAACCCACCAATAGGCAATAGGTACATAACAGAACCCTGCACCGTGCATGGATCTCTTTAGGGGTACCCGTACCAATGTACTCTAGACAGTGCAGGACTCATGCACTTCGCACCAATTTGTTTTTGTCTTATTTTAACTTTTTAAAATTCTTTTAATCGCATAATTAAGTCTAAAAATTGAACTAAACAAAAAGATATAAATGTTCACATAAGTTAATTTGAACCTTGAGAAGTGAGAACAGATTATTAACACTGTTAATTCAAAATGGTGAGAGATTCAATTATTAAAAAAAAAAAAAAGTGATTTTTTTTATTATCACTAAAAATTGATAAAATAGAGATGCATGATGAAAAAAACTCATATATTAAAGATTGCAAATTTTAAAGTAATTAAACACGAAGATTTTTTCTTTTTGAGAAACAATTAAACACAGAGATTAAACCATAAATGAAACTATAATTTTGGGAAATAAGTATTGCAATTTTGTCGATTAAATGACAATTTTTTTACTTTCTTGAAATTGTTAATCTCTCATATATTATACATAGTTTATATGAAATTAAGTTTTGACATTTTCTAACAAAATCACATACTTACTATACAATAAAAGTTTGATCTTATTTTTTATTTTTATTTTTTGACTAAAAAGTTGGGTCTTAAACTTGTTGTTGTGTTGTCAAGTGGATATTTTCACTTTGTCATAAGTAGCTACACTCAGTATTAATTACTCTATTTGTCCCAAATTGTTTAGCCGGCTTTAAAAACCCAGCTATTTAATTAGGGGAATATCATTAAATGTTTTATTTTTTTTTTTCAAAAAGTTAGAAGTTTTTTAAATTAATTACCACTAAAAAAATTTATAAAAAATTTATACAACCATGCGTATAAAAAATAAACAAGTTTTACGTGTTCAATTTTCAAAGTTAAATACAAACTCTATTGGATTTAGATTACAAACTTATATTTAAATTAGAATTAAATAAATTATTTGATACTAATCAAATTAAGGTTGTTTAAGGGAATAATCAAATTAAGGTTAATTTAATAAGTTAACTATATAAAATCAAATATTGTGGTCTATACATAAAATTTAAACCAATTTTTTTTTCATATTAAAAAAAACGAAATTAAGTATTTGTAATCTAATTTTTAATTTTGAGTTCAGTGTTAAAACTAAATCATATAACAAGACAAACAATAATAAAAATAGCATAATTACCACAAAATAAACTACAAGTGATTAAATCATCGATCTTCTTAAATGAAACATGCTTAAAGTTAACTTAGGAATTGGTAAAGGAAACAAATTTATTTTGTTCTAAAGTTTGTATTCCTAGAGAATATTTGGGAATGGGCTAATGAACGTGGAGCCTATTCTATTACAGTTGAATCAATCCATGACATTAACTTGCTTCAGGTGAGAAAAGGTTGGTCACTTCTTTTCTTTCTAAAAAGAAAGTTGCCTAAAAAAATATAATGGGTTCATCATGTCCACATTTTCACCAATTACAACTCAGCAATATGGTGAATTGTGTAAAAAATTGTGATTTTTTTAGGCACTAACATCTCTCTCTGTATATGTGTGTGTATTTGTATATATTCAAATTTCAACATAACTTTTTTGATTGAGTAGTTTTATACCACAAATTCTGGCTCATAAGATGGTGTAATCATCAAGTATCGAAGAGGGATCAATTAGTAAAAAATATGGCCTTAAATTTATTTCACCAAATTTTTTGTCATAACTCTGACATAACAGACTATGAGTGATTAACCATTACTTTTTTATGAATTCACAATTTTTTATTCATCAATCACACTATGACACATCACAATAATGACGAAAAAGTGTGAAAAAATATGTTTTAGATATTCACTTTTGACTTTGAAAATAAACTCACCTGAGATATAAATCTTTTTAAGAGTTGTGTTAGAACCATCAAAAATGGCAGAGCTTTGTGCCACAACTTACCACGTACAAGGTTGCGTTATTTTATGTGGTCCCAACATTTTCTCTTTTTAATGGTCTCCTCTCTTTTAGGGGTACCCCCGTACCACACTGTCTAGAGGACTTGTGCACTTTGCATTTGTTTTTGTTTGAACTTTTTATTTTCTTTTAGTCTAAAAATTGAACCAAAAAAAAGATAATAAATGTTCACATAAGTTAATTTGAACCTAAGTTGAGAAGTGAGAACAAATTATTAGCACTGTTAATTGAACATAGTGCAAGATTTTTAAACATTAAATAAAAATGTGATTTTTAAAAAATTATTGTCTATAAAAATTGATAAAATAGAGATGCATGATGAAAATTACTCATAATTAAAGATTGCAATTTTTAAAGAAATTAAAACAAAGATTAAACCATAAATGAAACTACAATTTTGGGAAAAAAGATTTCAATTTTTCCCGATTAAATGACAGATTTTTTACTTTTTTGAAATTGTTAATCTCTCATATATTATGCATAGTTTATAAACAAATTTTGATGAAATTAAGTTTTGACATTTTCTAACCGAATCATATACTTATTATTATAAAATAAAAGTTGGCCCCTAAATTTGTACCTGTGCTGTTAAGCGGCTACTTTCACTTTACAGAAGTGGCTATTTTCACTTTATCAGAAATAGCTACACTTTCATTATTAATTACTTTCATTGTTCCAAATTGTTTGGCCAGCTTAAAAAACCCAACTATTTTGGGGAACATTATTAAATGTTTATATATATATATATATATTTTTTTTTTTTGAGTTAGAAGTTTTCTAAATTACCCTTAAATAAATCTATATAAAAATTTAAACAACTGTGCATATAAAAAATAATTTTTTTTTTACCATGTTTAATTTTCAAAGTTATTATAGATTACAAGCTCTATCGGTTTGTTACTTCTAAAATTACAAACTCAATTAGATGTAGATTACAAACTTATATTTTTAAATTCCATAATAACCAATCCTCATCCAAATTCAATCTTAATCTTCAAATCAAATTTTAATACAAGTATTGATAATTTTTTTTCTCTAAGATAGAATTCTACTCTAGTGATTTAGCTTAATCTAATATGTGTGCGAAACTTTCTTCTAAAGTATTGATAAATTCTAAAGGGGTATAATGAGAATGCTAATAAAATGATGGAGTTTGACTTTTCAAAGAGAACTTAATTTTGAGACATTTGAAAATGGAATATATTTCAAACAATTTGTAATGGATGTTAATTATTAATTAGAATAGTTATTTTATTAATTCCGGAATATTTTAATTTAGCTAAAACTTTAACGTCTAAGGTTCAAGAAATTAAAAATTTACTCTAACTAAATTCTATTTATCTTATTAATTTTTAAAATTTAATTTAACTAAAAAGCTATGACCTAAATTTCAAGAAATTTTAAATTCCACTCCAACTAAAATTCTATTTCTAGAATTTAAAAAAAAAAATTTAAGGTTTATTTTAATTATTTTAATCATCTATCATAATTTTGTACTTTACCATAATCAAACTTGTAAATTACATATTGTTTATTGTTTTTTACAAATTCTATAATTAACTTTTTGTTTATTAATATTTATTAATTAAATATGCACTATATATATATATTTCAAAATAAAAAGTAAAAAATAAAAATTTCGTGCTCTAATGATGAAGAGATGTTGGTTTTTAAATTTTGGTGGATAATCAAAGAGCCTAGACTGATGATGCATGTTTTTAGGTTTGGAGGTCCATATGCAAAGGATTAAGTTTAAACACTACACGTTTTTAACTTTTAATAGTAATTGAAAAAAAAAAAAAAATAGAAAGTTTTTTATATATTTCCACTTTTGGCGCCTCATTTGCAGAACTGAAAGCGACTCTCTATCTCCCACAATCTTCTTCGCAATTACTCAGTTAATAACTACTTCAAGTTTATGTTCAAACCCACTTCCCAAATTCCTTTACACTTTTTTCAAGTCTCACTTTTTTCTTTCCCACCAAGACTCCCTCTTTCTTCATTCTCTCTCTGTCTTTTTTCAAACAAAACCATAAGGTTTCGATTGGTTTGGAACCGTTTCTCAGTTTTTTTCTACATAAGCAACATAAAGTTTCAATCTTTGAGTCAGACCCAGAAAATTTTTTGTCACTTTCTTGTTGTAAATTTCATGGATTTCTACAGTTGCATTGCTAGAAGAACTCGTTCTGGGACAGACTTGTACTTCAGAACAATCTCTCAGGGTGGTTCCAGTGCCAGGAGAGCTTCATCAAGAGGGAGTGATTCTCGGACCAATGTGGAAGATAGAGCATCTGGGTGTGGATCAGCATCGAATTCAGAGGTAAGAAAGAGTGGAAGGAAGAGAAAAAAAGTTTCTTGGTATGAACCTGATGATGAGGATGATTGTCTGTTTGTTGGTGAGGGAGAGAGTAGGGAGGAACAGGGGGACTCTGTTTTGTTTGGTTCTCCATTGAGGAGTGAGAAAGCCAAAAAAGGTAGATTTGGGTCTAGTGTAGATGGCCCTGGTGGTTTGTTTGGAGAGAAAGATATGGAGGATGGGGATGATGATAAAGTAGAGGTTATTGTTATAGATGAAAGTGATGGGAGAAGCAGTGAGGATGACTTTTATGGTTATGAGAATTCAGGAGATGAGATAAGGTCTGAGCCTGATTCGACAGCGGCGGTCTTTGGTGATGAAAACGTTATCAATGTTGATGGGGAGCCATTTGGGATGAAAAAAGGAGCATATGAGAATTCAGGAGATGAGATAAGGTCTGAGCCTTACTCGGCGGCGGCTTTTGGTGGTGAAATCTTTATCAATGTTGATAAGGAACCATTTGAGATGAGAGAAGGTGGTTATGAGAATTCAGGAGATGATATAAGGTCTGAGCCTTGTTCTGCGGCGGTTTTTGGTGGTGAAAACGTTATCAATGTTGATGGGGAACCATTTGAGACGAAAAAAAGTGCTTATGAGAATGCAGGAGATGAGATAAGGTCTGAGCCTCATTTGGCAGAGGCTTTTGGTGGTCCAAACTTTGTCATTGTTGATAAGGAACCTTTTGAGATGAAAGAGGGTGCTTATGAGAATTCAGAAGCTGAGATAAGGTCTGAGCCTGATTCAGCAACAGCGGCTTTTGGTGGTGAAGACGTTATCAATGTTGATGTTGAACCATTTGAGATGAAAGAAGGTGCTAATGAGAATTCAGGAGATGAGATAAGGTCTGAGCCTGATTTGGCACCTGCTTTTGGAGGTGAAAAGGTTATCAATGTTGATGCGGAACCATTTGAGATGAAAAAAGGTGCTTATGAGAACGCTGGTGATGAGATAAGGTATGAGCCTTATTTGGCAGCGGCTTTTAGTAGTGAAAACTTTATCATTGTTGATAAGGAACCATTTGAGATGGAAGGTCTTTTTGAGAATTCAGGAGGTGAGATAAGGTCTGAGCCTGATTCAGCGGAGGCGGCTTTTGGCAGTGAAAGCATTATCAATGTTGATGCTGTGCCATTTGAGAAGAAAGAAGGTGCTTATGAGAATGCAGGAGATGATATAAGGTCTGAACCTGATTTGGCAACAGCTTTTGGTAGTGAAAAGGCTATCAATGTTGATGAGGAACCATTTGATATGAAAGAAGGTGTCGAAAGTATTGATCTTACCAAAGATGATGAGAATGATGACTTTGAGTTAGTTGGAAGAGCTGGAATTGGTAGCAGGCTGTGGGAATCAGATCCTGCTGGATTGGGAAGCTTTGGTTTGGAGAGTCCGATAGTGTCCAAATGGATTTTTGGTGAAAGTAGTTGTGTAACTCCTGCTGAAAAGAAGTCTGAATCATTGAATGATAAAGGGAAGAATGTGTTGGACAAAAATGGTAGGAATGACCAAGATGTTTCAGGGGTGTCTTCAATGCCTTCAAAAGTTGGTGAGAGTGGTTTTAAAAGCTTTGATTTGAAGAGTCCAGTAGCGTCCAAAGTTGAAGCTAATGGTAATAGTCGTGAAGAAAAGGAGTTTGAATCATTGGGGAATGATAAAGGGAAAAAGGTGTTGGAGAGTGATGGTGGGAATGGCCAAGATGTTTCAGGAGTGTCTCCAATGCCTTCAAAAGTTGGGGAGAGTCTGTTGGAAGTCAGTGAGAGTGAGAGTGAGAGTGGTTCTGAATATGATTCTGATATTTTTTCGTCTTCGAGTAGTAGCGATGATGATGATAGTCAAGATGAGGATTATAAGGTGAATGAGGTGGATTACACAACTAGTGAGGATGGGGGTTTGTCCTTTGATGATGATGATGATGAAATATCTGATTTGGTTGAAGAAAATGTTGCTGACAGTAAGAATGAGAAGGAAGCAAGTGTTAGTGAAGAGGATGAGAAGAAAAGCAATCAGGTTGAGCCTCCTTTGAAGAAACGTAAGTTTTCTAGAAGGGATAATGAGGCAAAGGTTGTGATTGATAACAAAGACATGGATGCTCCCATTGTAGAGGAGGAAAAAG
Source organism: Castanopsis chinensis (assembly GCA_032878915.1). Taxonomy (NCBI): domain Eukaryota; kingdom Viridiplantae; phylum Streptophyta; class Magnoliopsida; order Fagales; family Fagaceae; genus Castanopsis; species Castanopsis chinensis. Next base: position 496,553 of record JAVQMG010000081.1, read on the forward strand.
ATAAAGGTGTTGCAATGGACGAGTGCGTGGAGGAAAGGGAAAAGGAGGTCGAGGTAGAGAATCAAACCAGCACATTCTATGAAAAGAATGAAGAAACTGGAGATGAAGGTGCTGCAATGGGCGAGTGCATGGAGGAAGTGGAAAAGGAGGTTGAGGCAGAGAATGAAGCCAGCCCATTTTGTGAAAAGAATGAAGAAACTGGTGATGATGGTGCCACAAAGGAAGAGTGCAGCGAGAAGGAGGTTGAGGCTGAGGCTGAGACTGATGCCGGCTCAATTTGTGAAAAGAATGTTGAAACTAGAGATGATGGCTTCACTGATGAAGTTTGTGGGAAGAAGAAAGAGGAGGAGGAGATTGAGGCAGATTATGAAGCCAGCTCAAGTTTTGAAAAGATTTCTGAAACTAGAAATGACGGTGGCACAATGGAAGAGCACGGAAAGAAGGATGAGGGTGCAAAGGAAAGGTACAGCGAGAAGGAAGAGGAAAAGGAGGTTGAGACCAGCTCAATTGGTGAAAATAATGGTGAAACTAGAGACGATGGTGCCACAAAGGAAATGTACTGGGAAAGGAAAGTTACTAAGAGGGTTGGTGTGCCTTTTTTTTCTGGTAGGGAAAGGAAAGCTACAAGGGTTGGAATGCCTGTTTTTTCTGGTAAGGAAAGAGAGACGAAGCAGCGGTTAGTCCCTAGGTCTTCAGTGAAGAGGATTAAAATTCCTGGTGAGAAAAGCAATTTGTCTGGTACTGGCCGTCCCACTGCAGCATCTAGGGAGAACCTTAAGAAAGTATATGGCTCAACGGCCACTGCAGAATCTAGGGAGAATCTTAAGAAAGTATATGGTTCGACCGCCACTGCAGCATCTAGGGAGAGCCTTAAGAAAGTATATGGTTCAACTAAGACTGCTAAGGAGGCGGAGGAGGGTGATAAAAGAAATGATGAATTCATTGTTGGCAGGGAGGAGAAGGCACAAAAGGCTCTGCATTCTTCAACTAAATTCTCTGAGGAGGAGAGCAAGAAACAAGAATGGCAAGATGAAGATGAGGAGGAAGAGGAGGGGAAGGGGGATAAAATAGGTCCAGAAGGTAGAGACTTTAGTTGTAAGAGAAAGGGAGCTGGTGGGCTGAAAGATACGAATATTTTCAGACTTCTTCTTGATTCCATTTCAGAAAAAGGAGAGGCTATTACAGATCATTTAGTGTCTTCTGAAGAAGAGACTACTAATGAAGAAGATACTACTAATAGACCTAAAGCTGCAGATGCACAGCCACTTCCTCTGAAGTTTACTTTTGGTGTTGAAGAGCCTGAACCATTGGAGAAATCAGAATCTGAAAAAGAGTTGGATATGTTGTGGGCTGAGATGGACTTTGCTCTCAAGTCCCTTGAAATTGGTTCCTCTGTGGTAAGTTTCTCAAACAAAACAAACGTATTATTGAGGATTATATCTTTAAAAAAAATTGTGTGATTTCATTGATTCTGTGCCCCTTAATTGGATACTGATAGGTATACAGATGGTACTCTAATTTTTAGTTTCATTTTTTGTTTCAATACAAGTAGCTTCACTTAATAAAAATAAGGTGACTCATTACAAAGCAGTGTCCAAATTGTATGGTCTGAGATGGATTTCATTCTCAAGTTCCTTGAATTTCTTTCCTGTGAGGTAAGCTTCTCATAGAAGCTGGCAGGACCAAAAATAAATTGTTGAGGTCCATTGTGTCTTAAGTGAAAAAATAAATAGGTGAATATTAGTTCTCTTGCTTATTAAGGTTGGAAATTCACAGTTAATTTGTTCTCTCGGACTTCAAATCTCAAATACAATGTGGTGTTTTACTTACTTCATTAAAGAGGATTCTGACTTTAGCTCGTCAGTCATTACTCATTACTCAGTTTGCATGGTGTGCTTTCCAAATCATTCTTATTGTGTTTACCTAGATAAATTTAAAGGCTCTCTTTAGAATTCAGCTGAGAGTTCTTGTTGTTTAACACCCCTTCAACCATAACAAATGAAAAATTTTACCGTACTCTAAACCATGAAAGTGTATTGACAGTATGGAAAGTTTAACTAAATGACTTACATACAATCTTGGAAAATATTTATTTCTCAACGTTATGCAACACAAAACACGAAATGATCTGAATCATAAGTATCACCATCATCTCATCCAACATAGTTGTAGGAGTCCAATTTTATTTTCCATTTGTCTGACAGACGGTTGGAACATGGAACAGGGTGAACCTATTCATATATCAAAACTTACTTTTGGTGATTTCCACTTAATTGTTCTTTTTTATTCCTTAAAATTTTCCTGAAGATAATGAAGGAAAATATATTAAACATAAATCATCGTGATCTATACTCATAATTTCCTTTAACTTCTGGTGGGTTACTTTCAAAAGAATCACTCCTCTCTGATGATCTGCAGGTTGAGGATGAGGAAACGAATGAAGTAGAAAATGGAGCAAATTTGGAAACCCTTTGTAAGCATGACTTAATCCTGGATGAGCAAATTGGAATAAAATGCAGATTTTGTTCCTTCGTAAAGCTTGAGATTAGATATGTATTGCCACCTATGGTAAGTACTCCGAGTATACAAAGACACAACAACTTTTTGTAGTCACTTTTAATCCAAAAACCATATTTATCAAAGTAGAATCGTCTAAATATATTCAGCTATTACGGTTTCCTGCCTATATATTCTATCTCTCTCTCTCTAGCCATAATTATGGATTTGTACATTTAGAGAAAGTCAATTTCTAGTTTTCTTGTGCTTAACTACTTTTGTTTTGTACTTCTTAGGCAAAGTTTGCTTCCGAAGGATTGGGCAGGAAAAGTTCATATAATGGGGAGAATGTCTCAATGTTTGATGGGGTTCAACTTCAAGATTTTAGTAGTAATCCTGGGGACTCATTCAACCAAACCAAAGGGACAATTTGGGACATCATCCCCAATATTAAAAGTAGCATGTATCCACACCAACAGGAAGGTTTTGAGTTCATATGGAAGAACTTGGCAGGAACCACTGAAGTTGAAAAGTTGAAGAGTTCTGATCCTGATAATGTTGGTGGCTGCATTATTTCACATGCCCCTGGAACTGGGAAAACCCGGCTAACCATTGTTTTCCTCCAGACGTATTTGGAATTGTTCCCAAAATGCCGGCCAGTAATTATTGCCCCGGCCAGCCTACTTCTCACTTGGGAGGAAGAGTTTAAAAAATGGAACATTGGAGTTCCATTTCACAACCTGAACAGCCTGGAGTTCTCAGGAAAGGAGAGTGCGGTTGTTGTCAAATTTCTGGACAGAAGTAGGCACCAAACCCAAAACAAGAATGACATTCGCATGGTAAAATTGTTCTCATGGTGTAAGGATAAGAGCATACTAGGGGTTAGCTACAGTTTGTATGAAAAGCTTGCTGGAGAAAAATTCAGAAAGGATGAGGGAACCAAGAAGAGAAGTAAGGTTAAGAGGGAAACAGAAACTGAAGAGTTGAGGAAATTTCTGCTTGACTTGCCAGGCCTGTTAGTTCTTGATGAAGGTCACACACCTAGAAATCAAAGGAGTAGCATTTGGAAGGTTCTCTGTGAACTTCAGACCAAAAAGCGGATCATCCTCTCAGGGACTCCTTTCCAAAACAATTTCCTCGAGCTCTATAATACATTGTGCCTAGTAAGGCCAGGATTTGCAGACACAATCCCTTCAAACCTTAAAAAACTCTGCCAAAGGAGACTGATGAGAGAAAAAAGAGTGAAGGGAGAGGTACTGGATTCCACCAGCAATTCAACAGGCAGTCTTGCTGATGAGGAAATAAAGCAGTTTAAAGCACTTATGGCACCCTTTGTTCATGTCCACAAAGGTAGCATTCTTCAAAAGAATCTTCCTGGACTGAGAGATTGTGTGGTGGTTTTGAATCCACCGGATTTGCAGAAGCGACTGCTAGAGGGCATTCGAGGTACCTCAAACACATTTGAATTTGAACATAAGTTAGCGTTGGCCTCTGTCCACCCTTCTCTGTTTCAGTGCATGTCTTTAACCAAGAAGGAAGAATCCATCCTCGACCAGGATTGGTTGGAAAGGCAAAGGCTAAATCCTAATGAAGGCGTTAAAACCCGATTTTTAATGGAGTTTGTTCGGCTGTGTGATACGGTTGATGAAAAAATTCTTGTGTTCAGCCAATTCATTGATCCATTATGTTTGATAATGGACCAACTAAGTTCACTTTTAAATTGGTGTGAAGGGAGGGAATTGCTGTATATGCACGGTAAACTAGATCAAAAGACTCGCCAATTCATGATAAATAAATTCAATGATCCAAACAGTGAAGCAAAAGTATTGCTAGCATCAACAAAGGCATGTTCTGAGGGCATCAATTTGGTAGGCGCTTCAAGGGTTGTTCTGCTTGATGTTGTTTGGAATCCGTCTGTAGAGAGGCAAGCAATAAGCCGGGCATATAGAATTGGCCAAAAGAAAGTGGTCTATACTTACCATCTCATTACACGGGGGACTACAGAATGTGACAAGTATTGCAAACAGGCTGAGAAAGATCGTCTATCTGAGTTGGTGTTTTCTTCTGAGATGGTGGTTTCTTCTACCAACAAGGAAAATGATAAGCAAAAGAGTCCGGCTGTAGTTTCAGATGATAAAGTACTGGATGAGATGATACGGCATGACAAGCTCAAAGATATGTTTGAGAAGATCATCTACCAGCCAAAGGAGTCAGATTTAGTTGAAAGTTTTGGTTCTATGGTTCTTCCATGAAAATAGTTGAATCTTATGATGCCCTTCAATTAAGGTGTGTATATGTTGCTAGTTGTCAAATTATTTTTTCCCCTTTAATTTCTGAATTTATAAGTTTCTAGGAGGGTTAGGGACGTAATCTGTCCTGTTATCGTTGTATGGTCTCTTCAAGTTCTGTGAATGGTAAATTTGGTCAGTATATAGAACATCAATACTCATGGTTATTGTACAAGGTTCTTAAGGCTGAGCAGCAATTAGTTACACTTAAAAGAGTGTATTAACAATTTAATTATTTCAAAGATTATATTTGAGGTTTTGGACTTGTTAACTTTTGAAGGTACTTACAACCAGGGGTACTAGCATGAAATTGTTTTTATATCTGTGACTACTCGATCAGTTTGGAAGTGCCTAAGGATATTTAGAATTGTTACTGCTAAATTGGTTCCTTAATTTGAAAAGCTAACTGATTGTAAAGCATAGGTCATTTGTAAGATGTGTCTGAAATTATTATTGCTTTTTATGCAGATCGTTGGGGACCCAGCCTACTTGTCTTGGAACAGAAATCCAGCAGGAAATATGAATTATAATATGTCTCATTTGTAAATGTTTTACTTTTGAACTGTCATACTAGGCCGAGCCTTACTGATTTTTGAAACGTTCTCATTTGAGTGTAAATAACTCTCTGCTGTTATCTGTATTTATCATTCTTAAGTAGCAATGGCATATTCTAATTTGGTGCTAGGGTCAGTTTTGTTATAGTATTTTTCTTCTTATTTTTGTACTTTGTTATAAGCAAGAGAGATGTACAGGTTCAATTCCGTTGGTCTTTTGCAATGTACATAGCTTGTGGATGATTGCATGCTTGGTGATTAGACTCAATTCAATAGAGGTACTGGTTTTCACGGTTCCAGTCAGAGCTATTTTTATTTAAAAATCAAAAACATTATAGACTCACAGCACCAAATCACCATTGTTGAAGCTTCAACCATAACATCCTGTCAAACATTGAACTTGCATCAATGTTCTGGATAGTTTTAGGTGAAAATTTCTTTTCGGCAATGAGTGCTTCTACGAAATTTTTTTTGCCAAAAAAAAAAAGGAAAAGAAGAAGAAAGGAGCAGCCACTACACGGAGACAATGCAATGCTCTGCAAGAGTTTTTGACAAAAAAAAAAAACCCATGATGGTTTCCGTGAGTGAGATTGAGAAGCAGCAGAGGAAGAGTTTTGTGAGACTGATGAGATTTGTGAAGAAGAAAGAGAAAACAGTGTTCATCAAAGAAGAGAGAGTTCCCACTTCCCTCGTGTAGGCAACTAGACATTGGGAAGGCAAAAGAGGCATTCGGAATGTAAAACTTTTAAATGAGTGGATGAGAAAATTTTAAGATAATTGTAAAAGAAAAAAAGAAAGAGATAAGAGCAATCACACAGCTCAGTTAAAATGGTGTAAAATAGAAGAAAGTGTAACTTTTACACATTTTGAATAAAAATATATCTACATCAGTGGGTGTAAAAATAGTAAAAAATGTATAAAATCATAAAAGATCTACGGTATCCGTATAAATATACACGGGTATTGTAGCATATGTATAAATTATTTTATTAATTTCTTCTTCTCCAGCCTCCACCATCAACCCACGCAGTAGAACTGGCCTCACTCTCTTTTTCTCTCGGGTGTTGAATCCACTGATCTCCCCTCCACTGATCTCCATTGCTCGCTCAAGTCGCCGATCATCTCGCCTCGCCTCACCTCGCCGCTACTCTCGCCTCGCCGATCATCTCGCTCAAGTCGCCGATCTTCTCGCCTCGCCTCGCCGCTCTCTGATCGTTGATGGTTTTGTGATTTTGATCCGTGGATTTTGATGGTTTTGATTTGTGGGTTTGATGATTTTGATTAATGATTTTGAGATTTTGATGGTGGGTTGATGGTGGAGGTTGGCTTGACGGTGGTGGTTAGGGCTGTCCAGCAAGTCTTTGACCCGCCCAAACCGACCGGGTCCGACCGACCCGAAGCCCAACGGGTCAACCCGAACCCCACAGTGAGTCAGATTCGGGTCTGTTTATTTCAAAACCCGATTATTCGGGTCGGGTAGCGGGTTAAGGGAGAAAAAAACCCGTAGTACCCGACCCGACTGAAAATTTTAAATGTAAAAAAATAATTAAAAGAGAACCCGTGAAACCAAACCTATATTTTCAAAAATAAAAAAATAATTGAAAGGGAAGGTTCAGAACCCGTGAATACCAAAGAGAGAAGGCTGATTGGACTTAAAGCACTGACTTTTTTCACTTGTACACGCAAACTCTCAAATCATCAGTCCGTTGCCAAGACTTTTACACGCCAAACACCATACCTCTACACAGTTCCACGCGTGGGAGGAACCATGGCCATGCGATTTGATTGTGATCAACGGCCTTGATCCTTCCGAAGATGAACAAAATCCTTCTTGATCCTTCCTACACAGTTTAGACACAAAAGAAAATCAAAGAAAATCTCTCTCTCTGAAGATGCAGAACGGCTAACCTCAAATCACATTCAATTTTTCACTTCCCAAGCCATGGCCGGTTACCCTCTCTCAGCCTTGCCTAAAGGCCCTCAACCCTCATCTCTCTTTCATTTAAATCCTACTGCTTCATCTCTCTGTTCTATTTCTCTCTTCTTTCTAGTCTTAAGGGCTGATTCAAAAACCAAACACCAAATCTCCAAAAACCAAATCTCCAAAAACCAAACACCAAATCTCCAAAAACCAAACACCAAACACCGAACCTTGCTGCTACTGGTTCTCATCTTCGCACGTAGCCCCGCTGAGCAGAGGATCGGAGTTTTTCGCTGGTTCGCTGGCTCCGTCCGCCACCTCTCTGCCTTCAAGCTCAGCCACTACAGTTTCGCATTCCTCGCCAACTGGTTTGTGTCGCACCTTAAAAATCTGTTCTTTCTCTTGTTTGTGTCGCACCTTGTCTTTATATTCTTGTGATTGGTTTTTGAGCTGGGTTTTGACTAAGTTGATCTGCGTTCTAGGAAAGATGTCTTTAGCTGTTAAGTCTGTGATGTTGAGGAAGTTTTTTCAAAAACCATTGGCTATGTCTAAGCAATTTTTTAAAAAAAAGGAGAACAAATTAAACTATTAAAGACAAATAGACAATTAGAGATTATTCAACTGAAGTTGTGTCTATGATCTGGTTTTATACAAAAAAAAAAGGTTTGGGAAAATGTTTTGGTAGTATCATTGTTATTGTGTTGCTGTTGTTGTTGTTGTGTTGCTGTTGTTGTTGTTGTGTTGCTGTCTCTGCCTTGGGGTTTTTGCTTCATGCCTTGTTGTGATGCTGGCCTTAGCATTCTCTGCAAGTGACTCTTCCTTAATTCTTCATTTCTTCATGTCGGATTCCTTGTTCTAATCACTGCTACCCTCTTCTTGCTTCTTAGCTGGTACCTTAATTTCTCAGCCCACTTGTTTGTGTACACTTTCTTCATATGATCCTACATGGGTTTCTGTAGTCTTTGATAATTGTAGAAATTTATTGAGCATGGTAGCATTACATAGGAGTAGACTATTGATTGTTTGTCAAAACTTTACTGATTTTGCAACTCAATGCTCTTTCATGTCTGATAATTTGGTGCTGCTATAATGGGTTTATTTATTTATTATTATTATTATTATTAATTTTTTATAAATGGTTGTTAAGATCATTCTTATTGGCAAATTGCTAGTCAGGCCTTAAAGAATGAATTTTAGTTGGTAACTGTTTCTCTGAAGGAGTGAAGGATGAGAAACTTGGTTTTCAGATGACTAACATGCTTTTTCTAAATCAAGAATGGTAATTAATCTGCACATGTTTAGGTTTACTAATGAGTTTGGACCTGTTTTTGTTTTGGAGGATATAAATGTGAGTTTGTTGCTACAACTTTGCCAATTCACCATAGACATTTCTGCCATTGTGATTTTGTTAGTTTTTTTTTTAATTAATAATAATTACAGATTTATATTTTAATGCCAAATTTGAACCTAATTCTGTACTTGATAACTTCTGCTTTTGTGTTATCCATACTTATATCTGTGTGGTAGTCTGGTAGATCATATTGATATAATTGGAACATAACTTAATCTAATGAAATGGTTACAAGCATCGCCTTACTAGGTATAGTAACTTGGTGGTAGCTCTGTGGAAGATTATAGTAACTTGGTAATTGACATTTTCATTTTTGTATTTTTGAGATTATCTTCTTCTAGGAAGATTATATTTTCCTGCAGTCAGACTATTGATTATGGTAGTATCAATGACAAATTTATTTGATTGGCTTCATGGGGCTTTTGCTTCATGCTTGGGTCCCTGCCTTGGCTAAAATTAAATTACTAAGCATATTCAACTCCTTAAAAGTTTCTTTGTCAATGAGAATATGAGACTGTCTGTGCCTATTTAGCTATTAATAATAACAAACCATAGGCTGTACATTGATCATTCTATCACATGAACCTGCATGTGGTCAATAGAAATGAGACATTTTCTTAGTTTTTTTTAATGGTTGTTTACTAATGCTTAAATTTGATGTCTTTAGGTTATGGAACCCTCTAGTGATGCATCTCCTTCCCAAACAACACCTGCTGCCCAAGCTGAACCCGCTGCCACTCCAACTAATGCTGCGGCACTTCCACCTAAACCTAATGATAAAACCAAGGTGAGTGAGATAGATGCTGATTGTAGTAGTAATAGGAAAAAATCTATTGCTTGGGATCATTTTGACAAAATAAAGATTAGTGAGGGTCAATTTAAGGCTGTTTGCCATTATTGCCAAAAAACTTATCGTGCTAATAGTAAGGGTCATGGTACTACTAATTTACTGAATCATACACCAAACTGTGTTAAGAACCCTAATAGAGTTTCACTTAAAGGGCAACAAACCTTAGCTTTTGAACCCAAAAAGAATGGGGGGGAAGGGTTTCAGCTTGTACCAACAGCCTTTACCGTTGAGGCTTCTAGGAAAGCACTAGCTGAAATGATTATAATAGATGAGTTGCCTTTTAGGTTTGTCGAAGGGTATGGGTTTCAAAGATATTCAACAACCTTACAACCTAAGTTGCAAATTAGGGATATCCCATCTCGTCAAATTGTAGCTAGGGATGTGATTGGCATTTATGGTGTTGAGAGAGAGAAACTAAGGGAAGCCTTGAGAGGTCGTAGGGTGTGCCTTACTACGGACACTTGGACTAGTATTCAAAATCTAAATTATATGTCCCTCACATGTCATTTTATTGATGATGATTGGAACCTGCATAAGAGAATTCTAAATTTTTGTCAAGTGGAAGACCATAGAGGGGAGACTATAGGAAGAAAGATTGAGATGTGTTTGCGTGAGTGGGGTGTTGATGGCATATTCACCTTGACAGTGGATAATGCTTCCTCTAATAGTACTACTATTAAATTTTTACAAACAGTAACTAAGGATTGGAAGGGGACTGTTTTAGAGCATGAGTTCTTGCACATGAGGTGTTGTGCACATATTCTAAATCTGATTGTGGGGGATGGTTTGAAAGAAATTGATGAGTCCATTGCTAGGGTGCGTGAAGCGGTGAGGTACGTGAAGTCCTCACCAAATAGAAATCAAACTTTTAGGAGTTTTATGGAGAGATTAGGTATCGAGTCCAAGTGTTTACTAAGTCTTGATGTACCTACTAGGTGGAACTCTACCTATCTCATGTTAGATACTGCTGAAAAATTTGAGAAAGTGTTCTTAAGAATGGCCTTTGAGGATGATAGCTATTGTTCATACTTTTTGAATAAGGAAAATAGTGGTGGTTTGGGATCTCCTTGTGGGGTTGATTTTCAAAATTGTAGGACATTTGTGGGTTTCTTGAAGCTTTTTTACAATGCAACTAAAAAATTCTCCGGTTCTTTGTATGTGACTTCAAATACCTTCTTTGATGAGATTTTTGTGATTCAAGAGAACATTGCTGATTTAATTAAATCTGAAAATCATCTTTTGAAAAATATGGCAACTAAAATGAAAGCTAAATTTGAGAAGTACTGGGGGAAAGGGGATAAAATCAATCAGCTTTTGTATGTGGCTGTGGTTCTTGATCCAAGGACGAAAATGAGGTTTTTGAAGTTTTCTTTTTCTGAAATTTATGGGGATTTTGTGGCTGATGAGATGGTTGATTTAGTGAGGAAGATCATGGATAGGTTGTATGATGTTTACTCTAGGGTTGATTTACCAAATGTGGTAGCACCAAGTGAGAATGAGAGGACACATATGGAAGGTGATACAATTGGTGGTAGTGATCCATATGCAATGGTTAATTCACGATATGAGCGATTTTTAGAGGCTGAGAAGTCTATAGGGTGTAGCAATGAGATTGAGAGATATTTGGCCGAAAATTGTGAGAGTAGAAGGGATGCGAAGTTTGAGATTTTAGGGTGGTGGAAAGCCAATTCAGATAGGTACCAAGTGCTGTCCAAAATGGCCAGGGATGTGCTGGCTGTACCTGTTTCCACAGTTGCTTCTGAATCGGCGTTTAGTACCGGAGGGCGCATACTTGATCCATTTAGAAGTTCACTCTCCCCTCTTATGGTTCAAAATCTTGTTTGTGCTCAAAACTGGCTGCAAGCCCATGTCCCAATTTCTTTTCGCAAGTCAAAGGATGAGATTGAGGCATTGGAGGATGAATTTCATGAATTAGGTAATATGTTTTTAACTTCCAAACTTCTTGTCTATTAAGTGTTATTAAATGTGTCATATACTTGAGCAGAATTTAATTTATTGTCTCAATTTTTTCTTTTCTAGTTTTAAATCAAGCAACAACAACAGCAGCAAGTCAAAGTTCCTGCTCAAGCAAAGGTGGTACTCATACCACCATTAGTATTGATGAATGATCATTGATTGGGTAATGTTTCTGCCCTTGTAGTTTTTGTTCATAGTAGTCATTTCTCTTCTGGTTATGCTATAGCTATTGTTCTTTGTCTTTATACATTATTGATAAATATTTTTTACCCTTGTATTGTAGGAGGAAGGAAGGTTGCATTTTGTAAAGGAGGCAGTTTTTTTGGATATATTTTGAAGCTTTTTTTGTATTGTAGCTTTTCTAATTATACAATTATACATGAACTCTTTTCTTGCTTATAGGAAGGAAAACTTAGCATTTGTATAGGCTTTCCTTTCTATAAGTTATGGATTTGTTAACAATAGATTAAAGAGTAGTTCTTTACTGCTTTAGGAAAGCTATTTTTTGGAAATACTTAATAGTATTTCATGATTGTAACTAATTATATATACTTCTTTGGTAGTTTACTGCCTTGTGTAGTAACTGCCTTCTCTGCTGCCTCTATGGCTTTATATATATATATATATATATATGTATGTATGGAATTATGAAGATGGAGTATTTTTAGTAATGCTTACTACTTGTGATTCTGGATATTTATTTGATGTGTGGAATGATTGGTAAGTATTTGTTCAAATTGACAGGTTGATGAATGTGGAAACAAAATAATACTGCCTAGGCCTTAAGGCTTAGGCAATTTAGAAAATTATTGTTATAAAGTGTGGATGATTAACAGGTGGTAACAAAGTAGTAGTGTGTTTTTAATTGTTTGATGAATGACACATGCTATGGATGTTTAATAGTTCCCAGGTTGTACTTCGTATTTTTTTTGTTCTCAAATCCCAGGTTTTACTTTGTATTTTGTTCTCAAATGTCAATACTGAATATGTGGGTTCTAGGCCTTGTGGCCAATTAAGTAGAGATGACCCAATTGGTGCTTAACAAATCTCAGGTTTTACTTTGTATTTTGTTGTTCTCAAATGTTAATACTGAATATGTGCCTTTTAGGCCTTGTGGCCAATTTTAAGTAAAGATGAAGGCCCAATTGATGCTTAACAATATTTGGAGTTTTGTACAAATTGAAGTAGAGATGAAGGCCCAATTTAAAAGAAATTTAGTAAAAAAGTGGCCCAATTTGATGTCATGATTGAAAAAAGCCCAATAATTTTTACTGGAAAGGCCCAAAAAAAAATTAATCTTTTAAAAAGGCTAAAAGTGATCCAACCCGCCAACCCGTTGGATCCGACCCGTTCAAACTGATCATCCGACCCGGCGGGTTTAACTAATATATGGGTCGGTTGCGGGTCAGTTTTTAATGGACCCGACCCAATCGGGTCGAGTGCGGGTTGGGCCCAAACCCGGGCTGACTCGACCCGTGGACAGCCCTAGTGGTGGTTGTGTGGGCTGTTGATGAGGGCCGGTTCTGCTGCATGGGTTGTTTATTTGAATATTTTATTTGAATGAACGTGTATAATAGACAAATTGATGTGAGTGTTGTGTAAAATAGAAAAAGTAAGTTTTTTGGTGTAAAATAGACGAAATTTTTAAAAGAGCTGATGTGAATGCTCTAAGAATGTAGAACTATAAACGGTGAAGGAGATAAATCAATCAATCAATCCAATGGTGGAGAAAAAAAGGAAGAAAAAATAAAAGAAACAAAAAAAGGAAAAACGGGTTGTACTTAGGTTTGAAAAGTGCTACGTTTACAATATTTTTACAATATTTTTACAATAAATCACATGTGGTTAGTTGTTATTGGTTCAAATTTAAATTTAGCACTGAGATTACTTTTTTAACCAAACAATAACAGCCAGTAACAATTTATTACTTAAAATTTGTTGTAAAAATATTGTAAACATATCATTTTTCTTTGAAAAGTATAGGAAATTTAAAAGAGAAATGAGATGTCTATAGTATATTTATAACAAATTTTAAGTAGTAGGTTATTAGTGATTGTTATTATTGAAGCAAAAAATTAATCTTAACGTTAGCTTCAAATTTAAACTAATACCAACTAATCACACGCATAGAGTTTCTCGCCCATCGTGTACCACACTTCAGGTCACATAAGTATTGATATATTTATTTATTCATTTCTTTTTGATGAGATTGATATTGTACTACTACCACAACCGCTTAGTGGTTGTTTTCAACCAACTATTTTTAGTTTTTAAATAACATTTTACGCATTTTTACACACTTTTTCACCCACACTTATTTTCACAAATGTTTTCAAATAACAATTTTTAATTTTTAAACACATATACCAAACGGGCCCTTAAGCTTCATCAACTGTTCTCTTTAATATTTTAATAATATTTTATATTAGATTTAAACTTGATAACAATGGTTTACTATTTGGTTTGGTTAGTGATTTTAAGTATGTCAATTACGTTTTTTTATAATCAGCAAATCAACCTTGACATTGTTATGCATTTAATTATATATTTGTTTTTTTTTTTTGTAGAAATTATATATTTTTTTATTTATTAGGTTTGCTTTGAATTTAATTTTTTTATTTATCTTATGAAAGTTATGATATAAAAAAAAATATATAGATTTTATATTTATTCAGAGATTATTTTAGTCAAATTTTGTATTTATATTAATTTAATATATTTAAAATAATTATTAAATTGATTATAACGTCATTACAGTTCGACCTCTATTCAACCTCGGTTCGACCTCAAAAACCTTGAACATCTTTTTTTTACGGTTCAATAAACGGTCCGAGTTTCAAAACTATGTTTCATACATATATGCACTTAAATTAAATTAGAGTAAAAATTTTATCTTGTATAAAAAAAAAAGGCATAGTATATTTCTTAACATGTATGTACCTATTAATAATGTGGTTGGTTGAAGTTGGAGTTGCTATAAATCTATGAACACATCGCTTTACCAGGTACAACTTGATGATTAGGCCATGCCGACACTGAGAGTCTGAGATATCCTCTGCACCTATCACTTTCATACATGTCTGTGTGTGTTTTGGTCAACCAGAAATCCATATGATAAGGACTTCTTTGTATACATATGTAATTAAGAGCTTAGTACTGAAGCATGTTATCAACCTATTTGATTGCTTCCATTTTTTTTTTCTTTCCCTTTTTTTTCTCCTTTCATTTTCATCTTAAACCTGTTCAACATCCTCAAAATACTGGAAGATTTAACAAAACTTGCTAGTGATTAGAACAGAATTAATTATTATAAATAATAGGATTTTATTTGTGTACCTCTTGATGTTATGGGCAACCATGAGTCAATCAATAGAAATAATTATTCGCGCTCACACTTAGCACATAACGAGTTTTCCTCTTCTAATTCTTTATTTTAAAATGAATCAATAGGATGAGTTAGGATATTGTCTTTATGTTAGAAGTTGAGAAGGAACTTAATCTTAATACAAAGTGTTGAGGTGGCAGACAAAACCCACGACATAAGACTTGAAATTCAAAACGAAGACCTAAAACCATTATCATATTGAACTATTAACACCAAGAAGAACAATCCAAGGGGGCAATGATCCTTTGGGCCCCTTACAAACTTGTAGGAATTCTTTTAATATTAATAATTTTTGTGATCTCTGTCCTTAATACTTTAAACAGTGGGTTCCTTTTAAAATCTGTAAATTATACTATTACTATACCACTTCCACAAGGCATCCTTTTTTCAAATTGAAATCATTTTAGTTGTATATATGAAAATAATTTGAATATTTACTTTTAGTTGTTTAACATTATAAGTTTTGAAGTGATCCTTGAGAAAAAATAAGTGACAATCTTGTAAAAATGAAAAAGAAAAGAAGTAAAAAATTCATCATTATTTCTAATTCATAAAAGACCAAAAGAAAACTTAAGAAATTGATGGTAATTACTATACTTTGGGTTGGGCTATCCACCCATCAAATCCCACTTTTTTTAGTTTTTTGGATTGGGCCTTGAGGGATTTTCAAGTCCAAAATGCATGGAATCCATTTATTTGGGCTTATTTTGTTGGGCTGTAAACAAAATAGCCCCAAACAAGTGGTAAAAAGGCTGAAGGGAAATAGGAAAATGGCAGCCTAGTTGTAGTTGATGCACTGCCTATAAGTTGAATCCACAGTTTAAAACCCACCAAGAATCTTTGCTTCAACATCAATTATACCAAATTAGCAAAAATGTTTCACCACATCTTCAAGCAACAATTTCTGTCCTGTAAGATGGATTCCTCTTATAGAAGCATCAGTTTGCCAAAACATTCCAAATGTATAGAACATAAACATAGTTGGATAAGTATAAGGTTACAAACCTTATACATATAGACTTATTAAAATCGCTTTGCAAATTGCTAATAAATTTGGAGCTCAACTAGGTACATTCACACGTTTTTAACAAAACGTCTAGAGCTCAAATACTTCTCTCTCCTCTATTGTTACACATTATAACTATAGAATTATCTTATAAATAAAAAAAAAAATTCATTTGCAAACTGATCAATATTTCAAAATCTCTAAAAATATTGATCATCAAATCTCAATTGATTTCTTTTATAGTAAATCTCAATTGTCATTCACTCATTTGTGAGGACTCAATTAAAGAAATAAAATAAAGTTTATAGTTTCTCTTTTTTTAACTTTTAGTGGACATGAAAAAGAAAATAAAAAGTGCAGTTCTTCTAATTTTTGTTTTTTAAAAAAAAAAATTGATAGGTACGAATGACTTTTTGCCTAAAATTTATTTTGGTCAATTGTTTAAATTATTTTATTTATACACATGTTAGATTATGTGATTTTCAACTCTAGATCCTACCTACTAATAATGGAAAAAAAAAAAACCATATAATTATTATTCTAACCATATCAACCTCTTTTGATAAGTACAACAGCCCAAAGCCATGAAACCCAACCGAACTACATAATAATTGATATGAATAACGATTAATTTTCCTATGTGATTAAGAAATCTGAAATCCCACAAATTCCCAAATTTGCCTTACACATTGTCCAAACTATTCAATGAACCTACCTTTTTATGTCAAAAACACCTTTTCCACAAAATACTATCCATTATTTAAAATATTCCTTTCTCCAAAGTAAAACCTCTCGGCTAAGTTTTCATCCACATCCCGCTTTCTTTAATCCAATTTCCCACTCCTGCCCTCATGGAAGAACAACACGTGGCCCTACTCCAACTCCAACTCCAACTAAAGAAAAGAACTCCGAACCGAAAGTAATAAGTAATGGTAGCCTTCAACCGACGGAAAGCCTCATATTCTCATATATTGAAAAATAGGAAAAATTAATAATAATAATAATAAAAAAGTGTTTCATTAATTTTTGAGTGTTTTTAAGGACTCAGTATCATTCCATTTGCCTACATCTCAACGAATTTTAATGTATAAAAGACTAAATTGAAGCCTTTTTGAAGTACTAAATTGAAAAATAGGATAAAATTAATAAAATGTGATTTATTCTTTTTTGAGTGTTTTTAAGGAGTCAGTAAATCATTCTACGTGTCCAGATCTCAACAGGTTTTAATGCATAGAAAACTAAACCAAAGCCTTTTTAAAGTAATAAATTGAAAATTATGAAGAAAAATTAATAAAAAGTGATTCATTCATCTTTTGAATGTTTTTAAGGAGTTCGTAAATCATTTTACGTGTTTAAATCTCAACGGATTTCAGTGAATAAAGAACTAAATTGAAGCCCTTTTAAAAAATAGGAAAAACTAATAAAAAGTAATTCATTCATTTTTGAATGTTTTTAAAGACTCAGTAAATCCTTCTACGTGTTTAGATCTCAACGGGTTTTAGTGCATATATAACTAAACTGAAGCTTTTTTAAAGTAATAAATTGAAAAATATGAAAAATTAATAAAAAATAATTCATTCAGTTTTGAGTGTTTTTAAGGGGTCAGTAAACCATTCTACGTGTTCGGATCTCAACGGGTTTCAAAACATAAAGAACTAAACCGAAGCCTTTTTAAAGTAATAAATTGAAAAATAGGAAAAATTAATAAAAAGTGATTCATTCTTTTTTTTTTTTTTTATAGTATTTTTAAGGAGTCAGTAAATCATTCTACGTGTCTAGATCTCAACGGATTTCAATGTATAAAAAACTAAACTGAAGCACTTTTAAAGTAATAAATTAAAAATAGGAAAAATTAATAAAATGTGATTCTTTCATTTTTGAGTGTTTTTAAGGACTCCACATATCATTCTATGTGTCTAGATCTCAACAGGTTTTAGTGCATAAAGAACTAAACCGAAGCCTTTTAAAGTAATAAATTGAAAATAGGAAATATTAATAAAATGTGATTCATTCATTTTTTTAGCATTTTTAAGGAGTTAGTAAAGCATTCTGTGTTTGGATCTCAACGGGTTTCAATGCATAGAAAACTAAACCAAAGCCTTTTTTGAGTAATAGATTGAAAAATAGGAAGAAAAATTAATAAAAATAATTCATTCATGTTTTCAATATTTTTAAGGAGTCAATAAAACATTCTAGGTGTCTAAATCTCAATGGGCCTTAGTGCATAGAAAACTAAATCAAAACTTTTTTAATGTAATAAATTGAAAAATAGGAAAAAGTGATTCATTCATTTTTGAGTGTTTTTAAGGAGTTAGCAAAATATTCTACGTGTCCAAATCTCAACGGGTTATACATTCTAAGTGTCTATATCTCAACGGATTTCAATGCATAAAGAACTAAACCGAAGCATTTTTAATGGAATAAATTGAAAAATATGCAAAAAATTAATAAAAAGTGATTCATTAATCATTCATATTTTGAGTGTTTTTAAAGAGTCAGAAAAACATTATACGTGTCTGGATTTCAATAGGCTTCAGTGCATAGAAAAAACATTTTTAATTTATCCTTAACGGGTACAATCGAGCACCTGTTTAGAGTTAAAAAAAGAAAAAGAAAAAAAAAAAATTGATGAGAGAGAAAGCTAGAGCGAGAAGATCTCTGATCTCCTAAAAAACCTACTCCCTCCCGCTATTGAGTTTTGACCACCTCCCTTCACTGCTAAGTTTGTTACCACATATATACGCACACCATCCCCTCTCTCTCTCTCTCTCCCTCTCTCTAAAAACTCAAATTTTTTTTTTAAACTAAAACAAAAAAAAAAAACTTTTTTTTCTATTTTAATTAAAACCTCTTTACAAAAATAACCCTTCTCTTATTAACATTCTTTTCTTTTTTATTTTTCATCTCTCTCCTCCTTTCTCTCTCTCTCTCTTTCAACATCTCTGATGAGCGCCCAATAAACCCTAATATCGGTTTTTTTTTTCTCTGTCTCTCTCACTCCTCAGGTACTTTAAACTTTCTCTCTCTAACTCTCTCGATTGTGTTTCTGTTTTCTGTTTACGCTCGTTACAGTTTGTTTTCTGTTGTTGTTGTTGTTGTTGTTGTTAATTGTTGTGGTTGGATCTTGTTTGGTTACAGAGAAAATTTTGTATAGAGAAAAAAAAAAAAACATATCGGAGGGGGAATCTTACGGATTGGGATATATGTCCTACAATCAATCAAACAGGTCGGAGAAGATTGAAACGACGCAGTATAGGAAAACCGATAGGCGATCCTCCAGCTCCAATCAGCAGCGGAGCTCCTCAGGCGCGTACGGTAAGGGCGGCGGTGGGCCCGCCCCTTCTCCGTCCTACAATTCCTCTAACTCTCGCAGGTCCTCTCTCTCTCTCTCTCTCTCTCTAGGGTTTCCGTTTTTGTTTCCAAAGTTTTCGTTTTTACTTTTTTTTTTTTTTTGTTTTGGTTTTGGTTTGTATAATTAGGGTTTGCAATTTGATTTTTTGTTTGTTGTTAATGGTGGTGATTTGTGATTTGAGGTTTTGATTGTTGTTGTTTTTTGGTTTTGGGATTTTTTTTTTATTTTTTTTTTTATAGTTTTAAGAAGAATAGCAATAATGCTCAAGGAGGGCAATCTAGGGCACATGTGCCTACTGTTAGTGTGAATTCGTCGGTGAATTCGGCTACTACGTTGGACTCTAGTGCTACGACCAATGCTGCTGCTGCTGCTGCCGCGGCTGCACCACGGACTACTACTGCTGCTGTACAGAATGGTTCCCATGTACACCCCCAATTACATGGTATGGATTAAAAATTGTGTCTTTGATTGGAGGATGTTGATGGGTTTTTGTTATAATTGAGAAAAAAGCAAGTGTGGTTGAGTTTAATGGTTTTTTTTTTTTGATTTGGGTGTTGATAATAGCAGCTGATACGCCAGTTACGAGCGCAGCTGCCAAGCCAGCTGAGCCGCCAGCACCAGCAGCTTCTGTGCAGAGAAGCACCCGGCCTGTTCCGAAGGCTCCAACTTCTCAATCTTCCGCCATGAACTCTGAACCTACTGCAGCTCCCAAAACACCGGTAAAGGGTATGTGTTATTTAAACGCATCAGATATAGTTCTTGAATTTTGTTATAATGTGGGAGACTATCAGTGTTGGTTTCTCTTGATGGTGATTAGTAGTTCTAGCCCAATGTAACTAATCATATGCTATTTATTTATTGATCAGCCCCAGGAGATGCTTCTAAGCCTTACCACTTCCAGTTTGGGACCATAAGTCCTGGTTTCATGAATGGGATGCAGGTATGTTTATGATCTCACATTTACTAAATCAACATTGTTATTTTTAAATTTTCTTTCCCCTAAAGTACATGGTGCTCAGTAATTTTTTTAAATATTATTTTTGTAGATTTGAATGATTGTTTTTATCTTGTGGTTGTAGGTTCCTGCTCGGACAAGCTCAGCGCCCCCAAATTTGGATGAGCAGAAACGAGATCAGGTTTTTACTTACCCTTTTCCTATTTCATCTTTTGACCTGCTTGTCTATTGAAAATCTGATGCTTAATGGTAGCCCCCTAACCTCCCTTCCTGTCGTCTTTCAATTAGTTTGGAGCTTTATACAATGTACTATTAAAACTTGGCATATTTTTTATTTGCCATTTCCTTTGTGCTTCAATTGTTGGTGTTGGGATAATTCAATTACTAAATTTTGAATGTTGGAAATTTATGGCATTGAGTGCTTGTAATTTGACAACAAACCTTTCTGTGTTTTTTTGACCTGTAGGCACGTCATGATTCCTTTAGACCTCCCCCTCCATTGCCAATTCCAACTGCACCCAAGCAGCAGTTCCCGAGGAAGGATGCAGTTTCTGCTGAACAATCCAATACTGGGGAGGCTCATTCAGTGCCAAAGGTTAAAAAGGATGTGCAAGTCTCGCCTGCGCCACCTGCAAGCCAACCTCAGAAGCCTCCTGTACTTCCTCCAATGAGTGGGATGTCCATGCCAATGCAGTATCACCAGCCACAGGTTCCTGTGCAATTTGCTGGCCCCAACCAACAGCTTCAATCCCAGGGTATGACAGCCGCTCCACTTCAAATGCAGTTGCCCATGGGTTTATCAATGGCAAATGTGCCCCAAGTGCAACCACCCGTGTTTCTCCATCAACCCCATCCTATGCAGCAGGGAATCATTCATCAAAGCCAGTACACTGCTCAAATGGGTCCTCAGTTGCCCCCTCAATTAGGCAACATGGGAATGGGCATGACCCCACCATACCCCCAGCAGCAGGGAGGAAAATTTGGTGGCCCCCGTAAAACTGTTAAGATTACTCATCCAGATACACATGAAGAGTTGAGGCTCGACAAGCGGGCTGATTCTTATTCAGATGGTGGATCATCGGCTCCTAGGCCTCTTCCTAATATGCCTCCTCAATCCCAGCCTATTCCATCATTTGCACCTTCACATCCTCCTAACTATTATAATCCCAATTCTTTTAATCCTGGTTCTATGTTCTATCCGCCTCAAAGTTCTGTTCCTTTAACAAGCAGCCAGTTAGCACCCAATTCTCAAGCATCGAGGTTTAATTATCCAGGTGGCCAGAATCCCCAAAACATGCCGTACATGAATCCATCAGCTCTAAAGTCCCTACCTGTAAATAAGACTGGGACCCCAATGCATGTCACTGCAGATCTACCAAACTTGGAACATTCTCGTGATGTACATAATATAATCTCCTCTGCTCCACCAACAGTGATACCAATTACAGCAAGGCCAACTCCTGGTTCTATCGGGGAAAAGGTTGCAGACTCATTACAGCCAAAAAGCTCACATGGTGTTGAAAAGAGTGAACCTACTAAACATGTGAGGCCATCTGGGGAAGTCAGCTCATCTCATCCTCAAAGGGAAGTTACTGAATCATTGGCCTCCAAGTTGTTGCCAGTGGCTACTAAACAGTCTGTGGTGGTATCTGCTGCAGTTTCTTCTGAGGGCCTTGTATCGAATCCATCTTCTTCTGCTTCAGTTTCTCCATCCGAGGAATCTGTACCAGTTGTGCCCATCAATGAAGGCAGACGAAGGGAAACTCTTGGTAGGTCAAACTCTATCAAAGATTATCAAAAGAAGATAGGCAAGAAAGGACTTATCCAATCACAACATCAGGTACTTTTATGCTTTACTTGTCTACTACCTTTTCCATTAATATTCTTTCAATTTCAATAAGTATCTTTTTATTTTTTATTTTTATTTTTTTTTATTATAAATTTCTTCTCAATCTGTATTGCAAAAATTTAATTCCCTTTTCACAGGTTGGCAGTCAATCCGCTTCAATCTCAAGTTTGCCTTCTCAGGCCCTGGAGCAGGGTATATCTCCCAGCAGTGGAGTTTTTGGTACTGTAGAAGCTAAAACAACTGTTGCTACACCTACACCTGTAACTAGTGAAGGTGTTTCATCAACCCAACAATCACTTTCAAATGTTAGTGGTGGTACTCCTGATGCTTCTGAATTAAAGTCCGACACTGTTGTAGAAGCCTCCTATAGTGTTTCATCTGAAATTTCTGGTGCCAGGATCATTGTTGATACGCTTGAAACTGTTCATCAAGCTAAGCTAGACAAATCCTCTTCACAAGATGAGGAATTAGTAAATGAAACTGTAGGAAAAGATGAACAAGGAGATAACAGTTTACCTGCTGGGTCCACACAAGTTATCAACAGTAGTGAGATATCTTCAGAGCCTATTTCTTTAAAATCCTCAGAATTCAATAAACAAACTGAGGTAAAACAACCTGGACACGATTCTGGTTTGAAGGTAGTAAGTGACGAGGTCTTAACCATAGAGACTGCACAGAAGCTGCTGGATGAGCCCGTGAGCCATTTTGCAGAAATTGGTGGGACAACTGATAATTTGGAGATATTGAACTCCGCTGATTTGGGTTCTTCTGATGTTGGAAGCTCTCATGGTGAGAAGACCTCTACTGTAGATGCCTCTTCAAGCAGAAGTGACAGCATAGGTAGTAATGAGATTGGTACAATGTCTGGTACGTCAGATCAGCAGTCTGCTCCTATTCCAGCCCCTGATCTTAAGGAAGCAACTTCAAAACACGAAGGGGAAGATGCAGAGATCATTGGTGGTGGATTGGCTCCTTCGCCAGCATCAGGTGCTAAGGATAAACCTGTCCTTGATCAGAATAAGGCAAAGATTACTTCTAAAGCAACAAAGAAGAAGAGAAAAGAAATTCTTCTGAAAGCTGATGCTGCTGGGACAACCTCTGATCTTTATAATGCTTATAAGGGCCCAGAGGAAAAGAAAGAAACTATTTTGTCTACAGATTATACTGAGAGCATTTCTACTGTGAATGTGAAGCAGGCACCTGCTGATGCGGTTGAAGTAGATGCTGTTGCTAGTGAAAAGGGTGGACTGAACAAAGCTGAGCCCGATGATTGGGAAGATGCTGCTGACTTGTCTACTCCAAAATTAGAAGTTTCAGATGATGGACAGCTAATTCATGGAGGACTGGATCATTATGACCATGATGGAGATGGAAGTATGGCCAAGAAGTATTCCCGAGATTTCCTCTTGAAATTTTCTGAGCAATGCACTGATCTCCCTGAGGATTTTGAGATTACATCTGATATAGAGGCGTTGATGAGTGCTAATTTGAATCTCTCTCATGTTGCTGAACGTGATTCATACCCTAGTCCAGGTAGAATCGTAGACAGGCCGAGTGGGGGATCTCGATTAGACCGTCGTGGTAGTAGTAGTAGTATGGGTGAAGAGGACAGGTGGGGTAGACTATCTGGTCATTTTGCAATTCGTGATGTGCGGTTGGATCCTGTTCCTGTTTATGTAAGTAATACAGGTTTTCGACCTGGCCCAGGAGGCAATTTTGGTGTTCTCAGGAACCCACGTGGACAGGCACCTATGCAGTACCCTGGAGGAATCCTCTCTGGTCCCTCCATGGGTTCTCAGGGTGGAATGCCTAGAAATAGCCCTGATTCTGACAGGTGGCTGCGTAATGCCAATATTCAACAGAAGGGTTTAATTCCTTCTCCTCATACTCCATTACTGATGATGCACAAAGCTGAGAAGAAGTATGAAGTGGGTAAAGTGACGGATGAGGAGCAGGCAAAGCAAAGGCAGTTGAAAGCTATTTTGAACAAGCTAACTCCTCAGAACTTTGATAAACTTTTCGAACAAGTGAAAGCAGTAAACATTGACAATCCTGACACTCTAACTGGTGTCATCTCACAGATCTTTGACAAAGCTTTAATGGAGCCTACTTTTTGTGAAATGTATGCCAATTTCTGTAGTCATCTTTCCTTGGAATTGCCTGATTTCAGCAATGACAATGAAAAGATAACTTTTAAGAGGGTGCTTTTGAACAAGTGCCAGGAGGAATTTGAGAGAGGGGAAAGGGAGCAAGAAGAAGCTAATAAAGCTGATGAAGAGGGTGAGATCAAACAGTCTGCAGAGGAAAGAGAAGAAAAGAGAATTAAGGCTCGAAGACGAATGTTGGGTAACATTAGATTAATTGGGGAGTTGTACAAGAAGAAAATGTTGACCGAGCGAATAATGCATGCATGCATCCAGAAGTTGCTGGGTCAGTGTGATAATCCTGATGAAGAAGATATTGAAGCTTTGTGCAAATTGATGAGTACTATTGGAGAGATGATTGACCATTCCAAAGCCAAGGAGTATATGGATGCATATTTTGAGAGAATGAAGACGTTCTCCAACAATATGAATTTATCTTCTAGGGTCAGGTTCATGTTGAAGGATTCAATTGATTTGAGAAAGAATAAATGGCAACAGCGCAGGAAAGTTGAAGGGCCAAAAAAGATTGAGGAAGTGCACCGAGATGCTGCTCAAGAGCGACAGGCACAAACTAGCAGGTTGGGTCGAGGAAGCATCAACACTTCAACAAGAAGGACACCTATGGATTTTGGTTCAAGAGGGTCAACTATGTTGTCTCCCTCAAGTGCGCAGATGGGTGGTTTCCGTGGCCTGCCTAGTCAGGTTCGTGGATTTGGTGGTCAGGATGTTCGGTTTGAGGACAGAGTGCCTTATGAGGCTAGGACCTTATCTGTTCCCTTGCCTCAAAGACCTATTGGTGATGATTCTATTACTCTTGGACCTCAAGGTGGTCTTGCAAGAGGAATGTCAATTAGAGGACCACCAGCAATGTCAAGTGCTCCTGCAGCTGAAAT
This sequence comes from Castanopsis chinensis, assembly GCA_032878915.1. NCBI lineage: Eukaryota > Viridiplantae > Streptophyta > Magnoliopsida > Fagales > Fagaceae > Castanopsis > Castanopsis chinensis. Next base: position 521,574 of record JAVQMG010000081.1, read on the forward strand.
ATCTCCTGGTGCTGCAGACTCCCGAAGAATGGCAGTTGCCTTGAATGGTTACAGTATGGTGTCGGAGCGGACAACTTATGGCCCAAGAGAGGAACTTGTTCCAAGATATGTTTCGGATAGATTTGCTGCCCCAGCAGCTTATGACCAATCAAGCCCTCAAGAGCGTAATGTAAATTTTGGTCACAGAGACCTAAGGAATCCTGATCGGAGTTTTGATAGATCAGTTGTCACTTCACCAACTCCACGCATGGAGGGAGCAGCTGTACCCCAAAATGTTCCTTCAGAAAAGTTGCCTGAAGAACGCCTTAAAGATATGTCCATTGCAGCAATTAAAGAATTTTACAGGTATCTTCTTTCTTATGCATGCTTCTATCTTCCTGTTTATTCCAGTGCTTATTCTCTAAGTTAACTTTAGAGAACTAGCATCATATGTATGCTAGTGTAAAGTTTATGCGTTATGTTTCAACTTCCATATTGTTTGATTACTTGATTTAAGATGTTTGCTTATTATACTTTGCAACTGATGTCCATAGCTTTGAGTGTTGTTAAATGAAGTATTATGGTTGTGTGTATGGATTTATTATACTTTGCAACTGATGTCCCTAGTGTTGTGTTGTCAAAAGAAGTAATATAGCTATCCTTCCCTTTCTGCTTATTTGTTTTGTATGGATAGGAGATGGGATTAGTATTTCAATTTATTCCTGTGGAACTTTAGAGAATAGAAAAATATTGAGCTAAAAGTTCAAATAAATTGAGATGTCCAGTTACTTGTCAAGAAAAAAAAATTTGAGATGTCCAGTTTATTTTTTTTGAGACTTCTTCTATGAATGTGGTGGCAAAAAGTGTTTTGATGGCTCCTTGGGTACAATTGCTTATCACATTTGGACCTGAGGAGGGTGGAATGATAAAATGGCAGCTTTGGAAATAAGCATGTTTCTTTAGATTGTTTAGATGTGGAAGTAACTATTTGTGCTGACTTGTACAACTAGTTATTTTTAATCGGGATTTTCTTGGTTTCAATTGATGTGAACTTGAGCTAGTCCAATTACCCCAATTTTGGCTGACAACAGATTATGGGATTCTATCAAGTAGATCATGGTTCTAATTCCTCTATAATGGCAATATTGTAACTGTGATTTAATCTAACTTTCTTCACGTAATATTTGTCTTATTCAATTCATTTGTCACCTCCAAACTTGTTTCATCAGCATTTTCCCCCTAATTAGTTTGGGAAGAATCTTAGCCTGCTTTTACGGAAAGTACTAATAGTAAATATTTGGTTTGTTTGGAACTGTTGTCTGAGCTTTAAAAGCCATGCACGACAATTCATTTGGTTTCCTTTTTTTTTTTTGGTTGGGATGGGGGTGGGGAGATACGGATTTTTGAAAACTGTAACACCAAATGACTGTTTTGAAAGCACCGAAATGGTGTTATCTGTAATCGGTTTGTGTTTTCACAACCCCCAACTTGTAGTCCCAAATATATTTGGGTTGGCTTTGAATCATGAACAATCTAGATGGTGTTGGACACGTCTATTTTATTCTATCAGAAGTACAGTTTTTAGAAACTTTTTTTGAAAGAGTAAAATTTAGTACAGTACATTAAGTTCTCCAATTAAATTTAAACACTTGGGGGGCATCGAATTTGATTATCCTTGGAAAAGATGACATTGTTTGTGTTTTATGGGTCAATACAACTAGGTGTTTGAATTTAATTGTGGAATCCAAGGTACTGCACCTAAGATACGCATAACCTAATGACTAGGTTATGAGTAATATATCTTATAATTGTGTGGTAATGCTTTGTCATATGTTAAGTTTTTCTAAAATGATTGACTTATAATAAAAAATAAAAAAAAGATTTTCTAAAATGATTTAGATGAGACTATGTGAACCTTATATTAGTTAATAAATTCCATGGCAGTGCCATTTTTATTTTATTTTATTTCCTGGCTGGTTCTATTTTCTTCGAGGGTTTTGTTGATTCATTTCTGAGGCATTTGAATATTCATTATATTTTTGGCTTTCAAAGTAAAGAGACGGAATAAATAATATGTAGTAGTTGTTAACCTGCTGTTTGAATTAGGTTTTTGGCAAAAGTGGAGGTCATTTTATTTCTTTTTCTAGTTGTTTGGTTTAAGGTAATCTTTTAGGAAGGATTCCCGTGCATTCTCATGTTTGGTTGCAAATGGCTTAAGGGAATTCAGATGTCTGTAGTTTTAGCTGTTGGCATGGTTGTGATAAATAGCCTTGTTATTTATAATATAGATTCCATAGGTCATTCTGTTGTATTTATTGATATATTGAACGAAAGTCATTCAACTTTCAGTGCCAGAGACAAGAAGGAAGTCGAATTGTGCATAAGAGACATGAATGCCCCAAGCTTCCATCCATCAATGGTATCTCTATGGGTCACAGACTCATTTGAGAGGAAGGACATGGAAAGGGATGTTTTGACTACGCTTCTAGTCGATCTTACGAAGTCTCGTGATGGTGTTCTGAATCAAGCCCAGCTCATCAAAGGGTAAAAAATATCTAACAATATGTCAATCATAGTTGTATTTGTCTGTCATTTATATTTGGTGTTTTATCTACTTGCCGCTGTTTTTCTCCCATCTGGCCAGGTTTGAATCTGTTATGACTAATCTGGAGGATTCCGTAAATGATGCTCCAAGAGCTCCAGAGTTTCTTGGTCGTCTCTTTGCGAAAGTCATTACAGAAAATGTGGTCTCTTTGAGTGAGATTGGGCGGCTAATACAACAAGGAGGAGAGGAGCCAGGTTGTCTGCTAGAATTCGGGCTTGCAGCAGATGTTCTTGGAAGCACCTTGGAGGTAATAAAATCAGAGAAAGGAGATTCTTTCTTAAATGAACTACGCAAAAGCTTCAATTTGCGCATAGAGGATTTTCGACCTCCGAATCCTAACAGGTCAAGGAAATTAGATAAATTTATTTAGAGAGGATAGTGATGCTCGTTGTATCTTTTAAGCAAAGGAAAAAAAAAACACAAAAAATGAAAAGAGGAATTATTCTCTAGTGCTTTAGGGTACTCGGTAATATCCAAGAAATATTTTTCTGTGCGTGGGTGGGGATTATATATTGGATTTCTTTATCCATGTCTTAATATTATTCTTAAAATGTTAACTGCAATTATGAAAGGTTCAATTGAGCATCAGAATTTTAAGTTTCCAACTTTTATTTTATTTTTTGGTTTTGTTGTGTTATTAGATGGATCTCGTTACAGTTTGAGCTATAGCATCATATCGGTCATTATCGAGTGAATAAGTACATGTTTATTGCTTATAAAATGTCACACAATTTGACTAATTTATCCTAGGATCAAATATTTTACTAAACTTTCTCATAGGATCTCTACATTAAACTAGAAATCATCATTTCGGACTTTTTAATAATAGATTTTCACAATGATTTTTGAGTACCAGTTTTTAAAACCTGAATGCAGAAGTGCCCTACCAATGTAATGTATGAGAGAACATGTAATTAAATACTGGATTTGGTGAAATCTATAAGGAATTGGGAGTTTAAAAGTTAATGATTTCACATTAAATTAATATTTTATCTAGAATATATTTCTTTTAGATATAAACGAAATACCTTACGCTACACATCACTCATTTGGTATAAGGTATTTCTTTTATATCTAAAAGAAATTTATTCTAGATAAAATATTAATTTAATGGGAAATTATATATATATATATATATATATATATTAGAATTTTCCTTCAAATGTGAATAAAATACATGCGAATGGTTTCTCTCTTTTACCAATTCTATGATTAAATTACATGTTCTTTATTGGTAATTAGGTGCAATATACTAATCAATTCTAGTTAAAAAAAAAAGGTGGAACAATTTAAGGAGAGATTAGGGGTGAACATTGATCATATGCTAGGCGGGATTGGCTTCGACTTAGAGCGTTAGTCCCAAGTGATTTGGGTTCACAACAAGTATTATATCGACATTTGATGAGTGTAATGAGTTGGGAAAAACGTATCATTTAATAATATATTTGACAAAATTCTTGTCAAATATATTGTCGACATTATGTATTTTATAACTTTTAATTGAATCAAGATTTTAAATTTTCTATTCATATCTTCTCTTTGAACTCAAGATGCACAAAATATTATCACAAAGATATAATTTTTAAAAATAAAATAGTAGAATTAATTTATTATAGATATTATTGCAACTTTACTTAACAACAGAATCACCTATAGTTTCAACTTACTGAAGTAAAAGCAGATTCATCACATAACTTGGTTGATTAATACTTGTCAAACCAAAATTAATTTCATATTAGAGAGTCAAATATTATAGTTTAGGTATAAATTTTAACAAAAAGATATGAAATTTTTATTTATTTATTTTCTAAAAATTATTTTTACTTTACTTTTGGTAAAGCGATCATGGAAAAAGAAAATCTAAATCTAATTTTTCATGTTAGATTTTGGTGCTAAGAGAGAAAGAGGTTGTTTAGAGTGTAATCGTGTGGAGTATCAAGAGCTAATTTTGAAAATCTACCACGTTATAGATTGGTTTACAAAAATTATAAACTCAAATCATTATGAAAAACTGAGAGTGAATGATGATTTTTGCAAACTCACAACAACTGTTTTTGGGTTAAAGTAGTGTGTAAGGTTTCAATTGGATTAAATTTTTATTAGCTCACAACTTTGGGGGCCATCTGGGATGTGGGAGAGAGCCCACCAATGCTTTGTTTTTAATTCTTTTTGGATGAAATCAATTACGGCCCACAATTTTGGGATAATAATAATAATAATAATAATAATAATAATAATAATAGTAATAATGATGATGACGGGCGGCTCTAGGCAAAGGCCTAAGTAGCCTAGGATTGAGCCAACCTTGTTTGGCTTGAGGTTGATTTGCTATTAGCTTATTCGTTTAGTTTTTGCCTTTAGTTTATTTTGTTTTTACATAGCTTTTTAAAACATATTTTTTTTTCATACATTTTTTAATTGCTACCCACCCATTGTGGGTGAGGGTGCCCTTTAACCCAAGGGCAATGGAGTACGCTAAAAAAAAATATTTATACAATATTTAAAAGTATAGGTTTACTTTAATCTACTTTTAGCAAAGACAACACTAAAAAGCCAAATAAACTAATACTAGACAGAAACTTAAACTTGACCACGATTTAAAATGATCCATATAAACGTCTTTTTAATAAAATGTATTTTTGTCAAAACGAATAGATCTTTAACAATTCTTAACACAAAATAGAGGGTTTGAAACTATTTACCTCACATAAATATTTAAATTAATTAACTAATTTAAAGGAAAAAAAAAACATTCACCTTCCAAACGCCAGAATCCAAATAGATGGGAGCATAAAGTTTTTTGTTCTGGCTTCCTGTGGCCAACTTGGTGAGGTTCTTTATGGCTGATGCTGACTAAAGTTTCTAAAGATTCTATTTAGTTGGCCACTCTTAGTTGATTTGTTCAATCGACATTCACCATTGGGGGCCAGAATTCTTATCAACTAAGAAATTCCATTTGGTGTGAAGACAGTTCTTCACAGAAATTCATGTCTAAAAGTTTTCCAGTACATAGCCCCTGTGGAATTCCATATCGCATTAATATGTTGGAAGGGTCCAATTCTGCTGTAGCTTCTTGTCTAAGAAGATGATGGCCAGAGTCATGATGACTGAGGACAAGGAGGTAGGGCTGAGTGTGCTTTATCATATGATTGTTTTATAGTCATGAATAAGAATCTTCAACTCCTTTTCTATTATGAAGTCACAAATTTAGTCTTCCTGGATTTACAAGACATTGATTACATAGCCTACCTAAGGAGATGGGATCAGAGGCCAGGGGGTTAAAGCACTGATATTTTATTCGATGCTCGCCTTAGATGTACAAACGTAAGTACATTCTTCGAAGAGGATTAAGTCATTAAACCACCGATATTATACAAACCTGTAACCTTTGCTTCTTTCATATGCTTCTTTCTGTAACAGGTATTATGTCTAATGTCTCCAGGAAATGGCAGTTGCTTTTGTACATGATATGAGGTAGAGTTCAGTTCACTGAGGTAGTGTCTCTGGTTATAACTCATAAGAACATAATTTCCAAAAAATGAAAATGAAAATGAACTTTCAGGTCAAAGTTGCTGCATGAATGTTATTTACAGAATATGGGGCTTGGACTTTGGAGACACAAAGCTTGTTCCATCAATAAAATACATCATAAGCAATGTGTTTTCAACAATAAAGAAAAACCCTTCCCTCAATATAATATTTAATTTCTATTTAATAAATCTGTAGATAGAATATAAAAAATCACAGGGAGAAAGGTTTTGTATACGCATCAAATGGCTGGCAGGCAGTCAACTGTGGCTCCTGTAAACAAATAAAAACACAATGGAAAATGAGTTTATAGTACTGAAAAATCATTGCTTGCATAAAATCAGGAAGACTTCATACATCATAGAATTGCATATAGTAATTATACACATCCGATGAGCTTTGACTTAAGAGTAAATGGTGCATACTCATGCTTGGAAATTACTTGCAACTGACAAATAGGGTCATTAAAAAAAAAATCCCAAGGCAGCAGGCACAGAATTTGAGAGTAAATATCACACGCAGAAGGACTTTCACTGTATAACACCATGTATTAACTAAAAAATATAGCAAGCAAATACCTGTTTTAGCCCACCACCAACACTGCCTCCTGTCACAAGCATGGTGAGGAGAGATGTCACAACACCACCACCAAGGTCATTACTTCCAGTACTCCGAATGGCAGTACGCATCGAACTGAGGACACTCCCATATGTAGTCGCATGCCCACGCTCAATTGCTTGGATGAAGCAGAAAGTCATGGCACCTGTTGATGTGATCCTTGATAGAGCCTGTCTCCATAAAAACACCATATAACATGTTATTGTTGGTGTTGGTGTTGGTGTTATCACTGCTATCATCATCATCACGCCTTATGATGTATAAAAACTTGTAGTTGAATAAAAAAACATTTCCAGAGTGTCAGCTTAGATTTTCAAAAACTTACAGATGTATCAGCAGAGGTCTGATCATCATCGCACCCACTAAAGGAAATAGCTTCGCCACCACTTGTTCCTTTCCATATACCTGATCGAGGGCGATGATCCTCCCATATATATTGTCCAGACCTATTACCAAGAAGGAAATTACAAGAACAGTAAAAGATTTGGTCCCAAAGATATATTAAAATGGTATTACTGCAGATAAAAGAGAAGGAAATAAATTCAGATAACGTGAACTTACTGAATGAACTGAATAGAAATAGAAGTGTCATTTCATTTCTTTTCTTTTCTTTTTTCTCTAAGAGTGTAATTTCAATTTTTCAAAAACCATATAGAACAAAAGCAAGGTTCTAAGAATTTGCTTAGACATTATTAAACTGAAAACAGGTAGTCCATCTCTCTGGAAATTCAAATTTTCTGAAAGACTTTGGTCTTCCCATACACCACTTCCAACTGCTAAGTGCTAATAATATAATTATAACAAAGAAAAACCTAATATATATATATATATCTTTTCGCTGAAACTTAATGTATATTTATAAACTACAAATGTATTTAATATCATAAGTTACATGGCTCTTCTTCCATTGCTTTTCCATGGAAAGGTATTTGGAAGGTTAAGGCACCCCGGCGTGTCTCTTTCTTTGTTTTTGGAAATAAATCTCACTTAAGACTTAAGGTTTCTGACATTCGTCTTCCCATACACCACTTCCAACTGCTAAGTGCTAATAATATAATTATAACAAAGAAAAACCTAATATATATATATATATATATATCTTTTCGCTGAAACTTAATGTATATTTATAAACTACAAATGTATTTAATATAAACTAACCTGTTCATCCGGCAAAGGAATGGCAAATCTAGTACAGTGCCACTATGACAAGCATCTATTATTGCATGAAGCTTAACACCAATAGGAAGAGGTCTGACAATTGTTGCATTGATCTCATCATCAACTATCATACCCTGAGTTTCAAAGTCCAAAGGACATAGAGTTTCATCGTATCCATCCACTTCATCACCGTTATAGTTCCTCTGCCGTGAACCATGACCAGAATAGTGAAACACTAGGGAATCTCCTGGTTGGCAACCTTGAACAAGCCAATATAATGCCATCCTCATATTGTATTTAGTTGGAATTCTGTATGGATCAGTTTCTTCTTCTGCATTTCATATTTCAGGTAAGCATTACAACTATCATGTTTTAAAATGAGAGACATCAAAAACTTAGGTTGATGGAACAGGCAACAGCCATACGTCCTTCCATGATTTAAATTAATGATGAATGACATTTAAAAAATTGCAATAAACTCAGTAATTAAAACTTGGTTTCTTAATACAGAGTCTGCTTCTGCCTCATATGATTGCCTAGAAATACTGAAATAAAACTGTTTACAAATTAAGACTCTATTTATATAAGTGAAGACCTTTGCAAATTGTATGCCAGTAGCGACTCTCTTTTTCTCTCATTTGGTCATAGGCAGCACAAGAGAAAACTTCTTTATTTTTATAAGTGAAACTTATGTGGAAATTTATTTTTTGATACAGAGATAATGGGGGAGGGAAGGAGGGGGGCTTGAACCAATAGGCAGCACAAAAACATGAGGAAAATGCGGTGATTCCAGAGTTTGAAGTTTGAACTAATGAGTGCTAATCCATGGGGGTGAGAGGAGGGTTGGGGGGAGTCCTGATTATGCTCAACCCAAACACCAATCTAAGGTTGCAGTTCATGACTAGTTGAAAAGCATATTGCAAAATGTCAAATCATGATAGGACACCTCTATGCTTTACCATGATTGGTTTGCAAAGTCCCAGCCCAAGCGTACCAAGCTTTGCTTTCTACCAGGTTACTTGTTTATACAGTCATGTTCTAGATAGGGAGAGCAAAAACCAAGTATTTAGTCTTTAAATTTAAACACCCCCCCCCCCCCCCTCCCCAACCTCCCCAAAAAAAAAGGAAGGACGCCACACAACAGATTCTCAATGGTTCTTCAGAAAGGATAAAAACAGTCAAGCAACCATATTCCATTCAGAGGCTACTTTTGTCAGTCACAACTAGACACAACACTGGTAATTGGTTTTAATCATATCGTATTGTCATGCATAACTAACATGCAGAAGATCAACCTGGAAAGCAACACTTTGACATGAAAAATTAGATGCCTTCCATCTTCCATAAATCACAGATATGAACCCTTGGTAATAACCTTCAAACTCAAACAATACATACATGGTTTATTCAGTAGATTAATGCCAAGTGCGACCAAAATATAGTGATGCTTTGGATCTAACAACAGAGCTGGCTTTTTTGCCTTGCACAGAATTAATCAATTATTTGTAGCACTATGCAGTGAGTTATTCCAAGGATCTTCTCTCCTAAGGCCTGAAGTTTGCATGCAGACCCTCAGCCACTTATGGCACTTTGTGGATCTTGTAACACTGATAAATTGATTTCCTGTCATGCTTCTTGTTGCAGATCTGTGAAGAAATTTCATGAACAGAAGGCTTCTTCCTTCCTATCATGCTTCTTCTTGTAACTTCATTTTTTGCTAACTTCCTCTTGTAAATTTCCTGATGCTGACTGGTCAAAATCCTCTCATCTAGTATCATTGGTTTTTTTTTTTTTTTTTAGGTAGCTCATCTAGTATCATTGGTTACAGCAATGTTTTCTTTTTCTGTTTTAAATGAAATTATTCGGTTACTCTTTAAGCAAGATTAAACTACAATGAAAAGACAACCACTACTTTAACTACCACTAAACCAAATACACACACAAAAAATACCATCCGGCAAATGGCATTCACCAATAGACCTCATTCTGAATATGTTAAGCTCACTTATCCATAACTAGAGTAAATGACTCAAAGCCAAATGATGCACCAATAACCTATGACTCATTCACTAACACAGCTTGATTTAATGCCTAGTTTTCTTGAAGGCCATGTCTCAAAGAAGTCTCGTAGTAAAATATACTTCTTTAGCCAAAAAAAGGGTGCAACTGGATAGCCATAAAACCAAAGAGTTCTCTTGAAGATGCATACTTTGGGTTCAATGCACGAATATAATCACAATTTACTGAGTGACAGGATGTACATAAAAATCTTGAACAGTGATGATACAGGCCGAAATTAATGATTGCATATGCACACTAACATCATAATTGACTTGATTTGAAATTCTTGCTTTCTTTACAGTTAATAAAGACATGTAAATACTTCCAGAAATTAATAAGAGATTTTACCTTTCTCGACTTTCAATGTCAAATGATTTGGTGTGCTTAATGCAGTTCAATTTAATAGAAACTGAATTCTGGATTGCAGGAAGCTAATGAAAATGCAACTGCTTTGGGTATGGAAAAGGCATTACTATGTCATTTTGTTGTGACTGCATTCTTGTGCTTTGTTTAGATATTTGGAAATAAGGGGGTTTTTTTTGGTAGAGCCTATTTAAGCCACTAATTTGATAGAAAATTTATTTTTATGAAGAATTTTCTATCAAATGTGATTATAAAAAAAAAAAAAATGTATGGTACTGATATAATAATATCTTGATCATGATGAGTGGAAGAATTAAAACATGGCATTTACTTACAAGCTCATAATATGCATATATAATATCTTGATCACGAAGGGCAAGCCTAATGTTTTGATCACCAATTATGAACACAATCTCTCGAAAATCTCAAATATTTGTTACTTTTTTATTTCCTTTTATGTATGTTACAGACCAGTTGTAGTTTCTTTCTTTGTATCAGTTTGGATGGTTTCGAGTTTATTATAATGTTGGTTAATGTAATTCCCTTATACATGTGCTGGAAAAGCTAAGATTTTCTTTTTAAGAAGGTTAAAAAATTCCCATTTGAGATTCAGCTTTAAATGTGAGTTTGATGGGAGCGTCATCTACAAGTACACCCAAAAAGAACCAAATTCACATAAAAAGAGATTCTGAAATCAAACCTAAAACATACTTTACATACATACACAATCTAAAGGAACCAAATCTATGAACTCACACACACAATAAAAATACACAGTACACACACATGCATGACACACATAATACTGCTAAACTCCCACTTATCCCAAAATCATTTAATCATTTAACCGTTATCCTAACACTCCTCCTCATATATAGCCCAGACTTCCCGGTAATAAGTAGGACCCAACACATGAGATTTTTAAAGATGGAATTTGAACTTGATACTAACTATTATTTTTTTATTATATATAATTTGATATTTTGGGGATGCGGGATTCTAGTTGAGCTACGAGTCTCTTGGGCACGACTATCTATTACGATACCATGATAAGCTACCACTATTAAAAAAATCACAAATTTAATCATTCAACCATTATTCTAATAATAAAAACTCTACTCTTAAAGAGTGCATGATCATAATCACATTACAATAAGAGAGAGAGAGAGAGAGAGAGATCATACAAATATTCAAATGAATCCTAACCTTTAAAAAAGCCAAAAAAAAAAAAAAGCAATGACATTGATTTACACAACATGGGTGTACCTGTGAGCATGAGAATGGACTCTTGAGGAAACTGGAACTTGTTGATCAAGAGGTACTTCATGCACTTCGCGTCATTGATGCAACCTTTAAGCTCGTGCCTCGAGTACCTATACGATATCCCAACTATCACCGCCTTCTTCCTCCCGTGCGCGCTCGGCGGTGGGCCCGGAGGCGCGTGGCTGTACGGCGAAGGCGGAGGCGGCGCGTGGGGTCGAGATAAGGACGAGGAGTGAGACGGCGGCGGCGGCGCAGGAGCATTGCGATGGTCGGCGACGTGGGTGACAGCCTGGCAGAGAGCGCAGCGAATCGCCGCGGCTCCGGCTGGGAGCTGCAAAGGGGTTTGGCAATTGGAGCAGTTCACTAGCATAGGCCTCATCATCATGGTGATGAATCAATGAATGAATGAAAAACTCAAAGAAGGGTATTATTGGGGTTTAAAGTTTGAATTTAAAGTTTTGATCTTTGAGCGAGAGAGAGAGAGAGAGAGAGAGATACAGAGGCTGTTTGTTGAAGAAGAAAGAGAGAGGTTTTTTTTGCTTTTTGTGTTTTTTAATAAATGGATATTATTATTTTAAGGATTTTGTTTGTTTGTTTAACCTTAATCCAACGCGGTAATGTTATGTCTGCGGAGGAATTATTATTAATTACTCCATTAATTAATATTATTAAATAAGAAATTAAAACACATAAAAAAAAAAAAAAAAATTAAGAAGATATACTTTATGAAGTTTTTTGATTGGGGGCAGATCACGCCGTGAGTTGTAACTTCTGGTTGGTTGGACTTTTGTTGTTGATAATCCGACGTAAGAACTAATCAAAAATAACCCCACTACTTTCTACTACTTTCTAGTTTTTTGACATTTTTTATTTTAATTTTTTTTTTTAATGATTTGATACAAAAAATTCTTTGGAAAAAACAAAAGTATAGTATTTTTTAAGTTTTCTTCTTAAGATTCAGTCATGTGGTTAGTTAATTAAAAAATACACTTCTATTTCATGAGAAAAAATCTTTAAGACAAAAGTTAGGTATAGTAATCTTAAAAGGGAAACTTCAAAAATTAGCACTTAAGTACTGTATCTAAATTTTGCTCAAACTTTTAAGTACAACCGAAACATGGAGAAATTATACTTCCTGTTAGAGATATTATTAAACATATTAGCTCAATGTAATAGGCTCAAATTCACTCGTACTTGTAATTTGGGTTCATTGTAATACAAGTTATTGTATTACACTTTTACATAATAAAAATGTATATCTAAAAGGATTTTTTTGTGGACATGGCTGAACCATGTAACGTAACGCTCGTGTTCTAAATGTTCCTATCCTGTGCTTTTCCTTTTGTATCTACTCTAACATATACAAAATGATATAACACATTATATTGCTAATATATTTAACACTTCCTTCTCCCTATCATGAATTAAATGGATGAATTTCACTATAAATAGGAGAGGATAAAACGTCATTTTCCATGCTTAAGAATTATTCTTGATACAAAAATACTTTTTCCTTTATTGAAGTCGACGCAAGAAACAATAACGATTAACGAGAGAGTTGGGTCACAAATCGGACTCTCATTTTGTAACGCGGTGAGAAGATATGATGAGAGAGTTGTCATTCGCCCCGCCATGGACAAACTGGCCAACACACCACCACCATGTCCAAACCTCTTCTTTCTTTATCTTTTTCTTATTTTTTGTCTTGTTGAAAAAACAACAAAACTTTGATTATTAATTGCAAAATATATTTGTATAATAAAAAATAATTTACTAATTTGTATGCTATTTTTAGTACTTATACATACTTTTAACTCTAATATAAAATTTTATAATAAATGAACCTTGCACTCCTTTTATAAAAAAATTGTAATATTCTTTTTAAATTTTGAAAATAAATAAGGGAGTGAACGATCAAGAAATTTATAGTTGGTTGTGATGAAATGTTTTTTCATCACCGTTTTATGCCACTAAATGGAAGCAGTGCCCCATTTACAATAAAAAATAATAATTAAATCACCTTTTTACACCCCTATGATTTGACTGTAGTTTTGAGATACTTGTTTTCCATTCAACTGAGTCGATAAAAGTAGTTAGTTTTTATTTGGATTCCATTTAGTAACAGCAAGTAAGTTATTCACGGGTCAGTTCAAGTCAAGTTTGTACTCGAATTGATGACTTTGGTCCCCAATAATTGAATGGCCTCTTGAGAGTGAAGACCCCCCACCAAGGCACCAACCACCATTGGCATCAGGTTGACTGATTTTTGGGTTATCGGGTGGACACCCTTAATTGTGAGCCCATATTTGGTTGGACACTCTTAATTGTGAGCCTAGAGAAATTAATTGTCACCTTGTCAAATATAAGGTCTTGGAAGGGTATATTAGAATGTTACATGTTGGGACCAATTCACATATTGCAGACTTGTTGACCAAAGCCTTGAATGCCCAACAATTCTCCTTCCTTGTATCCAAGTTGAATGTGGTCAATATTCATGCCCCTTTTCCACTTTACGGGGGTTGTCAAGATGCTAAAGGAAGTGACGAAGACAAGATCAGAGCTAAGAGCAGACTCAAGAGCACAGATCAGAAGAAAAGATCCAAAGAATTAATTTGTACAGTAAATGACAATAGCAGTATTACATAACAGATACAAACGGCATGTAGTTTAGTTATATATATGTATTTAAAGTAGCATGTGACAGACATGTGTATTAGTTTGTTAATTCTGTAAGTTTGCTAGTTCGTTACTCATGGAGGGAAAGTTAGTTATAGTCTTAGACGTATATATATACATATCAAATTGTATCGGTTTACACATTCAATTCATTCTCAATGAAATAGAGTTCCAATTCTCTAGAACTTTCCTCTGTTTTCTGATATGGTATCAGAGCAATCTTTTTTCTTTGCTTCCACTTAATTTTCTTCATTTAGTTTCTTCTTCAAAATCTCTTCAAAAGCTAGGTTTTCTTTTTCGAAGCTTCATCAATGGCGTCCTCTAATCAAGCATCTACGAGCATTACCATTGATGAATCACATCCCTTTTTCATTCACCACGTCGAGAGTCCTAGTGCGATTCTCGTATCTCAGCCACTAATTCGAGGAGAAAACTATCCTACATGGACACGATCTATGGAGAGAGCTCTTAGGATCAAGGATAAATTTTGGTTGATTGAAGGCTTTGATTCTCTAACTTCTGCCACGGAGAAGGCTCCTCTTCTTGTTCAAAGTTATTCACGATGCAATGAAATTGTGGTTTCTTGGATCATCAGTTGTATTTCCCCTAAGATTGCAACTACTATGGTGTATCGCAGAACTGCCAAGGAAGTTTGGAAGAAGCTTCAAAACATGTTCTCTCAAGGCAATGGACCTAAGGTTTACCAATTGCAGAAAGATTTTGCTAGTATTTCTCAAGGGGAATTCATAGTGAGTGACTATTTATGAATCTTTCAATCTTGTGGGATGAGATACAAAATTATGAGCCACTTCCTCTTTGTTCTTGTGAGAAGTGTGTGTGTCATATGAATGAAAAGATTTCCAATTTTCATCACAGAGAAGCAATTATGCAGCTTCTAATGGGTCTCAATTATTCATTGTCTCACATTTGAGGTCAAATTCTATGGATGGATCCTATTCCTTCAGTTGATAAGGTGTATTCATTGTTGGTTCAAGATGAAAGGCAGAGAGCAGTTGGACACAGCAACAATGGCCTTTTTGTTGAATCCACGACCCTCACAACAAAAACAATGAATCTTGGTTTTGGTTCCAAGACTTTCAAGAAAGGAAACGAGAGGCCTACTTGTATCCATTGTGGATTGCTTGGTCATACTGTGGAGAAATGTTACAAAATCCAAGGATATCCTCTTGGATATAAGACCAAAGGAATGGCCAATCAGGTCTCCTCTCTTGATTCTGTTCAAGAGTCTGTTGCCACTACTAATCCACAGCATTTTCCTTTTACATTAGAGCAATGTCAGAAACTGCTTGCTATAATTGGAGGGTCCGAATAGAAGTGCTTTTGGTTGTGGTACATAGGTTATTGACACAAGTGCAAGTGATCATATTGCTTGTTCTCTTTCACTATTCAATTTTATAATGCTGCTTTCCATTGTGTTGTTGAATTACCTAATGGTGAATCAGCCCATGTCACACACATTGGTACTGTCAAACTATCCAATTCCTTTATTATTGAACATGTTCTTTGTGTTCCTTCTTTTTCCTTTAATCTTGTGTCTGCCAATCAACTCACTCAAAGCTTGCCTCTTTGTCTTGTGTTTTTGTCTCAATTTTGCTTTATTCAAGACCTTTCTTGTTGAAGGATGATTGGAGTGGGTGAAGTCCAACATGATCTGTATTTGCTGCAGAATGCCCCTTCTACGACTCCATCTTCTCTGTCAAATTACATCTCTACCAACAAGATCCTCAAGTAAGCTTTTTCAGCATCTATTTCCAATAAAGATATGTCCATCTTGTGGCTTTTTAGATTAGGACATCCTTTTTTTAATAAAATCTTTTGATCATACCTTTTGCATGATGTTTTTTATTACCTTCACTTGGTTAACAATCCATTTAAAGAAAATTTTTATAGAAAATGAAACAAAGAATTTGAGATTTTAAAAGTTTAAAACTTTGTGTGTTTTTTAATAAATGGATATTATTATTTTAAGGATTTTGTTTGTTTGTTTAATCTTAATCCAACATGGTAATGTTGTGTCTGCGGGGCAATTATTATTAATTAATTTTAATTAAGAAATTAAAAAGATACACTTTATGAAGTTTTTTGATTGGAGGCAGATCAGACCGTGAGTTGTAACTTCTGGTTGGTTGGACTATTGTTGTTGGAAATCCAATGTAAGAACTAATAAAAAATAACCCCACTACTTTCTACTACTTTCTAGTTCTTTGATTTTTAATTTTTTAATTTATTTTTTTTAATGATTTGATACAAGAAAAATTCTTAAGACAAAACTTAAGTGTTTCATAAGTTTCTCTCCTAAAATTCAGCTATGTGGTTAATTAAAAAAATACACTTTCATCCCATGAGAAAAAATCCTTAGAACAAAGCTTAGGTACAGTAATCTTAAAAAAGGAATTTTAAGAAATAACACCTAAGTACTGTACTTAAATCATGCTCAAATTCTTAAGTACTACTAAAATATGAAGAAATTATACTTCCTGTTAGAGTTATTATTAAACATATTAGCCCAATGTAATAGGCCTAAACCCACTTCTACTTGTACTAGTAGTTTAGGGTTTAATCGCTTATATGTACTCATGTTGGGGTTCATTGTAATACAAGTTATTGTACTATACTCTTATATAATAAAAATGTATATTTTAAAGGACTTTTTTGTGGACGTAGGCTAATAAGTATGACGTTACCATTGTTTTAAAAATCGGACCGGACCGGACTGGCCAGTCTGACTGGTTCAGTCCAATTCGGTTAAAAGCCTTAAAACCGATCAAGAACCGGTCAAAAACTGGAAAATCGGTCAAAAATCGAGTTGAACCAGAAATTCTAAAAAAAATGGTATGATGCCCGGTTCGGTTTTTAAAACCATGGATGTAACTCTCGTATTCTTTTTTTTTTGAATCTTGTAACTCTCGTATTCTAGATGTTCATATTCTGTACTTCGCTTCCGTATCCAATCTAATATATACAATATGATATAACACATTTTATTGCTAATATATTTAACACTTCCTTCTCCCTGTCATGAATTAAATGGATGAATTTCACTATAAATAGGAGAGGATAAAATGTCATTTTTCGTGCTTAAGAAATATTCTTGATACAAAAATTATTTTTCCTTTATTGAAGTCGACGCAAGAAACAATAACGAGAGAGTTGGGTCACAAATCGGACTCTCATTTTGTAATGCGGTGAGAAGAGATGATGAGAGAGTTGTTGTAAGCTTCGCCATGGACAGACTGGCCAACGCACCACCACCACCATTCCTCTTCTTTCTTTTTCTTTTCTTATTTTTTTCTTATTTTTTTGTCTTGTTGAAAAAAACAACAAAACTTTGATTATTAATTTTAAAATATATTTTTATAATAAAAATTATTTACTAATTTGTATGCTATTTTTAGTATTTATACATACTTTTAACTCTAGTATAAAATTTTATAATAAATGAACCTTGCACTCCTTTTAAAAAAAATTGTAATATTCATTTTAAATTTTGAAAATAAATAAAGGAGTGCATGATCAAGAAATTTATGGTTGGTTGTGAGGAAATGTTTAAATGGAAGCAGTGCCCCATTTACAATAAAAAATAATAATAAAATCACCTTTTTACAACCTTATGATTTGACTGTAGTTTTGAGATATTTCATAATTGTTTTCCATTCAACTGGGTCGATAAAAACTAGTTAGTTTTCATATGGATTCCATTTAGTAATGGCAAATAAGCTATTCACGGTCGGTTCGAGTCAAATTTGTACTTAAATAGATGACTTTAGGTCCCCAATAATTGAAATTGCCAAAATCAATTTCTTGAGAGTGAAGATCCCCACCAACCACCATTGGCATTAGGTTGGCTGATTTTTGGGTTAACAGGTGGATTAGGTCCATAGTTTGGTTGGACACCCTTAATTGTAAGCCCATATTTGGTGTTAGTGTCACATTCTCTATTGCAACCATGTTTATTAATGAATAACTCTGCTAGATATTGTTTAGTGTGAGCCCAACCAAAATAAAAACTAAATTAGATTTTATTTAAATTCTAATTATGCTTCGACTTTAATATAATATACGATTCATCCAAAAAATTAACATTTCCTAAATCATTTTCAATGCTTATTATTCTAAATTTGTGCTAAGAAATTAAACTGAGTACAAATAAAATAAATGCAATTTTTTTTCATGGATTAATTATTTGTAGTGGTGTAGTAATTATTTATGTAAAATAAAATTTTATGATTACTTTATGTAAGATCTATTTAAGAGACAACTTATTTGAAATATGATATTTTCGTTCAAATTGAGTTGTTTTGGTAAACAAAATATAGTTTAAAAAAATAACCAAATTTAAATACACGCAATCAAGAAAATTAGTGAAAATAATTACATGTTTTTCAATTCAATCAAGTAAAATGCTCATTATTCTTGATTATCATGTCTTTTTTATGAGATATAATCTATTGAAGTTTATTTCCCTAATGTTGTACCACATAATAAGTATTATACATGAGGCATAATATTATTTCTTACAAAATATTTTGAATGCACTGTGCATCGCAGGAGCCATTGACTAGTCAATACCGTTATATAATATTTCAACCTATAAATAAACTCTTATAAATCATAAGGAAAAAGGTTTTGTGTACACATCAAATGGCTGGCAGGCAGTCAACTGTGGCTCCTGTAAACAAATAAAACACAATGGAAAATAAGTCAAAGTACTAACAACTCATTGCTCGCATAAATTAAGGAAGACATCAAACATCATAGAAATTAATAAGTAGTTATACTCATGTAACACATCTGATGAGCCTTGACCTAAAAGAGTAAACGGTCATTTAATTTTTTATTATTTTTTAAATCTAATGCTATACATGCACATCAATTTGTAGCAGATATCCCTTGAATAGAAAAGTCTCTTGTCCGTGCCTCTGTGGTACTTTTGTGTTATACTTCATAATCTATCAATTGCAATAGCTAATATATAATATTTTTTATTTTCATTTTAAGATGAGATTATTTGCTATATAAAAATATATAATAAATTATGATTAATCGATGCTATGTTTGTTTTGAAAATAATATTTTGTAGAAAATGGGTCATTTTTTAAAGATTATTTTCTATATAATTATTTTGGTATAAACCTTAAATAAGTTAAAAACAATCTTCTAACTTTTTTTATTTAACTTGCTAAGAGATAGAGCAGTGTTCCAAAATAATTTAATGGAAAACAATCTCTAAAAGTAAGCCATATTTTTTCTGTTAACCAAAAATAGTTTTCTTTTAACTCATTTTTTTTATGCTTCCAAACACTAGAAAATATGAAAAATTATTTTTACACAATGTTTTCCATTGAAACAAACAAAAGAGTATAAAGTAGAATAAAAGTGTATAAAGTAGAATAAAAGTGAGACAGTTTTATTTGATGTCATAGATAGAAAAATTTTCATGACACCCTAGATTAAGTAACAATATAGGAAGCAAATACCTGTCTTAGCCCACCACCAACCCTTCCTCCTATCAAAAGCATATTAAGGAGAGATGTCACAACACCACCACCAACACCAAGGTCATTACTGCCCATACATCGAATGGCGCTACGCATGGAATTAAGTACACTCCCATATGTAGTTGCCTGCCCACGCTCAATTGCTTGGATGAAGCAGTAAGTCATGGCTCCTGTCGATGTTATCTTTGATATAGCCTGCAATCTCCATAAAAACACCCTATAACATCTTCTTGTTGCTGGTGTTGGAGTTACTATTGTTATGGGACAAATCTTGTTTCACACACTCATTATTGCATACTTAGTACCCACTCTCTTTTAAATTGTGTTTTCAAAACACGATTTTAGATAAAATTGTGAAATTATGTTTTTAATCATTAATATAGTATGTTATCATCGTCTTCATGTCTTTTTGAGTTAATGTAACTAGTATAGTTCTATAAAACATTTCCAAAGTGCATGTTCTCTTGGATTTACAAATACTTACAGATGATTCAGCAGAGGTCTGATCATCCTCGCAGCTACTAAAGGAAATAACTTCTCCACCACTTGTTCCTTTCCATGTACCTGATCGAGGGCGATGATCCTCCCATATATATTGTCTAGCCCTATTATTACCAAGAAGAAAGCGTAATTTGTGGATAAGAAAAACTTTATAAAATACATTGAAATTTGGGGAAGTGTTTTACAATAAATTATGTTGGAAAAAGAAAAACTAAATCTCAACGAAAATATCAGTGTTAAATATCATTTATATATAGATCATTCATGATTTTTTCGTGTTTCGTGTGTTCTAATAAGTATTATTGTTTCTTAAAAAAAAAAAATCATCCGTGATACACAAAAAAAGAAAAAGATAGCACAGACTTAGTGCTAATGATATAATTAGATAACAAAGAAAAACTTAATATGTACATGTTATGTGTGATGTGTCCATGTATGTGGATAGCTTTGCTTCAAAGTTGATGTTATCTTTTAGGCTTTTAGCAATTGTAATCTTAGTCATCTACATATGTTGGATAAGTACTCATTCTTATTGTTAATAAGAATGCATATCAGAATTTATAAAAATTAAAGTCTATTTTTGGTTTGATTTTTCCTCAAATTAAAACAAATTATTTTCTGTTTCCCATTGTACAAATCACTTTGAAAAAAAGTGTGTTACATGCTTAAGTCACCACAGCCCCACCAGTGAGATGTGTGTTGCTTGCTAAGAATGAGGTGGCCATAATAGTACATGTATAACTATAAACATGTTTAATATTAGGGAAAAATTTCTCTTACATTGTTGATATACATTTTGTATACATAATATTCATAATTTCACAGGTGATGTCCATATTTTTATTATTATTGATACTCACATTTAAAACATGAAATAAGTGATGTGTGTAGACGATGTACAATAAAGAGTGTGCAAGAATCAAAGCCTTTAATATCACTAACCTATTCATCCGGCAAAGGAATGGCAAATCTAGTACCGTGCCACTATGACCAGCATCTATTATTGCATGAAGCTTAACACCAAGAGGAAGAGGTCTGACAATTGTTGCATTGATATCATCATCAACAATCATACCCTGAGTTTCAAAGTCCAAAGGACATAGAGTTTCATCGTATCCATCGATTTCATTTCCTCTAGAGTTCCTCTATCATGAACCATGACCAGAATAGTGAAACAACAGAGAATCTCCAGGTTGGCAAC
Organism: Castanopsis chinensis; assembly: GCA_032878915.1. NCBI lineage: Eukaryota > Viridiplantae > Streptophyta > Magnoliopsida > Fagales > Fagaceae > Castanopsis > Castanopsis chinensis. Next base: position 543,046 of record JAVQMG010000081.1, read on the forward strand.
CTTGTACAAGCCAATTTAATGCCATCCTAATGTTGTACTTTGTTGGAATTCTGTATGGATCAATTTCTTCTTCTGCATTTCATATTTCAGGTAAGAATTACCACTATCATGTTTTAAGAATTACCACAGCCATAACTAGTAAAGTTCTATAAAACCTTTGTTTCTTAAAGCAGGGTATGCTTAGAAAAACCGAAATAAAACTGTTTTCTAAATTAAGTATTTGCCTTTATTGTTTCTTAAGAAAAAAGTATTTGCTTTTACTGGTAGGCCTCTCGGTCATGGCAAAAACAAACATTGCACAAATCAACCTGAAAAGTAACACCTTGACATGGGAATCCTCCAAAAATCGCAGATATGCAACCTTGGTAATAATGACAAGTGAGACCAACATGTGGCGATAATTTGTATGTATCAACAGATCTAGCTCTATTGCCTTGCACAGATTTATTCAATTATTAGTAGCACTATTGATGGAAGGAGCATATTTAAAATTATTTCAACATTCATTATTTCAGATTTTTTTTTCTCATTTGAAATTTCATATTTTCTAAATTTCGCTTTTGAATTTTGAATTTAATTTTGGCTTGATATACGAAAGTTTACCTTATTGGCAAATCCGATCTTAAAAGCTACCGAATTATCATATTTTTAAGTAGACACTGGTTTTCCCTCAAAAGACCCAAAAATGTCTCATTTTTTCTTAAGAAAGATGACGCATCTAAAAGGATGTCTTCCCTTTAATCAGTAGCCAAGGCCAAGACTAGAAGACAAAATCCTACTATCACTAGGGATTCAAGATAAAGAGATAGCAAGCCAAAACTATGACAAGAGATGATCGTTCGGACACGAGATGTGGGCAAGTTTTAGCCTAGCTCCTAGAAGAAGGTATTCTCAAATCCTATTTAAAAAAAGGCTCCAAGAAAGTTTGAGCATTGGAATTTGAATTCAAAATTTGTAATTAGAAAATAATTTTTTTAAGCGTAGTGGTGACTCTAAACATCGTTAGGTGATGAAGTCTAGGGTTTCCTACGTATTCTATGGTAAAACCAAGAATTTGTCTTTATTTTTTTCTTTTTCTTTTCCTTATTTCTACTTTCCACACTTGTCATCCTAGACCAACTATGCGGTTAGTTATCCCACAAATCTTTTCTCCGAACAAGACCATGGCTCAAGCAAGATACAAGAGGCAAGATCAATTGAGAATATACTCGCACATATAATGCTTTACATGGTACAATCCAAATCAACCTAAGTTATGCTTAGACATATATCCACACTCTCACACATGAAATTTTGGTTGTAAAAGTAAGCTAGAGGATGAGGCCTTACTAACATACATACATACATAAATAATGATCATACTTATGTTGCAAATTACTACAATAAGAAAGAGATGAAACAAACCATTCTGATAAGAGTCACAGATGCATACATAGACACATGCCTAAAAAGAAAAGATACATACATACCGGTGAGCATGAGAATGGACTCTTGGGGGAAGTGAAACTTATTGATCAAGAGGTATCGCATGCATTTAGTGTCATTGAGCACGTGTCGTGAGTACCTATATGATATCCCCACGATCACCGCCTTCTTTCTCCCGTGCACATTGAGGGGAGGCCTTGGAGGCATGCAGTTGTACAGCAATGGAGGAGGAGGCACGTTGCATAAGGGCAAAGTTCTAAAAGGAGGAGGAGCAGGAGCAGGAGCAGGCAGCATATTGCAAGGAATAACGATGTGCGTGATAGCTTGGCATAGTGCACATCGGATCGCTGTGGCACCTGCAGGAAGCTGCAAGGGCAGCATATTGCAAGGAATAAAGAATGTTAAAAATTAAATTTTTATCAAAAGCCCATAAACGCAATCATGATTCTTGAATGAGAAACATAATAAAGAAAACTCCTTTATCCATTTATTCCCAACCCACCAAAAAAAAAAAAAACACAGGGGTCTGATTCTAATGAAATCTATGTGTCTACAAACATAAAACAATAATTATAATCAAAACTCAAAATGGGCAGGTCTCAAAAGCAGCCAAAAACGCAAATAAATCCACAACCCATGAAGAAACAAAAACAGTAGAAGCAACAAATCTCTCAGCCAAAATAAGTTAACAAACAAAGTTAACAAACAAACACCCAAATCTCCTATCAAAATAATAAAAATAAAAACCCAAATCAGTTAATAGCATTAGGGATTACTAACAATGAATAAAACTAAAGACAAATCATGCATTGATAGTCAAAGAAACTTTAATAATTTGTATATTAGTAGTAAAATCAACTTTGTCTGACAGAAAGAGAAAGAGAAAGACAAACCTATTTCAAATATCGTCGCCGGGCAGAGAACGGCCGATACTGTTTCTTCTTCTTTGGATTTTGTTTAGCTGCCCTGGGTTCTTGTGGTTGATTAGTAAGAGAAGAAGCCGAATTCTGGGTTCTTTAGATAAACCGAATCGGAGGCGTGATATAGAGTCCGAAGCGTGATAAAGAGAAAGAAGCTTGACCGGTTGCGCTAAATCACTCTAAATTAAATGAATGGTTAGGATCAAATTTTTATTTATTTAATGGTTTAGATTTTAGTGGGTTCCGTACCCAAAAAAAAAAAAAGAGGAGATACAGTAGAATCACCCTTGGATTTGGAGACTACCTAGAAATTAAGTGCGCCTCAAACTGTTCAATAAAAAAAAAAGCACGCCTCAAACAGTCAAACTCAAGCTCAAACTAAAAACAAAAAAACCCTCTCTGCTTTATGCCTTAAACTAAACTCACCCTAGTCTCTTATTGTAGGTGATTTGCGTCTCTCTCTCTCTCTCTCTATCTCCATCTCTCAGTGTCTAAGCAGCATGAATATTTCGTCACTGGCTCTCGACTCGAACCCTATGAGGGTCCCACAGACCCCTTTCTTGGGTGGTCGCCACCACCTCCTCAGACCCATTATTCTCCCTCGCCGCCCAAACCTGATCGTCTGCTCCTCAGTCTCAGTCTCAGCCTCTGCATCTCTGAGCGTAGCCGAATCCAGCACAACCCAAGGAACCAACCGGATCGGGTCTTTGAGTCAAGTATCGGGAGTGTTGGGCTGTCAGTGGGGAGACGAAGGCAAAGGCAAACTGGTCGACATCTTGGCCCATCACTTCGACATCGTTGCTCGTTGCCAGGTACACTTTTTCCCACCTTTTTAATGTTTCTTTTCGACTGTGTGATTGTATGATACAATTTAATTTCGTTGCTAGCTTAGCATTTCCCTAATCACTAATAACTTTTGCATGTTTCATCTTTTAGCATTAAAAAAGATTCCACTTTTCCCATTTCATTTACTTTATTTGCTTCATCACTGACCCTTTCAGCATTCAGACTCTCAATTGGCCTAGTCTGGGAAGATCCTTTAGACTAGTGTAAATAAAAAAAATTATTTTTATATATAATCTTCAAATGGGTGTGATTCAATTTTTAAACTTGGGCTTGTACTTAATACCTTTCCCCAGTTACACATTCTTTACTTTTAGTTTTAGGTTCATGCACTTCTATATTTAAAAAGATGTGTGTATCTTATACATAGAATTCAGTAAAAATACGGATTTGTTGAGTTTGTATTTTGTCTGTTTATTGCTTCTCGTTATTGTTGTTTGATGGGGGCATATTACAAGTCTTCTTTAACTGTAGTATGCTGATTAGTATTCCTAAGCAGAACACCTGCACCTGCACCTGCATGCTTGTGACTTTCTTTCTTAATGAGTTTGGCCCCAAGGGAGGGGGAAGTTTAGATTTGAACGAGTGGCCTTTGCTTCATGAAATTTGGCCCCAGCCAATTGTGCTACCCCTTAGGATTATACGTGTGACATTCTTTATTAATTAAATTTTCCCAAGTGTAATTCTGTTAGAATATGGTTGAGTTACCTCTCTTTTAAGTTAGAGGCACATATGCTCCTAGGCTTTTTGAGCAACCCTATAAAACATTTCTGGTGTTGCAAAACTATTTATTTGATTGTTTCAATTGGTCCAAAATCTAAAATTAAGGACATCTAGTTCTAGAAATTGGATCTTGGTGCAAAGAGCACTTGGCTTCGCCCCAAGATCCAATTTCTCTCAAAAAAAAAAAAAGAAAAAAAAGAAATTGGATCTTGGTGCAATGCCAAGTGCTCTTTGCCCAAGTATGTGTCACAAGTTCGAGTCTGGGAATTAGCCTCTCGAAAAATTGCAGATAGGTTGCCTACCAATTACCTCTCTCAAAATCCCACAAAAGTGGGAGTATTGTGCACTGATTATGGCCTTTTTTATCTTGGTTCTATGACATTTATAATCAGTACATTGAGGCAAAACCACTGTTTAAGTGCTACATTCACCCGCCCCCCCCCCCCCCCCCCCCCCAAGGGTGCGTCTTCTTCCAGTTTGAGCATGGTATTTTGAGAATTTATTTGAAACATCCTGCTTCACACAATTTACATGCTTTTAATTGAGGAGTAACTGGCTTTCTAGATCCTGATGATCCAGTGTGTATCTTTTTGCCTGAAACTTTTGAATAAATTTTTATATCAGGGTGGAGCTAATGCTGGACATACTATCTACAATGCAGAGGGAAAGAAGTTTGCCCTTCACCTGGTTCCCTCAGGTATCCTTAATGATGATACCCTTTGTGTTATTGGGAATGGAGTTGTGGTGCATCTGCCAGGGCTCTTTGAAGAAATTGATGGCCTGGAATCCAATGGGGTTTCTTGCAAGGGAAGAATACTGGTATCTGATCGTGCTCACCTGTTATTTGACTTCCATCAAGAAGTGGATGGGCTTAGAGAGTCTGAGCTTGCCCAATCTTTTATTGGCACTACAAAGAGAGGAATTGGACCTTGTTACTCAAGCAAGGTTATACGGAATGGCATTAGAGTAAGTGACTTGAGTCACATGGATACATTTCCTCAAAAGCTTGACCTTTTATTGTCAGATGTGGCTTCAAGATTCCAAGGTTTTAGCTATGGCCCAGAAATGCTTAGGCAAGAAGTTGAAAAATACAAAAGATATGCTGAGAGATTGGAGCCCTTCATTGCTGATACTGTGCATGTCATGAATGAAGCCATCTCAGATAAGAAGAAGATTTTAGTTGAAGGTGGTCAGGCCACCATGCTAGATATTGACTTTGGAACCTACCCTTTTGTAACTTCTTCTAGTCCATCAGCTGGTGGAATTTGCACTGGTCTTGGCATTGCTCCAAGAGTAGTAGGTGATCTAATTGGAGTGGTAAGTGGATAATTTACTATTGGTTTCTTTTTATCATATTTGGGGCATTGTTTCCTCTTTTTCTGTACTGGTGGGGGAGGGGTTAGAACTTAAAATATAACAAGGCTGTGCCATGACTAGGAGTCCTTTTCATCTATTATCTTTTTGCATGTCTTGATGTCAAATGTGCTCACCTTTTAAATTTTGTTTGCTCTTTCAAACATGTGGGCTTTTGCATTTTGACATGTGTTTGGAGTAAAACATATTCTGTGGGAATACTGCACAGTATTCATCAAAATACATTATTGCATTTTTAAATAATTAAACTCGTTTTACTTGGCTAGTTGAGGTTCCAAACTTGAATTTCCCTGTGCAGGTAAAAGCCTATAATACAAGAGTTGGCTCTGGTCCTTTTCCTACAGAAATCTTGGGTCAAGGGGCCGACCTCCTAAGGTTTGCTGGCCAGGAGTTTGGCACAACTACAGGCCGTCCTCGTCGTTGCGGTTGGCTGGATATAGTAGCGCTGAAATACTCTTGTCAGATCAATGGCTTTTCATCACTGAATCTCACCAAACTCGACGTTTTGTCTGATCTTCCTGAAATTCGGCTGGGGGTTTCTTATAAACACATCAATGGCACACCAATCAAGTCATTCCCTGCAGATCTTTGTCTTCTTGAGCAATTGAAGGCAAGTTCCCTCAACCCCAGCCCCCTTTTTAAATTTATATATATATTGAGAGAGAGAGAGAGTTATTAACAAAATTCCATCATCTGCCTTTTGGGTAATGCATTGACAGTGCCTGCCATTGACATCACAGTTGAAGCATAGATTAGGTACCCATGGATACTAGGCCTTGTGATTTTTTCTTGTTGCCTTACAAAATTCAGACCACCTCTGCCCTATCCTCTCCTCAAGAGCTTCTAAGCATTGTTTAGCACAAATAAAAAAGGGTGTAGCCTTATATGTGACTTAAATTGTTAAGAACAATCTTTGATTCTGTAACAATGATTCAGGTACTCTTCATTGTTTTAGATTTTTGGGGATTCTTCTTGATTTTTGTCCTTATGCGTGTAGGTGGAGTACGAAGTATTGCCTGGGTGGAAGTGTGATATTTCTTCTATCAGAAACTACGCTGACCTTCCATTGGCTGCACGTACCTATGTGCAAAGGATAGAAGAACTTGTTGGTGTACCAATCCATTACATTGGTATTGGACCTGGACGTGATGCCCTGATAGTAAAATAATTTGATTATTGTTCCTTCTTAAGATGTTAGAGAGGATTCTCTTTATCTGAAGAAATGAGAAAATGCTAGATGAATTTCCTCTTTAAAATGGTAGATTTTCTTGGAGAAAAAGTATAACATAAGGTGGCTATATGCATTTGATGTAACAATTATGTATTCAATGTCTATGGAATGCCATTTTTTTTTTTTGAGAAACCTGTGGAATGCCATTTTGAATCTGAATACTTTTACAACTCTGACAATTTTGGTGCTGTATTTTAGGCAGTGTTCACAACTTATGATGGTGCGAGAAATGGAAGTTTTTGGTTATTAGATTGAGTTCAGGGCATCAAGATGGTGATTTATTTATTGTTATTGCTTGACAGGCCAGGCGGAGGAAGAGAGGCGGTCCAGGCCAAGCAGAGAGAAAGAGAACTGAGCAGATGAGAACTGAACAGTGGAGTGGAGAGAGAGAATCAGAGAGAAAGAGAGACAGAGAGAGGCGGAGAGCAAAGAGAGAGGTAAAAATTTTAGGGTTTTAGTTGTTTTATTTGTTTTGATTTGTGATTGTTTTGTGGTTGTTTTGTGGTTAATCTCTTAGACCGAATTTGTAGTTTATTTAGTTGATTTTTGGTTTGTCTAGAGGATAATCCGGATTCACCAAAGTTTTTGTTTTTTGTTTAAAATGATGCTCCAGATTTTTGTAATTCTGAAACTAATTTTTTTTTTTTTTGCCTCTACTACCCCTTATTTTTTAAAATTTTGGGGCCTCCCTTCCACTTGGGGGCTTAGGCAATTGCCTAACTCGCCTAAGGGAAGGGCCGGCCCTGTTGCCCAATCCCTTCCTTTTTTTATTTTTTCTTTATAGGTAATAGAAATATTATTGAGTAAAAAGTACATCGTATTCACGATGATGAACACACTATACTTGAAACAATTACATCAAATCAAAAGGAAGTGTAATAATAGATTCTAGGAAATCAAAAACGGAAATACATCGCATATAGCCCCAAATTCAAGACCACTCAAACAAAGTCCCAACTAGCAAAGACTTTAAATGATCTAAGGGTCTCTCAATATCTTCAAATGGACAGGTATTGCACTCCAGCCAAATTACCACATTAGACAGGCCGGTACCATATTTCAAATATTTGAAAACTGTTTCCCTACTAATTCATACATGCAAATAGTAGAGAAGCGACCGTCTTTGGCATCACCCACTGAATCTCAAATATTAGAAAAACTTCACTCCCCAAAGCATTAGCAAACATACAAGGGAGCCACAGCTTCCCCATCATAGCGACACAAGCAACACCAATTAACTAGGGGCAATCCCCTTTTAACAAGATTATCAATGGTAAGAATCCTACCTCAAGCTATTTTCCATAAAAAGAAAGACACCCTTTTAGGTATTTTACACACTATATGCTCTTCCAAGGGAAAGAAATGATAATAGGAGACAAAAAATTATAACAAGAGCACACATAAAAAACCTGTAAATACTAGTGTGATTATAGCTCAATATTTTTGAGCCTTTTCTTAGGAATTCTATTCAACCTTATTTTTACCTTTTAGAACCTTATAGGTAAGGTGTCTGTGGCCATGTGTGCGCAATATTTTACATTTGGTGTTTTATCTTTGGCTTTTGTTCAGTTGTATGTGTGATTCCATTGTTAAGTGAATATTTGCTGAATTTCAGGAACATAGAGGCTTGAGGAGTTCTCTCACTCTGGAATTTTATAAGCTAGCTTATGATCACATTGTTGAGCAGCATCCTTACTGGAATCGTTCATCAGGAAGAGACCATATTTGGGTATGTTGTACATTATTCAATCAATGCCATTGAGCTCTAGCTCAAACTATACTTTCTTCTCCCATAAGAATGGGAGATGAGGTCGTGGGTTCAAAACTCATTGGGGCCACGTGTAACTTATGAAAAAAAAATAGAAATCCATATATCATTATTATTATTATTAATCTTTTGCTTGTGATCAAGTATTAAACAGTGTGTATGGTAATGATTTCACCTTATATCTGAAGGCAGTTTTTCTCATGGGATGAAGGTGCTAGCTATGCCCCTAAGGAGATATGGAATAGCATGATGTTGGTTCACTGGGGTAACACAAATTCAAAGCATAACCATTCAACAACAGCCTACTGGGCTGACAACTGGGACAGCATTCCTTCCAATAGAAGAGGCAACCACCCATGCTTTGACCCTGATAAAGATCTTGTGCTCCCTGCTTGGAAACGTCCTGATGCTGTTGCATTAAGCTCAAAACTTTGGGCTAGGTATACATTTCATTGAAAGCATTGAATCATCTTTTTCTTCTTAATTTTTTTGGGTTGGTAAAATAATGCAGACCTGTTTCAAAATTTCCTTGCATGCAAGTGAAAAATGTCACTTTCAATGATTCATTTTCAGGCCACGAGAGAAGCGAAAGGCACTGTTCTACTTCAATGGAAATCTAGGGCCGGCTTACCCAAATGGAAGGTCAGAAGATTCGTAAGTTGACTGAATTGCTATTCTGGAAATTTCAAATGGTCCAGTTGGTTTCAAATGACATGTGGAAATTTGTCCGGAGTGTCAAAATTGGCCAATTTTATTTTTGCTATTTCTTTTTCCCCTCCGCTGTGTTACTTTTTTTCCCCTTTAAACACATTAAGTTATACATTTTGAAGAACTTAAATCTACACTTTCTGCTTTATATTTAATAAGCATGCATTGTGTGGTCTAGATGGTGGTAGTCTTCTGCTGGTTGAGTTTCTGGTTCTGCAAACAGGATAAAATAACGTGATAATTTTTGAAGATATAATAAAAGTCTGGTGATATTTATGCAGGTATAGTATGGGAATCAGGCAGAAAATAGCAGAGGAGTTTGGATCAAGCCCTAACAAGGGAAGCTTGGGAAACAGCATGCGGAAGATGTGATTGTGACGCCACTCCGTTCTGAAAATTATCATGAGGCTTTAGCCAGTTCTGTTTTCTGTGGCGTATTTCCTGGAGATGGTTGGAGTGGACGTATGGAAGACAGTATTCTGCAAGGGTGCATTCCTGTGGTCATTCAGGTAGTATGAGCCTGCATCTTGTTTCTCTGCCAATTTGGTAGCCATCAAACATCTAAACATATAACACTTTATCATTGACTGCAAGCTGCTTGCAGCTTACAGCTCTAGGGAACTAGCTTATAGATTACTGCCCAAGAAATCTGGTTTGACAGTGACTACTGGCTTCCTGTCATATTATGAGATTGCTCTAGGTGATCTTAATTTGAAGGGCTAATGTGTCATTGTGTGTCAAAAAGGCATAAGCCCTGTGTAGCTGATTATGGCTTTAGAATTTATTTGGCACAGTGCATGCTTGTTTATGGTAGAGTGCCTTGCACATCAAAAATTTCTAAAGCTCAGATGTGGCTTAATATGAAGCCACAAGTCAGCCACTACTGTATTGCAAGCTTGAGGTGCACGCTGGGTGAGGAGCAAATAGTGTGGTGATTAGTGCGACAATTTTCCTGCGCAATGAAGCTCTTCAAACAGAACTAATTAACAGCCTTGGACCTAATTGGATTTAGTTTAGTGATTTTAAATAGGCCAGTCTTGTCTACTGCATTACCGTAGTAACGAGTGAATGCCAGAAATTTGAGAGAGGTTAGGCACAGTGCTTTAGTAATTTTGTTAGTTGCTTATCTGCCCCAAAATATTACTTGGGTGTTGGTTTCTACCCCCATCCAAGTCTGGTGAAACTACTGCTGTGAGACTGTCTTGCATTACTCAAATTTCACATCATGGTTTTCCTGTTTGTTTGAATATGCCCATACACACACACACACACACACACACACATACTCACACAAGAACTTTATAGTAAGAAATTCTTGAAAGATCAAACAAAATTTTAGAATATGGGGGCAGTCGGCCTTAGTGAAATAGTTTTTCACTTTTTGTTTTGTTTTGGTTTTTTTTTTTTTTGTTTGGGGGGGGTGGGGGGTGTTGGTGGGGGTTGTGTTTAGGATGGGATTTTCCTGCCATATGAGAATGTGCTCAACTATGAAAGCTTTGCTGTTTGGATACGTGAAGATGAAATTCCAGATTTGATGAAGATTCTCCGGGTAATTTCTTTTTGATAATTTGATATGAACTTAGGATTAACAAATATTGTAACTGAAAGTTGACTGCTCGGTGTCCTTTTGCTTCTTCTAGGGATTCAATGAGACAGAAATAGAATACAAGCTCGCAAATGTTCAGAAAATCTGGCAGAGGTTCTTGTATCGTGATTCTATGATGCTTGAAGCTGACAGGCAAAAAACTGCTTTTGGTCACGTTGAGGATTGGGCAGTTGAGTTGTTACAATTAATTGAGGATGATGTTTATGCCACATTTGTACAGGTATGCTTCTTCCAATGACAAATACAAAGATCTTTTTACGTGATTTTGGACATTTAGAAACATGAAATTGAATTTAGAAACAATGCCAGATTACTTGTTGAGCATATAACTCTTAAATGCAAACTGAAATTTCATCTATATGTGCATTTATGTATGTTTGCATGTCTGTATCTGAACCGACTGACCTTTTATCCTTGTGTTTACAAGGTTTTGCATCACAAGTTACATAATGACCCTTGGAGGCAACATATACATCTAGAATGTTTGATAGGAACCAATTGAAGAGCTTTGGTCAATTTAAGAGATTGCTACAGCTGAAGAGCTTGTAAGGTTAAAAAAGAAAAAAGAAAAGAATAAGAAAACATGATCTCTCCTGATTTTTTGTGTGTTCAGAATCAGATTCAAAGCACTCAAGGCTCGAACAGATAGTATTGCACAGTTAGACACCACCTGAAAGCTAAGTTCTCTGTTTGATATGCCAATCTAAAGCCAATTTTCTAAACAATGGGGGACACATACAGATTCGTTTTTCCCTTTCCAAAATAATGCGTACATTTGAGATATATTTCGACATCTTGTTCCATCTCATTGTAGTTAGGAAAGAGTAAGAATAGTCTTTTTTTTTCTTTTCTAGTTTATGTTAGCATTAAAGGAAGCAAAATTATAAAGTGGTGTACCGAAAGCTAAAGGATGATATGTGAATTGTGATGTTTATGGTGTTACCAGCAAATTATTTATTTTTTTCTATCTTATTTTCCCATTCCCTCTTCTATATTTGTTCAATGACAGAGTTTAAGTACAATTCCTGAATGTTGTACCTTAAGCTTCTCATTAAAATCATGTCACCTTAGAAGTTGTAATTATACACAAGGAAGTGTGTTGACCAATAAAACAATGAGCCATATGGTTGTGCTGCATTTTGTCAGCAAAATATATGGTAGAATATAATTGGGAACTTAAGACTTGAGACTTAAGAAATTTTACCTAAGTTTTGCCATATGCTCAAATCCTTATAAGATTATAGACTTAGTTAGCAATTCTATGATTGGATCATTCCATCAGAGAGCAAATGGCATGCATTAAAAGCAGATTCATTTTATGGCCTCTCATAAGCTTTTCTCAATTTAAAAGATCACTCTCGAACTTATCATTTTGCATAAAATATGAGGAAAATTACAATTTATTATGTGGTTTGCCATTGTCACAAATTAAGTCATAAATTATCATATTAGGAATAAATAAACTTATAAAGAGATCATTAGAATTCCATCCAAATTAACAAATTTATCATTTTATGGACAAATTTACACCTCAATTTCCTAATAGGGTAATTACAGTTTACCCTTGTTGGTTTTTAGACCCCGGTTAACCTAGTTTTAAGTTTAATCAATCTATTATAAAAGGTCAATGATAAATGCAAATTGTTCATACAGTAAGTGCAACAGAAAATACATAACACAACAATATGGTAACTTAGGAAAACTATGAGGCATTTGATCCCTTATTGATTCAATTTTAATCCAAATTTAAGGGGCCAAAATGTAGTAATATAAAACCACAAGAGAATTGTTATGTTTTAGCTTTAGGTTGGCAAACTGTGATCAAAAGTGTCTTGTATTGTGCTTTGAAAGTCCTTACGTATAATCAAGATGATTGCCCTTGTCCTTATGTATAGTCCTTAGGTTAAAAACCATTGCTGGGTTTAACCTACCAATCCCAAGGCCAAAAAAAAAAAAAAAATCACTAACTGAATAAAAGTTTTACAAACAGAAAAACAGTTTTCTTAGTAAAACTTACTAACGTTACCCAATGCAGCTCCAAGTCCATAGACTTCACTAGTTATGGAGATGTTGCACATTAATCTCCTACTCTCGACTTCAAGTACCCACTTGAAAATTATGGTCCAACACTTGAGGTAAACTAGATTTGTAGCAACTTCAACATCATCGGTTCTAAATATGCTTCCTTTGATCACTGGTAGAAGTGTTTAAGAGCAAGAGGTACAATAGCTTCAAATTCACAATCAGTAGAGCTCTAAAAGTCTTTCTCACATGTATTAGGGTTTTCTTATATACCTTTGGCTTGTACATATGAAACCTTAAGCACTTGATGGGTTGAAAACACTTTTGAATCTTGCAATTTGATCAATCCAACTTAGGCTCGAGCATCGAAAATTGGCTTTTTTGTGTGATCGAACAGCTATCGAAAGCCATTGAAGACCAAAAACTTGCACAATGAATTCCAGTACCTGAGCAATAATCTTGACTATACATGAGGACTTTTAAAGCACAATACAAGACACTTTCGCTCACAGTTTGCCAACCTAAAGCTAAAACATAACAATTCTCTTGTGGTTTTATATTTCTACATTCTGGCCCATTAAATTTGTATTTAAATTGAATCAATAAGGGATCAAATGCCTTGCATGTGAAAAATCATTGAGTTTAGATGCAATTCTAACAATTTGATTGTAGTCCAAACCTTAAAGGGTCAAATGTAACAAGTAAAAGTTTGTACACTAACAATTTGATTTGAACTCCTAGCTAAGCACTTTTATCCTATTAACTTGGGGATAAATAAAAACTATATATGCTTGAAAATGAAGATCTCTAATTAAACTAGAATAATTTGAGCTCTCTCTTCTATAAATAGAGGGGGATACACAATATAAAATGAATCAACTAGCACACTGAGAAAAATGTAGAGAAACGTGGCTGCAATTATCAATATGCACTCCCATTTTTTTTAAACGCTACTCTCTTTCCAAAAATTTAAGCTTAAAAAAGCCTTTCTTACTCACCTAAAATAATCCCAAACACTCTTGAATCCTCAAAACCAAAACCCTAGTTCATAGGAATTCCATACCCACACAAATCCTTCAACTAATCAACAAAAAGCAACAAAGTCACACTTCCCTCTTGGAAAGTAAGAAAGTATTATGTTGCTACCTCCAAGTCTTTGTCGAAAGTAGTATGTTGCTACCTCTATGAGCTCAAGGTTCTGACAATTCAAGGTTGATTATTCCTTATTCACTCGAAATGCTATAAATTCTTTCACTGTTCATTGCAAGAAATGATTTACTAACTATTGATACACTCAATATATTTCTCCATGTTCAATTCCACGTTAAAGACCTAGGTGATCTCAAATAATTCCTTTTTTTTTTTTTTTTGATACAATCTCAAATAATTCCTCAAAATTGAAGTTGATCATTCTAAGCATGGAATCTCAATCTCATAATCCCAGTATATGTTATGTATACTTTATGATATAGGTTTTCATGGAGTGCTTTCGTCCAACTTCCCAATGTAGCAACAGTTGATTGGCTAAGCAAAAATAAAATGAGTACGCCGTCCAACTAACATAGGGATTTTTTTTTTTTTTTGGAGTGATCATAGCATGCATGGGGTACTATGATGCAATAATTTATTTACTTAGAGAGGGAAAGGACAAAAGCCTGAAACTAATATGTTTTTTTTAAAAAAAATATATGAATTGGATTTGGGCAAATACCAAAATCCATTGCAAAATATTCGGGTTTGGGCAAAATATTGACCCAATTCGCTTTGTTCATACTTGACATTTTTGGGTCGGGTAGGATACCCATGTGGCCACAGGTTTTGGCCATCTATTCTTCTAATGGGTGTTAGAGGAGGTAAGGTTGAGCTCCATATGTTATTGTTAAGGTACAAGTATGCTTGGGTTGCTTTAAAAATTTGGGAAAGGAAAGGAAAAGGAAAGGAAATTTTGTAATTGGGATGTTTAGATTGTTTTGTTACTTTGAACCCAAGAAAAGAAAAAACTTTAATGTTGGGGTTCCAAATGTTTCAATCTATTGAGGCGAGGGGTTCTTTTCCCCTTGCAAATCTCAAGTGATAAGACAGCTTTAGCTTTTATGTCTTATTAATTTCTTTGCTATTTCTGAGTTTTCTACAACAAATAGGCTAATTAATTTGATGAGAATGAGATGTGCGTAATCACTATGTCTTTATTTTCTTTTTCTCTTTTTTGGTAAGTTACAGTTTTGAGGGCTAAAGTAATTATCTTGCATATTTATTTTGAGCACTTACAAGGTGTCAATGATGCAATACATTATGTGAATGCTATACAAGTTGTTTTTTATTTTTTTATTTTATTTTTTTTTAAATAGAATTTCAATAAATGACGTCTGTTTTCGATGATTGAACTCATTATCATTGACCAAAGACACCAATAGGTTTTTGGTATAGGCGAGGATTGAATCTCATATATTTTATTCCATTATCGAAGACGTTACCAGTTAAGCAAGCTAAAACCCTATGTACAGATTATTTGTTTGATTCATTGTCTTAAATAATATTTCGTCTATTATTATAGTTTCACTTGAAAATACTCAAATTTAAAATTAAAAAAAAAAGCTACCACCTATCCCAAGATTTAAAATTTTTAACTTTCCAACAAAACCCTTTTATATATATATATATATATATATATATATGGTTAAAGCCAACAAAATTATTTATTTTCACGTTGAAATATCTTTATAATTTAATGACTATTATAAATTGGTTATAAAATTAGTTTCTTAGGAAATATTTCACGATAAACTTATAACATATACATGTATTGCATGGGATATCGAGTAGGCCAATGGACCTATTAGAGCACTATCATCAAGTGTGCCAAATGCCAAATATTTGACATTTGACACACCAAACACCACTATTCAAGCTTCATGAGGTGTTTCAAATCTCAAAAAAATTTGCAACATGCTACAGTACCGTCTCAAATATGAGACGGTATGGACAGATGTGCTAAAACAAAAAAAATTTCTTTTTATTCAACTTTTTCTCTCTCCTCTCAATATTTGATTCAAGGTTTTCTCTCTCCTCCCATCAGAAATCTCTCTCTCCATCTATACACATCTCTCTCTCCATTCTCTCTGTTGCTTGTCTTCTTTCTTGACCGGACCAAAATGCTTTCTCTGGCTTGGATGAGAATAAATCGGCGGTGATGGCGGATTCTGCGTTTCTGGGTGGGTCGGCGGTGGATGATTGGGTACTATTTCTTGCCGCTGATCTCGCCAAAGCAGTCGATCTCGCCGGAGCCATAGTCGTCCCCCACAGCTCCCTCTTCACTCTCATTCTCTTCCTCTCTCATCCTCAAAAGCCGATCTCGCAGCCTGAGCTGTCTCGCCGATCTCACCGCCGACGTCTCCTCTCTCCACCTTGCCGATCTCTCTTTCTCTTGGTGCTTATGGCAATGTTTATAATAGTGATTAGTTGATTTTGGTTTTTTTTTTATGAGAATTTTTTGGTTGTTGTTGGTTGGTTGTTTTTGGTTGGTGGTGATGGGTTTGTAACCATGGTGGGATGTGGTGGTGGTTTGTATCAGCGGTGGCCTGTGGTGAGGGTGGCAGTGAGTTAGTGGGAGTGAGTTGGTGGGAGTAAAGAAAACACAATACAAGGAGAAAATTGGCAATTAACCATAATTCCTCAACAATATAGTTAGTAGGTACTGTTTGGAAAGTATATATTTTAGTAACATCTCGACTCTTAGAGAGTCGATTTTGAACTTATAAATCGAGTCTTTGGGACTTGATTTCCATGTTATGATCAAATCCGATGTGGCATTTTTTCCACATGGCGTCTACTTGGAAATCGAGTTTCTAAGACTCAATTTATATCTTCACTTTGCTTTTCTAATTTTCCTTCTCCTTCTTTTTTCTGCCAACCCAGTTGCGCGACCTAGGCCACGAGACCCAGGCGCGCAACCCAGGCCGCACGCACCCAGGCGAGCACCCAAGCACGCACCCAGGCGTGTGACTAGGCGCGCGACCCAGGCTGCGCGCACCCAGGTGCACAACCCAGATGTGCTGAGATTGTTGCATTTCTAGATTTGTTTATTTTTTTTTTTTTGGTATTTCATTGTGCTAAGATTTCTGTGTTTCTGGGCTTACCCATGTGTTGAGATTGTTGTGTTTCTGAATTTTTCTAGATTTGTTAAATTTTTTTTTTTGGTATTTCATTATGCTGGGATTTCTGCTTTCTGGGCTTGTACATGGAAATTTTTTTGGTTGTTGTGTTTCTGAATTTTTCTGGATTTGTTAAAATTTTTTTTTTTTGGTATTTCATTATGCTGGGATTTCTGTTTTCTGGGCTTGTACATGGAAATTTTTTTTGGTTTATAAATCGAGTCTTTAAAACTCGATTTCCAAGTGGACGCCACATGGCCAACATGCCACATAAGACATGATCAGACTATGAAAATCGAGTATTTGAGACTCGATTTTGAGGCCAAAATCGACTCTCTTATACTCGAGATGTTAATAAAAAATATAGTTTCTAAACAGCGCCTACTAATTATAATACAATTCTATATTTAAAAAGATGTGTGTGTATCTTATACATAGAATTCAGTAAAAATACGAATTTTTTGTGTTTGTATTTTGTCTGTTTATTGCTTCTCGTTATTGTTGTTTGATGGGGGCATATTACAAGTCTTCTTTAACCGTAGTATGCTGATTAGTATTCCTAAATAGAACACCTGCACCTGCACCTGGATGCTTGTGACCTTCTTTCTTAATGAGTTTGGCCCCAAGGGAGGGGGACATTTAGATTTGAACGAGTGGCCTTTGCTTCATGAAATTTGGCCCCAGTCGATTGTGCTACCCCTTAGGATTATACGTGTGACATTTTTTATTAATTAAATTTTCCCAAGTGTAATTCTGTTAGAATATGGTTGAGTTACCTCTCTTTTAAGTTAGAGGCACATATGCTCCTAGGCTTTTTGAGCAACCCTATTAAACATTTCTAGTGTTGCAAAACTATTTATTTGATTGTTTCAATTGGTCCAAAATCTAAAATTAAGGACATCTAGTTCTAGAAATTGGATCTTGGTGCAAAGAGCACTTGGCTTCGCCCCAAGATCCATTTTCTCTCCAAAAAAAAAAGAAAAAAAAGAAATTGGATCTTGGTGCAATGCGAAGTGCTCTTTGCCCAAGTATGTGTCACAAGTTCGAGTTTGGGAATTAGCCTCTCGAAAAATTGCAGATAGGTTGTCTACCAACTACCTCTCTCAAAGTCTCACAAAAGTGGGAGTATTGTGCACTGATTATGGCCTTTTTTATCTTGGTTCTATGACATTTATAATCAGTACATTGAGCCAAAACCATTGTTTAAGTGCTACATTCACCCCCCCCCAGGGCGCGTCTTCTTCCAGTTTGAGCATGGTATTTTGAGAATTTATTTGAAACATCCTGCTTCACACAATTTACATGTTTTTAATTGCGGAGTAATTGGCTTTCCAGATCCAGTGTGTATCTTTTTGCCTGAAACTTTTGAATAAATTTTTATATCAAGGTGGAGCTAATGCTGGACATACTATCTACAATGCAGAGGGAAAGAAGTTTGCCCTTCACCTGGTTCCCTTAGGTATCCTTAATGATGATACCCTTTGTGTTATTGGGAATGGAGTTATGGTGCATCTGCCAGGGCTCTTTGAAGAAATTGATGGCCTGGTATCCAATGGGGTTTCCTGCAAGGGAAGAATACTGGTATCTGATCGTGCTCACTTGTTATTTGACTTCCATCAAGAAGTGGATGGGATTAGAGAGTCTGAGCTTGCCCAATCTTTTACTGGCACTACAAAGAGAGGAATTAGACCATGTTACTCAAGCAAGGTTATACGGAATGGCATTAGAGTAAGTGACTTGAGTCGCATGGATACATTTCCTCAAAAGCTTGATCTTTTATTGTCAGATGTGGCTTCAAGATTCCAAGGTTTTAGCTATGGCCCAGAAATGCTTAGGGAAGAAGTTGAAAAATACAAAAGATATGCTGAGAGATTGGAGCCCTTCATTGCTGATACCGTGCATGTCATGAATGAAGCCATCTCAAATAAGAAGAAGATTTTAGTTGAAGGTGGTCAGGCTACCTTGCTAGATATTGACTTTGGAACTTACCCTTTTGTAACTTCTTCTAGTCCATCAGCTGGTGGAATTTGCATTGGTCTTGGCATTTCTCCAATAGTAGTAGGTGATCTAATTGGGGTGGTAAGTGGATAATTTACTATTGGTTTCTTTTTATCATATTTGGGGCATTGTTTCCTTTTTTTCTGTACTGGTGAAGGAGGGTTAGAACTTAAAATATAACAAGGTTGTGCCATGGGAGAAAATGGGCAATTAACCATAATTTCTCAACAATATAGTTAGTAGGTACTGTAACGAAAGTATATATTTTAGTAACATCTCGACTCTTAGAGAGTCGATTTTGGGCCTAAAAATCAAGTCTTTAAGGGTCGATTTCCATGGTCTGATCCGTTTGATGTGGCATTTTTATCCACGTGGAGTCTACTTGGAAATCGAGTCTCTAAGACTCGATTTACAAGCCAAAAAAAAATTTAATCTAAGTCTTTTACACTCCATTCCTAGAAATACACAACCCACATTTTGCCTATCCCACATCAAAATCCACCAACTACCGTGGATTTCTAGAAGATCATGACTGAGCAAAACCCACCACAAAAAAAAAAAACCCAAGGCGCGACTTGGCGCGTGGCTGCCTAGGTCACGCGACCTGGGTGCGTGGTTGCTTGGGTCGCGCGACCTGGGTCGCGGCCTGGTGAGGGAGCGGTTAGAACTTAAAATATAACAAGGCTGTGCCATGACTAGGAGCCCTTTTCTTCTATTATCTTTTTGCATGTCTTGATGTCAAATGTGCTTACCTTTTAAATTTTGTTTGCTCTTTCAAACATGTGGGCCTTTGCATTTTGACATGTGTCTGGAGTAAAACATATTCTGTGGGAATACTGCACAGTATTCATTAAATACAGTATTGCATTTTTAAATAATTAAACTCGTTTTACTTGGCTAGTTGAGGTTCCAAACTTGAATTTCCCTGTGTAGGTAAAAGCCTACAATACAAGAGTTGGCTCTGGTCCTTTTCCTACAGAAATCTTGGGTCAAGGGGGCGACCTCCTAAGGTTTGTTGGCCAGGAGTTTGGCACAACTACAGGCCGTCGTTGCGGTTGGCTGGATATAGTAGCACTGAAATACTCTTGTCAGATCAATGGCTTTTCATCACTGAATCTCACCAAACTCAACGTTTTGTCCGATCTCCCTGAAATTCAGTTGGGGATTTCTTATAAACACATCAATGGCACACCAATCAAGTCATTCCCTGCAGATCTTCATCTTCTTGAACAATTGAAGGCAAGTTCCCTCAACCCCAGCCCCCTTTTTAAATTTACATATATATTGAGAGAGAGAGAGAGAGAGAGTTATTAACAAAATTCCATCATCTGCCTTTTGGGTAATGCATTGACAGTGCCTGCCATTGACATCACAGTTGAAGCATAGATTAGGTACCCATGGATACTAGGCCTTGTGATTTTTTCTTGTTGCTTTACAAAATTCAGACCACCCCTGCCCTATCCTCTCCTCAAGAGTTTCTAAGCATTGTTTAGCACAAACAAAAAAGAGTGTAGCCTTATATGTGACTTAAATTGTTAAGAACAATCTTTGATTCTGTAAAAATGATTTAGGTCCTCTTCATTGTTTTAGATTTTTGGGGATTCTTCTTGATTTTTGTCCTTATGTGTGTAGGTGGAGTACGAAGTATTGCCTGAGTGGAAGTGTGATATTTCTTCTATCAGAAACTACGCTGACCTTCCATTGGCTGCACGTACCTATGTGGAAAGGATAGAAGAACTTGTTGGTGTACCAATCCATTACATTGGTATTGGACCTAGACGTGATGCCCTGATAGTAAAATAATTTGATTATTGTTCCTTCTTAAGATGTTAGAGAGGATTCTCTTTATCTGAAGAAATGAGAAAATAAATAAATAAATATATTGACTTATACTATAAGATGAAGGATAGATGTTCATACAGAAAACGAAGTTTTTTGAAGCTTGCCCAATGTGGCTGGAATTTGTCCATTTAAATTGTTCAAGTAAAGATCCAAGTTCACCAAGTCTGTCAAATTCCCGAGCTCTTCAGGGATTGGTCCAGATATGTTATTACTATAAAGTTCCCTGCCATAACAAGATCATTTAAAGGTCTGTGCAAGAAAAAAGAAAAAAGAAATTCTATATAGCACATTCCATGTTTTATTGCAAAAGAATGCAAAATGAGTCAAATTTAACATTCATAAACTTTGCTTGAGCAACATAGAGAACAATGGCCAGAACCAATAAACCATTTCCTAGATTAGATGGCAAAAAGAAACTTTAAGACATATACATAATTTGAATATTGAAAGATGTAATCCACCATGGGATGTATAAAAGACATACACCGCAAGCTATCAATTAAGACTAAAAAGAAAAATGTGCAATGGCAACCATCCAAACATATAATGACCTTAACAACAAAAACTTCAAGTATGAAATTGGTTTCACACACCGTTCAACTCTTTGAGCATTTCATTGTCTCCAAAATTCACCACATAAGACATAGAGGAATTGCATTCCAGTGAATTGTTACTCATCTTATTCAAGAAAATCAACAAAAGAAAAACAGGATAAAACATGAAATATAATCCATCATATTCGTACATGTTTGTGTGTAACAATGTGTTCTTACATGGTTCATGTTTCTATTCATTAAAATATTATATCAGTTGGTGCTCCACCCAACTTCCTCCACTATAACAGCAAAAATGGGAGGTCCAAACAGTGGGAGAGCCGAGTGGCAGTAGTCTTTCAGGATTGGCCAAAGCCTAACTAACTTCTCTAACTAACTAATAGGCTATTGCACTTATCACTAACAAGCCATCAGCTAGCTGATTTTCTGTTACAAGTGATAAAAGCTATTAAAAGTAAAAGGAAACTACTTATTATACAACATAAGCTAGAAACAGTTAGCTTTATAAAATGAACTGCATCAAAGGGAACTACTTATTATACAACATAAGCTAGAAACAGCTAGCTTTATAAAATGAACTGCATCAAAGGAAACTACTTATTATACAACATAAGCTAGAAACAGCTAGCTTTCTTTTAAACTTGTTGTCTTCTATTCTCTGATACTCCCCCTCAAGACTAGCAGGGGAATGAACGCTAACTAGGCTTATCTTAATTAACATATCTACTATCTGTGACTTGGTTTTAATGTGCAGCAATCTAATTACTTTTGCAATGACTTTAGCTCGCACACCACGTCAGTCAATTTCTTTGTGTTTCGTCCTCTCATGAAACACAGGATTGGCTGCATTGTGGAAGTGCAACTTGCCTATTAGCAATCCAAGCCCACAACAGCAATATATCTCTAGATTAATGAGATCACAGTTCAATAGCAATCAGATCACATCCAATTCATCATCATTCAATCATTTCAAAAAAAAAAAAAAATGTATTAGAAGCTTATGAACCACTTGGACACCAGAAAAATTAACTTTGGTCCCTAGTCCTACTAATCTGAAACTCAGTACCAAATACTATAATTCTTTTTGAGTTGTAATACTTTTAAAACCTATGTACAAATTTGTACTTTTAAACCGACAAATTTGTAATTTTTGCTCTTTTCCCCTTTGCTATCAGAACTATGCCCACTACAAGCACATAGAGATAGACATATCTAACCCTCAACTCCCCAGCAGCACACATAAATAGATTCCAACATCTACCAAACTCTGAGGGCCACCTTGCATAGAGAGGATACACATAAATAGATTCCATTAAGTTTTTTATCACTAAAGAATGTTAAAAATTAAATTTTTATCGAAAGCCCATAAATGCAATCATGATTCTTGAATGAGAAACATAATAAAGAAAACTCCTTTATCCATTTATTCCCAACCCACAAAAAAAAAAAACACAGGGGTCTGATTCTAATGAATTCTATGTGTCTACAAATATAAAACAATAATTATAATCAAAACCCAAAATGGGCAGGTCTCAAAAGCAGCCAAAAGCCCAAATAAATCCACAACCCATGAAGAAACAAAAACAGTAGAAGCAACAAATCTCTCAGCCAAAATAAGTTAACAAACAAAGTTAACAAACAACACCCAAATCTCCTATCAAAATAATAAAAATAAAAACCCAAATCAGTTAATAGCATTAGGGATTACTAACAATGAATAAAACTAAAGACAAATCATGCATTGATAGTCATAGAAACTTTAATAATCTGTATATTAGTAGTAAAATCAACTTTGTCTGACAGAAAGAGAAAGACAAAGACAAACCTATTTCAAATATCGTCGCCGGGCAGAGAACGGCCGATACTGTTTCTTCTTCTTTGGGTTTTGTTTAGCTGCCCTGGGTTCTTGTGGTTGATTAGTAAGAGAAGAAGCCGAATTCTGGGTTCTTTAGATAAACCGAATTGGAAGCGTGATATAGAGTCCGAAGCATGATAAAGAGAAAGAAGCTTGATTGAGAGAATTTTGTTTTTGAGAAAGAGAAGAGCACAATGAATACTAGGGTTCTTTTCGTTTTTTTTACTTATATATATGACTTGTTTGACCGGTTGCCAATGTTTACGCTAAATCACTCTAAATTAAATGAATGGTTCGGATCAAATTTTTATTTATTTAATGGTTTAGATTTTGGTGGGTACCGTACCCCCAAAAAAAGAGGGGGTACAATAGAATGACCCCTTAATCCAACGCGGTAATGTTGTGTTTGCGGAGGAATTATTATTAGTTGCTCCATTAATTATTATTATTATTAAATAAGAAATTAAAACACATCAAAAAAATAAATAAGAAATTAAAAGGATATACTTTATGAAGTTTTTTGATTGGAGGCAAATCATGCCATGAGTTGTAACTTCTGGTTGGTTGGACTTTTGTTGTTGATAATCCGACGTAAGAACTAATCAAAAATACCCCACTACTTTCTACTACTTTCTAGTTCTTTGACATTTTTTATTTTTTAATTTATTTTTTTAATGATTTGATACAAAAAATTCTTTGGAAAAAACTTAAGTACAGTATTTTTTTAAGTTTTCCTCTTAAGATTCATTTATGTAGCTAGTTAATTAAAAAATACACTTCCATCTCATAAAAAAGAATCTTTAAGACAAAAGTTAGATACAGTAATCTTAAAAGGGAAACTTCAAAAAATAGCATTTCAGTTCCGTATTTAAATTTTGCTCAAATTCTTAAGCACAACCGAAACATGGAGAAATTATACTTCCTGTTAGAGATATTATTAAACATATTAGCTCGATATAATAGGCTCAAATTCACTCTTACTTGTACCAGTAATTTGGGTTCATTGTAATACAAGTTATTGTATTACACACTTACATAATAAAAATGTATATCTTAAAGGATTTTTTTGTGGACATGGTTGAACCACGTAACGTAACACTCGTGTTCTAAATGTTCCTATTCTGTGCTTTTCCTTCTGTATCTACTTTAACATATACAAAATTATATAACACATTATATTGCTAATATATTTAACAATTCCTTCTCCCTATCATGAATTAAATGGATGAATTTCACTATAAATAGGAGAGGATAAAACGTCATTTTCCATGCTTAAGAATTATTCTCGATAAAAAATACTTTTTCCTTTATTGAAGTCGATGCAAGAAACAATAACGATTAACGAGAGAGTTGGGTCACAAATCGGACTCTCATTTTGTAACGCGGCAAGAAGAGATGATGAGGGAGTTGTTGTAGGCTCCGCCATGGACAGACTAGCCAACACACCACCACCATGTCCATACCTCTTCTTTCTTCATCTTTTTCTTATATTTTGTCTTGTTGAAAAAATAACAAAACTTTGATTATTAATTGTAAAATATATTTTTATAATAAAAAATAATTTACAAATTTGTATGCTATTTTTAGTACTTATACATACTTTTAACTCTAATATAAAATTTTATAATAAATGAACCTTGCACTCCTTTAAAAAAAAAATTGTAATATTCTTTTTAAATTTTGAAAATAAATAAGGGAGTGCACGATCAAGAAATTTATGGTTGGTTGTGAGGAAATGTTTTTTCCTCACCTTTTTACACCACTAAATGGAAGCAGTGCCGCATTTACAATAAAAAATAATAATTAAATCACCTTTTTACACCCCTGTGATTTGACTGTAGTTTTGAGATACTTGTTTTCCATTCAACTGAGTCGATAAAAGTAGTTAGTTTTTATTTGGATTCCATTTAGTAACGGCAAGTAAGCTATTCACGGACCAGTTCAAGTCAAGTTTGTACTCGAATTGATGACTTTGGGTCCCCAATAATTGAATGGCCTCTTGAGAGTGAAGACTCCCCACCAAGGCACCAACCACCATTGGCATGATGGCATCAGGTTGGCTGATTTTTGGGTTAGCGGGTGGACACCCATAATTGTGAGCCCATATTTGGTTGGACACTCTTAATTGTGAGCCCAGAGAAATTAATTGTCACCTTGTCAGAGATAAGGTCTTGGAAGGGTATATCAGAATGTTACATGTTGGGACCAATTCACATATTGCAGACTTGTTGACCAAAACCTTGAATGCCTAACAATTCTCCTTCCTTGTATCCAAGTTGAATGTGGTCAATATTCATGCCCCTCTTCCACTTGAGGGGGGTTGTCAAGATGCTAATGGAAGTGATGGAGGCAAGATCAAAGCTAAGAGTAGACTCAAGAGCACAGATAAGAAGAAAAGATCCAAAGAATTAATTTGTACAGTAAATGACAATAACAGTATTACATAACAGATACAAACGGCATGTAGTTTAGTTATAGATAAGTATTTAAAGTAGCATGTGACAAGCATGTGTATTAGTTTGTTAATTCTGTTAGTTTACTAGTTCATTACTCATGGAGGGAAAGTTAGTTATAGTCTTAGATGTATATATATACATATCAAATTGTATCGGTTTACACATTCAATTCATTCTCAATGAAATAGAGTTCCAATTCTCTAGAACTTTCCTCTGTTTTCTGATATGATATCAGAGCAATCTTTGTTCTTTACTTCCACTTAATTTTCTTCATTTAGTTTGTTCTTCAAAATCTCTTCAAAAGCTAGGTTTTCTTTTTCGAAGCTTCATCAATGGCGTCTTCTGATCAAGCATCTACGAGCATTACCATTGATGAATCACATCCCTTTTTCATTCACCACGTCGAGAGTCCTAGTGCGATTCTTGTATCTCAGCCACTAATTGGAGGAGAAAACTACCCTACATGGACACAATCTATGGAGAGAGCTTTTAGGATCAAGAATAAATTTTGGTTGATTGATGGCTCTGCTTCTCTAACTTCTGCCACGGAGAAGGCTCCTCTTCTTGTTCAAAGTTGTTCACGATGCAATGAAATTGTGGTTTCTTGGATCATCAATTGTATTTCCCCTACGATTGCAACTACTATGGTGTATCGCAGAACTGCCAAGGAAGTTTGGAAGAAGCTTCAAAACATGTTCTCTCAAGGCAATGGACCTAGGGTTTACCAATTGCAGAAGATTTTGCTAGTATTTCTCAAGGGGAATTCATAGTGAGTGACTATTTACGAATCTTTCAATCTTGTACGATGAGATACAAAACTATGAACCACTTCCTCTTTGTTCTTGTGAGAAGTGTGTGTGTCATGTGAATGAAAAGATTTCCAATTTTCATCACTGAGAAGCAATTATGTAGCTTCTAATGGGTCTCAATTATTCATTGTCTCACATTTGAGGCCAAATTCTATTGATGGATCCTATTCCTTCAGTTGATAAGGTGTATTCATTGTTGGTTCAAGATGAAAGGCAGAGGTCAGTTGGACACAGCAACAATGGCCTTTTTGTTGAATCCACAACCCTCACAACAAAAACAATGAATCTTGGTTTTGGTTCCAAGACTTTCAAGAAAGGAAAGGAGAGGCCTACTTGTAGCCATTATGGATTGCTTGGTCATACTGTGGAGAAATGTTACAAAATTCATGGATATCCTCTTGGATAGAAGACCAAAGGAATGGCAAATTAGGTCTCCTCTCTTATTCTGTTCAAGAGTTTGTTGCCACTACTAATCCACATCATTTTCCATTTACATTAGAGCAATGTCAGAAATTGCTTGCTATAATTGGAGGGTCTGAATAGAAGTGCTTTTGGTTGTGGTACATAGGTTATTGACATAAGTGTAAGTGATCATATTGCTTGTTCTCTTTCACTATTCAATTTTATAATGCTGCATCCCATTGTGTTGTTGAATTACCTAATGGTGAATCAGCCCATGTCACACACATTGGTACTGTCAAACTATCCAATTCCTTTATTCTTGAACATGTTCTTTGTGTTCCTTCTTTTTCATTTAACCTTGTGTCTACCAGTCAACTTACTCAAAGCTTGCCTCTTTGTCTTCTGTTTTTGTCTCAATTTTGCTTTATTCAGGACTTTTCTTGTTGGAGGATGATTGGAGTGGGTGAAGTCCAACAGGGTCTGTATTTGCTGTAGAATACCACTTCTATGACTCCATCTTCTCTGTCAAATTACATCTCTACCAACAAGATCCTCAAGTAAGCTTTTTCAGCATCTATTTCCAATAAAGATATGTCCATCTTGTGGCTTTTTAGATTAGGACATCATTCTTTTAATAAATTTTCATCTTTGCAAGATGTATTACCTTCACTTGAGAGAGAGAGTGTGGGTACTTGACTCGCACATTAATGTGGGTACTTGATTCGCACACAAAGGCGTTTGTTCGCTTTGGGGAGCCAGGCCCTCACGAATTTGTTCTCCCATCCGAGTGCAGGACCAAGAGCCTCTTTGGAAACGGCCAGTTAGCCTATCCTCAAGGATTGGAATCCCACATCGGAAGGAGAACCCTCCCACTAACGCTTTATATGCCTCTGATCCTTAAAATAATAATATCCGACGCAAGAAACAATAACAAGAGAGTTGGGTCACAAATCGGACTCTCATTTTGTAACGCGGCGAGAAGAGATGATGAGAGAGTTGTTGTAGGCTTTGCCCTGGACAGATTGGCCAACGCACCACCACCGCGACCATTCCTCTTCTTTCTTTTTCTTTTCTTTTTTTTTTCTTTTTTTTTTGTCTTGTTGAAAAAAACAACAAAACTTTGATTATTAATTGTAAAATATATTTTTATAATAAAAATAATTTACTAATTTGTATGCTATTTTTAGTATTTATACATACTTTTAACTCTAGTATAAAATTTTATAAAAAATGAACTTTGCACTCCTTTTAAAAAAAATTGTAATATTCTTTTTAAATTTTGAAAATAAATAAAGGAGTGCATGATCAAGAAATTTATGGTTGGTTGTGAGGAAATGTTTAAATGGAAGCAGTGCCCCATTTACAATAAAAAATAATAATACAATCACTTTTTTACACCCCTATGATTTGACTGTAGTTTTGAGATATTTCATACTTGTTTTTCATTCAACTGGTCGATAAAAAGTAGTTAGTTTTTATTTGGATTCCATTTAGTAACGGCAAATAAGCTATTCACAGGTCGGTTTGAGTCAAGTTTGTTCTTAAATAGATGACTTCGAGTCCCCAATAATTGAAATTGCCAAAATCAATTTCTTGAGAGTGAAGACCCCCACCACCCGCCATTGGCATCAGGTTGGCTGATTTTTGGGTTAACGGGTGGATTAGGTCCATAGTTTGGTTGGACACCCTTAATTCTGAGCCCATATTTGGCGTTAGTGTCACATTCTCTATTGCCACCATGTTTATTAATGAATAACTCTGCTAGATATTGTTTAGTGTGAACCCAACCAAAATAAAAAATTATGCTAATTCTAAATTCTAATTATGGTTTGACTTTAATATAATATATGATTCATCTAAATAATTAACATTTCCTAAATCATTTTCAATGCTTATTATTCTAAATTTGTGCTAAGAAATTAAACTGAGTAAAAATAAAATAAATGCATTTTTTTTTCATAGATTAATTATTTGTAGTGGTGTAGTAATTATTTATGTCAAATAAAATTTTATGATTACTTTATGTAAGATCTATTTAAGATACAACTTATTTGAAATATGATATTTTAATTCAAATTGAGTTGTTTTGGTAAACAAAATATAGTTTAAAAAAAAACCAAATTTAAATACACGCAATCAAGAAAATTAATGAAAATAATTAAATATTTTTCAATTCAATCATGTAAAATGCTCAATATTCTTGATTATCACGTCTTTTTTATGAGATATAATCTAATTGAAGTTTATTTCCCTAATGTTGTACCACATAATAAGAATTACACATGAGGCTTAATATTATTTCTTACAAAATATTTTGAATGCACTGTGCATTGCACGAGCCATTGATTAGTCAGTACCATTATATAATATTTCAACCTATAAATAAACTATTAAAAATCATAAGGAAAAAGGTTTTGTATACACATCAAATGGCTGGCAGGCAGTCAACTGTGGCTCCTGGAAACAAATAAAACACAATGGAAAATGAGTCAAAGTACTAACAACTCATTGCTCGCATAAATTCAGGAAGACATCAAACATCATAGAAATTAATAAGTAGTTATACACATCTGATGAGCCTTGACTTAAAAGAGTAAATGGTCATTTAATTTTTTTATTATTTTATAAATCTAATGCTATACATGCACATCAATTTGTAGCAGATATCCCTTGAATAGAAAAGTCTCTTGTCCGTGACTCCGTGGTACTTCTGTGTTATACTTCATAATCTATCAATCGCAATAGCTAATATATAATATATTTTTTTTTCATTTTAAGATGAGACTATTTGCTATATAAAAATATATAATAAATTATGATTAATCGACGTTATGTTTGTTTTGAAAATAATATTTTCTAGAAAATGAGTCATTTTTTAAATATTATTTTCTATATAATTATTTTGGTATAAACCTTAAATAAGTTAAAAACAATCTTCTAACTTTCCTTATTTAACTTTCTGAGAGATAGAGCCATTTTTCAAAATAATTTAATGGAAAAAAATCTCTAAAAGTAAGCCATTTTTATTCTGTTAACCAAAAATAGTTTTCTTTTAACTCATTTTTTTTAATGCTTCCAGACACTAGAAAATATGAAAAACTATCTTTACACAATGTTTTCCATTGAAACAAACAAAAGAGTATAAAGTAGAATAAAAGTGAGACAGTTTTATTTGATGTCATAGATAGAAACATTTTCATGACACTGTAGATTAAGTAACAATATAGGAAGCAAATACCTGTCTTAGCCCACCACCAACTCTTCCTCCTATCAAAAGCATATTAAGGAGAGATGTCACAACACCACCACCAACACCAAGGTCATTACTGCCCGTACATCGAATGGCAGTACGCATGGAATTGAGTACACTCCCATATGTAGTTGCATGCCCACGCTCAATTGCTTGGATGAAGCAGTAAGTCATGGCTCCTGTCGATGTTATCTTTGATAGAGCCTGCAATCTCCATAAAAACATCATATAACATCTTCTTGTTGTCGGTGTTGGTGTCGGTGTTATTATTGTTATGGGAAAAATTTTGTTTCACACACTCATTATTGCATACTTAGTATCCACTCTCTTTTAAATTGTGTTTTCAAAACACGATTTCAGATAAAATTGTGAAATTATGTTTTTAATCATTAATATAGTATGTTATCATCGTCTTCATGTCTTTTTGAGGTAATGTAACTAGTATAGTTTTATAAAACATTTCCAAAGTGCATGTTCGCTTGGGTTTACAAATACTTACAGATGATTCAGCAGAGGTCTGATCATCGTCACAACTGCTAAAGGAAATAACTTCTCCACCACTTGTTCCTTTCCATATACCTGATCGAGGGCGATGATCCTCCCATATATATTGTCCAGCCCTATTATTACCAAGAAGAAAGCGTAATTTGTGGATAAGAAAAACTTTATAAAATACATTGAAATTTGGGGAAATGTTTTACAATAAATTATGTTGAAAAAAGAAAAACAAAATCTCAACGAAAATATGAGTGTTAGATATCATTTATATATAGATCATTCATGATTTTTTCGTGTTTCGTATACTAATAAGTATTACTGTTTCTTAAAAAAAAAATCATCCATGATATACAAAAAAAGAAAAAGATAGCATAGACTTAGTGCTAATGATATAGTGTGTGTTTAGGTTCAGCGTTTCAGCGTTTTCTGTGTCACGTTTTCGTCTTTCTTTTTTTTAGCTGTAAATGTTGACTTTTTTTGTGAACAGTGCACCCGTACACTGTTCACGGGACTCACAATCATCACTTTTCAGTAATTTTTTCATTAAAAATGGGTCTCACGGTACTATTCACACATTAAAAACTTATTTTGCTACAGTGTTTTCAGTTTTCAGTTTTTAGCAATAAATCCTATCCAAACGGACCCATAATTAGATAACAAAGAAAAACTTAATATGCACATGTTATGTGTGATGTGTCCATGTATGTGGATAGCTTTGCTTTAGAGTTGATGTTATGTTTTAGGCTTTTAGCAATTGTAATCTTAGTCATCTACATATGTTGGATAAGTACTCATTCTTATTGTTAATAAGAATGCATATCAGAATTTATAAAAATTAAAGTCTATTGTTGGTCTGATTTTTCCTCAAATTAAAACAAATTATTTTCTCTTTCCCATTGTACAAATCACTCTGAAAAAAAGTGTGCTACATGCTTAAGTCACCATAGCCCCACCAGTGAGGTGTGTTGCTTGCTAAGAATGAGGTGGCCATAAAAGTACATTTATAACTATAAACATGTTTAGTATTAGGGAAAAATTTCTCTTACATTGTTGATATACATTTCGTACACATAATATTCATAATTTCATGAGCGATGTCCATATTTTTATTATTATTGATACTCACATTTAAAACATGAAATAAGTGATGTGTGTAGACAATGTACAATAAAGAGTATGCGAGAATCAAAGCCTTTAATATCACTAACCTATTCATCCGGCAAAGGAATGGCAAATCTAGTACCGTGCCACTATGACCAGCATCTATTATTGCATGAAGCTTAACACCAAGAGGAAGAGGTCTGACAATTGTTGCATTGATATCATCATCAACAATCATACCCTGAGTTTCAAAGTCCAAAGGACATAGAGTTTCATCGTATCCATCGATTTCATTTCCTCTAGAGTTCCTCTGTCGTGAACCATGACCAGAATAGTGAAACAACAGAGAATCTCCAGGTTGGCAACCTTGTACAAGCCAATTTAATGCCATCCTAATGTTGTACTTTGTTGGAATTCTGTATGGATCAATTTCTTCTTCTGCATTTCATATTTCAGGTAAGAATTACCACTATCATGTTTTAAGAATTACCAGTTACCACAGCCATAACTAGTAAAGTTCTATAAAACCTTTGTTTCTTAAAGCAGGGTATGCTTAGAAAAACCGAAATAAAACTGTTTTCTAAATTAAGTATTTGCCTTTATTGTTTCTTAAGAAAAAAGTATTTGCTTTTACTGGTAGGCCTCTCAGTCATGCAAAAACAAATATTGCACAAATCAACCTGAAAAGTAACACCTTGACATTGGAATCCTCCAAAAATCGCAGATATGCAACCTTGGTAATAATGACAAGTGAGACCAACATGTGGTGATAATTTGTATGTATCAACAGATCTAGCTTTATTGCCTTGCACAGATTTATTCAATT
This sequence comes from Castanopsis chinensis, assembly GCA_032878915.1. NCBI lineage: Eukaryota > Viridiplantae > Streptophyta > Magnoliopsida > Fagales > Fagaceae > Castanopsis > Castanopsis chinensis. Next base: position 575,408 of record JAVQMG010000081.1, read on the forward strand.
ATTCGTAGCACTATTGATGGAAGGAGCATATTTAAAATTATTTCAACATTCATTATTTAAGATTTTTTTTTCTCATTTGAAATTTCATATTTTCTAAATTTCACTTTTGAATTCTGAATTTAATTTTGGCTTGATACACGAAAGTCTACCTTATTGGCAAATCCGATCTTAAAACCTACCGAATTATCATATTTTTAAGCAGACACTAGTTTTCCCTCAAAAGACCCAAAAAAGTCTCATTTTTTCTTAAGAAAGATGACGCATCTAAAAGGATGTCTTCCATTTAATCAGCAGCCAAGGCCAAGGCTAGAAGACAAAATCCTACTATCACTAGGGATTCAAGATAAAGAGATAGCAAGCCAAAACTGCGACAAGAGATGATCGTTTGGACACGAGATGTGGGCAAGTTTTAGCCTAGCTCCTAGAAGAAGGTATTCTCAAATCCTATTTAAAGTTTGAGCATTGAAATTTGAATTCAAAATTTGTAATTAGAAAATAATTTTTTAAGCTTGGTGGTGACTCCAAACACCGTTAGGTGATGAAGTTTAGGGTTTCCTACATATTCTGTGGTAAAACCAAGAATTTGTCCTTTTTTTTTTTTTTTTTTCTTTTCCTTATTTCTATTTTCCACACTTGTCATCCTAGACCAACTATGCGGTTAGTTATCCCACAAATCTTTTCTCCGAACAAGACCATGGCTCAAGCAAGATACAAGAGGCAATTAACTCAATTGAGAATATACTAGCACATATAATGCTTTACATGGTACAATCCAAATCAACCTGAGTTATGCTTAGACATATATCCACACTCTCACACATGAAATTTTGGTTGTAAAAGCAAGCTAGAGGATGAGGCCTTACTAACATACATACATACATAATGATCATACTTATGTTGCAAATTACTACAATAAGAAAGAGATGAAACAAACCATTCTGATAAGAGTCACAGATGCATACATAGACACATGCCTACAAAGATACAAAGATACATACATACCGGTGAGCATGAGAATGGACTCTTGGGGGAAGTGAAACTTATTGATCAAGAGGTATCGCATGCATTTAGCGTCATTGATGCAACCTTTGAGCTCGTGTCGTGAGTACCTATATGATATCCCCACGATCACCGCCTTCTTTCTCCCGTGTGCATTGAGGGGAGGCCCTGGAGGCATGTGGTTGTACAGCAATGGAGGAGGAGGAGGCACGTTGCATAAGGGCAAAGTTGAAAAAGGAGGAGGAGCAGGAGCAGGCAGCATATTGCAAGGAATAACGATGTGCGTGATAGCTTGGCATAGTGCACATCGGATCGCTGTGGCACCTGCAGGGAGCTGCAATGGTGTGCGGCAATTGGAGCAATTCACTAGCATTGGCATGGTTCTTGATTTCTTGGTAATTTTGGGCCCAAAGGGCATTACACCGAATTCCATGTGAGAGGTGTTACACTTATTCCAGTTACACCTAATATCATCTCCCAATCATGGGTGTAATTGAAGATTAAACACAGTCATTTTAATTTATTTGGTTGATTATATAAATTTTCTGCTGAGAAATTTGCAACTTACAAAGTTATAACTTACCAGAGTTAACTTTGAACTTTAGTTGGAGGAGCTTGGAACTTCATGTATCCTGGTTGAACCTAAGTTCTTATTAGAAATCCGATGTATTAAGAAGGTTTATTTCTTTCTTTTTGTTTTGGATCGGTCTAGAACTAAGAAGTAATTAAGAACCACAATGATAAAAACTAAAAAGTTGTGCAAAGACACTAGGATTGTTACACACTTATAATTTATTTGCCGCTGTATTGAGAGTATATATAGGAAATGAAGGGAATCTGGAATGTAATTGATTGAACAAGTTGGGCTCGGTGGAATAAAGGAGTTTTACACATGTACGGTTGGCCTTGGTCATAGTGGGAACACATTTTGTTTTCGTTTGTATAATATTCTATTCTAGTCTTATCTTTTCTTTTCTTTTTTGAGTAATATTCTAGCCTTGCCTTAGGCAAAATAAGGAAGTGGGCACTAGAAATTGGATATGCTTAATTTGTGCTTTCTAAAATTCTATTCATTTATTTGGATATAAATAAATGAAGTGACTCGAACTTTAAAATGCAGAAAACATGGTAATGTGGTTAAGTAGCAGTATGCCTTGCTGTGCCCTAGTGGTACCCATTGGAGTAGTGGAACGCCTTGATATGCATTGGTGGTACTCATGAGCTTACCAAAAAAGTCCAAGTGACAATATACCATGGGATGTGGGGTGATGACTACACAAGGGAGTCCTTTTTTTTTTTTTTCCCCAAAAAATAAAAGAGATGATAAAGTAATGTCAATAGTAGGCCTAAATAAAAAACAATAAAAACTTGTCAATGCAACTATATTGTGAAAAATGTCATGCATCATTACTCATTCTTTAATTGTTATGTTTGAATGATCATTAAATAATTAAGAAAAGTTGAAAATCGATAAGATAAAATATGGATACAAATGAGTTGAGTCGAGTTGAATGTTAAAATCTTAGGATTTTTTTTATTAATTTTATTTTGAACAAATTGAACCCGAGTTCAATCGTATTACTAAACAAAATTTTATATTCAAACTTATTTTATTTTATTGTTGAACAAATTCAAACTTTTTCATGAGTTAGCTTATTATTTTTCTATAGATATCAAATGCTAAAAAATAAAACTCTATACAAATTTATAAATATATGAAGATAATTAATAATTTATTATATTTTAGTGGGGAAAATAAAAATTTAGCCCAAACTGTATATAAAGTAAAAAATTGCAATTTATGTCTTAAAATAAAATCCAAAAGAGAAGTTGGAACTCATAGGCCTTTGGGTTCACAAACCCGGCCCATGACCACAGGCCTCAAAAAAGAAAACATAAACCCTAGTGGCCTCTCTCTCTCTCTCTCTTTGTCTCTATATATAAATACATATATATAAAGCAGTAAACGAAACGATACGCTTAGCTTGGCCGCTCGTGAACAGAGACTTCATCTTCTAGGGTTTCCAGCTCCTCCTAAGCCCCAACCCAAAATGGTACTCTCTCAGCCTGTGATGTTCAAGTTTGAACGGGAAAATGGATCTGATTCATGTAGAAAACTGTTAGCTTTTAGCTTGAAATCGTGTTTGCTTTCATTTTTTCCTGTTGTTTGGTTGCTGAGAAAATAATAAAGGAGAATTTTTTTTTGTTTGTTTGTTGTTTATATGATTTTATTATGCTTACCCATATGCTGGTTTAGCTTGAATCTGATGATTTTTTCCTGTTTGGATATTATTATATCGTTTTTTGAAAATATTTGATTTGAAATCAGCTTAGGCAAACCAATTGAAATAGATGGTTTAAGCAGCTTGGAGGCCTTGAATCTATTAAAGATTTTCTGGGTTGTTTATATTTTGTTGGTATTTTTAATTGCCGAAGTAATATTAAAAGAAAACAACTCCATCCTGTTTGAACAATAGTATTATAGATGATTATCTTCTTTTTATCCAGAAGACAATGGTTTAAAGTTTACATGTTTCGATGTGATGTGATAGTGTGTATTGGAGTATAGGGTGGTTCTGTTTGTAATGGTATGGAGATCCTATAATTTTGGATATGCTATGTTGGGTGGTAACTAAATTTGTGATTCCAATTGGGTTGATATGAATAGGTTTATTCAATTTTCTGGGATGTGTACATTTTGCTTCTGAAAATGTCGATGCAACTTAAGGGTGGTAGTACTTGTGCACTGCTTTTTGGGTCTACTTTGTATTTTGATATCCTAGGCTGCTGTTTTATTGTCCTATTTTTGTGAAAGCATGTGTTGCCATCTGGTCTGTGTGATTTCTGACTGATTTTGTATGTAATGAGATAACTTATTTCATAATTTTTTGGAAGTTTTTCTTTTGTTATATGAGTAATAGCAGTGTGATATTTTTTTTTCCCTTGAGCATTTGATTCTAGTGTTGTTTCTTTGTTCCTGTTTATCAGTAATGGATGTGTAGTGTTGGTTGATATTAATCATAGATATGAAAATGACAATTTCTGGGTTGCCTTTTAATTTTTCTTTTCATGGTTTGTGCCTTACCTTCTGTCTTGATCATTCTGATGGTATGCAGACTAAGAGAACCAAGAAGGCCGGTATCGTTGGGAAGTATGGTAAGTTCTACATACAAATTTGTCTCTTTGATATACATCTCTTGAAATTTATAGATCAATGGGAAGATGTGCTACTCTTTGTTGCATTCACACTACTGGGCTAGAATAATTGTAGATGATAGGAAAAAAAAGGTTAATTTTGTGTAGTTAGCATGTGGGGTTGGCTATTCCCTCTCCTAAGTGGCTGGTTTGTGGTAAATGAGACTCAAATAATCTGACTTGCTAATGAAATCTCACGTTTGATTTTATGGACTAAATTTTGTGTGGCATACTGTGCTTAATATTACAAATTCTTGCAATTGGTGTTGTATCATTCACTCAGGAATCAGGATGCTGTCAAAAGTTTCATTTTTCAAATGCTTGTGCAAAATTTATAGAAGCCATGAATACAAACTCATCTTAAACAAATTGAAGTTTCATAAGCTAAACAAACCCAATGTTCAAAACCATAAAAGAAGGACATGACTTATATAAAATCATGGACCAGCATGTGGCCAACCCAATCTACACTCCCAAACACTGTGACTTCCTAGCAAATTGGCAAGATTAATATAAGAACCCAACTGGATAAGAACCAACCACATCTTTTATGATTAAGGTTGTACCAGCATCTTTTATGATTAAGTTATCGTACTTATATTGTTTTATTTCAGGGACCCGATATGGTGCTAGTTTGAGGAAGCAGATTAAGAAGATGGAAGTCAGCCAGCACAGCAAATACTTCTGCGAGTTTTGCGGGAAGGTATCTCCGCTTGTGTCCATCTCTTATCATTGAGTGACTACTCAGATGCTGGACTCTGGTTAATGGCTTTACTGGAGTTCCATTTAAGTCTCTGCTTTAATTCAAGCTATCATTTTAATGAATGGTGTAATTTTGCAGTTTGCAGTGAAGAGAAAGGCTGTGGGCATCTGGGGTTGCAAGGATTGTGGAAAAGTGAAAGCAGGAGGCGCTTACACATTGAAGTAAGGATTTTTCTCAAAGCTTTGAGTTTGTTATTCATTTAAAACTTTGGTAGTCGAGGATTCTAATTTCTGATTTTCTGCTTTACTTTGACAGTACCGCAAGTGCTGTGACTGTTAGGAGTACCATCAGAAGGCTGAGGGACGCTACTGAGAGTTAAACTGTATTTTCTTGTCTGTCTTAAATTTTGACATTATCGTTCTCAATGTAGTTTTTGTTAAAGGATGTTAAACTGAGTTGGGAGTATCTTATTTTCATATTTTGTCAGATGTCCTGATGCAGACCTAGCAGATTCTTCTGGTTTTTCTGCTTATTATTAATTTTTACTTTAAAGGCTGCAGCTTTTGTTTCTCTTCTGTCTGGGTTTGCATGATGTATGAAATTAAGGTTGATAGGCCATGCTAAAGATAAGTCTTTTATATGCTAAACACATTAGAGTAACTCTTTTCTCTTTTATATGTTATTGGTTCCTTTTTTTTTTTTTTTTAATGTAAATCCACCATTGAAATTTTTTTTTTGCCTACCAGTAATAAATAATAACTTATCACAGATTTATTGTTAACTTAGTATTTTTCAAAATATAATTTTCGTTTTTAAACTTTACCAAAAGCTCATTTTGAACTCTAAAATGTTCATTTTTTGTCCCTAATCTTTGTAAATGGTGCTTATTCAATAGTCTAAGGGCAAAAATAGGAACTAAGAAAATCTTCCAATTATATAGGAATAAAAAAAGAGAATAATAATATATATTTTTTATTTAGTTTTGAAAATAAAAAGTGAAACATTTCAATAGGTTAGGAATGAAGAACCGACTCTTTAAAATTTATTAGTGAAATATGTACCTTTGGTAAGCATTATAGCAACTGAGAAACAGAATTGGTGCCTTAGGATTTTAGTTGTTTTTGCCTCAATCTTTGCGCTAGTATCTAGTGAACACATGCTTTGATTCTTTATAGAGATGATATCAGCGCAATTTTATTAATTAATTTTCCAATTGTTTTATTTTCAATCGATAATTTTTTTGGTAATGATTGAATCAATGAATATAGGTAAATTCTTTTTCATGATAGATGTTTTCGGTAATCACCCGGGTGAGGCATTTTCACCATTATAAATGTATTATCTGCTGTTGACTCGCATAATTTGATGAGTTTGCAAATGGTTTCATTAGAAAATGCTGTAGATTAGAGTAATGGATTATGGGTTTCAACCAGGGCAGTTGCATTCAGTTTGGTCATGTAGGATTTGTATCTGTTGGTAAGAATCATATACGTAGTTTGTGGATTACCATCTTCCTTTTCTTAATCTAGTTCCTTCAAAACGCAGCAACATGGATCATTATTTATTCTTATGTTTGGTAGTGCTGAAAATTCATACAAAGGATTCAATCACTTTGCTCGGTTTATTTATTCATATGTTTTCCTTTCCTCTTTTTGGAACCTTAAAACCTCTTTGAAGTTCTTTGTGGATATTTTTGTTCTACACTAATTGTTAATATTCTATTCATCTTAAATTATTCTATTCATCTTAAATTATTAGTCATCTATTCCATTTTGGGATGTCTCAAAATAAAGTACTCTTTTCAAAATTAATAAATAAAATTCGTATCTTATCTTTTATATTATTTAAAAAGTCAATGTCATTCTTTCTCTATAGTTTAAATTAATGAAAGTAGTTTGTGCATTTTTAACTGATAAATAATATATTAAATGATGTTTCCTTAAAAAGTTGAATTTTTTAAAGAAGGCCAATATTTTGGAATAGACGATCCATCTTTTCCTCCTAACTAGAGAGATAACCACGGGAAAATTGGAAATTCTTAGGGTTTCTTAAAGATTACCAAATAACGTACATTTTTTTTTTTGTTGACAGCTACAAAACAAGGTACATTTAGCAAATTATGAACCAGAGAATTTATAGCTTTACAGATTTGAGATTTGAGATAGGGAGCAACAGGAGAAAGACTAGAGTAAAAATTTAATGACTTAACATCACAAGAGCAACTAGCCAATCTAGAGGATGAGTTCGACCGAGGATAGGTTCTAGAACTTTGAAATCATCTTTCCAATTTGAATGCGCAAACGCCTGCTTCTTTTGCTTTGGAAGTAATAACCAGTGGAGCAACTTTGGCTTCTACTCAACTTAGGTCACCATGATAAACGTGACTACATAGTACATAGTGATCTAGAACAACAACAACGGCCAAACATGTGTGTCGAGCCTAACGGTGCCATCAAAACTAACTTTTAAACATTCCTAAAAATAGAGGTGGTGGAAAATACACAATGTAACTTAAAAGAGAAGTAACATAATAAATTAGAGGTAAGGGAAAACGCGTGTGGAAATTTTGTATGCAATTGAATAATATCTTATTTATGAGTTGTATGCAACTCCAACGTTCTTTTCACTTGTACATGAGAATGATATTTGCATATCTTCATTGTTAGAATCTACCTCTCTATACCTACAGTCGAAAATATATTACATCTATTTTTATGCATACCACAAAAATGTTTGTCTAATACATGATTTAATAGTGGTATACATCATTCCTTTTACACAAATATTGTTACACAAATGTCATAACAATATTGCATTTACCCATTGAGTAAGACTCACACCTCTCAATACCTATGGTCGAAGATGTTCCATTATGCATACTCTGATTCATACCACAAAAACGCCTGTGTCTAATTTTGCATGCATTCACACAGCCCCATCACATTTACAACATCTATGATCTACCAATAATTGTTCTTTGGTTTACATTATTTTGCTCTTTTAAAATAGCAATAAAAGCGTCCCCAACTACTAATTATAGTATATGCTTTGAGTCTTTCTCGCAACACTTATTCTTGAATGGCATGAAATCAGTAAGTAGCTTCCACCAAATGCTCTGGAATCTGGATAACATTATTTTGCTTTGGTAGGTTCAGTTTCCATATGGAAACAAGAAGCTACTCTTGCCACATTCTTAGTAAGTGTGAGAAGCATGAAGTTTGAACTTGGCAGAGGCACCTATATGACGCATCATTTCCAAGTTTTAATGACCAACATCAATTAACCACTATGAATCATATATCAAGGATACGAAAAAATCATTAACACATTGGATAGAATAAGGTTACCTAGGCACCAACATGGACAACAATATAGCTACAATGGAATAAAATATTTTATTATAATTTTTATTGGGTTAATTTTTTATTTTTATTTTTCCAGGTTGGGTGACTAGACAATTTGTTACCTCCATTAAATACCAGCAAATTCACATCAATAGTGGCTGGTTTGAGGTTTTACCTAGGCACCAGCTCTTTATATTACATCTACCTGATCTTTACAAAAATGTACTTAAGATGGAACAGAAAAAATGAAATATATGGATGCCATCACCATCCACCCTCTCTATCTCCTCTCTATGTATACACAATCTTCAAGCTGTATAGATGACCGTTGCACACTCGTCAGTAATCTTCCCTACTGCTCACAGCTTTCAAGAGGCTCTACAAATCAAATTGTCCTCTCAAGGCAAGGGGCCAAGGAGACTACATAAAAACACAAAGCTACTTGTTGAAGAAAACAAACATAATCCACTGTCCTGATGCTGCCGTCTTGCACATTAAAAGAGCCAGAGCGGCAGTTTGTTATTTTGTTTCCCCCGACTGCAGTGCTGCCAAAATGGTCTTATCACGTTTCATTTTTAGTTATAAAAAGTAATATTACACCAGTAACAAATTTATACTATACTAAATATTATAAAAACAATATTTGAAGAATAAAATGTTAAAAAAGCAAGAGGAAAAGTAGAGCATTGTAATAATTGTAGAGTATCTTGCTTCTAGTAAACAAATTCAGGCAGAGAATGTTTCTTTGAGTCATCTTGAACAAAAGAGTCGGACCCAATAACTAAGAGCTAATAATGTGCATGGAAAACAGGACATGTATGACTGTGAGTGGTGATTCATATCAAGAGTAAATGGAGAATGAACCATAAATCACAAGGATCATAGCCAACACAACATAATTCTTTTCCTGCCATAAGATAAACAGCCAGGGGTACAAGAAGATAGGATCATCCATGGTATGATTGCAAAACCATGACATAAATAGACATCAAATTATAACAACATACCGGCTCCCGTCCTCACAAGTATGCACTCCACACCCATGACTCTGCCCATTAGCCCATTCTCCAGCATAAACATCCCCTGTATAAAACCGATACACCCCAAACCCGTGTCGAAGCCCCTGGCGATACTGTCCCTGATACCGGCTCCCTCTAGCCCAATTCTCAACTCCATACCCATCATACTTCCCATCCACCCAATCCCCCTCATACCTCCCACTCATGTAATAGTAATACAACCCCACTCCCTGAACACTTTCCCTTATACAACTCCCCCTCATACACGTCCCCGTTGCTAAAAACCTGAACCCAACAACCCGAACTCGCTCTCTTTTCGGGTTTTGGCCGAGACCCAATTGACCAAAACACCGGCAGAGGAGGTCTAGATATGGAAGAAGCTTGGGAGAGCTTAATTGGGAAAGAACGAGCAAGGAAGAGACGAATAAAAGGGAGGCGAGAGAGAGCGGGTTGAGAGAGAACAAAAGAGCAGCGGAGAAAGCAAAAGCCGAGAGAAAGTCAAGGATGAAAGAGTGGCTCGGGTGCAAGGTTTCCAGTCTTTTGATGGCATCATCATCATCTTGATAAAAATAACAAGCATAAATGAGTTAAGAGCTTTTTAATTATCCAGGAAGCGACGTTATGAGAAATCCTTTGTTATAGTTTTCAAAATATGCATCATTACAATTTTTATCAAAAAACTAGATCACAGAGACTTAGGGTCGTCTCTAAAATCCTAAACTTTTATTGTGGAACTGCATTTCTTCTGGGAACAAATTTGTTGTTCAATACAGAAAAACAGAATGAATAATTTGTTTCAATTACGTGTTTCCCCAACATATCACACCACATTACTTTGAGATGCATTACTGCTCTTGATCAAAGGAAAAAAAAATTATTTTATAAACACAATTACTTGAAATTTTTGCAGAACTAACCATTAGATGAATCCACACTAATAATTTTATTCTTTATTTCTTTACAAATAGTTACTCTAAAAGCAGGGCTCAATAATGTTGAATTCTTAGGAGTTATTCATTTCGAGAGTCTGTGGTCCTTGATATCCAATAAAGTTGACATTCATTTGTTCTTAGATCTCCAAGCTGACTGCTTAATGACTTCTAGCCCAAAGCCATTCTTTCTTCTACTTTGCACCTAGTCGATTCTTTTAACTTTTTAAACTTTTAACAAGTAAATAGTGGAGCATATATAACTTACTATCAACATTTTGCTTTGACTTCCTCTTCTGCGGAATTCCCCAAGCAAGCGCAACAACTGTCATTAAGCTGACAATTGGAACAACAACTGCAATAACATGCTGGTATGTCTTACTCCTCTCTGCAAGCCATAAGTGGGGTCGAATTAAAAACTGTTTGAACATGCAAATTCTCAATTGGTCTGCAATATAATTAACTTGAAATACAAAGGTACTGTTCCAATTTTTTATTTTAAGGATACAAATATGTGACCCTTCATGAGTATGGAACCATTAGACTAATAATCAGAGCCTTCTTCTTTTTTTTTTTTTTTTTTTTTTTTTTTTTTTTTTTTTTTTTTCCAAATTAATAACTATAAATTAGAAGGAAAACTAACATATTAAATTGTTTATTTTTATTGGTGTGGGCAGCCACATCAGGTTGATATTATCTTCTCCGTCAATAATATATGTTAGGTTTTGTAGTGTTGGCTAATTTCATTCCATTTGCTTGTAATCAAATTCAATTCTTGATGTATTTTATTTGATGTAAAATGTGTTAAAGTGTATACAAGAAAGTCTGAATTGTTGCTGAAAGAGTTTCACTTAAGCGGAGGTCAAAGCTGCTCAAACAAAGATAAACATGCTCGCTCAAGTGAAGATCAAGCCCGCTCAAGAGAGACTGCAGGAAACAGTGTGCTTATTTATATTTGAACTCTGTTTTAGTCAGTGCTTAACCCTAATTTAAACATCTATTTAAACACTTCTTAAGCACATTTTTAACTGCAAGAGAGGCTAGTTGTTGTGGTTAAGTGAAGAAAACTCAGCCTCCACGCTAGTGCTTTCATAAGAGATCCAAGCTACTCCCTTATCATATGCGCAATCAAAGAAATTGATCACAAGTGTGTCATCTGTAGACCATGGAGGCAATTCATTTAGTTAAGAAGTCTAGAAATTCTGGTGCAGTGAAGAGTTTTCTCTATAAGTTATTTATGAGTTGCCAGAGTCTAGGGAAAAAAAACATTTCCTGAGATTGTAAAACTTCTCTTACAACAATCTTCTCCTACTATAGTTGAGCCTTGGAAGATTAATTTGCTACTACTTTGCAAATTCACCTATTCAATAATTATTTCATATGGTCCACATGTGAATTCCAACTGAAGTGAAAGTCCCGTGATTTTATGGGTCTAAGTATGAGACTAAGTATTTATGATTGAATATTAGCATTCACTGTCTTATGACTTTCTCCATTACAGCTCAAACCATATCTAAAACATTCCCCTATATGACAACGAACAACAATAAGGTTTCCGCAGAATGTTTTAATCAAATTAATTTTACATGTTACCAATTTAATTCCTCTTTGCTGTACTAAATCAGTAAATCCATTCCTTGTCTATTGTTTAGGATACAACTCACACGATGTTTCAGTGAACCAAAAGGTACGTCGTCCCATCTCTATCCTTGGATCGTTCAGACTCAGAAGCCCCTGAAGTAGACGCTAGCAAAGTAATGTCTCGCTCTATGTCACTATATATAAGAAATGCAGGTCGTGCAGGTGTTGGGAGGCTTGAGCTGTGGCTACTGAGCATTTGAACTACTGATGCCATGGTGGGACGGTATGCTATATTTTCTTGAACGCATAATAACCCAATATGAATGCATCTCATTATTTCACTCCTTGAACTGTCCCCAAGTGTCTGGTCTATCAGATTTGAAGCTGTCCCTTCTCTCCAATTAGTCCATGCCTGCAAGCAGTACATGAATTCATATATTGAAACTCTACACACCTCAGAAAAAGAGCACCCTCATAAAGAGTAATGTAGCTTCATGAAATAGGACAGAGACACTTACATAGCTTAGAAGGAGCTCTACATCATCTGTATTGCAAAGCCAACTCTTCTTCTTACCACTCACAATCTCTAAAACTAAGATACCGAAACTAAAAACATCTGACTTCACTGAGTAATGCCCATGTGATATATATTCTGGAGCCATATATCCACTGTTCCAAAATCATTAATCAGAAAAGGGTTCAACTTGTTGTGCACACACGTTATTTTGTACAATTTTACACGTGAGCATATAAACAACTGAAATCGTGACATGGGTATTATAAACACTGCTCATCAGAAAAATCTAATTAAGAATTTAGTATGTCTATATAAGATATTCAATGCTTTACAGCTTGAACTAAAATTTCTATTTCTTTATTATGACTTGGATTACCAGCCACTTGAAAATCAGTAATAAGTTAGAATCATTAGGGTGAGCTTGGTACTTACTATGTCCCCACACGTCTACATGTCTTGTCTTGACTCTGACCCGCATCAAATAGCCTTGCCAAGCCAAAGTCTGAAATTTTAGGATTCATCTCTTCATCTAACAAGACATTACTTGGTTTGAGATCTCGATGTATAATCTTAAGGCGAGAATCTTCATGAATGTAAAGAATTCCCCGAGCAATGCCACAAATGATATTATAACGCCTTTCCCAATTCATCTGGGCACGCTTGATGGGATCTACATATTCATATGATCAATTCCAAGTTGTGGTATTACTAGGAGTTACTGCAGAGGAATATTAATACTTTTAAAGTATATTAAAGTCATACCATATATAAATTGATCCAGGCTTCCATTGCCAACTAACTCATAAATAAGGATTCTTTCCCTTCCTTCGGAGCAAAAACCTTGAAGGTTAACTAGACACTTATGTTGGAGCTTAGCCATCAACAAGATCTCATTCTCGAATTGCTCTTCAGTATGCTCAGTCTTTTGAAATAGTCTCTTCACAGCGAATTCTTGTCCATTTGGAAGTCTAGCCTGGAAATTTATATGAGCAAATAAAGATAAGCTCTTCATGCTAAATATAACAACAATTTTGAAAATAAATATGGGTGGTAAATGGACATAGGATGTCCATCAGAAACAGTATATAATGTTTTTGTGCTATTCAAATTTTAAACATCAGGGGAAAATTCATTGCATGAGAAATTCAAGTTCCCCATACACATAATTTTTCCAAGGTAATGTTTGTATCACCTTGTATACTGAACCGAATCCGCCCTCCCCAAGCTTATTTGCATTAGAGAAGTTATTTGTTGCTGCTTTTATTGTGCTGAAGTTGAATTTCAGTGCTTCCAGCCTTTTCATAGCGTCATCATCTTGATAAAAGTGTCAAGTGAAAATGAGTTAGAGCGACATTATGACAGATCCTTTGTTATAGATTTCAAAATTTACATCACAAAAATTATCTCAGAATCTCTACCTGTATATATTATATAAATTTAGGGGTGTGGTTTGCACTTAAACCTATTTTAAACTATTCCCATTCTAAATTCCTTAAAGGTTATTTTGAAACTGCATTTCATCAGGGAACTAAGTTTTTGTTCCATACAAGAAAATGGAATAAACAATATGTTTCAATCACGCGTTTCCCCACATACCCACACCACATTACTTTAAGATATATTACTTCTCTTGATCAAAGGGAAAAATTATTTTATAAACACAATTCCTTGAATCATTTTTGCAAACCTAACCATTAGAAGAATTTAATTAAATTTCTATTTTTCTTTTTCTTTTTCTTTTGTTCCCAAAAAAAAAAAAAAAAACTCTTAAAGCAATGCTCAATTTTGTTGGATTCTAGGAGTTATTCATTTTGGAAATTTATGGTCCATGATATCTCATAAAGTTGACATTCAACTGTTCTTAAGATCTACAAGCAAACAGCATACTGACTTACTATCAACATTTATGGTCTAAAGCCATTCTTTCTTCTAAGTTGCACCATGTCAACTCTTAATTTTGTCGACTTTAACTAGTAAATAGTGGATCATATATAACTTACTATCAACATTTTGCTTTGACTTCTTCTTCTGCAGAATTGCCCAAGCAAGCGTGATTATCGTCATTAAGCCGGCAATTGGAACAACAACGAAAAAAATAAGGTGGGGTGTGCCACTGTTCTCTGCAAGGCATAAGTGGGTTCAAATTAAAAATTGTTTGAATGTACAAATTCTCAATTGGTCTGCAATATAATTAAGTTCAAACACAAAGGTTTTGTTCCAATTTTTTTAATTTTATGCATACAAACATGTGACCTCTCGTGAGGATGGAAGTATGGAACCTTTAGACTAATAATAGACCTCTAGTGTTTGTTGTTAATTCGAAACTTGGAGGTGAGGGGATTTGAACCCTAGACATCTCCATTAAAAACACCAAAAGGTGACCATTGAACTAAAACAGGAAAGAAAAGTAATCCTAATTTAAAATTAAAAACTCAAATTGGAAAGAAAAAAAATTTGATATTGGCTTCTTAATTCTAGGCAGTGACTTTTGTCATAAATTGATATTCTCCTTGGATAATATATTTTTTAGAAGGCAGAAAGTGTTCACAAAAATTTTCTATTACAATCTTACATGTCTACTTATGAAAGCCAGATAAATATGGACACACCTCTGCTTGTTTTTGTGGGAGAAGAATTATCCGAGGTTGGAGGGATCACTGGTGTTGTGGGAGAAGAAGGGACAAAAGTTGAATCATAAAACTGAAACACCTCGAACCAAGCAATACAGCTAGGTTTAAGAACTCTTCCCCCTTCCTTCCCACCAGAACAGCTTGAAATATCTGCTACTGCGCCTTCTAAGCAAGTTTTGCAATCCATCTGGGATAAATCTGGGGTGCACTGCACTAGTCCATACACGTTTCTTGAGCTACTGAAGCTTTTGTCCCCAACTGCAAAGTACTTTATACTAGAGGAACCCAATGAAGCCTGTGTGACAAGGCTCCTCATCAAATTATATAGTGTTTGATTGAACTGATCCAAATCCGTTGATGATATGTTATGGGGATTAGGCACACACTGAGAAGGCAAAACCTGCATGGTGCCAAAAATGTTTCTGTTTGAGTACCTTAGAATACATGCAGCCCCCCATATGATTGCTTCTTTTTGGTCAGGACACTGCTTTGTGATATCTAGGCTCGAGGTGTTCGTACAATTGTAACATGTACCCGTATTAAGGTCTCCTCTACAGAGTGCAAGTGCATAAACTTTGTTGGGATCTTGACCAGCAGAAGTGTTGTAAAAGTCACCATTGGCCGTGACATTAGAAGGGAGAGAAGAGAGTAAAAGATTGAGATTACTGGCATAGGTGCTGTTATTAGAGAAAGTGCCTGTGTTGGAACATAATTGTGGTTGTGCAAGGGGAAGACAGAGACTGAGGCTTATGAGAAAAACAAGAGCAATCGTGATTAAACTTGAATTACACGTTGAGAAGGGTACTAACTTGTATGCTCTGTATTACAAAATCTAGACAGATAAAAAATGAAGTGGGGAGGGGTGCTTTGATCAAAGAGAGTTATTGGAGATGGGAAATTGTTGGAATATACACATCCTGGGTCTATATCTACAACCCTCTCCCTTTCTCAGTTACCTACCGCACTTTCGTCATGGAAGTTAGCAAGAAAGTCATTGGTCCAAGAATTTATTTTATTTACTATTATTATTATTATTATTATTATTATTATTGTTATTATTATTATTATTATTATTAGGGTGATGCTGGCCTGTTTGGATAAGCTGTTCGAAAATGAGTGTTTGAAAAAATAGCATTTTTAAAATGTGCGTATGGAAAACACAATTTAAAAAATTATATTAAAATGTTTGGTAAAATTTGTGTATAGTATTAGTCTAAAATTGTTGTTTTGGTGCAAATTACCAAAAAGGACTGAAAAAGACTTAATTCTGATGATATTATTCTATCATATTTGAAGTAGTTCATGAAAATAATAATAATAATAATATTCACTCCCCTTTAGCCTTTTCTTTAAATAAAAAAAGTATTATTATCAAAAGAAAAAACCAAATTAAAATAACCCCAATTACTTTCTCTTTCCCCAAAGCTAATATCAACCACAAATAATGAAAGTGAAAAAGAGATAGCAGAGAGAGAGAAACCATATATTTCCTTCACACAGATAGCTTTTTATTGCAAACATGGAAAAAAGAGCTAGTGGACATGTTCTGATACAATTTCAATAGCAAAACTTGCTCTACAACCTCCGATGTATCAATTACTTCAAGATGTGAAGGGTTCATATTTGACTTCAATGAAGATTCCACTTGTTCCTTTGTCACCCCCATATCTGGCTCTGGCTCTGCGTGTGTGAGGTTCCTAGCTAGTGGACATGTTCTTGTGAGTGGTGCATTCTTATTTCAATTTTCAATACTGCAATGATTGAGCTCATTTTTGTTGTATCAACATTCTCCACTGCCGTTCCAACATCTGCCTGAGACCTTTGAGCATAGTGTAGTCGATGGAACGTCAGGGAGGTGAGGTTATTTGTTGGCCGGTGATTTTGCCATTTAGCAAATGCGTGAGGCTATATCAGGTATTTAAGCCTTAAAAAGTATTGCAAGATCTGCGTTTTAAGTGCCATTTTCAAAAAGTTGGCTGGAACTCCGGTTTGAAAATGTGATATTTTGCGTTTGAAAGAACGCAATTACTAGTAAAATTACAATGCCAAACGCACACATGTTCACGTTTTTTAACAAAAACGCACAACTACTATAAAAAAAAATAAAAAAAATAATCAAAATATTAATTATTATTTTTTTAAAATTTTTTTAAATACATTATTAACTATTGACCTAAGTATCCATTAATATTATTATTATTATTATTATTATTTCAGTACTCAAAGTCAGGGTCAACTGCCAGCTAGTTGCCAAGAAAGTGTTTATGGAGAATTTTCTAACATAGGAAGAAGTTGCCACGTTCTAAGAAACATAAATGCCATGCGAGGATTATTTCTATAAATACATAGAGCTCTCTCTCTCTCTCCTAAGGAGGAATGATAAAATAAAGGTAAATTATTATTCGGGCCTTAAATTTACAGTTACGTTTCATTTACCTCAAAGTTTTTAAAAATTACAGGTATGTTTCATTTACCTCGAAGTTTTTAAAAATGTTTAATTTAAAACTTAAGGTAGGTAAATAACTATGTTTCAATTGTGGATATTTTCATTGCTAAAATTACCTACAATTATAGTTGAAACTTCAAACCAAGTAGGCATATTTTATTCCCTACCATTAGTTGATCATTGATGATGCTGAAAATTGTCAGTAAGTTGCACAGTTCTTACACGCCTGTAATAATACCTGCACAACACCAAGAAAGAAAAAGACCTCAAGAGAGTACCGGTGTGGTACTGGTCAAATACCTTCCGAAGGTCAAGTTAGATAGATTGTCACAACTCTAGAGTGCCAGAGTTGGGATGAATTATGTGTACTTCTTTTCTGAAGGGTTTGGCATTTTTATAGTGGTAGGGAATCGACCTTGGTTTCTTAGAGGAGATGAATGTTTCCTTGTAGAGAAGATCTTTATAAATGTGCATATTTTGTGCAATCCTTTCCATATAAGGACTTTATTACTTATGATCAATTGTGGAGCACAAGTTATTCCTATTTGAGATTCCTTGGGAACCAAACTAGCCATGTGGGTGCCACGTGGCTTTTGCCACTGTCCACCTTAGGGTCCATCTATCTTCCCATCTGTCCATCAAGACTAGTTTGCACGTTGCCACGTTACATACTTTCTTCATTCATCACCCTGGTACAACCGCCCAGAATCTTTTTGAAAAATCTAACCGTTCGTTCTAATTTCATCCCCTTCAGCTACCCCCTCACTCTATAGATCCATCTCTATGTTTCAAAGGAGACGGACCCTTAGAGTGATGGTTCATCAAAGATTTTGGGTAGACGTGTCTTGATTGGACAGGCTAGATTGGTGTATTTAATGGAGTAAGGATACGTGGCACGTTCCTATTAGTTAATTCCTTATGCCAATGCGTCCCTTCGTCTTCCATGTCGTTCCCCTATATATATATATATATATATATATATGTGGCTTGCCTTCCTCATTTTTACTTTCTGTAAAATTTTGAGAGCTAGAGCGTTATCGTCTGCTTGTGCTTCATCCGTCGCTTCTTAGAGATCGTCCACCAGCTTTATCTGTCGGCTATACGGCATTCGTCTCTTCCATCTAATCTTCAATAGGTAAGCACCCGTTGCCCTTTATCATTTTATTATTACTATTATTTTTTAATTTTTGCCTTTTAGTTTTTAATGTTGTTGGCTTGTCGTCTTCTTTTACCCATAGGGAGTCTTAGGGTTTACCCGTCACGTGTGGGTGACCTATGTCTAGTCCGTCGAGTTATCAATCGTGGGTCCACGATGGAGCAGGCTACAATGAAGTGTACCCGTCTGGTCATGAAAACCCTAGCACTTCTTATGAGGAAAGGGATCTATCTGCCAATTCTCCTACGAAGGAGGATAAAGATGTGGATGTGGTCAGTTCAGAGGGAGGCTCAGGTGGAGGTTCAACCAGTTCTAATGTTATTTACGTTGATCCTCCCTAATCTGTGATAGGCCCAAACAGCCTCAGAGAGTTCATTATTCTCCCTTTGTGGAAGGTGAATGATTTTAACTTGTCCGTCAAGGAAAGGCATTTTGAAACCCTTAAGGATAGGTATCAGATCCTAGCCAACATCCACATCCGTCTACCTCAAAAGTCTGAGAAATGTTACTATGACGGGGTTTGAGATGTTGGTGTATACGTGCAAATGTTTAAGGCCGGACTCTAGTTCCCTCTTAGTGCTCTACACTGTCGCCTTCTCCAGTACCTTGGACTGGTCGTCACCCAGATTTCCCTAAATGCTTAGAGGGTTTTCATAGGCACTGAAGTTCTCTACGGAGTTTTGAGTGATAGGGAGCAGAGGATGACGGTGGAGGAGTTCTTTCACTGTTATCGTTCGTCTAAAATTGTCCAATCCAGGGGTATGTACAGCTTCCTACCAAGGAAGTCTATACTTAGGTTGGTATCCGACACTCCAGATTCCAACGGGAACTGGAAGAGTCATTACTTTTTTATGCAGGGTGACAATTGGATGTGTTGCCCCGATGTTCAGGAGTTTATGCTCATGGACAAAACTTGGGGCATAACGCTCCCGTCTGGTAAGAATCCGTCCCTTTTGAATTTTGTCTTTTGTTTGATGTATCTATCTACTGTCCCCCTTTTTGCAACTCGGGACCGTCCACTCGTGACTTTGGAGCAGCGGAGTTTTTTGAAAAAAAATCTTTGCAATCAAGTTACAGAGGAGGACTTGGGCCAAGCTCGTCACCTTAGACACAATCCATTGGTATTGCGACAGTCTCGAACCGACCGAAATTGCTCGTTGTTACAAAGACCGAGCCCACAAGCATAAGACCGTCTCCCTCAATCTTATTTTTACCAATTTTCAGTATGTTTAACTCTTTATCTTCGTCCATGTAGAAATGGAAGACGGTAGACGGAGGGCCTTCATAAGGTGATGGCTGTGGCCAAGAAAAAACTTGAAGGTAGTCAGCCCCCAAAACCCATTTCTCAGATTAGTCCTTCTAAGAAGAGGCCGTCAGAGAAATCTGATTGTCCCACTAAGAGGCCGAAGGTAGTTGATCCAACCGCCGGGAAAAAGACCAATGAAGTTAAGGAGACGAGCATGCTTCCTGGCCCAGGAAAAGGCAAAGGCTTAATGAAGGGTCAGGTTCTCAACACCCCAAAGCCACCTGTCCTTCTCCGCAAAGACTTCCAGTATGCCTTTGAATAGTTGTCATCCATTATCAAGGGGGAGGACTATGAGGACCTAGGCAATCATGCAACGGAGGCGATGGGAGTGGCGGGGCTCTTCAGTGCTATGCAAGTAAATTCTTTTTTCCTTCCGTCTCTTTGTCTTTGCCAACATATCTTTGTCTTTTTTTTTTTTTTTAACCCTTCCATTGCTCTGTAGGGTTTAGTGATGATGAAGGGTCTAATGGATTGTTGCCTTTCCCATAAGACAACCTTGGAAAGGGTTAGGACTCGAGCAAAGAAGAAGGCAGCGGAGCTGGAGGAGCTGCAAACGTGGATAGTAGTTCAAGAGAAAAAGCTCGCTCTGTTGAGCAAGTGAGGGGTGAACTAGAAAAACAAACGGAGGTGCTAAAGAAGGTCTTAGAGAACAAGGAGAAGAAGATCACGGACACCAAAGACCAGCTTTGTCGGGCTAAGGAGGTTGCAATACAAGAGTACCATGACTCTGACGCCCTATTAGCGGAGCTTGGAAGCTCTTTTACTGATGGGTTTGACGACTGTTTGCGTCAGGTGAAGTCGTCCTATCCGGATCTGGACCTTAATCACATTTCCATAGATTCTCAAGCCCAGATGCCAGCTCAGTCCGTCTACTCCGAGAGTACCAACGAGCTTTTTAATGATGATACCGTCGTTGATCCTCGAGGTGAGGAAGGGCCATCTCCTGAAGCCCAAAAAACGCCCGTCGATGATTCGAAGGTCAAGGATGTAGAAGATTAAACTATTTTTAAATTTAGATTTTCTTTGGTTTTGTAAAAGTTTCTTGGAAGACAATCCTTATTTTACCGTTGCCTATTTTTGGGCTAACAATGTTGTCGTTTTACCTTTATAATGCATTTGTGCTATTGTTTATATATATGTTCGCCATATACTCGCCTCTTCCGTCCGTCTCATGGACTTATTGAAACATTTCTCTTTGTGCACAGTGAATGCAGCCCATCCTTCTGGATGAGTCTGTCTATCCTTGTGGTTTGGGAATAGCCTTTTAGGGTCGCTTGTCCATTTTATGGATTAGGTGAATAAACTCCATCCTTCTTAGGATGACCCGTCCAATTTATGGATTTTGTAAATAAATCTCATCATTCTTAGGATGCTTCGTCCAGTTTATGGATTTGGAGAATAAACTTCATCCTTCTTAGGATGATATGTCTAGTTTATGGACTTTCTAAATAAACCTCATCCTTCTTAGGATATTCTATCCAGTTTATGGTCTTGGTGAATAAACTTGATCCATCTTATGATGATTCGTCCAGTTTGTGGACTTTGTAAATAAACTTTATCGGAAAACATTCAGTGTGTTATGAATAAACTCCTCTTATTATATGATGGATATGCAAGTAGAATATTGTTTATGAAAAACAAGACAACTGCCCTTTGGGCTCTAAAAGTAATAATAATAATAATAATAAATAAAGCTATCAGTTGAAAAAATAAACTGGAAATGAGGAGTGTCGGTGGTTGCGCCCCTATCTACTGGGAGTATCTCTTTAAGTGTTTCGCGTTTCAGAGATGCTGTAGCTTTTTTTCGTCCAGTGTCTCCAGATAGTATATGCCCTTCGTATGCCATGATGCGATCCTATACGATCCTTCCTTGAAGTCCTTGTGTTTAACCTGGGAGTTATAGTGCTTGGCCATGAGGCTTTGGTATCACGCTAACCTTTGTTTAGCTGTTGCTCTGATCTCATTCACTAAATCGAGCTGTAGGCGCGTCGCCTTGTCATTCTTTTCCTCATTGTGGTTTGTTACCCTATAACTGGTGAGACCTACCTCAGTTGGAATAACTGCCTCGCTGCCATACGCAAGTCGAAACAGTGTTTCTCCTATTGGCGTTCTTGCCATCGTCCTGTATGCCCATAATACATTGGGTAACTCTTTCGGCCAGATATCCTTTACCCCCTCGAGCTGAGTATTGATGATCTTTAGCAATGATCGGTTCGTGACCTCAACCTGTTCGTTAGCCTGAGGGTAGGTAGGCAATGAATAATGGTCCTTGATCCCAAGTTGTGATCAAAAGTCCCTGAATGCATCGTTATCAAACTGTTTCCTGTTGTCTAAGACCAGGACCTTAGGTATTCCGTATCTGCAAATGATGTTTCTCCATACAAAACTACGTACATTCTTCTCTGTGATGTTGGCCAAGGCTTTGGCCTCCACCCACTTAGCGAAGTAGTCTATGCCGACCAGTAGAAATTTCAACTACCTGACTGCTGTAGGAAATGGGCTCATGATGTCAAGTCCCCATTGAGTAAAGGGTTATGGGGCCGTCATTGGAGTGAGTTCTTCCGTTGGTTGCCTTATGAGGTTGTCGAACCTTTGACATTTGTCACACTTCCTAACGTACTCCTTTTGCATAGTGAGCCAGTAGTATTCGGCCCTAATCAGCTTATGGACTAAGGATCGCGACCCTAAGTGGTTCCCATATACTTCTTCGTGGACTTCCCTCATGACATAGTCCACTTCTTCGGGGACAAGACACCTTAAGTAGGGGCAGGAGAATCCTCTTTTGTATAAGACATCTTTAATCAATATGAACCATGTAGCGCTTACCCTCAATCTCCTTGCGGCTCCCTTGTCATCGGGCAACAAACCATGCTTTAGGTAGGAGATAATTGGCGTTGTCCAGTTTTCCTCGATTCCTATCTCTTGCATGTTGACTACATTTATTATGGGTGAGTTCTAAACAAAGAGGAGCACCTAGCTTGGGGACGGCATTTCATCTACTGATGCCGCTTTGGCAAGTTAGTCGGCTTGTTCATTCTCCTCTCTTGGGATTTGAATAAATTCTACGTTGATGTTGCGCATCCTACTCTTCACCTGTTCGAGGTACTCCTTCATCCGTTCTCTTTTACATTCGTAACAATCGGTAATCTAACTACTAACTACCTGGGAATCGCAACGTACCATCGCATCCGTGGCTCCGGTTGCTTGTGTGAGATCTAGTCCTGCTATTAGAGCTTCATACTCGACCTTGTTATTTTTTATAGGGAAATGAAGCCTGATCATGCACTGAACCTCATCTCCCTCAGGGTTGAGAAGTACTACACCAGCTCCTCCTGCATGTTTAATAGCTGACTCGTTTGTATATATCACCCACCGGGGGTTCCTTTCTGCCCCCTGCTCATTCAGGCAGGCGAATTCAGCAATGAAATTGCCGATAACCTGCCCTTTGATGGCCATACATGGTCGATACTGTACATCAAACTCACTCAGCTCGATCACCCATAACGCCATTCATCCAGTCACCTTTGGACTACTCATTACTTTTCGCAACAATTCTTCTGTCAAGACGACTATAGTGTGGGCCTAGAAGTATGTTTTAAGCTTACGCGCTGCAGTCACTAATGCAAAGGCGAGCTTTTTCATAGGTGGGTATCTTTCTTCTGCCCCTCGTAGTGCTTGGCTTGTGACGTATACAAGCTTCTAGGCCCTATCCTTTTCCTTAACTAGAGCTGCACTGACAGCGATTAGGGAAATGACCAAGTAGAGGAAGAGCTTTTCTCTTAGTTTGGGAGGGCTTAGCAAAGGCGGGGAGGAGAGGTATTCCTTTAGATCCTCGAACACTTGTTGACACTTAGTTGTCCATTCAAAAGCCTTCTTTAATGTGCAAAAGAAGGGGAGACACTTATCCGTTGCTCTTGAAACAAATCTGTTCAACACTGCAATCTTACCATTCAAATTATGTACCTCCTTGATGGTTTTCGGTGGTGCCAACTCCATGATAGCCTGAACCTTGTTCGAATTAACTTCAATACCCCTTTGGGTCACCATGAATTCTAGGAACTTTCCAGTTGTCACCCCAAATGTACATTTGTTTGGATTCAGCTCCATGTTATAGCGCTTAAGCGTCTCGAATGTCTCCTTCAAGTCGCCGAGGTGGTCATCCTCTCGTACGCTTTTTATTAGCATATCGTCTACATACATTTTGACATTCCTCCCAATCTAGTGCACAAACATCCTGTTCATAAGCCTCTGATACGTCGTGCCTGCGTTCTTGAGGCCAAACGGCATCACCTTATAACAGAAGAGCCCTTGGCTTGTGACAAAAAAGGTCTTCTCCTAATCAGCTTCGTTCAACTTTATTTGGTTGTACCCAGAAAATGTGTCCATGAAACTTAGTAGTTGGTGTCTTGCCATTGAATCTACCAAGATGTCAATCCTTGGGAGTGGGTAGTTGTCCTTAGGGCATGCTTTGTTCAAGTCTGTGAAGTCCACACACATCCTCTATTTCTATTGGCTTTCTTTACCATTACCACGTTGGCCAACCAGTCGAGGTAGTACACTTCCTTTATGAATCTTGCTTCCTGTAACTTCCGAACTTCTTCTGCTATGGCCCTGTCCCGTTCTTGAGTGAACACTCGCTTCTTCTAGCGGTCGAGAGAAAAAGAGGGCGAAACATTCAGCTTGTGAACAATGACCGAAGGGTCGATTCCAGGCATGTCCTCATGGCTCCATGCAAAGATATCCTACTTATCTCTCAAGAATGACTTCAAGGCCTGTCGGACTGGCAGGCTAACAAGAGTACCTACTTTTGTCATCCGTTCGGGTTTGGTGTCATCAAGGTGCACCTCTTCTATCCCTTCTATTGGCTATGTCGCAGTCCGTCACTCCTCTATACACATTGTTGGCAAATGGTCATCCATCTCGAGCATGGCGATGTAGCACTCGCATGTTGCTTTCTAATCACCTTGTACCTCTCCTATCCCATATTTGGTGGGGAACTTGACCATCAGGTGATAGGTAGAGGTTACAGTCTTTCAAGAATTAAGGGTAGGGCGACCTAAATAGCATTGTAAGCAGATGAGCAGTCTACTACCAGGAATGTAACATCCTTAATGATTTGCTAGGGGTAATCGCCAATTGTGACGAGTAAAGTGACAGCGCCTAATGGGAACACCCTCGTTCCTCCAAACCCAACAAGCGGTGCGTCAGTTGGAATCAACCATTCTCTCCCCACCCTTATTTAATGAAATGCCGAGTAGTAGAGTATATCAGTGGAGCTACAGTTGTTTATTAAGATCCTATGAGTGTTGTAGTCACCAATCTATATACTTACGACAAGCGCATTATCATGTAGGTGATGGAGTCTTCGAGTGTCTTCTTCCGAGAACCTGATCACCGGGTCGTCCATGCACGCCATCCTTGGGACTAAACCTGTCAGCTGGACGTTTTGAACTAATCGGAAGTAGGTCTTGCAAGCCCTCTTAGTTAAACAGGAAGTTGCTGTGCCCCCTATAATCATCCTTATGTCTTTGACGGGTGGCTTGGGGTGCTCGTTCTCCCTCCAGGGGCCCTGCTCTTGTAGCTGGTCCATCTTTTCTTTGCTTACAAACCTTTGCAATTTCCCTTGCCTGATCAGGGCTTATATCTGCTGCTTCAAATCGTAACATTTGGAAGTATCGTGGTCATAGTCGCAATGGAAGCGGCAATACTTATCCCTAGACCTCTTGTTAGGGTCCTCCTTTAGCATACCACGAAATGTTAATGATCCTTCATCCTTTATCTGCATTAGTACCTAGTCGATCGGAACGTTCAGTGGAGTGAAATTTTCGAATCTCACCAAAGGGGTCTTGGAGCGTGTATCTTCTCGCCCGTCACCCGTCCTCATGGTCTTCCGTCCTTTCTTTTGTCTTGCATCTTCCTGCCTTTCTTTCTTTCTAGGCTTTTCTTCTCGCGTAAGTAGTGCATCTTTTGCATTCATGTATTTGGTGGCCTTATAAAGCACATCCGACATAGTTTTTGGATTGTTCTTGTATAGAGAAAACAAAAACTTACCCTTCCGTAGTCCATTGGTGAAAGCTGCAACTAGTATCTTGTCATCAGCCTCATCAATCGAGAAGGCTTCCTTGTTGAATCGGGTGATGTAGGACCTTAGTGTCTCGTCCTCTCGCTGCTTAATGTTCATCAAGCATGCAGTTCAATTCTTGTGCCTATGTCCCCTAATAAAGTGTGAGGCAAACTGGGTGCTCAACTCCTTGAAAGTACTAATGGAGTTTGGCGTTAGTCTGCTAAACCATACTCTCGCTGGGCCCCTCAATGTAGTGTGAAATGCCCTGCACATGATTTCGTCTGCTACGCCCTGTAGATGCATGAGGGTCTTGAGTGTCTCTAGGTGGTCTAATGGGTCCTTCGACCTACCGTAGGCCTCTATCTACGGCATACGAAACTTCGGTGGTAGAGGAAATGAAGTGACAAACGCGATGAAGGGCGAAACCGTCCGGTGCACCAGATCGTCGAGATCATTTGACACCCGTCCCTTGAAGGCGTTCATCATCAAGTCCATTTGTTCTCTCATCATCTGCATATCGGGGTCTTGGTTCGTTGGGGCGATGTCTGTGGCTATTGGTCTGCTCATAACATTACTACCTTCCAGCCCTTCCCGATTCTATCTGAGGTCATTTTGCTGAAGGCTGTGCCTTCTTGCTCTCCCTCTTGGTCCCGAGGCTCGATGTCCCTTTGGCACAGTTGCTCCTCCAAGTCATGGTTTTGCTTGGTAAGGCGTTCGACCGCCGCTGCCAGTGTCTGAATCTGTTTCTCAAGAACTGTGGTACGTGGTTCGTCTCCTTGGGCATTAGTGTTGGTTTCCATCGAACGGGTAAGCACCATGCAACCTTTTTGTCCAGGAAACATCAGCTCGACTTACTTACTTGCTTCCAATAGACAGCGCCAACTGATAATGCTGAGAATTGTCAGTAAGCTGCACAGTCCTTACACGCCCATAACAACACCTGCACAACACCAAGAAAGAAAAAAGATTTCAAGAGAGTACTGGTGTAGTATTGACCAAATACCCTCTGAAGGTAAAGTTAGAGAGATTTTCACTACTCTAGAGTGCCAGAGTGGGATGAATTATGGGCACCTGTTTTCTGAAGGGTTTGGCCTTTTTATAATGGTGGGGAACCGACCTTGGTTCCTTGGACGAGAGGAATATTTCCTAGTAGAAAAGATCTTCATAAATGTGCGTATTTTGTGCAATCCTTTCCATACAAGGACTCTATTACTTATGATCAATCGTGGAGCACAAGTTATTTGCTATTTGAGATTCCTTGGGAACCAAACTAGCCATGTGGGTGCCACGTGGCTTTTGCCACCGTCCACCTTAGGGTCCGTCTATCTTCCCATTCGTCCACCAAGACTAATTTGCACGTTGTTGCGTTACATACTTTCTTCATCCGTCACCCTGGTACAACCGTCCAGAATCTTTTTGAAAAATCTAACCGTTCGTCTTAATTTCATCCCCATTAATCATGAACCCAATTAACTGCAAGCATAAGTTGCACATGTTAGACTCGTTGAACCTATCACTTTTCATATGAAATTTCTAACTAAGTGTTGACACCCCAGTTTACAACTTGCATTTAACCAATCAGTGGATCTTCAGATTTGTGATACAAAACAAATCTTGATGCTCTAACGATCATAATGGTATGTCATGAGTTTTGATCGGACCACCCGATCAAAAGTTATCATACCATCAATTTCCAATGATCACGGCTCACCTTCATGATGAGCCCAATCACATTCTATCATAAACACTTAATTTTGATTGGTTCCAACAAGAATTAATTTAAAATTAATTAAGTGTGAATTTTGATTGGATTTTATTTTTTTTATTTATTTATTTTTGTTATGGCATTTTATCTGCTCTTTTGAAAAACAATTTGGAGAGAGAAAGATATGATCCATGAAAAATTAAAAAAAAAAAAAATGCTAAAAAAAAAAAACGTTATTATCTTTAGCAGAAACTTGAATCGCATTTTTGGCTTGAAAAACGTTGAAATTTGATTTTCTCTATTTCTAGAAAGTTGTAGAGAATTAAATTTCCTTTCAAAAAACACCAATCCCGAATCAATTGAAATTTTGAGAAGAGATTTATGGCCAAAATACGAAACAGGTGCAAAAGATAATACAAATTCAGCATCATCTTTAATTTTCTTTCAAAATTTCAAATGAGGATCAACATCCAATCTGATCAAGCTTATCTAATAGGCTTATTCCCTCCCTTAGTTTCAGAAGAAAGTTTTTGAAAAACAAGTTGGATAGGAAAACAGATACATTCTTTCAAAAATTTCAAAAAACAAAAAAACGCTAAAAAAAACGTTACTATTTTCAGTGGCAACTTAAATCGCATTTTTAGCCTGGAAAACGGTGAAAATTGGTTTTCTCTATTTCTGGAAAAGTTGTAGAGAATTAAATTTCCTTTTAGAAAAAACTAATTTTGAATCAATTGGAATTTTGAGCAGAAAGTTAGAGCCAAAATACGAAACAGGTGCAGAGGATAACACAAGTTCAGCATTATCTTCAACTTCCTTTCAAAACTCAAATGGGGATCAACACCAAATCCATTCCAGCTCATTTAAACAGGTTTATTTCCTCCATTAGCTTCAGAAGAAAGCTAATAACTTAGCTTTAAAGCTAAGCCATCCCTTCCTCTATAAATAGAGAAGGCCTCTTCCATTTTCTGGACCCCGAATTCCATCTAGAGAGTTAGTGAGAAAGCAAAAAAGAAAAACTGTTGTGCAACCATTGTTCTTACTTTGGTTGTAGTTGAGTACTTCCTTGTTTTCTCCCTAGCCCTTTAAGTGATCACTTCCCCCTTTTTAATTTATGCTCTATACTGATAAGTAGTAATTATGTTTTTAACTTTTCACATGTGTTTGAATAAACACTTAACAAGTCATTATTTATTTCTTTCATGATATGCTTAGATGAACATGTCTATATATCTCATTGATATTCTTTTTACACGCTTAGATGAACACTTCTAAGCTAATACACAAATTTTCTCTTGAATGTTTAGATGAACACTTCTAGGCTAAAACACAACTTTCTCTTGAATACTTAGATGAACATGTCTAGCTAATTATTTTACTTTGTTAAATGCTTGAACAAACATGTCTAAGTATTTTGATTTTCTCTAGACGAACATGTCTAAGGGATTTTCCTTTACTTCTTTTCATAACTGCTTGGATGATCAAATATGTTTAAATGTTTTTTTTTCCCTTTGCAATTATGTTGATGACAAATGACATGACAACTTTGTTTTTTTTTTTTTTTCACATGCTTAGATGAACATGTCTAAGCTAAGAATTCTTGGATGAACATGTCATTACCTTCATGCTTTCTTTACATTAAAATTGTTATCTAAAAAATTTCTTCTTTTTTGTTTCTCTTTATGTCAGATTCCCCTAACACATATTTGCTTACAATTCTTGCAAATTAACATGTTTGTATAACATATTGTTTGTACTTGTTTGACATGACATGATGTTGGCCACCTTAACCTAGGAGACCGATTTTACCGGGCGAGATGGGTGCTTAATCCCTTCCCATCTCGTAAATTAGCCTCTGAACCAAGATCAAGGGTTCTAGACTATGTTCTTGTATTTGCAATTTTACATTTTTAGAATGTAACTAGGAAATAAAGCAATGTAATTTTCTTTTCTTAGATTGTATCTAGGAAAAAAAAGTATTGTAAATTTTTGTTACAAAATTGATGTAAATTGTCATATACATTAATACAACAGAGGCATTTTTTTATATTAAAGGTTTTCTTATTTTTCCATTTAAATTAAATAAGTGGTGACTTTATGTAAAACCCTCGATCTAGGGGAGAGTACATTTTACAGTGAATTTGTACATTTTGAGCATCACGATCCCACCTGTTCCCGCGAGTTAGGCCTAGTTTGAGAAAAAATTGGCGGGCCCGAGGTTGCGGTCATTCACAGTGGCGACTCCACTGGGGATGTTGAAGGCTAGACTCCAGTTTAGGTTATGGTGGCCAACCATGTCATTTATTTGTTTATTGCTTTTAATAATATGTCATATTTGCTTGCCATAACATCATTTGCATGATTGGAATTGGATATGAATAGTGTATGTTGCCCGAAAACCATGGTAATTGTAGCCATGGATTGCGGTCCTCCTAGATTCGTGTATCCAGTGGTGAACCTACTACCCCATCGCCTAAGACTCGCTTGATCTTTCTTGCAATTCGTAAAGGACAAACTC
The DNA here is from genome assembly GCA_032878915.1 of Castanopsis chinensis. NCBI lineage: Eukaryota > Viridiplantae > Streptophyta > Magnoliopsida > Fagales > Fagaceae > Castanopsis > Castanopsis chinensis. Next base: position 605,520 of record JAVQMG010000081.1, read on the forward strand.
TACCGTTTGGACCAACGCGGCGTTCATATGTCACAAGTTGGGAGGTACAACGTCCTAGCTTTTGGGGAACCTTTTAACCTACCTTTTACCTTAATGTAAGAAGCCGTAGAACCAATCTTTAGGTCAATCCCATAAAATGCATTACATCCTATGTATGTGTTTGGCCATTGTTTGTTTATCCTCAATAAGGCCTGAACTTAATAATAAGAAACTAAAAATTATCCAACTTTTGGGTATAGGAAAGGACTTGGTCTAGAGATGGTGAAGGTCGATTGAAAAGATTATCATGGTCCAAGAGAACAATTGAAAGCCCAGCTCAAGAAATCTCAACACAAGGGAGTTCAAACCAAGGTTCCAATCCCATAGTAATTCTTGAACCCACAAGCCCAAACACAAGCCCACACCTACAATTCTTAAATCCACTCTTCCACTATAATTCCCTATATGCTCCTCCAAGCCCTTCTGAAAGCTTATTTCCTAATCCTCCTACAAGTCCATTCCAAAGCTCCCTTCTAAGCTTAACTTAAGAAGACATACTCATTTCTTCACCAAATTCATTCACTTCAGAAATGGCCCACGAGAACAACAACCATGAGGATCGAAACATGAATGATCATGAACAACCACTTCCCACCACTTAAGAATTACTCAACATCATGGTAGTTAGACAAGCCTAACTCCAAAAAGACATCCAAACATTGATCCAACAGATAGGGAACAAGAACTCTCATGAACCTTCTAGTGCCCTGAATGAATCGTTGAATTCTGAAGAATGCCATGGCTTGGGGTTGACTGAAAATGAGAAGAAGATGATTGAACGAATGGACCAAATGGAAAAACTCCTCTTGAGATCTAGAAGGGTTGAAGAAGCTATGGATCTACATTCACTTTCGATCTTTCCTCAAGCGAGGGCCCTGTCAAAGTTTAAGATGCCAACGTTAGACAAATTTGATGGCACGAGATGCCCAAAAGCCCATATGAAAATGTATATGAAGGCATTGCAACCCTTAGGGGCTAGTGAAGAACTAATGGCCCAGATGTTTCAAAACACACTCATGGGGGCAGCTTTGCGTTGGTTCCTAAACAGTACAAGTACAATACTGAAGTGGATGTTACTCGAAGAGACCTTGAGACAACCAAGCAAGACTCTAAGGAGTCTTTTTCTGCATTCATCACAAGGTGGAGGGATAAAGCAGCCTAAATGACTGTTAGGCCAACGAGGAGGAGCAGTTGAACATGGTTGTGAAGAATCTTCTCCTAGCCTACAACAAGTATCATTTTGCCTAGTATTTCCCTAGTTTCAAGGCCTTGATTGCTGCTGGGACTCAGATTGAAGATACTATTAACACTGGCACAATTAAGGGAGAAGAAGTAACAAGGCTCAAGAGGCCTTTTGGTCCATCAAGCTCCAAAGTGCCAGAGATATCTGCCATAAGCAAACAGTCCCCTTTTCAGTTAGTAGCTTCACCCCCATTGGCTCAAGCTCCACAAGGAAGGCCCAAGAGACAATACCATGAATTGCATATGTCGCTCAGTAAAGTTTTTGAGAAACTTAGAGAGAAGGATCTCCTCAGAACTCTTGATCCAAAGCCGATACCAAATCCCTTACCAAAGTGGTTCAATAATAGCAAGAGGTGTGCATTTCATTAGACACTAGGTCATGCTACTGATCAATGCTATGCGCTCAAAAACTCCATCCAAGATTTGATTGATTAAGAGATTATATCTCCACCAGCTCGACCCAATATCACCATAAACCCACTCCCTAATCATGCTGTTGGGCAAGGCCCAAAGATTAATTGCTTAATTGAAGAAGAAAGCAAGACACAAGAGGAACTATCGGCCATGATCCAAGACATCCCAAGTTGCAACACCTTGATATGGGAAGAACTTATGAACAAGGAACTACAATTTCCTAAGCCTAGAATTGATATTTGGAATGAACAAGAAAAGCCCACATTACCAAATCAAGCCTCACCGAAATCCTCACTAAAAGAATCAATCCCTTTCCCTAAAAAGGCCACTTCCCCACAAAAAGAGCCCACTTCATTCTTTAGACTCACTTCAAAAAAGCCCACATTCCCAGAAAGACAAACACATACTCCCCACAAAAAGCCCAACCTTTACAAAGCCACTAGAATAGCTCACCTTACTCAAGATGGTAGACATTTTAAGCCATCTTACTTGGAAGCGGATGATCAGGTGGAAGCATTGAACAGGCCATCTAGGCCCACCCAGTTACAGCTAGAAGATGATCTTGTTCTTATGCAGTTACAAAAGGCTCAAGCTAATGTTTCTCCATGGGGTTTACTCACTGCCTCTTATCATCATCATCATCAAGCTTTGTTGAACCTCCTAAACAAGATCCAAGTTCCAACTACCATAACTCCTGAAGCTCTTAATGCCATGATTGGAGTAATAAGGACTGAGCCTACTATCTCTTTTTCTGATAAGGATATTTCAGATAAGGGGTATTCACACAATGACCCCCTTCACATTACAATCGACACCCATGGCAAGAGGGTGCCAATGGTACTGATTGATGATGGTAGCGCATTAAATGTTTGCCCCCTGAGAATTGCCAGTTGCTTGGGCCTAAATATGGAGGATTTTGGGCCATCCAATTAATATGTGAGGGCCTACGACAATACCCGAAGAGAAGTACTGGGGAATGTTACACTCGAGATAATGATTGGCCCTATAATTCAGAAAGTACATTTTCAAGTTTTGGACATCTCGACTTGTTTCAACTTGTTGTTGGGCCGGCCATGGATCCACACTGCAAAAGCTGTACCCTCCTCATTATATCAGAAAGTTAGATTTCCATACAAAGAGTCAATCATTACCATACATGGTGATAAGTCTGATACTCATGGTTTAGTGCATGGAATCCAAGTAGAAGAAGACCTAGCTTTGTCTAGATTTGACATAGAAGAAGTTCAAGCCATATCATGGTTGAAAGAAGTTATAGAAAAACGCTTTCCTATGGATTTTGATCCATATAGAAATGACAAAATGGTATCCATGATGAGGAAGATGGATTATTTCCCAAGTTTGGGCCTAGGAAGGAATAATCAGGGCTTACCTAATTTCACTAGCTATTCTACTACTATACCACCATTTGGGTTAGGATACAAGCCCACTGATGAAGATTTATTAGAAGAAGAATGGAATAAAATAGCCCGTTCTAAAGCAAAGGCAAAAGGGTTATCATATGAGCCTCTTACTTTGAAGCCATACACTCCTACTCTTAATGGAAAGTTTGTCAAGGAAGGGGAGGTCCAACTTTACTCCTTGTTTCTAGAACCTTGGTATGATCAAAGGACTGCAAAAAATCTTCCAGGGATAGAAATCTTTGCAGATTGTAAAATGGAGGCACCTAAAGCAGAAGAGAAGAAGATAGAAGACTGCGCCTTACATCTAGATCCCAATCTATGGCAACTTTATTAGGTGACATTGTTTTCAACATGGGGAAAGGAAATGGGGGTGATAAAGTACCATTGATTTGGACTCCCATGACTGCAATGAATAATTGGGAAATCTTTCAGAATGATTATGAAGAGCTTGTGGGAGGAATTGACATAGAGCAATTTCTCATAAAAGATGATGCCAGGTCACAGGGAGACTTAGACTTCAAACTTATAAACATTCTAGAAGATATGGAATTGCTGAAGATAAGGAGAACCACTCTCGATGAAATTCATATGCTTTATGAGAATGGGATTATTCCTGGTGAAGGAGAGCTAAATACGTTCCTTGATGTTCCTACATCTTATTCATTGCTTCCGGAAAACACTACTCCTTATGCCCATTATTGTGAAGATGAAGACTACGAAGGGGATGGTGATGAAGATTTTTTCTCTGAAGAATGTTGCTACACAGAGGATGAAGATCATGATAGCAAAGAAGCTCCAACGCCCAATGAAGACTAGGAGCATATTAGCATGGAAATAAGAATTGTTGAGGACGATGACTCAATTTATTCATTGTATGAGTTTCAACATTCTAAATTTGGGTCATTAACCCTGTACACAGATGAAGAAGACAATCCTCGCGACAGATGTGCGTTGTTGGAGAAGCAAATCATGTTTCATGATTTTAAGAAGCTCACCATCCAAGACTCCGAAAGAAGAACCTATTAGTCCACACCAAGAGGAGGATGCAGACTATATGGACATATCCAGTGAGGATTCTAGGGATGACCCGATGGAGATAGATGAAATTTATATGCTGCGATCTGGAGAAGCTTACAAAGAAGTTTCTGCCATAACCACCATCATCTCAGAGCTGAGGAATTGGACTTGGGAAGGAAGCTGCCCAGTTGAAGATCACCAAAAAGAGACCAAGTTCTTTGCGTCTACTAAAATCATTGTCCCTATTGAGTTTGTTTCAATTAGTACTCCTATTCCTGTCAATTTCTCTACTATTGAGACTGTTGTCAACTCTTTGAATGATAATAACATGATCTCTGCTTCAGCTTACTTGCTTGCTTTGAATATTTTTATCTCTGAAATAAATAATGAAATGTCAAATAAAGGCTTTGAAACAAATGAAGAACAAGGGCATGTAAAGCCCATCAAGGAAGAAATTCAATTCATTAATTTAGGGTCTGAAGATGAACAAAAAATGATACAAATTGGTAACACTTTAAATCTTAAAGAAAAGAATGAATTGATTATTCTTCTTCAAGAATATGAGGAGATTTTTGCATGGTCATACGAAGACATGCCTGGCATCGACACTGACATAGTGCAACATCATATTCCAACTGATCCCACTATCAAGCCAGTCAAGCAAAAGTTAAGAAGAATGAAACCAAAATGGACATTGAAGATCAAAGAAGAGGTAGAAAAACAACATAATGCTGGTTTCCTCCAAGTCGTTAATTATCCAGAATGGCTAGCTAATGTCGTCCCAGTACAGAAGAAGGATGGCAAGGTTAGAATGTGTGTCAACTTCAGGGACCTCAACAAAGCCAACACCAAAGATAAGTGATCCATAAGCCAGATCTGAAGGAGTAGAGGGCTTCCATGGAATAGCAAAGTTTCTCAGTTGGATAAAGCGTCCAAACCATGAAAAGTTTCAGCAAGAACAATGGGAATGATATTCTTCTCATTTTCTGCCTCATGAACTATGTTAGCCACTCTTACATTGGCAAAACCATGATCACCAGTTAATAGCAAGAACTCACTCAAAAGACAAAAAGCCAATGCGAAACATTTGCTTCAGCTTTGTCGAAGAGTTTTGACCTCCATTGGCATGAACTTATCAATCATTTTCTGAACGTCCACCCATTGACCATCCAGGAGTGGAACTACTTCTTTCAAAGGAATCCTTATCAATGAAGAAAGCCTAGCTTGATCTTTGGGCTCACAAGATGGTACTACTGGATGAGCATCAATGTCACAACCCAGGATTGCCGTGAATTCTTCAACTGTGGGACACAGTTCAGCAAGGTGGAATCGGAACACGTGGTCTTTTGCATCCCAGAATCGACTGGCAGCCATGAGGAATCCCCAATCAAGTTTCACACGCTTCAAGACTAAGAGACCTTTCAACCCAAAAGCTTGGAAGTTTATACGATCAGATTTGTCCATGCCATCCACCCATTTATTCAAAAGGGTAAGAATGGAATCAGACCGATGCCATGTATTGGAATGAGAAGAAAAAGATACAGTTCGGGCCATTGTTGAGTTGTTTGTTTAATCTTGTTGGTAGAGCATTATATAATTTCTAGAACTCCAAGACTTATATAGTGGTATTTGCTTTTGAAAGTTTTGAATCATATATCCAATAAGAGTAGGGGATCATTTTGAAGGCTGAAGTTGCAAATTTCAGCGCCAACAGAAGATAAGCAAAGTTTTATCGCCAAAAAAGAAGATAAGTACTAGGGGCATTGCAATTGATATTGGCTCATCTGTTTTTGCAATTGATTTTCTTGAAAAACTTTTTACATAACAAGGGATATTGGCCCATTTACTTTCATTGGTCCATTAGTTTTCATGCAAGCATGTTTATACCAGGGGCATTGGTTCAAATTAATTGGTTGCTAACAAGCTTGAGAAAGGAAATTTTTTTTGCAGGAATTAAGCAAAGATCTCTCACTCAATTGGTGTTCAATAACCACTTTGGGTCTACATCACACAAGACTCAACTAAGGAGTCTCTCGCATCTCAGGCCCTAGGGTTTGACAAAGTTTTTTGAAAATCACAAAAGCATTTTCAGAATGTCCAACATGTTCTCACAAATACAAATTTTTGACAAGAATATCAAAATTTGTAAAAGAAAATTCAACAAGATTTTCAACAAGTTTCAGGTTCAAAAAATAGACAAGTTTTTTATAAGAAAACCCAAAAAGGTTTTTATCAAATTTCCAGAAAGAAAATTCCAAGAATGCCTAACATGTTTTCACAAATTCCAATTTTGATAAGAATATCAAAATTTTCAAAAGAAAATTCAACAAGATTTTCAATAAATTTCGGGTTCAAAAATTTTCAAGAAATAGATAAGTTTTTTAGAAAATTTGCCAAGATCTTTATAAGAAAACCCAACGGACTTTAATTTACAGGTTCAAAATTTTCAAGAAAATTGCCAACACATTTTGGATCAAAATTCTTTTTGGAAACCAACAAGTTTCCAAAACTTTAACAAATTTTTATCACACATCGGTTAAATTTTCAAGTTGCAAAATCTGGTGTCTTTCTTTTACATTGACATTCATTTTTCAAGCTCTGTCAATGAGAGGCATTCTATTGACACCCCATTTTACAACTTGCATTTAACCAATCAATGGATCTTCAGATTTGTGATATAAAACAAATCTTGATGCTCTAACGATCATAATGGTATGTCATGGGTTTTGATCGGACCACCCGATCAAAAGTTATTATACCATCAATTTTCAATGATCACGGCTCACCTACATGATGAGCCCAATCACATTCTATCTTAAACACTTAATTTTGATTGGTTCCAACAAGAATTAATTTAAAATTAATTAAGTGCGAATTTTGATTGGATTTCATTTTATTTATTTATTTATTTATTTTTTGTTATGGCATCTTATCTGCTCTTTTGAAAAACAATTTGGAGAGAGAAATATATGATCCATGAAAAATTAAAAAAAAAAAAAAGAAAAATGCTAAAAAAAACGGTATTATCTTCAGCGGAAACTTGAATCGCATTTTTGGCTTGGAAAACATTGAAATTTGATTTTCTCTATTTCTGGAAAAGTTGTAGAGAATTAAATTTTCTTTCAGAAAACACTAATCCCGAATCAATTGGAATTTTGAGAAGAGAGTTACGGCCAAAATACGAAACAGGTGCAGAAGATAACACAAATTCAGCATCATCTTTAACTTTCTTTCAAAATTTCAAATGCGGATCAACACCCAATCTGATCAAGCTTATCTAATAGGCTTATTCCCCCCCTTAGCTTCAGAAGAAAGTTTTTGAAAAACAAGTTGGATAGGAAAACAGATACATTCTTTGAAAAATTTCAAAAAGCAGAAAAGCGCTAAAAAAACATTACTATTTTGAGCGGCAAATTAAATCGCATTTTTAGCCAGGAAAACGTTGAAAATTGGTTTTCTTTATTTCTGGAAAAGTTGTAGAGAATTAAATTTCCTTTCAAAAAACACCAATTTTGAATCAATTAGAATTTTGAACAGAAAGTTAGAGCCAAAATACGAAATAGGTGCAGAGTATAACACAAGTTCAACATCACCTTCAACTTCCTTTCAAAATTCAAATGGGGATCAACACCTAATCAGTTCCATCTCATTTAAACAGGTTTATTTCCTCCATTAGTTTCAGAAGAAAGCTAATAACTTAGCTTTAAAGCTAAACCATTCCTTCCCCTATAAATGGAGAAGACCTCTTCCATTTTCTAGACCCTGAATTCACTCTAGAGAGCTAGTGAGAAAGCAAAAAAAAAAAAAAAATTGTTGTGCAACCATTGTTCTTACTTTGGTTGTAGTTGAGTATTTCCTTGCTTTCTCCCTAGCCCTTTAAGTGATCACTTCCCCTTTTTTAATTTATGCTTTATGTTGATAAGTAGTAATTATGTTCTTAACTTTTCACATGTGCTTGAATAAACACTTAACAAGTCATTATTTATTTCTTTCATGATATGCTTAGATGAACATGTCTATATATCTCATTGATATTCTTTTTACATGCTTAGATGAATACTTCTAGGCTAATATACAAATTTTCTCTTGAATGCTTAGATGAACACTTCTAGGCTAAAACACAACTTTCTCTTGAATACTTAGATGAACATGTCTAGGTAATTGTTTTACTTTGTTAAATGCTTGAACAAAAATGTCTAAGTATTTTGATTTTCTCTAGACGAACATGTCTAAGGGATTTTCCTTTACTTCTTTTCATAATTGCTTGGATGATCAAATATGTTTAAATTTTTTTTTTTTTTCTCTTTGCAATTATGTTGATGACAAATGACATGACAACTTTGTTTTTTTGTTTTGTTTTTTTTTTTTTTTTTTCACATGCTTAGATGAACATGTCTAGGCTAAGAATTCTTGGATGAACATGCCATTACCTTCATGCTTTCTTTACATTAAAATTGTTATCTAATGAATTTCTTCTTTTTTGTTTCTCTTTATGTCAGATTCTTCTAACACCTATTTGCTTACAATTCTTACAAATTAACATGTTTGTATGACATATTGTTTGTACTTGTTTGACATGACATGATATTGGCCATTTTAACCTAGGAGACCGGTTTCACCGGGCGAGATGGGTGCTTAATCACTTCCCACCTCGTAAATTAGCCTCCGAACCAAGATCAACGGTTCTAAACTATGCTCTTGTATTTGCAATTTTACATTGTTAGAATGTAACTAGGAAATAAAGCAATGTAATTTTCTTTTCTTAGATTGTATCTAGGACAAAAAAGCATTTTAAATTTTTCTTACAAAATTGATGTAAATTGTCATATACATTAATACAACAGAGGCATTTTTTTTTTTTTATATTAAAGGTTTTCTTATTTTTCCATTTAAATTAAATAAGTGGCGACTCAATGTAAAACCCTCAATCTAGGGGGGAGTACATTTTACAGTGAATTCGTACATTTTGAGCATCACGATCCCACCCGTTCGCGTGAGTTAGGCCTAGTTTGAGAAAAAATTGGTGGGCCCGAGGTCGAGGTCGCGGTCACTTACAGTCCCCAGTGAAGTCGCCATTGTGAGCGACCGCGACCTCAACCCGCCAATTTTTTCTCAAACTGGGCCTAACTCGTGTGAATGGGTGGGATCGTGATGCTCAAAATGTATGAATTCACTGTAAAATGTACTCCCCCCTAGATTGAGGGTTTTACATGGAGTCGCCACTTATTTAATTTAAATGGAAAAATAAGAAAACCTTTAGGGCACGTTTGGTAGACTGTAATAGACACTGTAATGTAATAGATATTCATATAGCATAATTATTCGGTTGTTTGGTTATGTTTTTATTACAATGAATAGTTATTCCTTATGAATAGCTATTCTTCAAAATGAGGAATAATTATTCCTTATCAAAAGTGCTAAATACCTATTCCTTCACCCTATGTAATAACTATTTTTAAAAATTTCCTAAAAAGCCATTAGTTGCCACATCTTCAAAAGGAAAGAAAATAAATTTTCCTTATTGTTAATTATTAGCTTTATTTTGAACACCCTAAAATAGGAAATTTGACTTAAAAATGATTTAATTACACTTTTTTTTATACTCTACTAAATTGTGGATGCATATTTAGAATTCTATTCCTAAATGGTCACCAAACTAATGAATAGTAATACTTATTACATTTCAACTTAATGTATTCCTTGTAATACTTATTCCTATTCCCATGTAATAATCATTATAATGTACCAAACGTGCCCTTAATATAAAAAAAATGCCTCTGTTGTATTAATGTATATGAAAATTTACATCAATTTTGTTACAAAAATTTACAATACTTTTTTGTCCTAGATACAATCTAAGAAAAGAAAATTACATTGCTTTATTTCCTAGTAACATTCTAAAAATGTAAAATTGCAAATACAAGAGCATAATCTAGAACACTTGATCTTGGTTCGGAGGCTAATTTACGAGGTGGGAAGGGATTAAGCACCCATCTCGCCCGGTGAAACCGGTCTCCTAGGTTAAGATGGCCAATATCATGTCATGTCATGTCATGTCATGTCAAACAAGTACAAACAATATGTCATACAAACATGTTAATTTGCAAGAATTGTAAGCAAATAAGTGTTAGGGGAATCTGACATAATGAGAAACAAAAAAGAAGAAATTCGTTAGATAACAATTTTAATGTAAAGAAAGCATGAAGGTAATGGCATGTTCATCCAAGAATTCTTAGCCTAGACATGTTCATCTAAGCATGTGAAAGAAAAGACAAAACAAAGTTGTCATGTCACTTGTCCTCATCATAATTGCAAAGAGAAAGAAAATAAAACATTTAAACATATTTGACCATCCAAGCAATTATGAAAAGAAGTAAAGGAAAATCTCTTAGACATGTTCATCTAAAGAAAATTAAAATACTTAGACATGTTTGTTCAAGCATTTGACAAAATAAAACAATTACATAGACATGTTTATCTAATTATTCAAGAGAAAGTTGTGCTTTAGCCTAGAAGTGTTCATCTAAGCATTCAAGAGAAAATTTGTGTATTAGCCTAGAAGTGTTCATCTAAGCATGTAAAAATAATACCAATGAGATATATAGACATGTTCATCTAAGCATATCATGAAAGAAATAAATAATGACATGTTAAGTGGTTATTCAAGCACATGTGAAAAGTTAAGAACATAATTACTACTTACCTGCATAGAGTATAAATTAAAAAGGGAGAAGTGATCACTTAAAGGGCTAGGGAGAAGCATGGAAGTACTCAACTACAGCCAAAGTAAGAACAATGAGATATATAGACATGTTCATCCAAGCATATCATGAAAGAAATAAATAATGACATGTTAAGTGGTTATTCAAGCACATGTGAAAAGTTAAGAACATAATTACTACTTACCAGCATAAAGCATAAATTAAAAAGGGGGAAGTGATCACTTAAAGGGCTAGGGAGAAAGCATGGAAGTACTCAACTACAGCCAAAGTAAGAACAATGGTTGCACAACAGCTTTTCTTTTTTGCTTTCTCACTAGCTCTCTAGAGGGAATACGGGGTCCAGCAAATGGAAGAAGTCTTCTCTATTTATAGGGGAAAGGATGGCTTAGCTTTAAAGCTAAGTTATTAGCTTTCTTCTGAAGCTAATGGAGGAGATATACCTGTTTAAATGAGCTGGAACGGATTTGGTATTGATCCCCATTTGAATTTTGAAAGGAAGTTGAAAATGATGCTGAACTTATGTTATCCTCTGCACTTGTTTCGTATTTTGGCTCTAACTTTATGCTTAAAATTCCGATTGATTCAAAATTGGTGTTTTCTGAAAGGAAATTTAATTCTCTACAACGTTTCTTGAAATAGAGAAAACCAATTTTCAACGTTTCTCAGGCTAAAAATACGATTTAAGTTGCCACTGAAAATAGTAACGTTTTTTGAGCATTTTTCTATTTTTTGAAATTTTTCAAAGAATGTATATGTTTTCCTATCCAACTTGTTTTTCAAAAACTTTCTTCTGAAGCTAAGGGAGGGAATAAGCCTATTAAATAAGCTTGATCAGATTGGGTGTTGATCCTCATTTGAAATTTTGAAAGAAAATTAAAGATGATGCTGAATTTGTGTTATCTTTCGCACCTGTTTCGTATTTTGGCCATAACTCTCTTCTCAAAATTCCAATTGATTTGGGATTAGTGTTTTTTGAAAGGAAATTTAATTCTCTACAACTTTTTTAGAAATAGAGAAAATCAAATTTCAACGTTTTCCAAGCCAAAAATGTGATTCAAGTTTCTACTGAAAATAATAACGGTTTTTTTTAGCATTTTTTTTTTAAAATTTTTCACGGATCATATCTTTCTCTCTCCAAATTGTTTTTCAAAAGAGCAGATAAGATGCCATAACAAAAAAAATAAATAAATAAAATGAAATCCAATCAAAATTCACACTTAATTAATTTTGAATTAATTCTTGTTGGAGCCAATCAAAATTAAGTGTTTAAGATAGAATATGATTAGGCTCATCATGTAGGTGAGCCGTGATCATTGAAAATTGATGGTATGATAACTTTTGATCGAGTGGTCCGATCAAAACTCATGACATACCATTTTGATCGTTAGAGCATCAAGATTTGTTTTGTATCACAAATCTGAAGATCCACTGATTGGTTAAATGAAAGTTGTAAAATGGGATGTCAACACTAAGGCATTGATCTGATCAAGCATCCTCAATAATATTTTAACTATATATAGCAGTGTCAAGGTCACATAGTGAGTCATGTCAAGGCAAAGCACTTAGCCCATTATCAATCTCTTTGGCGCCTTCTCAAAAAAAAAAAAAAAATCTCTTTGGCTATGCAAAACGGGATTTTTCTCCAACTATCAAAAGTAACAACCCAATTTTGTGGTGGTTTTGGACATTCGATTGAAAGATGTAAGGAAGTCGTCCTTCATTAGGGCATCAACACTCTCTCATAGAATTCATTGAAATATAGAGTTAAGCCTCCTTATATTAGCTTTATAATGTTAATTTAGGATGTTTTAGGTATCAGCAATTCTGATCTTCATAAATATAATTCTACCTATTTTAAATAAATATAATTAGATATAATTATCCTAAAACATAGTCCAAAAACTTGTTCTTAACCCACAATCCATCTCTTAAACTTAGAATCATGAGGGCAACTATATAATTAAAATTAAATAATTTACAAAAGGATAATATATAATATCTAACAAATTAAACTTAGAATAATGGGTCTATGAGCTTGGAATCCTAATCCTAAATATATCTGGACACATATGACTCTACATTTACCCAATTTGTGTAATCAAGCCTATAGGTAAATCTTAGACTTTGATCCAATTATTATAACTTTGATCCAATAGTTTAAAGTAAAATTCTGTACGCAATTTTATTCTACGAGTCCCATTATTAACTTGACCCACCCCCTGAGTACAGTTTTTTTACATTATTTTGATATCCAAATAAGAATAATGCTAAAGATACTAATTTTTTTACAAAAAGTTTTACAAATTGCTGATATGGCGAGTAACTATTAGTAAAACATTTGCATATCTTCATTGTTAGGGTCCACCTCTCTCTATACCTATGGTTGAAAATGTATTACATCTATTTTTATGCATACCACAAAAATGTTTCTGTCTAAAAATACATGATTTAATAGTCGTATACAACATTCCTCTTACACAAATGTCACAACAATATTGCATTTACCCTTTGAGTAAGATTCACACCTCTCAATACCTATGGTCGAAGATGTTCCGTTATGTATACTTTAATTCATACCACAAAAACGCCTGTGTCTAATTTTGCATGCATTCACACAGCCCCATCACATTTACAACATCTACCAATAATTGTTTTTTGGTTTACATTATTTTGCTCTTTAAAATAGCAATAAAAACGTCCCCAACTACTAATTATAGCATATGCCTCGAGTCTTTCTCGCAACACCTATTCTTGAATGGAATGAAATCAGTAAGTAGCTTCCACCAAATGCTCTGGAATCTGGATAACATTATTTTGCTTTGGTCGGTTCAGTTTCCATATGGACACGAGAAGCTACTCTTGCCACATTCTTAGTTAAGCGTGAGAAGCATGAACTTTGAACTTGGCAGATGCACCTATATGACCCATCATTTCAAAGTTTTAATGACCAACATCAATGTACCACTATGAATCATATATGAAGGACACGAAAAAATCATTAACACATTGGCTAGAATAAGGATACCTAGGCACCAACATGGACAACAATTTAGCTACAATGGAATAAAAGATTTTATTATAATTTTTTTTTTTGGGTTAATTTTTTAATTTTTTTTTTCAGGTTGGGTGACTAGACAATTTGTTACCTCCATTAAATACCAGCAAATTCACATCAATAATGGCTGGTTTGAGGTTTTACCTAGGCACCAGCACTTTATATTACATCTACCTGATCTTTACAAAAATGTACTTAAGATGGAACAGCAAAAATGAAAAATATGGATGCCATCACCATCCACCCTCTCTATCTCCTCTCTATGTATACACAATCTTCAAGCTGTATAGATGACCGTTGCACACTCTTCAGTAATCTTCCCTACGACTCACAGCTTTCAAGAGGCTCTACAAATCAAATCGTCTTCTCATGGCAAGGGGCCAAGTAGACTACATAAAAACACAAAGCTACTTGTTGAAGAAAACAAACATAAGCCACTGTCCTGATGCTGCCGTCTTGCACATTAAAAGAGCCAGAGCGACAGTTGGGAGTGTCACACAATTGGAATTGGAACATTGTTGTTACTATTATGGTGCATTTGTTTTTGGACAGCCTTAACTGCCGCTACTCTAGCTGCATTAGCAGCCCTATTGGCTGCTGCAACTGCCCTGCTGACCCTTTCATCCACCTTGGCTACATCATAGGCTTTGTCTGCTGCTCGCCGAGCTTCCTGATTGTAAACAGAATCACAGAACTAATCAGAAAAAAGACCATTACTAGTTATTTAAATTGCTAATTAACTTTCTGCAATTTGTTATTTTGTTTCCCTCAACTGCAGTGCTGCCAAAATGCTCTTTTCACATTTCATTTTTAGTTATAAAACAGTAATATTACACCAGTAACAAGTTTTTACTATACTAAATAACATAAAAACAAACTTTGAAGAATAAAATGATAAAAAAGCAAGAGGATAAGTAGAGAATTGTAATAATTGTAAAGTATCTTGCTTCAAGCGAACAAATTCAGGCAGAGAATATTTCTTTAAATCATCTTGAACAAAAGAGTTGGACCCAATAACTAAGAATTAATCATGTGCATGGAAAACAGGACATGTATGACTGGTGGTTCATATCAACAGTAAATGGAAAATGAACCATAAATCACAAGGATCATAGCCAACACAATATAATTCTTTTCCTGCTATAAGATGAACAGCCAGGGGTACAAGAAGATAGGATCATCCATGGTATGATTGCAAAACCATGACATAAATAGACATCAAATTATAACAATCAGCAGCTAAGATATTTACAGCAAACACTTGCACTGGAGCTTTACATTATGAAGGTAGGAAGTAAGGAGTACCTGCACTGCATTGAGTACTTTTGAATGATAAACAGCAACAGGAGATACAGGATGGGTGGTGTTCTGTGTGCTTGGAATGTCAAGAATTCCATTTTGCCAGTGACCAGCTTGCGTTTCACCATTTCTGAATGTGTACATTCCAAGCCCTTGCCTTCTACCCTCATGCCAGGCTCCTTCATATCGATGTCCATTTGCAAATGAATAGAGCCCAAACCCATGCATCTTGTCTGCAAAATATTCTCCAGCATATGTGTCCCCATTTCTTAATAAAAGAAAGAAAGAAAGAAAAAATTGATGAGTTGGGACAGAGTATAAGATGATTCTTTTTTAGTGCAGCAAATTCATATGCACAGATACAAAATCAACTATGAAATTCACTACTTGATACTCATTAGATAGATAGAGATAGGGACTTATTCCAATTTTAAGGGGAGCTGAAATTTGTGGAGGTGTATACTATGCACATGCATACGAGAAATAAGTTGGCGTATGTGCGTGGGTGCGCTCTCTTGTGATATTATTTTTATAATAAAAAAGAAAAATCACATTAACAAACTACTAAACTTTGGGAACACATACTTAAGGTATAATTATAAGAGTCTGCTATACATTGGAGGAGAGAAAGGTAAAGTAATCAAGGTAAACATTTATTCAGCAAACAAACACTGGATCAGGTATAAAGCAATATTTATTTAGCAAACTCAAATAGTAGAAATAGGTCTTTCTAGAATTTACTTGTGTTTGAGAAAAACTGGTCTTGCTTTATCTCCAATATGTAGCCAAATATTGTTCATTAATAAGAAATAGTGTGCTATCCATTTTTCTAACAGCCACGAGTTAACAAGAGCCAAATATTTAATAGCAAATGAGGAATAATAAATGTAAGTTCTGAAACTAGTATTAGCTCATTTCATCTATTTGGGTATGCAAACTATATTTCAAAAAATGTAAACTGACAAATCAACCATAAGTGCATTCTTCTAACCTCACTTAAGAAATATAATAAATAAACACATGATAAAATAAACAAACTGGAATTCATTCGTATAATGGTATTGATACCATTGGCTCATTGTTGTAATCATAACTAATCATTATGTTGCTCTGATAAGCATGGCATTATTACATAGTTACTTGTGCAAGTGCAACATTAGAATTCAAAACCAATAATGACTTCTGAGTTCTGATTTTATGTTACCACAAAAAATCAAATCAGTCCTCTGAAGAAGTGATAGTGCAGATGCCATTGTCTTGAAAAGCATAGTGTGAAAAATAATTACCCATATTCAAACCTTAAATGGACAAGATACACTATTGTGAAAATAGATTAGTGTCTTAAAAAGCATAGTTTTGGATTTTGGATGATAGATATACAATTTTATAATAGACAAATCCAACTCAATTTCATATTGTCTCTAGTCTAGATGGGCCAAGAGCCTTGTAGCTCAATCGGCGTTTCTTAGTGTTTCCAATGGAGAAGTCTAGGGTTCAAATGCCCATTCCCCCATTGTTGTAACTATACACAATTTTCTCTAATCTAGAAGGACCTGACTGTAATCATGATCCACAAATTCATCAACCCCTAAAAAGAAAGAACTCCAAACAAATTGCCACAAGATAGTGCTAAACGATCAAAACATATGCTCAGTTATTGAATCTAGTTCTAACAAATACAACAAAATCAAAGCACTCAATAACCTACGAAACTTCACAAACTCCATGCTTTAACCATTGATTACAAAAAAACAAAAAGAACAATAATTCAATAAATCCATTTACCTGAAATGGTAATGCCCAAGACCATGCTTGACACCCCACTTGAACTCCCCAACATACCGACTCCCGTCCTCACAAGTATGCACTCCACACCCATGACTCTGCCCATTAGCCCATTCTCCAGCATAAACATCCCCTGTATAAAACCGATACACCCCAAACCCGTGTCGAAGCCCCTGGCGATACTGTCCCCGATACCGGCTCCCTCTAGCCCAAGTCTCAACTCCATATCCATCATACTTCCCATCCACCCAATCCCCCTCATACCTCCCACTCATGTAATAGTAATACACCCCACTCCCTGAGCACTTTCCCTTATACAACTCACCCTCATACACGTCCCCGTTGCTAAAAACCTGAACCCAACAACCCGAACTCGCTCTCTTTTCGGGTTTTGGCCGAGACCCAATTGACCAAAACACCGGCAGAGGAGGTCTAGATATGGAAGAAGCTTGGGAGAGCTTAATTGGGAAAGAACGAGCAAGGAAGAGCCGAATAGAAGGGAGGCGAGGGAGAGCGAGGTTGAGAGAGAACAAAAGCGCCGCCGAGAAAGCGAAAGCGGAGAGAAAGTCAAGGAGGAAAGAGTGGCTCGGGTGAGAGACTAAGAAGTAGAAACATGGAAGAGACAGCAAGAGAATGAGGCGGAGATGCACACGCAACCGCCGAAAGTGCTTGACTTTGCGAAGGGTGCGGAAAACGAAGGTTTTCACGGCGAGAGAGAGAGAGAAAAAAGATGGGTTTTGCGAGTTGGCGAATTGCGGAGGTGGGTTCGAGTGGAATTGGTAAATGGTGGGAGATTTGGAGAGAGAGGACGAGTGGGTCACAAGGGTCGCTCGCTTGTACGGTGTGGAAGACGAGGAAGAAGACGGAGATGGAGATGGAGGGGCAAGAGGGTCATTTTGCTTCTGATGATGCTGATGCTGATGCTGATGCTGATGCTGATGTTGAATTTGTTGTTGTTGTTGTAATTGTTGTTGCAAGAACAATTGTTGTTGAGACAGAGATTGGTGAAGAAAAGAGGGTTGGGGCTGTTTGTGATGGTGAAGAAGATGAGTGGGAGTGGGAGGAGGGAAGAGAAGTGGAGGGGATGGGTTGAAATCGGAAGAGATGCCACTGCTTTCTTTTCCGATCTGAACTTCCGATTTCTTTTGATGCATTACATATATGAATGATTTGATTGAAGGAATGAAATAGCAATACAACAACAACAACAAAAAATAAATACCTTAAACTCTCCAAACAAAAAATTTTTGCTTCCTCTTTGTTTCTTTTGCGCTTTTTTTTTTTTTTTTTTTGGGTTGATTTGGTTTGGTTGGATTTGAATTTAAATAGGTTTTTTGTGGGATTGGTTTTGTTTTGATGGGGGGAAATGTTTGTTGTTGTTGTTGGTGATGTTGTTGGTTGAGAATGGTGTTGGTTTGTTTGCGTGGGGAGAGCGTGGGGAGAGAGAGAGAAGGAGCGGTGTATGCGAGGAATTTATGGTTTTGGAAAGGGAGGAGGGATTTTGAAAGCAGAAAGAGGGTAATAGTGATACCCCAAATGGGCTATGAATCCATGACCGACCTCAATCATCTGCCCTTAAAACTCCAAAACTCCCCAACTCCTCGAATTGGGAAGGAAGTAGTTTTTCACATTTTTCACCTCATTGTTTCACCTTAAATACTCACATTGCCACTCTTTTTTTCTTTTTCTTTTTTGGATAATATTTTCCAAGTTTTTAGGGTTTTTTTTTAAAAAATAATTTTTATATCCTCTCTCTTTTGGGTTTGATATAAAATATTTTAAAAAAAATTCTAGTCTAATTTTTATTTTTAGATGATAGAAAAATTCTAGTCAAGTTTTGACAATAAAATCGTTGTACAAATTTGAATTTTTTTGTGTGTGGCTAAATTGGATATTTAGCATCAACATTTAATTTTATGTTTCTTTATCGTCCTTATACTTTAAAATATTTCAAAAATGTCATAATTGTTATCTAATTGATGGAAAATACTTGCATAACAAACAAAATTTATGAATTTGAGGGTCATTTTGGTGACGTGAAGTTTATGATATGACATTAATTCTTTTTGTTATGTCTAAATTTTCTATCTATTAAATGATTTTAAAGATATTTGAAAAAAATATAAAAGTGGTTTAGAAATTAAACTAATATTTCATTTAATAGTGTTTTACACTTAAAAAAATAACAAGCAGTATTGTTTTACTTGTCAGCTAAGAAATAGAGGTTTGATTGTGAAGTTGAAATTTGACATAAGTTTTGGTTCTTTTTTTTTCTTGCTGTTTGTTGACAATAATTTTAATAATGAGAAATATTAATTACATTACCATTAAACTAAGGTATATATATATACAATTACTTATTAAAATTTAGAGTTAAAGAGAGTTTGGAAGATAGTTTTAAATATTATCTAACATAATTCTATTAGCAAAGAAATTATACTTTATACCAAGAGTTTTGTAATTCAACTAGCATCATTTAGTGTTTTTAATAAAAACATACATCCTTCTCAAAAAAATAAAAATAAAAACATACATCCTTCTCAAAAAAATAAAAATAAAAACATACATGGTTCAAATTTCCATTTTTTTTTTTTTGGAGAAAGAAATCACCATCATAATGTAACCATCAATTTATAAAAAATAAATAAAATATATACTTTACCTATTACATCATTAAGTGCAATTATAAAATTTCAAAAACTTTCTTTGATTTTAATGAGAATCATTTAATATCAGAAGAATCCGTGTGGAATTGAACTTCAAGACCTATGAAAGAGTATCAAGAACAATGATTTACCAGGTCAACGAGAGAGAGATGCACGTCTAGATCAATACCATGCAATCCCATTATTATTGATTTGAAGTTTTGGCATTAATTTTTAAAAACTGACTCGGTACTGAAAATTTGAGAATAACTTCAAGTTTGATTTTCCCCCCTCTATTTATTTGAGATTCATTTATTTGGTGAAAATAAATTGATGTAATTTCTAGTAAAAGTGTAAAACATTGAACCAAATTCCAAATTCAAAGGTTAAGTTAATGTAATTTATGGATCGAATATTCAACTTCTCTCTACAAACACAAGAAAGTAAGAATTCCATGGATCTCTGCTAGTCAGTAGTCATACCACACGTTCTCTGTGCTTCTTTGGATAATAAACGCCAAACTTGCATAACTGTTAATCTGTGATCTAAACGAAAGAGAACAAAAAAAAAAACATTTTGGTTTTTTTTTTTTTTAATAAAAATTTACAGGTTATTTATTTCACAGATATAGTGCATGTGAGAGACAAAATTCCATTTGTTAGCACTTAGTATCCAATCCTTTCTGGTTCATATCTTGGTTCTTGCTTCTTATATTTATTAAGTATTAACTAGAACTAGAACTAGTGTATAACCTCTTATATATACAGGGATACATTTAAAAACAATTACAACTGTTCACATATATGACTTCAAATTAAATTTGATATTAGAGTTACAACTTAAACCTTTTTTAAATCATGAATTTCTAAAATAAATAATAATTTATCATTATATATATGTCTATATATATTTATATATATATATATATATATATAATCTAATTGAATTTAGACTCTTTGGTTTTTGCATTTAATAATTTACTTGCTACAAAAATCTAAAAAGTAGATAGGACATTTGGTACAAAATTGAACTTTAATTTAAAATCTAATTATTAGATTTATACTCTTTGATTTTTGTACCTAGTAATTCACTTGACATAAAAATTTAAAAATTAGATAGGACATATGAGGCAAAATTAGACTTCAATTTAGAATATAATTAGACTTTCTCTAAGTTTTGACTTTAATTATATATATATATATATAATATTAATTATTACATAGTAAAATTTAGATATAGTAGTTCTTTCGGTGCAATATATTATATAGGTTCATTAATTAAATTTAGACACATAAGTACATGGCTAATAAACACAAACAATTTTTTTTTAAGGACAACTAAATTCAATGCAAGTATGCAACTATGTGTTTGAATTAATAATAAGACTCGACATTGAAATATTTCTATAAAAAAATGTGTTTGAATTTAATTATAGAATCTAATGTACTCAATTTAAGGAATTGTTTCTATATTTAAGTTTTACCCTATCATTACCACCACGTTTCATAATTTTAATTTAGATGCAAGCTACATTTATATTAAATCTTTTTTATTTTTCTTTTGCATGGTAAATTTAGAAATGTATTGGTTTTTTTTTTTTTTTTTTTTTTTTTTTGAGAAAGTAGAAATGTATTGGTTGATTGCAAACAATATATGAAAAGCAAAGAAAAACATATCAGGAAATCTAACTTTATGATGGTTAACCGAATTATTAACCATCGATTTTGTCCATGTTCGACAAAATTGTTTCCAAATAACTTTGTCAAGAAAATTACTTGAGATGGAATGAATTCGAACATTTAAAGAGCAATTAAACAACACAAAGCCACAAACAAATAAATCGTTGCCATATTTGTTTTTTGTCCTACTATGGAATAAACTAAAAATGAGGTTTCTAATTTTAAAATATATCAGTCGGCGGATAAAATAATCTACAACTATTTTAATTCGATTGAAAATAGTTGAATCCTAAATATATATATATATATATATATATATATATCACTATAAAACTAAAAAGTCTTCTGGTATTATTAAAACCCATTCAACAATCTTGCAACTTTTGCCGGCTTATAAGTTTGTGTGTGTATATATATATATATATATAATTCTTCATAAATTTTTAATTACACAATTTCATAAATGTTCATTGAAATATTATTTTTATGAATCAACTATTGGATTTTTAAACTTTCTATATTTGCAAAATATTAAAATTATTAGGATTAATGACTATCTCATTATAAAATATTTAAATTTTAAGTTTTTTAATTTTAAAATTATATACAAAATATTAAATGAAAGTTACTTGACATAAAAGTTAGATAGTCTTCTGAAGTGTGCTGTCTATGTAAGACTTATAAAACATGAAATTTGACATACAATTTCTTTTTTGATAATTTGTTTGATAATTTGATAGTTGGAAGAGGGAGAATTGGAACTCTAAGCGGATGTTTGATTAGTCAAAAAAATGCAATATTCTCTATACATTTTCAATTTTCTATGGGCCCACCACTAAAAAATTGGTTTGGTTTTAGTATTTATACTCAGTTTTCATTTTTAGTATCCTAAAAGTTGGATTTGTATATGAAAAATGAAAAAAAAAAAAAAAAAACTTTTCAGCGTTTTTGTTTCCTATGAATATGAATATGAATACAGTGGCATATTCGTAAATATTGTGAAACACAAAATTACTTTGTTTGAGTGATATGATTGTGTGTAAGTGAGAAAAATTACTTTTTTTTTTTTTTTTTTGAAATAGAAAACAATAACCAAACTTGTTATGAAGTATTCTATGCTCAAATTATGTATTCAAAACAACTTACCAAAAACCACCAAATATGAAAATAAGTGCTTTTTTCTATATTTAAATTCAAGATTGAATATAGAATACAAAAAATGAAAAATGGATACACCACTTTTTGAAACCAAATAGGCCCTAAATGTCTCAGTTGGAAGTACTAAGAGATGTCGACCATTTGAGTAACAAGACTTTTGACTTAACATACAAATCTATATACATATTAATAGGTAAAGTTTAGAAAAAATTCAATGAAATTTGAAATTAGAATCTAATTTTGTGCCATGTGCATAAATTTATATGAGGACCATACCATAATTATTCACTTAAGTCTGTGACATGCGTCCACTTAAATTTTTTAATCTTTGTGCCAAGTGAGTTAATGAGTGTAAAATATTAAGAATATAATATTAATGAACTATATATATATATATATATATATAACCAATCACATATAGTCAATAAAAATCATCACACTTTCTATCTTATTAAAACTTAGAAAAAAAAAATCATAAGTAGTATTAAATTTAGGTAAGAATTTTAATATGTGAATTTTTGTTTTTGAGAAGAAAGACAATGAATTTCATTAATGAAGGTCGGTAAGATCAACCTGTAGTACAGTAGTGATATCTCGTGATACATCTTCCATCCAAATTTGGAATTGTAAGGTGGAAACTGCTCATCTCGCAAGCAAGCAAGCTATAACATTACAATGCCTACAAACATGTAAATAATCTATTATTGAAAAGTGGGAGGCAAGATATGGTATATATGTTACAATGTGGCCGAAGTTTGCTAAGGAATGAGTGTCTTCTTTGAATGCTTTAATGAGGATTTGTGAATCACCCTCCAGGACCACCCTTCCAAAACTCGTTTCCAAAGCCAGTTCAAGACCCCTTCATGCTGCCAGAGCTTCAACCTCAATAGTAGTAAACGGAAAAGGTATATGCTGAGAGAGAGAGAGAAACCATTACCTGCCCAAGCTCATTCCTAATTATCACCCTTATACCATCACAATTTTTTGATTGAAAAAGAGTGCCTTCGAAGTTGATTTTATACTGGAATTTACCTGGAGGTTTGCAAGTTGTAGGTGGATGCCCCACTGGTGTGATCGTTGAGTTGTTGTGAAGTGAGTATTCATGTAACCTGTCTTGAGCTTGGCTTAATACTTGTCCTAGCATGCCAACATTTTTCCCTAGCCTAATGTTGCTCCTTCGAGTCCACAGTGCCTAAATAACCATAGTGAGCAGGGCAGGGTCTCGGTTTTCTGCAAAAACACACCCCAGCAGTTCGACGAAGGATGTGGCTTGCTTTAGGCTACTGTGATTCCAAATGGGGACCTTGTTCCAAAGTGTTTCCAGTTTTAGGCATTAGTATAGAGCATGATTCACATCCTCTTGATGCTTATGGCAAGTGTCACAACTATTGCCTTTAATAATCTGTCGCTTGACCAAGTTCTTCTTAGTAGGTAAAGAATTTTTTGCTACTCTCCAAGCTCAATGTTTTACCTTACTCAGAACGGTTAGGCTCCAAACTGCCTGCCACAGTGGGTTTAGCCGAGTGATATCTAATCGTCCTGGCCGTGTGTTCTGGAACTGCTCCTGTAGAAATTTGTAACCCGACTTAACTGTGTACTCACCATTGGGGTTTTAAGGCCATGTGAGTGTATCAGGTTGATCAATAAGGCACAAGATAAGTTTCTTTTATGATCTCAGCCTCAAATGTAGCATTGTGAAATCAATTACTTCACTATTCCAGTAGTTTTGGTCCAGTTCAATAAGGTTGCATACCTTTGTGGTGGGCCTTTTTTGTAATGTTAAGCTGGGCTGCCTCCTGCTGTACTAGGCCTAAATGTTCTGGATTAGGGAGTTGAGACCGATCTAATTACAACCCACCTTGGTCCAACTTGTGCACAAACTATGCCCCGTTTATCAAATCTTTAATCATATGGTAGGCAAATATAATAAAGATAACAAAAGAAATGTGTTCACTATTTAGACAGAATAAATAAAGGGGGTAAGAAAAGACACCCCATACATAAAAAAGCAGAAATAAGTGGGGAAGGGGAAGTAATGAATTTGTTGAATCAAAGAGGGGAACATTAGTCTGCCATGCCAAACTAAATTATAGGGTCGGAACCAAGAAGGGAATCATTTCCTCAATGCAAATAATCTCCCTCAAAAAGAGATTAATTGCTTTAAGGGAATGGGGCTAAATGGTTTATACCCAGAAGAGTCTTTTACCTTTAGCAGAGAACAGGGCCTTAGAGGAAGAGAGGGGATCAACCTATTTGGTGCATGACTGCCATTCTATCTCTCTATTTTTTGTTCTTTCTAATTCCTCTTTTCTTTTCTTTTCTTTTTCGTTTTCCTTTTCAGTGCTTCCTTCTTTGTTGTGATTTCTTTTTTCTAGAGATTACTATTATTGTGTTCGAGATCCCCTCTACTGTGCATGGCAAGGGTCCTTTATATAATGCCTACCGCGGCTGGCTTTTACTATTTTAGGCTTTAAACACCTTTTTCTGGTGTGGATGTCGTTGCCGACCATCACTAGTTAGTCAATTGCCCAGCTAGCACTACTTACTTGTGCTGGCTGTGCCACTCCACATCACCAGACGAAGAGGACTATTTTGTTTGTTTGCTTGCCATGGCATTCTTACCTGCTACGACATGGGTGCTCTCTCTCCATCCCTCACGACATGCACCTAGTGGTTCCAACTCATCTTTGTTTCTTTTGGGTGGTATGTCATCCCAGGAGCTTAAGCAGGAACCACAGAATAAGTTTTCCCCTCTCCCCACCGTCAGACCATGCCCTCTTACTTTTGACCCATGACCCACCATTTCTTGTATTGGCTGGGTACAAGCTGGTGGTGTTTGGGCCTTGCGCGTGTTTCACTTCTATGTTCATCCAAAACTTGCCTGTTGCTCATGCATTCACCATGGTTTAGAGGCTCGTCTGCACATTCTGCCGTCCATCTTTAACTTCTTATGGCATGAGCTGTTTTCTGATTTCCCATTTTCTATTGTCTTGCTCCTTTTTGGGGCTAGGCTTTGCTTAATTATGGTCTTTCCTTCTCTCAGACCACTCTTTTGTTACTTCCTGCAGTCTTGATACCATTTCCTGCCACATCACTCTGCTATTCTTACAGTGATGTTATTTGACCCAAGCCTGTTGGGCCTTTTTGGGTCTGCTGCTTACTCTTCTTTTAATGACTCAGTATAATCATTGGGCTTTTTACTACATTACTTGCGGGCTCCTGTGTCCCATTTATTTCCTTCTGGGCATCCTTGGCCCATTTGCTTTCCTTGGGCTTCCTCGGCCCTTTCTAATTCTGCATTCTCATGGGCTTTTACTAACTCCTTGGGGCTTCCTCAGCCCAATTACTCTATCCTTCATCCTTGGGGCTTATGGACTTTCCATTAACCTCTTACTTTCTTTACTTGCATTATTTCGGGTCTGCTGTGGCCCATTTTCACTTTTCTACATCACATATTACCCATGGGTTCGTTACTTCTTTCTCTCCGGGCTTTCTTAGGCCCGTTTACTTCCTCAAGGTCTATTTATTTGTTTTATGAACCTATGATCCATTATTCCTGCCGTCTAGGCTTAGTGACTTTTTTAACTTTTTTCTGCCCATGTTGTTGGGCTTCTTCTTTCTACTGGCTTCCCAAAATGAGCGTCAACAACCTATGCTTCTAACAGTGCTTTAACTTGTGGTGATACAATTCTGGGAGAGTGCTTCACTGTCAGCCACCTATCACCCCAGATTGCTACTATTTTGCCATCTCCTATTCACCATATCGCCCCTCTTTGGATGATTTCTCTACCTCTAAGGATGCTTCACCATGCATATGAAGTCGAGCTTGGATTTACAACTTCCATTATAGTACAATTAGGGAAGAACTTTGATTTGAAAACTCTATAGAAAAGCAATGTTTATCATATAAGAGCCGCCATGTCTGTTTAGCCAAGAGTGCATCAATAAACCTCTATAGGTCTTTAAAACTCATTCTACCTTGTGACTTTGGTTTGCATAGGTCCTCCCATTTGATCCAATGCACTTTTCAACCTTCTCTTTTTTGCCCCTAAAAAAATTTCTTGATGAGAGCTTCTATTTCATGGCACAAAGCAATAAGCAGTTTAAAGCAGGACATAGTATAAGTAGGGAGTGCTTGAGCAATGGCTTTGATTAGAATCTACTGGCCCGCTTAAAACAAAAATTTTCCTTCCCACCCTTGGAGTTTCTTCCACACCCTCTGTTTAATGTTATCAAAGCTCTCCTTTTTCTTTCTACCAATGAACGAAGGCAACCCCAAATATTTCTCATACTGTTGGACCACCGGTACTCCTAGAGCATCTTTTGTTGATTCTTGCATTTCATGGGATGTTCATTTGCTAAAAAAGTGAGTGGTTTTTGCTCTATTTATTTGTTGACCAATGCTCTCTTATATGTGGCTAAAATCTCTAGGAGCTTCTAACATTCATTTTCTTTTGCCCTACAAAAAACAAGACTATCATCTGAAAAAATGAGATGAGTTAGTTTAGGGTCATTACGACAAATAGAGACTCCTCTTATATCTCCCATAATTTCTGTCTTTTTCAACAAGCCATGAAAACCTTCCTTACATAGGAGAAACAAGTATGGGAAAAGAGGATCGCCTTGGGGAAGCCTTTGATTGGTGTAATATTGCCATGTGGTTCCCCATTGACCAAAACTGATTAAGTAGCTATGGATATACAAACCATCATGAATTTAATCCAAGCCGTATCAAAACCCTTTTTTTTTGCATCAATTTCTCCATGTATACTCATTCCACCCTATCATACACTTTGCTCATGTTGAGCTTGAGCACCATATATCCTGTCTTCCCTAAACTATGATTTCTCATATAGTGTATCGTTTCAAAAGCCACCATTATATTATCCAAAATCAAGCAATTTGTCATGAATGCGCTTTGATGTTCAGAAATAAGATGGGGTAAAACTTGTTTCAACCTATTAGCCAACCTTTTAGAGAAAAACCTGTATAAAACATTGCTAAGACAAATAGGGCGATATTGCGAGATATATTCAAGATTTTTAACTTTGGGAATTAAGGTGATGAAAGAGTGACAAGGTGCTGATGGGAGGGTACCTAAAATTAAATATAGTAAAATAGCTTCAGTGACATCATTATCAACCAATGACCAGTAATTTTGATAAAAAATAGGTGGCATATCGTATGGTCCTGGTGATTTTAATGGTGCTATCTGCTTTAGTGCTATCTCAACTTCTTGAGCTGTAAACTCACTCATCAGCTTAAAGTCATATCTTCGGTGACCACTTGAGGAATCTGGTCTAGAATTTCTTCAAAACTGTCTCGGTTGCTAGAGGTGAACAAGTTTTGTTAAAATTATATCACTGTGTCTACCACTCTACTTGGCTATGTGCACCATCATCACTCCTCATCAAATAGTCGTTTAATGTAATTCCTACGTCTTCTTTGAAAGGATTGACTATGAAAAAACTGTGTATTCCTATCACCATCCTTGAGTCACTGAACCTTTGAGCATTAAGCTCACATCTTTGCTTCACGATCCAAGAGTGTATTTATTTTTTTTTTCCAAAATTCAGACTTGATGAACATCTCCCCCTTTGCTGGCAGCCACTTCGGCTTTGGACAACAGCTTCCTTTTTTTCTCTAGTTCACGCCTTACACTCCCAAAATGTTCTTGCTCCACTTTATATGCTCTTTCCCACAATTGTCAATCTTTTGCAAAACTCTCATACAATTAGGTTTCTCATAGTTCCCCATCCACACTGCTTCTATTGTTTCTCCACGCCCCCGCCCAATCATCCAGATTTGCTCAAACCTAAAAGGTTTATGCTGCTTGTAGTCCATTCCCCCCGGTACAATCCACAAAAGTTTATGATCCAAGGTTGTAATGTCAAGGTGATAGGCCTTCGTATATGAAAACATAAAGAACCAATCATTTGGTGCCACTACTCTATCTAAACGCTCCCACACCATATAATGTTCAAAATGTTTGTGCTAGGTGAACATATGTCCAACAAAACCCAAATCCATGGATCCACACTCATCAAGCACATCGCGAAAAGCTTGCATTTGGCAATGTGGTCATGCTTTTCCCCCTATTTTTTTAGATTGCTTTGCAATTTCATTGAAGTCCCTAGTACAAATCCATGGAGCCTTCCTTCTTGATTTCAAATTTCTCAACTTCCCTTAAGCTTCATGTCTTCTTTGTGTATCCGACTCACCATAAAATATAGTAAAATGTCATTCCTTTGCTTTATTTATTGTGCTATCTATGTGATTCTTAGAAAAAGTCTCAATTGTTAAATCAAAATCTTCCTTCCAAAAAATCACCAACCCCCTTGCTTTATTTCTCATGGGAGCCACAATTTTCTTTTTTAAAATTCAAACGATCGTGAACTAGAACTAGCCTTGCTTCATTCGTCCATATGTCAACTATAAACACAATGGATGGATCTTTTGCCCACGCCATCTCTGCAAGCTAATTTTCTGTTCATTGGTTCCTAAGCTCCCGACAGTTCCAATATATGATACTCAATGCTTCTAGCAAAGCTAGAAACCAGCCTCCGTCAATATCTGTTTGCTTTTATTACCACTTGAGAAACTTTTTTTTCGTTTTTTTTTTCCTGTAACTCAAATTGGCTCTCTGTACCTCCTACACTTCTCTTCTCACCCACTGCTTCCTCCATAACAATACCTATCCCTATATCTGTTTTGCTAATTCTTTTCCATGTTCATTCATTAGTCACTGGCTTATAGAAAGTAGCAGGTAAAACTGATGGTGGTATGCGTGGTGTAGCAAATGGATAGTATGCACATGCTTGTTGAGTGAGAAGAGCTGGTGAATCGTTAATTGATCTAAAAAATTTGCCTTACCTATGCATGCTCTATTTTTGGGTAATACTTCTACATCAGAGCCAAACTTTTTTAATTCCTTATCAATCTCCTCAATTTTCTCCTCAAATATCTTAACTGATAATTTCCCTACCCCAAGGCCAGGTGAATTTAAATTCAAATTCCTCAGAATCCCCTGATTTGTGGGAATTTGATTTGAATGTTGTGTATTCTCCCCCTGAAAATCTGCCACAATATTTTCCTGTTGCAATGGCTCTGTACTTTCTTTTTTGGGCCTAATTATCTCTGGTGAAGGCTTCCCTGTGCAAACCACCACTACTGGTGGCTTCTTCAGCGGTGTTGATGATGTTGTGGGGGTTTTCTTCATCTTTCATAATCATGTGTAAGGCAACCATACCAATAACACATATTTGGGAGTCATTCATATTTGAATGACACCCATAATTCCTTACCATTCTCTAGGGATATAACTCTACCTCGGCACAAGAGTTAAGAACTATCTAAAGTAACTCAAACCCTGATAAAGCCACCCCCTTCCACCTTTGCGTCGACTGGTGCTTCATTTACTGGCCCAATGGCTCCACAAATCTCTCGTGCAACCTCTTGAGTCCTAAATTTGATTGGTATATCATGTACTTGAACCCAGAATGTAGCCCTATTAAATTTCATATTTGCCAAGTCTTTTTCCTTATCATAGTTTTATAGTACGATAAGGTGCTTATCAAAATTCCAAGGTTCAATTGCTATAATTTTTTCCATTTCATTTATATCGTCAAAGGTAAATTGTACAACATGATCACCTTTTTTCTTGACCTTAAAACCATTTTTGGTTCTCCAGTTTGGTGTGAAGGTTTTTGCAATAGTGTCTACATTGAGAGCACGCTTAGTCAAGAATTTTGCCACAAGAATAAACTCCACTGCTGCCTGTTCTTCTGTTAGTCGAAGGTTAGACCCTTCACTTTCTGAAAGAGTAAGACAACTCCACGATTTCATAAGGTCTTCAATCTTAGAGACTAAGAAAAAAACTGTTTCCCAATCCCCTAAAAAAGAAACCACAAAACCTAAAGGTAAACCTATTTCCTTTAGGGACAAAAAACACCTTTAGAGAAGGGACGACTATTCTACTATCTAGGAGAAGATGAAGACCCACCTTTCACAATCGAAGATAAACTTTTAATATGTGACTAATTATGTTTATTTTTTTTAAAAAAATAATTTGGCTAATTATTTTCTATTTTTATGAGAAAAAATGTGTTTAATTTTAAATGTATCTATACGTATGCATGTGTTACATGCTATTTTTTAAAATAATTTGACTAATTATTTATATTTTTATAATAAAAATTGTGTTTAATTTTAAATGTATCCATGTATTTGCATGAGTTATAAGTTACTTAAAAATAATGAAATTTGTAATCAAATAATTAAAACTTTAAATTATTAATTTAATTAAAAGTTAAGAATGGTTGTAATATAACAAAGAATTACATTAGGTGCAACTTATTCTTTATAAAAAAAAAAAAAAAAAAAAACAATCTTGGGGAAATGATATGCAAACAAACAATATAAGTATATAAAAAGTAAATTGAGAATCAAAATATTCCTTTTGAGGTGAGAGTTCACAATTTAGAAGATTTATGAAATTCATAAAAAAAAAAAAAAAAAAAAACCTCTATTTATTATTATTTTTAATTAAAATACTGAATATTTAATGATATATGATCATAATTTCCTTTTTGGTTTCAAAAGGTTTGGTCCATTCAAGAATAACCAAAAGCAATGCAATCACATTTACCTGGCAATCTTACTAAGCAAAAGTCTTGCAGGCTTGGCTTCTTCTTTTTTTAATATCTTTTAAAACTTCATAAATACAACATTATTTTTGTTTAATTTATTTTTTAAACAAAATAAACCATACCAAATCAAACATGCTCAAAAATTAGCCACACTCCATACATAAAAATGAAAATGTAACCCAAATCTTTTCAAATTTAGCATGGATGAACAATTCTTTTATATATACATTTTTTTCCCTTTCTTCTCTTAAATTTAACATTTTTTGTCTTTAGGTTCTTGGGAAAAAGTTAAACTTCTTAGCTGGCCAATAGAACGGTCCAACCATCTTTTAATTAGGCCAAAATTAGGCTTAACAAGCATGTGTTTAACATATTGATAGGGTTCCCAAAAAAAAAAGTATAATGAAATAAAAGGCCGTATGATGTACAAGTTGAAACAAAGGTAAGCATACTTTTCAGCCATTGAAAAGATGTTAAAGCTACAATAGGAAGTTGTAGGAAAGTTAAATTTCTGTATAAAATAAAGTTTTTAATTTTACTGTGCTCTCATTTCTATCCTTTAATCATAATAAATTACTAATTGTTTCAAAAAGTTTTTTTTTTTTTTTTTATTCTAAAGAATAGAATTGTCCTAAAAGTTTAACTGTTGAGACATAATGAATTTAATCATTATTCCAACAATATATTTATTTATTGTGTAGGGAGTTCAAGGTTTTTCTCAATTAAAAAAAAAAAAAAGACATATTAAAGCAAAAAAGTTCTTTATTAATGAAAATTGTCATATTCATGGCCAAACTCGGAAAAATCGACTTTCCAAAACGGTCGATATCCCCAAAGTTGGACCATATAAATATCTATATATATAATTGACACCAGTTGTAAACAAATTCTGAAAGCAATAGACTTTTTTTTGTTTGTTTTTTGTGTTGGTAAGTAAGCAGTTCACTCCTCTCTCAAATAAAAAACAATGAAAGAATAAAGCAGTACACTTCTCAGCCATCTCAGAATTTTTTATCCATTTGGCCATATTGGGATATTGATTTCTTTTTTTCCTTTTCATATTTTGCCGACTTTATACAACACAAAGTTTTTACTTCTATACAAAAAAGCAAATCACCATAATCTTAAGAATTAATTTAATCTTTAGAGGGCAATCAGGGCATCCAATTAACTCTCTTAGCTGATCAATAGCCTAGAAAATAGGATTGTAATTAAATTTACAGGATTAGGTACATAGTAACAGATTATGGATGTATTTGTATAAGTAATTGGAAAATTATGTTTTGAGTTTAAAATGAGCATTTGTAAAAAAGAAACTATGAGCAGTTATGGTTGCAAAATAGAATTTTGGGTTTTAAAAAAACTCTTTTAACCTTTCAAAACATCTTACCAAACGGACCCTATGAAAGTATTGATCATAACTTTGCTAAGTCAGAATCCTTGGAGTGATTTCCCTCTCAAAATGTATTACCCTATACACCGATAATTTATTGACCAAACAAAAATAATGTTGACAACTCATTAGCTAAATAACTAACCTAGCATCACAAGTCAAAAAAATATAGTTTCTCACAGGTATATAGTCTCCCTACATGCTTTTGCTGTTGACAGGAACCTTATTTTTGATAAATGAATGACACAAAACACATGAACTCCTTAATTTAGTATATTTGTACGTACACAACGAACCATAAGTGCCCTTGAATATTTAAGTATTTGTTATAGATATCAAATACTTAAATTTTATTGTTATTAATATTTACGTATTTGCATAGACTTACATTTTCCTCTGAAAAGTTTAGGAATTTATCATATTTGCATGAATTCAATAAACTCTAGGTTTATTCTAGTTTGAATCACAATCTAAAAGAGAGGGAATACTAAAAAAAAAAAAAAGCAAAAGTTCTACCTTATATAATTTTTTAATTTTTTGATGTGACTTCCGTATATAATTTGGTGAATTGAACACGTAAAGCAGACAAAGAAACAGGTAGAAAAGAAATTAAATATTAAAGAGAGAGAGAGAGAGAGATGAGAAAATTACTGTAACAAAATGATGTCAATGCATTTGGGAGTTTGATTTCCTTGTCAATAAGGTGGGAGAAGACAGAGGCAGCGAAGCAGATTTTCTTAGGAAAGTTACAAAGAAGTGAAAGCTAAGGTCATCTCATACTATAATTTTTCTTTTCATTATTTTAAAATTAAGTTGTCATTAGTCAAGTAGGTTGCATCATTTTTTTACCAAAACCAATATTGTGATGAATACTATAAACAATGCAAGTCCCTATCATTCCAAGCATATGCCATAAATGTGCTTATATATTGAGTTTTGCGTCCTGAACAAAATTTGATGATTAAGTTGCTTTGACTTTGAACCATAATATTTACATTAGCTACAACATTAACAAGCTCCAAACAACTTTTGAAGAAATTTATTTTACCTCTTTAATATAGTAGAAGAGACACTACTACATACTATATATGTCCTTGGCTTAAATAGGTGCCCATCAAAATCATGGTTTTCTGCCTCAAATTTCAGCGCCAGTTAATTGATTGAGTAGACAATACAACTTTTTTGTTAAAAAAAAAAAAAAAAATTCCTTTTCGTTTTCCATTATTCCCAAAATATAAACTTAAGGTCAAAAAGGACAGTTTGGTTCATAGAAACTGTTGTCCTCTTCTACTATGGTGTCCCAAAATTGTATCTTTATGGCCTTGAGGACTTCATAACAGTGGTGATTACATTTAGAGTGGATTTGGATCTAGCTTATTGCTGGCTACGTCCACGTTTTGTCATTTTTTTTTTTTTTTTTTCCTGCTGGGGGACAAGAGGCCGTGCGCGCACTGTTCACGTACTTTTTTAGCATTTTTTTATTAAAAATGGATCCTGCAGTACTATTCACACATTAAAAAATTATTTTGCTACAATATTTTCAGTTTCAGTTTTCAGTTCAGCAACAATAAGCTCTATCCAAACGGACATTTAATCTCTCCCCCCACACCGATTGAGAACTAGTAGCGTTTTAATATAATTGTGTTGTGAATCAATTAAGTACATTTTGTGCGATAACTCCTCCTATCTGATAGAAAAGGAGTTTCACCAAAGTGACCAGTCACCTCATTAGTTGGGTAGGAGTCCGGAGTATAATAATAACGTTGTCAAATTATTATGCAAAAGAAGAAAACACGACATTATTATACTCCCAAAATATTGTAGAAGTGCTCATTATTTATTATGAAATTAGTGTATTAAATTTTGCTATATCATCAACATTTTTTGTTTAATTACATCAATATTTAACAAGCATTGGCACTATTTATTTTGTTGTTGAGTTAATTTATGATAATTTTTTTTTTTTGAGAAAGAAGACTTTTATTGAAAGAAATTAAAGAGCAACCAAATTAGACTGAACAAAAGGCAAAGTGCGATATGAAACATCTTCCATCCACGTTGTACAACTTGGTGATGTTCGAGCTAGCCTAGCTAAGCTGTGAGCAACTTTATTACTATGGTAACATACGATTTACTTATTTTATAATGAATATATAAATTTAAGATTTTGATGATAGAGTTACCTTTGAAACTCTAGAGAGTCTCAATCCAAGGCTGAAAAACCTGCATACAAAAGGTTCTGAATTTGATAGCCTGAACATTACAAGTGTAAGAGGATTTATTTTGAATGAATAATGATTATTAATAAAGAGATTTATGAGGCAAGGCTAGTTAGGATAGCAAATGGTCTGACTTTGACCCATGAATATCTCCTTTGAATTTGAAAACTGAAAACAACAAAATGTGTCAATCAAATAAGTTGCAAGGCTCTTGACAAATCAACATATTATTGGTTACACCAAATGTGACTTTTTTCTAGAAGACAAGTGATTAATCATGTTGACTCTTGAGCTCCAGGACATTGCAAATCTGCTAGATGAGGTCAGCTGCTCCAAATGAGCTGTGAGCAGCTTGCAACCTGCTTGAGCTCAGCTTCACTTGGGGCTTAATTTGGTTTGGATATTTGACTCATAAATAATTAGCAAATTTAACTCCAAAGTCGATTATACCGAGCATATGTATTCTGTCAAAATTATTTACACAAACTAACTTACATCCGTTTGATATTACTGACCAAATAAACGTGTCCAAACAAAAAAATTTATATATGACCAGATAAATGTGTTTCATTCTCTTTGTTAAAAGATCCGAAATGTTTAGAAGTTTGGAAAGAAATGAGACTAGATAATATGGTGCAGAAGAAAAAAAAGGAAAAAAATAGTCAGCAGTTTGTCAGCTCTAGGAACATTAAAACTTAAAAAAAGAGATTATGTAGTTAAGTTCACACTTTATCACTTTTGCAAACAAGTTTAAAAATGTGATAGCTCTTGTTCCTGTGCGTGCAAGAAGATAATACATCATTGACAAATTGCAAGTGGGGAAACAGAAAGAGAAACTCAGCATGTTGGCACAATCAAGATAAAACTTCTCCAGCTAAGATGAATTAAAAAGGAAAGACATGGTTTCCTTGCCTAATACCATGTAGAGGAATGAAGAAGTCTAATAGCCCACCATTTATGAGAATTGAGAAGAGGTGAAGACGCTGGACAACCAAATTGATCCAAAACTCTAAAAAGCCATAGTATCGAAGGACATGAATGCTAAAAGGCCATTCCAGACAATCATAAGTCTTCTCCATCTTATGCTTTAAGCCCACTCAACAATTCATCATCCATAGTATACATTATATCTTTGGGCAAGAATGATGTTATCTTGAATATTCCTACCTGAAATAAAAGCAACCTACCACTTAGAGATTAATTTGGGAAACAGAGGTTTCAGCCTATTAGCTAGAAGTTTAGAAATTTCTTTGTAGATCAGATTACATAGGCTAAGGGGACTAAACTAGTTAACAGAAGAAGCAAGACAAGAGATTGTATACATTGACACTAGATTAGAGAAGTAATAAATGTTGTTTGAACATGATTAAAATCTTAATAAATTGTAAAGGGTACAAAGGCAAGTACACAAATTCATTAAACAATATTTCCTCTCCCCCAATTTGAGGGAATAAAATAATGATTTGAGAAAGGTACTCTAAATACTCTGAAGTCCTTTTTCCTCACTTAAAATAATATTCCCACATACCTGATTTTCACTGAAATCAATGGCATCGGACAGCATCACATGATTTACATCTACAGACACCGAAAGCACCAAAAATCAAAAGGACTTTAATCCCTTCCTAGAATCCTTGAGTGCTAGTTTTGATATTAATTAATGCATATTCAACCACGAAATAGTGATAGATAACTCAAGCAAAGGAAACTACAAAACACTTGACATATCCTCAAACCTAGAAAAAGAGAGAAGCTTACAATCGCTCTGTTAAATTCGTGAATAAAATAAAAATATACGTTCTGCTATGCTAATAGGCAAATTTTCACTTTAAACATTTTCATTGTGAATCAATTGTTGTACTCTTGCATTTCATCTCGCTTGTTAGAGCCTTTCATATAACAACATAGCATGAGATAATATGAGAACCATCACAAATGAACAGTGGGACAATTCAACACAAATAGTAACTTGCACCTCTGATGTCACGGCCTGTGCATCTTGAAGCCAAAAACTCTTGGCACATAGCTTTGAGACGCCTTTTGTGGCTTTAGGTGTCCATACGTCATTAAAAATAAGTGGGGAAACGTGGTTCCAAAATATGCTCCATCAATATCTTCATAAAGTCAAGGAAATTTTGTCAAAAAGATAACTTGCAAAAATTGAAACATCTCATACATTCAACCACAGTTACTCAATACACATCAACAGTCTCAGCACAATGATAAAAACCAAGAAGAAATTTTTAATGGAAATCACAATCACCCATTATCAATCAACAATTCATATGGGAGCTCCAAGTGCACTACACAAAATGTCCAATGCTATATCTCTAACCACCAATCATATATAGCTTAAGATTATTGGCACAAAAACTTAATTAATTTCAATTTTAGTCAATGATTAGTTTTTGCAATTATACTGAGGTGATTCAGATTTCATGTATACAGATCTGGGCTTAGGGATTGCAAATGGTAAGCCTACTCTGAATCAACTTAAGCTAAAACATAAGTAGACTAAGAGCTTCTTCACTAGCCTAAAAAGACATATAGCTTAACTTGGAAATCCAGGTTTTAGGCTAATCGACAAGGTAAGTAGCAAAGAATCAAATGTCAGTTCGAATGATTGTGGCTTTAGCAACAGTAGAGCCAGCAGCAGTATGGCAACATCCAGAGCAGCAAATGAGCTGATATGATTGTCCTGTCAGGCATGGCTTGTTTTGATGCCTGCCTAGGCTCACTCATTTGTTAACACAAGTAAAGCTCAAACGAATTGTCCAAACTCATTTAATAAAAAAGCCAAGCCACAGATCCCCCAATTACATCTTTTAAGCTAACAAGCCCTGTTAAATTACATCAGAGCCCCTCCTTTCTATGAATGTTCTCCCTGTTGGTCAAGAATTCCAAGGTTGTCTCCTGGACCCTATAAGATATATGCGCATCAAGTAAATTTAAACTAAAGATTAACTGGAAAATAATTATAAAATGTTACTAATGATCCTTAAAACATAAATATAAAATCTATTTTTAGGCACTAGATCAGCTTAACCACATGTTACATACCAATAAAATGATAATGATGATAAGAACAAGAAATCACATGATACATGGCTTCATTTGTACTTCTATGCGTAAAATACCAACCAATATATTTGAATTCAGGTCACATGTCTAAACCAGAAGAATTATTTATTATCTTGAAATATACAATTTCATCCAGATGGAAACACCATAGCTCACTTTGCAGGAAGGTCAAAGTAAAAATTCCTCTTTCACACTTAAGTTATATAATAACAACATATTAATCAATTGGGATATAACACATACAGCAGAAGAAAAATCTATCAATGAGAATTCAACGTTCAGGCAGATGCAGGCAAAATGCAAACAAAATTTCAAAACAAGTAAAAACTAGTGCAATAAAAGGATACTGCCTTGGTACTTAGATCGCGGGTAATAGATATCTTCACATTTGGGGCAGTAGATTTTTACGGTGCTTGAGCGAGGAATGTCTGATTGGCCAACAGGGAGGCAGGGTTGTCCACAGCAGTAAACTCTGGGGCATCTTCCAAAATCATAGTTTTTGTACTTCTCTAACTGTAGGAGATTTAACTAGTTTTACTCAACCAGAAACATATGAAACAAATAAAGTATAAATTGGCTCAGAAATTTACCATTGCGGCCATTCCCTTGCTTGTGAGTATGTACCGAACATGAATCATACCATACAGCATCTCTGCTGCTGATTCAACCAATTCATTCTGCTCTTCAGTAAATATGTCACCTGCTCAAAACCATACCCATGCCATTAAATAAGGCTAAATGACAAGATCCTTCACAAAAACACACACACTTAGCAGCAGAAATTAGGTCAGAATTTTACCATAACAATAAAAGATATTTTTAAAATCACAGTCATAGGTGTCACTTTAATCTGACAAAATGGATATTAGGTAATAAAATGTAGATACAGAGGACAACTCATTGATATGCAAGTTTCACTCAGAACCACCCACATTAACGCTTGGATGTACTTTACTAAGTACTTTTTTAAATAAAGACATGGTTTAAGATGGAAGAGATTATGATCTCAATTTCTTACATGCTGAAGGCAATAGATCTTACCAAATTCTGACTTCCAAAACTCTAAATGACAAAATAGTTGAGATTGATAACTCCTAATCACAATAAAACAAAAATAAAGCTTGTCGATATGCTAAAATCTTTTTATTCATTACATCTAGAATCAGACCAAAATATTATAGTAGTTTTCTAAACAACACCATTTAAGCCTAGCAATCATAAATCAGAGAAATCCTTTTTTTTTTTTTTTTTTGACAAGTAAATCAGAGAAATCCTTTTTGAATGACAAAACACGCAGAGTTAAAGTTAATCAGATTTGAGGAAGTTTTTTTTCCAAAACCATGAAACAATGCTTAGTATAATTACTACAATTTCCAAAGAACACCATGACATATTAGTAAAAACAAAAATTATATAAAATTTAGATCATTTACTTCATTCTTGTAGAGGTCACAAGAATAAGATGAATGATCAAGAGTACGTATTTGAGATTCTCATTTATAAGCACCAAGGACAAACCCTTGCTTCCTTACCACCCTCAAAGGGTCAATGGGCAACTTATCTATGTTGACAAAAGCTACAAGTATGAGGAGATAAAAACCTATTCACTTGAAATTGGTTAGGAATTCAAGAATGCAGAATTATCAAATTATTGTTGGCAAAAAGAGATAATTTCAAAATGCATAAACCTAAATATGATTTAGAACAGGACAGTTCTTACCATGAGAGGAGTCAACATCCAAAATCAGATCAAGTGCATAATCATAATAAGGAACTTGACTGCTCAAGCCGCAAAGATTGAAATCATCTTGAATGTATTCATCATCGACTTCACAGAAAAATTCATTTCCTCGCAAATTGCAAAACCATGAAATCCACGAAGTATCATCTCCATCAGAACCGCTAACATCTGATTCCTCACTGTCTGTTTCAGATTCCTCTGAAATTAATGCAAACATGGTCATCATCAAAGGTGAAATACCTATCAAAAATTTTCACTCAGACAACTAAAATAGCTAAAATACTTTATGTTCCTCCAAATGACATAATGTTTTTCTTACTCTCAAAATGCAATTAAAAAGAATCCAACTAACCACCCCCCCCCCCCCCCCCAAAAAAAAAGGGAAGGGGGGGGGGGGGGTTGTGGTAAAATACATTTGTTAGCTACCAGGGAACATCTAATTATTTTCACTCTTATTACAGGCTAGATCTAAGCAGAAGTACATGGGAAAAAACCCTTAATAAAATCCATACCTGAACATGAGAATCAAGGACACTTGAGCTTCATACTATATACTAAAACATCAGGATGATACTCTATTACGTGAATTATGATCAAGCAACAATATAAAGCAATTCTATTTGTCAAACAAAGGCCTAAAGGTAGGATAAGGAACCTTTTTTAATTAGGAAGTTATACATGCAGCCAATAGGAATTGAACCCAGGACCTCACCCTCAACCTTGCACTTAGAAGGGGAGGAGGTAGGATGGGGAATATCATCCTACTTGTTTGACAAATAGGATGGAAGACCATCCTCCTTAGTACAAAATGTATCTACAAGGGGCAGTGCTAATGCTAGGTGACTCCGTTTACATTTAGTAAATTACTCATGCACTTGGTCACTGGTGAGTCTTGATTCCACGAACTAAATTTTCACGTTGCTTTTAAATGCCATATAACCCTTTGTTATGATAACTATTCTTAACAATGATACATCCATCTTCTGCTTGACCAGTCCAATCCGGTTCAACACTCCAGCAAGGTGTGGACACTGGCTCGACTTGCACCCCTCATCGACATCTACACCCATCTGGCCTCTATCTTCAATAATGGCAATTGAAAGGGAAAGAATTGAAAGATTAAGGCTGATGGGCTCACTGACGTCTACAACCACCTATCCTCTCTATTGTTTGTTTTTATTTTCGTTTCAGTGTTTTGAAGACCGTTTTGCTTGCTTATTGAAACAATAAAGAGGAAGAAGAGAAAATGACTATTTGAGCCTTGTTGCAATCTTGCTGTGTTCTAGATTTTTTGAACCTTGATTTTATTTGGTTGTTAAGAAAAATGTAGAATGTGTGGGCAAGCAAATTTATGCTTTGATCTAATGTCATGTTATTGAGAAAATTATAAATTAAGTACAGTTATTGTAAGAGAAAATTTTCTTGTCCTTTTGTGTTGACCGGAAAATTTTCGAGAGTATTTATATGGGGAAAATTGGAACCCAAACCAAAAACCCAAACGAATGACCAACCCAATGCCTACTGCCCAAGTGAAATTCAGGTCCAAACATTTTTGTCCAACCATCAGATGGAAGCAGGTAAGTGAGTTCTCCACCCAAAGGGATCAGGTCGAGTTGCATTTTGGCACCAAACCTGGATCGACCTAGCACCCCTCCATAAACAGTTCCAATTGCATGAGACTCAATAGATTCCTACTACACCTGATTACATACTTTGTTAACAGCCTGAAACTTCCTTCACTTATAAGTTCTAATGTACTATTAGCATGCATCACAGAATCCATATCCAAATTACAACATATTGAAATTGTGATACATCACTAAAAAATGTACATACAGATTATATATAGAGAGAGAGATATCACATTGGTCTAATTCAATGCTGACACATTTCAAAAAAATA
Organism: Castanopsis chinensis; assembly: GCA_032878915.1. Lineage (NCBI taxonomy): Eukaryota > Viridiplantae > Streptophyta > Magnoliopsida > Fagales > Fagaceae > Castanopsis > Castanopsis chinensis. The sequence goes on from JAVQMG010000081.1 coordinate 646,980, forward strand.
ATCTCGAAAACTTAAGCATCCAGAAATTAACAAAGCATGAATGAGAAAATTTACATTATATGGAAAAACAAATAAAATCCTCCACCCAATTCCAGCTCAAGCATGTCACCTTATTCCATCACTAAAATTCCACTAACAATAATTGGGGATAAAAACTGAAACTTTTAAGATCTTATTTACACTAAATTTGCTTCTAAACTAACCTTAATTCACACTAACATTATCATAAACACTAAAATTTAAACAAACACCTACTTCAAAGCACATTTTTATTAACCCAAACCCAATATAAATTTTAAAAAACAAAGATTAACAAAGCACGAATGAGAAAGTCTACATTATGTGGAAAAACAACTGAAATCTTCAACCCAATTCCTGCTCAGGCGCTTAAGACACATGCTATTACATGTCACCGTATTCTATCACTAAAATTCCACTAACAATAACCGGGGATAAAAACTAAAACTTCCCTAAATTAAGATCTCATTTACACTAAATTTGCTTCTAAACAATCCATAATACACACTAACATAATCATAAACTCTAAACTTTAAACAAATACCTACTTCAAAGTTCAAACCACTTTATTCAGCAAACTCAGATCCTACAATTCACAAATTTTCTTCATCAATCACTTTTAAGTCCTAAATCCCAGTACCCCACTAGCCCACTACAAGCAATTTACTTCAGAATTCAGACAACCCAAAATTAGAAACAAAAACAACAAATTGAAACCACCAAAAACTCAATAAATCCAGATCAAAAAACACACACACACACACAGAGTTCAAAAGTTTACATACATAACATACATACCATCGGAGCACTTGTTCTTAGAAAGCGAAGCGGAGCGAGAATCGCGATGATCGAGCTGCTGATGCTGATGCTGCTGAGATTTACCGGTGGAAGTGGAAGGCGCAGAGATTCTCTCCTTGTCCTTACTACTACTATTGATTCCGCCGCCGACTCTCGAAGTGGACGGCGACGATTTCTCGAGGTGCTTATCGAGCGCGTCGTTGATGATTCGCTTTCGATCCAACGGTCCTCCTCCTCCGCTAGCTACCATTTCCGATCTCGACGATCCTCCACCTCCACCTACTCGCTCTCTGTACATAATTTACAATTTTATACAACAAAAAAAAAAATTCCCTCTCCCAAAAAATCAAAGCTTTTTGAAAAATTGTTGAAGCAGAAGCAGAAACCCTAGATTTTCTTCTTCAAGCTCCGAGTTTGTACATTTAGAGGTTGAAAATTGAACCCTCGAATTTGTGGTGTTAGGGTTTTTGCGATCGGACGGCGACGTTTTGGAAAGAGAGAGATAAGGGGTTGAAGAGTATGTACTTACGGATAAAGCTAGGGTTTGGAATTTGTGTGTGTGTAAGAGAGAGAGAGAGAGAGAGGAGAGAGAGAGAGAATTGGGAGAGAGGGACACCGAGATGAGCTCCTTCTTTGGTTTCCCCTGACCTCTTTTGTCTCCCTTTGTTTTGTTGTCCTTTCCTTGTGCTGAATTTTTTTTTTCTTTCTTTCTTACAGGTTTTTACTTTTTAACCCACAAAAAAATGAAGAATAAAAAAATCTTCATTTTTTTTTAATTTTAAAAAAAATTCATTATTTTTTAATATAATAATTTGATAACAATATAATTTCTAGCTTAGAGATTGTTTGGATATTGCTTATTTTACTGAAAATTGAAAACTTATTACTAAAAGCACTGTATCAAAATAATTTTTAAAAGGTAAAAACTGTTGCTACGTTTTTCATAGGTCGGCTAATCTATAAACAGTGCCATGGGACCAACCAAAAAAAAAACACGCAAACATCTTTTGGCAAACACATGCTTAGTTTGCGTTTGAGAAGTAATAAAAATTATAAATTATTTCACTATTTAGCTTATTTTTGTTACTATTTATAGGCCTCACTGTACTTTGTAATACTATTCATAAGTCTTAGCGTGCATTTGCCAACAGATATTTGCGCGTTTTGCATTTTTTTTTTTTTTTGCTGGTCCCACGACATTGTTCATAGACCAGCCAACTTGTGAAAAATGCAACAACAGTGTTTTGCCTTTTAAAAATTATTTTGCTACAGTGTTTTTAGCAATAAGTTTTTAATTTTTAACAATATAAGTGATATTCAAACAAACCCTTAATCTAAAAGTGTATAATTGAGAATGATGTAATTTGAACCATGAATATCTAATTTGAAATTTGAAAACACTTGAGAAATAAACTAATTGAATTACAATAAACCCAAAAACAATATATATATATATATATATATATATATATATTAGTTTATAAGGTGATTTTATTAAGAGGAGGGAGGCCGGACCCAAAAAATCTGAAAATAATAATGGGAAAACTAATCCATCATCATTCTTACAAAAGACCCACAGGAAAATGAAAGAGATGAGTTGTAATTCCTAAGTTAAATAAAAAGAAGCCCAAACAGGCTATACACGGTAAGCCAGTATAATATAATAATGTCTACTGGGATTGGACCACCCTTTCATTTTGCACAAAGAATGCATCATTTATATTTTTGGTCCTATGTGATGCAATTTTACTCCACAACATGCCCCCACATGAACATAATTCTATAAAGTCAAATGAATGGGTCTTGAGTTAAGTTCACTTAAAAGCCTAATATTTCCAATTTTTTATTAATCCACACATATTAGCCTTTTTACCCAAACTTTTCATGCTTTTCGGATCACAGTCCTTTTCACTTCATGAAATGGGCTCATGGCTTACATCTTTCTACATCACAAAATGGCTTCATGGCTCATCATTTTACATCGTGTAATGGGCTTATAGTGTGCTTTATTTTTTCATCATGAATTGAGCTCATGACTTCTATTATCTCTATATCATGAATTTGACTTATGGCCTATTTCTTCACTTCTTGTAATAGACTTAAGATCTACATCTTGCAACTTCTCGAATTGGACTCATGGTGGTTCGCATTATTGCCACCATCAAGCAATAAGCACATGGTCCAAATCTTTCTTACTCATAGGTTGAGCCATTAAGGTACCAATTCTCACAACTCATATAAATTTTCTCATTTTTTAATAATGAGATTTTCTAACAAAAGCTCATATTTACACAAAATAGTGGGGGTGGAAAATCGTCCAATTACGAGTTAATTAAGCTACTTGGGTTACCAAATTACAAAGACAATCAAGATTCAAGACTACACTTATTTTCTTGAATTCTCAAACTTGTATAAGCACTGAAAAGCTTTGAACTAAGCTTGTAAATTCTATAACAATGGTGATTTTACAGTAGACTCTCAAAGAGAAGAGAAGAATTTGGAGAGAAAAGTCAAAGAGAACAAGAAGAGCAAATTGGAAACTTTCTGGAAAATTCTCACTTAATAAATATATTATGTACTTCAATCTTTATATATACAGCCCAATCCTTGTGTTAACTACCTAACTACCTGTCCCTAGATTACGGAATTGATCCGCAAAGAGTGGAACTACCAACAGAAATAACTAACAGACTCTATGAGACAAAACGACAGCGTTCCAAACTAAATGCAAAATACATCAGCTCTTAAGTTAGAACGACACCGTTTCCTTTAGTGAATTAAAGATTAATCCTAGCCGTTGAGGGAAACTAGCCGTTGCTCATGATTGCTGTGATTGCTTCTTGCTCTGTGATTGCTCATTTCCTTTAACATCCCCCCTCAAACTCGAGGCAGAATTTGCCAAGAGTTTGGCACGAAGATTCAAGAAGGAAGGACCAAGCAACGGCTTGGTGAAAATGTCAGCGAAGTTATCACGGCCAGAGATGAATTTAACTCCCAAAGTACAACGAAGAACACATCCCCTTACATAATGGTAGTCAACCTCAATGTGTTTGGTGCGGGAATGGAAAACAGGGTTAGAGGCTAAAGCAATAGCCGAACTGTTGTCACACCAGAGAATAGGAATGTGAGATAGAAAAAGCTTGAGTTCTTTAAACAGGATACAAAGCCAAGCTAATTCTGCAGCGGTGGAGGCCAAGGCACGATATTCAGCTTCCGTGGAAGATCGTGACACAGTAGGTTGTTTCTTGGAAGACCAAGATATTGGGCTTGAACCAAGGAAGACTAAGAGACCAGTAGTGGATTTACGATCCGTAGGGTCACCAGCCCAGTCAGCATCAGAGAAAGCTGAGAAGGAAAGGGGTCCAGGAGCAAAGTGAATTCCAAAGTCCAAAGTCCCCCTCACATAGCGTAGAACACGCTTAGCAGCTTCCAAATGAGAGGTGGTTGGATTTTGCATAAATTGGCACAACTGGTGCACACTGAAGGCCAAATTGGGGCGTGTAAATGTCAAGTATTGGAGGGCACCCACCATACTCCTATATTCAGAGGGATCAGTCAAAGCAGAACCATCAAAAGGGGTGAGACGAGTGTTGGGGCAGCAAGGAGTCTTAGTGGGTTTGGAATTTTCCATGTGAAACCTGTGAAGAACATCGGAGGCATACTTGGATTGGCACAAGGTAAGGCCAAACTTGGTAGGCAAGATCTGGATGCCCAAAAAATAAGAAAGAGCCCCTAAATCCTTGAGTTCAAAAGCAGTGCTGAGAGCAGTGACAAGGTGATCCACTTGAGGAGTAGAATTACCAGTGATGATGATATCATCAACATACAAGAGGAGATAGATGATTGTCTGATGCGAGTGGAAGACAAAAAGAGAAGGATCAGCCAAGGAAGCCTCAAAACCAAGATGTAGCAGTTGAGATGTAAATCTGTCAAACCAAGCCCGTGGGGCTTGTTTTAAGCCATATAGAGACTTGTGTAATCTGCAGACATGAAGAGGAAATTGAGCATCCACATACCCTGGGGGTTGCTGCATGTAGACCTCCTCTTTCAAGAAACCATGTAGAAAGGCATTAGATACATCAAGCTGCCTTAGAGACCAATTTAAGCTCACGGCAATGGCAAGGACAAGCCTCACTGTGGCAGGCTTAACAACAGGACTAAAGGTTTCAGTGTAATCAACACCAGGCTGTTGATGAAAACCTTTAGCCACAAGCCTTGCTTTATAACGGGCAATAGAACCATCACTATGTAATTTGAGTTTATAGACCCACTTACATCCAACCAAATTGGCACCAGGTTTAGCAGGGACAAAAGACCAAGTGTGTTGCCTTTGCAAGGCTGAAAACTCATCATCCATGGCCTTAACCCATTGAGGATATTGTGAGGCTATTTTGAAAGAGGGAGGTTCAGTAGAGGTGTAATCAATGACTGCCTTGTAACATAGCTTAGGTTTTGAAATACCATTCTTTGCTCTTGTGGTCATAGGATGGTTGTTACTAGGGACAGGAGCAGGGGTGGGGATAGGAGAGGGAGAAGGTGCTGCTGATAATGAGGCTGACAGTGGTGCTGAAATTGGTACAGTGAGTGGTGGAGGAGAGGGGGAAGAATTTGAGGAAGGAGTAGAGAGATTAGACAAGGAAGTGGAATCATTAAAAGAATCTAATGGAATGGCACTAGGTGCAGATTGAAGTGACACAGGTGAGGAATTATGATTGTAGGGACCCAAAACAGATGGTTGATTTGAAGCATGTAAGTACAACAAGTTGGATAACTAGGAGTTTGAAAGTGGGGAATGAGAAGGGGAAACAGAAGGAGGAGCAGAAAGAAAGGGGAATTTGGACTCATTGAACACTACATGCCTGCTGGTATAGAGTTTGTGAGTGAGCAGGTCAAGGCATAAGTAGCCTTTAGAAGCTTTGGAATAGCCCAAGAAAAGACATTCTGTGGTTCTATGTTCTAATTTATGATTAGTGTAAGGTCTAAGGAAGGGGTAATAAGCACAACCAAAGACCTTGAGGGAAGAGATATCAGGTTGGTGACCAAAAAGTTTGAACCAAGGAGACAAAAAACTTAAAGTGGAAGTGGGAAGAAGATTGACTGTTGTTAAGGCAGTCTGCACAGCAAAAGACCAGTAGGTGGAAGGTAGAGAGGCTTGAGAAAGAAGAGTGATGACAGTTTCAATTAAGTGTCTATGTTTTCTTTCTACCAACCCATTTTGCTGTGGGGTGTAAGGGCAGGAAATTTGATGATGAATACCATGGGCAGACAGAAAAGATTCAAAAGATTTGGAGGTGTACTCACCACCACCATCTGATCTAAGAGTTTTAATATTAGTAGAAAATTAGGTTTGAACCATTGCATTGAACAAGACAAATTTAGAATAAACTTTAGATTTGTTAGACAGTAAGTACAGCCAAGTGAAACGTGTATAATGATCAATGAACAGGACATAATACTTGTAGCCATTTATTGAATCAAGAGGTGCAGGACCCCATAAATCTGTATGTACAAGTTCAAAGGGAGAAGTTGCTACAGATCTTGAACTAGGAAAGGGAAGTCTATGCATTTTGCCATGAAGACAGTGAATACAAGAATTGGTAACATTAGCACAAACATTATTACAAGACAGACCATGATTGTGTGGTAAAAGTCTAAGAGTTTGTGCATTAGGATGGCCAAGTCTACTATGCCATAGAGACCAGCTGGAAGAGGAAGACAGCTTGACAGAATGACACAATTTATTTGAGAGAAGAGCAGTGGCTTTGTGAGGATAGATGAGGTAAACACCACCTTCACTCTTGCCCTTGTAGAGAACTTTCCCCGTGGCCAAGGCCTGGATTGACAAGGTGTTTTCATCAAAATAACACCAACAGTTATTATCATGACAGATCTTGTGGACTGAAGCAAGATTAGAAGCAATGGAAGGTACACGCAACACATTTCTAAGTTGAAGGGTTGAATTAGAAGAAGGAATTAGAGTGTTACCTATGTGAGTAATTGGTAAGTTTTTTCCATTGCCAACTGTGAGATGCTCTTGGCCAGTATATGGTTTGGGAAAGCTCAAGTGATTGAGACTAGAGGTGACATGGTCTGTGGCTGCACTGTCAGCCAGCCAAGGTTGCTCCTGAGCCATTAAAGAGTTGGAAGAGGTGGCCATGGCAGCCAATTTGGTTGGTGGATGTTTGCCTTGGTAGGCATAATTCATTCTATGATAACAATCTATAGCCAAATGACCTGCCTTACCACAAATTTGACAGATAGGCCTTTCTGATCTACCACTAGTACCCTGAGAATTTGGCTGTGAAAACTGATTGAACTGATGATTGAATGGATTTGAAGATGAACCTGGACCTCTGCCTCTACCTCTTGTATAGTTTCCTCTTCCTCTTCCTCTATTGTTAGAGTGATTAAATGTATTATAACCACCAGCATTGTTAAACCTTGGTGCTGTGTTGACTGACATTGCAAAGGTAGAGTCCTTGACTTCTATACCTTCATTCAATGATTCTTCTTCAGCATTTAATAGAGTAGTCAACTCATCAAAGCTCAATTTTGTGCTTCTGGTTCTGATTGCAGACCTGAAAGCACTAAATTCTTTAGGAAGCCCTTTAATAGCCACATGGAGTAGCTCTTCATCATCTAAGAGAACACCAACTGCCATGAGTTTATCTCTTATCACTTTAATCTTCTGCAAGTATATATCAACAGAATCTGATCCTTTCTTCACATTATGCAGCTCTCCCTTGAGGTTCATCACATGTGACCTCGAAATTGAAGAGAATCTGTTTTCAAGAACTTTCCAGACCTCTTGAGCAGATGAGCAACCAACAGTCATAGCAAGAACTGAGGCTGTGAGAGTAGAACTGATAAAGGTGAGTAAGGCCTTTTCTTTCGATTTCCAAACAATATAGTCTGGATTAAGTACTGAAGTACCAGTACCAGAGAGATCCTTGAGAAATTTCTCAGGAATGAGTGGAATTTCATCAAGAAGTTCAAACATAGAGTAAGTTTCCAGCACCATTGATATCTGATGCTTCCAAACAATATAGTTGGAAGAATCGAGTTTGACAGTCATCATATTTGACATATTTGACAGCAAAAGCAGAGGTTGATTGGTGAGATTGATTGAATTGGAAGTAGAAGATGTTGAAAGCATAGTTGTGGAGACTGAAGGAATAGAGGTTGGTGCTGAAGTAGAGTCTGACATTATCGAAAACTATATAGCTTTGGATCGGATTGGCTCTGATACCATGAAAAGCTTTGAACTAAGCTTGTAAATTCTATAACAATGGTGATTTTACAGTAGACTCTCAAAGAGAAGAGAAGAATTTGGAGAGAAAAGTCAAAGAGAACAAGAAGAGCAAATTGGAAACTTTCTGGAAAATTCTCACTTAATAAATATATTATGTACTTCAATCTTTATATATACAGCCCAATCCTTGTGTTAACTACCTAACTACCAGTCCGTAGATTACGGAATTGATCCGCAAAGAGTGGAACTACCAACAGAAATAACTAACAGACTCTATGAGACAAAACGACAGCGTTCCAAACTAAATGCAAAATACATCAGCTCTTAAGTTAGAACGACACCGTTTCCTTTAGTGAATTAAAGATTAATCCTAGCCGTTGAGGGAAACTAGCTGTTGCTCATGATTGCTGTGATTGCTTCTTGCTCTGTGATTGCTCCTTTCCTTTAACAAGCACAACATCACATTTGGTCCCAAAAGACAAACCAACACACTAAAAAAAATGTCAAGTGGACATTAGTAAGTCACTAGGGGCTCAAAGAAGAAGAGAAATCTAGGCTAGCCCATTTCTCCTCTAAAAGACAGCAAAATTATTTGGTCAAGGACCACACAACGAGAAGAAGATCAAGTACACTCTCCACTTAAAAATCTCAGCTCATGGATACACATCCCTTTCGACTACCACACTATTAGTGTTATTATCACCTACTTTTGGAACCATGAGGATTACAAGCTTCAGGTACTAAGCCAAATTTATTGAAGAAGTCATGGCTAAAACTCGATAAACTTTTAATGAAGTTGCAATTTCTCAAATGCCTACAACTTTGTCAAGTCTTAAGGCCATGGTTCAAGCGCAGAGTTTTCAAGGGAAGGCTTGGAAATCTATGATTTGGAAGGCCAAAATTTCTATTCAAACAACTCAAATAGTCCTCTAAATTTATATTGTAGATGGAGCTTGACATTGATTTGGGCTCTTGAATAGAGGCCTAGACACCCAATCACTCATTTTGGTCTTTAGTAACAATGGGCCTTCCTCCTCTCCCTTGAAAAATTAGAAATTAATGCTTCATTCGAGACTAAAACACACAGGCCTACCAGTGTCCAAGCCTATTGCCTAAGTTGGAGAGAACCACACAAACACTTGATTTTTCCCCTTTATTTATTTTCTTTCTTTTTTGCGCTCAAACTTGGTCCTTTGACCTATATAAAGCTATCAAAAAGAACACAAGAACTATAAAATACCAAAATAATGCTTATACATGTTTGAAGTGCTTTCCAGTGTAGTAAAAGCTTAGGTCAAAATATTAGCTTGTTTTTCTGTTTATCCATTGTTCTCTCTCTCTCTCTCTCTCTCTCTCTCTACAAGTTTTTTTTTTTTTTCAAATCTCACTCTCTTTACAAGTTTAATTTTAAATAAAATTAAACATTGATTTTTTTTTCCTTAAAACTTTGCAAATTACTTATAACAAATGTGTTTGTGATTTATTTCTTTACCTTTCGATTGTGGGTCATGAAAAAAAGAAGAAGAAGGGTAGTACAATTGATTATAAGAGTATTCACATCAGTACTTGTATAACAAAAAAAGTACCACATTTTAGCCAATTAAGATCAAAATTCACCCACATCAGTCTATGCAAAATGATGTAACAATACACGGTTGTTACAATAACAATATAAATTTACATTGACATTATTAATTCTTTCTTTATGTATAACGAGAATAAATAAAGAATGTTGATGATGGTTGTTGTGTGTGAAGAAATATATATAATTAAAAAAAAGAAGAAGATATGTGTATAAGCTTATGTAAATGCTCCAAGGACGAGATTATTAGTATGAACTCCCTCCTCATTTACTATCTTTCTTCTCAACAAAAAAAAATCCCTTCTCCTTTATCTAATGAGAAATTGCATTGGCTATCACTTTGAACTCCATCATAATTACCATATTTATTATTTACTAATCATAACATACTTGTGAAAATAGTTGTGCCTCTAAAATTTATTGTTATCCAAAACTCACTTTGAAAAAATCATTAAAGCTTCATTTGGTTAGAGGGGTGGAAAAGTAGAATGATAGAAAATGGAGAGAGGATGGAAAAGTGGGAGGATAGAGAAGATTTTAATTTTTCTCATTTTTGTTTAGTTGGGAGTGGAAAAGTGGGAGGATAGAAAAAGTGAGTTTGTATAAATTTATTCATATACACTTGTTAAAAAATGATGGTCAATTAAAACAAAAAAGTGACAAACAACAAAAAAAAAATCACCCAATTTATTAAAAAATAAAAATCATATCCCAAAAAAAATCATGTCTAGTTAAACCAAAAAATAAAAAAATAAAAATAAAACAACTATCACACCCATAGCCTAGGAAATCAAAAAAAAAAAAAAAAAAAAGAAGGCAACGTGCCCAGGAAAACACAAAAATAAATAAATAAATAAAGGAATTGGAAGAATTTTTTGTCTAGTAAGCAACCTCATTTTCTTTCTTCAGTTTTCTCTCCATTTTGAAAAGAAAACTTTTTGGTTGGCCTGAGAATAAAACATCCGGACCCCACCATTTATTTTTCTTTCTCCTCACCCAACCAAACACATTCTAAAAAAGTTTTTCTTTCCATTTTTTCTCTAAAATTTTCTATCCACCCTATTTTACCTTCAAACAAACACATCCTTAGGTCAATCTTGGTCAAAGCTGATGAAAATCATTGAGTAGCTCAGGTTTGATGTAGAAATATGGAAAGAGTTGTTTTGGGATGATTTTGACCAACTTTGACTGTCGTACAACCTAGGTTAACTAGGGGCATTTTGGTCAATTTGACTTAAAATGGTACTTTGATTGCTCCGATACCCGAACGGGTTGTGCCATGTCAATCTAGATGTTTTTGCAGCCCCATGGAGGAAAGTTAATATTTTTGAAAATTTCGAGATTCGGCTCGCAAATCGAGAGCGGACAAAATATGGTATCTACAATCATGATAATCAAAACTTATAATATAGGGGAAATTGCACTTTACCCATCTGTGGTTTAGCTTATTCTAACAATGCCCACCCGTGGTTTAAAAAGTTATCACTTAACCCACCCGAGGTAGCCTCCGTTAGACCCCTGTTATCTACCTTTGCCCTTTCCGTTAGAAAAACCCCTTTACTATATAAGCCAAAATTAGAACCTACATAAAACCCTAAAAGGAAGGATGGGCTCTCTCCCTCTCTCTACCTTAGAATCCCTAAAAATCTCCAAACCCAATTCCCTTTCTCTCTTTTGAACACTTGCAAGCAAGGAGGTGTATTGAAGCTTGGGTTTTCTCCTATAAATTTTCTCGCCAACCAAACAAGAGTAAATCCCTAATTTTATCAACCTGTGTTCACCACGCCCAAAAAAAAAAAATGATTGCAACCAGAGAGAGAATTGCAAGCAAGCAAGTCTAAGGTCTTGGCATCAAAGCACGCAAATATCAGGGCCATGGAACAAAGGTGCTTAATACTCGACCAAAAGATCACGTCTCAGAATTTCAAGATGTCGGCCCTCAAGTCCCAAATTGAAGGCCTCAATGCGAAATACTGTTCAAAATCCAAGATTTGAGGTGAGTGAATTTAATTTTAGCCCAGTCTCCTTCACACTCTCCATCAAAGTCGCCAACACAAGCACTTGCTCCTAAAGCTTCAACGCGTCACCTACAATTAGAAAGATTCAGTGCCTACTCCATCTCCTCCTCTAGCTTCTTCTAAGGCTCCGGTAAGTCCTCCATCTTCGATTAGTACTCCACCTGCTACAGCTCCTGGACCGGCTCAGAGTGGCACCGTTTTGAATAGAGTTGGGTTCACTGTTGGATCTGTGGTTGTAGCAGTATTTGCTGCTGTTTTGGTGTTTTAGAAATTACAAGTGTTTGTTCTATGTTTTTTTGGGTTTAGGTGTTTTATCATCGTATTGACTATACCCATTAATATAATTCAGAAAAAAAAAAAAAAACCTATTAATATAATTTCTTCTTTATTCTTTTAATTCCGCAATTGGTGTTAAATATTGTGAAATTTTTATTTTTGAAAGTCTAAGGAAACCAACTTTATGGGTTTGAATTGCGATTACACGGAAATCAATTGGTGCTTGAATTCAATCAAATATAACACACAAAAGGATCAGGTTGCTTTATATATGAGGTTGCTTGCAAGTGTTTAAATTTTAATTTGGCAATCCAAGTGAAGAGAGAAAGGGATTACGGTTTTGGAGAGAGAGGGAGAGAGCTAGTTCTTCCTTTTAGGGTTTTATTAGGGTTCTAATTTTGGCTTATATAGTAAAAGGGATTTTCTAACAGAAAGGGTAGAGGTGGGTAATGGGGGTGTAACAGAGGCCACATCAAGTGGGTTAAGCGATAACTTTTAAACTATGGGTGGGCACTGTTAAAACAAGCTAAACCACAGGTGAATAAAGTGCAATTTCCCCTATAATATAATTACAACTAATATCACTCAAATAGTTGATAGTAATCTCTACCCAAATTTGTATTTTCTCATTCTTAAGTAAGTATATCAAAATGGATAAAAAGGACTAAAGTGAACCTAAATGGACCAAAAGGACTAAATAGGCAAAATTGAACCAATAGACCGAAGTGGACTAAAGTAGATTTGTTTTTTTGATAAAATGGACTAAAGTGGACTAAATGAACCAAAGTTGGTTTTCTGCTTTCTTTTCCTTTTTTGTTTTTGGCTCAAACTTGGTCCTTTAACCAATGTAAAGGTATCAAACTCAAAAGGAACACAAGAAGTCAAGGACTATAAAATACCAAAATCATGCTTATAAATGTTTGAAGTGCTTTCCATGGTTGTAAAAATAGTTTTAGCTCAAAATATAAGCTTCTTTTCATTGGTTGTATATCAATTATTTTTTAAATCTTTTTTTTTTTTTTCCATTCTATACAAGTTTATTTTTAAATAAAATTTTTGGGGATAATATTCTCACCCCTTAAGAGAACTACCTACTACCGTACAATAGACTTATTTGATATGTCCACTAAGTCAGCCTTCCATTGACATTCACAAAAGCTAGTCGTCCACCTCCATGGAAAACTAGGCAATGCCAAAGCAACCACTCCAATTCGATAACTTCACCTTATGAGAGCCGTCTAACCCCATAGATGGCCAAGTGCCACATACAGAAGTCCAAGTCACCAGCACCACCTAAAGTAAGTTGTCCAACTCCATGGATGATCAAGGTGCATTACATTTGAAAAAAAAAAAAGGAAACTCTCTCAAACCATCTTGTCCAACAAATGTAAGCTATTCTAGAGAAGTCTCTTCCAAAGGAGACCTATAGGGATGACCCCTTTACTTAATGACTAAGACTCTTCTAGTGAGTAGCCTCCTCGTCTAACAGTGATAAAAGTGTCCAATAGGTGTCTTAAGCCACTTGACACATATCACTCATCTGACCCTCCAGACAATAACAACTCCGATGAGAGCATACTCATATGAACCCATTCGACATGCACTAGCAATGCTAGTCATCAAACATAAGATCCCACTTGTCTAACGTTGAGGACAAACACCCTTGGGCATCACACCCAAGGTCTTCCTACCAGCCGTCACTCTCCAATTATGGGCATTGATAGGAAATGATTCTACATCAAGGCTAGAAGAGACCAACTTGAACCCCTTGTTTGACGTAACATCACTCATTTAGGGAGACCGTTCATCTATCTAGGAGGATGACTCGTCAAGGGATGTCTCGGTCATCCAAAAGTTTGGAACAACTTTACATCTACACAAACCAAACCACACATGGACTTTAATATGGAATAAAATGACAAGCCCATCTAGGGGGTTTTCCATCCCATGTTGCTTATTTCCACTACAAGATCGTAATTAACCATCTATATGGCATTATGTTCGTCCACATAGATGGTCATTCTACACTGAGACAAATTTAATCATACTTAGATGTCACAAATATAATTTACTCCACAAATCCACTATCTCATAACCTGGGAGTAACCTCCATATAATTTGCTCCCACTAACTCTACTAAGCAAATACACCTCCCATGAAGATAGTGGCACAGATAAGGAGACTCGCTATATGAAGGCCAAACTGCATTCAATTTAAGGTACATGAGAAAAAAACCCCAAAACTACTACCATTTGAGTTTTATTGGATTCATATGAGTCTCTAACTTAAGCATCAGAGAAACTTAGGCCAACACCCCACTAATTCCCTTCGATAGCTTTTTTTCCTTCTTGTAGGTCTTCTAGCATTTCTAGATGGACAAGTAGCTTACTGATTTTTCATGCATCATATAAAATAAAAAATAAACAATAAAAATAAGTTCATATGATCATTCATACTCTTAACACTTAGATTAATTTTTTGAATTCCTTTGTGTCCTCACAAATTAATAACTTTCTTTACCTTTCAATTGTGGGTAATAGAAAAAGAAGAAGAGTAATATAATATGTTTTAAGGATGAGATTACTAGTATGAACTCCCTTCTTCTTAATTATCTTCTCTCAAAAAAAAATAAACCCTCTCCTTTATTTAATGAGAAATTGCATTGGCTATCTCTCTTAATCCTATCATAATTACCAATTTTATTATACACTAATTACAGCATATAATACTTGTGAAAACAGTAAAACTTATTGTTGCTAAACAGTAGAACTTATTGTTATTCAAAACCCACTTGAAAAAGACAATAAGGGACAAAGTACAGACAAAATAGTTGTTGCACTTATCAATCAATCACCATTATCATAACAAAAAAGGGGACCATATAACCTGCAATATCATTATACCAAGGTATAATTTATAGTTTTATACTAATATATTATATGTCTCACTTAGCCCAATTCGGCTGGTCAAATGACTCAAATCAATTAAAAATCCAACACAATATAAAACTACTACTCTCTCTCTTGAATAAATGCTAAAGGTCAGAAGAAAAATATAAAATGTGGCGGGCTAATATACATCACTTGAATGAAAACAGTACACAGAGAATCTTAAGGGTCCTAGTTTTGATCGAAGTCTAGTGAGAAAAAAGCAGAAACATGGAAGCAAACCCAATTCTAATGTCGAAGATCACTGTATCAGTTGTTATAGGAGGGTTTATAGTGTTGTTAATGCAACTCTATAAAATTCTGGTTTTGAAACCAAAACTTCTCAGAGCCAAACTTCAAAGGCAAGGTATAAGGGGACCTTCTCCTTCTTTCTTCTTCGGGAACATCCCTGAAATGAAGAGAATTCAACTCCAAGTTCATGCAACACCAAAAACTACTGCTACAAAGGAGTATGATCACCCTGATGCTATTGCTCATGACTGGCCTTCCACTGTCTTCCCACATTTGGAGCAGTGGAGAAATGAATATGGTACTTCACTTGCCATTTCCTCTCTCTCTCTCTCTCTCTCTCTCTCTCTCTCTCTCTCTCTACCAAAGTAGGTAGAAATATAGTTTAGGGAGTTGAAAATGAAAATAGGTAGACAATAGCAGTAGTCTTTTTTTTTTTGGTAGAAAGACAATAGCAGTAGTCACAGAGGGTACAGCTCAGATTTTAGACAATTTTTGTTGTCAGAATATTCCAATTGTAATTAGAGTTATAAACATTTGTAGTCCATACTTATGAAAATAGGGGTTATTTTTGTTTTTGTTGCTTTATTACCTTTCTCTAATAAAAGCATTATTCAGAACAAAAAAGTTAGTACTTTTCCATTAGGTGAACTTGGACATGGATTGGGAATGGGAATTATAGCAGATTTCATTTGAATGATGAATGCACATTTTTACTTACTTGAAACAAGTTGAAAGAAACAATGGCATGTTTTGTCTTAGAAAATACTTAATTTCCTCTGTTTTGTAATCTTTAGCAATTAGTCCAAGACATGCCTAGAATGTAAACAAAAGGACCTCTCAAAGATCATATGATCAAATATGCATGCCAACTCTAAATCAGAATCTTAAAATTTTATTTTTCAACCTTGCTCACCTAATCTATATTGGTGGCAGGATCAATATTCTTATATTCATCTGGAAACATACAGCTATTATGCATAACAGATCCAGAGATGGTGAAGGAAATCAGCCTTTGCACTTCTTTGAGCCTTGGAAAACCTTCTTATCTATCCAAAGATCGTGGGCCGCTTTTGGGCCAAGGCATTCTGTCATCAGATGGCTCAATTTGGGCCCATCAAAGGAAGATTATTGCTCCTGAATTGTACATTGATAAGGTTAAGGTAAATCTCAAAGGTTTACATAAATTTCAAAAATAGTACTTGGACAATAGATCTTAATATTATGCATAAGACTTAATAGGCAAAAATGTTCAACATGACAATTGAAGAAAGACTTTAACAAGGGCATATAATAATGATCTCTATTAATTACCAAAATTTCCTAAATTTCCTATGAAGACTAGACTAATGCCTAAACAAATTAAAACCCTCACTTATTATATGCAATGTAATCGTTTACAAAGACATAATCTGAAACCATTCTTTTATTACTTTTTCTTTTGTTTTTAACTAACCTGAAACCATTTTTGTCATTTTTTTTTTTGGGATAGTCCAGTTTTGACAATATTGATATGCCATTTTACATGAAAAAACTCAGCAACAATCCCAAAGCACAATATGTCCCGATTGTTTGAGTGAAGATTGCATTATACTGTTGTTACTTCAATGCCTCATCATATTAAGCTTTAGATTAATTAGTCACTACTATACCATTATCTAATAAATCTCAATAGACTAAGGCTTGGTTTTTGTTGTTGTAAACTTTTATACTGATGTGCTTCTTTCTGAAGGGCATGGTAAACCTAATGGTGGACTCAACAGCCTCAATGCTAAGAAGTTGGGAGAGTAGAATTGAAAATGAGGGAGGGATTGCAGACATTAAAATCAATGAGGATTTGAGAAGCCTATCGGCGGATATAATATCAAGAGCCTGTTTTGGAAGCAACTATTCCCAAGGGGAAGAAATATTCTTAAAACTCAATACTCTTCAAGGAATCATGTCCAAGGGAAATGTTGGAGTTCCTGGTTTTAGGTATGGTAACATTTTGAATCCATTGATCTTAATAACAAAGACTAGAAGACTATAACATTGACAAATTTTGGTTTGTTGTTTGTGAACATCTTTAATTGACTAGTGTTCTTATAGCCTAATGATACTTGTCTTTCTTATAAAAGAGTAGGATTTGGATTCAACACTGGCCTTCTATGGGTTGAGGATTTATGGGATAAGAGAACTAGGGTTATCTCTATTCTTTTATAAATGAGGGGAAAAAACAGAACATTGCTAGGGATGATTATTCCTAAATATTTCAAAATTAATGATATGTATATTTTATAGATTCTTGCCGAGCAAAAACAATAGAGCTGAAGAGGAAAATATTCGGTGACCCGGAATAGGTCCTGTTCACTGTGTCCTGGGCCTCAGGGGCCTTCCCAAACAGGCTTGTTCGCGGCCCATTTAGGGTACTGTAGCGCTTGCCTGATCCACACTCCTGGGCCCCGTAGGGTAGGGTACCCCTACAATGAAATAGGTCAATAGGCCTACACAACTATAAATACGCCAGAACCCTCACAAATCAAGGTAGGCACGCTCATTTGAACTCTAGCGCTCTTGAGTCATTAGCGAGGTTCCTAACTTGACCTTCGGAGGGTTTTAGGCCGACACCACACCGGTGTCCCTTCTACGTCTTCTCTTGTCGTCTTGCAGGTCTCTAACGCCCGGCGTGTACGACCGTGCAGCTCACTGGTGAATTTCGGCATCATCAGTTGGCGCCGTCTGTGGGAACCGCTAGGACGATCAAACGTTGTCCTATTCCTAAGACAAAGAGTTGCATGGTGTTCACGAGGTCGATGGCAACAATTAACAACCCAGGCGACGAACCTCGCTCAACCGCATTGGAAAGACAAGTCCAAACGCTAGCCGCAGCGGTCGAACGCCTGACCAAACGGAATAATGATTTGGAAGAGCAGCTACGACGGAGGGATGAGCCCCCCCGAGTTCAGGCAGAGGGAACAAGCGTGGAAAGAAGGGATGACGAGGCCCCTGAGGGGAGTAACGCCCCGAGCCGGCAGGAAAGGCGGGATACCAGCCTGACGACTCCCTCTGAAACCTTACCACCCCACGTTGCCGCAGAGATGCAGGAGATGCGGGAACAAATGGCCGTAATGATGAACGCCCTCAAAGGACGGGTATCCAGTGACCTCGACGACCTGGTCCAGCGGACCGATTCGCCCTTCACGGCGCATGTCACTTCGTGCCCTCTACCCCCGAAGTTCCGAATGCCTACGATAGATAGCTATGACGGAACCAAGGACCCCTTGGACCACTTGGAGTCCTTCAAGACCCTAATGCACCTACAAGGAGTGCCGGACGAGATTATGTGTAGGGCTTTCCCTACTACGCTGAAGGGATCCGCGAGGGTTTGGTACAGCAGATTAACGCCCAACTCAATCGGTGCCTTTAAGGAGTTAGGTGCCCAGTTCGTCTCGCACTTTATAGGGGGCCACCGGTATAAGAAGTCCACGGCCTGCTTGATGAGCATCAGGCAGAGGGAAGACGAGACGCTGGTCCTACATAACACGGTTCAACAGAGAGGCCCTCTCTATAGACGAAGCGGACGACAAGATACAAGTAGCGGCCTTTACCAACGGGTTGCGAAAGGGCAAGTTCCTTTCTCCTTATACAAGAATGATCCGAAAACTATGTCCGAGGTACTCTACAGGGCAACGAAGTACATGAACGCAGAAGACGCGCTAATAGCGCGAGACGGCAAGCCTAAGAAAAGGGAGAGATTGGAAGAAAAACGACATGACGGAGGACGAAAGAAGGCCAGGACGGATGAGAGAAGGGATGATAGACGCCCGAGGCCGCCCATGGGGAGATTTGCCAGTTTCACCCCTCTAACGGCCCCGATCGACCAAGTGTTGATGCAGATAAGAGATGAGGAAGCCCTGACGTACCCTGGGAAGCTGAAGGGGAACCCCGACAGAAGATCAAGAAGTAAGTACTGTCGCTTTCATCGCGACCACGGCCACGACACGTCGGAGTGCTATGACTTGAAGCAACAGATTGAGGCGCTCATCAGGCAAGGGAGGCTACAGAGGTTTGTCAACAGGGAAGGGACGAATCCATCGCAGGTCCAGCCCCCCCCTCGAGAGCCTGAGCGCCCAAGACCACCCATTGGGGACATAAGAATGATCGTGGGCGGTACTCACGGACCGTCAAAGAGGGCTCGCAAAGCCTACCTACGGATGGTACAGAGCGTACAGACGACGGGCGCAACCACGAGGTTCGCACAGGCAGAAGTACCAACCTTTGGTTTTTCGGAGGAAGATGCCCGACGCCTTCACCATCCACATGACGATGCCCTCGTGGTCAGCATACGAGCTGGGGAGTACAACCTGCATCGAGTACTCATTGATAACGGGAGTTCAGCGGACATTCTTTACTACCCTGCATTCCAACAGATGGGGCTAGGTAGAGATCAGCTTGTCCCAACCAATTACCCCCTCGTCGGCTTTGGCGGTACGAGAGTCTATCCCCTGGGAACCGTCACCTTGTCTGTAACGGTGGGGGATTACCCACAGCAGGTCACCCGGGACGTGGTCTTCTTGGTGGTAGATTGCCCATCCGCCTACAACGCAATCCTGGGGAGACCTACCCTCAACAAATGGAAAGCCTCGACATCGACTTACCACTTGATGGCTAGATTCCCCACCGAATATGGGGTCGGAGAGCTCCGTGGGAACCAAGCTGCAGCAAGGGAATGCTATCTCGCCATGATAGAGATGGATGATCACTTGCAAGCATTGAATGTCGAGGGACAGCGAGTCACAGCTGAAGCAGCCGAGGAGCTGGAAGAGATAGTACTCGACGGCACGAGGCCCGGCCGGATCACTAGGATCGGCACGACGACTAGCCCCTCGTCGCGGCAAAGCCTAACCACCTTCCTGAGGGAGAATCAGGATGTATTCGCCTGGAGTCACGAGGACATGCCAGGGATAGACCCGACGGTCATAATGCACAAGCTGAATGTATCCCCATCATTCCCTCCAATCCGACAGAAGAAACGAGTGTTCGCTCCAGAGAGAGACCGGGCCATCGCCGAAGAAGTCCAAAAGTTGAAGGAGGCAGGTTTTATACGAGAGGTGTACTATCCAGACTGGCTTGCAAACGTGGTCATGGTCAGGAAGGCAAATGGGAAGTGGCGGATGTGCGTCGACTTCACGGACCTTAACAGGGCTTGCCCAAAGGATAGTTATCCTCTGCCGCGTATCGATGCATTGGTAGATTCGACTGCAGAACACGAACTTTTGAGTTTCATGGACGCTTTCTCCGGCTACAATCAAATCAAACTCGACGAGGAGGATCAGGAGAAAACGTCGTTCGTCACCAGCCAAGGGCTCTTTTGTTACAAGGTGATGCCCTTTGGGCTCAAGAATGCAGGGGCAACGTACCAAAGATTGATGAACAAGATGTTCGCGCACCAGATTGGTAGGAATGTGCAAGTCTATGTGGACGACATGCTGGTGAAGAGCGCTCGCGAGTGCAACCATCTGAGCGACTTGAAAGAGACCTTTGACACCCTGCGGTCCTACCACATGAAGCTGAACCCCAGCAAATGCGCGTTCGGGGTGACGGCCGGAAAATTCTTGGGCTTTATGGTGTCTCAAAGGGGCATCGAGGTTAACCCAGAGAAGGTCAGGGCGATAGTAGAATTGGTTCCTCCGAGGACGGTGAAGGAGGTCCAAAGCTTGAACGGCAAGATAGCTGCCCTGAACAGGTTTGTTTCGAGGGCAGCGGACAAGTGCCTACCATTCTTTCGCACATTGAAAAAGTCGTTTGAGTGGACGGACGTCTGCCAGAAAGCCTTCGAAGATTTGAAGACATACCTCTCCTCTCCCCCACTTCTCAGCCCATCCAAGGAAGGCGAAGAGCTGCTATTGTACATTGCCGTCTCCCCGGCTGCTGTCAGTGCAGCCCTTATTAGAGAAGAAGACAGGATTCAGAAGCCCGTCTACTTCGCGAGCAAGGCGCTCAGGGGGGCGGAGGAGAGATACCCCCCGATGGAGAAGTTGGCTTTCGCGTTGGTGACCGCGGCTCGAAAGCTAAAACCCTACTTTCAAGCACACGTAATAAACGTGTTGACCGACCAGCCCCTAAGAAGAGCTATGCACAGTCCAGAAGCAGCCGGGCGGGTGGCACTATGGACAATTGAGCTGAGTGAGTACGACATTCGGTATCAACCCCGCAGCGCGGTTAAGGGACAAATCCTGGCGGACTTCATCGCAGAATTCACCGTCGCAGCAGACCCGGGGGCAAGCGAGCTCCCCGTATGGACGGTTCACACGGATGGATCATCTACCAAACACGCAGGAGGAATCGGCGTGGTAATTCGCACACCAGAAGGGGATCGGATCAAATGCATGATCCGTTTGTGCTTCTCAGCAACGAACAATGAGGCAGAGTACGAAGCCGTGATTGCGGGGCTGGACATTGCCACTGCAGCTGGGGGCGTAAGAATGGAGG
The DNA here is from genome assembly GCA_032878915.1 of Castanopsis chinensis. Taxonomy (NCBI): domain Eukaryota; kingdom Viridiplantae; phylum Streptophyta; class Magnoliopsida; order Fagales; family Fagaceae; genus Castanopsis; species Castanopsis chinensis. The sequence goes on from JAVQMG010000081.1 coordinate 668,571, forward strand.
TCCACTCCGACTCCCAAGTCATCACAAGCCAGATTAATGGCGATTACGAGTGCAGAAGTGAGAGAATGATGAAGTATCTCGACGAAGTGAAAAATCGAATGAGCAACCTCCAGGTTAGAGTGATTCAAGTGCCTAGGGATGAAAACCAAGAGGCCGACCAGCTTGCCAAGGCGGCTTCAGCAGAGCCAATGGTCGTCCTCGACCAAGTACTATCCTTCACCCAAGCATCCCCAACAATAGACGGTACGACCATACAGGAAGTGAGCGACGGGGGGTGTTGGATGACCCCTATAGCTGCGTACTTGAAGGACGGCCTGTTGCCTGACGGTAAAGAGGCTGCTAGAAAATTAAGAGTCAAGGCGTCTCGATTCACCATAATGAAGGGTGTGCTCTACAAAAGGGGTTTCTCTCGACCCTATTTGAGGTGCCTGACTCCCGAAGAGGCAAACTACGTCATGAGGGAAGTCCACGAGGGGATCTGCGGGAACCACTCGGGATCAAGGTCTTTGGTACACAAGCTCCTCAGGGCAGGGTACTACTGGCCAACAATGCAGAAGGACGCCGACGTATACGTCAGGTCTTGTGATAAATGCCAACGCTTCAGCAACCTCATCAGGCAACCAACCGAGGAACTCACGCCCATAACAGCCCCATGGCCGTTCGCGCAATGGGGACTCGACATCATGGGCCCCTTCCCAATAGCGGCAAAACAGCTGAAGTTCCTAGTGGTCGGCATCGACTACTTCACGAAGTGGGTGGAGGCCGAGGCTTTAGCAACCATCACAGAGAAAAATATTCGAAGTTTTGTATGGAGAAATATCATTTGCAGGTATGGCATACCGCGAGTCCTGGTATCGGACAATGGCAAACAGTTCGACAACGAAGCATTCAGAGAGTTCTGTTCCCAGCTGGGGATAAAAAACCACTATTCGTCACCTGCACACCCACAAGCCAACGGACAGGTGGAGGTCACAAACCGATCCCTGCTGAAGATCATCAAAGCTCGGCTTGAGGGGGCAAAGGGCATATGGCCGGACGAGTTGCCAAGCGCCTTGTGGGCATACAGGACAACGGTGAGAACACCGACGGGAGAAACGCCGTTCCGTTTAGCATACGGATCTGAGGCTGTCATACCAGCCGAAATAGGTCTTACAAGCCACCGCGTTGGAAACCACGACGAGCAAAGGAACGATGAAGCCATGCGCCTTCAGCTCGACCTAGTGGACGAAGTAAGAGCAGCTGCAGAGCAGAGAATAGCGCGGTACCAGGACCTAATGGCGAAGCACTACAATTCTGGGGTTAGACGCAGAGACTTCCAGGTCGGAGACCTTGTCCTAAAGAGAGTGCTCGGCTCCACGAAGGATTCCACCCAAGGGAAGCTTGGACCAAACTGGGAAGGACCGTACAGGGTCACAGCATGGCATAGGAAGGGGACATACTACCTCGAGACCCTAAGCGGAAAAAAGCTAAGCCACCCATGGAATACGGAGCACCTGAAGAAGTATTATCAGTAGAAGACGACGACAGACAATGTTGTGTCCTTTTGTGATGCTTGTATTTTATTCCATACGGCACTGCCGAAATGCCTAAAGGCGACTCCTTGTTCAAAATTCTACATGAACTAGCAGAAGTTTTTGCAACCCTTACTTGCATGCATGATATTTAAATCTGCAATGAAACGATGTTAAAATCTACAAGTCCACACAGTGGACGGAGCATCTAAACGATGTTAAAATCTACAAGTCCGCACAGTGGACGGAGCATCTAAACGATGTTAAAATCTACAAGTCCACACAGTGGACGGAGCATCTAAACGATGTTAAAATCTACAAAGTCCGCACAGTGGACGGAGCATCTAAACGATGTTAAAATCTACAAGTCCACACAGTGGACGGAGCATCTAAACGATGTTAAAATCTACAAAGTCCACACAGTGGACGGAGCATCTAAACGATGTTAAAATCTACAGGTCCACACAGTGGACGGAGCATCTAAACGATGTTAAAATCTACAAAGTCCGCACAGTGGACGGAGCATCTAAACGATGTTAAAAATCTACAAAGTCCACGCAGTGGACGGAGCATCTAAACGATGTTAAAATCTACAAAGTCCACACAGTGGACGGAACATCTAAACGATGTTAAAATCTACAAGTCCGCACAGTGGACGGAGCATCTGAACGATGTTAAAATCTACAAGTCCACACAGTGGACGGAGCATCTAAACGATGTTAAAATCTACAAAGTCCACACAGTGGACGGAGCATCTAAACGATGTTAAAATCTACAAAGTCCGCACAGTGGACGGAGCATCTAAACGATGTTAAAATCTACAGGTCCACACAGTGGACGGAGCATCTAAACGATGTTAAAATCTACAAAGTCCACACAGTGGACGGAGCATCTAAACGATGTTAAAATCTACAAGTCCACACAGTGGACGGAGCATCTAAACGATGTTAAAATCTACAAGTCCACACAGTGGACGGAGCATCTAAACGATGTTAAAATCTACAAAGTCCACACAGTGGACGGAGCATCTAAACGATGTTAAAATCTACAGGTCCACACAGTGGACGGAGCATCTAAACGATGTTAAAATCTACAAAGTCCGCACAGTGGACGGAGCATCTAAACGATGTTAAAAATCTACAAAGTCCACACAGTGGACGGAACATCTAAACGATGTTAAAATCTACAAGTCCGCACAGTGGACGGAGCATCTGAATGATGTTAAAATCTACAGTCCGCACAGTGGACGGATCGTCTAAACGATGTTAAAACCTACAGTCCACACAGTGGACGGAACATCTGAACAATGTTAACACCTACAAGCCCACAAAGTGGACGAACCATCTAAAAGGTGGGCTTATCTACAAGTCCACAGGGTGGACGGACCATCCAAAAGATGGGATAACCAGCCAAATCCACATAGCGAACGGGCCACCCTAAAAGTGCACGGGCAATCAACAATGGGGCCGGGCTATCCCATACGTGCTGCTATTAAAAGTCCATGAGCTGGACGACGGATCATTTAAGCAGTTGATTTAGTTACAAGCCCGCAAGTGGACGGATATTTCCAGGGCCCAGGCCGTTGACGGATTGATTGTGCGCACACAAAAAAGCGGAAAGCATTTAAAGCATTCAAAAATATGCAACGAACAAATAACGCATTAAAGCAAATTGTTTCAACACATACACACGACGGTCTAAATATTACATTGCCAATTGTTTATGAAATTACAACTTGTCTCCTAAAACATCAGCCTGGGGGACGTCAGCTTGTGCTCCGGCGCCTTCAGGCTCAAGGGGACGGGTAGAGTCATGACCGTCTTGGGGGGCATCATTGGTTGCCTCGTCAAAGAGATCAGCGGTATCCTCTGACCCGACGGTACGAGCGGGGGTCTGACCTCCAGCATCGATATGGATGTGCCCAACGCCGAGGTCGGGATACGACGCCTTCACTTGACGGAGACAGTCGTCAAATCCGTCAGCAAAGGAAGTACCCAGCTCCGTCAGCAATGCTTCGGAGTCTCGGTACTCCTGGACGGCCTCAACCTTAGCTCGACGGACGTCGTCGTCCTTGGCTTTCATCGCCTCCCTCAAGGCCGTCACCTCCTTCTCCGATGCCTCACGGGCCTCCTCCGACATCTTCAGCTTATTCTCATGACGGAGCTTCCATAGCTTCAGGTTGTCCAGCTCCTCCGTCAAGGCCCTACCCTTGGACCGTGCCCGCTCCAGAGCTTTCTCACTTTTCAGGCAACGGTCCATCAGGCCCTTTGCCATCAGCACCGTCTGCATCAAGCGCAGATAGAGGGTCAGTACGCAATCAAAAGGCTAAAAGGACTAAGTCGACGGACATGTTACCTGAGTTAGGCTGAACAGCGCCGTCTCCCCCATCGCCTCCGTCGCATGGTTATCGAGATCGTCGTAGTCCTCCTCTCTGATAATTGAAGTGATTTGAGTGAGGGCATACTGCGAATCCTCCCTGAGCAGGACGGGAGCGGTTTTCTCTTGGACGGGGTCAGGATTGGTCATGAGACCTTTGCCCCTACCAGTGCCCAGCCTCGACGACGGTTTGGTGGGATCATGAACTGCTGGGAGACCAACCGTCACCGTCTTCGGCCTCTTCGCCGGACGGTCCGTTTTCTCTGTGGCCCTTTTTGCAGACGTGACGGGTGCCTTGGATGGAAGGCCACCCCCGTCCTTCTTCTTGTTGGCAGCCTGCAGCTTGATGAGAGCTCGTCTCTTGGCGTCGTCCATTTCTGCAAGAAGTGGACGGTTAGAACTTATGACGGGACAAAAAGCACACTCAAAGTAGACGGACTTACGCTTGCGTACGCCTTCGTCGTACTTTATGGCCGCTTCTGAGGGTTCGGGACCGTCACAGTACCAATGGATGGTGTTTAGTGTGACGAGTTTGGCCCAGGTCCTCTCCGACAGCTCAGTTTTCTGAAAGATGGACTCAAGGAAACCAAATTGCTCGACGGTAACGTCCGTCCGTCGGCGAGCTGCAAAAAAGACGACGGTCAGGAAAGCAGAAAACACGCATGTGACACACGACGGGCCCAAAATGAATCACATACCCGACGGGGGTACAATGCCCCATGTCTTATCGACGGGTGCGAAATCCGGGTCGTCGCGACGACCCATCCACTCGTCCCCTTGTAGGAAGAAGAACCTACTCTTCCAGTTGCGGTTGGAGTCAGGGGTCTCGGACACCAACCTAAGCAACGGGCTCCTCGCCGCGAAGCTGTACATTCCTTTGGACTTGACGATTTCGTCCGGACGGTAACAATTAAAGAACTCGTCCATTGTCAACCGTCTAGTCCCGTTGGACATAACGCCGTACAGAACTTCCACACTCAAAAACACCCTCCAGGCGTTTGGGGAAATCTGGGTGACGGACACACCTAGGTACTGGAGGAGTTGACGGTGCAGGGCGCTTAGAGGAAAACGAAGGCCGGCCTTGAGCATTTGCTCGTACACGCCGACGTCCTCCAACCCCTCGTAGTAACACCTCTCATTCTTAAATGGTAGACGGACTGTTATTGAGTTTGGGATTTGGTACTTTTCCCTTAGAGTGTTGAAGTGCGCCGGAGCGATGGAGGAAGTGAAATAGTTCACCGTCCACTCGACGGGCAGGATGAACTTTCTCAAACCGTCCTCACCAACAGCTGGCTGAACGGAAGGATCTATCACTTCCAGCTCCTCGTTTGAGTCATACTCTGATCCGTCCTCTCCTCGCCCTTCATCTTCCGTAGAGGAAGGAGAGCTAGACGACGGTTCTCTAACCTCGACGGAGGAACCCCGGTCTCCCTGACCTGACGGGTAAGCCTCGTCATATCCTGCTCCCTCACGGACAAAAGATTGACCGCTGGAAGCTTCACTAGACATCTGACACCTACAAATGACGGAAAGGAAACCTAAGACTCTAGATCTACACTGACGACGGACTAACATTCCAAAGCAAAATGGGGATGAAGGTAGTAAGTAAACTTACGAGTATGAAGGTGACGGTATGAGGTTGACGGTATCTCCAAACGACTGGGTATGCGACGACGATTGCAGGGATGACGGATGCGCTCTGATCGGCAAAGATTCCTCCAAAATGTGAAAGTGACTGGAGCAAGAGACAAATATATAGGGACAGTGGCACGACTAGCGAAGCGACGCCTCGGTTCCAGTTAGCTGCCAATCAACACACGCCACGCGTCCTCAAGCGTTTATACCCCTTCCAACCCGTCCGTTCATCCGCGACAGAGACGTGACGGGTATACGAGGACGGATCTACATGCCCCTTACATCCGTCAAGATAGGTGACGAACCAGGCGATCGACGGGATGGATAATTGATTCCATGAGCCCGTCATGTCGGATGACGGATTCATGGAATGGGGGGCAGCTGAAGAGGAAAATATTCGGTGACCCGGAATAGGTCCTGTTCACTGTGTCCTGGGCCTCAGGGGCCTTCCCAAACAGGCTTGTTCGCGGCCCATTTAGGGTACTGTAGCGCTTGCCTGATCCACACTCCTGGGCCCCGTAGGGTAGGGTACCCCTACAATGAAATAGGTCAATAGGCCTACACAACTATAAATACGCCAGAACCCTCACAAATCAAGGTAGGCACGCTCATTTGAACTCTAGCGCTCTTGAGTCATTAGCGAGGTTCCTAACTTGACCTTCGGAGGGTTTTAGGCCGACACCACACCGGTGTCCCTTCTACGTCTTCTCTTGTCGTCTTGCAGGTCTCTAACGCCCGGCGTGTACGACCGTGCAGCTCACTGGTGAATTTCGGCATCATCAAGAGCTATGTGGAAACTTGAAGAAGAGATCAACTCAATGATATTAAAGGTGGTAAAGCAGCGCACTGAAGCATCATATGAGAAGGATCTTTTACAAATGGTTCTTGAGGGTGCCAAAAGTTATAATGACTATTATGGCCCATCAACAGATAGTTCTCGCGACAAGTTCATTGTGGATAATTGCAAAAACATATACTTTGCTGGCCATGAGACCACTGCCATCACAGCCACATGGAGCTTGATGTTACTCGCTGCACATCCTGAATGGCAAGCTCGTGCTCGTGCTGAGGTGCTTGAAATATGTGGGGATAGTCCACCAGATGCCAACATGCTCCGAAACATGAAAACAGTATGTATTTTTCTTTAAAATTTATGATTTTAGTTACTATATAATAAAACTATTAGTTTTAGCTATTTCTTTATTAGATTTTATCAAATTTTTATCCAAGAAAACACTCCCACTATATATGGATGCATGTTAATTCAGAATATCCCAGAAAAAAGAGAGAAAAAGAATGCATGTAGCAAGCAATGTTATTTATGGTGCTTTTGTGCATATAGTATGTATTTGGAAGGATGTTTCTGCACATATGTTGGTGTCATATGCACTTATATTTGCAAAGTTTCCTTAGAATTGAAGGTGGTGCCTGGAAAAATGATCAAGAATGAATTTTCATTCCCCATTGAGCTATCATCGGAAAAGTGACTTCTAGTGGCTAGTGACATGATTAAATATTCTTCCTCTAATTATGCCTTTTGAGGTTCAAAACAAATTTTTTTTTTTTTTCCATTTAATTTCACACATAAAGAACTTAACACATCAGTTACCAAATATTACAAGGAGAGATTAACATCACTGCTACACAAATTTTGAAATCATGTACTCAACATTGAGATATTAATACACAAGAGTTGACACACCCATACATTGACATAGTTTCACTAACCTTGTATTTGATGGCAGTTGACAATGGTGATCCAGGAGACATTGCGTCTTTACCCACCTGCGGCTTTTGTGATCAGAGCGGCCCTGGAAGACATTACATTCAAAGAAATTATGATCTCAAAAGGTATGAACATTCAGATTCCAGTCCCAATATTACAACAGCAGTGTGATTTGTGGGGATCTGATGCACACAAATTCAATCCAGAAAGATTTGCTCATGGGATTGTTGGGGCTTGCAAGACTCCACAGGCTTATATGCCATTTGGAGTAGGGCCTCATGTCTGTGCTGGCCAGCACTTTGCCATGACAGAACTGAAGGTTATTTTAACTCTTATTCTATCCAAGTTTTGCTTCTCACTATCGCCGGGATACCTACACTCGCCTGCATTTAGGTTGGTTATTGTACCTGAACATGGAGTTACTCTCCGTTTGAGGACAGCTTGACATTTTTCTAGCTTTGAAAATAGAAGAAAATAATAAAATGAGAGAGGTTGTGGACTATTTGTACCATCTTTATGTATTACAAAAAGAAATTAAGGGCAGGGCACCTTTGGAGAACTTGTAATAGTTCCTTCAGTTTTTACATTGTTTCTTTCTAATTATAATGCTTTGAAGCAATGATGTACATTGCCATTGAAGTAAATGACCCCGGTTCCTCCATTGGATCTAACGTTTTCAATGACCTCTAAAGATTAAAATCAAGGCTGGAGTACTTCAAGCACCAAAAGAATTAGTTTTGATATTTCGATAGATAGTTATAATAAAGGGAGGGGGATTTAAAACATTGATTCTCCTGGTAAGAGAATGGACTATGTCATTGAGTTATATGACTTTTGATACTCCAAACAAATAGAATTTAAAATTCACTGTCTAAAATTGTTCAACATTGCTATGTAGAAACCGGGTCAAATTCTCCACTTACATTCTGAAAAAAAGAATTCAATCTGTCAATACTAAGTTAAGGTATAACCGTGCTTGAAGATCTGAATGTAGCAGGTATCGGAGTAGTGGTTCGCAATTCTCATGGATAAAAAAAGGCAGCCTTATCCGAGATTGTTCCCATGCCATCTTCAGTGGTAGTTCTTGAAACTCTCGCAGCAAGAAGAGCAGTCCACTTTGTTCAGGAGCTGGATTTGCACAGTTCGATCTTCAAGGGTGGTTCAGAAATTTCCATCACTGCTATAAACGAAATTTCCATCACTTTGTTCAGCTAGTTCTCTCCATAACTGTTCTCTCCATGACTATTCTTTCTCTCGTACATTTTAGCAAGGCAACGCGTTGGCTCAATGTTTTAGTAAAATAAGTGAGATTTTCTATTCCTTTTAAAAATATTAAATATTTTTTACACACGCGTAAAAAGGAGGGAATGTCTTAAAGAAACTTATAGCAGTGAATATTCAAAATGGCCTAAGATTTCTATTCCTATTTTAGTTTGAATGGAGTCTATTCTTCCTAATATTTTTAAGATTTTTGTATATAACTATTTAGCTATCCAATAATATGCCCACCGTGGTTGCTTCTAAAAAAAGGCTAAAGGTATAGCCTTATAAGCCCGTCTAAGTCTAGAAATTCGGTCCATTTATTGGATTTAATTGAACTAATCACGTTATTCTTTTTTTAATATGAAACTAGAAGCATAGCATCCATAATTGACTACTATTTTGAGTATATATTTTCCTCAAAATCCAACACCAGAAGTACCCCAAAATAAATATTAAGAAACAACAACTCAGCAAGTCCCACTAATATATCATCAATATGTTCCTTATTATAATGCCTTGAATCAAGATACCAAAATTTTTGAAGAAGTCATGGCTAAAATTAGGGGTGCCCATTTGGGTTAACATGTCAGGTTTATGTCAACTAAATGTCTCAACCTGAACTCCACTCATTTAATAATTGTGTAATGGTTTTTTAACCCTAACTCGGCTTGTTAATAAAGTAGGTTGACACGACCTGACCCATTTGACATGCTTAATAAACGAGTTGAGTTAGATTGACAAGAATGTGACACAGCCCATGACAACTCACTTAATATTAAAAATAACATTCATATATAAATAAGCTCTTTACATACCGAAAGGAATGCATACACTTCAAGTCTTCAACCCACATTCAAAATAACATAGTTCAACAAAAATATAACACCCATCTAGAAAACAAGTTATTTACGCTCCAAAAGAAGTGCATACATCTAGAAAACAAGTTATTTACGAGTTGAGTTAGATTGACAAGAATGTGACACAGCCCATGTCAACCCACTTAATATTAAAAATAACATTCATATATAAATAAGCTCTTTACATACCGAAAGGAATGCATACACTTCAAGTCTTCAACCCATATTCAAAATAATATAGTTCAACAAAAATATAACACCCATCTAGAAAACAAGTTATTTACGCTCCAAAAGAAGTGCATACACTTCAACTCATATTCAATATAATATAATTCAACAAAAATATAACATCCACGGAACCAAATGCTAAGTATTAATATTGAAAGAGATGGTGCAAATAGTAGGCTAATCAAGACTAGGGTTTATAAAGTTTTAATTTACACTTATATCACCTGTAAATTTTGTAATTGCTCACTTTTCTTTTTAAGTTTAAAATATAGTTTGGATATAAAAAGTATTTAACAATTTACAATAAAATGAATATTTATTTATTATACAAGTTAGATGGGTTGTGTTAAATGAGTCATTTTTAGGTTAATACAAATAAATTAGCGTGTCAAACGTGTCTATTGCAGGTCATGTGGGTTAACCCGCTTACGACACGTTTCTTATCGTGTCAATTTTGGGTCGACCCATTTATGATCCAAACCCGTTAAGGTCTAACCCTAACCCGCAAAAACCATGTCGTATTTGTGAGTTAGGTTAAACATTGACATCCCTAGCTAAAACTCATGAAATTTTTAATGAAGCTGCAATTTCTCACATGCCTACAACTTGGTCAAGTCTTAAGGCCATGGTTCAAGCCTAGAGTTTTCATGGGAAACCTTGGGAACCTGTGATTTGAAAGGCCAAAACTTGTATTCAAACAACTCCAAGAGTCCTCAAAATTGCAAATGGAGCTTGACATTGATTTGGGCTCTTGAAAAGAGGCCTAGACACTTAGAGCTTGTTTGGATTGCATGAAAACTGAGTGATATCAATCAGTTTTCATGATCCATCATCCAAAACAAGTAGGTCCCACAGAGGAGTAGTTGTTTGGATGAATTTCTAGTCATTGTTTTCATAACTCAGAGCCTATTTTGGTTTAGGCCTGTTTTGAGTGATATTACTGGAAACTCATAACTCAGTGATGAAAAAACATGGGACCTACCTAATTTTTTTTTTGTTTGGCTTGATTTCCTAATCTTATTTTCATCACTCAAACTCAAAAATTTTGAGTGAGAGTGATGAAAATCAAAAACACCAAATTAGTGTTTTCAAAAGCTGAGATACAAAACTCAGTGGCACAATGGTAAATTTTCAGACTTTGTGGGGCCCATTTCTTCTGTGTTGTCATGTCCATTCAGAGGCTGTTTTACATTACCGATGCAAGCACCACCACAACAAACCTAGTGCTGCCAACAACCACCATGCAATTGAAACTCAGCCACCGCCAAAACACCAAAATCATTTCACAAAACCAACCACCGATCCACGCCATCGAAACACAAAAGCAACCCCAACCGATTTAACCCACCCCCAACCGATTCAAACCACCACCGAAACCCACCATCACCAATCCGAACCTAGCAACCACTAAAACAACCACCACTTTAAACCCAATAACCACCGATTCAAACCAACCAAAAACAGTTGAGAAAGAAACAGAGAAGAGAGAAAGAAAGAAAGAAAGAAAGAAGGCAAATACAGATTAAAGAGGGGAGATACAGAGAAACCACCACGAGCAACCACCATCACCATCACAAGCAACCACCATGAGCCACCGTGAAATCAGTTCAAGCTCAGCCCAAATCGGTTCATCTTTGTGTCCAATTTTGTGATTTGGGTCTCCGATCTAAGGATTTTAAGTTTGGGTTTGTTATGTTTGTGGTTTGGGTTTGCTATGCTTTCTTTTGGATTATTTTTGTGTGGCATCAAAGAGAGAGCAAGACCAGATTGTCACCATCAGAGAGAGAGCAAGACTAGTTTGGGTTTGCTATGTTGTGCTTCTGGGTTGATGTGGGAGGCAAGGGTAGAAAAGAAAAAAAGGGGTTTTCTGATGGGTTAAAATGAAGGAGAGGAAAAAAGAAAAGAAAAGAACCTGTACACGCAGGTAGGAAACGGCTTCACCATTGTGTTTAGTCAGTGGGTGGGGTCCAAAACTTTAGCAAAAAGTTGACTTAAAAAGATGAGTTATGTGATTGGGGTTTTAAACCAAATAAGAGTTTTGGGATTTTTCAGTGAAAGTGGGATTTTAGAACTAAGTGATGAGTTTTGAGTTTTAGTTATGACTTTTAGAAATTGAGTTAAGAAAATTGAGTGATGGGGAAACCAAACGGGTTCTTAGTCACTCAAAAAACCGGATCACAGTCATGGAAAATGAAAACAGGTGAAACCTGTTTTCATAACTCAAAATCTGATTTTCAATGACATGCTCGTAAATAGGAGGAGATTGTGGGCCCCAAAAGCTAGTCACATCCCACCGATCTCTCTCTCTCTTTTCTTTTCTTTTTTTCTTTTTTTCCTTTCTTCTCCACTTTTCTTTCTTTCTCTCTTCTTCTTTATTTTTTCTTCTTTTTGTTCTTCTTCAGAACAAAAAGCTCATACTCACCGACCACTCACACACACAACGTTCTTGTTGCTTTCTTCCGATTAAGTGTTCTTTTAGTTCTTTGTTTTTTATTCTTCTCCCATCGGTCACTCACACGCCAACCTAAGCTAAGAGATCATCGGCGGCGATCTTCGATCACACAGGGTTGGGTCCAATCGTCACAGGGCTTGGTCGCGACGTTGTTGGGTCACACTGCTAGGTCGCACCGTTGGGTCACGCTACCGCTGGGTCACTCTTCCTTCTTCCACTTCATCTATTCCTATATTTCTTCGAAAGCCCACTTCTTCAAATTTGAAGATTTTCTTTTTTGCTTCTTTGGTTTTCTGTCTAAGATCTGTGCTTGAGTGATTGAACAAAAGCTTCAACCATTTTGAGAGATTGGTGGGTTCAGGTTTGTGTTTGTGTTTGTGTTTTTGGAGAGGAACAAGGGTGAATGGGAAATGCACAATGAAGAAAATGGTGGGGAATGAGGGTGAGGCGAGTAGGCTAACAGAACGGTCTAATTTTGTGGTCAAGTATGGGTCCCACAAAATGTTGAAATATTTGAGTGATTGAAAGTGAAAACAATGTGCCAAACAAGTGGGGTAAGAAATTTGAGTATTTTAAGTGATAAGTAATGAGTGATGGGTGATGAAATTGAGTGATGAGTGATGAGTGACCATTTTTTTTAAAACCAAACAAGCCCTTAATCACTCATTTTCGTCTTTAGTAACAATGTGCATTCCTTCTCTCCCCAGTAAAAAGTAAAATTTGAATTTAATGATTCATTCGAGACTAAAATACATGGGCCTATGAGTGTTAAAGCCCATTGCCTAAGTTGGAGAAAACCACTCTCGCACTTGGTTTTTCCTTCTTCTTTTTTTTTCCTTTTTGTTTTTTGCTTAAACTTGGTCCTTTGACCTATATAAAGGTATCAAATGGAAGACAAGATCTATAACAAAAATACCAAAATCATGCTTATACATGTTTGAAGTGCTTTCTAGGGTAGTAAAAACAATTTTAGCTCAAAATATTAGCTGATTTGTTTGTTTATCCGTTGTTTTCCAACTCTCTCTCTCTCTCTCTCTCTCTCTCTCTCTAAAAATAAGTTCATCTAATCATTCATACTCTTTGTAACACTAAGATTAATTTTTTTGATTTCCTTCACATCTTTGCAAATCAATAACAATTGTGTTTGATTTCTTTCTTTACCTTTTAATTGTGGGTCATGGAAAGAGAAGAAGAAGAGTAGTGCAATTGATTATAAGGATGCGATCACTAGTATGAACTTCCTTCTCCTTTACTATCTTCTTTCTAAAAACCAAAACCCTTCTCTTTTATTAAACTAGTCGTAGACCTGCGCGTTGCGCGTGATAATATTATAGTTATTGGTTAATAGATGGTTTTTCATTTTCTTTCAAGTTAATATATTGACTTTTAAAAAATATATAATCTAATATATTAATTCAACAACAACAACAACAACAACAACAACAATAATAATGTTGAATAAAATAATACGAGAAGAAAAAAAGTAAAAATAAAAGATATAACAATAAACACCAAATTAATTATCTCTAAATAAATACTAAATTATTTAAATCATATTATGTAATATTATAATATTACATTCTTATATACTATCTTTAATTCTTTACAATACAATATGATAAAATTTAACAACCAAAGTGAAAAAAAAAAAAAAAAAACTTAAAACACAATTAAATCGCATCAACCTAAAGTAGAGTTCTAAAAAACACAAAAATTTCTCAACCTAAAGCAGAGATGAAATATATATATATATATATATATATATATATATCTCACCAAAAATTGAGAGAGAAAGAGAGAGAAATAAATTTCTATGTGAAGACAAATTATGCATATAATGGAAAAGAGAATGCCAAATCTATACTAAAATGATAACAATAAGAACAATAAGAAGAAACAAAATAAAGAGAAAGATGAAGAGTGATATGAAGAGAGAGGGTAGTGGGGAGGTGAAAATGTAAAGAAAAAGAGAAAGGTTGGAGAAATTGTAGATGTTAAAAAAAGTGAGTACAATTTAATTTATTTAAATTTAAATAAACTATTATGTGTTTAATTAAAAAAAAGAAAATATAAATAATTTAATTATATGGAAGATGTGACTGAGTTTAAATATTGAATAAAATAAGATGAAAAAAATTTAAAAAGTAAAAAATATATATATATATATATATATATATAACAATAAACACTGAATTACCCAAATCATGTTATGTAATAGAATAATTTATATTATATTCTTATATATTATCTTTTTTAATTTTTTTATAACGCAATAGTATAATATTTAACAACCAAAGAGAACAAAAAAAAAAAAAAAAAAACTTAAAATACAAAACTAAATCGTACCAACCCAACATAGAGTTATAACAAACACAAAAATTTATCAACCTAAGCAGAGATACAGGAAAAAAAATACTCCAAAAATTATTGTGTGTGTGAGAGAGAGAGAGAGAGAGAGAGAGAGAGAGAGAGAGAGAGAAACAACTTTTCTGTGATAAAAAATTTTGCAAAAAATAGAAGAGAGAATAACAAATTTATAGAAGATGGTATGAATATAAAGATACAAAATAAAGAAAAATGAATGGAAAGATGAATAATAAGGTAGTGGGGAGTTGAAAAGGTAATGGAGCGAAAGACGAAGAGACAAAATAAAGAAATATGAAAAGTGATATTAAAGTTGAGGGTAGTGGGGAGATGAAAAGACAAAGGGATGAGAAAGGTTGGAGAAAGTGCAATTATTAAAAAAAAAGTAAATGTTAAAAAACAATTATAGGAAAATTGGAAAGAAAAAGGATAATGACGTAGATGCTAATGTGGCTCAACATGAGCACAGTAACATTAAACGTTGCGCTTAAGGTTGGAGAAAGTGTAAATGTTAAAAAAAGTGAATACAATTTTATTTATTTAAATTTAAATAAAATATTATATGTTTAATTAAAAATAAGAAAATATAAATAATTTAATTATATGGAGGATATGACTAAGCTTAAATATTGAATAAAATAATATTAAAAGATCAAAAAAGTAAAAAAAATATATATATATATATATATAACAATAAACATCAAATTACCCAAATCATGTTATGTAATAAAATAATATATATTATATTCTTATTTATTATCATTTTAAATTTTTTATAATGCAATAGTATAATATTTTGACAATCAAAGAGAACGAACAAAACTTCAAACAAAAAACTAAATTGTACCAACCCAAAGTAAAGTTATAACAAACACAAAAATTTATCAACTTAGGCAGCGACCCAGGAAAAAAAATACTCCAAAAATTATTTTGTGTGTGTGAGAGAGAGAGAGAGAGAGAGAGAGAGAGAGAGAGGGAAGGAGAAACAACATTTCTGTGATGGAAAACTATGCAAAGAATGGAAGAAAGGGTAATAAATTTATAGAAAATGGTGTGAATATGAGGAGACAAAATAAAAGAAAATGAATGGAAAGATGGATAGTGACATTAAGGTTGAAGGTAGTAGGGAGTTGAAAAGGTAAGGAAGGGAAAGATGAAGAGACAAAATAAAGAAATATGAAAAGTGATATTAAGGTTGAGGGTAGTGGAGAGAGAGAGAGAGAGAGAGAGAGAGAGAGAGAGAGAGAGAGAGAGAGAAACAACTTTTCTGTGATGGAAAGCTATGCAAAAAATGGAAGAGAGAATAACAAATTTATAGAAGATGGTGTGAATATAAAGATACAAAATAAAGAAAAATAATGGAAAGATGAATAGTGAGGTAGTGGGGAGTTGAAAAGGTAATGGAGCGAAAGATGAAGAGACAAATTAAAGAAATATGAAAAGTGATATTAAAGTTGAAGGTAGTGGGGAGATGAAAAGGTAAAGGCATAAGAAAGATTGGAGAAAGTGCAATTATTAAAAAAAAAGTAAATGTTAAAAAACAATTATAGGAAAATTAGAAAGAAAAATAATAATAACGTATATGCTGATATGGTTCAACATGAGCACAGTAACATTAAACGTTACGCTTAAGGTTGGAGAAAGTGTAAATGTTAAAAAAAGTGAATACAATTTTATTTATTTAAATTTAAATAAAATATTACATGTTTAATTAAAAAAAGAAAATATAAATAATTTAATTATATGGAGGATGTGACTAAGTTTAAATATTGAATAAAATAAGATGAAAAGATTGAAAAAGTAAAAATAATATATATATATATATATAACAATAAACACCAAATTACCCAAATCATGTTATGTAATAAAATAATATATATTATATTCTTATTTATTATCGTTTTAAATTTTTTTATAATGCAACAGTATAATATTTAACAATCAAAGAGAACGAACAAAACTTCAAAAAAAGAACTAAATTGTACCAACCCAAAGTAAAGTTATAACAAATACAAAAATTTATCAACTTAGGCAGAGACGCAGGAAAAAAAAATACTCCAAAAATTATTTTGTGTGTGTATGTGTGAGAGAGAAAGAGAGGGAGGGAGAAACAACCTTTCTGTGATGGAAAAATATGCAAAGAATGGAAGAAAAAATAACAAATTTATAGAAAATTGTGTAAATATGAAGAGACAAAATAAAGAAAATGAATGGAAAGATGAATGGTGACATTAAAGTTGAGGGTAGTGGGAAGTTGAAAAGGTAAGGAAGGGAAAGATGAAGAGACAAAATAAAGAAATATGAAAAGTGATATTAAGGTTGAGGGTAGTGGGGAGATGAAAAGATAAAGGCATGAGAAAAGTTGGAGAAAGTGTAATTATTAAAAAAAAAGTAAATGTTAAAAAACAATTATAGGAAAATTGAAAAGAATAAGGATAATGACATGGATACTGATGTAGCTCAACGTGAACACAGTAACATTAAACGCTACACTTCAGCTTTTAGCAATATATAGATGAGAAATTGTACTGGCTATCTCTTTGAATGCCATCATATTTACCATTTTTGTTATGCACTAATCACAATATATATTACCTGTGAAAATAGTTGTGTTCCTAAACTTATTGTTATCCAAAACTCACTTGGGAAAAAAAGGGATAAGAGCACTAGCATCAAGTGTGCTAAATGCTAATTGTTTAGCATTTAGCATACTAAACAAAAAAAAACCTCCCACATCAAATATTCTAAATCACTAAATGTTAAAAATTTTAGCATTGATAAATAGTACAATCCTAATAATAGAAACAAAATTGTAAAATTTTTGAATGTTTTTAAATTTTACCTCTCTCTCTCTCTCTCTCTCTCTCTTATGGTGGTTTGTGGTGGTTTTTTTTGGGTTGTTGTGTGGATTTTTTTTTTTTGTGGGTTGATTTTGATGGGTTGCAATGAGTTGTCAGTGGTGGTCTAATCTTTGTGGTTTTGGTGGTCTAGTGGAATGAGTTTTTGTTGGATTTGGATGTGGGTTAAGGTGATTCGGTGGGTTCTAATTTGTTTTGGGTGTGTTGTGGTGGCTGGCTTACTACTTGAGGGAAGGGTGGTGATTTTTTTTTTAATAAAAAAAGTTAGGAATTTTTTAAAAAGTTATTTAAATAAGTGATATGCTAAAATAAGAGATGTAATGTAGAGTTTATTATAAAGTAAAATGTTAAAATAAATAAAGTACCCTCTTGTTAAGTGAAAATAGAATTTGTGTGTGTGTGTGCAAATGATGCTCTAAAGAGTAAAAGACAAAATTGTTTGTGCACTTATTAAGCAATCAACATTATCATAACAAAAACGGGACCATATAGCCTGCAATGTCTCAAGGTAATACGTCCCAGTTAGTCCAATTACACTTGTCAAATCAGATAAAAATCCAACACAATATAGGTTTTTTGGAAAATGCTAAAGATAAAAAAACCGAAAAAAAAAAAGACAAAAAATGTGGCCAGCAAAACAGACAATTGACTATTAATACCTGAAAGAAAACACAAAGAATCCAAAGAGTCCTAGTTTTGATCGAAGTCTAGGGAGAAAAGAAGCAGAAGAAGCAAAAACATGGAAGAAAACCCAATTCTAATGGCGAAGATCACTATATCAGTCGTTATAGGAGGGTTTATAGTGTTGTTAATGCAACTCTATAACCTTTTGGTTTTGAAACCAATACTTCTCAAAGCAAAACTTCAAAGGCAAGGTATAAGGGGACCTCCTTTTTTCTTTGGGAACATCCCTGAAATGAAGAGAATTCAACGCCAAGTTCATTCAACACCAAAAACTACTGCTACAAATGAGTATGATCACCCTGATGTTGTTGCTCATGACTAGCCTTCCACTCTCTTCCCACATTTAGAGTAGTGGAGAAATAAATATGGTACTTCCCTTGTCATTTCCTTTCTTCTTCTTCTTCTTCTTCTTCTTCTTTCTCTAACTACCGAAGTAGGTTGAAATATAGTTTAGGGAGTTGAAAATGAAAATAAGTAGACAATAGCAGTAGTCATAGAGGGTGTAGCTCAGATTTTAGACAACTTTTGATGTCATAATATTCCAATTGTAATTAGAGTTATAAACTTTTGTAGTCCATTCTTATGACAATGACCTTGTATTTGTATTAAATGGTTCTTTTTGTTTTTGCTTCTCTATTATATTTCTCTAATAAAAGCAGAGTTCAGAAAATAAATTAATAATAAAAGTTGGTACTTTTCTGTTTCAAATGTTTTTTTGTTCCACTTTTCCAATAGGTGAACTTGGACAAGGATTGGGATTTGGGAATGGGAATTATAGTAGATTTCATTTGACTGATGAATGCAAATTTTTACTTGTAACAAGTTGAAGAAACAATGGCATGTCTTGTCATAGCAAATACTTTCCTCTGTTTTGTAATCTTTAGCAATTATTCCAAGGCATGCCTAGAATATTAACAATGGACCTCTTGAAGATCATATGATCAAAATATGCGTTTCAACACTAAATCAAAATCAAAATCTTAAATTTATCTTTTCAACCTTGCTCACCTAGCTAGTATGCATTGGGGGCAAGACAAATATTCTTATGTTCATCAGGAAACATACAGCTATTATGCATAACAAATCCAGAGATGGTGAAGGAAATCAGCCTTTGCACTTCTTTGAGCCTTGGAAAACCTTCTTATCTATCCAAAGATCGTGGGCCACTTCTGGGCCAAGGCATTTTGTCGTCAAATGGTGCAATTTGGGCCCATCAAAGGAAGATTATTGCTCCTAAATTGTACATTGATAAGGTTAAGGTAAATCTCACTTATTATAGGCAATGTAATCCTCTCCAAATGAAACCATTCTTTTATTACTTTTTATTTTTTAGTTTTATTTTTAACTAACTAACTTGAAACCAGTTTTGTCATTTTTTTTTTTGGGAAAGTCCAGTTTTGACAATATTGATATGCCATTTTACATGAACAAAACTCAGAAAAAATCCCAAAGCACAATATTGTCTCAGTTTCCTGATTATTTGAGTGAAGATTGCGTTATACTATTGTTACTTCAATGCCTTGTCATATTAAGCTTTAGATTAATTAGTCACTACTATACCATTATTTAATAAATCTCTATAGACTAAGGCTAGGTTGTTGTTGTTGTAAACTTTTATACTACTACAAATAATATATGCATTTCTTTCTGAAAGGCATGGTAAACCTAATGGTGGACTCAACAATCTCAATGCTAAGAAGTTGGGAGAGTAGAATTGAAATGAGGGAGGGATTGCAGACATTAAAATCAGTGAGGATTTGAGAAGCCTTTCGGTGGATATAATATCAAGAGCCTATTTTGGAAGCAACTATTCCCATGGAGAAGAAATATTCTTAAAACTTAAATTTCTTCAAGGAATCATGTCCAAGGGAAATGTTGGAGTTCCTGGTTTTAGGTATGATAACATTTTGAATCCATTGATCTTAATAACGAAGACTAGAAAACTATAACATTGACAAATTTTGGTTTGTTGTTTGTGAGCATCTTTAATTGACTGGTGTTCTTATAGCCTAATGATACTTCCCTTTCTTATAGCCTAAGGATTTAAATTCAACCCTGGGCCTTCTATGGGTTGAGGATTTATGAGATAAGAGAACTAGGGGTATCTCTATTCTTTTATAAATGGGGGTGGAAGGAAAGTGAACATTGCTAGGGATGATTATTCCTAAATTTTTCAAAATTGATGTTATGTATAATTTATAGATTCTTGCCGAGCAAAAACAATAGAGCTATGCGGAAACTAGAGGAAGAGATCAACTCAATGATATTAAAGGTGGTAAAACAGCACACTGAAGCATCATATGAGAAGGATCTTTTACAAATGATTCTTGAGGGTGCCAAAAATAATAATGATTATTATGGCCCATGTGACAAGTTCATTGTGGATAATTGCAAAAACATATACTTTGCTGGCCATGAGGCCACTGCCATCACAGCCTCATGGAGCTTGATGTTACTGGCTGCACATCCTGAATGGCAAGCTCGTGCCCGTGCTAAGGTGCTCAAAATAGTTGGGGATAGTCTACTGAATGCCAACATGCTTCGAAACATGAAAACGGTATCTATTTTTCTTTAAAATTTATAATTTTAGTTACTGTATAATAGTACTATTAGTTTTAGCTATTTTTGTATTTGATTTTATCAAATTATCTTCCAAGAAAACACTCCCACTACATGTGGATGCATGTTAATTCAGAGTATCTCAGCAAACAAGAGAGAAAAAGAATGCATGTAGGAGTGTATTATATGGTGCTTCTGTTTATATAGTATATATTTGGAAGAATGCTTCTACTCATATATTGGTGTCATATGCAATTATAAATGTAAGATTGCCTTAGAAGTGAAGGTGGTGCCTGGAAAAACGTTCAAGAATAAATTTCATACCGTATTGAGGTATCATCGAAAAAGTGACTTTTAATGGCTAGTAACATGATTGAATATTCTTCCCATAACTATGCCTCTGAGGTTCAATTTTTTTCCATTTAATTTCACACATAAGGAACTTGATGCATATGTTACCAAATATTAAAAGGAGAGATTGACACCAATGCCTCACAAATTCTAAAACCGTGTACTCAACATTGAGAAATTAATACATGAGAGTTGACACACCCATTCATTGACTAGGTTCACTAACCTTGTATTTGACGGCAGTTGACAATGGTTATCCAAGAGACATTGTGTCTTTACCCACATGCGGCTTTTGTAAACAGAGAGGCCCTAGAAGACATAACATTCAAAGACATGATGACCCCAAAAGGCATAAACATTCAAATTCCAATCCCAATATTACAACAACACTATGATTTGTGGGGACCTGATGCACACAAATTCAATATGGGAAGATTTACTCATGGAATTGTTGGGGCTTGCAAGACTCCTTAGGGTTATATGCCATTAGGAGTAGGAGCTTGTGTTTGTGCTGGCCAACACTTTGCTATGACAGAACAGAAGTTGATTTTATCTCTCATTCTATCCAAATTTTGCTTCTCATTGTTGTGGACATACCAACACTCACCTGCATTTAGGTTGGTTATGGTACCTGAACATGGAGTTACTCTTCGTGTGAGGACAGCTTGACGTTTCCTAGCTTTGATAAAGGCTTTGGTGGATAAAAGAAAATAAAAATATGAGAGAGGTTGTGGACTATTTTTACCATCTTTATGTACTAAAAAAGAAAGCAAGGGCACCTACGATGCACACATCACATGCATCATTACTATTTGGAAAACTTGTAATTAGTTCCTTCAATTTTTACATTGTTTCTTACTGATTATAAATATTTGAAGCAATGATGAAGAGCAGTGGGGATGCTAGAATTTGTAGAAATAGGAGTCATGGTCTAATCCTATAATGCTAAGCAAATGCTAACGTACATATGAAGATGAAAATTCAAAATCTTGAATCTTTTGAATTGTTCAACAACCAGGATATGATGGATTTAAAAGAATAGAAATTTTGATTTATAGGCAGCCCACACTCCTGCCCCCTCCCACGTCCTCCAAAAAAAAAAAGAAAAAAAAATTGAAAGCCAAAGTTTCTTCACTGGACTTAGGAACTCCTAGAGTATAGTGAAATGATGCTTTTTTCTCTCACATTTGTGGTGAAGCCACCATGAATTTAATGATTGAATCTTACCATGAATGTGAGAGAAGTGAGTACTTTTCATCGTATTTCAAGAGTATCTAAGAATTACTTCGTTTATAATGACTCCTAAAGATTAAAATCAAGGCTGGAGTACTTCAAACACCAAAAGAACTAATTTTGAAAATTCGATAATTATAGTTTTAAACCTTGATTCTCCTAAACAGAGAATGGATTAAGTCATTGAGTCACATGACTTTTGATACTGCAAACAAATAGAATTTAATAGTCAGTCTAAAATTGTTCAACAACATGATTATACTGGATTTCCACATTGCTATATAGATACCGGGTGAAATCCTCCACTTACATTCTAAAAAAAGAATTCAATTTGACAACACTAGGTTAAGGTTAACCGTATAAACTTGTCTAAGTCTAGAAATTCGGTCTATTTATAATTCTAGTCAATAGCAGAACAACGCTTAAACAAAATTTGTTGCCAAAATTAACAAATATATAGAAAGGGGTTAGTTTCCATTTGGTTGTTGAGAAAAACTAAGGAAAAAATAAAATAAAATTTTGAACAACTTCAAAGGTTGCTTTATAAATTTTTTTTTTTATTTTTATAAATTTTGAAAAAAAGGGGAACTTGAATAGCTCAAAAACAATTGCATGGACATTGGACACTAATAAAGTAAAGGGTCTTGGTTCCCTAGTCCACTCTCACAGTTAAAAGATGCTCTAAAGCATTGCTAGGTGATTTTTTTTTTTTTTTAAAGAAAAAAAAGAAGAAGAAGAATGATTTTTTGTAAATTGTGATCCTTGAAGTTTGTATGGAAGATTTTGAGTTAATGATGTAGGACGGAATCAACAATTTAATTATTGTAATTTGTTAATTTTGGTATTTAATTTGTAATTTTCGTTATTTTAGGTTTAGGGTTATTATTTCCTTATTTTTATGTGTTTTTAATGTTTTTTAAGTCAAATTTGGTTCTCGTTATGGTTAGATATCAATTAGGAGTTATTTTAGAATATATTTTCTTGCCTGTCAAGTTTTACGTAGCCCTTAAATATGCCCCTAAGTCTGTACATGTTTTTGGAACAATTATTCAATCAACAAAATTCAGATTTTTGTCTTTTTATTCTCTAATAGATTCTAGACCCTTTCTCCTTGTGGATTCAAGGATCCTTGTGGATTTAAGGAACCCTCATGGCTTCAAGGTTATTTCTCAGAAGTAAACGTGTTTTGTTTCTTGTTTTCTAGAAGTAGACGCGTTCTACTTCTTGACACTTTTGCATCCTGCATTAGTTGGAATTAGAGCCTTGACATACCCTGGTCTGATGGCTAACTGACGAGATGGCAACCACAACAACAACGACGATGGCAACAACGTCGACAACACATTCCTCACGAGGGTTGAGTTTCTTGATTTATATGATGAAAACGAACAATTTCGTGAAAAGAGTCAACACATTATAGGCAAAATCAAGCAAATGATTGCTACTATCCTTGCTAGAAAATCATCTCACAACAACAATAATCAATATATTCAATGATGCATTCCTAACTACAAGAAAATTCCATTCTTTGACGGAGATATGTATAAGTTGGATTTTATTGATTAGCTTCTTGATATGGAAGTGTATTTAATTTTTGGAAGATTTGTGATGAAGAAAAAGTGCGGCTTGCATCTAATAAATTGGATGATGAAGCAGAGGAATGGTGGAAAGACATTCAAATTGATAGAAAGCGACGAGGTAAGCATCCGATCCACTCTTGGCAAAGAATGAAAAGGGTATTAATTGATTTATGGTTTTCTAATGACTATTATGATATACTAGATTATACAAGTGTTGATTATAAATTTGTATATTCATGTGAAAAGCAATATATTCAAAATATGAAAGGTCAACCACAAAACTAAAATTATCATAGCCAAGTCCATGTGTCACGTAAAGAAAAGGGTTTGAGGGTTGAGAAGAAACAACCTATTTCTAAAGAAAATTTTGAAGTGGTTAAAAAAGATCAAGACTTGCAACAAGTTATTGAATTGAAAATTGAAGATACCACTTGTCAAAAGTTTTAACAAGAATATTGTGGAAGATCCAATTGAGGTTAAATATGATGATGAGTCCATCGTTCACAACCCCCAGGTTCAGGTTGATTTGTTGAAGATGACCACACAATATGTTGATTTTCTTGGAGTAGAAAATTTTAATTTTATTTTCAACCCTTTGTTGATTGATGTTGCAAATAAATTGAAGGTAGATGGGAAGAAATTTTATGCTATACTTTATGAAGAATTCAAGTTTCAAAACTGGATCAAGTTATTAAAGCAGTCAAAGTATTTGTTTATTTGGAACGGAAGATTTTAAATTTTGACCATCAACTCGAGGACAAGTTTGTTTCAAGTGGAGGGGTCTGATGTAGGACACAGTTTAATATTTAATTTTAGTAATTTTATGTAATTTTAGGTTTAGGTAGTTTATTTCCTTCTTTTTAGGTGCTTTTAATGTTTTTTAGTCAAATTAGCTGCCTTAGGGTTTCTAGTTGCCTTAGGTTTTGTTTTTACTATTTAAATGCATTGTAGCCTCCAAAGACAAGTCAATTATCAAATTATTTCTCTAGTGGATTCCAGTTTTCTTCTCCTTGTGGATTTAGGGAAACTTCTCATGGATTCCAGGTTTACTACCAAAAGCTAATAATTTAGTTTCTGTTTCATCAAGAGAGTATCATGTGTGCTTTCTTCAAGTTTCCACGACATCAGTTAAAGAATGAAAAACTGTGGATGTTTGAGAGAAACTAACTAGAAATATATATATATATATATATATATAGGTAAAGTTTAGAGAAAGTTAAATTAGAATTTGAAATTAGAATCCAATTTTATGTCATGTGTCTAAATTTATGTGGGGACCATGCCATAATTATCCGGCGAAAATAGCAATTTAAGCATAAGATTCTAACTATATAGTTAGTTGTTCAGGTTTACAAACTATATTCTATACTAGCATCTTGAGTCTAAGATGCTCGATTTTGGACCTAAAAATCGAGTATTTGATGCTCGATTTTTATAGTGTGATCTATCTGATGTGGCATTTTCATGCAGGTGGAGCCTACTTGGAAATCGAGTCTTAAAGACTCGATTTACAAGCCAAAAAAAAAATAAAAAAATAAGACAGGTCGCAGAAATACTTCTTTCATCAGGCAACTTCTCATCTCATCAGAGAAGAAATACAAAGAAAAAAAAAACCCAGATCGCAGAAAGAGAAAAAAAAAAAAAAAAAAAACCCAGATCGCAGACCCAGGTCGCGCGGCCTCGCGCTGCCTGGGTCGCGCCTCGCGCTGCCTAGGTCGCGCGAGGCGTGCGACCCAGGCACGCACACCTGGGTCGCGCGACCCAGGCGTCGCGCCCAGGTCGCGCCCAAGTCGCGCGAGGCGTGCGACCCAGGCACGCACACCTGGGTCGCGCGACCCAGGCGTTGCGCACCTGGGTCGCGCGACCCAGGCGTCGCGCACCTGGGTCTGCGATCTGGGTTTTTTTTTTTTTTTTTTCTCTCTCTCTTTCTGCGATCTGGGTTTTTTTTTTTTCTCTGTATTTCTTCTCTGATGAGATGAGAAGTTGCCTGATGAAAGAAGTATTTCTGCGACCTGTCTTATTATTATTATTTTTTTGGCTTGTAAATCGAGTCTTTAAGACTCGATTTTCAAGTAGACTCCACCTGGATGAAAATGCCACATCAGATAGATCACACTATAAAAATCGAGCATCAAATACTTGATTTTTAGGTCCAAAATCGAGCATCTTAGACTCGAGATGCTAGTATAGAATATAGTTTGTAAACCTGAACAACTAACTATATAGTTAGAATCTTATGCTTAAATTGCTATTTTCGCCTAATTATCCACTTAAGTTTGTGCCAGGTGTTCACTCAAGTTTTTTAATTTTTGTGTCAGGTGAGTTAATGAATGTAAAATACTAAGAATCTAATATTAATGAAGTATAAAATTAAAAAAAAAAAAAAAAAAAACCCATCACATATACTCAATAAAAATCACCATATAATAAAGAACACATTTTTTTTTTTTGGTAGAAAAGGATATGAAAAAAGACTAAGAACAAACATCAGAGTTAGGCTGAAGCCTTTCAAAGAAAACTCCAGCAGAGTCATGCAACAAAGGCAAAACTACCTCCGAAAGGGGGTATTCAAAAACAACAAAATATTTCCCATCTTTTCAACTTTCTAATTTAACTAAACATTACTACTCGCTTCCCTTTTCTTATCTTAAGCGCAACTGGCGCTTCCACCTTGAAATTTTTACAGCTTTCTACCTTTAATTTTCTGAGCTAAGGTTGCAATGGTTGAGAAGAATACATGAACAAAAATAATCTAAACATCATCAACGCAATGCGAGGTGGCATGTGTTGGAGGTCCATCAAAGGTGTTGAGGTTTCATATGAGAGAGGTTAATCCATGTAAATTCATATTTTTCAATCCATATAATTTTTAGTTCAATCCATATTTTTCCCACAAAAGAAGTTGTTTACTCTCTCTCTCTCTCTCTCTCGCTCTCTCTCTCTTATTTTTTCCCCTTTTGATGGATTATAATTCTTTCTTGCATGCATCTTTACTTTAATTTAATGAATTTTTTATTTGAATTCTTCTCCAGCACAACATGGTAATTACTCTCTGTGTGTGTGTGTGTGTTTTTTTTTTTTTTTGATTTTCTTAAATTCAATCTTGCAACTGTATTTTAAGTTGATGAATTTTTGATCTAATTTGGTTGTGTTTTTAAGTTATCTTTTTTTTTCTTTGATTGTTAGATGTAATTCTATTTAATTATAAATATAATATATAATATATAATGATATAATATTATTCTATTACATAGCATAACTTGGATAATTTGATATTTGCAACTATACCTTTTATTTTGAATGTATTTGTTTCTCATACTATTTTATTCTATAAACTAGTTGTAGACCTATGCAATGAGTGAGGATATATAGTTATTTTGAGGTGTCGTGTAATGTATAGTTTATTCTCTAACTTTTGTTGTGGATACTTTTTTTTTTTCATAGAAATTAAATATTTTCTAAAAGTAATTTTCATCTCTCTATTTTTACAAATATATAATTTTAACATTTTTGGTGTTTTTGATTGATTGATATGTGTGTGTGTATATTTATTTATTTATTTAATGGTCCATATTCTTCTAAGTATTGTTATTGCAAATTATATTTTCCTAGTTCTTTTGGTATAACTAAAATTTTTAAGTTTCAAATTTATTATTCAAATTCTCATTTTTTAAGGAGATTATCATAATAATCAAAATTTATAATATAATTACAATTGATATTACTCAAATAATGGATAAATGACGAGCCAATCTAGAGGGTTGTCCATCTCATGTTGCTTATTTCCACTATAAGATCGTAATTAACTATTTATATGGCGTTATGGTTGTCCACACAGAGGACTCGACCATATAAATGGTCATTCTACACTTTGACAGATTTAATCATACTTAGATGTCACATATATACTTTACTCCACAAATCCACTATTTTAGAACATGGGAGTCACCTCCATATAATTTGCTCCCACTAACTCCACTAAGCCAATACACCTCCCATGAAGATAGTGGCACAAAAAAGGAGACCCACTATATAAATGTTAGACCGCATTCAATTAAAGGTACATGAGAAAAAAAAAACCCCTAAACTAAACCATTTGAGTTTTATTGGATTCATATGGGTCTCTAACTTAAGCATCAGAGAAACTTAGGCCAGCACCCCATTGATGCCCTTCGGTAGCTTTTTTTCCTTCTTGCAGGTCTTCCAACACCTTTGGTTGGACAAGTGGCTCACTCATTTTCATGCATCATAAAAAATAAAAAAATATACAATAAAAATAAGTTCATAAGATCATTTATACTCTTTAACACTTAGATTAAATTTTTGAATTCCTTCCTATCTTTACGAATTAATAACTTTCTTTACCTTTCAATTGTGGGTCATGGAAAAAGAGGAAGAGTAATATAATATGTTATAAGGATGAGATCGCTAGTTTGAACTCCCTTCTCTTTTGCTATATGAGAAATTGCATTGGCTATCCCTTTAAACTCTATCATCATAATTACTAATTTTATTATACATTGATCACAACATATAACACTTGCCAAAATAGTTGAGTCACTAAAACTTATTAGTATTATTTATTTGAAAAAATAAATTTTATTGTTATCCAAAACTCACTTGAAAAAGACATTAAGGGACAAAGTATAGACAACATAGTTGGTGCACTTATCAATCAATCACCATTATCATGATAAAAAACGGGACCATATAACCTGCAATATCAAGGTCGTATAATTTATAGTTTTATACTGATATATTATATGTCATTTGACGAGTCAAATCAATTAAAAATCCAACACAACATAAAATTATTATTCTCCCTCGGAAAATGCTAAAGGTCAAAAGAAAAATAAAAAATGTCTCCAGCTAATATACATCACGTGAAAGAAAACAGTACACAGAGAATCTAAAGGGTCCTAGTTTTGATCGAAGTCTAGTGAGAAAAGAAGCAGAAGAAGCACAAACATGGAAGCAAACCCAGTTCTAATGGCGAAGATCACTGTATCAGTGGTTATAGGAGGGTTTATAGTGTTGTTAATGCAACTCTATAACCTATTGGTTTTGAAACCAAAACTTCTTAGAGCAAAACTTCAAAGGCAAGGCATAAGGGGACCTTCTCCTTCTTTCTTCTTTGGGAACATCCCTGAAATGAAGAGAATTCAACTCCAAGTTCATTCAACACCAAAAACTACTGCTACAAATGAGTATGATCATCCTGATGCTATTGCTCATGACTGGCCTTCCACTCTTTTCCCACATTTGGAGCAGTGGAGAAATGAATATGGTACTTCACTTGCCATTTCCTTTCTTCTTCTTCTTCTTCTTCTTCTTCTTCTCTCTCTCTCTCTCTCTCTCTCTCTCTACTAAAGTTGGATGAAATATAGTTTAGGGAGTTCAAAATTAAAATATGTAGACTCTAGTAGTAGTCATAGAGGGTGCAGCTCAGATTTTAAACAACTTTTGATGTCAGAATATTCCAATTGTAATTGGAGTTATAAACTTTTGTAGTCCATATTTATGACAATGACCTTGTATTTGTATTAAATGGTTTTTTTTTTTTGCATCTTTATTATATTTCTTTTTGGTTAAATCTTTATTATATTTCTCTAATAAAAGCATTGTTCAGAAAATAAATTAATAATAAAGTTGGTACTTTTCTGTTTCCAAAAAAAAAAAAAAGTTGTCACTTTTCCAATAGGTGAACTTGGACATGGATTGGGATTTGGGAATGGGAATTATAGTAGATTTCATTTAAATGATAAATGCACATTTTTACTTGTAACAAGTTGAAGAAACAATGGCATGTTTTGTCATGGCATAGCAAATAGTTTCCTCTATTTTGTAATCTTTAGCAATTAGTCCAAGACATGCCTAGAATATTAACAATGGACCTCTTGAAGATCATATGATAAAATATGCATATCAACACTAAATCTAAATCTTAAATTTATCTTTTTCAACCTTGCTCACCTAGCTAGTATGCATTGGTGGCAGGACAAATATTCTTATATTCATCTGGAAACATACAACTATTATGCATTACAGATCCAGAGATGGTGAAGAAAATCAGCCTTTGCACTTCTTTGAGCCTTGGAAAACCTTCTTATCTATCCAAAGATCGTGGGCCACTTCTGGGCCAAGGCATTCTGTCGTCAAATGGCGCAATTTGGGCCCATCAAAGGAAGATTATTGCTCCCGAATTGTACATTGATAAGGTTAAGGTAAATCTCACTTATAAAGTCATAATATGCAATGTAATCCTCAAGAAAGACATAATCTGAAACCATTCTTTTATTACCTTTGTTTTTTTTTAACTAACTAACTTGAAACCAGTTTTGTCATTTTTATTTTTATTTTTTTGGAATAGTCCAGTTTTGACAATATTAATATGTCATTTTGGGCAATGCTCAGCAACAATCCCAAAGTACAATATTGTTTTAGTATCCGTTTGGATATAAATTATTGCGTTTGCATTTTCCTTGAACGTGTTTCAGCCTTTTTTTTTTTTTTTTTCTCCTCTGCACGCATTTCTGGGAGACAAGAGTTATTGTTCACCACTGTGTGGTTACTGTTCACGCACTGTTTCACACTGTTCATGTACTGTTCACGCACTTTTCAGCAACTTTTTTTATTAAAAATGGGTCCCACAGTACTATTCACGCATTTTAAAAAAAATTTGCTACAGTGTTTTCAGTTTTTAATTTTCGGCTGTATCCAAACGGACTCTCAGTTTCCCAATTGTTTGAGTGAAGATTGCGTTTTGCTCTTGTTACTTCACTATCCCATCATATTAAGCTTTAAAAATTTAAATTTAATTAATCACTACTTAGATTCTAAAAGTTTAGAATAATTGCTATACTGTGAGCATAAACTTGTTTAAATATAGATAACTAAGTTCATAAGCATGATTAGACAATACTTAAGGTGCTGCAAGTTAGGATGCAAGAATAAGAAAACTATAGATTCAAGAATTCGAAAAATGACAAGCACGACTGATCAAACTCCGTTTCTACAGAATTTAATTTCGGCCCAATAGCCCATTAAACGTAGTAAGTGATTAGAGTTTCAAATCTACTTCACATAGAATTTTATGGTAACTCTAAAGCATGTTTTGAAGAGACTTTGGAGTT
Source organism: Castanopsis chinensis (assembly GCA_032878915.1). Taxonomy (NCBI): domain Eukaryota; kingdom Viridiplantae; phylum Streptophyta; class Magnoliopsida; order Fagales; family Fagaceae; genus Castanopsis; species Castanopsis chinensis. Next base: position 699,381 of record JAVQMG010000081.1, read on the forward strand.
TCTCTTTTGAGATAAAAGATGTTCTGTGTCCACTCCTTGCAAAATCACTATCGGAAATTGATTTACATACTTTTAGAACCGGTAAATCTAAAGTTGTTGAATACCAGTAATCAAAGATGCTAGATCTAAACCTTCAAGGGTGGTCTTGGAGATCTAAAGCGTGAATTAGAGCTTTATGTTGAAGCAGATCTACGTCAAAGAAGTCCGAGAGTTTTAGAGTTAGATTTAATAATCATAGTTAAGTTCATTGTGGATTTATATTCTTGACTGTAAACTTCTATTTGATACAGTAGATTGTTTTCTTGGAATTGTTTTCCCGAGGGTTTTTTTTTTTTTTTTTAACTGGATTGGTTCATTAGTTTACTAGGGTCATTATATCTTGTGTTAATTATTTAGATTTTCCGTTGCATGATATGTTTAATATATGTTTAACCTAAATTTACACAATTAACCTAAGTAATAGCTTGACGATTGAATTAGGTTAAACACAATGTTTTAGAGGTCTAAAAACTAACAATTACTATACCATTATTTAATAAATATCTATAGACTAAGGCTTGGTTGTTGTTGTAAACTTTTATAATGCTATAAATAATATATGCATTTCCTTTTGAAGGGCATGGTAAATCTAATGGTGGACTCAACAGCCTCAATGCTAAGAAGTTGGGAAAGTAGAATTGAAAATGAGGGAGGGATTGCAGACATTGAAATCGTTGAGGATTTCAGAAACCTATCTGCGGATATAATATCAAGAGCCTGTTTTGGAAGCAACTATTCCCAAGGGGAAGAAATATTCTTAAAACTCAAAGCTCTTCAAGGAATCATGTCCAAGGGAAATATAGGAGTTCCTGGTTTTAGGTATGGTAACATTTTGAATCCATTGATCTTAATAACAAAGACTAGAAAACTATAATATTGACAAGTTTTGGTTTGTTGTTAGTGAACATCTTTAATTGACTAGTGTTCTTATAGCCTAATGATACTTCTCTTTAAAAGAGTAGAATTTAGATTTAACATTGGCCTTAGGTCTTAGATTCAACCCTGGCCTTTTATGGGTTGTGAGGATTTATGAGATAAGAGAACTAGGGGGTATTTCTATTCTTTTATAAATAATAGGGGAAAAAAGAGAGAGAACATCGCTAGGGATGAATGTTCCTAAATATTTCAAACTTGATGTTATGTATAATTTATAGATTCTTGCCGAGAAAAAACAACAGAGCTATGTGGAAACTTGAAGAAGAGATCAACTTAATGATATTAAAGGTGGTAAAACAGCGCACTGAAGCATCATATGAGAGAGATCTTTTACAAATGATTCTTGAGGGTGCCAAAAGTAATAATGCCTATTATGGCCCATCAATAGATAGTTCTCGAGACAAGTTCATTGTGGATAATTGCAAAAGCATGTACTTTGCTGGCTATGAGACTACTGCCATCACAGCCTCATGGAGCTTGATGTTGTTGGCTACACATCCTGAATGGCAAGCTCGTGCTCGTGCTGAGGTACTTGAAATAGTTGGGGATAGTCTACTAGATGCCAACATGCTCCGAAACATGAAAACGGTATGTATATTTCTTTAAAATTTATATTTCTAGTTACTGTATAATAGTACTATTAGTTTTAGCTATTTCTGTACTTGATTTTATCAAATTATCTTCCAAGAAAACAATCCCACTACATATGGATGCATGTTAATTCAGAATATCCCAGCAAAAAGAGAGAAAAAGAATGCATGTAGGAGTGTTATATATGGTGCTTCTGTGCATATATATAGTATATATTTGGAAGAATGGTTCTGCACATATATTGGTATCATATGCACTTACAAATGCAAGATTTCCTTAGAATTGAAGGTGGTGCCCGAAAAAACGTTCAGGAATGAATTTTCATACCCCATTGACAGATCGTCGGAAAAGTGACTTCAAGTGGCTAGTAACATGATTGAATATTCTTCCTATAATTATGCCTTTCAGGTTGAAAACATTATTTTTTTAATTTAATTTCACACATAAAGAACACATTAGTTACCAAATATTACAAAGAGAGATTAACACCAATGCTTCACAAATTCTAAACCTATGTACTCAACATTGAGAAATTAATACATGAGGGTTGACACACCCATACATTGACATAGGTTCACTAACCTTGTATTTGATGGCAGTTGACAATGGTTATCCAAGAGACATTGCGTCTTTACCCACCTGTGGCTTTTGTGGTCAGAGAGGCCCTGGAAGACATAACATTCCAAGACATTATGATCTCAAAAGGCATAAACATGCAGATTCCAATCCCAATATTGCAACAACACTATGATTTGTGGGGACCTGATTCACACAAATTCAACCCAGAAAGATTTGCTCATGGAATTGTTGGGGCTTGCAAGACTCCACAGGCTTATATGCCATTTGGAGTTGGGTCTCGTGTCTGTGCTGGCCAACACTTTGCCATGATAGAACTGAAGGTGATTTTATCACTCATTCTATCCAAGTTTTGCTTCTCACTATCGACAGCATACCAACACTCCCCTGCATTAAGGTTGGTTATTGTACCTGAACATGGAGTTACTCTTCGTGTGAGGACTGCTTGACATTTCCTAGCTTTGAGAAAGGCTTTGGTAGTAATAAGAAGATAAAAAGATGACAGAGATGTAGACTATTTGTATTATCTTTGTGTAAGGGCACATCTGATGCACACGTCTCATGTCATTACTATGTAGTATGTAGGAATTGGAGAAGTTGTTATAGTTCCTTTAGTTACATTGTTTTTTACTGATCGTAAATATTTGAAGCAATAATGAACAGTAATTGGAATGCTTGAATCTTAGAAATAGGAGTCATGGTCTAATCTTGTAATACTAAGCAATTTCTAGCAACTCTTTCTTTTAAAGCCACCCTCTCTACCGGGACAAAAGTTTTGTATGCACTTGGCACATAAGACACCTTTTCATTTACCAGGTTTTGAGTAGATGATGACGTCTGTCCACAATGCAAGATAGAGCTAGAGACCCTAGAGCATCTAATTTTCAAATGCCCATTTGCCATTATTGTACCAGCTCTCATGATAGAGGATATGCATGATGAGAATATGTACAAAATTCCCAAATTTGTAAGATGTAAAAATGGAGAAAAATATATGCCAAACAAAAATAATCACACACAAGACAGTATTTTCATGGTTCGACAATTTGCCTACGTCCACGGAGTTGCAGGAATTTCACTATTCTTAAGGAAAGAAATATAGTGTGGCAGTACAGTTTTATTTCTCTAAAAAAAAAAAATCAAACCCTAATCTCCAAAAACAACAGTTTTTATATCCTGCGCATAGGATTCACAATGGGCTACAAAAAACAGGTCAAATTTTTTTCTCCAAGCCTTCGCTTCATGGACTAAATCTTAGAAAATCTCCCACTAAAAACTGTAATAATTTTATTTTAGGTCGGGTCATAATCTGGATCAAATATAACTAGGCTCCATAAAGCCCAACAAGGCAATCAGGAATGAAGCACACGATATTTTGTTGGTGGCAAAAGAAGCATCCATGTTACTTTAAAAGCTAGATTTTTGTTGGACTCTTCTTGTTTTGTATGGGTTTCAGGTTTTGTCCCTTGGCAAGATAATTTTTTTGGCCCAGAATGTGTCTTTTTGGGCTGCGTTGTGTCCCACTCCCATCTTGGCTATCTGAATGAGGCTTTTGCCCAAGTAGAAATGGTTTGGGCCCCTAAGCATTTTGGGATTTGTATGGTTCAATAGTTGGCATTATGCAATTACCATTTTAGTGTGAAAAAGTAAAGGTTTAAGGTAAAAAAAAAAAAAGTAAAAATTTAAAAAAGTAAAAATTAATAAAGTTTTTGATTCAAAGTGAACTTTCAAGTTTTAATCTTAAAACTTAAAAGTGGTATTACATAACTATTGACTATTGCACCAAATGACATTATGTAATCTTGTTTTTACTAAGAATAAAAATGAAAAAAAAAAAAAATAGGGAGGGACCCTTTTTTGGTTTTTGAATTTTGGTTAAGAAATAGTTTTGTAGTTGCGAAGTGGTGTTGCTGCCCACATATCAATAATTTGCTACACTATTTCTCATAGTCTTATAAATTAATGGGTAATTTTTTTATAGTATTTTTAACTTGTTAGAATTCAAAATTTATCTCATTGTAATTATCGTTCTATTATTATTTAAAAAAATAGAATTTATTTAATTGAGAATATAAAAAAGTGAAAGAATAAAAAATGTTGAGAAGATACATAAAATTAAAAGTAAGAGAATATAAAATATTTTAGTTTTTCATGAATCGTATTTGGTACATAAGATGTAAAATAATTATAATTTTATTTTTTTTGTTTGGCTACAAAGAAAAAAAGTCGATTTAAAAAAAAAAAAAAAAAAAAAACCTGGCAGCCAGAGTAAACGACTAAACGTCACGTCGTTTTATGTACTCTAAAACCAAAATTCAGAAGACCAGAACAGAAGCTCTTTCAGAAAGAAAAGAGCAGCAGGCAGGGTCCCCCAAAGCACCAAAACAAATTCGCCTGGATACCCAACGCCTACAACAAACAGTCGATTTCTCTTTCTCTGGAAAACATTTTACTAAGGAAAACAAATTCATATTTATGACAGGAAGTTGGTGAAAAGTTTAGGCCGAGATTACGGGTGCGTGTCTACGTTGTAAAGAGCCAAATGGTTTTTCCTTTCCCTTTTTAATTTTCTTCTTGTCGTCATAGTTCGTGTACAAGTCCCCTGCCAAATTTTGACAAAACGCGCCGTTCGTCAGGCTTACCATAATCTCTGTCGTGGTTTGTGTTTCTTTCACAGAAAATATAGTAACATGTTTACAAGTTGTCAAATTTGTGTTGGAATATACAAACTAAATAGCCCATTTGTAGCTCTGATTTGTTGAATCTATGTACTTTTTTTTAATACATGTTTTGCTAAATTACAAATTGCACTCTCTGATTTTGCCCAAGATTCAAGTGTCTTGTAACTTTTGAGTTTTGATTTATTCATTTCAGTTCTAACTTCTAGTAAAAGATTATGGGTGCGTTTGTAAAAAAACTAGGAGAAGTTGTGGTTGCAAAACAGAGTTTTGGGGTTTTAAAAACACTATTTGAAGCTCCCAAAACACCTAACCAAATGAAGACATTGAATAAAAGTAAAAGTAATAAGACTGAAATGAATAAATTGTAAGTTATTGGACTGAATTCAATTTTGGGCAAGGTTTTTTTATTTTATTTTTTTGCTACTGGGTTTTGGTTAATCTAGAATTTAGGCATTGGGTTGATGTGGATGTAGGTTGTGCTAAGAAGCAGAGTGTATGCACAAAATGCCGTTCCTATGTGGGTCCTATAGTGGGAAGATTTTGTTTGATAAATTTATTGCTTTGATATGTATTTATATATTCATTATTTATTTTGCGGGTGTATGAAATTTTGTTTATATGGTGTATATTCTTGAAGAGATTCTTCAGAAGTAGAGGCCGAGCAAAAGTTGCTTGACAAGGTGGTTATTTTATTTTATTTTTTCCCTCTCCACTATGTCAAATAATTTGTATGAATAGTGCAGATAAGGCTTGGTTTTGCGTGTTAAAAGTTAATGGATATGGTGATTTTGTTGTAGGCCATTAAGAATGCTTAAGAAAGAGACTGGAGTACTCTGCTACATTCAGTAAGCTCTCTAAAGCAATACTTTTCAGCTATTTGATTTTTTTTTTTTATAATGCTCTGGCTCAAATGCAATTTTGATCTGTTCAGTTCTTTCATACTTGTATAGTGTATATAGGTAACGAAATAAACTTCATCTCAAAGTAAACAGTTAAAATCAACATTCTTTATGATTTGGATCTACTTTTTGTTATTCATGAAATCCTTTTATTATCAATGTTATACCGAGAAATAGGTAATCATGTTGTAGCTTCTAAATTTTGATCACACTGACATATTCCAAGAGACTGTAATTGCTGCGGTACTCAGCTTAAACAGGACAATGTCTCTTTTGTTATAAAATTTCTAGATTATTATTGGCAGTTGTGTTAATTATGTGTTGGTCTTACTTGGATCCCTTCCATAAAAAGAAGAGTGGAAAAGAAACTTTTTTTTAGTGTTAGGAAAATTAACTTTAGAATTTTCAAACCCGTTTTGTTACCTGACTCTTAGTTGAGCTAATTAAATACTTAATCATGCAATATGTAGAGAGTAGGAAAATAATCAGCTTTCTAGACTACTGGGGAATTGGAGCCTCCAGTGATCAGATTAGTTCATTTTTTACTAATAGTGAGACTAAGATGACTGTACTCCTTTCTTGTCTGCTTTATTGGATGAGATAAGATACAAGTTGTAATTTGCAATCCTTTTGCATGGTAGGCCAAATCTGCTTACAGGTTCAGGATGACACATGACGCATCATCTGTTTACTTTGAATGTTATTTTGTATTGTAAGGACACAATTTGGTTCCTAAGCCCAAAAGGTAAAAGGATCTAGGCTTAAAGATTCCAATATAATGAATTTGTAGAGAGTAGAATAGAAAATTAGGCTCTAATGAGTTGGATAACAATTACAATGGGTCCAAATGACAAGAAAACAAAAATAAACGGGTTTTATCCAAAGAAAATCGACTTCGACACAATCCGAAGAGATTAGTTCTTGTATATATTTCTTTTGAATTTGGTTACAAGTCCAGTTCTTGTGGCTACTGTATTTTTCTCTCAATTCTCAGATAGATCCCCTCGTAAGGGGCTTCTTTCTCTTTTATATACCCCTCTCTTCTTCATCTCCACCCTCCACATATAGGTCAAGTTATTGGCTATGATTCTTGTCCCATTAGCACCTTCCTGAAGTCTTTGGGAGTAGCTGTAAGGCTGTTTGCCACTATTCAAGTATCACCTCCACATTAATGCGGCCAGAGGGTTAGCTGCAGAGCATTCAATACGGTAGTAGCAGCTTTCCCTTAGATATTTCTTAGCTTCCCTTTGTCCAATATTTCCCTGGTGTTTGTCCATATCAGTAGAACCTTTTGAAGGGTCGTTCTTAAGGGCAGACCAAACCTTCTGACTTTTGCTTTGCTTAGTTGAGGAGGCATTCTTCCTCGGACTACCTTCCCAAACCTTTGCAGTCATAGTTTGTCCGTGGCACTCTGACTCTTATGTCTTCCTTATCGTCTATCTGTCCTCAGACCATTAAGCGTCCTCAGACAAGGCCCATGGCCCATGGCCCAATATATACCCTTAGGGTCCTTTATCCTTACATGTATTATGAACCATAATGATATGGTTTTTGTATTTATATAATACTAGCATTTAACCCGCACTATGCGCAAGAACATTTTATATATTTAAAATACCATTAACTTGACATAACAAAACATTAAAATTCATCCCAGTAATGTAGTACATCTATTTTATTTTATAGAAGAACTAAAATTTTGTATCTCAATTATAGTTATACCAACTAAAAGAACAATAATACTTACAACATTTATTTATTTATTTACAATATAACAAATGACAATATAAAGGAAAAAACTAAGTATAAAAGTAAATAAATTTTAAAATTAAAAAATTAAAAAGAATCTTCTAAAACAACATAAGCAATGGTCAAACTTGTGGAAAAGGGGTATTTAATCCAAACCTAATCCACAGTGTATATTGTGGGTTCTTGGTTCATGAAAAGTAATATTGGCATGCAAATTTACAAAATCACCTCCACAAAAATAGAAAATGAGAGAGATTAAAATGAATGATTACGTAGTAATCTTAATTATTCAATTTTGATGGAGAAGAATTTTAAATATAGTTAACCTCATACTTTAAGTCTATAAAAATTATAAAATCATAAGACTTAACTTGAAGTGGAGAATATCAATAAACCCATTGGAAAGTATTGCAATAATCACCATATACTATAACTACATTAGGATTTTCTTTTCTCAAATTTTAAAGGGCTTGCTTGAGTTGATCATGCATTTTGATTTATGGAGAAATTAATCAAGCCTTTAGGCAATAAAAATTTGTCGTAAGTAACAGAATTGGTCTAGAATACTGCAAGATAAATTGGTAAATAGCCTATTGGGAAGATTCTAGGGACAAAAACCAATGCGCTTCCAATGCGGCTTGATCCAAGTAGGGGGAGAAAAGGAACTCTTCTGTTAGAGTTGTGAAATTATTACACATGAAATTAAGTCAAACAAAGAAATTAAATTAACTTGCTTTGTGTACACAACTAATAAAAAATTCGTCTCTTTCCTCAAAAAAAAAAAAATAAAAAACTGACAAAACTTCTAACAGAGCAACAAATCATGCTTAGCCCTAAAACACTGAACAGAGGATTAGGATTTTTCTGTATACAAACATGCATGTGGCATAAACTTATAGTAAGCAATCAGCAAAGAAGCATTAGCACAATGTAATACCCCACCCAACTTATATTTTATATGATAATGATATAAATCATATAATAGGTACATTCAAAACAGGATTGGTAGGGAAAAAATCCATCAGTTATAGATGTCTCATTCAACATGGTTTCTTCATGCGTGCTTGGCGGCAACAAAATAAGGAAAATCACACTACAAAAAACGAGGGCTATAGCCGCGTTTAAAAAACGCAGCTATAGGGCCTAAAAACGCAGCTATAGTCTATAGTTGCGTTTTTCATAGCTGCGTTTCTAAACGTGGCCTATGCTGCGCGACAATAGACCCCTGAGGGACCTATGGCTGCGTTTTTAAAAACGCAGCTATAGACCCTACTATAGCTGCGTTTTTACATCCTATAGCTGTGTTTTTCCATTCCCCATAGATGCGGCATCTATAGCTGCGTTTTTTTAAAAACGCAGCTATAGACCCGGTTTGGGCTGCGTTTGAAATGCGGCTATAGGTCCAACTTATAGCCGCGTTTCACGCGCAGCCCAAACAGGGTATATAGTCACGCTTTTTATAAAACCCAGCTATAGGTGTCGCATCTGTGGGAGTGGGAAAACGCAACTTCAGGTGTGTAAAAATGCAGCAATAGTGTGGTTTATAGCTGCGCTTTTAAAAACGCAGCTGTAGACACCCTATAGCTGCGTTTTTAAAAATGCGGCTAAGGGTTTTTTTTTTTTTTTTTTTCCCCATTTTTTCTTCCTAAATATGTTTCCTATACACATTCCTGTAATTCCTGCCAAGACTCAGCAGCAACCAATTGCCAACAAACAAAACAAATTCATTGTCAAAAGATTAATTACATAAACATATAATTACATACACAAAACAAGTTCCCAACAACAGATTTTTACACCACAAAATGCATATCCTTCAACGATTTTTTACATCACAAAAAATTATCAGCAAGCATCATGGTACTTGATCAGTCAGTCCAATGCCCATAGCTACAACCAATTACCTGTGACAATGAGAACACCGAAAATAAGCTAACGTTTTAAGCTAAAACAAATAGACTCTAAACAAATAACCAAGTATTTTGCTCAGTCAATCTATTAACAAGGTCAATATCCCCTAAATTTTTAAAGTCATAATCATATATAAGCTTCTTAACATAGTATTTTTGTTTGTATCCATTTCAAAGCATGGCATCTTAAAACAAGACCCACAGGAGACATGGTTTAGTAGTTGCACTTTTAAAGGTTTAAAACTTTGAACATTAATCTCATGAGCTATTCCTTTATGCATATACCAAGATACTATAACCTAATATACACTATACAAATCACATGCATGAACTAATTGAAATACCCTTGTCAATCCCTAGCAAAACATGCAACCCACATGTTTATTTTTTTAAACCGTGGTGAGAATTTGTAAATCATAAAACATGTTAGCCACGCGAGTTCTGCAATACCACATTAACTTAAGAGCAAAGTTTAAATTTGGGTCATTGATATCACATAAAAACAAATAGCCTAAACAAAACCAAATCTAACACAAATATCCAAAATAAAATAAATCTCTTAAAGCAACCATTTGATTCTATCCAAAAGACTTTAGTTCAAACATATTCTAACCCAAATTCTAGACCTTAAAGCCAAATTTGTTATTTTCTTTAAAATTCTAGACTCTGTTTCCTCTTTCGCCAATGGGTGGGAATACTCTATTTCCTCTTTCTTGTTGTCCATCTCTTCGTCTCTGCGTGTGACTTACAGTTACATACATTCTCTCACTGTCGATTCTAAATGATTCGGCTTCTTCAATATGTAAACAGTGAAAGGTTGTTAGTCATAAGGTTTAAGAAAAAACAATCATATAGCAAAAACAATCCCATGCCTAAATAATATATAACCTCCAATTTCTTTTTCTAAAAGTAAAATTTGTTTTAAAAAATCAAAATTTACTGATAGCAAGTCAGTGAGAGACCAGACAATTGTGTTAGGCTAGAGTGGTGGGTAATGGCAATCCTCAAATTTTTCTCTCTTCCTTATGATCTCTTTATCAATCACTGTTTTTCGTAAGATAGGAAGTGAAATATAGTTTGAAACAGTCGGTTAGTTTTTGTTATATACACTAAGTAAAGCGATGGGTTAAGCGGTGTGTTTTAAACAGTTTGTTTATGACTTTTCACAATTGAACTCTACACGTGTTAGAATTTTAAGTAGACAGTTTTCCTACATGTCGCAGTGGCCTTAATTGCAGGGAAAGACTTCTGCTATTATATATAGTATATGATATATCATCTCTCTTTGCATTTTATTCTATGTTTACATGTATCTCTAATTGTGTCATCTTTCTCAGTTTTTGTTCCATTAACATATACTTCTAGTTCTTACCAAGTTGAGCTTGTTTTTATGTGCATAGTTTTGGATTAGATCCTATACTGTGCCATGCTACTTTACTTATTGAAAGGTTTAACTATGCCAAGGGCATTGGTTTAGGAACCATTTTTAAAAATATTTTATTAGAAAATGATAAAGCAATTAATTTTTCTAATAACTTTTTATATTTTCCATGAAAATGGTGTTAAAACTTTTCTAATTTGGTTTATTAACTGTGGGGGGATGAGGACCTGAGAATGCAGTTAGATGAATTAAGGGAGAAACCAAGAGCTCAAACCTCAGAAAGCACCAACAGAATGTCCTCAGGAAAATAAGAATGACCTCATACAAGTGTAGAAGGACTACGACGCCTGAGGGCCCTGAGGATACCAACATGCCCTCGGGAGACTGAGAACCAAGACTAAGGGCTGTTGGGCACAAATCAAGGGCAAAGAGAAAGATTTGTCACCAAGATGGGGAGAAAGGAATGAGGTTGGATAAAACACCCATCACCTCAGCATTTAATGCTCTGCACCTACTTAGCTGGCCGCATTAATGAAGAAATGACCTATAAATAGTGTTAACCCAACTCATACCCCAGTGTGAAATCCTTCTAGTAAGGTCTTGATTAGACAAGTATCAGAGAGATCTAGCCCTAACCTTCCAAATGTAGAGTTCAGATACATCTTAGTTGAATATATAAAGCTAAGAAGCCATTGAAGGAAGGGATGGACTTTTTAAGACTTACAAATCATTTGTAATTGCTATCTTGAACTAAACCCAAGGACCTCAATATAAGCTGTTCAAGGCTATCTTTTATCTGAGATCACTAACTTGCACTTATAATTAATTCAAACACATCCAACTCCAATCTTTTCTTCTTGTTAAGGGTATTTGAGGTTGATTGAGCATCCCAACTCTTAAAAATTAATTGTGTAAGTAAAAGTAGCAAGTTTGACCTGACATAAGCCTGACCTACTTTTAGCCTGTCACATTAACAATTGCCCTATGGGCCCTGTTAACATGATCTTTTAGTAAAATCGTTACACACATCCTGTTATACACACATTATTACAAACTTATTTTTTAAATTGAAATCGTAGGTTGAATACACAATTTCAAATCTAAAATTTTGTTCTTCAACTTCCTATTTTAATTCAAAAAATGTGTGTCACAGATTTTGTGACAAACACTACCTTTTTTTTTTTTAATTTTTTCTGTCTCAATTCTCAATTCTTGTGCCATTCCTTCCCTTTCATAGTACATTCTATGTTACAAAATTCTTTTTTGGCGAAAACCACATTTTCATCTCTACATTTTCATGCGATTCCCACTTTGGTCTCTAACTTTTATTTTCACCACTTTTAGTCCCTATTCTAGAAAATGAGTCTCATTTTTGTCCATGTCGTTACATCAGAGACGGAAAATGCACACGTGTCAAATGGAGTGCACTATTGGCACACTAAAAATTGACGTGGCCACTAAAAAAATAATAAAAAATGTTATTTAGCATTAAAAAATGCCACATTAGCATCTAAATTAAAAAAAAATTATTAATTTTAACTAAATTAAAAAAAAATAAAAAACAGAATTAAAAACCAAAAATCACATAAATTTAGATTTAAGTGTATCTTGAACAAAAACAACAAGAGCACAAACCTAGATACAAGATCACAAACCTAGAAATTAAAAACAAAAAAAAATCAAAATCAAAATCAAAACCAAAACCAAAACCAAATCGTTGTAATTCCAAACCTTCACTCGCTAACTCGGTCATGACTCAGAGCCAACTCATTGACCCGCTCACCTCCCACATCTCTCTCTACCATTCTCGCACCGCCGCTGACTCAGATCTTCCTTCGCTCCAAAACTCAAACCCTAGATCCTCAATCCTTAAATGGTTCTTATCTCTCACTGTCCACCAGCGCCAAGCTCACATCACCGGCATCGATTCCAAGTTCGTCCGAGTCCTCGTCGACGTGCTCGGTAAGGTCCGAACCCACGACAATGGTTGCTTCATTGTCCTCCCCGATATTCCTTCCCACGATGACCTCCCTAGCTTCTACTTCAAGAAGTCGCGTAGCCTTCTCTCTCGCGTCGCCGAGTCGAACCGCTCCGAGAGACTTATCTTCGAACTCGGTTTCGATTTACTGGATTTTTTTTTTTTTTTTTTAAATTTCTGGGTTTTTGAGTTGGTTTGCTATTTCGCTTGGGTTATCTGGCATATGAGGTTAATATTTGGTGAGGGGAAGGTGCTCATGAAGGATGGATTTTTGTTAAGTGGGTGTTCTAGCAGATGGGTTTGATTCAACGAGTTTACCTTGATGGTTTGGTTGAGATTGATGAGATTACTGCAACTGATGATTCAAATCGAGTTGCTTTGATAATTCAATTTGCTTTGTTTCGATAATTTTCTATTCAAAATTTGTGGTTTTGATTTTTCAGGGTTCAAATTTGTTAGGGAAATTGATTTGTTGTTGGTGGATGGGTTTGATTCAACGAGTTTGCTTTGATGGTTTGGTTGAGTTTGATGGATTTATTTATTTATTTAAATTTCTGGGTTTGTGTTCTTATTGTTCTTGTCCAAGACACACTTAGATTTCAATTCATGCGATTTTTGGTTTTTAATTCTGTTTTTAATTTTTTTTATTTAGTTAAAATTAATAAATTATTATTTTTAATTTAGATGCTGACGTGGCATTTTTTAATGCCAAATAACATTTTTTATTATTATTTTAATAGCCACGTCAGCTTTTAGTGTGCCAACAATGCATTCCATTTGCCACGTGTGTATTTTCCGTCTCTAATGTAATGGCAAGGACAAAAAGGAGACGTGTTGTCCAGAATAGGGACTAAAGGCGGTGGAAATAAAGTTAGGGACTAAAGTGAGAATCGCGTGAAAATGTAAGGACAAAAATGTGATTTTTGCCCTCTTTTTTTTTTTTTTTTTCTTCTTCTTCTTTTTCAATGCTATTTTAGTTTAATTTTTATTTATTTATCTTATGATTTAAGAATTTATTTTTGACTATAGTTGTCTAATCTAGTTGAAATTAAATTCTTGGTTTTTCATAAGAATTAGAGAAGCGCTAGATACAAATGACCTTAAGATACTTAATCGAGTGTTTAGCTTGTTAGTATTTTAAGTGTTGATAAAAATTACACTGATAAAAAATTTAAATAACAATAATCTTGTAGTATTACATATGAGTTATGACTTACTTTGGATTTAATTTTTTTTTTTTAAACTAAAGCATAAAGACATGTATGTGTGTGTGTATATATATGTAATGGTTTGAGTATTTCTTGAATTACAAATCAATATGATAGTTTTGCCTCGGCCCCTGCAAACAAAAATTTTTGGCTACTTATATGTCCTTGCAAATGCACTTTTGATCCGTTCAGTTCTTTCATTATTTCATACTTGTATGGTACATAGGTAATGAAATAAAGTTGATCTCAAATTAAACAGTTAAAAATCAACATACTTTATGATGTAGATCTGCTTTTTGTTATTCATGAAATCCTTTTATCATCAATATTATACTGAGAAATAGGTAATCATGTTGTAGCTTCTAAATTTTGATAATACACATTGACATATTTTAAGAGACTGTAATTGCCACGATACTCTGTGATGATGCCGAATTCCACCAGTGAGTTGCACGGTCTTATGTGGCGAACGATAAGGGCCTGCGAGAAGACAAGGAAGGACCTGGAAGGGACACCGGTGTGGTGCCGGCCTAAAACCCTCCGAAGGTCAAGTCAGGAACCCCGCTAATAACTCAAGAGCGCTAGAGTTCAAATGAGCGTGCGTACCTTGATTTGTGAGGGTTCTGGCGTATTTATACTTGTATAGACCTATTGACCTTTTTCCTTGTAGGGGTACCCTACCCTACGGGACCCAGGCGTGTGGATCAGGCAAGCGCTACAGTACCCTAAATGGGCCGCGATCAGGCCTGTTTGGGAAGGCCCCTGAGGCCCAGCATCCAATGAACAGGATATATTCCAGGTCACCAAATATCTTCCTCTTCAGCTGCCCCCCATTCCATGAATCCGTCACCCAACATGACGGGTCCATGGAATCGGTTATCCAACCCGTCGATCACCTGGTTCGTCACCTCTTACGACGGATATAAGGGATATGTAGATCCGTTCCATAGAATCCGTCATGCACCTGTCGCGGGTGAAGTGACAGGTCGGGACAGGTCATAAATGCTCGAGGACACGCGGCGCGCCTAGATTGCGGGATAATTGGAACCGAGGCGTCTCTTCGTTAGTCGTGCTGCTATTCCTATATATTCATCCCTGGCTCCAGTCACTTTCGCATTTTGGAGAAATCTTTGTTGATCAGAGCACATCCGTCATCCCTGCAATCGTCGACACAAAACCAGCCGTTTGGTGAGACCGTCAACCTCATACCGTCGCCCTCATACTTGTAAGTTCACTTACTACTTTCATCCCCATTTTTCTTTGGAATCTTAGTCCGTCGTCAGTATAGATCTAGAGTCTTAGGTTTCCTTTCCGTCATTTGTAGGTGTCAGATGTCTAGTGAAGCTTCCAGCGGTCAATCTTTTGTCCGTGAGGGAGCAGGATATGACGAGGCTTACCCGTCAGGTCAGGGAGACCGGGGTTCCTCCGTCGATGTCAGAGAACCGTCGTCCAGCTCTCCTTCCTCTACGGAAGATGAAGGGCGAGGAGAGGACGGGTCAGAATATGACTCAAACGAGGAACTAGAAGTGATAGATCCTTCCGTTCAGCCAGCTATTGGCGAGGACGGCTCGAGGAAGTTCATCCTGCCCCCCGAGTGGACGGTGAACTACTTCACTTCCACCATCGCTCTGGCGCACTTCAATACCCTAAGGGAAAAATACCAAATCCCAAACTCAATAACAGTCCGTCTACCCTTTAAGAACGAGAGGTGCTACTACGAGGGACTGGAGGACGTCGGCGTGTACGAGCAAATGCTCAAGGCCGGCCTTCGCTTTCCCCTAAACGCCCTGCATCGTCAACTTCTCCAGTATCTGGGTGTGTCCGTCACCCAGATCTCACCAAACGCCTGGAGGGTGTTCTTGAGTGTTGAAGTTCTGTATGGTGTCATGTCCAAAGGGACAAGGCGGTTGACGATGGAGGAGTTCTTCAATTGTTACCGTCCGGACGAAATTGTAAAATCAAAGGGAATGTACAGCTTCGTGGCGAGGAGCCCGTTGCTTAGGTTGGTGTCAGAGACCCCCGACTCCAACCGCAACTGGAAGAGTAGGTTCTTCTTCCTACAAGGGGACGAGTGGATGGGTCGTCGTGACGACCCCGATTTTGCACTCGTCGATAAGACATGGGGCATTGTACCCCCGTCGGGTATGTGATTTATTTTGGCCCGTCTTGTATCATCTGCGTGCCATTTGGTTAACTAACCGTCTTCCTCTTTGCAGCTCGCAGACGGACGGACGTCACCGTCGAGCAATTTGGCTTCCTTGAGTCCATCTTTCAAAAAACCGAGCTGTCGGAGAGGACCTGGGCCAAGCTCGTCACTCTCAACACCATCCACTGGTACTGTGACGGACTCGAACCCTCGGAGGCCGCTATTAAATACGACGAGGGAGTTCGCAAGCGTAAGCCTTCTTCCCCGTCGTTGTTTTGTCTCCGTTCTTATGTCCGTCATATGAATTAACCGTTCGTCCTTTGCAGAAATGGACGACGCTAAGAGACGAGCTCTAATCAAGCAACAGGCCGCCCACAAGAAGAAAGACGGGGGTGATCATCCCTCCAAGGGGCCAGAGAAGAGAGGGCCAGAGAACAGACCGTCCCGTGAAGAGGCCGAGGCTGGTGACGGGGCTTCCGGCCGTCCAGGGGGGCAACGAGCCAACTCCCAGGCTTGGTCTCGGCAAGGGTAAGGGTCTTATGACCAAACCTGCCACCGTCCAGGAGAAGGCTCCCATCCTCCTTCGGGAGGACTCACAGTATGCTCTTGCCCAGGTCACCTCGATCATAAAGGAGGAAGACTATGAGGACCTGGGCAACCACGCGACGGAGGCCATGGGGGAGACGGCTCTATTCAACCTCACCCAGGTAATGTACCCGTCTAGGTAAATCCTGACTTGGTCCGTCGAGTGTGTTTGCGAACTAACTTTCCGTTATTTTTGAGTGCAGATGGTGCTAATGGCTAAGGGCCTGATGGACCGTTGCCTGAAAAGTGAAAAAGCTCTGGAGCGGGCACGGTCCAAGGGTAGGGCCTTGACGGAGGAGCTGGACAATATGAAGCTCTGGAGGGCCCGTCACGAACAGAAACTGAAGGTGACGGAGGAGGCTCTTGGGGCATCGGAGAAGGAGGTTGAGCTCTTGAGGGACTTGGTGAAAACCAAAGACGAGGACATCCGTCGGGCTAAGGCCGAAGCCGTCCAGGAGTACCGGGATTCGGAAGCATTGCTGAAGGAGCTCGGTACTTCCTTCGCCGACGGGTTCGACGACTGCCTCCGTCAAGTGAAGGCGTCGTATCCAGAACTTGGTGTTGATCACATCAACATCGATGCCGGAGGTCAGACCCCAGCTCACGCCGCCGATTCGGAGGGAACAGCTGAGCTTTTTGGCGAGGCTACCAATGAGGCCCCTCAACATGGTGATGACCCCACCCGTCCTCACGAGTCCGACGGTGCCAAGGACCAGGCCGACGCCCCCCAAATTCCATGATTGCCCTGCCTTCTTTTTATCGTTTTTCTCTTTTTTTTCTTTTAGGAGTAATTTGTAATTTATGGACAACTTGTTGGTGTAATTTTACACCCGTCGTGTATGCTTTACAATATATTCAAGGCTTTTATTCACCCGTCGTATATTTCGCATGAATGTTTTGAATGCTTTTAATTATTTTGCGTATGTACAAAGAGCAATCCGTCGACTTTATGAATTGCAAGAATAATCCGTCCACTTATGCGGCCTTTGTAGCTAAATTAATTGTTTAAATGACCCGTCGACCAACTCAAGGATTTTGCAGCTCATGGGCTTTGAGAGCTTTGTCCGTCCACCTTTTGGGCGGCTCGTCCCCTTTTGTGAACTTTTTAGATTAATAAGCTTTATAGACGGTCCGTCCACCTCGTGGACTTGGTAGATTGCGTTCCATATTTTATATGGTCCGTCCACTGTGTGGACTTGTAGATAATGACCATTTTAGATGGTCCGTTCACAGTGTGGAATTTGTAGATTTCAGATAGTCCGTCCACTGTGTGGACTTTGTAGATTATCCCATCATTTAGATGGTCCGTCCACTGTGTGGACTGTAGATTATGACCATTTTAGATGGTCCGTCCACTGTGTGGAACTTGTAGATTTTAGATAGTCCGTCCACTGTGTGGACTTTGTAGATTATCCCATCATTTAGATGGTCCGTCCACTGTGTGGACTTGTAGATTATGACCATTTTAGATGGTCCGTCCACTGTGTGGAACTTGTAGATTATCCCATCATTTAGATGGTCCGTCCACTGTGTGGACTTGTAGATTATCCCATCATTTAGATGGTCCGTCCACTGTGTGGACTTGTAGATTATGACCATTTTAGATGGTCCGTCCACTGTGTGGAACTTGTAGATTTTAGATAGTCCGTCCACTGTGTGGACTTCGTAGATTATCCCATCATTTAGATGGTCCGTCCACTGTGTGGACTTGTAGATTATGACCATTTTAGATGGTCCGTCCACTGTGTGGAACTTGTAGATTATCCCATCATTTAGATGGTCCGTCCACTGTGTGGACTTGTAGATTATGTTTTCATTGTGGATTTAGGTATCATGCAAACAAGAGTTGCAAAAACTTCTGCCATTGTGTGTAGAATCTTGAACAAAGACTCGCCTTTAGGCGTTCCGGCAGTGCCGTAGGAAACAAAATTACAAGCATCACAAAAGGACACAACATTGTTTGTCGTCGTCTTCTACTGATAATATTTCTTTAGGTGCTCCGTATTCCAAGGGTGGCTTAGTTTTTTCCCGTTTAGGGTCTCGAGGTAGTATGTCCCCTTCCTGTGCCATGCTGTGACCCTGTACGGTCCCTCCCAGTTTGGTCCAAGCTTCCCCTGGGTGGAATCCTTCGTAGAGCCGAGCACTCTCTTTAGGACAAGGTCCCCGACCTGGAAGTCTCTGTGTCTAACTTTGGAATTGTAGTGCTTAGCCAAAAGGTCCTGGTACCGCGCAACTCTCTGTTCTGCAGCTGCTCTGACTTCGTCCACTAGATCGAGCTGGAGGCGCATGGCTTCATCGTTTCTTTGCTCGTCGTGGTTCCCAACGCGGTAGCTTGTAAGGCCTATTTCGGCTGGTATGACAGCCTCTGATCCGTATGCCAAGCGGAATGGCGTTTCTCCCGTCGGTGTTCTCACCGTCGTCCTGTATGCCCACAAGACGCTTGGTAACTCGTCCGGCCATATGCCCTTTGCCCCCTCAAGCCGAGTTTTGATGATCTTCAGTAAGGATCGGTTTGTGACCTCGACCTGTCCGTTGGCTTGTGGGTGTGCGGGTGACGAATAGTGGTTTTTTATCCCCAGCTGGGAACAGAATTCCCTGAATGCTTCATTGTCGAACTGTTTGCCATTGTCCGATACAAGGACTCGCGGTATGCCGTACCTGCAAATGATGTTCCTCCATACGAAACTTCGAACATTTTTCTCTGTGATGGTTGCTAAAGCCTCAGCCTCCACCCACTTCGTGAAGTAGTCGATGCCGACCACTAGGAACTTAAGCTGTTTTGCCGCGATCGGGAAGGGGCCCATGATGTCGAGTCCCCATTGCGCAAACGGCCATGGGGCTGTTATGGGCGTGAGCTCCTCTGTTGGTTGCCTGATGAGGTTGCTAAAGCGTTGGCATTTATCACAAGACCGGACGTATACGTCGGCGTCCTTCTGCATTGTTGGCCAGTAGTACCCTGCCCTGAGGAGCTTATGTACCAAAGACTTTGATCCCGAGTGGTTCCCGCAGATCCCCTCGTGGACTTCCCTCATGACGTAGTCCGCCTCTTCGGGAGTTAGGCATCTCAAATAGGGTGGGGAGAAACCCCTTTTGTAGAGCACACCTTTCATTATGATGAATCGAGATGCTTTGACTCTTAATTTTCTAGCAGCCTCCTTACCGTCTGGCAACAGGCCGTCTTCCAAGTACGCAGCTATAGGGGTCATCCAACACCGCTCATCGTTCACTTCCTGCACCGTCGTACCGTCTATCGTCGGGGATGCTTGGGTGAAGGATAGTACTTGGTCTGGGACGACCAATGTCTCTGCTGAAGCTGCCTTGGCAAGCTGGTCAGCCTCTTGGTTTTCATCCCTAGGTACCTGAATCAACCTGACCTGGAGGTTGCTCATTCGATTCTTTACTTCGTCGAGATACTTCATCATTCTCTCGCTTCTGCACTCATAATCGCCATTAATCTGGCTTGTAATGACTTGGGAGTCGGAGTGGACCTCCATTCTTACGGCTCCAGCTGCAGTGGCGATGTCCAACCCTGCAATTACGGCTTCGTACTCGGCCTCATTGTTCGTTGCTGAAAAGGAAAGACGGACCATGCACTTAATCTGATCCCCTTCTGGTGTGCGGATTACCACACCGACTCCTCCTGCGTGTTTAGTAGAGGATCCATCCGTGTGAACCGTCCATGCGGGGAGTTCACTTGCCCCCGGTTCTGTTGCGGCGGTGAATTCTGCAATGAAGTCCGCCAGGATTTGTCCCTTCATCGCGTTGCGGGGTTGATACCGAATGTCGTACTCGCTCAGCTCGATCGTCCATAGTGCCACTCGCCCCGCAGCTTCTGGGCTACTCATAGCCCTTCTCAGGGGCTGGTCGGTCAACACATTTATTACGTGTGCTTGAAAGTATGGCTTCAGCTTTCGCGCCGCGGTCACCAACGCGAAAGCCAATTTCTCCATCGGGGGGTATCTCTCTTCCGCCCCCCTGAGCGCTTTGCTCGTGAAGTAGACGGGCTTCTGAATCCTGTCCTCTTCTCTAATGAGGGCCGCACTGACAGCCGCCGGGGAGACGGCAATGTACAATATCAGCTCTTCACCCTGCTTGGATGGGCTGAGTAGTGGGGGAGAGGAGAGGTACGTCTTCAAGTCGTCGAAAGCTTTCTGACAAGCGTCCGTCCATTCAAACGATTTCTTCAATGTGCGGAAGAATGGTAGGCACTTGTCTGCTGCCCTTGAAACGAACCTGTTCAGGGCCGCTATCTTGCCATTCAAGCTTTGGACCTCCTTCGCCGTCCTCGGGGGAACCAGCTCTACTATCGCCCTGACCTTCTCTGGGTTGACCTCAATGCCCCTTTGAGACACCATGAAACCCAAGAATTTCCCGGCCGTCACCCCGAATGCGCATTTGCTGGGGTTCAGCTTCATGTTGTAGGACCGCAGGGTGTCAAAGGTCTCTTTCAAGTCGCTCAGGTGGTTATACTCATGGGCGCTCTTCACCAGCATGTCGTCCACATAGACCTGGACATTCCTCCCAATCTGTTGTGCGAACATCTTGTTCATCAATCTCTGGTACGTGGCCCCAGCATTCTTGAGGCCAAAGGGCATTACCTTGTAGCAAAAGAGCCCTTGACTAGTGACGAACGACGTTTTCTCCTGATCCTCCTCGTTGAGTTTGATCTGATTGTAGCCGGAGAAAGCGTCCATGAAACTCAATAGTTCATGTCTTGCCGTCGAGTCCACGAGCGTGTCAATACGCGGCAGGGGATAACTATCCTTTGGGCAGGCCTTGTTCAAGTCCGTGAAGTCGACGCACATCCGCCACTTCCCATTTGCCTTCTTGACCATGATCACGTTTGCAAGCCAGTCTGGATAGTACACCTCTCGTATAAAACCCGCCTCCTTCAACTTTTGGACTTCTTCGGCGATGGCCCGGTCTCTCTCTGGGGCGAACACTCGTTTCTTCTGTCGGATTGGAGGGAATGATGGGGATACATTCAGCTTGTGCACTATGACCGTCGGGTCTATCCCCGGCATGTCCTCATGACTCCAGGCGAATACATCCTGATTCTCCCTCAGGAAGGTAGTTAGGCTTTGCCGCGACGAGGGGCTAGTCGTCGTGCCGATCCTAGTGATCCGGCCAGGCCTTGTGCTGTCGAGTACTATTTCTTCCAGCTCCTCGGCTGCTTCAGCTGTGACTCGCTGTCCCTCGACATTCAATGCTTGCAAGTGATCATCCATCTCTATCATGGCGAGATAGCATTCTCTTGCCGCAGCTTGGTTCCCACGGAGCTCTCCGACCCCATATTCGGTGGGGAATCTAACCATCAAGTGGTAAGTCGATGTCGAGGCTTTCCATTTGTTGAGGGTAGGTCTCCCCAGGATCGCGTTGTAGGCGGATGAGCAATCTACCACCAAGAAGACCACGTCCCGGGTGACCTGCTGTGGGTAATCCCCCACCGTTACAGACAAGGTGACGGTTCCCAGGGGATAGACTCTCGTTCCGCCAAAGCCGACGAGGGGGTAATTGGTTGGGACAAGCCGATCTCTATCTAGCCCCATCTGTTGGAATGCAGGGTAGTAAAGAATGTCCGCTGAACTCCCGTTATCAATGAGTACTCGATGTAGGTTGTACTCCCCAGCTCGTATGCTGACCACGAGGGCATCGTCATGTGGATGGTGAAGGCGTCGGGCATCTTCCTCCGAAAAACCAAAGGTTGGTACTTCTGCCCGTGCGAACCTCGTGGTTACGCCCGTCGTCTGTACGCTCTGTACCATCCGTAGGTAGGCTTTGCGAGCCCTCTTTGACGGTCCGTGAGTACCGCCCACGATAATCCTTATGTCCCCAATGGGTGGTCTTGGGCGCTCATGCTCCCGAGGAGGGAGCTGGCCCTGTGGTGGATTCGTCCCTTCCTTGCTGACAAACCTCTGTAGCCTCCCTTACCTGATGAGCGCCTCAATCTGTTGCTTCAAGTCATAGCACTCCGTCGTATCGTGGCCGTGGTCGCGATGGAAGCGGCAATACTTGTTTCTTGATCTTTTGTCGGGATTCCCCTTCAGCTTCCCAGGGTACGCTAGGGCTTCCTCATCCCTTATTTGCATTAACACTTGGTCGATCGGGGCCGTCAGAGGGGTGAAGCTGGCAAATCTCTGCACGGGCGGCCTCGGGCGTCTATCATCCCTTCTCTCATCCGTCCTAGGCCTTTTCCGTCCTCCCTCATGTCGTTTCTCTTCCAGCCTCTCCCTTTTCTTCGGCTTACCCTCTCGCTATTAGCGCATCTTCTGCGTTCATGTATTTCGTTGCCCTGTATAGTACCTCGGACATAGTCTTCGGATCATTCTTGTACAAGGAGAAGAGGAACTTGCCCTTCGCAGCCCGTTGGTAAA
Organism: Castanopsis chinensis; assembly: GCA_032878915.1. Lineage (NCBI taxonomy): Eukaryota > Viridiplantae > Streptophyta > Magnoliopsida > Fagales > Fagaceae > Castanopsis > Castanopsis chinensis. The sequence continues at coordinate 722,434 of JAVQMG010000081.1, forward strand.
GGCCGCTACTTGTATCTTGTCGTCCGCTTCGTCTATAGAGAGAGCCTCTCTGTTGAACCGTGTTATGTAGGATCTCAGTGTCTCGTCCTCCCTCTGCCTGATACTCATCAAGCACGCTGTTGACCTCTTATACCGGTGGCCCCCTATAAAGTGCGACACAAATTGGGCACCTAACTCCTTAAAGGCACCAATTGAGTTGGGCGTTAATCTGCTGTACCAAACCCTCGCGGATCCCTTCAGCGTAGTAGGGAAAGCCCTACACATAATCTCGTCCGGCACTCCTTGTAGGTGCATTAGGGTCTTGAAGGACTCCAAGTGGTCCAAGGGGTCCTTGGTTCCGTCATAGCTATCCATCTTAGGCATTCGGAACTTCGGGGGTAGAGGGCACGAAGTGACATGCACCGTGAAGGGTGAATCGGTCCGCTGGACCAGGTTGTCGAGGTCACTGGACACCCGTCCTTTGAGGGCGTTCATCATCACGGCCATTTGTTCCCGCATCTCCCGCATTTCTGCGGCGACGTGGGGTGGTAAGGTTTCAGAAGGGGTCGTCAGGCTAGCATCCCGCCTTTCCTGTCTGCTTGGCGCGTTACTTCCCTCTGGGGCCTCGTCATCCCTCCTTTCTACGCTTGTTCCTTCCTCTTGAACTCGGGGGGCTCATCCCTCCGTCGTAACTGCTCTTCCAGATCATAATTCCGTTGGTCAGGCGTTCGACCGCTGCTGCTAGCGTTTGGACTTGTCTTTCCAATGCGGTTGAGCGAGGTTCGTCGCCTGGGTTGTTAGTTGTTGCCATCGACCTCGTGAACACCATGCAACTCTTTGTCTTAGGAATAGGACAACGTTTGATCGTCCTAGCGATTCCCACAGACGGCGCCAACTGATGATGCCGAATTCCACCAGTGAGTTGCACGGTCTTATGTGGCGAACGATAAGGGCCTGCGAGAAGACAAGGAAGGACCTGGAAGGGACACCGGTGTGGTGCCGGCCTAAAACCCTCCGAATGTCAAGTCAGGAACCCCGCTAATAACTCAAGAGCGCTAGAGTTCAAATGAGCGTGCGTACCTTGATTTGTGAGGGTTCTGGCGTATTTATACTTGTATAGACCTATTGACCTTTTTCCTTGTAGGGGTACCCTACCCTACGGGACCCAGGCGTGTGGATCAGGCAAGCGCTACAGTACCCTAAATGGGCCGCGATCAGGCCTGTTTGGGAAGGCCCCTGAGGCCCAGCATCCAGTGAACAGGATATATTCCAGGTCACCAAATATCTTCCTCTTCACTCTGCTTAAACCGGAGAATGCCTCTTTCTATATAAAATTTCTAGATTATTATTGGCAGTTGTGTTAATTATGTGTCGGTCTTACTTGGACCCCTTCCACAAAAAGAAGAATGGAAAAGAAACATTTTTTTTTGGTGTTAGTAAAATTAACTTTAGAATTTTCAAACCCTTTTTGTTAACTGACTCTTAGTTGAGCTAATTAATGTAGACATTCAGAAAATACTTAATCTTGCAATATGTAGACAGTAGGAAAATAATCAGCTTTCTAGACTCCTGGGGAATTGCAGCCTCCATTGATCAGATTAGTTCATCTTAGACTAATAGTGAGACTAAGATGACCGTACTCATTTCTTGTCTGTTTTATTGGACAAGATAAGATACAAGTTGTAAATTGCTATCCTTTATTCCGTTTGCCTGGTAGGCCAAATTCGCTCCCAGGTTCTGGTGACACACCAATTGTTTACTTTGAATGTTATTTTGCATTATGAATTCCCTAATGAAATGGTTTTTGCATTTATATAATATATGTCATTTCTCTGTGCATTTTACATGTATCTCTAATTGTGTTACCTTTCTAGTTTTTGTTCCATTTACATATACTTCTAGTTCTTACCAAGTTGAGCTTTTTTTTATTTACATAGTTTTGGATTAGATCTTATCCCGTGCCGTGGTACTTTACTTATTGCAGGATTCAACTATGCCAATGACTATCTCAATTTGTACTTTCTTCTTACGTAAGAATGGGTAGAGGATGCGGCTGTGGGTTCAAAACCTACTTGTTACTTCCATAAGAATGGGTAAGGTCGTGGGTATAAAACCCACCAAGTGCATGTGAAACTCACAAATCACCAAAATAAAAAAATAATAATAATAAAGTAATCTACTGTCTACTTTTGTGACTTCTGAAAAGGAAAAAAGAAAAAAAAAGAGAAACTATGCCAATGAGAGTGCTCTGTACTTGTTCAGTTGTTCCCTTTACTCCTATGCTTTTGTACCACACGTGTCTTCTTTTTGTTTGATTCCCCCTCCCCCCTTTCTTAATTGCACCAGATGAACAGAGATAAATCTAAAAGTTCAAAGAAAACTGTGGCCAATGAAGAAAATGAGGCTAGGGAGTTAATTTCCAATGTGTCACTTGAGGAACATGCTAAGTTGAGTACAAATAATACTGGTGATGAGAGGCAAAATTTGCTGAATAACATGTTTTTAGAAAAAATTTAGGAAAGTAGCACACGGACGAAGTTAATTAGTTAAGTAGACTGTTTTTGGAACTCGAGTTTGTCAAACTCAAGTTCCAACCCAAACTCGAAGTTGACAAACTTGAGTTCCAAAAACAATCTATGTAACTAATTTTACTTTGTTCGTGTGCTATTCACCAAAAATTATTCTAAAATGCTACTATTCAGCAAATTTTACCTTAGTGATGAGGGAGATAAGGATCTAGGTTTGAATTAAGGTGTGTGAACTCCCAATTCCCAACAACGACATGTGCTATGAGGATATGAAGTGCTTTATGTTCCTTGATATGCTAAATTATCACATTTACCAGAAACGTAGTCTTTTTTTGAAACTTCGATGAAGAGTAAAAAATAGGAGAGAGAGAGAGAGAGAGAGAGAGAGAGAGAGAGAGAGATGAAGGCTGAGCATTGAGTAATAGAAAGGTAAATTAATGTGGGACGTTGAAAAAAGAGGAAGCATTAATGAGGAAGAAAAAAAATCTAATATGATTGTCATTTTTTTTTTCATCTGAAATAACTAAACACCATTTTTGAGCAAAACAAAAATACTCAAAACCACGTCATTTTGGAGCCTTTTGTGTTTATCAATTAAAAGAGTAGAAAGTCATTTTTATTATTTATTTAATTTTATTACTAGGAAAGGAATCAAAAGTCGAAAAGATGGAACAAAAATTAATTGAGCGTGCAAATAATGCACAATAAAGAATTTTTATTATTGTAGATAATTGGCATAAATGTGATGGGATAATTCTTAAGATGGTACACAAAATGAACTGTTTAAATCAATTTCAACAAGGAAAAATTGTTGAAAATTAATTACACTTGTACTTGCAAAAATAATCTCAAAAAAAGGAAACATTTTTTTTTTTTTTTCCTGAGATAAAAAAGAGGGGAAACAATTAGACATTACAATGAGGTGCGATTATAGATTTAAATTTAATAAGGAGCAATGTTTTAAATTTCATTTGGATATCATTTTGGATTGGCTACTTAAATATTTCCGTGTCAGCTTGGGAACAGCTTATTGTTATTATTATTATTATTAAATTAAATGCAAGAGCAATATATGTAATGTCTAGTTAAGATTTAATTAGTTTATTTGAATTAAATTGATAATACGGTGTCTACCCTTTTTCCTAGCGAATTGTTGGACTTAAAAAAATAATTGAAGCTTTTAGCTTATTAAGGGAAATTTTTTTTTGCAGTATTCCTGTAAATATTGCCTCTGAGGTTCAAAATATTTTTTAATTTAATTTCACACATAAAGAACTTAACACTTCAATTACCAAATATTACAAGGAGAAATTAACAGCAATGCTTCACAAATTCTGAACCATGTACTCAACATTGATGAAATTTCATACATGAGAGTTGACACACCCGTATATTGACATAGGTTCACTAACCCTGAATTTGATGGCAGTTGCCACTGGTGATCCAAGAGGTGTTGCGTCTTTACCCACCTGCGGCTTTTGTGATCAGAGCAACCCTGGAAGACATAACATTCATAGACATTATGATCTCAAAAGGTATAAACATGTGGATTCCAATCCTTGGGACCTGATGCACACATTTTCAATGCGAAAAGATTTTCTCAGCAAGACTCCCTAGGCTTACATGCCATTTAGAGTAGGGCCTTGTGTTTGTGTTGGCCAACTCTTTGTCATGACAGAACTGGAGGTGATCTTATGTCTCATTTTATCCGAGTTTTGTTTCTCACTATCTGACATACCAACACTTCACTGCATTTAGGTTGGTTATTGTACCTAAACATGGAGTTACTCTCCGTGTGAGGACAACTTGACATTTCCTAGCTTTGAGAAAGGATTTGGTGGAAGTAAGAAAACAAAAAGATGAGAGAAATGAAGACTATTTGTATCATCTTTAATCTTTATGTAAGGGTACCTTTGATGCACATGTGAAATGTGTCATTACTATATATATGAAGCAATTGGAGAAGTTGTTCTAGTTCCATTGGTTCATGACTTCCATCGTTTTTTAATTGATTACAAATATTTGAAGCAATGATGAACAGCAATTGGGATACTTGAATATTAGAAATAGGAGTCATGGCCTAATCCTGCAATACTAAGCAATTGCTAACAACTCTCTCCCTTCTGATCCATTTGCCATTATTGTTGGAAGAAGCGTTGTGTGGCCAATAAACATCTTTGGTATGTCGTCACAACCAATTGAAGATTGGGTTAGAACAATTCTGTATTCATGTAAAGCCTCGAGTATAAAAAAGAAAGAGGTGTACAACTTCACATTGTTACAGTAGTTTGTTATTGTGATCAAATTTGGTGCAACATGAATGAAAGGGAAAGATATTGATCCACTGTCCTTGGCCTAGTAGGTAAATAAGGAATACAACTCCAATCTTAGGCTCCGTTCGGTTGGAGGAGTAGAAAAGTGGGAAAATGGAAAATTGTAGGAAGACGAAAAAGTGGGAGGATAGAAAATATTTAGTTTTCCTTCTTGTGTGTTCGGTTGGAGGGGTGGAAAAGTGGGAGGGTGAAAAACTCTTTTGTTCGGTTGGAGAGAAAAATAAAAGGATAGAAAATGTAATTTATATAAATTGACTATTATACCCTTGTTATATAATATATAAGAAATAGATTTATTTGTACTCATTACATAATATAAAATTTATCACATCATATATATAAATTCTTTTTTTTATTATTATAATGTAAAAATTAGATTAGGTCACGTTGAAAAAAGAAAAGAAAAGAAGAACGTTTAGGTCACGTTGATAAGAAGAGAGAAGAAAAGTTCAGGTAACGTTGAAAAAAAAAAAGAGAGAGAAGAGAACGTTGAAAAAAAAAAGGTAGGAAGAGGGTATTTTTGTAAAAGTACTACCATAACACTTTTCTCTCCAGATTTTCCTTCCGATTTGGAAGGAAAAAAAAAGTGGGCTCGGAGAGAAAATTTTCCTTCCTATTTTCCTTCCCCAAACGAACAGTGAAAAACAGTATTTTCCACCCTATTTTTCTTCCTCTATTTTCCATAGTTCCTATTTTTCATTTTCCCTATTTTTCACCCAAACGGATGGACCCTTAGAGCATGAGAGGAAAAACATAATCCCTCTATAGTTCCTAAGCAACCACCTACGTACCCAAGTTTGGCTGAAGATTAAAGTAAATGTTGCAGTAAGGGACAATTTAGTTTTCCTAGCAGTTGTGTGTAGAGACTCACTTAGGACCTTAATTGACATCTAGACGGGCTCCCAAAATATGTATGTACCTGTGACTCCCAAAATATCATTAATGCCTGGATGAAAATTGTAAAGGAAGCTAGAGATTTTTGCGGTTTTGTATGGGTATCATATTTTGTCCCTTGGCAAGCTAATTTTTGGGCCCATAACGTGGCTTCTTGGGTATCTCTGCTTTCTCTGAATTGGCCTTTTGTCAAAGTAGAGATAATTTGGGCCCCTAGGCATTTTGTAATCTCATTTACTCAGAAAAATAATAAAAAAAAATACAATAAATCAAGATAGTCCAAAGAATTTTTTTTTTCTTTTTCCAAACGTGTTGACTAACAATTAAAAAGGCAAAGTAATTTCTTTTTCTCTGAACAAGTGGTCCTTAGTTAATAAATAAAAGGTTGAATAGCTTAATGTTAATACATTATTTTAAGAAAATTTTAATATTATTTTTATAAATAAATGAAAATTTGTCAAAATAGTTAGCTATTTTTTTTAAATAATCCACAAAAAAATCCTCTTTTTTTTTTTTTTTTTTAAACCAACCTCTTGCCATTTAGTCCAAGATTCACTTGTTTGTTGACCCATATATTTTTAGGTCCGTGGTCCACTAATTCAGTCATTTCATCTATAATAATGCCCGGGCCCATAAAGGAGAATTTAATCCTTTACAGTTGCTGCGTGTTGGAGAGCCATTCCTTTTTACCGTGCGGACCGGTGTGGTGTTTTTTTTTTTTTTTATCCCAGAGAGCAGAGGACAGGGAGAAGGTATTACATGCAGCAAATGCATGTTACCTCTGGAATAAAAAAAAAGAAGTGGTGTCATAACTTTCAATATAGAGAGAATAATGGTAAAGCTATGTTGCGCACTGGTACCCATAGAATTACCAAAAAGAGGGAGCTTCTATCCAGTGATAAGTGCCATTAGGCACGTCACGATGCGGATACTTTTTTTATACCAATAGCCTTATAACTTAACTACACTTTTTTGTGTATTTTCATTAAAGATATAGAAGGTTCAAATTCTCCCTATGTAATTATCGAATTAAAAACTTCATTAATAAAATACAAATTCTAAATTCTAATAGATTCATATGACTCTCCGGAATCTTGAGAGTTGAGTTAAGAATAAGCAATTCCACTATATTTAGTAAACTAATGATTCAATTCTTGTTATAGAGAATTTTCATGGCATAAAAAAATCTAATCAGCAATGATACAATTGCAAAGTCATCGTACTCACGGGGTGTGTGTATGTAGAGGATAAAGTTTAGTTACAAAATTAGCTATAGCCTAAGATTATAAACTTACTCAATAAAATAAACATTACTATATATTTAAAAATCTAAATGTTGAATTGCATATTCTTTATGCTCATCGTAACCAAGATCCATAATATGAAAACAAAAATGAGAATGATGGTCCGAAGGAGAATCATAAGTATGCCAGTTCCTTACTGTAACGGATGAAATTTTTAAATAAATAGTACTATTTTTAATGAAAAAGTTAATTATTCGATTTGCTTCCTTGTAAAGTACTTAGTTTAAAAGCACACTTAGCGCGGTTTATCAATACACATGTCAAATTTTGTGTCAATCATATATTATTTACTGTATGATCTATAAGTTTATATTTTATATATAATTTTAAACTATAAAAATTTGCAATCTAATCAGCAATGATACAATTGCAACCCACAGTCTCCAACAAGCAAAACCCAATCCACGGCAAACAGAACACATACCCACGGCGAGCAAACCTAGACCCATGGCGGCAGACCCACGGCGAGCGAACCGAAAACCACAAACCTTAAACATAACCACCGAAACCCAGATCGCAAACCAAAAATCACCAACCCAAATTGGCCAGACACTGAAACCCAAATCGCAACCCACTGACCAAAATCTCACCTCACTACACCCAAGTCACAAGACCCACCACCGATCCATAACCCACAACCCAAACCCACCCACAACCCAAACCCACCCACCATCGATCTGCCCATCCAAACCCACCCATTGCCCAACCCACTCATCAAACCACAGCCAAAAAACGTGAAAAAAAAAAAAAAAAAAAAAAAAAAAAAAACCCGAAGCGGAATAGAGAAGACAGATGGTCGCGGCGTCAAGTGGTGGTCTTTGGTGAGATCGACGGCGTCGAGTGGTGGGCTTTAATGATCGGCTTGCTGTGGAAGACGAAGAGAGAAGACAGAGACAAGAGAGAAGACAGAGATGAGAAGTCGGAGAGACAAAAAGGAAGGGAATAAAATAAGTATATAATTATGCCACAACTCGTCCGTACTGTAGCAAATTTGTTACGGTATTGTTCAATGTTACAAAAATTTATAATATTTATAACATCTGATAAGAGGGCTTTTTTTATGTTTAGTGTGAGATATGTGCCAAATATTTACTATTCGACACATATTCCACATTTACTATGAGTGCTCTTATAGTTGCATTCGTTTATTTCTTTCACACTCTTAACGTCAAATCACAGTAAATACAAGTCATTTGCCTGGAGTTTTCTTCAGCCAGTTTCTTCTCCAACACGCTTTGGGTGACGCTTTGGGTGACAAGGCATGTAGGCTGGCAGAGAGCAGACGCTTGTACAGTTGTACTATTACACACTTATCAAAAAAAACAAAAAAAAGTTGTACTATTACACGTGAAGCTATAATTCTCTCTTAGAATCTCAACAAGTAGGTGTGCAAATGAGTAATGTCTTCCATTGTTTCTTTGATTTTTTTTTTTTTTTTTGTTAACAGGCATGATATTAAACTAAAAGGAGAACATTACAAACTGGCTACAGAGGCCAGGGAAGTAGCATGCTGCCTATAATAGTACATGTCATTACTATCAAATACATCCAATCTATTTAGATAATCGAGGGAGATCAAAAATTACAAAATCCTCCCTCATGCAACGTACATTCTTAGCCAAAAAATCAGCACACCTGCTCTTTGATTTCTCTTGTTGTTATAGTTTGCTTGCTACTTGCCAACTTCTTTTGAAGACATGACATTGTCTGTCTTAGAATCTCAACTCAAAACTGCTTAGTAGTAAGTACTTACCGATGGCTTCCACCAGCATTCAAACTGTGCCATCATCTTCTACCTCTAGTTCTAAACCCCTTCCGGAATATGACGTTTTTCTAAGTTTTAGAGGTGAAGACACCCGTCATAAGTTTACCGAACGCCTGGATCGTGCTTTGAATTCTAACAGGATTAATACCTTTATGGATGATAGAGAACTTGAGATGGGAAAGCCCATTTCTCAGGAACTCTTGGGTGCAATCGAGAAATCGAGAATTGCAGTCATCATTTTCTCCGAAAATTATGGATCTTCCACGTGGTGCTTGGAAGAACTTGCAAAAATTGTTGAATGCAAGGACAGAGGGATATTAACAGTGTTGCCCATTTTCTACCATGTGGAACCTGCTGATGTGCGACATCAGAGGAAGACTTATGCAGCGGCCTTTTTAGAACATAAAGAACGTTTCCGGGAGAACCCAGAGGTGGTGGACAAGTGGAGAGCTGTTTTAAGAGAAGTGGCCAATATTGCCGGAAAGCATTTAGGGGAAGGGTAACACTTCTGATCTTCTTCTAATGATAATCTTTTTTCCTTGTTCTGACTGCGATACTTAATTACTTTAAATGTACGTAGATGTTAAAACTTAAAAGGTTGGCGTTTTCATCGCCATAAAAGCATGATATGTATGTAGTTTTATAAGCATCACTAAATATATATTATTGCAAGATTAAGAGAAAGGTTGACACTGTTTCAAGTTTCGAGGTTGTCCAGACCAGAAACATCAAAGCCTCTTCTGTACCTTTGGAGGCTGGTTAGCCTTTTTACCAAAAATATACATGGGCATCCCGAAAGCTAGAGGAGAAAGAAATTAAAAAAAAAAAAAAAAGGGGAGGGACGAGTAATTAGATTGTTAGGTGAACATAATTAAATAGAAATACAGTGTGGGGCGTGATAGGGCAAAGAAAAGAAAAAAGATTTCCCCCCCTTTAACCGCAAGGCACGCACAAAGTAAGAAAAGTAAAGATTTTTTTTTGGCTGAAAGTTAAGGTTTTCTTTAGAGAAAGGTTTTGGGTGTTATAACCTCAGAAAGTTATTATTAAAGTATTTATAACGATAAATTCATTCAGAATTTGTCTTTTGGGCATGTGAATTTGGATTTTGATAATTAAAATCAAAATACTTTGTTTACATTGTTTAATGGACGTTGACAATTTGGATTTGGGTCAAATTCATCAAGGATTTCATTTAAAATCCTTTGATTTGAAATAATGTCTAACCCAATGGAATATTAGAATTCCTTAACCACACTCCAAATTAACCAAAACAACCTATAACCATAAAATGATCAAAATTACTAAAATACCTCTAAACTTCTAAAATGATCCAACTTACTCAAAAGACCTAAAAATTGACTTAAATATCCTAAAATAACCAAAATACTCTTAAAGCTCTAAAATGACCAACATGCCCCTCAAAGGCAAAAAATGAGAAAAATACCCCCAAGTTTCTAAAATGACCAATATACCTTTGTACATTACACTAGCCAAGGCATGTGAGAATACTGACGTGGCTAGATCCAAACCTTACACACGGATTAACTATAAGCAATGGAAGGGAAACATTAGCTGAAGAAGGAGATCTTTGGCTCGTGCCAACGGCGTGACTATTTTAGGGAAGGGTGAGATTTGCACCTGATATGGACACCTAGCACTTACACGAAAGGGGGATAGCGACTCCTATGGTCAGATGCTATAAAACACCCCTTATTGGCTGGGCTTGTGTTGGACCATTGTTAAGGACACGTGTATCGCTCCTAGCATCCTTGATGTTCCCTTGTCTAAGGTTTGCTCCCCACGTAGTAGCAGAGCCACCCTCCAATTCACTACCCTAATATAGGCGTATTTTCTCTCCCCTCCAGTCATTGTATATTACAATAGCTATATTAGGGTTTGAAATGGGTGAATGAGGGTTCGACACCTGTTTTAATGTAGCTCACAACATTCCTCGTACTATAAGAGGAACATGTTGTTGAGCAATTACGGCAAAAACTTAGAAAAAACAAGAGAAAGAGCAGAAATTTTGTGTAGGAAAGTGAGGTAGAGACAAGACTTTCCTTGGGAAGAACATCACCCCTTTACAAAGGCTTTTGTTTTTACATAATAGAGAGCCCAAAAAGAGTAAGGGACATTCTCCCCTTGCTCACCCATGGTCTTTCATCCCTTTCAGAAGATTTTCCACGTATTTTCCCATGCCTTATTTATTTTTCATGTTATGCTTTCTGTTTCTCTTAACGTTAAAGGGTCCGTTTGGATAGAGCTTATTGCTGAAAATTGAAAATTGAAAACTGAAAATACTGTAGCAAAATAATTTTTAAATGTGTGAATAGTATTGTGGGACCCATTTTTAATATTTTTTTTTCTGAATAAAGTGCTTGTGGGTTCTATGAACAGTGCGTGAACAGTATCTGAACAGTGCCAAATAGTGATTTTTGTCTCCCGCACAGTGATGTTACAGTGAAATAACGTGCATAAACAGTATCGGTTACTGTTCATGCACGTTAAAAAAAAGAAAAAAGGAAAACGCAGAAACATCAAAACGCAGAAAAAAAAAAGCTCAATCCAAACGCACATAAAGTGTTAAAGCTTTTCTGTTTATTGTTCTTAAGCTTTTTCACTTAAATGTACTGTTAGATGCATCATCTATTCTCTTACATAGTCTTCCAAATCTAACTTGCATGTACAGCCCTTAAGCCTAGAAAATGACCTAAATACCCACTTAAATGTCTAAAATGACCAACATACCCCAAAACCACAAAAACTTATCAACACACTCCTAAAAGCTTCAAAATGAATACATTTCCCCCAAACCTCTAACATGACCTAAATACCCCCTTAACCCTCTAAAATAACCAAAAACCCCCAAACCACAAAAAAATTACCAAAATGATCCTAAAATCTCCAAAATGACTGCAATGCTCCAAAACCTCAAGAATAACCAAATACATCAAACTATAATAATGACCAAAATGCCACATGAATGTTGCAAATTTACCAAAATACCCCTAAACCTCTAAAATGACCAACATATCCCTAAAACCACATAAATAACGAAAATAACTCCATATTAATTTCATACGAATTGATTTAGTAAAACCCCATGTTTCATTTATATATATCAGAAAAATGAAAGATCAGTTAGGTTTAGGATTGACCTTTGTTAAAAGGTTAAAGCTACTAATATCAATTCATTTTACTCTATTTCTTCCAAGGCAAGCATTCAACAATTATGTAGCCAAAATCAAGTAGCTATTTGTAAGTTGTTGAAGAGGAATAAAGAATGTCAATCTTTTCTAATTTTGTCATCATCTTATTGTTTTCAAATGGGTCCATTCAACGATGTAAACTATTACAAGTAATAAAAATAAAAATAAAAATAAAAGAATCAACGGGAAGGGATAGTCTAATTCCAATTAGGAATTCCTATCTGCAAAAAGACTAGAATAACCCTAAATTTTTAGACAAATCAAAATCCTTAAAAGCTCCAATATGAACAAATACCCCAAAAGCTCTAAAAGGACTAAAATATCTCCAAAAAGATTGAAATGTCTCGAACTTCTAAAATTTCCAACATACCCCCCTAAACCCTCAAATTAACCGAAATACCACCAAATCTCTAAAATGACAAAAAAATCTCCAAAACCTCCAAAATGGTAAATACCCCTTAAAACTCCAAAATGATCAAAATACATTCAAACCTCTAAAATAAACAAAATAGCCATCCCCCAAATTATAAGAATAAATGAATTACGCTAGAGATAACATGACCTTATATAACAAATGCACCATAAGCAACACAATGTTGGGGTTTTTGTGCTTCCAGAGTTTGTCAATTACTTTGAAGGTCTTGAAAGTTATTTTTGTTTGAACTGTGAAAGTTTGAGAGTAATTCTTAAAGCTTTGGGACATATTGTGATCATTTTAGAGATTTATAATTTCCTTCATTTTGATTTTGGGGGGTGGGGGGGTGTTATCATTTTTGTGGTTTAGGGGTGTCTCAGTCTTGTTGGTGGTTTTTGTGTGTGTGTGTGTGGATATTGTGATAATTTTGGAATTTTCAAGCTTATGTCAGAGGTTTTAAGGTCTTTATTTGGAATGGTAAATAGACTAGGGGAAGAATGGATAGGGTAGAAATCTAGTGAAATTGAACATATAGGATAAGAATTAATTATTATAATTATTATTATTATTTTAAGAAACAAACACACACACACAAGGGAGAGGGAAAGGGGGATAAGAATTATGATATATAGGAAGAGATGACAACCGAATTAGGGTAGTGATAACCTTAGACAAAATTTTTAAAAATAGTTGTTGATGTTAGCAGGATGGGTGATAGAATTATGTAAATAGAACTTATCCTAGAAGAAAAAACATGGAATATATATATATATATATATATATATATATATATTGAAAGAGACCTTAAAGCTCATGTTGGAAAAGATTGAGGGGGCTTTGAAAGACTTCATATGGGTTAGGGATATGGAGTACAGAATGAGTTGGGGGATGTCAACCTAGACTAGGCAACGGTGTATTATTTAATATTAACGAACACTTAGTTCAGAAAGAGAGAATTGCATAGATTTCATCGTTACTCGAAAAGTAGGTAGTAGATGTTGTAAAGATTGTAAGATGATATTAGAAGAGAGCATAACCACTCAATATAGGTGTGGGTACTAGATATTTGATTTAGAAGATGGAAAAGAGAAAGATATTAGACAGAGAAGCCCAAGAATTAGGTGGTGGAGTTTGAAAGGAGAGAAACAAGTTAGGTTTACAGATTAATTAAATGAACAAATAAGGGAAGTGAAATTTAGATGAAGATGTTGATAAGATGGGGAATGAAGTGGATGATTGTATTAAAGGAGTGGTTAAAGTTGTACTTAGAGCATCTAAAGGATGTGCGTGATTGACTAAGGAGACATGGTGGTGGAATACGGAGGTTAAGCATCACTTAAATTAAAGATGGAGCTACGAAAGCCTACCAAGGATATTGCTTATGAAAATTCTAAAGTGGTGAAGTGGAACGCAAAAAAAGTTTGTCCAAGAGGCTAAATGTAAGGCTTATGATAAACTATATAGTGAGTTTGGAACAAATGAGGAAGAAAGGAATATTTAAAAATTTGGTAAGACATGGAAAACGAAAACAAGAGACTTAAATAGTGTCTGGTGCATTAAATATGAAGCATCAAAGAGTGTTAGTAAAATAAGAACAGATAAAAGAGAAATAGAAAAGTTTTTTTGATGAGCTTTTCAATGGGAGCAATAAGGACGATTGGTGCAATTTAGTTAACCCAATGGAGGATGGAAATCATAAGTTTGTTTTAACAAATAGGATGACAGAGGTAAAGGATGCCTTATGGAGGATGAAAATGGAAAAAGCTGTAGTCCCAATGAAATGCCAATTGAAGTTTGGAAGTGCTTGAGTGATGTGGGTATCTGCTAGTTGACAAACCTTTGTAAAAAGATCTTAAGTGTTACCAAAATACCGAGTGAGTGGAGGAGGTGTACTTTAATATCTATCTAGGAGAACGAAGGTGTATTCAAATCTATACAAATTATAGTGGAATTAAATTATGTGTCACACTATGAAACTTTGGGAGACAGTGATTGAAGGTTAATGCATGAATCAAAAATATCGAAGGATTAATTTGGTTTTATGCCAAGAAGATCTACTATGAAAGTGAATTTCTTACTTAGATGTTTAGTGGAAAAATATAGAGAGACCTGTAAAGATCTTCGTATGGTTTTTATTGATTTAGAGATAGCATATGATAGGGTATCTAGAGAAGTTATTTGATGGGTGTTGGAAAATAAAGAAGTACCTCTAAAGTATATTAAGTTGATTAGGATATGTTTGACAGAACTATAACTAGTGTGCGAATAAGTGGAGGCATCACAAGTGAGTTTTCTATCGCTATAGGTTTGCATCAAGGATCAACGCTTAGTCCATGTCTCATTGCACTAGTGATGAGTAATCTCATTAAATCGATTCAAGAGGAAGTCCCTGAGTATATGCTTTTTGCAGATAATATAGTTTTAGTTGATGAAACTAGAAGTGAACTTTATGCCAAGTTAGAAATATGGCGAGACATTCTAGAGTCTAAAAGTTTTTGATAAAGAATGACTAAATAGAGTACATGAAATATAAGTTTAGTAAAAGTAGAAATAGAAATAGAGATGAATGAGCGGTAAGACTCGATGATTTAGAGATGCTAAAGGGCAAGAGCTTTCAATATCTTGGAAAAATAATTTATAAAGATGGAGAGATTGAAGAGAATGTGAATAATAGGATAAGAGCAAGATGGATGAAGTGGAGAAGCACATCAAGAGTATTGTGTGATTGTAGAATACTTATTAAGTAAAGGGGAAAATTTTATAAGACTATTATAAGACTAACTATGCTCTATGGTACTAAATGTTGGGTTATTAGGAAGTACTATATTCATAAAATGAGTGTAGTTGAGATGAGGATGTAAAGATGGATTAGTGAACATACACTAAAAAATAAGATGCGAAATGAGGAAATATGCTTAAAGATGGGGGTGGCATCAATTGATGAAAAGATGAGAGAGAGACGCTTGAGATGGTTTAGTTATGTTTAAAAAAGAGCGACTAATGCACTGTCCAAAAAGGGTGAGTTGATTCAAGTTGAGAGAACAAAATGGGATAGAATAAGAAAAAAAAATAACATTGCTAGAATCTATATATATAAAGTCAAAGTTAAGAGCAAATCTAATTAGATTTTGAATTAAATTTCAATTAAGGCCCAATTTTGCGCCACGTGTTCTACATATTCAAGATTTCAACTCTTTGGGCCAAGTTAATCAACTCACCCTTTGTGCCGATTTTAACCAAATTATAAGTACATAAAAGTTTGTTTGTTTAGACCCCTTTATACTCAGATTGTTTAATCTAATTAATTAATCAAGTTGATACTTAGGTTTATTAAGAGATCTAGGTTAAACACATGCAATCATATTACTTAGTGCGGAAAAGTATAGAAGGCAGGCAATATGATTACTCAGGAACACCAATGAAATCAACAGTTTCAAGGTAAAAACTTGGAGATGATTTAACCTAACTATTTTTAAGGTAAACAAATTCACTATGATAGAATGAATGTTTACAATAGATTTTCTCCCTAAAATATAAAGTTACCTCTTGTATAACCTACTCACACAACCACGTGCAGCTCCAACTCCACGAACTCTTCTATCTGAACTTGTTGAACACAAACACCCACGTTTGTGACTTTGAGATCTCACTTAAAGGTTTTAGATCACCATCAATAATAGATCTTTATGTAGCAACTTGTTTCCACTAGTTCTTGATTGTAGATCTCGTTCTGGTAGATGCTTGTTGAGTTAGAAGGCTAAGAAACCTCACAAATCTCATATGAGTAACTCACAAGACTTCCAAGAACTTCTGAAATGTAGTTAGGGTTTTTCTTTTATACTAAGTAGTGTTTAACTCAAGCCCTAAATGTTTTCGCGGGCTTTAGGCTTGATTAAATTCTGCAGATTGTGACTTTCGATTAGTCGAGCTTTTCTTTCAATTGGTCGAATTTCACTGGAATTTACTTCTTCTTTTTGCAGCTTGATAGCTGAATCTTGAGTTGAACAATCTTGAGCAATGTCTAATACCTAATCTAGACATGTTTTTGTTCTCGGTTTGCCAACATACATAAATTTGGAATCTAAAAATTTAACATAAATATTTAAAACTTAACAATCTCTCTCTTTGGAAATCCGTGACAAAACACAGATAAACATGAATTGCTCTATTCAAGAACTAACCCAATTACAAGATATTGCCCTAATACAATTCGATCACAGTCTATTATCTATAAGTTGCTAATATAGACAACATTTGATGAAAGAATTAACCTATAAATTTCTAAAATACTGAAAACAAATCATAAACGCATGTGTGGAAAATCCGATATAAAACAAAAACATGAACTTTGTTAGTTTTTAGACCACTTAACACAATATGTTTAACCTAATATTAAGCCAAGTTGATTAACAAGTTTGTTAATTAGATCTAGGTTAAACCAATATGTATAAAACAGATACAAAGCGAAAAATAAAGAACACAGATTTGATGACCTAGAAATACCTAACAGGTAAAAAACTTAGGGAGGATTTACCCTTGCTATCCTTGAGGTAAAAACAAATCCAGTATTCTATTGTTATTTCGAGCAGAAAATTTACTACCACAACCACGTTATAGCTCTGAGTTCACAGACTACTTCTTTCTTTGATCTGCAGTAACCACAAGTTCTCCTGCTTGTGACTTTGAAACACCTCTCAAAAGTTTTAGATCTTCTTGAAAATCTACAACAAAATAATTCAAAACTGCTCATCTCCCCCTATCACTATGCACTCCCCCTTTTTGTGAAGTATTGCGAAAGGACAATCAAGACTCATCAGAGTGTGGAGCATGTGAAGAAGCACCTCTAGCATTAGCTAAATCTGCCCTTGAGCACAATCAAAAATATTATGCATGGGCACGTAGGAGATAGAAAAGACAATACCCTTGTTACAAATTTTTTTATTATTTATTTTTTTATAAATAACACCTCATTTTATCTTGCTGTGCGAGTACTACACCTTATCAAGCACGGTTTTATAATTTGCACACAAGTGTTCATGATTGGCGAGTAACAGTGGTAAGATATTTATTTATGCCTATTTCCAAGGATTTTTTAGTTCTTACGATCAAAAGGATGTTACATCAAAAATAAGATCATTTGTTTAAGGACTACAAACAACTCACACTCTTAAGAACTATATAGCACAAACTAGCAAAGTGCAAAAAAATAGCTCATCAAAGCTAAATAAAGTACACAGTCATGAAATGCAAATTTCATTGGCCAACCTTAATTACACACTTAGTAGTGTGCAATAATTTTTTTTTTTTTTTTAATCTTCTATTTTTTATTTTAAAAAAAATCCTAAACAACCTATAGAGTGAAATACATGAATGAAATGCAGAAAATAAAATTCTAAGCAAAAACATTTTGTTCAAGGAATTAAGAGATAGAGCACGAAAACCATGTCAAACAGACTCACTGATGTTGAGTCTTTTGCATCCACACTTTCTTAGATGTAGACCTAGAGTTGGAGTTTCTAGACATATGAGTTTTCTGATCAACTCCAACATTGGCATAGAGGCTAAGTGCCTTTATCAACTCATGAATAAGTGTCATGGGATCTTGTGTTTTTGGCACAAACACTTTTGGTTTAGTTGCATGCTTGGTAACTTGCAACTTGAAGCAGTTTGGGCGAGTATGCCCAGCTCCTCCACAGAAGTGACAAAACCATTGAGACTTGTATTGTTTCTTTCCTACAGGATGAATAGGTTTCTCGGGTTTGGTGTCACTAAGATCTACCCTAATCTTCCTAGTTGCTAGGACCTCTTCCTTAGGTACCTAATTTCTAGTTTAGGCATAGATACAGCAAGAACAAACTTGGTGGGAGTCACCACTCTCAACAAACCTAACCATGTCTTATCAATTGCGGATTTTTGAACATATAGCATGTTATCAAGTTTAGAATTAGAAACTTGCTTTGCTAACATGACTTCATTGAACTTTCTTAAGTCGTTTAAACTCATCCCACCTTCACTCTTTCGTAAACAAAGAGTCTTCTTCCAATGGATCTTCCTCCTAACTCCTCACTACCTGAATTTTTTTTTTTAATTATGATCTCTATATCATGGCAAAGGCCTAAGGGTAACTTGAAGCAAGTCATTGCAGATGTTGGAAGGGCTTGAACAATGAACTTTAATAATACTTCTCTTCCCACTTGTGACAAAAGCTTCTCTTTCCACCCTTGTAGTTTGCCTTAAGTCCTCTCCTTGATATAGTTTAAACTTTCCTTTTTATTAATTTCTTCCGACCACTGCTGGAAGCCCCAAATATTTCTCATACTCCTTAATTTCGGGAACGCCTAAGAAATTTTTCAAAGCATTTTTGGTGTTGTCAGAGACTGACTTGCCAAAAAATAAATTTGTCTTCAAGCCATTAACCTACTTCCTTGAAGCTTTTTCATACTGAGATAAGACAATTTGAATTGCTTGCACTTCTCCCATCTTTGCTCTACAAGAAATCAAGCTATCATCGGCGAAAAAAAGATGGGAAATTTGTGGGCCATTCTTACATAAGGAAAAACCTCTAAGCTCACCAGCAGCCACACTTTTTTGGATCAATCCATTAAGGCTTTCAGAGCAAATCAAGAAAAAAATGTGGGGATAGAGGATCCCCCTATCGTATCCACCTTGTTGGCTGAAAATTACCCCATGGTTCACCATTTATAAGAATGGAGTATGACACTGTTCTAACTATCTCCATCACTATCACCATCCCTACCCATTTGTCATGAAAGCCCATTGTCAACATCAATTGCTCAAGGAAGAGACACTGCACTCTGTTGTAGGCCTTACTCATATCTAGTTTCATTGCCATATAGCCCTCCTTCCCTTATTATTTATTTATTTATTTATTTTTTTTATATCTTCATATGGTGAAAAGCAACGTTTTGAAACCCGGACCGAATCGGACTGTACTGTCCGACCGAAAAAACTTCAAACCGCTCCTCTTTGCGGTTCTTTTAGAATCAAAAACCGTTCTATGGAAAAAAGCAGGGAGTCGTGGGAACCGCGGTCGGACCTCACGGTTCTGAGAACCGTGATCAGACCGCTTCTCACAGTTCCCTTTGAATCTGAACCTAAAAAATAAAAATAAAAATAAAAATCAAAGAAGAGGAGAGATTGTTGTTGAAAACAGCGATTTGGACGAGCCAATGAATGATGGCGAGCATGGAAGGCCAGTGGTAAGGACTGAGTAATACCAGGGGCTTTGAGAATGGATTTGTTGAATTTGAAAGGGTAATTTAGGGATTTGAGCAAGAAGGGGAGATCTTCGTCAATGGACTTTGGAGGAGGAAGGGAAGTAGGGAACTGGAGACGAGAGGGAAGATTTCTGGCTTTGTTCTCCACCGGAAATTTTGTGTGACGGGGTGAGAGCAAAAGAGAAAGTAAAAGAATGAGAAAGAGGAGGTAGAGATGAAGAAAGAAAAGTAAAAGAAGAAAAGAACAAAGGAGTCAGATGAGACTTGAGAGGAGTGGGGATGGGATGGGGAAACGTGTGTGAAGGATAAAAAGCAAGAGAAAAAAAAGAAAAAAAAGAAAAAAACGTGTGGTCCGTATGAATGCAAGGAAAGAAAGGAAAAAGAATAAAAAATCATAATTTACCGCAACATTTTCACAATATTTCACAATAAATTTTAAGTAAAAGATAGTTATTTGTTAATATTGATAAGTAAAAAAATAATTTTAATGATGGGTTCAAATTAGAATTAGTAACAACTTTTCACATCAATTTTATTGTGAAAGTATTGCTAAAAATGTTGTAGAATTCTTTAGTGCTGAACACTTACTGCGTGCTTTAGTGCAGTCAACCACTTCCTCCTTGCTGTCAACCACTTCCTCCTTGGGTTTTGTTATTTATTTAATTTTAACAATTTTTAAATGCATGGACATGGACATTGACTATTCAAATAGCTCTGCAGATCTAGCTTTTGATTTTTTTTTTTTTAATTCTTAATAAGTGGTGAATATTGATCTTTCAAATGGGCTGGAGAGTTGGGGAAAAAAACTATCCGCAGTCAAATGGGCTTGGGCTTGGGCTTGGGCATGAGCAAATAAATTAATTTGCCTCTTAATTGTTTTATTCAGTTTTATAAAATAAAAATTATTGGGTACTAAAGTGTACTTTGTTATGACTTAAAAATAATTTAAAAACTCAATAGTTATTTATGATTTTTTAGAATTTAATAATTCTTATTTGTATTATGAAAGTTTTGTTATAAAAAATACTATCTATATTTGTTTTGGATTATTTTAGTTAAATTTTCAATTTTTATTTATTTAATATATTTATTTATAATTTAAATAATTATTAAATTAATTATAATGTTATCATGGTTTGACCTCGGTTCGACCTCAAAAATCTTGAACTTTTTTTTTTACGATTCAATGAATGATCCGAGTCTGAAAATCATGGTGAAAAGTTTCAAAGGCTACCATAATATTGTCCAAGATTGCTTTATCGGATTGGAAAGCACTCTGAGATTCTAAAACAGCATTTAATAGTAGACTTTTCAACCGGTTAGCTAACACTTTTCATGTTAATTTATACAAAATATTATAAAGAGCAACAGGTCTAAATTCAATAACTCTTTTAGGGCTTTTTACTTTTGGAATGAGGGTAATATAAGTATGATTAAGACTAGCTGGGACAGTGCTTGAGTTTAGGCAAGACAGCACTGCACACGAAACATCATCACCAACGGAGCTCCAATAATGTTAATAAAATATAGAATGCATGCCATCTGGACTCGGGGCTTTCAAAGAAGCCATTTGTTTTAGAGAAAAGCCAACTTCCTGCCTTGTAAAAGCTCTTAACAAATCTGTATTCATTGAATCAGATACAACCCGTGGGATTGTACCAAGGACATCCCCTAGTTGGTTCGGGTTTGAGGTTGAGAAGAGCCTCCTGAAATACTCAATTAACAGCCCCTCTAATTGATCATCACCTTCACACCAAACTCCATTTGAATTCCATAGAAGTTTAACATTGTTTCGTCCAAACCTTTGGGAGGCTTTTACCTAAAAATAACTTGTGTTTTGATCATCCTCTTTCAACCAATCCAGTTTGGAATGTTGCTGCCAAAGCTTCTCCTCCTGGACAAAAGATCCCTCAATTCAGCCCTCAACAAATGCAACCGGTCTGCACAGCCGTCATGGACAGCTTGCCTTTCTGCTTCCTTTGCCTGCTTTCTCTTCTCAATTAGAGCTTGACTGATGTTCTCAAACGATTCCTTACTCCAATTTCGTAGTTTGGTTTAACAGTTCTTCAAGTTTGATTCCACCACTGACATGGGAGAGGGTGAAAAAAGAGAAGAAGTCCAGGCCGATTCAACCGTTGTATGACATGATTCTTCGTTCAACCAAACCTGTTCAAACCTCCATGGTCTTTGTTTTTGGCTTGGAATACCCTCGGGATGAATAATAATGGGCTTGTGATCCGAGAAAGCCGATTCTCGATGGGTGACAGATGAGCCCGAGAAGAGTGAAATCCACTCCGTATTTGCTACAGCCCTATGCAACAATTCCCACTATTATACCCCCTGCCATACGTTTGCACCAAGTATACTTCTGACCTACGTAGCTTAGGTCAGCAAAACTGCATTCATCCCGCACTTCATGGAAATCTTTCATCTGATTTCTGGCCTTGCCTTACCACCCAACTTCTCATGAGACTTAACAATCTCGTTGAAATCCTTAGCACATAACAATGGAAGTGATGAGTTGAGCTTAAGAGTTTTCAAAAACATTCCAAGACTTGGGATGCTTGCGTGTTTCAGGAAAGCAATAGAAACTTGTAAATCTCCATGAATTTTCCATGCCTGTGATGATCACGGTGTCTATATGTTTTAGAGAGGAAGTAAAAACTGATATATCAAAATCAGATTTCCACAAGAGTACCAGACCGCCACCTTGATTAATCTTAGATGCAACATGTTTCTGTCCAAGATAGAAATTTGTCAATAGGAGCCTTAGCCTCGCTTCATCAAGCCATTTTTTGGCTATAAACATGACACATGATCTTGTGCCTGAACCAAATCACCGGGCTCTTGAATTGTCTTTGGGTTTCCAAGCCCACGACAATTCCAACTAAGAAACTCATTGCTTTTGGCAGGACTGCTGAACAGCCCCCGCCAATTTGTCATTGTTAGCCTTATCTGAGAGAGAAACCAAATGTTGTTTGCGTGGTAACTCAGCTGGATCATTCACAGTGCTAGAGAGTCGTTTTGAAGTAATGGGCTTTTCCAAGCATGAATCTGCTCTTGGTCCCGAAATTACTAATCTCTTCCAGGTGCTAGCTTGCGTTGGGGGATCAGCCAAAACCGAGATTGGTACTTCAGTCAGAGTAGAACTTCTGATCACAAATGGTACGGGAGAGTAAGTAGTGTCATGTGCTTTGGGGATGAGCAACTTACAAAAATCATCCGTGGGAATTAAGAGACCTGATAATGGTGGAATTGATGCACTACCAGAGTCATACTTCCCTCCAAACTCGTGATTTTGCGAATCAAATTTTGATATTTCCTTATCAATCTCGTGTAGTGTTGCCGAGAATAGTTCTTTGCCATTAATTGGATCCTGAAAAATAGGAGATTCCAAAGTATTCTGAATAGTTAACTATAATAGGAATAGTATTTTCATTTGCCTCACCCGATAATTTCTCCCTTTCCATCCATAATTTTGAATTTGAAATTGAAATGCAATCAGCATTAAAGTCATCCCACATCTCTCGTATTCCATATCGGGTTGGTCAGTCCCCGTCGGAGTTGCCACAGTCACCTCCTCCGTCGGGATCACCACTAGTTCAACTGGAACTTGTTGCCTTCACGTGAACCGATCCTCATAATATCTGGGCACGAAAATGACATCTTTCCCAGCTGATGTATATGAGGCCGCCCTTAAACTGGAGCAAAATTGTTGACTATCAACTTTGAGGGTACCGTTACTTCAAATCCAAAGTTCACAATTTTTGTTGTTGTGAGTCAATTGCCCACACCAACAACAAAGGTTTGGTAATCTCTTGTACTTGAAGGAGACCCAAGATTTACCACCATCCACAAGAGTGATAACTCTTCCACAGCATAATGGTAAAGTTAAGTCAATAGTTTTGCAAACCCTCATAAAATGGCCACCCTCCTCATCCACTGCCCCTATGGATTTATGGACCTCACCAACTGTTTTGCATAAACATTCGGCCATTTCTTTCGTCATGTGTCTAAGGGGTATGTCGTGAAACTGCACCCAAAACGTGACTTTTTTCAAGAGTATGTTGTGTGCCAAGGTATCAGAATCATAAATCTGAATCACTACGAAATGTTTATCGAAGCTCCACGGTTAATTGAGGATGATTCGTTCCACATCAGGTAGGTTGGAAAAAACAAAAAAACTTTGTGTTCACCAAGACATCTGATCTTGAAACCATTTGTGGACCTCCATAACTGCTTGAAAGTTTTTGCCATGGCGTCCATTATCAGGAATCGAGGGGTTAAAAATTTTGCAGCCAGCAAGAATTCCCTTGTCCTGTGATTAGATCTAAGAGTAAAACTGGTATGTTCTTTTTCGGACAGAAAATTTGTTCCAGGTGGCTGTTAGGTCCTCCATGGTCGGAAAAATTTTGACAATCCGAGTAGGCTAAACCGGGAGAGAAAAAGGCAACAGAAGAGAGTTGGAAAAATACTGATTCCCCAACCCTCAGAAAAAAATCATTAACTAGCTTGAGAGGCACCAGTAGTGTCTCAAGAAAAAAATCAGGGACAAACATATAAAACAGAGGAACAAAATATAGACACTCCTTACTTGCATAAGGGACAAAAACTTTTACTGCCTAAGTGGAGAGAGAGAACCCTAGCTTTCTTAGTGACAAAGAGACTTTGTTCTTAATTCTATATTAGAATTTTGTATTTATAGTCAAGTAAGTAATATTGTTTGTTTGTTTGTTTTTTTTTTTTTTTTTTTTTTTTTTTTAAAGGTTTCAAGCGAATTTTGGTCATTTTATAGTCTTAGGGTATTTCGGTCATTTTAAAAATTTTGAAGGTATGCACTATGATGTACTTTAGAAATTTGAATTCAAATTCAAATTCAAATCCGAATCCAAATTTAAATTAAAGAATCTGAGCGCAACCTTGTTTAATTTCTTCATTCAAGTAAGAAAAAATTCTTATGGGCTGCTACCTCTTGTATAGTTTGGGCATCCATTCAACTTTCAAGCCAGGTTTCAACAATTCTTATGGGCTGCGGCTTAAATTCTTGAAATCAAGATGAATTTTTGCTCATTATTAAAAAGTATGGACCTTCATACTTCATAGCATGACATTTAAGATTTACTTGGGGTTTTTACCGCATACCCTTAGTGCGATAATCACTTTATAAATATAAAAACTTGTAGGGTGTAAAGGGCAAAAGTTAGGGATCAAGTTTCCAAGAGAGAGTTTTATACACATATATACTTAGATTAAAGATTCAGAAGCCACGTTTTGTTCTTGCTTTTCCGTAATTTATATCTATATATATCTAAAAGCTGAAGCATAGAGTTTAATGTTGTTATGCTCTTGTTAAGCCACATCAGCGTCACACCAACACTACATCATCAATCTATTTTCAATATTTTCTCTCTTATTATAATTTTTTTTTCTCCTTATTAATTTGCCACTTTACAATTACATATTTTTCAACATTTACTTATTTTAACATTTTTATCTCCCCACTACTCTACACCTTGACCTTACGCTTTCTCCATCCCTTCATCTTCCTTTTATTTTGACTCTTCTTCTCCCCATTTTTTTACTATAAAAATTTGATATTTATCTTCCATTCAATCCATATTTTGCTCATACAAGAAGGTGAATACTCTTTTTCTCTCTCTCTCTCTCTCTCTCTCTCTCTCTCTCTCTCTCTCTCTCTCTATATATATATATATATATATATATATTTTTGGTGGATGTTTGATTCTTTAGATTGATAATTTTTTTTTGTTTTACTCTACTTTAGATTGATATGATTTGGTTATATTTTAATTTATTATCTTTTTAATTTTATTTTCTTTATTTGTTACATGTTATCATTTGAAATTATAGAATGATTTATTATTATTCTATTACATAGCATGACTAGGATAATTTGGTGTTTAGAACTATACATTTTTCTTTTAAATGTTTTTCTACTCATCTTATTTTATATAATTTTATTATTTGTCTCACATTCTCTTCCAGAAAAGGTGATTGTTCTCTCTCTCTCTCAATTATTAATTCTTTCTTGCAATTGTAAATTTAGGTTAATGAATTTTTTTGTCTCTCTACTTTTGGATGAGACACTTTGGTGGTGTGTTTTTTTAGTTATTTATCACATGCACTCTCTATCTTATAATTTTGGTTTGAGTTAATTTTATATATTTTAGAAGTGAGATGATTATGTATTTTAATGTAATATCAATTGTAAATTTGTAATGAGGTTTGATTATCATGATAATCTTCTTAAGAGAATGAGAAATTCAAATAATTAATTTTAGAACTTAAAAATTTTAGTTGTAGAAAAAAACCATAACACACTATACAAAAGTTTGAATAAAATAGACCACTTGAAAAAAAAATAGTATTTCTATCTTTCATCTAAAAAAATATAATAGACTAATATCAATCGAATGCACATAAGTTTTTAAATAATAAAAAACTCAAAATAATAGAATGATATATTTGTAGAAATGGAGAGATGAAGAATAAAGAAATAATATCCATGTTTTATAGAATAAATCATATATTATTGCAAAATTTTCATTTCAACGCATCTCGTGGGTATGCGACTAGTAATAATAATAATAATAATAAAGCCATGTTTCTTTTTCTCTTTTTTTGAAAATTAATAGTTCACTTTTACATGCCTTAGGCTTTTGACAAGCAAATCAAGTTCGACTACGTAGTTGAGTTCAATTTTAGAGCTCTCCTTTTGAGAGTGAACATGCAAAACAGCTTACATCTTGAATTGGTTTGCTTTTGACACAAACATTATGTCATTCTTATAGGTCGTCCGAGGCAGAGTTTATCAGAAATATTGTTGAGTGGATTTCTAAATTGATTTATCGTAACAGTTTCGTTGGGATAAGCTCTCGCGTTGAGGAAATGAATTCATATCTAGATATGGAGTCCAATGATATTCGCTTTATTGGGATATGTGGGATGAGTGGAATGGGCAAGACAACTCTTGCAATAGTGATTTTTGACAGGATCCACCATAAATTTGAAGCTTGCAGTTTTCTTGAAAATGTGAGAGAGTTTTCTGAAGATCCACATGGCTTAAAGAGGTTACAAGATCAACTCCTTCATGATATGAAGTTGAATAGTAAACGAGATTTAAGGATGGGAACCCATGTGATAAGAAATAGGCTAAGTAATAAAACTGTTCTTATTGTTGTTGATGATGTAAGTGAAACAGGACAATTAGAAAATTTAGTTGGAAAGCCTGATTGGTTTGGTCCAAGAAGTAGAATCATTATAACTACTGAAGATAAAAATTTGTTGGCAAGCTATCAAGTTCACATGGGATTCTCAAAAAAACAAGATATAACCATATGTAAGGTTAAAGGACTCAATAACGACGAAGCTCTACAACTTTTTAAACAGAAAGCCTTCCGCAGAAATCCTTGTCGAAATGATTTAAAGGATTTGTGCAATGATTTTGTCAATTATGCTCAGGGCAATCCTTTGGTTCTTGAAGTTTTGGGTGCCTTTTTGTCTGATAAAACATCAAAAAGGGAATGGGATAGTGCTCTGAGTCAACTAAATGCAATTCCTGATGGAAAAACTATTGAGAAACTTAAAATAGCTTTTAATGGATTGGGCTATATGGAGAGAGAGCTATTTTTGGACATTGCATGTTTCTTCAACGGGGAGGACTGTAATCGTGTAGCTGATATACTAGAATCAGTTTGCTACTCCCCCATTAATATAAGGAATCTCAATGACAAATCTCTAATTACTATTGTTGGGGAGAAATTGTGGATGCATAATTTATTACAACAATTGGGTTGGGAAATTGTCCGTAGTGAATCAAAAGATCTTGAAGAACGCAGTAGGTTATGGCTTAGTGATGATGTTCTTGATATATTACAGAACAATACAGTAAGTAAATTTCTATATAGACATAAATTTACAGAAGTACATAATTCCACAATTCATGTGAATTTTTGCTATATCTTTCCTTGTATTAATTTTATTATTCTTGGTTACCAGGGAACAAACAAAATAGAAGGCATGGTGCTAAAATTGAATCCAAATGAAGAAGTAGAATTGAATTCTGAATCATTCTCAAACATGAATAAACTAAGATTGCTCAAAATTTGTAATAAGGTGCATCTTCCTTGTCTCAGTAAACTTTCTAATAAGTTAAGTCTGTTGGAATGGCATGATTATCCTTTGAAATCATTGCCAAAGAGTTTTCAGCCGCGCAAACTTGTTGAGCTCATTATGCATCGCAGTTGTATTGAGCAACTTCCAACGGGATTTAGGGTAAGATTTTCACCTTTGCAGTTTTTCTTTTGATTTTTTTTTCCTGGTTTAAGATTTAAGTTCTTGATTGCTTAATTTTCTATATTTTCTTCTTGTTTTATCATAGAACTTGGGCAAGCTAAAGTTCATCGACCTGAGTGACTCTCAAAACTTAACCCAGACTCCTGACTTCATTGAAATCCCAAATATTGAAAGGCTGAATTTTCAAGGTTGCACAAAATTGCATGAGTTGCACCCATCCGTTGGGGGTCTTAAGCAACTTATTCAATTAAATCTAAAAGATTGTAAATGTCTTGAGAACCTTCCAAATGAGCTCAACTTGAAATCTCTTCAAATTTTAATTCTATCTGGCTGTTCAAAACTCAATAAGTTTCCAGAGATTGGGAGCAACATGACAAGCTTGTTGGAACTTTATTTGGATGGGACAGCCATTGAGGAACTACCATCATCAATCAAGCATCTAAGTTGCCTGGTTTTATTGAATCTTCAAGACTGCAAACACCTTTTGAATTTTCCGAGCATCATTTGCAGTTTGACATCTCTTGAATTTCTCACTCTATCAGGATGTGAGGGTCAACAGCCAATTGAAGCTTTGCCATACACCGGTCCTGAACCAGAGCCCAGAAATCCTGTTCCAGAGCCCATCAATCTGTTGTTGCCTAGCTCGTTCTCAGGATTAGGCTCTTTAGTATCTCTAGATCTGAGTGACTGTAATCTGTCGGATGGAGAACTCCCTGATGATCTTAGCTGCTTGTCCTTGCTAAAGTCTCTGAATTTGAGCAAAAATAATTTTACAAGCTTGCCTGATAGCATTTCTGAGCTTTCTGAGCTCAAACTTATTCTGTTGGATCATTGTAGCCAGCTTAAATCATTGCCGTATCTTCCATTAAGTACTCAATTTGTTTCAGCACGAGGATGTTCTTCGCTCGAAAATTATTCGAATCAAGTTGTTGTTTGGACTTCAGGTGACGCAGGATTCACTTTTATTAATTGCCTTGGCTTGGCTGACGATGAAGAAGGGAAAATTGCTGCGATTTCTTTACTGGATATACACTTCCAATCATTATGGCAAAGATACATGGAGGTCTCTCTCTCTTTCCCTCAAAGGGAGGTTTTATTAATATAAGTAAACTGTTTACACAGAGTAGAAGTAGAGCACTCTTTTTCATACACACATAGTTACATGCATTGAACATTTTTTTTCTTTTTTGTCTTTTAATATTTTACAGGAACAAATTCATCAAAGTGAAGGATTTTGCAATGTTTTACCTCAAACAGAAATTCCACCGTGGTTCAGCCATCAGAGATCTGGGTCATCTGTATCAGTCCCACTAAATGCTGAATTGTTCAAAGATGAACGTTGGAAAGGAATTGCACTGTGTGTCATTTTTGAAGTCCACACAAATTCAAACGAAGCTTCTCCTGGTCAGGATTCAAATCGCTTTCATGAATTTATTTGTCGTTTGGACATGGATGGCGGTCTTAAAGATTGTCCCCTAGTCTATAACGTCCCGAAGGAAAAATTCCATGTTGGTTCATATGGACTTTGGCTATATATATCACATGCGAGGTTTAAAGACCGTTTAGACGAACGTAGTTGCATTAGCCCTTTGATTACAACCGACAGCCAGGATATTGAGATTAAAATGTGTGGTGTAAAGATTCTATATGAGCACGATATGGTAGAATTTGTACAAAACTTAAACGAGAAAGCTCTTGGAAACCCTAATGAACTCCGTGAACATCATGAAAAATTCATACAATATCATATGCCCAATTCCCCAGGATCTGATGATGAGGCAGAATCCAGTCAGTCCAATGGCCAAAGTGAATCAGACTCCAGGCTGAAAAGAGAATTCAAGTTACTGCTTTCAAGATTGTATCAGGTTTATGTTGAACTAAAGAGGACAACTCATACTAAAGAGAACAAAATTTATTTCACGATATTGACAAGTTGATAGTACACTTTTACAAAGACACAAGTAACACTTGCTTAGACTCACATGGCACTTTATTTTTGCCTTTGCACTTCTCCACTTATTTACCTTTTACAAGACACATCAACTCGCATAAATATACCTGCACACACCTCACTTCTAGAAACTAACACACACTAGCTCTTGACTTTCTTTTCTTCACTTCACACACTTCACCTCACTTCACTTTGCACAAGTACTTCACACAAGTGGGAACCAAAGCTTCTAGCTTCATTTAAGTTTCTGCCAGAAGAGTTCTAGTAGTTTCTGGGCATTAGCTTATTATTTTTAATTTCTAACCCATGACAACTTCTAGAGTATTCTTCTTTTTGTCTTTGTATATTCAGTTCTACAATCTTCTAGGCTCTAGCTTATTATGTCTTGTCCAAATCAACTTCTAGAACAATAGTCAAATTGTGGCTCTACAAAGTGATGTCTATTGATTTCTAGAGAAAGAAAGAGAGGCGATGCTTGATGTTTAACAGTCTCTTCCTATACCTCACCAAACTCTATATTTTTGTATTTGAGTAATGCTTGGATAAAAAATATTCTTAATGTGGTAGGCATGTTAAGTTGTGGAATCAACATTATTTTTACATGAACTTGCCATGGACATCATTTTTATTAGCACCTATATCACAGTATATATTCTGAGTCAGTGGTTGTGAAAATTCCTGTGTCTTTGAACTTACTGTTTCTTCGTATATTTTTTGTCTCATTGAACGTTTGAACACCATATGTTTATATATTTTACAGGTAGATTATGCACGGAACCATTGGTATGATTATATCTTTCCTCAGATTACAATTCCACCGAAGTGGTTCACTTATCAAAATTTTGGGCCCTATGTAAAATTGGAGCTGCCTGCTCATTTGCATGATGATTCAACATGGTTGGGGTTCACTGTATATGCTTTATATACTATTGAGAAGCATCGAGCTGGTTTCGAGAAGGATTCAAGAATTTTTCTTCGATTTTCTGGTATTTCAGAGGATCAAGTTCCTTTTGCGCCTTACACGGCATTTCCCCTGGCTAGAGATGATTTTGATGAGTCATCACAGCGACTTTTAGTATTTTACATACCGCGATTGCTTTTTCAGTTGAGTAGGTGTAGTCACATTGCCGCTTTATTTGAAAGCAATGGCCCTGGTGTGAAAGTTGACATGTGTGGAATCCGTCTTGTATATGAGCAAGATGTCAACAAGTTTGTGCAAACACTTGTGGAGTACATGATAGAGTGTCCGGAGGCCTTACATCAATCTATCAGCCTAAATCTTTTAGATCAAATTGGATTGTTGCAAGACTGCAATCATGAAAAAGAATATGGTTGCGCTCTCAATGCAGAAAGGTTAAAATTAACTGAACCAGTATTTTCTTTCCACACTTCAATGCAATAGATATATAATTTGTTAAAGATATGTTCTTTTATACTTGCAGGGGGTCTTACCCCACGCCAATGCTTCTACCAAGTAATGAAATGATACAGGAGGAGCGTACTTCAGGGGAAACATTTTCAAATCATGTAATTGCTGCAGGCACTTCAAAAGATTCAGGTCGACCCTATATTGATTTAGGCATACCATTGGTAAATAGACAATTTGGAAGTAACATGTCAAGCGCAAGCACTTCAAAGAATTCACCTGGAGGCTCTACTAATTTTGGCATACCATCTATGAATCGGCAAGGTGGAACTGGAAGTAAGACGTCAAGCACAGGCACTTCAAAAAATTCCAGTCGAGATCGCTCTATTAGTTTAGGCATACCATTATTTGTGGATGGGCAATGTGGAAGTAACATGTCAAGCAGCCTTGAATCTTGGTTTGGACCATATTTGCAGGTTCCCTCTCTAACGCAAAAAATAAATAAAAAAAAATAAAAATGAAAGAAAAAGAAGAAGAAGAAGAGAGTAATGCTACAGTAGTCGTAAACTATTCTACAACATATTTTTAGAAACTTTTGATAGGAAAAGAAAAAATACTATTGATTTTTGAATAGCTTTTTATATTTCCAATAAAAGTTATATTAAAACTTTTTAAAAAGAATTTCATTAATAAATGCCCTAATGGTGCATGTTAAGCTAAAAAGTACTCTACAATTTTATACACCCATGCATGAAAACGGTGAATGAAATGTTTTGCATGCAGGACTGCTACAACCGCCATGGTGCTTTCAATCATTGTTTTCCTCAAAAAGAAATCCCAGAATGGTTCTGTAAACAGAGTACTGGATTCTCAGTGAGAATCTCACTACCTCCATATTTGTATGACGATCCTGATTGGATGGGATTTGCATTTTGTGCTGTTTTCTCATTTCACAAGCATCCAACTCTTGTTCGCAATCATCTGGATACGGGAGCATCTCATCTTATCTGTTGTCTGTTGAAAACCAACTTGGGTGCTATGATTCCATTACTTCCCTATCTCATGAGGGAAGACGAAGTGTTAATTTCGTTGTGTCAACGTGCATTCATTTGGGTATCATTCATACCACGTGGGATACTTTCTGCTCAATGGAGTCGATGCACTTGGGTTGAATTCTTCTTTCTAAGTGATAGTCCGGATGTGTCACCGTTGAATTGTGGGGTCAATCTTTTATACCAGCATAATTTGCAAGCGTTTACACGTACAATGGTACAGTGCCTAACCTCGTGTATTGACTATCTATATGTCATCCATACCTCTTGTCTGCAGCAGGAAATCTTTATGAGATTGCCATATTCTCAAGATAAATTAAGTGGAAGTTACGGCTATGAGAAAGTCTATGAAGAGCGCTATTCTCGGGGGGAGGAAATTGGTGAAAGTTCTGTTTACAAAACTGGCCCGTTGGTAAGATTACATTCATTCACACAATCTGATTTTATTTCATTGAGACAGGGTTCTTTCTATTTCAATTAAATTTATATGGGCTGCAGTCTGGCACACTGTATTTTGATATAAATATAAAAATAGATCCCATGAAAAGATAAAATAAAAAGAAAGGATCAATGTAAGATCTCTATGTACGCTAATATAAATTTTCGGTCATAGGAGTAATGCTATATCTACAATATTTTAATAACAAATTTTAGGTGATAAATTGTTATTGGTTCTAACTAGTAAGTTGTCCGTGCGATACACGGATAATATTGTAATATTTTATGTAAAATAGTTTTGGAAAATGTTGTACATATTATATTACCATAGTATAATTGTCATAGAACTTTGTTAGTAATGAGTTTATTATAAGAAGTAACAATTATAAATTATACACATTTCAAGCTGAACAAAATTATGATAGAAAGCTGAAATTTTTCTATAAAAAAATAAAATAAAAAAATAAACAAACAAACTTGACCCAAACGCTAAACTCCTCGATTCAAATGTTATCGAAATTCATAGAAAAGAAAGCACACACACATATAGATCATTATACAATCACCATTAAACCAAAACTCCAAAAAAAAAAAAAAAACCATTAAACCAAAACTCAATTTATTGTAGTAAAAAATTCGATACGTACTTCTTTATGGAAATATCTAGAGACTCGCTCGAGAAAGAAGCTTAGAGTCTAGAAAATGCTGATTGAATAGTCATGTTGTTTTTCCTCTTCAAATTCAATTGCCATTAACTAAATCCCCTCCACCCAAGATGACATCTGCTTGATACCTACAATCTGAAATTAAGATATACCATAGGTTTCTTTTGTTATTTTGAAAGGACCAGTCTAGTCAAGTCATACACTAAGATTAAACAAACTTGAGAAAGACATTGACAATGAGACTTTTACACTACAATAAACAATTATCGACCTATCAGTTCTAAATTCTAGCATCTTTTGGAAATTGATATACACAATAACACAACCTATAGAAAGGAAATAGCAAAACAAAGAATTTCACAATCTTAACCCCACCTATTGTAAGTGAAGAACTCAATTTTTGAAAGTAGCAAAAGATATCTTGAACTCGTACATGTCAAGGCCACTTAATGTGCAATGGACAGCCACCGGCTACAACGAAAGATCACAAGAGCAACATGTTTGTTTTATTGGCTTGGTGTTTCAAACAATTGTGAGCATGGAGACAATATTTGAGACGAGCAGTAGTTTAGGAAATTTAACTATTAAGGAGTTTTTTTCTTGGAGGAAAAAGTGTTTTTCAGAGAGAGAAAGAGAATGGAGACATACAATCGGAGTTGAGAGGGGAAGGCAAAGTGTGAGAGCAAGGTTGGGGAGTCAAAGGTTTAGGAAATCCTACCTTAATCATTATAGCGGAATATTGATAACGTACATTGTGTGTAAACAAAAAGACAAAAACGAAAACTTCATATTTGGAGGCAAGCTGTGATTAATGCATCTGCACAATCACAAAGGTAGAAAACTTTTTAAATAACTGACGTAAAAACTTGTCTAGCCAAAGAAAAAAAACCCAAAAAGATTGATAGAGGAGGGAGACTCTACTTATGAGATGTGAATATGTAACTATATCACCATAAAATAATAATGGTTCCAATGGAATAAAATGAAATAATAATGATTTTAGTAAATAAAAGATATGAATTTGTGTACTTGAGGCACCAGAAATGCTAAAAGACTATCAATCTCGATATCATTAGCTATTAGTCCCTTTTTGTTTTACTGAAACAATTGGTATACTAAAAGACATGAAGAATAGAGAGAGTCATGTGGTATAAACTCAAGCAATTAATGGGAGAGTTGGATTATTGTAGAGAAACTTCATAGGAGATGCCACTTGGCAAAAACTTAGACCCTCATACAATGAGGTCTCTACTTATATATATATATATATATATATATATATATATATATATGGGACTATTATTGATATCAGTTTTTTAATCATTAATAATAACTCACCACATAAGATTTATTGTTAAAACGTTATGGAGATAACATTACCCTCGGTCACACTCTTAATATTCAACTAATTGCAGTATATGAATAGAGATCTCCAATATATCCCACTTTTATAGTGTTTCACTTGACATACTCTAATTAGTGCAATATAAAGTAGAATACAGAAAATGGGAGCAGATTTTTTATTTGCACCATGCCACATATCAGTTTCTCTTATTTGTGTGAGTGTAGAGTGGAATTGATGTCGTGAAAGTTACAAGAAAACAATCACATTGCTTTCTGTATGCGAAAAGAAAGTAAACGTGTTAGCTTCTGAATGAAAACCTCAAATCTTTGAGGGGTCCCTTGAATCCATAAGATGATAGGGTTCTAGGATCCACTAGAGAGATATAGACAAAGTCTATATTTTTTATAAATCTGAAAAACTAAACTACCCTGGAGGCTACAATATATTTAAATAGTAAAAAGAAACCTTTGGGCGTCTAGGAAAATGTCCAGAAACTCTAATTTGCATCTACAACGTAATTAGGTGGAAAAATAGTAATTTTTACACAAAATAGAAAAATTTAGATAATTGTGGAAATTGAAAATACAGTTTTTAAGAGACATCTCAAAACAGACGAAACTTTATTCTGATTTTTAAACTAAAATTTATTATGGAAAAAAAAAATATTACTATAAATTACAAAAACACTGTTTTCGGGGCTTTAACGAAGAAATTTGCTTAAATTTAGGCGACGCTCAAAGCAACTATCTCTAGTTCATATTAGAATTTTGTTTCCCTTCAACTTGCCAAATTTCATGCAATTCTGACATCGCCGCCCCGATGGTCTCTACTAGCACCCCCTTGATCTTATGTCATGATTTTCAGCACCCTTGCTTCTCTAGGAAGGCCTGTGTTGTCTGTTCTACATCAAGAATGTGGAACATTACAAGTGGAACAAATTATTTTTATTCTCACTTCACCTCTCTTTTTTGCTTCTTTCAACCATCATTCTAGAGTTTCTACACACTCATATTGGTTATACATCTATGAGTTTCAGTTAACTCAACTAATAAATTCTTTCAGTATTGAATAAGAGATTTGATATTCAAATTCCGTTTAAGCTAAAAACTAATTGGTATCTAAACTTGATAATAAAAAGTAATTATCATGGAGAACGCCGTAGATTTGAAAATTCTATCTTTTATATATATACACACACCACAAAAACCTCTTAAAAACCTACCCGTAAAATAATCAAACACTAATCAGTATGAAGTAGTTTTTACCAAAAATGCTATCAAACAAAGTATTATAGGACAAAACTTATACTTCTTTAGGTTCAATTTCTTAATTTTTTTCAATTAAATTCAAATACATAACATTATTGATCAATGCTGAATAAACAATATTGTCTTTATTGAGGAGAATGAAATTCAATAAACTAATGTGTTAGAATTTGATTGAAATAGCTAAGTTCCATTACTTAAAGAACTATACTTAAGTTTTACTTATAAAGTATTATTTTAATGCTAAAGAAATGAAATCAGCTCCCTTTCTCTCTAATTGCACGTAGTATTTCTCTTTTGCAGGACTTTCATCCGTCCACTTTGTATAATTTTTGTTTCCCTCCAAGTAAAATTCAAGAGTGGTTCAGTCATCAGAGTCATGGAAACTCAGTGACAATTGACCTACCCTCAAATTTGTACAATGATAATGATTTGATGGGACTCATTCTATATGCTTCTTTTTCATTCCACGGGAATCCAGATATCATCTTGAACTATCTCGTTTCTGGAATTTCTCACTTCCTACACTGTCAATTCCAAACGATTGTGGCTGATGTGTTTGATCAAATAATTATTTGCAGTGCTCATAGTGAAGCAGTCATCTGGTTAATTAATCTAAGAGAATTCATTTGGATATCCTACATACCAGCTGAGCCACTTAAGGAAGTGTTGCAACACAGCAGCGACATTAAAGCTACATTTGTAAGTGATTGGCCTGACGTGATGGTTCAGAAATGTGCATTACGTCTTTTGTACCAGCATGATCAAGTACAGTTCGAGCAAGAACTAAGACACTGCAACGACTTGATTTTAGAGCAGCGGGAGATTGTTCGTAAACATACAGAGGATTATGAAAAGAAAAGAAAAGAACAATGTGGTGTTGATGAAAAAAAAATCTTTTCCACTAGCGACTTTGAAGTTCAATTAGTTCCAAGATATATTGATCAATCAAAGACCAATGAAACTAAGACTAAACTTGGCAAAAGTGACTTGCTGGTAATTCATAAACTAATAGTATTCTCTTTGCTACAAACATACTATTCCATCACCCTTTTTCTCTCACTTTCACTCATTAGACACAATTATTTATGTTCATTTACAGGATTTTGATCAACGCCGTGTCTATAATTTTTGTTTTCCTTTATGTGAAATTCTGGAGTGGTTTAGCCTCCAGAGTGATGAGGCTCCAGTGACAATCCCTTTACCTCCGAATGTGTTCAATGACAATACTTGGATGGGACTTGTTCTATGTGCTTCTATTGCAGTTGAAGCAAACCCAACTACCATCCTTGACATTCAGAATTCAGAAACTACTTACAACCTCATTTGTCATTTGGAAACCAATATTGAATGTGTGGAACCTCTCCATGTCCATCACATAACTGAAGAAGATCTCAAGTTGTTACAGCAAGGTGGATTTATTTGGCTGTCCTATATTCCACGTGGTTCATTTCAAGAATCGTTGAATCAATGCAGCCAGATTGAGGCTTCAGTTGCAATCGATTTCCCTGGCTTGGTGCAGAAGAGTGGCTTCCATCTTCTTTACAAGCATGATGAGATAGAGTTTAAGGAAACAATAAGACAATGCATGGCCCTGTTCTCTAATGAACATGAGGTAGTTCCAGAAGTTATTTATCAATCGGAGACTAATGAAACTAAGACTCAACTTGGCAAAAGTGATTTACTGGTAATTCATAAACTATTAGTATTTGCTTTGCTACATACATACTATTCCATCTCCCTTTCCTTTTCCTATTCTCACACATTAGACACAATATTTTCTGATAATTCACAGGACTTTGATCAATGCCGTGTCTATAAATCTTGTTTTCCTCTACGTGAAATTCCGGAGTGGTTTAGCCACCAAAGTAATGAGGCCCCGGTGACAATCCCTTTACCCCCAAATGTGTACAATGACAGTAATTGGATGGGACTTGCTCTATGTGCTTATGTTGCAATTGAAGCAAACTTGGATGCCTTCCTTGACATTCAGAATTCAGAAACTTCATACAACCTTATTTGTCATTTGGAAACCAGTGTTGAATGTGCAGAACCACTCCATGTCTACCACATAACTAAAGAAGATCTCAAGTTGTTGCAACAAGGAGGATTTATTTGGCTGTCCTATATTCCACGTGGTTCATTTCGAGACTCGTTGAATCAATGCAGCCGGATTGAGGCTTCAGTTGTAATTGATTTCCCTGGCTTGGTGCAGAAGTGTGGCTTCCATCTTCTTTACAAACAGGATGAGGTAGAATTTAAGGAAACAATAAGACAATGTGAGACCTTGTTCTCTAATGAAGATGAGGTAAGTACCAAAATATCTAGTAGCTCCGAAGAGGACTCTCAATCTGAACCTGTTGAGCCAGCCAATTGTAAAGACAAGGGCAAGAGAGTTCTAGAGTACTAACATCTATCGTTCTGCTGCTTCTCTTTCTTTGGGGGTTCTTCCTCTTATTTTTTTGGTAAGCCATTCTCCTCTCCAAAATTCCAAATTTCAAGTCTATCCAGAAAAATCAGATGAGAAATACTCTTTACGTGATTAGATGAGGATATGATTTGAGTCTCAAAAGAGAGAGAAGCAGATATGATTTTAACAGTTTTATTTTCTCTATTTACAACAGTCCTAAGTTTACCATGATAAATTCCATGCGTCAGCACCACTATCTTAGTTATCTACCCTAATTTTTTTTCCAGCAATTCTCTTCATTTATTTGGTAAATTTACAGTAGTCCTAATTTTGCCTCATATATGGTTTTCCATCATTTAATTTTACAATGGACCAAATGTTCCGAATTTAAAGTTGTATATTCCCCTAAATGATATCTGATGTTGGGACATTAATGTTAATAAGATAATAAGAAATATACTAACTCTGTTTTAGTTTTTGCAATTAAGTACATGAACTCATTGCTTGATATGTCTCATTTGATTGGTTTAATGAATTTTAAAAATAATTTTGGCTTTTCTATCTTACTTGATAATGCCATTAAAGTACAAGACTCTTAGTATTAAACCACTTTTGCATAATAACTATTGTAATTTTTATATGCTAGTTTCTTGTTTGGGACCAAAGAAGCCACTAGTAGTTACGGTGAAAGGAGAACAAAACTAAATTGATTAATTTCCATAAAACTGTAACACAAGATATTCGTAGGCAAATTAATCCTAGACTAACCCTATTCTAAATATAGTAAAATAAGGTTGCTTGTTGAGCATAAAAGTCAAATTACTTTTTCTATAAGTGTACACTTACAATAGACTTGAGTCCTAATAGTGCATCCCTACTCAAACTCTAGAAGGGAAATCTAAGGCAAGCTTGAGTTTGCATAGATGTGTGTAAAATAAACTAATAGTAAGCGACTTGGAGAAGATTTTGACGTGCTAACCATTGGAAGAGATGGGTTGAAGTTGAAGATGTCCATGAAAGAGGTAATATTGAATACATTTACAGTTGATCTGAATATGCTTTGCTCTCTCATAGAAGACATCATTATGAGCAATCTAGATAGTACACATTATCCCAAGAAATTGGATTGGCAATAGAAATATGGGCTCCTATATCCCTGAGAAGTAGTGCAACCAAATGAGCTCTACAGTGGGGTCAACAAGAGCATAATATCTAATCTTATAGCAACGGTGTGGCTCTTATTTCAACAAGAAACAAAAGCATTACTTAGTAATAAGCAATATCCAGGTAGAGCAACAACTAGTGGGCTCTTGCACCTTGTAGAGAGTAGTATACAAAGCTGCTTGCCATCTAGGGAGTCAAGAGGCATATTACCAAATTTGGCAATCAATTAGATCTGCACAAGAGATGAGATCATAAGCATATATATATATATATATATATATATTTTAGAGACATAGTAATCTTCATTAGAAGAAAGTAGATGAGAGTACCCAAATCCTTCATTTTTCATAGTTTTACTGGAGAAGCTATTTGAGTTTCTCACCTCCTGCAAGATCAACTGTAGTACAACTATGTTATCAACATATAATAGCAAGATTCCATTAAAAAACAAACATATAAAGCAAGAAACTAACACCCTTATCCGCAAGATGAATAAAAAGCGAAGAGTCATTGGGATCAGAGGAGAAGCTTACTTATGAGACTAAAATACTAAATATGATAAATGAGGGGTTCGTATGAGGCCATGTAGGCTTTAGGAAGGAGAAATTAGGTGTTTGGTGGGTGCGCATAGCAATGAGGAGGCCGCATGAAGACTTCTTTCATAAGGTTGCCATTGAACACATTTTTAACACCCATCTAAAAAGGAGAGCAATGATGGGTTGCTTCCACAGCAAGAAGGGAGTAGATATAGGTATGTTGATCAACAGAAGAAAATGTTCCTTTATAATCATGACATACTCTTGGTCAAATCTTTGGCCATAGGACGTGTTTTATATCTGTCAATTATACCATCAGATTGAGTTTTGATCTTATAAACCTATTTATGGTTGATCGTACACTTGGTCAGTGGAATGAGGGAACACAACGAAAGTGATCCAGGAGGTCCCCCATGGAATTTGGGCCAAAATCCATTTCGGGCACAAAAGTGGATTTGGATATAATGAAAATGCTGAGGAAAAAAACCTTGTTTGGATTCATGGGTAGAAAAGGATTGCATAATGGTGTAGTTAGTAATGAAGATGTGTTGGTATTTTAGTTTTAGAATTAAGACTTAATGGATTCCTCAAGATGGTAGTTCTCATTCTCGTATTGTACTATCAAGTGTTGTCCAAGTTAGAAAGGGGTTAGGATTCCACCAATCCTATAAACCCTAAGTAGAAAGGCATTAAGTTCCTGTATAGTTCTTGTCACATAGTAAGTGTCGTTGCCTGAATTTAGTTTCGGCTTTGTGTGCAGTTACTGATTCTAAGCCAGGTTTTATATCTTCATATTGATTTGTAGATGATATTCTTTTAATGTCTTGTCGTATATTTCGATAGTTATTTGGTTGACAAATTATTTGACATCCACCTCTTTGCATTGATGTGTACATGTTTTGTCATATAATACTGAACTGAATTTTGGGCGCAATGAATTAGATGTCCTAGACACTTTGAGTAGGAAAATTTCCAGTTTGAAACCATTGGTTGATTCACTGTTTACATTCTGTTATGGATTTTGAATAATTTATACATTGTTTACAGTCCAACAACATCTCAGCCTTGGTGTTTGATATGAATAATGTTTTTGGGATGTATGAAATCTTTATGTATCTATTGAATTAGAGCTTCAATGAATTAGATTATCGGTGTTGAAATGGGTCAGAAGTCTAGTTTTGCCTATAATATTCTTCAATATGCAGATGTATATACCAGTAAGCAGGATAGCTTATTTATTAATTATTAAGTATGGACTAATGTCACATTTGACATGATCATATCGCATGATGTGAAAGTATGCTGTGAGCATTGACATAGTCCTAGCGTCTTGCACCAAGATATCAAGGGTTAATCTTTAATTGATGGTAATGAAGTTCTTAAGATTGGAGACTTTGGTCAGGCCATCTTTTATGAGCCTGAATAAAAGCAATCGTTGACTATTTATGTTGTAACTTTGCGGTATGGAGCACATTTTAGTGGTTGGGTTGCTTGATGTTTTATATTTCATGATTGTTGAAAAGAGTTTGATGGAACTGCATTGAACTGATTAAACACTAAAATTCATTCTTTGTATCAATATGTAATCATGGGGATCAAGTATACAGAGGTATGTGCCTATAGAGCAGGTCCTGTTCAACCCTGATCGATATGTAATCATGGCAAATTTCCCATTGTCTATAGGAACTGAAATAGTGAATTATTTTTTTGTTCTATGTTTAAGAGCTTTATAACAGATGATTTTTTTTCTTTTTTCTTTTTGCCTTCAGATTTATGAAATATTGTTGGGGAAGACTGAAAACTTTGATGAATTGATGGTGGTTGCGGCAGAGGCGAGGTTTTTTGAAGATGCTAAAGAGAAAATTTGAAGGATTTGTTTCATAAGGTCTTGTTTGGTGTTGAAGGGGTTTGTTCCATGGGGTCTTGTTTTATTTATATTTTTGTCATCAGAATACTAGTGAATGCACTTAATCAATCAGTTAACTTTATTTTTATGAGAATTGTAGGATTCCTAAGAGATTGTGGTCCTGGTGAGTTTGGGAACCAGGACTATTTAAAATCTGATTTTCTTATCTCTATTTTTAGCTTGTATTTTGGTAAACATATCTGGTTTGATGCTTTTGTTTGTAATATGCATCAAAGTTGAAAGATTATTGTTCAGTTGATCTTTTCTTTGTGAACTGTTTGAGATAAGCAATTTTTTAAAAAAGGCTGACAGACTGCTACATCTACAGGATTGGAAGCCAATGTCCTATAGCAACTAAAATTGAAAATACCACGTGTTAATGTGTGCTCCTGCACGTATATTGGTTTAGTACACAGTTATAAATATAGGATTTTCTTAGAATTTCAGCTTTTTCTAGCAAAAATCATGAAGAATTCTCATACCTATTGAGGGTATCATCTATCATCTTCTTTGAAAAGTGACTTCTAGTGGCCGGTACAAGATTGAATATACTTTGTGAAATGTTTCATTTAAGGATCCATTATTATCTTCATTTAATTTCACAAATAAAGAACTTAACACATCAATTGCATGATATTGTTAATAATGGTAAACCAAAGGTGCCTCTGGTCTTCCATACAAGTTTTTGTCTTTGGATCTTCTCTATTCTAGAATTCTCTACATTGCAACTGAAACAGTGACAAGAATAGGGACTAATTTTGTATGTCACTTGTTAGGCAATAACATAAAAAGAATTAGAGAGGTAGTGTGATGGTATGAACTGGAAGGCAGTAGGCAGCAGCCTTGTGCTTCTTTTGTCTTCATATGTAGGTCATTTTTCATTCTGTATTTCACTGAGTCCTCCATTCTCTCATCTTCTTTGTGAGTGCTTAGTGTTTACCTTATAGCTTTTATAGTATCCTATCATGGCTTTGCAAAGCCAACAGATATTACAGGGACTAGTTAACATCAATAATTTAGAAATTTTGAACTATGAACTCAACATTGAAGAAATTTCTTACATGATAGACATATATTTGATGGCAATTGACTATGGTCATCCCTAAGATATTGCATCTTAACTGTATGAAAATTAAGTACATACCTCTATAGGTTCATGTATTCGCTTGTTCCACATTGTAGACGATGCCTCCATTGCTTGAAAGGTTACATACCTCTTGGTGGTGCTTGCTACTAGAGCAACTTACGCAATACCCATAGCCTAAGAACCGTAGGACAGAACCCAAAAACTAGAGAAAATGGAGTGGAAAGTATGTTCTAATTTTATTGAGTTGCACAAATGAGGGAGGTTACACCCTTTTGTAACTCACTCAAATGTAACTTATATTACATGGGAGTTAATCCCATTAAATGTGGCCAGCCAAAGGTCATGCCCACTAATGGGTGACCTGACTGTCCAAATTCTAAAATTTACACACCTATATTTTTTGTGACAAGAGAGGTTTTGAAAGATCTAATATTCAAAGATATTAACATCTCAAAAAGGTATATAAAAATGCAGAGTCCTATCCCTATATTGCAATGCTTATGTGATCTGTTGGAGCTTGCAAGACTCCATGGGCTTATATTCCATTTGGAGTAAGTTATTGCGTGTGTGCTGGTCAATATTTTGCCATGACAGTACCGAAGGTGGTTCTATCTCTCATGCTATTCAAGTTTCGCTTCTCACTCTCCCCTTCATCCCCTGCATTTAGGTTAATTGTTGTACCCTGAACGTGTAGTTACTGTTCTGAGGACAACTTGACATTTTTCAGCTTTGAGAAATGTAAAGGACACCTTGGATGCACATGTCGCACATGTCATTACTATGTAGCAATTAGAGAACTTAAAAAAAGAATTAAAAGGGATTGGGATGCATGAATTGCAGGAATAGAAGTCCAGCCTTTTTCTCTCTCGGATCAGGAAGAGAATGTCATCATCATCTAATCCTAAAACACCATGCAACTCCCAGCATACACCTGAAGATTTAAACTTTGGATGGTACTACGCAACAAGTAACTAGCAATTGTTTTTTTTTTTTTTTTTTTTCATTGATATTATACGGCAGATTTATGATCTTGTTATAGATTTTGTAATTTTATATATGATAATGGTATGTCTCTACACGGGGATTTGTTAGTATATCAGGTGTCTTAGCAAGAGAAAACAGTTCATTCATACATTCTCACCTGTGAGTCAAATCACAATCATTTACTGCAAGAAGCATTAGGCCACAACTTGAATAAAAAAAAGTGATCTGGATTATTGAAAGCTCTCCTCAGGCAAGAAGTTTATACTTTCTCATGACACTGTTGAAACTCTTTTATCTGGCTATTGACCTCATTATTTGTTCAACACAAACCAATAAAGGTTTTGATTCAGGATGGAAATGGTGGAACTAATGTAGTCAACTTCTGCTATTAATATAT
Organism: Castanopsis chinensis; assembly: GCA_032878915.1. Taxonomy (NCBI): domain Eukaryota; kingdom Viridiplantae; phylum Streptophyta; class Magnoliopsida; order Fagales; family Fagaceae; genus Castanopsis; species Castanopsis chinensis. The sequence continues at coordinate 766,981 of JAVQMG010000081.1, forward strand.
AACTTAAAATTCAGTGGGGATTTTTGGGAATCCACCAAGAAGGAACCTTGAATCATCAATGAGAAGAGAGAATCTAAAATTTTATTAGTTGTGCAAAACAAAAATGAGGACCAAGAGACCTTACAACTTTACTTATAAAGCTCAAAGCTTAGATAAACTAAGAAATAAACATGAAAATTACAAGTTTATCAACACAAAAGGAATAAATGTGGAGGAAACCCAAAAAAAAAAAAAAGTCAATCCCACCTAACTCAATAAAAAATACACCAAATACCTCTTACTTAACTCTATATGGTGAGAAGGCTCACCAATATGGCTATATTTTCATAAAACAAATACTGAATTATATTTCCCATTTTACAAAAGTGTTTTATTAGTGGTTTGGGAAGACTAATCAAACTCATATTCAAATACTACTAAAATCAGGGATAAATTGGGCTATCAGGTTACTTGTCTTGCATTATGTAAAGATTTAAACAACTTGCAACAGAACTATATTTCATTTTTCTTTTTGGTGCAAATTAAATGAACACTATTAAAGAAATTAGTCAAGCACAATAATTAACATAAAATAGAAAAGTTCAGTTACAGCATACAAGAATACAACACCAAAATTGTAGAAAACCCTTCAATGTGACTGGAAAAACCACAAGTTCAAGTCCAATATCATCTACTAATTCAAAATATCAATGGGGTTACAATATAAGTCTACTCTAGTTAAAACTACAAGCAAACAAACATCAAGAATATAATACTTGACTCACAAATAATAATCACTTCACCACCTAATAGGTGGATTTCTGTAATATTAAGAAAGAGTAAGTTTAGATCTCACCAGAATGGGTGATACAAACTACTAATCTAGGGTGGCTTTTGACAAACCAATCAAATGGGAACTCTTGATGCCCAAAATGAAACTCTTGATGCTATGAATAAGATGCCCAAATTCCATCAACATTAGGCTTAGAACCATCTAATTAATCTTGACTTAAAGCATTTCTTTATCCATCCAGCAGCACACCCACTCTTTTGAAAAGAGAGAACTCTATCATATAGTGCCATGTCATTTACATGTTAAATGACAAGATACCATATGCATAATTAAATATGAAAAAGACAATCTGATCTATGAAATGAATAATTTCCATTTTCAAGTACGAGCCATCCTAATTGCAGATAGAATCATATGGCTTTAGTTGCTCCATAAAAAGCTAAATATTGCTCTAAGTAATGTTATACAAATAATTATTTTCACAACATTCACAACGGCTGAGTTGGCAAGTTATTACTCATTTTATTAGGACTTACCAGTTACCGCTGATATCACTCTTTTTACCTACCAATAAAAAATTGCCACATCAGAATTTGTGAAATTCTTTATAATTTTTTTTTTATAACTTTTGTATTGCTTTCCACCTCTTCCAATTTTATTTTTTTTAATTGGGTTTAATATAAAGGCTAAGCCCATTACCTCACATATGAGGACAACACAACATGATCATAAGTCATCATTGTGTGTTCGGATTGGCTATTTGTTGAAGTGCTGAAGTACTAAAATATATGCTAAAAAAAGTACCAATTAAAGAGGAAAAGGCAAGGCTTTGAAGAGTGTGGGGTTCACCAAAAACAAGCTGCAACAACTCCAAAACCTCATCAGCAGATTGACATAATCGTGTGATTAAATATCTTTGATGATTACATTAGTTCTTTTATATATATAGACATAAGAAGAAGAGCAAGAAGAAGGGCTAATTAAGAAGTTAAAAGAACTGGAAGAAGAGCTAATCCTAGTAACAAAGATCATTCTGTCAGTGTTTTTGGGTGGTTTAATAGTACTACTTCTGTATCTCTATGACTCCCTGCTAGCGAAGCCAAAAAAGATAAGATCAATGCTACAAAAGCAAGGGATCAACGAGCCCTCCCCTTCATTTCTTTTAGGCAATATCCCTGACATGAAGAGAATCAAGCTCATAATTGACCTTCAACAAGTTTCCCTTATTTTGAGCAGTGGCGAAAAGAAGACGGTACGCTTTTGTTTTCTAGTTTTTAAGAATAACCTAATCATAATTATGGAAAAAAAAAAAAAAAAAAGAAGAAGAAGAAGAAGGAAAAAGAAGATACCCTTTTAACTTGTGAGCTGCATTTTTTTTTTCAGAGTGGAATTGATGTTTTTTCATTTTCATGAACATGAATATTCATTAAACGAAGAGAGACCTACAAGCAAGATAGAAAACAAAATAACTAACCTCCAAAAACTACGTTCTACATAGAACACAATTTTGTTCTGTGTTTTTTTTTTTTACTCTTGACCAAGCTGCAGCTCTGCTTCTAACATCAAACATTATGGAATTGATAGGTCATAGTTTGCGTTATTTGCTTGATTTTATGTTTTTCTTTTTTACAACTTGATTTTTGTATTTTTTTTTTTTTTCTCATTACATTTCTAATTCACTGTTTATAAATGTTGTGGCGTGTGTTAAGATCTTTTAGCCCAAAAGGCTCAAGTATATTGTAGGTCCATATTAGTATAAGGTTAGCCTCGAGTTATCCCCTGTATGCTCTACTTAGGGTCCAGTGTGAGAAACAATCTTGAATAGAAAGACTTAAAAGAAAAAAAAATGATGTCGTATTCAATCATGTCATTTGTTTTTTTTTTTTTTTTTTTTTGATGGGGATCATGTCATTTGTTATTAGCTATTCTTAATTAATACTCATGACTGTTTTATTATCTTTCTTGCTGGTTTCTGTTTGGCCATTAAAATTGATTAAAAAATTTAAAAGGTGATTTGTTTAATGGAAATAAAATTTAGACAAAACTACAATGTCGGTCCTTCAAGTTTGCTTTGTGTGCGCAATTGGTCCCCTAAGTTTTAAGAGAGTACAATTCGTCCTTCAAGTTTTAAAATTAAGTTGCATGAGTCCTTTTATTAACTGCTGTTAGCAGTGTTATTTACGTGACTAATGAAATAATGACTTGATTTTTTTTTTTAATGATGTAGCATTTTTTTATTGAAAAATTACAACAGAAATTTACACCTAAGAAATTCACAAATCAATACCATGCCCTAGCCGCCGCAGGCAGGTGACAAGATTGAATTACTGTTTGATGTTTCTAGACTGTTGCTACAGTGGCTAGTCCTTCAAATTACTCTTTTGCTTCTACATGGCACCCTGATGGACACAGCTTTGCCACTGGGAATCAGGAAAAGACTTGTCAAGAATGGGACATCATCACCAATTGCAATTCTCAAGGGTAACTTGGGTGCCACCTAATCAATTCACTTCTCATCACTCATTAGATGGTCAGTTCATGGTGGTTGCAAAACCTGAAGATTTTGTTCATGTGTATAGTAAAGAGTCAGATTACCATGAGCGCCAAGAGATTGATTTCTTAGGAGAGATCTTTGGGGTATCCTTGAGACCAGATGATGAATCCATGTATGTAGGAATCTGGCATCGAACTTTGGCAAGCTTGCTACAGTATAACAGATTTTTTTTTTGGGAATAGTTTTGTGAATTTCGTGTGTGGGTTTGTGAATTTAGGAAAAATATGTTCAGAGGGTTTGTTTTTCTTCTCTTTTTGGGTTATTTATCATGTCGTGTATATGGTTTCCCTGAGATTTTGATTTTCATCAACAGTCTTAAAGAATAGTCATTTGTCAATGTATTCTTTTGTAACCTTATCTTACATTTCCTGAGATGGACGTCACAGGCAGAAGGATTGAGCTTTCCTCATACTTTCTGTATTGATTTTTTTGTTTTTTGTTTTTGTTTTGTTGTTGTCAACTCAGAGGGTAATAAGAGGTTGGTGCTGGTTTTGGATTTGTACATCTTATTGATTGTATTGCTTAATTTTATCGTTTGATTGTAAAATAAATAGCGGAGACATGTTGTGAATCAGTCACAATATCGATTTTTAATTTGGTATCGGTTTGTGAATTTCTCACGTGTAAGTTTATGTTGTAAATTTTCAATAAAAAAAAATACCATATTATTAAAAAAAAAAAAGTTAAGTCATTATTTTGTTAGTCACGTAAATAACACCACTAACGGTAGTTAGTAAAATGACTAATACAAATTAATTTTAAAACTTAAGGGACTAATTGTGCTCCATTGAAATTTGAAGGACCAATTGTGCACACAAATAAACTTAAAAGACCAATATTATAGTTGCACCTAAAATTTAAAAAAGGGACAAGAAAATTCAGTTACTAATAATAGTATAATTTTGATAAGTTAAAACGTAAACATCTACACTGGACACTCTCCCCCCCCCCCCCCCCCAAAAAAAAAAAAAAAATTCTACATTGGACATAACTTTTTTTTGAGAAGCACATTGGACATAACTAGTAAATACTAAATAGTAATAAACAATACAATAATTTATTGCTTTATTATGTACCGTGCCAATAATACAACAAAGTTACGAAACCTTATCCATGTAAGAATTGTGATTATTGAGATTCTCTTGTTTCCTCTTAAAAAAGAAAAAAAAAAACTTTGGATGACGTTGTCTTCCATTATTGTATTCACACTATATGGGATCCTTTTCTTTTCTTTTCTTTTTTTTCCTATTTTTTTTTTTTTTTGAGAATTTTTTTTTCCTACTTGATCAGCTCAGCATGCTCTTTGAATGGCCTCTTTTATTTCTATTTGGTAAAGTGGGAGCTTAATTTTATTGTGGTTAACAGTTATCACCCCAGTGAGTGACTTCATTTCCGGATTACAAAAACATAAAGTATAAGTCATTTATCAATGGTCTCTTGATCTAGTGATGCCTCCGATTTTTCCTATAAAAGAGTGGGTTAAGTTATACCCACTATCACCTGATTTTGATTTGAAATTAATTTTTTTTAAGTATTAAAAAATGATAAGTTATATATATATATATATATATATATATATTTTAAACTTTATGCCTTAAAATATAATAAATTAAATTACATAATTTAAAAAATACTAACAAATTATCCCAAAGTCTTGTAACTCTCGTATTGTGTCTATAGCCTCTTTACACGCGCGTTGCGCATGTTTAAAAGCTTTTCTATTTTTTTTTAAACAAAACTTTTTATTTATTTTAATTTGGGATTTTTATTGTTTTAAATAACAAAAATTTCTAGGAGTGTGATGAGATGTATCACAAAATATAAAACATATTTGGAAACGCATAAATCTTATCACATTCCTAAATATTTTTGTGATTGGAAAAAATGCATCAATCTTGAATTATGATAAATGGAAAGTTTTTCCTTTAGGGGGAAAAAAAGCATCTTTAAGCACACACATGACTACCTTATTCTAATGTGAAAATTGTCAATTGTTTTGATTTTTCTATATCATTAGAAAATTCGTTTTAAAAATATTACTCAATTTGAATGCTTCTTTTTTTTTTTTTTTGAGAAACACACACACACACACACACATATATAGGGGAAGATGGATGAGATAAGGAAATACTCTCACACGCCAATGCTTTTATCCATTAACATAAATGCGCTACAATGTAATGTACATATTAGTCTTTTCCTGCGTACTCAAAGGTTTTTTTTTTAAAAAAAAAATTTTAAATGTCAATACTTTCTTTTTCCTAATATTTTTTTTCTTTTGCCATTTACATATAAATTGTAATGATAATGATAAGATACAAATAGAACAAATTTTGTGAATAGATTCAACTTTGATAGGCCAAGAACGTATTGATCCCTTATGGTAGATTAACCAATTAATTAGCCAAGCTAATTAATTAAGTTAATTAACATGCAATACGTGTGGTAGCACAAACAAATCACCAACTAAGTTAAATGCAGCGGAAAATAAAGTTGACATGATAATTTGTTTACAAATGGGGAAAACCTCCAAGGAAGAAACCCCACCGAGTGAATTTAAGGTCAACACTCTTGAGAATCCACTCTTATTAAAACAAGCGGTTACAAGTAAAGGAATCTCAGTACCTTATATCAACTTATAGTTGAACCCTTACCCCAATACACAATTGGACTTGTAATGTAGTGACAATCTCTCATTTTCAATGCACGGCTCCCAGTACGTGACTAACTAATCGCTACACAGATCCAAGTACGTGACTAACATACCAACTTGAGAAGGATATTGGCTGCAAAATTCTTCAGTTCATCCACATGATGAAAATCAAGAAGCTACTTGGTTACAAAACCCTATAGCGTACAAACACAGCAGCTTCTTCAAGAGAAAGATGACTAAGGCAAATTCTATTTCCTGTCACAATTTGCTTGAACAAAACCTTTGCAGCATCTGAGACAGCCCTTAAAATAACCCTTATATATATTTAGAGTTGAAAGAAAAGGAACTCTATACAAATACACATGGATATGGGTGAAATCAGATCTGAAAAACTGATTTTTGTAATTCTCGATAGATACAGCTGTCAAGCTTATCTGTCGAGCTTCACATTTTAAATCTTCATAGATACATCTGTTGAGCTATCCGTCGAGCTTTAAAACACAGCACTTCTTCACTTGATTCTTGGACAGACTTGCATGGCTTCAATACTTAGACTTGAACTCTTGTTTTTTGAAGTATTTAACACATTCTAAATCTATCCAATTGCAAGTAAAATGTCTATTGTTAAAGGATTAGCCAATTGTAAATGATATATGTTCTTAACATGATCCACATATATGTCCTAACGAACTCTACCTACCTTCACTTGATTTATAAAGCCAAACTTAATGCACCACAAATTAGTGCATCATTAATCCCAAAATCTTACATGAATATATAATGTAAATATCTTGAATCAACTACTAAAATATTCATAATTTTTTTTATTACTTTAAAGCCTACAAAGCATTTACTATTCAAGCAACAAAACTTTGTATTAGTGTCATGATTAATATGATACAAAATTAAGACTCAACTTCAACTAAAATATTCTTTAAAATCATTATAAAAAAAAGTTTTACAAAGCAATAATTCAACTCTTGTTCTTGAGTTTGGTCTAATGGAGATTCGCACATTCTATTTGAAAAAAAAAAATAGCAGTTATTTCATTATTATATAATTTAGAGCAAAAATATTTTTACATTGCGTAACTTATTCTAAAAATAAAAAAGCATATATACAATTATGTTCCTTATAATTGGAATATAGAATCTATACATAACAAATCGAGAGAAAGGTGTTCCCCGTATAGCCTAACCCATTATGTATGTTGCGGGTTCTTTAGATAGTGGTTTCAAATTTGGGAAGAAATAGACCATTCCATTCCTTACATGGATAGAATTGATCATTTGACTTGGAGTCCGCTCCAAGTGTGTTGTATTTGGCAACTTTAATCCCTTGTTTAGGGGCCTAATCAAGGAACTCGGTATTAAGTTTCTTTCTTGTTGAAAATAGTATAACAAAGTAACAAAAAAGAAAATGCGGGTGTATAAAAGATTTGTTAGATTTCTTTTGAAAATTTGAAATTGACAAAAAAAATTTCCGTTCATGGACATCTTGGTTTTTTGGAGCTATAATTTGCTACTAAAATTGTATAAGAAATTCTAAAATATATAAAAAAAAAAATTTTTAAAAAAAAGGAAGAGGAAAAAGGGGAAAAAAAAAAACTCAAAGAATAAGTTATAGATATAGCCATGAATATCAATCCACCTAAACAGTTGATCCTCACTTAATTGAGTGCAAAGACATTGTTCCAATACTAGAAGACCTTTTCCATGCAAATCTTCTACAAAATACACAAAACCAATAGACAAAATCAACATGCCATAATTTGCTGATGGAATTATGTAAGAAATTGTAAAATCTAAAAAAGAAAAAAAAAAGATTTGGCCACAATAAAGTTCTAGGCATGCTAAAGAAATGCTATCTTGGAATATTTTCACAAATAGAACCCAATAAGGCAGTAAACAAAAAAAATAAAAATTTAAAAAGAACATGAGAGAGAGAGAGGGATTCCTAGCATATAAATGAGATACACCAACAATTGTATCAAATGTTTGCCGATAAATTCCCACCTACACACCACCAAATTGAAACGAATAAATAAAGCACAACCTATGAAAATCACAACACATAAAAATTAAAATGTCAATAACCGAATACATAAGGAAAGATTAGAGTACCTACCTTTTAAATATTGTTTTGAGCGATGGCCTTCTTTGCCAATCTTTTTTTTAGTTTGATACCAGACCTCTCGGGCTCTTAATGTAGGAAAGATTTTTTTTTTTTTTAATTTGAATTTGCATTTGCATTAAAAATGGGACATGAGGATAAGGATGAATAAAGTCAAATAAAATTATAACTACTAGACTCCTAACTCCTTGATGATAATGGGGAATTTTTTTTTTTTTTTGGAGATGATGGGAGTTTAAACTTGTACATGGGTGAAAGTGTGGATAATTTTTTTTTTTTTTTAAGAAGAGAGTGGATGAATTTTTAGTAGAGTGTTTTTTTATTGTTCAAAAGATAACTGTTGTGATAATTGTATGGATATAGATAAGAATTTTCATGACATTACTTTTTTTATATAAAAATAATTGAAGTATTTGAATTTAAATAGATAAAAAAAAATAGAGAGGTATCATATATTTGAATACAAATGGGTATTGAGAATAAAGGTTTTTTTTTTCTTTTTGTACGTGAGATAACATTAATTTTTTAACATTTTTTGGAAGAATTAATCTTGTATTTTTTTATGAAGATAATTGAAGTATTTGAATTCAAATAAATAAAAAAATACATATAGGAATCAGACATTTGAATACAAATGGGTGGTAATAATAACGGTTTTTTTTTTTTTTTTTTTTTTTTATGTAAGATAGTATTACCACCACAAGAAAAATGGGCTATTGTGGTGCCACAAAAACGCCGCTAAAACCAGAAAAAGTGACGCTAAAGGCACTTTTGACCTTTAGCAGTGGCTACTATTGCGGTGATTATGAGCACCACCTTTTAAATGCCGTAGTAGATCTATTACGGCAGAAATCAAAAACACCATTGTATACGTTGCTTTTAGCGGCACTTTTGGTTTATTGTGGCCGGTGTTCCACCGCAGCCACATAAGGCTATGAATTAGGTGAATCCACCTTTAGCGGCGGGCATGACGCGTTGCTATAAGGGTTCTTTTAAAATGTTCCCAGCACACTTTTAGCAGCGCTTTGGAACGCTGCTATAGTTTTTTTTTTTTTTTTTTTTCCAGAATAACCTGTTCACTCAAAACCTGTTGTAATACAAAGAAACCTGCTGTTTACACAATACCACAAATGTAACTAATTCAACACTACAAATGTTTCCAAACTAACGCAATATATATATATATATATACATATGAAATAGAGAAATATATTATCAATATAAATAATAGTGTCTACATGATACCATCATCATTAGATTGACAAAAAGATGTGGTCCTATGAATAAAAAAACCACCCAAACTAAGTTAATTACATAATCAAAGTTCCAAAGTGTTAGAAGATGTCCTTCAACACTTGCAGAAGATGTGGTTGTTATATGTAGTTCCATGTACACAAAAAAAGCCCTCCAACAGCTCCATTAAACTGATTATTGCATTGTTTCTTGAGAGCTGGGATGCACTTGAAGATCTTTGGAGAGCTGGAGATTGTTGGTCCAAAGGAACACCCTAAATACAAATTATGATTAGTTAATAAGTTCATATAATAATAACCATGTTGAAAACACAATAATATGCATAAACCAAAAAATGCAAACATTAAATACATTTATAGAACATTAAAATGTAATACCTGACTACCATGTGAAGAATGTTGCACTTCTTGTGAGATGTACTCAATTCCTCCTTCAGTTGTGCAAATTCATTGTCCCTTGATTGACTTGATTGTATGTGAAGGTCTGTGAGAGCACTCCTACTTTGCCCATTTGGGTTTGGACCAAATCCTACCCCACGAACACGACATTTGTGCTCCTTACCCATCACTTTTGCAAATACATCATCCGTTGACCATGCAATACTACTGGTTGTGTTAGATGACTGCAATTGATTTGCAGGGTTAACCAACAATTCCTCCATTTGAGCCTGATACTCAAAATTGAACAAAACACAAAAATTAGGCAGCAGCTTCAAGTAACAGAAATAGCAAGTAATTATTATCATTAAGTATTAAGCAATAACAACATAAATAAATTAGCATGAATAAATTAGGTAGGCAGCAGCTTCAACCAACAGCAACAGCAACTCATATATTATGCTCTTTTTAGATTGGATATGTTGAATATTGCAAGTTACGAGGTTTTACAAGCTACTATATATGGGCTTGCCCTCCATTAAAGGGTGAAGATTGTATTTTATATTGTCATCTAGAAATCCAAAAAACACCTAAATCTGATAAGCTTCGGGAATGGTGAGCCTTGTAACTCTCGGAACTTAACTTTTTAAATCATTTTACTGATTTTTCATTCTTATTTAACTGTTGGTTGGAATGCTTTCTATATTAGGCATTTAGCAATGTTAAGAAAAGTAGCCAAGGAAGATATTGTGGGATCTCACTTATTTGTACAAAATTTCTTTGAAACTACTGGTGAATGTAAGGCTAAGATAAGTGCTACTAGGTTGCCATATTTTGATGGTGACCACTGGCCTAGTGCTGCGGAAGATCTGATTTGTCAGATGTGTCAAGAAGAAGATGGTAGAAAACAAAATAAGAAAGGAACAACTAAGAAGACCATAGCAAAGAGGGCTTTAAAAGCAACTGGTTAGTATGATCTTTCTGGTAATGAGTCAAAGGATCTACTATTCATGCATAAAGTAATTTCTATTTCATAAACTAAGGTCAATTCATGGAACTCATTACATAACAAATAACAATAAAATTAAAAATAATATCATTCATACAGAGATATTAGCAGTGGAACCATTAAGCATCCATATTAAAGAAAGTCACATTAACTCCAAAAATGTACACCATACCATTCTAGAAATTTACATAATTACTCACCATTTTTCGTCCAATAGTAGGATTAACTAGATTACCATCTTTATGAGTATGAACTATTGGATATAACACTGCACGCTCTATAGGACGTCCATCTTGTTTTGCCTACATTATGAACATTATATTTATTTAGTGATGAATATTGGTTCCATGTAAACTGGAGAGAAATCAAAATCTTTTAAAATTTTAACGATAGTAGTTATTACCTTTTTTGCAACATGCATAGCATAGCTACAGGAACCAACAGAATATAAGTCTTCCTATTTAGCGCGACGCTCTTTATTCTTGTCTGACTCTAGCTATATTCAAAAAAATTACATGTTTAAGCTGCCAACATCATCATCACTCATTAAACCAATACAAAATATGCATCGGATTTTCCTATAACTACTCTTTTTCTTGTTTGTCTAATACTGTTCAAGGAAGACAATTTTGTATCTTACCGGCTAGAATTTGTCACACCGATACCTACACCAATACAGAAACGAGGTAGTCTCATTCCGGTTTAAATACCGGTCTTACCGGGTTGTTTCGATTGTGCTGGAAACCAATATCGGATTTTAGCCAGTAAATTCAAACCTGACTGAAACAAAATTCTTCAAATTCTCTACACAACATGAGAGAGAGAGAGAGAGAGAGAGAGAGATAAATCTGTATTTGATTTGTTTTTAGTGTCGTATATTCTTTAAACTTCATGCAGCCAAAAAGAGAGATGGTGTTTAGATTTGATCTATGTAAGAAAAGAGAAGAATAGAAGATAATGAGAGGAGAAGACCAAATGTAGGGGGAAGGAGAGTGGAAGTAGGTGGGGGTTGTTGAAAATTAAATGAGCATCAGCATAAAGAGTGAGGGAGAGAGTGCCACATGTGTTTTCTTCTAGTAAATAGAGTCCCACTTTTTAACTTTCCATTATATGGTCAAACTCAATTAGTAGTTTTTACTTTTATTTTTAAATGGCATAAGTATTTGAAATTCATTTAAGTTATTTCCAGTTTTCAACTATTAGGCTAATAAAAAACAAGATATATAGATAGCATGGATTTTTCTTTTTTATGTAATATATAGTACAGATTAACAAATAACGGATTTGGCTTTTTTTTTTTAGACTTTACCCTTTTATTGAATATTATAATTTAAATATATAATATTTATATATAATGCAATAATTCTATAACGATACACCGGTATTGACCGAGACCGAAATATTTCGTTATCTGGACCAAACCGAAACGGTTTTCGGTACGAAATTGACTCCCTTGATACTGTCCCTCTCTTTTTTGTAGGCAAAAGCAAGGCCAGACCCTCTTACCCCCATTTTAATGCAGAACAAAGAGAAAGAAACTAGTTGCAAGTGTTAAACAACAACACTCTTATTCCATGGAATGTTAGACAATACAACCAATTAACAACCAATGCCATCAACATTATTTTATTCCATTTAGTCATAAATTGTCATATTGTTTCTAACCAACTTGTAATAAAACAAATGTTAAAAAATTCAATAAAAGTGTCAAGATAGATTAATACCAATACTTTGTCAGAATACCAATGCTCAACAAGTACATCATAATCCTTTGGCATGCATCCCTTCAGTCAGTTGCTCTTTACTCATGCTTTGTTTCTTGATCCTGATATATGGTACTTCCTTTTCAGCCTACACTTATGATCCCTGCAAACCTTCCTAATTTTTTGTAAGGTTGATTTCTTTAGAGCCATTAATGCAGTAGGATTGTTAAGCATGGAGTATTTCCACTACAATCAAAGAGTTGAGTTTGCAAATTACAAATGTTTTCTACCTAAAATACTTATGTAAAAATTAGTACAAAATGTCATAATTACAAGTATTATAACTTCTTTAATACCTGAACAAGATCCCAACAATCTTCTTTAAATTCATTTGGTATTTCATCTCAAGAAAGATATCTAAGTGAGAACATATGGGGTTTCCAAGCAATCGTGCCTAACCACCCACTGAAAGTCCTCCCTTCCTTCTCAATTGGCTAACCCATACTATTTAGTGGCAACATAATTTTTAGGTCATCGGAAAGATCTCAAATATCCAAGTACTTGCTTGGCCCATGAGTGCACGTGCAACAAGTGGCACATCTGTATTGTGAAGGAAACAATATCAACCAATGTCAAACAATAGAGCATGCAATTATTAAAAATAAAGAGGAAAAATTGAAAAAAGCTTCTGCCTATTGTCCTTGGCTAAGGTATACAATAACTTGGTGAATAAGATATTAGTTGACCTGATTGGGTTGGAGTTTGGATTAGCTAAGTTTTTAATATTCCGCTGTATCTTTTTTCTTTTTTATTGTATATGTTACTCATTTTGTTTTGTTCTCTATTATTCTCCTTCATCTGTTACAGAATGAAGTATTCAAATTAGTTTAATTTTTTTGAAATTTCATTCCTTTTCAACATTAAGTGATTTCATCTAGATGTTTTATATACTTTTTACCTTTTTTGAGTTTGCATTAATAGGTAATAAGCTTTTTGAGCTGCATCTTCCTACTAATTTTAGGCTTCTATGCACCTTCAAGATAAAAGGAAAACCATTCAAATTTTCTTGTTTACATTTCATGTTAATCTTGATTTGTGTATACATTTTTTTTCTATGCTATGGCCGTCCATTCATTTTGCTATAATTACAATCTTTGACTAGATGATGAGGTCTTATTGACCATTTTTTTTACAAACATACATATTTGAGAACCAGAAGGTGATGTCCTAATATTCATGACTGGATAGGTGAGCTTTTATATTTTCTCATTTTTTCTTCTTTTTGGGGTGTATGGGTCACTTTTGTGACCTCTGCTTATGGAGTATAATTATTTATTTGAATGCTTCTTGTACCATGGTTCTTTTAATCGAAAAGGTTGCCTTTTATACAAGATGATATAGAGAAGTTGGTATCAAGGTTGGAGGATAGAGTTCAAAGTCTTGAGGAAGGATCTTGTTTGGATGCCACAATTCTTCCCCTTCATGGTTCTTTGCCACCTGAAATGCAGGTAAGTTTTTTCATTCTTGTGTGTTTTAAATTTCTTGATGAAACTTGAATAATGTATTAATATTTCCTGCATTTGAGGTATCTCCTACTTCAGAGATACGATAACACAATGATATATGGCAATATCTTAAATCTTGGAACTTTTTTTCTATTGTGAGAAATAGATTCTTATAATTAATATTAAGATCAGCCGAAATGCAAAAACCAACAAAGACCACATAACTGGAAGTGGAGAACATGGCCTTGGAATATCAAACCTTAGCAGAAGACTAATACATGTATAAAAAGAAAAATGAGAGGAAGAGAGAAAAAGAAAGGTGGTGGGGGGGGGGGGGTGGTGGGCAGAGAGTGTGTATTACTTAAAGCTTTAAATGTGTTTTACTTGTTCAGTCATTTGATATCAACTCTCTTAGATAACACCAATTCTTTTTGTAAGTGTTCCAATTTTTATTTTTTATTTTTAGATACCTATGAGGCTACTGCTTAATCTCTTTTTAGATGGAGTCCAACTTCAGCATTATTTTTAGAAAAAGGATTGAACATGTGCTGATATATCATGATTGGTATATATCTTAGCAATCAAAATAACAAACTTTGCGGCTACTCTTTCTTAATGCAAATGTAGATTTCAAGTCCCACACAACAAGCATTAACCCAACCTTAAAGCTGCTACGGGCAAGGCCTAGAAGTTTCAAGCTTTAGATTATAATTTAAACTCCTAATATGCAAATGACATACTGGCCTATACAAAGCAGCATCCAAGTCATGCTCTTCCTTATAATTGAAAGCATCATCAAATCCAATTAGATTTAGAACAACTATAAGACTATAACCAAACATTTAGTTTCAAGACCAATATACCTATGTACAAATAGGATACCAAAAACAGTTTTCAACGTTCTTATAAAATGATGCAAAATATAAGTTGTTTGCAAGTACAACTTCCAATAATTATGGCAAAATATAATGAATGATAACCATTGGACTTATCATCAAGGCTCATCATCACTGGACTCATCATCATTGGAGTCATCATTATTGGACTCATCATCATTAGACTCGTACACATCAAAAATAAACTCTTCATCGTCGATGAAGTCTTGTTCAAGGAATTCATTCTCACTAATCAACGGTGTATCATAAATGGTTCCTTCTTCATTAACTCAAGCCCAAGCACAGTTGTCATTTGCATCATCACATGCATCATCAGTAGTTATATTATAAGGGATATTCTCAAAATAAGTATCCACTTCATCGTCATCATCATTATTGACAGGTGAAGCATTAAAACCAACATCGAACACTTACCTAGTTTTTGTTTTAACCACCACCACACAATCTTTATGTTTCACATCTTATAAGTAAAAGACTTGCGAAGCTTGAGATGCTAATACATACGGTTCGTCAATCAATCAATCACTATTATGTATTAACCTTGAAAAATTGACAAGGGAAAATCCAAACTTATCTTTTTTGCGTCCTCTCCCATTAATAACATCAGCCCATTGACATTTGAATAATACATATCGATACTTGTCAGAGTAATTCAACTCAATAATGTCAATTAATACACCATAATAAGTAGCACCACCTTTAGTAACAACACAAACTCCACTATTTTGAGTTTTCCTACTTGCCTCAGAATCTTTGGTGTGAAACTTCAACCCATTTATAACATAACGCTTGAACTGTTTTGCTTCATTATCTGGATATCGCGCAAGCCATCTAACTTTATCAGAAAGTTTCACTTTGTCAGAGGTAGCTATTAACATCATCTATTATGCACAATGACTTTTATTATAAGCATGCTATCTAAAGTGTTACAACCACAAAAAGTTTTATGTGCTTTACTTACATATTCCCTAAACCAGCTGCAGAATTTCTCTATGTGCTTCTTTTGAATGACATCATCAGTTACATGAGAAGGGAGGTCAGCCTTGATTTCATTTATGTGTAAAATGGGTAGAGAAATGTGTTAGTGTTAAGCTACAGTATTGTACATGAATTCCATGAAAGGATACCAATTGAGATATTACTTTCTTGCGAAATGGAGTAATTTCTTCACAATTGAGTAACACATAACGATGTGTTTGGATCCATGAATTCAAATCTAGTGTAAAGCTCACCACGGTCCCCGTAGATTCCTCAACATTCCTTATAGGTAGATTGAACACAACTTCAATGGTTTTAAAATACCGTGAATAAAATGTTAAGCATTCCTCTGCTATATAGCCTTCTACAATGGACCCTTCTGGATAAGTTGTATTATGCATATAAGACTTAAGTCTTGATAGGTACCTAGTGCAAAACCCAAAATCAACAATGGAAAATTGATCATTTAAATGAAACCAAATAGACTAAGTTACTATATGTTTACCTCTCTATGGGATATATCCAACGATAATGAACCGGGCCAGTAAATTGGGCTTCGTTAGCCAAATGCATAACTAGATGTACCATCACTGTAAAAGAGGAAGGAGGAAATATCTTTCCAATTCACACAACATCACTGCAATTCTCTTCTCAAGAGCTCTAAGTTCCTCCACATTTAGTACTTTGGAACATATTTCTCTAAAGAAACAAGATAAGTCAATTAAATGCCTACTTACTTTAGTTGGCAAAGATTCACATATTGCTTTGGGAAAAAGTTGTTGTATTAAGATGTGACTATCATGGCTTTTCATCCTACTAATCTTGCGTTCTTTGAGTTTAACACAACATGAGATGTTTGAAGCATAACCATCTGACACTCTTACATCTTTCAAAACTTGCAAAAAACCATCATTTTCACTAGCATTCATATGAAAGCAGGCATGTGGCATACGCGTCTGATCATTTCCAACATTTTCCAAGTGAAGTTCACTTCTTATACTCATATCCTTTAAGTCTTGGCGTGCCTTCAAATCATCATTTGTCTTGCCATCAAAGTTCAACAATGTGCCAATTATATTATAGACCACATTTTTTCCATATACATCACATCAAGACTGTGACGCAACATGTAGTCCTCCGAATAAGGCAAAGTGAAAAATATACTTCTTTTCTTCCACACACATGAGGTTCCTCCCTTCTTTTTTTGCGTGTCAAATCATTCTTTTTCTTCCCAAAAACATGATCAGCTACAGCTTCCGTTTGTAACATGATTTCCCCACAGATACTATAATAGGAGCTAATCTCATATCAACATACCCGTCAAATGATTTTTTATACTTACGGAATTTATGATCACTATCTACGAATCACTTATGTCCAATGTAACTAAATTTTCCTCCATATCTTAAACAACGAGATTGACTATCATAGTTACACGATGGACATGCAAGAACACCTTTGGTACTCCAACTTGACAATTCACCATACGCAGGAAAATCATTTATGGTCCACAATAATGCAGCATGCATTTGGAATGATTTTTTGGTAGACACATCATACATTTCGACTCCAACATCCCATAACTCCTTCAATTCTTCTACTAAGTTTGTAAGTACATATCTATATCATTCCCAGGAGAGGTTGGACTGGGAATAAATGGTGATAGCATGAAATAAGACCTTTTCATGCACATCCGTGGAGGGAGATTGCATGGGATCAAAATGTCAGGTCATGTACTATGACTAGTACTCATTACTCCAAACAGATTGAATTCATTGGCTGCTAATCCAAGCTTGACATTACGAGACTCGGATGAGAACTCCATGTACTTAGAGTCAAATGATTTCCAATTTTCAGAATCAGCAAGATATCTCATTAACTCATCATTCACACGACCATTGACATGCCATTTCATATAATCGGCTGTTTTAGGAGACATAAATAGTAGTTTCAATCTTGGCTCTAAGGGGAACCACCATAGGATCTTTGTAGCTTTCTTTTTTCCTTTCTTGGAGGAAGCATTAGTACTTTCCCACCTTGAAAGGTTACAAGTTGGACAAGCTTCAAGGTTCGCATTCTCCTTCCAATATAACATACAATCTTTAGGACGAGCATTAATCTTCTCATATTTCAAGCCCAAGTCCTTAATAATATTCTTAACCTCATAACAATCTCTTGGCAACTTAGCATTTGAAGGAAGAAAATCAAGTAAAAATTGTAGCAACATGGTAAATGACTTGTTGGTCCAACCATTAAGACACTCTATGTGGTACAAATGCACAATGGCTGACAATTTACAAAAGTGCTTACAACCTTCATAACAAGTTTGGTTAACATCTATAAGCAATTTCATAAAATGAAGTACATCTTTATTAAGACCTTCTACAGGACCTTTTGTGGGTTGCTGCACACTAGGGCCTTCTCCTATTGGCTCAAATGTCATATCATGTATGGGAACATGTCATGCAACATGTCACGAAGATCAACATATTCTATCGAGTGTTCTAATACATGACTATTAGGAATTTTAGTAGAAATCTTTGCAGACGTTGATTCCCCATTAAAAACCCAAGGGTGATAACCCCTACAAATCCCATGTGACACTAAGTGAGCTTGTACAACATCTAAAGGCCTTGAATTTGTATGCACACATTTTTTACATGGACTTGAAATCGTTCCATCTGGGTGTGCATGTGCAAATGCAAAATTTAGAAATTGTTGGACTCCATCTAAATATTCTTGAGATCTTATCTATTGGTAATTTTCATCCAACTCTTATCCATTGCTATAAAATGGTTTATAAAAAACACCTATAATGCGACTTCATGAAAGCAACAAACCAAGTGTTAATCCATGTTTAAATTAGTTCATTTCACTTTAATTTAAGAAATAAATCATCTTTTATCTAACAAAGCAAACCTATGTTCCTAAGAAAACAATGAATTTAAATGCATAAAGAAGTTATCAATACACTTGGTAACTATAACACCATTACTAGCAATATTCTTTAGCAATGGATATCTCTTTCAATATCCCTTTTCATTTTTGTGTTCCACATATGTGAAAAAGATAGAGAGATGACCTTAAAATGAATTAATCAAATAAAACCAACTCAACAACAATCATCAAAAATTACACAAAACAATTAACACTCCCAATATCAATGAAAACCACCTTTTAACTTCATGCAAGCCACATGCTTGCCCCAATTCAACAACCCACCACAAAGAGAGAGAGAGAGAGAGAGAGAGAGAGAGAGAGAGTACCCGAATCAAGATTAGATATATAGCTGCTCAAGAGATGTGTAGTAGTAAGTAAATTAGGCAGGTTGCCTATGCATGAACCAAGTTCAAGCTAATCAAATCCAGTGCATATGAAAAAAAAAATTAAAGACTATTTGCACTAATCACTATCTTCAATAAAAATAAAAGAGAGTAACTTCAAATGAGTTTTAAGAGAGAAAAGGGGTGTCTACCAGTAATTTATATTCAATAACAATGCTTTCCAATTGCTAGTCAAATCACAGTTTTACAAATTGTGTTTACCAACCATAAACTAGAGACTAGAGAGCTAATTAGGTGATGTTAACTTTTGACTAGGCAATAATTGTCAACACCCAAAATAGAAGCATTAAACAAAAACTTGGCCAAACAATTTTTTTCAACTCAAACAAAAAAAAAAAAAAAACAAGAATCCAACAACAATTTATTAGCTTCACTCAGATCCCAAGAAAGAAAATGTAAAACAAAGAAGAAGAAGAAGATAACACCCTTTGACTTTTTCTATTTCAATAATATGTACATTAAAGAAATAGGAGGTTCTGTAATAACATATGTACCCCAACTCCAAACACTTTCCCACCTTCTAAAACTTAAGGAAATGGAGAAGTAAATTGCTAGATGTTATTACCCATATATAAAATTAACTTCTGAAAAATCAAAATTATTGCCTACAATTTACAAACCATATTTTTCATAAACTATAATGGCATAATACATATAAGTATTACCTATAATTTTGTATTCATCATATAAGAGGGAATGTACAAAACATGGAGCTGAAGCTTACCTTCAATTCTGCACTTTTCAAAACCTCCTCTGTGTGTTACTTCAAGCTCAAGCCTTTTGGGAGGCTTCCTTACTCTTTGCTGTCTAAGCTAAAGATCCTACAATAAAGATATGGAGTGATTAAACGAGATAACCAAGCATTGTTAGTAACAAAATAAATACATAAAACTATATATATATATATATATAAATCATTTATAGCCCAAATAATACATTAGATAGTAATATATAGATACCAATTTATAATTAAAAAGAAATGAAAAGTAAATAATAAACAAGAAATCAAATAATTCATACACCATATTCAAGATAACAATGCATCAATTTTTATTTAAAAAAAAACACTTATTATCAGTAATTTTGAATATATTGATGCTTACACACACACACACGCGCGCACACACACACACACACACGCACACACACACACACACACACACACACACACACACACACACACACACAGAGAAGATATTTGCTCATACCTTTACAAACTCTTCTTCTTCTTCTTCTTCTCTTTCTTTAACTTGATTTTAACAAAAGTTCTTGCAGAATTGCAAAAATTGTGAAAATTTTTAACAAAAACAAGCAATATGATGATATATACACAAATTATATGAAAACCCCATAAAATTATATGTGACAACTAAAGCTGGAGACAGAGGAAAAACAAACTTTTAAAGAAGCTCCTAGAATATAAACATGCAAAAGCAAAAACTACTTTACCACTAAAAGCTACTCAAGAATCCTTGTACAATTTTCCAACTTTCGAAGCAAAAAAGACAAAAAAAAAAAAAGCCCAATAATTTTAGATCTGTAAAATGAGCTCTAAAACTGATCTAATTGATCCATGCATGTGCTACATTACATGTGCTACCCTCTGTAGCCGCATCTCCCACCCAATCACGCCACCAAACCCACCTTTGATTGGGTATTTTTTAAACAAATGTTTGGCACAAACACAAACCCAAATTCTAGCAACTATAGTGGTTAAAAAAACACAAACCCATGAACAAGCAACATAAAACTATAAAACAAACGAGTAATTAGAAAATGGAGAGTGAAAGAAGGAACAATCTCTAAAAATTGTATCTATCGATGGAGAGAGAAAATGAAAGAGAATACCTGTAATCGGAAAATGGGGTGGCGAAGAGTGCTTAGTCGATCGTCTTCGTGTAGGAACCACAACACATCAGCCCACTGAAGATGACATGAGCTTCAACAGATGAGAAACAGATCAATTTTGAGAGTGAGAGAGACGAAGAGTTTTTTCTTTAAAGGGAGACAAACGGGGGAGAAAAATGAAAAGATAGGGCGCAAAGGTGAAAAGTTTAGGTGAGGGAAAGGAAAAACTAAAAAAGAGGGAAAAAAAATACTAACTCTCTTCGTCAATTAAAAGTTCAATTGTGGTGGTCACTCAATCCGCTGCTATACCTAAGAAAAGATGCCACAAAAAGGAGTATATTGTGGCGCTTCGATATACCGCTGCTATAGCTAAGACAAACGTCGCTAAAACATATATAATGCGACAGTTTTTTATACCACCGTTGTAGCGCACCGCAAAAGACTACACATATTGCAACGCTTTATTTGTACGCCACAATATGTATCATGTATAGGGGTGGATCAACAAAGCGCAGCAATATGTGACATATAGCGGCATTTTTTTATCCTGCCGCAAAAAATCCGCTGCAATAGCCTTTTTTTTGTAGTGTACTCTTAACATTTTTTGCTTTTTGGTAGGAAAAAAAATATTAAACTAAAGGATGTGTAATTTTAGAATTCGTATGAGGATATTTTGGTACGCCAAAAATGAAAGAAGAAACAGGGAAATCCTCTTATTAGTAGTATAGATAGATAATTTTTTCTCTTAAATTTGTTGAAGATAGATTTGTTCTATCTATAAATGAAGCAAATTTAGAAGACTTTTTTTTAATGATAGTATGATAGTTACAATGGAAGGAGGGATTTGAACCTAGGTTGTCGTGGAAAATTCTAGAGATGCCAACTAATTAAGATACAAGAATCTTAGCTTCTTCTAACTTTTATTATAGTGTGTTATGTTTCACTTTTTTTTTCCTACAACTAAAATTTTTAAGCCTCAAATTTATTATCAAAATTTTCATTCTCATAAGGAGACTATCGTAATAATAAAAACTCATCACAAAATTACAATTGATAGGCACATTCAAATAAATAGCCATGTACATTGTGTTATAATATAACTTCAAATTCTCACTTTCAAAATAATTAAGAAATAACCCAAATTAAAATCATATAAAGGAAGGAGAGACAACTATAAACTTATCAACACCAAAGTAGAACTATAAATAACTAAATATTAACACAACAATGTATCAACCCTAAGTAGGGTTATAAAAAAAACACGAAAATTAATCAACCTATGCAGAGTTGCAGAAAGAATAAAAGATCGAAAAAAAATGGAGAATAATCACCTTTTTGGGAAAGAGCTAGAATATCAAATTTATAGAAAAGAAAACTGGGATAAGGTGTTGCTTGAAGAGTTTATGCCAAGGGAGTAAATAACATACCGGAGATCGTTTCAGTTTGGTTAGGGGAATGATATATTTTACTACTGTTAAATACAAGGGCAACATTTTGAGATTATCACAATATATATAATTTACAAAATATAATTAATATTTTTAATGGAGTCCCATTTTTGCCAACAATTTAAAAAATAATTATAATACTAATCAAAGCCTAATCTACTAACTCATTAAAAAAGAACATTTAATAATCAATAAATGATATCAGATGGGGGAGGGTTGGAAGTGGTATACAAAGTCAAAATTCAAATGTTAAATATATAAAGAAAATGTCCATTAATAATCAAAACCGAATCCACTTGCCCATTAAAAAAAAAAAATTAATAAACAAAAAATGACGTTAGTTGGGGAGGGTTGGAAGTGGGATGCAAAGTCAATATTCAAATGTAAAATAAATAAATAAATAAAATATCGGGTTAAGAGATACTCTTATAATATTTGATAATAAACTATTTTAATAAAGTTTTGATATTACGTTTATGAGAAATATAAAAAACAAAAAATTGAAAAAAAAAATCAGTTCAGTTTTTCCTTTTTCATAAAAATTTTCTAAGAATATTTTCTAATTCATTAACTTTTCTCATAAATAAATAACTAAAGGGTAAAACCGTAAAACTAAAACGTGAAAAGTTCAAAGCATTGCTTTGAGCATTAGTATTGGTGGTACTTAAAAGCCATATTACTATTTTTACCACCACCGATACTAAAAAGCATACTACAATGGTAGTGCTATAGCTAAAAATTTTTAGCTTCTTGCTACAGTGCACAACCATCTATAGCTATGCACTATAGCAAAAAAGTTAAAGCAAAAAAATTTATTTTATTAGACTTCCACACTCTCTTTCTCCCTTGCACGCTCATCTTTTTTTCTTTTTTCTTTTTCCCTTTCTTGCACGTTGTTTTCTTCTTCTTCCTCTTCTTCTTTCTTTTGTTTTGTTTTGTTTTGTTTTTTTTTTTTTTTTTTGCCTCTTTCTCCCTTGCACGCTATTTTTCAGCTAATGACTCTCAGCTCTCTTCAATTTTTAGATTTGATATGTTGGACTGTTTTATGGGTTTTACTAATTTGAATTTTGAGAATTTTTTGATTTTTTTTTGCAAATTTGTGTGTTAGTGTGTTTAGATCGGAAGAAAAATAGAAGGCCAAATCCACTGCAATAGTGGTTGTGATGGTTATTTATTGTAGTGGATATATTATTTTACTGTGTTATTTATATTATTTTATTGTGTTAAAAGATATAATAAAACTATTTATGTTGGGTGTTTTGTAAAGTGAGAAGTAAAATAAATAGAGTAACATTTTGTAGAAATAGCTAAATTTATGTCTCTACCAATATGGATGCTCTTAGTCACTCAATCAAAATGCGTAGAACAAAGGCCTCAGGACACAAATATGAGAGAGAAAGATGAGGAGAATGACGCAAACAATGATGTAAGGAGGCTGTGGACATATGGTGAAACCTAGATTTTTGTTTTGGGTTTTTTTTTTTCCTTTTCTTTTTAATCCAATAAGAATTTTTAGGCCAAAATCTGGAATAGTTGAAACATCCCAAAATTGATCGGTCTTTAAACCAAAGAGAAATAGACCCATTTATGTACCGGCTTAAGTATTTGTACAAAAAATACTGGTTGTACTAATCGATACGATACAATATTAGCTCCGGACATAAGGTGTAAGAGTGAAATTCATCTATTCATTTAATTATAATATTTTAATTAATGATTAAATGGCCAATGCTCATTTAAAATGAAAATTTGAAATAAGTTTAATTTTAAATTGTGGCATAGACATTACCACTATTTTAAAAACCAAACTGGATCGGCCAATTTGATCGGTTCAACTAGGAACTAGATGCCAGTCTGCTAAAAACCGGAAAAACTGGTCAAAAACTGATCAAAGCTAGTTTTAGCTCTGGCACGGTTTTTAAAACTATGAACATTACTTTTACTCTTTTCTCAAAAAAAAAAACTTTTACTCTAGCTACACCAAATGTTAGATGGTTCGGTAATAAATTGAAATGTGAACTTTAATGATGAGGCTCCATCTAATAAGTCTAAATCTTCAGTCCTACTTTTCCTACTCCACAAATAAAATGTATCATATTTTCTGATGATGTAAAGAAAATTAGTAGGTTGAATGCTCTAGGCTTCAATGTGCTAGTGATTGTTTGGAAGGCCTAAAAAGAAAGAGGCACAAGACCAAAGGTGACCAGGTGAACCGGCTAAGAACTTTCTAATGCTTACGTTATTTTTTTCTCTAGAACTTTAAGAATTCCAACTTTAGAAGTAGTGGAAACTTACTTTTATTTGATGTGGATGAGTCCTTATATAATGAGTTTTAGAGTAGTTGCTTGTTTAGTAACTTTCTCAAAGTGTGGGGAAGTTAAAAGGTTCATACTAAACTTCCACAACTGCTATAGAATTTAGAATGTTCAATCTTATTTTCTACAACTGCCATTGGAAGTTAAGTACTTAGTAGGCAGTTATAGAGATGAACAAGGATTTTGCTCATACTTCTAAATAGTTGAACATGGTCTGAATTACAAGCTTTTGTATATAAATTCATTTCTGAAAATTTCCTAAGTATTGGGGGGTCATCCAAGTGCTTTCCCAATGGACGACCCTTATGTCCACAAATGACCTTCTAATTATGGACGATCTTCTTATGTTGGGCTGACCTCTAACTTTAGACGACACTCATGGACGAATTAAAGATGGTTTAATTTTTGGTTCACCATCAGTTGCCCCCTTGTCCAAAGGTCATCCAGAGTACTGTAGAATTTACTGTTGACTTTTGACATGTCATTATTACCTTGGTCGAATTTAACTGCCTCAGATTGTGCCACGTGTCATAATCTAATTGGTTAAATTGTCGCTTCGATTTAACATTTCAAGGAAAATGCCACGTGAAATCCTCTGGTTGGTCGTGTCGTTTCAGATGCCAAATTTCACTACCTATAAATAGTAGAATTTTTCTCCTACCCTTAACATTTCCTAAATTTTCTCCTTTGACATTCGTCGTCTAGCGCTTCATCTAAAAGTCTTTCCACGTTTGAGCTAGGTATTCTCTTCATCCTCTTCTTTAGGTTTTCCTTCAAGTTTCTTCAAGATGTTTGAGATTGTCGCTTCTTCATCTAGTAATAGTGTTGATAAGGAAATAGACGAATAGCATGATACTACTAGTTATAGTGGTTCTAGTAGTGGTAGTAATAGCTGTAACAGTAGCAGTAGAGGGAATACCACAGATGAGCAATACACATTTGGCGTTCCTAGGGTTCCTTTCTTTAGGAACAACTTAATATTGTTAGGATTAGTGCCCTTAGATCCTATTGTATGAAGCTATGTATTACATTATGTATGACTTAATGTTGTGTTTAATAAAGTTGTTTTATTATTATCTAAAATAATAGTAATATGAATATTAGGACATTATCATATAGTCCATGAGATGCATAGTATGTGATTTATATGAAAAGTCACAGAAGATATAAATCATAAGTTCTTTGTAAACTCAAAAGTGTAGTTCGTAGTCGGTGATGAAATTGGGCATTTCATCTGCGAAGACTATAACATATCAACTAAGATGATTTGTCTTGATCATGGAAATGAAGATTTCTAGTTGATATGTTGATATGTTAAGTTCTTTGTAAACTCAAAAGTGTAGTTCGTAGTCGATGATGATATTGGACATTTCATCTGCAAAGACTATAACATATCAACTAAGATGATTTGTCTTGATCATGGAAATGAAGATTTCTAGTTGATATGTTGATATGTTGATATGTTTTAAGAGTTAAGACATATTAAACTAGACCGCGGTGAGATTTATTATTCTTCTAATGACTGTCAAATAAATAATAACTTCACGACTTATATTTGCATGAACTCTTAATCCTGAGAGAATAATGGACCTGATCATAAAGTGTAGGTTGCTTTGATATATCAGGAGTGAGATCTATAGTTACGGTTAAAACCTCAGTATGTTGGGCAACTACATTTAGTGTTGATGGAACATATATTCTCAAGATGGAATTCATAGTCTCTAAACGAAGATACAAAATATTCCTTTGAGATAAGTTTAATGGGTTTGGTTATTCAGAGAGTTAGGCCTAACCACTTTAGTAATGAGTTACTAAAGTATATATTTATTGAATTGGATTTCATAAATATATGATGAATAATTTAAAGGATTAAATCGGGTACTCAAGGAATTAAAATGTAGTAATCTACAAAGTGGCAGTCTTCTTTCATGACTTTGTATTACTATGAATATTTTATGAAGGGGTTGCATGTACAATAGAGTCTTGGGATGCAATTTATAAATAAGACCAAGAGTGCAACTATATTTTTATAGTGGTATTAAATATAGTTAATGGTAACTTTGGACTTGTTAAGAGTTGACAGAAAAGCCCAAGGCCCATTGGAGCTAGTGTCTTATTGGTCCCTTTTAGTCTCACTCCAAGCTACACACTTAAGCCCAATTGAAAAGACCCAAAAGATCAGCCCAATTAGATAATCAATTAGATATAAAGGGAGAAATATACAAAATTTTCTCACACATCTTGGGCGTTAGTGGAATTGGAGTGAAGATTGAAAGTATTCTTAAGTGCTTCTGATCTTCGGTTTTGAAATTCACTGCTCCAAGGTACACTCTCTTATTCTATATTTTGAAACTTACATAATGCATGTTAACATTTATGAATGAAGTAGATCCGTTATTTTTTCCACTACTGTTATTTTTTCCGCTGCGTGCATGCATATTTTCCATCAAAGACAAGGGTAGCTTTTAGGTCACGAGTTGGCATCTCAACGGGTGTTCCGTTTTCCATTCCTTTAGACAAGGTAGAGACAGTATATAGTTATGTTGAAGGCGTCCATTCCAAGGCAGATGAAAAGAGACTTACTTTCCGTAGGAGTTGGTATCAAATTCTAGACAACTTTAACCCTAAGTTAGCCATTCATGGGGAGTCGTGTTATGACCCTCGTCTTGGAATAGGTATTTATGAAGTTTACATTCTAAGGGGACTTAGGTTACCCCTCAATGCCTTCACTAGGGAGTTACTTACTAGGTTAGGTTTAGGAGTATGTCAATTTAATCCCAATGCATGGAGACTAGCCGTCTCTATGCAAGTTTTATGGAGAGAAGTGTTTGAAAGGGATTGTCCTCTTACTGTGGACGAGTTCCTCTACTGCTACAAGCCCTTAGAGTTTAGTCAGTCCCTTGGTTTCTACCAATTTACAGCCAGGGGCAAAGATTATAGATTAATAAAGTCCCTTTTAACGTCTGATAGAAATTGGAAGACTGAGTTTTTCTTTGTCTCTAGTTTTTGGGCTGGACACCCTGTTGAGGTTGGTAGAGATCCATTTACCCCTTATACTGGAGAGATAGGGAACTTTTATCCAGAAGGTATGTTCCTTTCCCACTTAATATTTTTTTATCTTTTTTATAATTGTCTAACCCCTCTTTCCTTTTTTTATATAGCTGTTAGACAACCGTCTTTGAGTAGATTCTATCTTGAATGCGTCTAGAGAGCTCGTTTATATGCTGACAGGAGTTTCCATTCATTAGTCACCCTTCATTATCTTGCAACTTGGGGACTTAGTCTTGAACCATCTCCTAAAGCTTTACCCCACGAACTTACAATTTGTAGACGTGAGTTTTTTTTTACTTAAAGAAATTATTTGAATATTACCCTTTGGTTAATTCTAACATTTTTCTTTTCAGGGATGGCAACCATGAAAGAAAATAAGGGAAAAGGAGTAATGAATGAAGAGGCCTTACCAGAGACAGAGTCCAAGCCTCGTCCTTCTGTTAGAGAGAAAAGAAAAAAATTGTTCAAGACGGTTGACTTGGAAAATGTTCCAAGTCGTCGCAAGGATAAGAGAGCGAAACATAGGTCATCCAAGCCTAGAGTCGTCAAGCTAGGCCTTACTGTCCCTCCTACTTCTCAACAACTGTCCATCCAAATTCATGATGTAGACTAATCTGTACTCGTTGGAGTTATTTCGTCCATGACCACAACACCTACTTGTTTCAGCCTTCTTAAAGAGTTCCTATGAACCTTGTTAAAAATGAGGATTTGGCTTGGGCAAGGTTTAAGAAGGTTGTGACTGATAAGGACGTGGTTGCATGCTATGACATACCCTTGAAATAATTTGAACATTATGCTGTTCATGATATTTTCAAGTTATGTAATTTCACTTTTGTTTCGTCTTGTCATTTTACCTTTTTCTCGTCTAACAAAATTTTTTCCAACACTTGTGTAGGCAATGTCAAAGTTCATCGTAGCGTCCAAGCAGGCCACAGAGATGGACAAAGAGAGAATCAAGCTTGAGACGAGGATCCAGGAGGTTAAAGACGACTACAGGGGTTGGGCTATGGTGGCAACCAAGGCTACAGATGATGTTAAGGAACTAAAGAATCTCGTCGAAGAGCTTAAGGTTGACATTATCAAAAAGGATACCCGTCTTGACCATCTTCAGAAAAGGAATAATGAGCTGAGCACCCTTCTTGAGAATGCCAAAAAGGATGCTGTTGAGGAGTTCAGAGCTTCCAGTCGATTCATTGATCCTTTGGACACAAACTTACGCTATTGGCTTTGAAGGCTTTCATATGGACACTATAGAATGCTTCCTTGAAGTTGACTTCAGCTCCATCAAGCTCAACCTTGGTGCTGTAAGCTCTCTCCTCTAGATAAGTTCTGAAGATGTGAACATTGAAGACGATGCTACCACCCAGCTTGCCTAAGACGAGCCTAGAACTAGAGATAACTCCCCACAGTAAAAATAAGTAAAATTTTATTCTGTCTTGGTTTATTTCTTTTAAGTATGAGGTCCGTTGTTTTGGACCATTTAGATTTATCCAAATACATTTTACTCGTCCATAATCTTTAAGATGAGCTTTGATACAATTACCTCTTTACTTTATAAGGTTTTTTGGACTATAGTCGTCTACCATTTTTAAACTTTTTATGAATGAATGTTTATTTCCATCACTTTTTATTTACTATTGCACATGTAATTGTATGGACGAATTTTCTTTATTTACATCACCCATATTATATTGGTTTTATGTCCTTATGACTTCACGCGAACACATCAATGCTCTTCTTTAAGAACTGGACAAGGTCTTGCTTCGTCTTTTTCTCCATGCTTGCTCCAATTCTTGTAAACTTTTCAAGGTTACTCTTGTCCAAAGGAACGTCTTCCAGCACTTCAGTATGCTCCGCGATAACCCTTTTCTAGTCGATATTCATTGTTTGCACATGCTCGTCAATAGCCAACATGGCTAGGTAGCATTCTCTGACGGCCAACTGATCTCCCTACACTTGACCTACTCCATAATCTATTGGGAACTTGACAGATAAATGGTAAGTAAATGTTACTGCCTTCCAGCTGTTCAAAGTTGGTCTTCCAATGATGGCATTGTACGAAGAAGAACAGTCTATAACGAGGAAATTTACTTCCTTGGTTATCTGTTATGGATATACTTCTACCAACATATGTAGTGTAATAGTGCCCATGGGTTGCACTTTCATCCCACAAAATCCTACCAAGGGCAAATTTACTAGATGAAGTTGATATCATCCTAACCTCATTTGTTGGAAGGCAAGATAATATAAGATGTCTGCCAAACTCCCATTGTCTACCAACACCCTTCTAGTCGTATAATCAGCAAAGAGCAAAGTGATGACGATCATATCGTCATATGGGTGGTGAACCCTTTTAGCATCCTTGTCTATGAATGTAATGGCTTGCTCATCTGCCCTCTCGTCCTTGGGAGTTGTCCAGAGAGTTGGACGTTTTGTACCACCTTTAGGTACATCTTCCTTGACTTGGAAGATTGCCTTGCTGAGTTTCCTCCTATAATAACTCTTATTTCTCCAAGTGGGGGCCGGGATGACTCTTCTACTTTTCCTTTCAACTTCTGTCCTTATGATCTCGTCCAAGAAAGTCTCTCAATTTTCCTTGCCTGATGAGATTCTCTATCTACTGCTTTCAATCAAAACACTCGTCCGTGTCGTGCCCATGATCTTTGTGGAATAAGCAATACTTGTTCTTATTGCGCTTGTTAGGATCTCCCTTCATCTTTTTCGGCCACTTTAAAAATGGGATATCCTTGATTTGCATAAACACTTGCTCAAGTGGAGTGTTCAAGGGTGTATAGTGCTGACTCCTTCCTAAAGACGAACTTGACTTCCTGTTGTCTCGATCTTTCTTCTCTCC
The DNA here is from genome assembly GCA_032878915.1 of Castanopsis chinensis. Taxonomy (NCBI): domain Eukaryota; kingdom Viridiplantae; phylum Streptophyta; class Magnoliopsida; order Fagales; family Fagaceae; genus Castanopsis; species Castanopsis chinensis. The sequence continues at coordinate 797,675 of JAVQMG010000081.1, forward strand.
CATTCGGGTTTTCTTTGGACGGGGACCCTGTTCAGGATTGTGTGGAAGATCTGCTTCCATTCGTTCAACTTTCTTCCTCTTCTTGGCAATGATTGCATCCTCTGCATTCATGGAACTTTGGGTTGAATGGACAAGTTCAAACATAGTCTGTAGCTCTTGATCATAGAATTTATGAATAAACAAATCAAAACTAACTCCATTGTGGAAGGCTGCCAATAGCAACTTGTCGTTCATCTCGTCCACCTCTAGGGCTTCCTGTTGAAGCGAATAAGGAAGGATCGCAAACTCTCATTATCTCCTTGGTCTATAGTTAGTAGGGTGGACGAGGAGCGTTTATGCCTTTGTCCTCCAATAAAGTTGTTGACAAACATCTTATTTAACTCTTCAAAAGAACCAACAATGTTCGAAGGTATCTTACTGAACCACACTCGTGTTGGCCTTTTAAGGGTGGTAGGAAAGGCCCTACACATAATCTCGTCTAGAACCCCTTGAAGGTGCATTGTAGTCTTGAAGGTAGCGATATGATCACATGGGTTGCGCTTTCCATCATATGAGTTCAAGAAAGGCATTTTGAACTTAGAAGGCAGGGGATGACTGTTGATGGAAGCCATGAAAGGGGAATCAGTTCGATGAACTAAATCATCTACGGGATTCGTCCTTCTCATGTTCTCCTTCATCTCATCCATAGCCTTCCCTATATGATCCATCTCCCTCTCCAAGTGTGGCACCTTTCGTAAAGCGGTACCTCTTGACTGGTTCTCGTGCTGAGCATTGTCTCCTCCATCTTCTTGACTCTGGGCTTGTCCTTCCACACATCTTTCATGATGTTGTGTTTTTAGATTAAGCTCCCTAGTCAACTCTTGGTTTCGACAAGTTAACTCTGCTATAGCGGCTGCCATGGATTGCACTTATTGTATGGAAGGCGGTTGCATGACAAGTGCTGATTGGCGATCACAGTTAGGATGACTAGAAGCTTTCCCACTCTCCTGGTGGCCTGGACTAGTGGCAATTGATCTTGTCTGAACCATGCAACCTTTTGTCGAAGAAAGATAAATTGCAAAATACAAACTTAATGTCCCCATAGATGGCGCCAACTAATGATGCAAAGAAAATTAGTAGGTTGAATGCTCCAGGTTTCAATGAGCTAATGATTGTTTGGAAGGTCTAAAAAGAAAAAAGACACAAGATTAAAGATGACCGAGGTGAACCGGCCAATAACCCTCCGATGCTTAAGTTAGTTTTTTCTCTAGAACTTTAAGAATTCCAACTTTAGGAGTAGTGGAACCTTACTTTTATTTGATGTGGATAAGCCCTTATATAATAAGCTTTAGGGTGGTTACTTGTTTAGCAAGTTACTCAAAGTGTGGGGAAGTTAGAATGTTCAATCTTATCTTCTACAACTGCCATTGGAAGTCAAGTACTTAGTGGGAAGTTATAGCGATGAATAAGGATTTTGCTCATGCTTCTAAATAGTAGAACGTGGTCCGAATTACAAGCTTTTGTACATAAATCCGTTTCTGAAAATTTCCTAGGTCGTCAAAGCGCTTTCTTGATGGACGACCCTTATGTCCACAGACGACCTTCTGATTGTAGACGATCTTCTTTTGTTGGTTTGACCTCTAGCTTTGGACGACAATCGTGGACGAATTGGAGATAGTTTAATTTTTGGTTCACCATCATTTCCAATTATTAAATTAAGCCCCAATTTTATGTGTTTTATTTGTTAGTCAACTACACTGAAAATTTCAAAGACAGTGTGTATCTCTCAAAAGAGTGACCTAATCCTTACCTCAACTCCATCACCTCAAAATCATGGAATTAACTTTAACCTGTTTATCATATTATGAGATATTTTTGAAGCACCAACAAGGTAATATTTTTTTAATTTATCATCTAATTTCATGTTAAAAAACAAACTTAGCGTGAGTTTGGATACAACTAAAATCCAAACTCACTTCTGCGTTTGCATTAAAACAGTGGGTCCTGGCACTGTTCACGGGACCCGTAAGTACTAAATTTGACAAAATCAACTTTAAAACTGGATCCCACAACACTATTTATACATTTAAAAATTATTTTGCTACAGTGTTTTTAGTTTTCAGTTTTCAGCAATAAGCGGTATCCAAAAAGACCTTTCGTATGTGTTTGGCTCCAGATTAAAAGGCCAGATTAGTTTACTATTAACTTATTTTTGCTACTATTCATGGGTCACACTACACTTTTTGGTACTATTCATAGATCATACTGTACTATTTCAGCTAATTTTCACCTTTATCTATAGTACTTTTAGCAAAAAGTTTTCATTTTTAACAAAATAAGTAGATTTCAAACAGACCCTTAGTGTCCATTTAGAACAACTTATTTAGCTAAAACTGATTTTTTTTTTTTTGGCTGAAAATATTGAAAGAAGGTTAAAAAATAAGCTGAATAATATAGTGAGACCCATAAATAATATTAAAAAGTGTAGTGAAACCTATAAATAGTAACAAAAATAAGTTGAAAGTGGAGATAAGCTGAAAAATTCAGCTCATCCCAAACGCACACATAGTGATATATGATTATATGAGTAATTATTTTAGGAATTATGAGATTCAATTTATTTATTATTTTATTTTCTTAAGAAAAATATATACAATTAAAAAATTACTTCTTATTTCAATTTTCCAACTTTTTGTTTTCAACTACACTCCAATAGAAAAAAGGGAAACATTTCCAGCATGGTTAGGTTGTGCTGGCTATGCTCCGTAAACTCTATTAAAAAGTGATTACTGTGTACTTTTAACGTGATGGTCATACAGATACTTGTAAGATGGGTGGGGCAAGGACTGAAGTTCAAAGTCTTTAGGAGAGAGCTTTACACACATACACTTTAATTAAGTTAGAGTGAGATTTCTATATTTAATAAAAAAAATATTAAAAAACTCTACTTAAAATTCAGAGAGAGAGAGAGAGAGAGAGAGAGAGAGAGAGAGAGAGAGAGTAACAAGATGATAGGGTGAGGAAAGAAAGATAATATTTTTATAAAAAATTTTAAGAAAAATTTTTATTAACCCATTTTATTATAGGAAAGATTGTTTGTTTGTTTATTTATTTATTTATTTATTTTTTTCAAATTCAATTTTAAAAGGAAAAGTTTTTTAAAAATAAATAAATTTCATTGTCACGTGCATCCTATGTAGCCTCTTTTCATTAGTTATAATTAGCAAAAATAAGATAGAAATTCAAGTTTGCCATTTCTATTACCACAAGAGTTATAAACACTAAATTGAAAATATAAGGGTTCTGTTTGAAATTGACTCAAATCCAATAGGCCTTTTTTTTTTTCTTTTTTTCTTTTTTTTTCATTTTTGTTCTTTTTAAAATTCTAACAATTCATTAAAAATTCAAAATAATGGTAAAAATGTTTGTTGAAATGATGGTGGGTTGACAAAATATGAATACTTATTAATTATAATAATTGTTTTAACTATAGTAGCCCTAAATAATAAAAAATAAAGTTTTAATACAAAATTGGTTGTAACCTTAAATTACAACCTTACTCAATAATTTTTTATTGGAAGTAAATTTTGACAAATCCACGATTGGATTAGATATTTTTATATTTTCCATGCTTGCAAAATTTCTAAAAAATTAAAGGTTAATAGCTATGTCATTAATAAATTGTTTAAATTGCAAGTTTTTATAGTTTAAAATTATGCACAAAATATAAACTTAGAGATCATATAGTGAATAATATCCGATTGACACAAAATTTGACATGTGTATTAAGAGTATAAAGAACCCGCAATTTAATGGTTAGATTTTCAAAATATATAATAATGTTTATTTTATTGAGTAAGGTCGTACCTTTAGGCTAGTTACAACCAATTTTGTAGTTAAACTCTATCTAACCATAAATAGTTGCAAAAAATTCTATACAATCTTGAGATATTTAGCTATATAAGTAATTAATAAGTAATCCATATACAGTAACTTCTCCAAAAGCAGGGCGTAGATGATTAATCTAATTTGTGTGACATCTTCCAAAGCATTTTATTTTATTTTGAAGAGTTGAACCCATAATTTATAAGAGCATCTTTAGCGCTCATGTAAATCCAAACAATATTGTCCATTTTCTAGAACGTGCTTAAAAAGCCAGGCTTTATGTATGATTAATCTAATTCATGCCAACCATCTCCCAACTCCCAAGGCATTTTTTTATTGGGATGAATAACAAAACGAGGTGAGCTAAATTGAATACGTCAAGTTACACGTGTGGAAAGACCATTTGGCCCAATTTTATTTTTGTGACAGTTACACACATGATTCCCGTTACACAATTCCAAAGTGACCTCTTTTTTTTTTTTTTGCTGAATAATTCCAAAGTGACCTTTTTTTTATTTTTATTTTTTATTTTTTTATTTTTTAAGAGTCCGTTTAGATACTGTTAAAAATTGAAAACTGAAAATACTGTAACAAAATAAATTTTAAATATATGAATAGTACTGTGAGACCCATTTATAATAAAAAGTTGTTAAAAAGTACGTGCACAGTGCATGCGCAGTACGCGCACAGTGTACGCACACAGTACGCACAGTGTACGCGCACAGTACGCGCACAGTGTGCGCTGTTCCCTACACCAGAAACGAAAAAAAAAAAGAAAGAAAGTGGAAAGCGCTAAACGCAGACGAGTTTAGCGCTATTCAAACGAGGCCTAAGTATCTGTTCTATTCATGTTTTTCTCTCACGTTTGCATTTTTTGCTTTTTTTTTTTTTTTTTTTTCCTTCAGTGCGTATGAACAATAACTGCACTATTCATGTACATGGATTTGCTGTGCAGGAGACAAAGTGCATTGTTCACGGATCCCACGGCATTATTCAAACATTTAAAAAATATTTTGTTACAGTATTTTTAGTTTTCAACAAAATAAGTTGTATCCAAACAGATCTTTAATTCTCATGTATTGAATGATTTGAATGGAAGAGATCAAACATGAATGATATAATATTCTGTGATTAATACATGATAATAAAATTTATATTAATGGCTTCCCCTAGCATACATGGCTTTGAAACTCAGGCTGTTCAATAAACTGTAAAAAGATTTTAATTAAAGTTTTTGAAATTCAATCGAGGTCACGTTGTAATGATATCATAATTAATTAATATAAAATTAAATAAAATAATTATATAAAATTTAACAAAAATAGTATATAAAAATGTTAAAAATATATTTTGATTAAGGAAAATGCTATGTCTACAATATTTTCACAACAAATTCTACGTGGTAAGTTGTTACGGGTTATTAATGGTGGGGTAGAAAATGAATTTTAGTAATAAGTTCAAATTTAAACCAATAACTAACCACCTTTAATTTATTGTAAAAATATTGTAAAAATATTGTGAAAGTAGCACTTCTTTTTTATTAAAGATTAGAAGATATTTCTCATAATTTACTATTAAGATTAATAAACATCTACTAATTATCTAAAATATTCTATTAAATTTGTAATGTACTAACATGATTAGCCAAAACTAACGTATTTAAAGTTTATGTCATTCATCAATTGCACACAGTTGAAACAATAAATTACATTACACTTGCACGTCTTACATTTATATACGTTCAAAGGCCCTCCAAAAAAAAAAAAAAAAAAAAAGGCCTTCAAAAAGGAAAAGTTTATTTCATAAAAAAAAAAAAAATCTATATATATATATATATATATATATATATATATTAAAGTTTGAACTGGTGTTCAACTAAAACACGTTTCTCAAAACCAAAAAACATGTCAAAGCAACCGAAAAACAAGTGTGTGGCTGTGGAATTTTTTGTTTAAAAAATAAAAAATATGTTACTATCTCTTCCCGATACAGATAAGAAATACAAAGAGCTTGGCTCTCTTCTCACTCTGTCTCTTTCCTCACTCTTTTAGACCATTTCCAACATCTCTGTACTACGGGGAGATTCAACGCTGACTTTTTCTTTTTACTTATCCACTTTTTTAAATATACGTTTTAACAAATTTTTTATTTTTTTTATTTTATTAAAATATTATTTATTTGTTATTTCTTTATTTCTTTAATATTTCTTAATTCATCTATATTTTTCAAATTTCAATACACATTAATAATTATATATTTTTTTAATATAAAATATTGCGTCTATAATATTTTTTGACAATATTTTCACAACAAAATTTTATATAATAAATTATTAATAGGTCTAATTTAAACCCATCATTTAAATTATTTTTTTCTCATCAATATCAACTAATAATAATCTGTCACTTAAAAAATTAAAATTTATTATAAAAATTTTATAAAAATATTGTAGTAATTTTACTCAATTTTGATTTCTTGCTTTTATATTATATTTGCTTCCATTCTTTAGTTATTTTTTTCATCCACAAGTTTATTCCTTTTTTTTTTTTTTTTTTCTCTTATTTTTTCTCATCCACGCGCGTACATGCACCTACCCTATGTCTCTATCTTCCCTCTTTTTTTGACTTTTCGTTTGTCTTGTTCTTAATCTCCAGATTCCAGAACACGTCTCAGCTTCTCCCTCTCTCTTTCTTTCTCTTTCTCTTTCTCTTTCTGTTATGCACAAATTTCTCTCCCTCTATCTCACACAAACAAATTCTCTCTCATACACACATAGATCACCGGCAGGTAAGCGGAGGTCGGCGTTCTACATGTTAAGAGAACTACTGTAGCAATTTTTTAAAAAAAAATTTGGAGGTGGAGAGGCTGTTGAAAGTGTTTTTTTTGTGTGTTTGCTCTCCATATTTGGCATTAGAGAGCCTATTGGGGATGCTTTTGGCTCTTTGTCTCTATTTATTTGTCGTTGTTGAGAATCTCACCTCTCACTCTCTCATCAGACTCTCGGTCTCTCTTACAACAAGTAGATCAGAGCCCAATTGTCTCTTTGATTTCTCTTCTTGTTCTAAAAGATGTAATTTACTTGCTACTTGCAAATCCTTATGAAGACATGACATTGTCTGTCATATATAGAATCTAAACTCAAACAAGCTATGTGGTAGGTACTTACCAATGGCTTCCACCAGCATTCAAACTGTCCCATCCTCTTTTACCTCTGCTTTTCCTAAACCCCAACCGGAATATGACGTTTTCCTCAGTTTTAGAGGACAAGACACCCGTTGTAGGTTTACCGACCATCTATATCATGCTTTGGTTGATAAAGACATTATCACTTACAGGGATGATAAAGAACTTACGTTGGGAGAGCCCATTTCGCTGGAACTCTTGGAAGCAATCGAGAAATCGAGGATTGCGCTCATCATTTTCTCTGAAAATTATGCATCTTCCACATGGTGTTTGGAAGAACTTGCAAAGATTGTTGAATGCAGGGATAGAGGGATATTGACAGTGTTGCCCATTTTCTACCATGTGGAACCTACTGACGTGCGACATCAGAAGAACACTTTTGCAGAGGCCTTTGCAAAACATGAAAAGCGTTTCGAGGAGAACCCAAAAAAGGTGCAGAAGTGGAGAGCTGCTTTAACAAATGTGGCCAATCTCTCCGGAGAGCGTTTAAAGGATGGGTAATGCTTGATTGATTTGCTTCTGATGAGATTTTTTTTTTGCTTGTTTTGACTGCATTACTTAATTACTTTACATGTAGATGTTAAAAGGTTAATATCTTTAATACCACAAAAGCATGAATTATATGTAGTTTTATAAACAGCACTACATACATACTATTGCAAAATTAAGAAAAAGGTTGTCACTAATTTAATTTTCAAGATTTAGTTTAGGTTGTCATCAAAAGTCTTGTAACTAAACAGTAGAACTACATTTAAAAATTCCCCCATTAACTTTGTTGTAACTATTGAATTATTGAAAAAAATAAAATAAAATTTTAAAGTTGTCACTAAAATTATACGTGCATCTATGAGTTTTATAGTTCAACTAGTACCTATTAATATTTGTAATGAAAATGTCCATAGTTCAAATCTCCTTATTCATTGAAACTATTGAATTATATATTTAAAAAAAATGTATATGTTTAGCTGGCAAACTAGGGAGAAATATATATATATATATATATATATAGAGAGAGAGAGAGAGAGAGAGAGAGTAGTTTTAGTGGATCAGAAAAAGACATACGATGTGGTGTGTGTAGGAACAAAGAAACACACGCAACATATGAATAGTGTAATGTAAACCAATAATTGTCGTATATGTCCAATGACCAAAACTACTCATCAAAAAACATCAAACAACATTTTGAAGATTTAGAATTTTGGTCATTGGATGTTTTTTTCTTGAGGGTGGGTTGGGGGGGGGGGTGTTATCATCTTGGTAGTTTTATGTGTATTTCAATATCATTGGATATTTTGATCATTTTGGAGGTTTAATTTCAAGGTCAATTTGGCCATTTTAGGTTCAATTTTCGATAAATTTGGGTTTTGTAAGGATTTATTTATTTTTGGACATTTTAATCATTTTGGAGGTTCCAATGTTATTTTTGTTCATTTTATAGGTTAATAGGGGTTTTGGTTATTTTGAAAGTTTTAGAGGTATTTCGGTCATTTGAGATTTTTTCCCTAGCCTTTTTGTCATTTCAAAATTTTTCAAAGGTATTTTGTAGGGTTTCAAGGTTATTTCGTTATTTTTATAGATTTGGGACATTTTTGGGAAACTTTTGTCATTCTCGAGGTTTTGAGAGTATTTCACTAATTTTAAGGTTTTAGGCGAGATTTAGGAGATTATGAAAGTATTTGGTCATTTTGAAAGAGAGGATTTCAAATCCAATTTATAGGTTATTAAAGCATCCAGACAATAGATTTAAGAATCTAGAATTTAAAATCCTCTTATGTATAGAATATAAATATGGAATCAAGACATTCTAAATCCATTGATTTAAAATCCAAATCTAAATTCAAGTTCAAGTATCCTAATGCAACCTTGTTAAATTCCTTCATTCACTTAAGAATAAATTGTGGCCCAATATGTGGTGCTAATTGCTACCTCATGTGTACTTTGGGCAGCCATTCAAGCCCGGTTTCAACAATTTTTATGGGCTTCTACTTAGGATCTTGAAATGAAGATGATTTTCGGTTTGGTCAATGCTCAATAGTATATATTGTATTCTTCTTCTTTTTGTTTTATTCTGTTTTTGTTTTGACAAGAAATAGTCAACAGATTGTGTACTAAATGACATGGCATTTGAGATTTTCTAGTTGTTGAAATTTAGGTTTCAAATAGCCAAATCAGAATTTCAATTAAATTGCAGTTTTTTTTTTTCGTTTAAAAAATAAAAAGAACATCTATGTTGAATAGTACAGTACTTGCTGCTTCAAGTTTACATGAAAAGCCATGTTTTCTGTTCTGAGAACTAATAATCTACTTGCATGCCGTAGGATTTCAACAAGCAAATTGAGCTCGGCTGTGTAGTTTAGCTCAATTTTAGAGCTCTCTCTTTTATTAGATGAACAAGCAAAACATCAACGCCTACATGCTACATCTCCAATTAGTTTTTTTTGACACACAGATTTTTGTAATATTTTTTTTATAGGGTGCATGAGGCAAACTTTATCCGAAGCATTGTTCAATGGATATATTCGAAATTGAAAGAGAAACGTTCAAATGATATTGAAGATGATCTTGTTGGAATAAGCTCTCGCGTTGAGGAAATGATTTCATATTTAGATATGGAATCAACTGATGTTCACTTTATTGGAATATGCGAGAAGAGTGGTATGGGCAAGACAACTCTTGCACGAGCTGTTTTTGATAAGATTCTTAACCAATTTGAAGCTTGCAGTTTTCTCGAAAATGTTAGAGAGGAATCTAAAGCACATGGTTTAAAGACTTTACAAGAACGACTCCTTTGTGATATAGGAAAAGGGGGATTAAGGGTAAAGGATGAGCATAGGGGAATGCAAGTTATTAGCGATATACTACATAACAAAAAGGTTCTTATTGTTGTTGATGATGTGAGCGAAAGAAGTCAATTAGAAAAATTAGTAGGGAAGCGTGATTTGTTTGGCAAAGGAAGTAGAATCATTGTAACTACCGAAGACAAAGATTTGTTGGCAAGTTATGAAATTAAAATTGTATATAAGGCTAGAGGACTAAATGAAGTCGAAGCTCTACAACTTTTTAGTCTGAATGCCTTCCACAAACCTCATTGTGAGAATGATTTCCTGGAATATTGCAACAATTTTGTCGAGTATGCTCAGAGAATTCCTTTGGTTCTTAAAGTTTTGGGTTCCTATTTGTGTACTAGAACAAAAAATGAATGGGAAAGTGCTCAGAATCAGCTAAGAGCAATACCCCATGAAAAAACTACCAAGAAACTTAGAATTGCTTTTGATGGATTGGGGGCAGAGGAGAAAAAACTATTTTTAGATATTGCATGTTTCTTCAAAGGGGAGGAGAAGAATCGCGTTGCTGATATACTAGAATCAGTTTACTTCCCGGACATTAATCTAAAAAATCTCATCGACAAATCTCTAATTACTCTTGTAGGGGGGGAAAAATTGTGGATGCATAATTTATTACAACAAATGGGTTGGGAAATTGTTAGTGAGGAATCAAAAGAAGCTAGAGAACGTAGTAGGTTGTGGCATTGTGATGACGTCCTTGATGTATTAAAGAACAATATTGTAAGTGGATTATTATATGGACATAAATTTAGAGAAGTATATAATTCTACAATAGATTCATGTAAGTTTTTGCTTTATCTAGCGGTAGACTAATCTTACTATTCTTGTTTACCAGGGAACAAAACATATAGAAGGCATGCTATTAAGATTGCCTCCAGATGAAGAAGAAGAATTGAATGCTGAATCATTCTCAAAGATGAATAAACTAAGATTGCTCAAAATTTGTAAGGTGCGCCTTTCTTGCCTTAGTTATCTTTCTAATGAGTTATGTTTGTTGGAATGGCATGATTATCCTTTGGAATCATTGCCTAATAGTTTTCAGCCTGGCGAACTTGTTGAGCTCATTATGCATCGCAGTTGTCTTCAGCAACTTCCAAGTGAATTTAGTGTAAGATATTCACTTTTGCTGTTTTTTCTTTTCTTTATTTTTTATTTTTATAAAGTTTAAGTTCTTGAATGCTTAAATTATTTTTATCCCTGCTTAATTTATCATCACAGAAGTTGGGAAAGCTAAAGCTCATTGACTTGACTGACTCCCAAAACCTAACCCGAACTCCTGACTTCACTGGATCCTCAAATATTGAGAGGCTGAATTTCCAAGGTTGTACAAGATTGCATGAGTTGCACCCTTCTGTAGGAGGTCTTAAAAGACTTATTCTATTAAATCTAAAAGATTGTAAATGTCTTAAGAACCTTCCATATGAGCTCAATTTGGAATCTCTTAAAACTTTAATTTTATCTGGCTGTTCAAGATTTAAGAAATTTCCCCGTTTTGGGAGAAACATGAGAAGCTTGTTGGAGCTTTATTTGGATAGGACTGCCATTGAAGAACTACCACCAACAATCAGGCGTCTAACTGGCCTGACCTTATTGAATCTTCAAGACTGCAAAAACCTTAAGAGTTTTCCGAGTGACATTCATAGTTTGACATCTCTTGAAATTCTCATTCTATCAGGATGTAAGTGTCAACCACCAAAAGCAGGGCAGTTGCTTGGGCTCTCTCCTATTGGATCCTCAATTGGTGCCACCCTCACTTTTCCGCGACTAATTTCATTTCTTTTTCTATCTTTCCTAGCATGGCAATACACCTATCTCAGAATTCCTATATGTGCTACAATTGCTTTGTCAACATATTGTTCCCACAATGCCCGGCATTCTGAACCAGAGCCCATCAACCTGTTGATGTCTAATTCGTTCTCAAAATTAAGCACTTTAAGTCTAAGTGACTGCAATCTGTTGGCACTCCCTGATGACCCTAGCTGCTTGTCATCAATAGAGTATTTGAATTTGAGCAAAAATAATTTTATATGCTTGCCCGATTACATTTCTCAACTTTCAAAGCTCAAAATTCTTTTCTTGGATCATTGTAGCAAGCTTAAATCATTGCCATATGTTCCATTAAGTACAAGGTTAGTTTCAGTACAAGGATGTACTTCGCTTGAAAATTATTCAAATCAAGTTGTTGTATGGACTTTGGGTGTAGCAGGATTCACTATTATTACTTGCCTTGGCTTGGCCGAGGATGAAGATGGCACAATTGCTGAGGTTTCTTTGCTAGACATACACCTATTATGGCAAAGATACGTGAAGGTATCTCTTTCTCTCTCACTTGTCACACACACGCATGAGCATCTTTTTACAGTTTTTAATATTTTACAGGATCAAATTCATCAAATGGAAGGCTTTTGCCATGTTTTACCTCAAATTGAAATTCCAGAGTGGTTCAAGCATCAGAGGTTTGGGTCATTTCGACCAATCCCACTACCTTCAAATCTGTTCAGTAATAAAAATTGGAAAGGAATCGCTCTATGTGTCATATTTGTAGTCACAGCACATTCGAATGACGTTTCTCCTGGAGAGGATACAAAATACTTTCATGAGTTTTATTGTCGTTTGGACATAAATGGAGATCTTATAGCTTTCAAGGTTCCTAAGGAAACATGTGTTGGTTCATTTGGACTTTGGCTATATATATCGCATGCGAGGTTTAGAAAACATTTAGACGAACGGAGTTGCATTACCCCTTTGATTGGAACCAACAGCCTGGATATTGAGATTAAAATGTGTGGTGCACGTATTCTATATAAGCAAGATATGAGAGAATTTCTACAAAACTTAGGCCAAAAAATTTTTGGGAGCCCTAATGACCTCCGTGGAGAGCTCAAGTCACAGCTTTCAAGATTTAATCAGGTCTGTTCCTCTTATCAGTCTGTATCACTAGATTCAAAATTGTTATCATATCTCTTCCTATATTTTTTTAGGGACTTTATTTAGAAGTAAATATAATAGATGTAAGGACATGTCCCTAATTATAATAACTAGTGGCAGACCTATGCAATGCATGAGAATATACAACTATTTTATAACGTGATATAATGAATGATTTATTCTCCAAAACGTACCAGAGATATTATTTCTAAAATTATTTTTTATCTCGCCATCTCTACAAATATATCATTCTATTATTTTTAGTTTTTTTTTTTTTGAAAAACTTAGGTGCATTAATTTGATTGATATTATTATGATTATTATTTTTTTGTGATAAAAGATAGAAATATTGTTCTTTTTTTAGGTGATATATATTATTCAAACTTTTGTATGGTTTGTTAAGAAGAGAGAGAGAGAGAGAGCAATCACCTTTATTTTGGAAGAGAATGTGAGACAAATAACAAAATTATATAAAAGAAGATGAGCAGAAGAATATTCAAAAGAAATTGTATATTTGTAAACACCAAATTATTCAAGTCATACTATGTATTAGAATAACATTGAATCAATTTGTAATTTCATAGGATAACAAGTAACAAAATAGATAAAAAAATTAAAATATAACCAAATCATAGCAACCTAAATTAGATTAAACATAAAAATTCATTAATCTAAATTAGAGGTTTAATAAAGAATTAAAATCCGTCAAGAGAAAGAATATGTATATATATATTAGAGAGAGAGAGAGAGAGAGAGAGAGAGAGAGAGAGAGAGAGAGTATTTACATTTTTGTGTGAGAAAATTATGGATTGAATGGAAGGGAAAATAACAAATATTTATAGTAAAAAAGATGAGGGAGAAGAAGAGTCAAAATAAAAGGAAGATGAAGGGATGAAGAAACTAGAAGGTTAAAGTATAGAGTAGTGGGGAGATAAAAATGTAAAAGTAAGTAAATGTTGGAGAACATGTAATTGTAAAGTGGAAAATTAATAAGGAGAAATAATTAAAAAGGAAAGAGAAAATATTGTAAATAGTTTGATAATGTGGCGCTGACGTTGCTTAAGAGGATCGTAGCAACATTAAACGCCACGCTTCAACTTTTAGATATATATATATATATATATATATATATATAAATATAGATTCAAATACTTATTTATGATTGATTGAAACATACTAATTATATTTATTATCATATTAATTTGCAAGCTTTATGCGGTAAATCTTAGCATTTCCTTATTTTTCTTTGCACAAGACTTCCACTCACACGTGTAGGTATAGTAAATCTTAGCATTTCTTTTTTTTTTCTTTGCATAAGACTTCCCTCACACATGTAAAGCCTACGCCAACTAGCAATTATGAAAAATTTTATCTTTAAACTTACTATTTTTGTATGTGTTTTTTTTCTTTCACCCATTAAACATTTGAAAGCTATATATTTCTGTATTTTACAGGTAGATTGGACACGAAACCATCTGTCTGATTATATCTTTCCTCAGATTGCATCTTCACCACGCTGGTTGCCTGCAGATTTGCATGATTATTCAAGATGGTTGGGTTTCACTATACATGCTTTGTATACAATTCAGATGAAAAATGATGGTTTCAATTACAAGTGGCAGGCCCGGCCCATGGCCTAGGCAAGTTAGGCCTAGGCCTAAGGCCTCACCCAAAAAAAAAAAAAAAAATCCCCTTAGGAAAAAATGTTCCATTTACAATTATTAAAAGTCTAAATTTTTATAAAATTATATATATTTTTGAAGGTTATGCATTTTTTTTTATTAGTGATATTAAGAATACTATAAATTTTACTATTGGTTTACAAATTGCCATGTTACTAATCACAAAAAAGTGATTTAAATATTCATTAGTTAGATTGATGAATTTTATCAATGAGAGTCAATGTCACATCATATTGTAAACATTTTATAGTATTTTAAGCGTATTTTTCCTTCTCATTTCTATTAAGACTCTATATATAAGACCAATAGAACCCTAACCTAATTAAAACTCTAAAATGTTTCAAAAAAATGTTGCAAATGTGTTAAATCATCAATTATAGATTAATCTCCCTTAATAGTTTGAGACTTTAATATTTGATAAAGTCACACACCAAATAATATCTATCTTCTTCTTAAAAACAAGATATAAAATTAAAAATTAAATTTTTTAACTTTACTTAACTATGTATCGTTGTTTATTCAAAATAAAATATTTTTTTAATTGTAATATATCTTTATTTATTTTTATTAATATTTATGTTTCAACTATGATATTCAATTCTCTATATAAACTTAACATTAATTTATTCGAAATTATTCATCAAATTATGTATTTAATGTATCAAATTAATCTTGATTTGATTAGTATTAAATAATTTTGTTTAATTAATATTTACATATTAAAAGTTCTACATAAACTTTTTGCCTTAGGTTTCAAATAATGTTAGGCCGCCTTTGACAAGCAGGATTCAACAAGTATTTTGTTACCACACTTCGATGCAATAGATCTGAAATTTGGTAGTCAAATCATAGATATGTTTGTTGATGCTTGCAGGAGGCCTACCCCCGTGACAAAGCTTCCACCAAGTAATGAAACTATACAAGGGGAGTGTACTTCACGAGAAACAACATTTTCAAATCAAGTAATAGCTGCAGGCATTTCAAAAAGTTCAAGACAAGGGTCTATTTATTTAAGCAAGATATCAAGCAGCCTTGAATGTTGGTTTAACCATGGACCATATTTGCAGGTTTCTCTCTCTCTCTCTCTCTCTCTCTCTCTCTCTCACAATTGTACAAGCTATGTGGCTCTTTAATTTTGCGTTTAGCTTTTATTTTTTTTATTTTTTTATACCTATTTTCATTTATTTTTTTTACTGTTATCCAAAAGTACATGTTACCGTATTTTTACCTTTCTTTCATTAATCTCTCATTAATTTCCTGAGTTTACAACACTCCTTTCTCTCTTCATATTTTTTAGCATACCCACAATTTTTGTATTAAAAACAAGAGCAAAATAATAATAATAATAATAATAATAATAATAAGGACTAATAGTAATAACTAACCAAATAAGGCCCCAAGGTGAGATAGAGAGATTTGAAAATGTTGTGGATTGTTAAATGAAATGTACTGTTTCACTATTACCAAAATAAAAGACCTGAGGTTTAATATATATATATATATATATATATATATATATATATAAACAGAAACCTCATTTGAGAGTGCACGAGGTCTTGCTATATGGCGCTCTAATTTTGCATTTAGCATTTTTTTTACCTCTTTTCATTAAGTTTTTTTTTTTACTATTATCTAAAAGTTCATATTAATGTATTTTTATCATTATCTTATTAATCTGTTATTAATTTCCTGAGCTTACGACACACGTTTCTCTCTTAATGTTTTTTAGCATACCCACCATTTTAGTATTAAAAACAAAAGAAAAAATAATAATAATTAAGAACTAATAGTAATAACTAACCAGATAAGGTCCTAATGAGAGATAGAGATAAGTGAAAATGTTGTAGATTATTAAATGAAACGCACTGTTTTACTATTACTAAATTAAAACACCTAAGATTGAAAAATCATTTTTAAGAGAGAGAAAGAAGAATATGAGGAGTTGTCACCTTTGTTATACTAGCCTCCCACCACTATCAAGCCATTGAAATCCCAATGGGTAATTTTTTTTTCTTTTTAAATTAGGGGCTTAAATATGATTTAGGCTTGGGTAATTTGATTGAATAGTTTTTGTCTTGGGTATATAAGTAGAGAGAATATTAATTTGGTGCGAAATGTAAAGTCATATTCTACAATGGTTTTAAATCAACTGTAAGTCATATTCATACGCACTTGCGCACACAATGTCTTAATATCGCAATATTGATGAGTAGAAGACATTAAGAGAGATGGACATACTTTTATTTCATGGTATGCAATGTGATTATAACACAAATTAGTTGATTTTCATGATCTGGTTACTCTATTTTTGGTTTGAAGATTTGAAAAAAAAATTAATTTTACCTTGAGAAAGCTACAAATGTGCAGTGAAACTACTGAACTAATTTTTGATATCTCAAAATGTATCTATTTTTTTACTTTTTTTTTTTATACTTTTTTTAATAATATATGTACAACATTCTTCAAAATTGTCTTATATAAAATATCACAAAATTATTTGTGTATCGCACGGGCAATTTACAAGTTGTGAAAAAAATTGAAAATTTTTTTGTCCCTAAGAATTAATGATTCTGGATTAAATTAACTCGAGACTTTTATTAAATCATTTCTCTTTGGTGGGTTCAAGTGCACACGTAAAAACCTATGCTTAAATTAAATAACTACAATTTGGTCTTTTATGCTTACATTTTAAATATTATAGTTGTCAAAAAATGAAAAATCTAAAGTCTATTGACTCTGATGCGGGAGGCTTAAAAAGAAAACTAGTTTAGTTTTATTTTATTTTGTAATTCAACTGTCTTTTTATTGGTCTATATATATATATATTCTCTAGATCTGGTAGTTTATTAAGTTATTATATTTTATTTCCCATGGTTATTATGATTTAGAAGTCTATATTTAACCAAAGTCTTGTACTCCTACTAGGAGGTTTATATTAATGAACAAAATTTCTATTGAAAATGCCTCTTGGTCTGGTACTAACTCCAGCAAATTGTAGATGTAGGTTTCTAATATTTGGTGCTAACTCCAAGTAGGCCTAAATGTTGACTTCTAGGTTCTCTATTTTTTATTTTTTAGTTATTTATTTTTCATGCTGAATTAATTTGGCTTAAACTGAGAGCAAAATTCAACCCACTTGACCAAAAGCATTGCTGCCAGTCAAGCCAAAACTCTGAAAAAAAAAAAAAATTCCTTTGTCATGTTTTATACCCATTAGAAAATCTAGCTTTCAAAACCCCCCCCCCCCCCCAAAAAAAAAAAAAACCCACAAATATCTCCACACCACTATGACCCACCCCTCATTGGCTACAGATCCCCACAACCATGGTTTTCAAACTCAAACCAAACTAGTTGGTCTGATTGGGTTAATTGAGAATTGACAATGCTATTTTTATATGTGAGAAAACCAAATATTTAAATAATAATAAAAAAAACCTCCTGAACCAGTGGTGGAATAAAAAAACTGTCAAAACTGTCTGTTGTTTCAATTTGGACAAGGTTTTTTTGAAAAATAATTATGGTTCAATTGGGTTGAGGTTTTTTTTTTTTTTTTGGTCAAGGGGTTTTTAATAATTGAGAAATGAGGTCGTGAATTGTGAACCTGAGACCCCTTAATCAAGAACCATGTTTGGTATAGTAACCAACAGACCGGCTACAGTTGTTGGGTTTTATAATGAAAAATAAATAAAAAGAAAAGCATTATTATATTTATTTTAATTTTACTTGATTTTTATTTTTTTTTTAATGGAGATTAATGGTGTTTTGATTTATTATATCACCTGTCTCTCAATATATTAAATATTAATAAATTTATTCTATTTGTAAAATCTACTTGTAATTTAAGTATTAAGGATTTATTTTTAAAGTGAATTTAAAAAAAAAAAATCAAAGTAAAGGATTATTATAAAATTATTTTTAAAAAATTTAAATGAAGGATTATTATAAAAAATTTATGCTTATTTATGTTTTATTATTAACTATTAACAATATATATTTCAAGAAAATTTATTTGAAAGTTTGTTTGTATTTTTTAAGATATTTTAGACATTTTTACTAAATATTTCCATAAGTAATACATTTATTTTAATTTTAGTTGATTACTAAATTAATTGTGGCCTTTAATTTTAATTTAATACATTTAAAAAATTTCTACAAATTTAATACATTTCTGTCGTTTAATTATTTCTGAATGACCCTTCAAAATTGATGTATCCTAAATTATAAAATTAATATATATATATATATATTAATTTACCTTGTTGTATCAATAAATTTCTGCATTGAACTTGGATTTAAACTAGAATACGAGAAGCAACGTTTATGAGAGCCTCATTTACTGACATACTAAATGTTTCTTGATACAAACTGACTCATAATTGATTAACATTTCTGATATGTTTTCCAGGACCACTACGAGGGCCCTGGTACTCTCAATCAATGTTTGCCTCAAAGTGAAATCCCAGCGTGGTTCAAATCTGAAAATATTGCTAGATCCTCAGCAGTAACAATCCAGTTACCTCTAAATTTGTATGACAATCTTGAGTGGATGGGATTTGCATTTTGTGCCGTTTTCTCATTTCAAAAGCATCCTACTTCCGTTCCTATGAAAGGTTCAGAATTTTCTTTTATCATCGTATGTCATTTGAAGACCAACTTGGGTTGTATGAATCCATTATATAGCATCAGTGAAGAGGACGTAATAATATCATTACATCAACGTGGATTCCTTTGGTTATCATTCATTCCATGTTGGTTTCTTTCACCTGAATGGAGTCGATGCACTTCGGTTGAATTCTCATTTGTGAGCAATAGTTCGGCTGTATCGGCGCTGAAGTGTGGGGTTGATCTTGTATACCGGCAAAAATTGGAATTTACACGTAGAATGGTACAATGCATAACCTCATACGATGGTCCTTTCACATCTTATGAAAGATTTCCCTTTTATCATCCTGATCAATTCAGTGGCAGTGCCGGCTCTAGTGGAACTTCTGGTCACTATTCTTATGACCAATTCTACAAAACTGCCGCCTTGGTAAGATTTCTATACTAATAGTGCAAATAACATTAACGTAAAGGTGTTGGTTTCTTTCTCTAACACAAACCTGATCTTATTCCATTGAGATTGGCTTACCACATCATGATCCATATTAAATTTTAGAATAATGTTTATTATAGGAACGCTAATGCACACACCTTTACATATAAGAAAAAGCAATTGAAACAATTTCCAAGTTGTGGAAATGGTACTTTGCTTTTTCACGTGTAATGCTGTGTAACAAGTTTTTCCCAAAATTTTATAAGACTTAACACCATATGTTCCTTGAAATATGCTTTTGATAATGTTAGAGATATTATAAATTTTATCACATAAATTTTAGAAAATGATATTTCACTATTCAAAGAAAAATATTAAAACTACTACAAATATTTTTATAAAAAGGTCTACAAACTATGTAGTAATGAATGTGATTGATCATTGGTGCCACCTCAATAATGTTATAAATATTAAATTACTTTTTTATGATGGGAGATGCATCATATTGAAGACTCTAGCATCACTGATTTTTTAATACAACACAAAAAGTAATTAAAGCTAATTTACTTATTATGTTATTGACATGAATCCTAAATTCCATAATAATAAATCTTCAATTATATATACTTTTCTCCAACTACACTATTTTTTAGAATTTTGATAATTTGATAGTTGGAACAGGAGAGATTTGAATCTTGGATACTTCCATGGAAACACCGATAAGTACCAACGAGCTGAGCTACAAGGCTCTTGGCAATTTAAATTTTCTTTAATTAGTAGTAAATTTCATTATTGAACTTTGATTTCAAACTAGAATATGACAAGTAACATTTATGACTTTTGAGCCTCATTTATTGACAACCTAAGTCTTTCTAAATACAATCTATCGTCTTCTTATTAATGATGTGGTTTCAGTAACAGCAATGCCACCCTTGGTAGTATCCTTTCTGTTGTGGGTAAAATTTTCTTGGTCAACATGTTTATAGGGCTCATAACTATATTAACATCATACAAACTTAGCCCAGCTTGATTATCATTTCTGATATGTCTTGCAGGACCGCTATAACAACCGTAGTATTTTCAATCAATGTATTCCTCAAAGTGAAATGTCAGAGTGGTTCAGCCATGACTCGCTACCGTCAGATTTGTCACCTAAGTTTGTAAGGATTTTATAGTAAAATTGGCAATACCTTTAACATTTATATGAACTATTAGTTGGTTTTGCTAAGTGCATTTATACGGATTTGTTCGTACAAAACATGCCACCAAACAAGGATTATATGATATTATATTCAACACTAAACAAATATGACTAGCTCTCTCTCTCTCTCTAATTTTACGCGGTATTACTCTTTTGCAGGACTTTCATCCATCCACTTCGTATAATTTTTGTTTCCCTCCAAGTAAAATTCAAGACTGGTTTAGTCATCCGAATCATGGACACTCAGTGACAATTGATCTACCCTCAAATTTGTACCACGATGGTAATTGGATGGGACTTGTTCTGTATGCTTCTTTCTCCATCCATGGGGATCCAGACATCATCTTTAGCAATCTGGCATCAGGAAAATCTCACTTCCTATACTGTAATTGCCAAACGAGTATGGCTAACGTCGATGATCAGACAATTGCTTTCTCCACCAATAAAGAAGAAATCACGTGGTTACTCAATCTAGGTGAATTCATTTGGATTTGCTACGTACCAGGAGAGCCATTTAAGAATATGTTGCCACACTGCAGCCACATTGAGGCCTCATTTGTGAGTGATTGGTCAGGCGTGACAGTGCAGAATTGTGCATTACAACTTTTGTACCAGCACGATCAAGTACAGTTTACGCAAGAACTACAACACTGCAACAACTTGATTTCAGAGAATCGGAAGCTTGTTTGTAAACAACAAGAGGATCAACAAAAAAAAAATGACCAATACCATGTTGATGAGGGACTTCAAAGAAAAATCTTTTCTAATATTGACTTTGAAGCTAAAATATTTCCAAGGCTAATTGATCAATCGGAGACTGATGAAACTGAGATTCAACTTGGCCAAAGTGACCTGCTGGTAAGTCATCTCACTCCCTCTCTCTCTCACTCTCATTCATTTGACAAAATACATTTCACCTGATTGTTTAGGATATATGAAATTGATGCTGAAATATGCTTCTGATTTATTTATTAAATAACCAGCACATTAAGATGGTTCACCCCCAAAAATATTGAAAGGACAATTTTTTTTTGGTAGCCCTATTAGGTTAAATGAATAAATTCATAACTTCCTAATAGCTTAAGTTTTTGAGAGAATCAGTAATTTAACATGGTATTAGAAAAAGATGTTTTGGGTTCAATCTTTTGTGTCTACCATACCTCCGATTTATCGGTAATTTGAAGGGGGATTGTTAGATTAAATGAATAAAGTCACCATCTCCTAATATTTTAAGCTTTTGAGAGAATTGGTAATTTGATAAGTTCAAATTAATTTTGTAGCGGTTTATAGATTAATTACAAATTAATTCCGATATGTGATCACAATTGCTTGATTATAAACCACCAAATAGCAAGCACCAACATCCAATATGACGTTTTCCTCAATTTTTGAGGTGAAGACACCTATAATAATGTTACTGACTATCTATGTTCTACCTTGAAAGATCACAAGCTTATCCCCTTCAAGGACAATAAAGAAGTTATGATGGGAGAGCCCATTTCTAAGATACTCTTGGATGCAATTAAGAAATCGAGGGTCGGGAGGACGGTGATCATCATTTTCTACAAAGTTTTTCACCTAGTGCTCGGGAGAATGTGTTTAATGCATGGTGGGAAGGATAAGAGTGTTGCCCATTTTCTACCCAAAAAAAAAAGTGTTGTGATGTGTGAATTCTAGTTTTGTTTTGATCTAATTAATAGCCTGACTGAACTTGGAAATATTACAGTTTTAAATGGGAGATAATGTGAGTGGAGGCTTGACCGATTTTCAGCTTTGCCACTGTTTAGGATATAAATAATGTTGCTTCAGAATTAGGGTTTGATGAATTGAAATTTGTAATGTCACTATTGTATTTTTCTATGACATAATGAAAATCTTTGCAGCTCCATAAACATAGGCACATTACTTAACTGCGTAAATCTTTGTGTAATTATTTCTTTACCGCAATTTTTTTGATCTCTGTTTTCACGTCTTATTGGTTCTAGGCATTAGTTTAGATTCCTAACATGTAAAACATTTCCAGGAGAACCAAGAGAATGTGGACAAGTGGAGAGTTGCTTCAAAAGAATTGACCAAAATACCTGGAGAGCGTTTAGAGAAAAGGTAAATCTTCTGATCTTCTTTTAATGAAAATCCTATCTCGCTTGTTCTGACCGCAATAATTAATTAATTTTTCGTTTCAGTTTTAATTGTATTAAAAATTAAAATATATACTGGTTGTACACATCAATGACATCATTGTCATTATGTGTTAAATTATTTAACCCATAATGTATATGTGAAATTGTGCAGTTGACGAGAGAGAGAGAGAGGAATATGTTTGTGACAGGAGTGGAGCCACCACATGGGGTGCCACCTTCCCAATTGTTTTTTTTTTTTTTTTTTTGAGAAAATACTTTTTTTTTTTTTTTTTCTTAAGAAAATTATTAAAATTATGATATTATTAGTTTTGTTATACTCAAAATTTTACGTGCATCTTTCAAAAGAAAAAAATCTGTTAATTGTTTTTGAGAAAATTTTTAATACTCAAGAGGTTCCATATTTTAAGGATGCAAATGTGGTATCATAAATAAGAATAAAAATATAAGTATACCATAGGTACAATAACACAAAGTTTAACTTCAAACTTGATTGTAGCTTAAGGTTACAACTCCCATTAAAAAAATTAACATTACTATATATTTTGAAAATTTAACGGATTACGTATTTTTTATGTTCTTAATACACGTCAAATTTCGTACTAATTGGATACTATAAACTATTTGATCTATAAACATATTTTTGTGTATAATTTTAAACTATAAAAATATGAAATTTAAATATTTGATTAATGACATAGCTAATGATCTTTGATCTTTTAGAAATTTTGCAAAAATAGAGAATATAAAAAAAATGTAATCTACAAATAAATTTGTTAAAATTTAAATTCAATAAAGTAATATAGAGTGGGGTTGTAGCCTTAGCTTTGTGAGAGACCATGCCTGAACAAAAAAGGTTAACTATAGACCCAATTCATATTGTGGGGTACAATATAATAATATAGGTGTTAAAAAATGCCCTTGTAAGAAGGAAAAGAGAGGTTATGAAAATTTGACTACTTACTGCATATGAACAATATCAAAATTCTTGAAGGTGACATTCTCCAAAAAAAAAAAAAAAAATCCTGAAGGGGAAAATCATCAAAATTCAACAATTGATTGCAGATGCCATGCTTCTGAGTTTTGTTGTGAGAATAATGCATTGCTAATTGTAGAATTGCCAAGAAAAAAGCATCCAAGTAGATGAATGTATTTATGGTCAAGAACACTTGCTAAAATTGTGATGTGTAAACCGAATTTTAGTATTCAAAAAGGGAAATGATGTAAGAGAATTTAATTAGTAATACCTTTAGAATCACCCAAAAAAGACGAGAAACAACAGCAGCTAATGGCTGTGATTTTTGGCTTAGGAATTCATATATAACCAATCGGGAACAGCTCATCCCTTTGAAGCTAAAGGCTGATGCGGCAGCGCCACAAACACTGGCGAGTCCTGGTAGGAAACGCCAGAAGATAGTTGCTCTGCCGCGAGACTGCGAAAAAGAGAAAGCAAACGCCCTTTTATTGAGCGACAGGAAACGAGAAGAGGAAAAAGAAGTGTTTTTGCATCAGAATCAAGAACAAAATTCCCGTGAGAGCTCGAAGCCTTTGGAGGTGAACAATGAGGTGGTGCTAGTGTGCCCCAAGTATGGAGTAACCTCCGTTTGTGGACGAAGACGAGACATGGAAGACGCTGTTTCAGTCCACGGTTCTTTTTCAAATAAGTCACACTTCTTCGGCATTTTCGACGGCCATGGTTGCTCTCATGTAATTATATTTGAACCCTCAGATCTTTTTGATATAATAAAAGCTAATAACGACGCCGATATTTGAATTGTATTCTAACGGTTTTTTTGTTTTTGGTTTTTTTATTTTATTTTGAAGGTTGCTATGAAGTGTAAGGACAGGTTGCATGAGATAGTGAAGGAAGAGGTAGAAGGTAAAGGTGAAGGAGTGGAATGGAAGGTGACGATGGAGAAGAGCTTTGATCGGATGGACAAGGAGGTTCAGGAATCTAGTGGGACCGTCATTGGCTCAAATTGTAGGTGCGACCCCCAGACTTCGCAGTGCGATGCTGTTGGATCCACCGCCGTGGTCGCCGTCGTGACTCCGGAGAAGATCGTCGTCTCTAACTGTGGCGACTCCCGCGCTGTGCTTTGCCGAAACGGCGTCGCTGTCCCACTCTCCGTTGATCACAAGGTAACAAAAATCTCTCATTTTTGTGCTCTGTTTTCAAGATCTCATTATAAACTTTAAAAAACTTAAACTTCGGCAACATGTTTTTTGGGACAAGTTCGATGAAACTTTTAGCGCTTCATTTCACGTGTCTATAATCAAATCGCGGTTGCGCGTGGTGTACACGCGCGGCGCGCCACCTTTAAACACAGTGCTAACGTGTCTCTGCTTGTTTTTTTTTTTTAAAATTTATTAACAGCCCGACCGACCTGACGAGTTGGTTCGGATCCAAGAAGCTGGTGGTCGCGTTATTTACTGGGATGGTGCTAGAGTCCTAGGAGTCTTGGCCATGTCCAGAGCAATAGGTACGTGAATTAATTCTAGGATAAACAGTATTTTCACTATCTTTTACCATATTATCTAGCTTCGCTGAGTTTAAAAATAATAACAATTCTAGTACTAATTAAATGATTCTATGTTTATTTTTTAGGTGACAATTATTTGAAACCGTACGTGATATCGGAACCGGAGGTGACGATAACGGATCGGATGGCTGAGGATGAGTGTCTAATCCTAGCGAGCGATGGGCTTTGGGATGTGGTGTCAAATGACACCGCTTGCAGTGTGGCGCGCAGCTGCTTGCGCGCCCAGAAACCGCACTCGTCGCCCATTTCGCCGGGAAGCAATGTGGCATTCGACGCCGCATCAGAGAGCTCCGACAATGCTTGCTCCGACGCCTCAATTTTGCTGACCAAGTTGGCCTTGGCTAGGCATAGTACAGACAACGTAAGCGTCGTCGTTGTTGATTTGAGAAGAAATCATTACCTATCATGGTTTTCAGACACGGACCGGACTGTACGGTCTGACCGAGATTACCGAGAACATCTCACTAACACGGTTCTTTTAACCAACAGAACCGTTTTATGCCCAAAAAGCACGAAACCGTTCGAACCGCTGTTGAATCGCTCGGATTTGAGAACCGTGAACAGTTCTCACAGTTCTGATCTACACTTTTTAATAAATAGATAAAAAAATTTTAGAAGCTCACAGCACCTTATCATCATGGTTGAAGCTTCAACCACTATGAGATGTCAAACATTGTAAATATTGAGATCCAATCGTCTCTACCTCATTGGCTCTGTCTCTGGTTTGTTATCTATCCAAAACTTGTGTTCTTAATCTTCTTCTCTTTCTCTCCTTGTCTTGTTTTCTTGCCTCTACTCCGTCCAGATGTTGCATAAACTGGTTTAAGAAAACTAAAGAAAGGTTAAAAAAAAAAAGAAAAAAAGAAAAAAAGAAAGAGGTATGAACTGGGAACTAGGAAGTTGGAGTGACGGAAGAAACAAAGGCTAAGAAGTAAGAATATGAAAGGAGGGAAAAATATGTAGGAGCTAAACGACTAACTTGGTGCAGGGTTCTTTTTTAAAAGGTGTGGTGTAGTTTAAACCTTGGAAAATGGAAGCCATGGGGGAAAAAAAAAGAAAAAAGTAAAGCTGATGTCCTTCGGTCCAAACGTGATGTCTTTTCTTTTTTGATAAGTCTAACATGATGTCTTGTTGCCACTAGAGTGGCAGATGAATGGAGGGAATAAAAAGAAATAGATTTTAAATTTTTATTGGGTTGGAAAGAGAATGTTATGGCTATGATATTTTCACAATAAATTTTAAGTGATGAATTGTTAATGGTTGTCATTGTTGAAATAAAAAAGTAATTTTAATGATAGGTTTAAATTTGAACTAACTTATAATTTGTTATAAAAATATTGTGAATGTAGATATTCTAAATTAGAAATTAACATCATTCTCAAAAAAAAAAAAAAAATAGAAATTAACATAATGATATTTTTACTTAGTATTTTTATAATATTTATACAATAAATTCTTGTATTGGGTTAATATTTAAAGTACTGTTAATTCACCAATAAATTCACCATAAATCTTAAGTTGAGAAATGTTTATTTTCAAAATAAATTTATATATATATATATATATATATTGAACTATTTTAGTTAAATTTTCATTTTTTACTAAGTTAATATATTTATATATATTTTAGATAATTATTAAATTAATTATGACGTTATCACAGTTCAACTTCAGTTTGACCTCGGTTTAATCTCAAAAACCTTAAACCTCTCATTTTTACGGTTCATTGAATGGTTCGGATTTTAAAACCTTGTTATCTAGAGCCCCTTTTCGATTATAGAATACATAAAACCAATCTTTGCCCAAAAGAAAAAGAAAAGAAAAGTTAAAAAAGAAAAAGAAAAAAAAAGCTACGATAATAGTTGAGTTCTGCCATTAATTGTAATTTTTAGGATTTTTTTTTCAAAGAAAAAAAAAATTATATATAAAAATGTTATTTCTTTCTTTTTTTATTTATTTGTTTATTTATATGATGTTGGGATATATTAATATTATAATTCCAAAGCGATGTGAGAGATACAAATTGTAGAGGGGGGAAGATGAGCCTGAATTGTGAATGATGTACAACAAAAATGGAACTTCTTAGTCCCCAAATAGAATTTTAGAATTATTTTATTTATTATCTCTCTTGGTTTATATTATATTTCTTGGTGAAGTTAGGCCAAATAGCGGTATGTCATGTGTCCTCGATCTCGTAGTTGATCAATGATAGAATAAAAACTATGAAATTGGGCATGCTATAATTTCTTTTACATATACTAAGTTTTGATGAATTACTTTTCGAAGTGACTTTAAGAAGTCAAATAGAAGAAATAAGTAAGTTAATTGAAATAAGCTGATCCAAGCAGATTTATGGCTAGTTTGGCTATATATTTTAGTAACTTGTATAGTTGTTCAGTTTTTAGTGTTGTAAAAATATATATTTGAGTGTTGTAAAACTTGTTGTTTAAACACTCGTATTAAACAATCTCTTAAATTTGGAGAATCAATTTAGAGATGATTAGAGGAAATTTTGATAGAGGAGAACGGAATGGTGTGCCCTGCATTATATCAGATTATGTTTATGCACGTGGGTGGTGCTATATTCATGGCTTCCCAAATTTCAAAATTTTATATTGATGTTAAAAGCTCGTTTGGTACAAGTGTTTAAGTAACAGTTTTCAAATTAAAATTTATTTTTTGAAAATACATGTGGGGGAAAAAAGTGCATAGAAATACGTGTAATATTGTTTAAAAACTAAATGTTGTCATTTGAAAATATGTACTAAATATCCCCTAAACATTTTCGTCCTCCTAACTGGGAAATTCTAATTTTGCTGTAGCAGATGAGATGGAATTGTCCGTTTTTAATGATGGTTGTTTATCATCAAATTAAGATATTAATTGATTTTTGATATAATTTTATGAGTTGAGCTAACTAAAACTTAATCTCACGAGAGGCAAAACTTTTTTTTTTTTTTTTTTTGAGAAGGAACTTCAGAAACTTTTATTAAGAAAAAAACTAGCCATTATCGGCTGAAAGTATAGCTTGGAGGTGTGGAGGAACATCCTCCATCCACACTGAAAACCTCTAACATGTCTTGCATGTTTAGCTAGGTTGTGAGCAACAGAGTTACCAAGTCTACGAATATGGGAGAATGAAATACTACAGTTAGTCTCTGTCATCGCTTTGGCTGCTACAAGGATATGATCAAAAGGAGAAAAAGAGACATCGTCACTTTTGAGGCACTTGATCACCGCTTCAGAATCGCCTTCACTGATAAAGGAATTTAAGCCAATTTCTTGAGCAAAATAAATGGCTCTAGTTGCAGCCATTGCTTCAACAATATCGGATGAGTATGGCAGGTTCACCAATTCATATAAGGAAGCAATTGGTTGTCCTAGGGAATTCCGGATCACAACGCCAAGACTAGCCTTGTGTATCTCTTTGAATGTGGCTCCGTCGAAGTTCACCTTGAAGTTTTCTGCAGGGGGTGGACTCCATTTAACCCGAGGGCGATTGCAACCTGAAGATTGGAGCGTTATGACCTAGTTTGCTTGGTGATACTCGGTGAGTGCTTGCTTTGCATTTGTGGAGACTTGGCTGACTGGATATTCTTCACTTGTGGTTCTGAGTTTGTTCTGGCGATGCCAAACTGTCCAAAGGATCATGGCAAGCAAGTTGACGTTTTTTCTTTCATCATGAGTAAGTTTGATAAGCTCTGAAACCATATGTGCGTTCTGATCATGGTGAAGCCGTAGCTCTAGGATTGAGTTCCAAACTGATGTGAGTGCCGAGCATTCCCAAAGTGCATGGAATTCACTCTCTGCATTTGAATTACAGCGGTCACATGTGTCCTCCTCAATGATTCTTCTTTGTCTCAAGTTTCTCTTCATTGGCAATGCTTCCTTGTAGGCTCGCCATAAGAAATTTTTGACTATATTTGGAACTGAGAGGCTCCAAACAAGCTTCCAAATCCCTCCATCATGTCCGTCTACTTAATTAGCATCAAGATTATACCTGCGCTTGCCTGCTTGCATCCACTGGCAATAAAGGCTAAAGTTCGTAAATAGACAGCACTGTCATTGGGTTTTGGGGACCCAATATGGCGTGGATAGATAGACATGAGCCTCCCTTTCATAAAATCATAATTTCACAAACAGATATTCGTAGATTTTAGGGAGGGATTTTTATAGAGGTTCCACCATTTTTATTCGAATTCCTCGACAACTTCTTGAGGGGCTCACCAACTTCTATAATCAAAGGCTTTGGTCTGGGTTATGGCATCAATATCACCTCGCTGGACTAGATTTGGTTAGATTTGATGTTGACACCTCCATCGTGGACCAATTGGAACACCGAGTAAATTTGTTCCTTTAATTATTTACTCCCTACTTTTCTTTCTAAGTTTGGTATTCAAAAGTTTTGTTTGATGTACCCGAACAAGAAACTTGTTTGCTGTAAATTTTAGCATAATTTTGGGGATAAAGACACTTTTGCCAAACGGTTGGTTCTCTCAACGTCCGTTGTTGATTAGAAGAACGGCGGCAGTAATTATAGTGGTTCTCAGGTAGCGAAATTTGTTGTCAAGTAAGTTTTGAGCTGTTGATAATCATTTTTTTATCACTAGATCAATGTAGGAATCAAACTTCAGATCTTGATAAACACTTTATTAGTTGAATTAATTGAAATTTATATGTATATAGTATTTTTAAAAAGTTACTAAGCACGATACTTGTGGTGAAAATACAATGATACAACATATTTGCAAGTACTGAATTTTTTTATTATGAAAGCTGGTATGTAATTTTATGGAAAAGCATGGATGCATTTAAAATTAAACAAAATTTTTATTATAAAAATATAAATAATTAATCAAATTAATTTTTTTAAAAGCATGTAACATATGCATTCATGCATACATATAGATACATTTAAAATTAAACATAATTTTTATCATAAAATATAGATAATTAGTCAAATTATTTTTTTAAAGTAAACGTAATTAGTCACATATTAAAATTATTACCTAAATTTAATACTACTTTTGATCATTTTTTTTTCTTCTAATTTTTAATAAAATAGAATGTGTGGTGATTTTTTTTATGTGATAATTTTTATTTTATTTATTCTTTGAGAAACATATGGCGATTTTTATTGAGTATATGTGATTTTTTTTTTTAAAATTTTGTATAGTTCATTAATATTAGATTTTTAATATTTTGCACTCATTAACTCACTTGATACAAAGATTAAAAAACTTAAGTAGACACATGATACAAGTTTAAGTGGATAATTATGGTGTAGTTTCCACATAAATTTAGACACATGACACAAAATTGGATTATAATTTCAAATTATAATTTAACTTTCTTTAAGCTTAACCTATTAATATATATATATATATATAGATGACTTATAAATTTGAATTTTTTTAGTTATATAATTATGTTTTTTATGGTTTATTATATATTGGATTTTTCGTTTTCTACACTAAATTAACTAATTTAACACAAAAATTTAAAAATTTAAATTAGATGGGACACGTAATATAAAATTAAATTCTAATTGAAATTCAATTTTTACACTGAATTAACTCACTTGACACAAAATTCTAAAATTTAGATTAGATGAGACATATGACGCAAAATTAAGCTCTAATTGAATTCTAGTTTGAAATTTAATTGAATTTTCTCTCTACTTTACCTATTATTATATATATATATATATGTATATATAGATATATAGATTATAAAAAATTATATGTAAGCAAATATATTAATTAAGAAGTTAAAAATTAAAAGAAAACAGAAAATTGGTTCCTGTGTTGCCTTTCTTTGAAAAACGCTTCACTTTGACAAAGGAGGCCCAACATAATAATGGTAATAATGATGAAAGACACCGACGATTGATTAGATCGTGATTTTCATAAGTGATTCTTAAGAATAATTAATACTAATAAAAAATGAGAAACTTACATTGTGAGCCAACCCGTACATGGTCAGAAATTAGTTTTTGGTCCCTATCAATGAAGGAAGATTAAGTGTAATTTGGACCGGTCAACTCAACACTGCTTTGACTATAATTGCATCCACATTAAAAAAACATAATCTTGTTATTTGATGATAATTTTACTAGTAAATAAATGAAAAAGTATCGTATATTACTGTTTACAGTCCACCCTGAAATAATGCTCTTTCTAGTAGCCAACACGTCCCAAATAATGACATTGACACCAGCTATCTATCAGTGGTTATGGTTGAATATTTTTGGGGCCTTTGGGCCTAGTCCAAAGTACTCAACAGAAGCCACATGCTTGGAGTCATCAAGCATCTGGGTCGATTTTGTTAGCCTTTTTTTTTTCTGATGCCTAGATGAGATCCCAAACTCAAAATGAATACAATAGGTTCAAATTTCAATTCAAAGATGGTTACATGATTATTTGGATAAACACATTGCAAATTGCAGTTCAAGTAATTTGACAAAACCACAAAGGATGTCCATGATATACTTTGGTTGATAAAAACACTACAAATTTATAGCATGTATTAGTTAGGAGGCTGAAAAAATGTTACTAGAAATTTAAGAGATTTTACATTAATTATGGACTCATAATATAGTGGTATACTTGTACTTGTTTTAATTCATCAGTAACACTGTTTTATTGTCTACTATTTACAACTCACCACTCAACCGTTATAAAACATTTTGTGAAAACTTTAAGGTTACAGCACATTCTATAGCATCATAGTTCTAATTAATTTTATTTTTCTCTTGAATAGTTGAATTCTACTTGTTGATGGGTTTAACTTAGTGCATGCCTTCATTGCCTTTAAATTTCTGTACCCTTGTCTATACCAGAAAGGAATAGGGTGTAGGCACTTTAATCATGTGTGGGAGATATACCGATATAGAACAGGAACCAGGTTCTGTTCCCAATATCGAATGCATGTTCTAATTCTGGGGTAAAAAAAACGTACACGTAGTTATATGATATTGCTCTATGAGATGAGTTGACAGAGAAACTCAGCAAGAAGTCAATGAAAAAATGGAATGAAAATTTTATAAGCTAGATTCCTAAAGCATATACTTCAAAGACAAATGCCGAAATTCAGAAGGGAAGTTCTACTTGAATGTTGATATCCATTTTGTAGTGAACATTAATACATTATCCTCTTCATTATTATTTTTTTTAAAAATCCACATTAAATATAGATAGCTGATGCTATAGGCATTGTATGGGGAATAAGCATTTGACAAACCAGATACCATCGGCATCAAATTCTAGCAAGAGGCATTTCAAAGGCAAACACTTGCCAGACCCCTGTCATAGAATTAGATGACATTTTCCGTTTGAAAATTCAAAACCAAGTAAATGGAATGTTGATTTGGGCATTTTTTTTTTGGAAGGGGGGGGGGGGGGGGGTGGGGGGCATGAGTTACAAATTTTATTCTTGGATTTTGATGCAAGTGTTTGATTTGAATTCTTGATTGAAGCCATTCATCCCATGGAATGGTGATAGATGAGAACAAAAAATTGATTTAATCGAGTGATGTATTCATGTTTCTACCGTATCATAAATAATTTTTATTTTTATTTTATTCGAAAAACACACACACGCCAATACTAAAATTGCTTGGCAGTTAATGTCGTGGAGCAAGTGATAAACTCATTCTCATTATCACACATTACCGATATGGAACGACTCGACAACACTGAGTATCTTTTTTTATTTGAGAAACATACACATATATAGGGGA
This sequence comes from Castanopsis chinensis, assembly GCA_032878915.1. Taxonomy (NCBI): domain Eukaryota; kingdom Viridiplantae; phylum Streptophyta; class Magnoliopsida; order Fagales; family Fagaceae; genus Castanopsis; species Castanopsis chinensis. The sequence goes on from JAVQMG010000081.1 coordinate 830,833, forward strand.
TATCATAAATAATTTTGATATGTTATTATTACCATGTGTACATCTCGTGCTTAAATTCATTACTTTAACAAAAAATGTTAACATATGGTTTGATTTATTGCATATCTTAAAGTCCCAATGATTAATTATTCACATTTTTCTCCAAAAAAAAAATATTCACATAAAAAATATAAGTACTAAATTGACATTCCCATCAAACTCCAAAAGTGATATTTTTAAAGGCCTTGAAAAATTGAGAGGCAAAGATGTTAATCTATATGTTGTGAAATAGATGTTAATTTATATTTAAAATTATGTCAATATACAAGACAAATTAACACACATCAAACCTGGCAAGGTTGATGGTATTCAAATCTCGGTGTTGCATACGGTGAAAATTAAGTTTCTACATTACAACATAAGAAAATTAATTTGTATATCTATTAATTTGACCATTAAAAATTAAGAGTGAAAAAAAAAAAAAATTATGTCATTTTATTAATACTTAAAGGTCAAATCAATCTTGTAAATGGAAAAAAAAGATCATTTCATAAACCTAATCAAATTTGATGGGTCAAAATAAAAAATCTCAAATTGTAAGAATCAAAATATGAATAATAGTAGATTTTAAGGGTCAAAAAGTATAATTTAGTCATAAATTATTATTCTTTAATCAAAAATTTTTTTTGATAGGAATTCTTTAATCAATTTGTTTCTTGTGGTGATGTTGAAAGTTTTTATACAAAGGTCTGAGATATGGGCCAAGCCCATCCCTAGCTGTGGGGACAAAAACCTTTAACAGTTACCAAAAATAAAAAGAGCCCAACGTGCTGCATATATTGTAATTTGTGAGCCAAAAATTTACGTTGTCTTCGACAAATATGAGATGCCATAGAGTGGAAACTGGAAAGAGTATAAGACGTATATATTTCAGTTCATCGGAAAAATGAAGTAGGAACCATGAAGGGGATGTATTGCAGAGCCTCAACAACACGTGTGGAGTCTCCTTCAAAGAGAACATAACAGAGCTTGTGATGCTATTCTTTCTTTCTCACACTTCAATTGATAGCTAATAATACGAAGTTTTGTGTCCAAAAAAATGGAGGAAGGGAAAATAGTCATGGTTACTTACTGGCTACTTATTTAGTTATTTCTGCACCGACATTATCAAATGTCGTGCACAAGACAAGGCAATCAAGGTTAGCACAATGAGAACGAGGGATGACCAAGACACCACTCCTCCTATCATCACCCTTCACTCACCAAACTTTTTTTTTGAGAATTTCACTTTCCAAACTTGGTTCTTTATTGTTTCTATTTTATTTTATTTTTGTCACTTCATTACTTTTAATTTTTTTTTTAACATCAATTTTATTTAAGAAGAGAAAATGAAGGGGCAGTCTACCTTACAAAAGGCTACTAAAGCTTTAAGAAGACTGAGATTATTAAAGCAAAATGACTCTAGAATAACGAGAGAGACAATTTAGTAATAGGGTGAGCGACTGAATTACAATCTCTTTTGACCCAACTATATCATTACTTAGGAAACAATTCTTCCAACAACAATATAAGAGCAAATAAAAACCACATTTGTCATAGTCTTTGCCTCCAAGTTCTAATAACTTGGTTCTTTTGCATTATATGTTGATTCCCTTGCAGATGTAAGCGATAAGATTAAACTTGGTTGAATTTAGGAAGATTGGGTAGGATTGGAAGCTCAAATTGAATACTATTGAGGCATGGTATCGCACTAGGCAGTAGTGAGCACCCCAAAGCACAAATTAATATAAAAAAGAGAGAAATTTGAGAACTCAATTTTGTGATATTCAATGCGAACCTCTAAGTGAATGAGGAGGCGGTATTTAGACCTTTATGGGCATGTGCTTAACCTGGTAGCCATTATGGCTACCCTCTAACTATATATGGATGGATGTGATTGGTCAAAATTTTTTTTTCCAAATAACCTTACTTTGCTAACAATTTCGTTAGTTGCCCGGTTTTGAAAGAATGTTGGAAACTAACATCTCGAATTTTTAAAACTCGAGATCAGTCTAAAACTCGAGTTTCTAAAACTTGATTTTGGGGATTTTCATAAAATGACTTGGACAAAGTTTTTCCATGTGGATATCGAGTTTATAAAGCTTGCTTTACAGACTCGAGTTTCTAATACTCAATTTCTAATCCACGTTTTGTTGAACTCCCTTCTAAAACCGAGTTTCAAAAACATGTTTTCTGACCACTTAAAACCAAAAATCTGGCCTCACTCGTCACTCTTGGACACTCTCACTCTCAAGCTTTCAAACCCAAACTCCCTCTTAGACACCCAAATCAGTTACTCTCACTCTCACACACCCAAATCATTCACTCTCACCCTCAAACACTCCTTCAAACACTCTCGTCCTTCAGACACTGGCGGCCACATATTTAGACATTGTTTCACCGGAGACGCTTAGTCACTCTAATGGAGACTCAAAATCCTCCTTTAAGGTATGTTTAGGTCAATGATCTTCGTTCAAGTTCGTCTTCAAGTACACTAATTCTTCTTCTTTTTCTTCACCAGTTCCGCCTCCAATTCCAGTCCTCAAGAGTGCACTCAAGCGCCCTAAACCCAAACCCACCGAGCGATTCCTAGAACCAAAATGTTACTATTCTTTCTTTCCCCACTTTGTTATTTGGAATTGCTTTGCCTTTTGTTTTCAAAACTCAATTTTGGCGTGTTTAGTTCAGCTTTTTAAAAGAAACTAATTTACATTTTGTAAAATGGGTTTAATGATTTCCAATTTTGGGTGTTAAGTTCTTTCATGAGTTTCAACTTGTCTTGCTTTTTTCATTGTTGTATTTGTCTGATTTTACTTCCCTATTTTGTTTGGTTGTTGAGAAAGCCAAAAAAGAAGAAGAAGAAGAAGAGTGTTTTGGGGTCTTAACATTGAAGATTGAAATGAATATCTTGATTCTTTTTCTTGTGTTGCTTTTTTGCATTAACTCGATAGGAGTATGGGTGTGTGAGAGGTCTTAAGTTTGCCTGGGTTGATGTTCCAGCATGACGCTTGTATATGGACTTTAAGATGATATGCTTTTTGTTGAAGGTTTTGTTGAATTTGAATGACTATAGAGAACGTTTGGTTAGGAAGAAATTGCAGGATGAGAAAGTAAAAGGATTTTTAAGCTTTGAATTTTTGAATGAAATGCCCATAATGAAAAATTATATTCTAGAACGATCTTGATTGTTCCAGTTAAAGAAGGAAAAAAAATTATCTGAGGGACACTAAAGAAAAATAGGGAACACAATATTTATCTATGTACTACATTTTTTTTTTTTTTGGGTGAAACTGTAAATGTGGATTAAATTAAAGAAGAAAACAAATTGCTTATTGCAAGTAGTGTCGGCCCGATGCTTATCTGTATTAGATCTTCTTTGTTTTTTTGGGGGCTAATTACTTTACAGATTATCCAATTGGCAAGAACATGTTTTGAAGTACTATTAACAAGTTTTTGTGCTTGGATATGCATTTACATATCATAGGAATTAGTCAGGTTCTGGGAATGGGTAAAAAGCATTGCTTGTTGAAAAAATAGAATTATGTGATGTCATTTTGCAATTAAATGGAAACTTACAATTGATTTTGTCAACTATATATATTTTTTGGGTAGATGGATTAGTTAGAATTTTATTTAACAAATCAAAAACATTGATTCAAGAGCAGTAGGCTTGAGATTCAGCAGAACACATATTGCAGAGCCAGAACTACTAAACAATAGACATAACACAACAAAGTTTGAGAAAAGCATAAAGCCACAACAGATTTAACCCATCTAGCAATAACTACCTAGAGTCAATTGTACAAACTCGGTACCACTAAGCTTAAGTCAAATGAATAAAAAATCAAGGGATAGAAAAGAGCAAGGCTGGATTGAATCCCTATTATAGCAGAGTACTCTATTTAATCCTGAGTTATACCTGTACTTCTTCTTGCTTTCCATTCTTTTAGTATCCTTTTTTTAATAATGCCAATAATCTGCTCTTCAGTATAGATTTTCCTTGCATGTAGAATAGTATTCCTATACTTCCACAATTGGTAGATAGTAGCCACCAAGCTAGCTTGTAGAGGGTGGTTCAAATAGCAACTGGCTTACTTTTCCTTTTATTCATTGTGTGATACACTCATGTAAAGAGATTAGAGTTTATGTTATTTTTGCTTTTCCTTACATGAATCTGAATATGTGCATTTTTACAATGATGATGTTGCTTACATTAGTATTAGTCCTGAAAAGTTGTTGTTCTGATTTTGGGATATGCTCTATTCAATGATAAAATTCTAGTTGGTAAATAAAACAGAGTACCTGAATAGCATACAAAGGCATTTATGCTTGTATGCATATCTTTCTGTTTCTACCATTTGCAGTTGTTTTGTGCTAATAAATTCTTATTAATGCTCCATTTGAACTAGGGAAATCCTTTCAGCTTATTTATTGAAAGAATTCCACAAAACATAGGATGAATTGCTAGGTTTTTATGACCACAAAACTTCTCAGCACGTCAAGATTTCCCAAGTTATGATGACAATGATAATCAAATACCATAGTGTTATAGGCTACATTGTGTAAAATAGGTAGGTCCATTGTGTAAGGTTGGCACTAATGATGTTTTTCACTTTGTGTATGTAGGTGGTAAAAATGTATTTTTAGTTGCTATATTTTTAAAGATGTTTACATTTTGGTTTATGTCATCATCTCAATTATAGAAAATGCAAATTTAAACAAGTTGTGTCTGTGCAATTCATTAATCACATAGATGTTCTCTACAAGTGAAATGACAATAGGGAGTAAAATGATAGTAAATTTAAAAATATAAGAACTAAAATAAAGTTATAAAAACTTAAAAACGAAGATAAAGTTCTAAAAACTTAAACACGAAGATAAAGTTATAAAAACTTAAACATGAAAATTTACTGTCCTTGTTTTTTTCCTTGTATATAGTGAATTTGGCTTGTCCCGATCCCTATATTTCCTCTATTTTGGCATTTATTGCTGTTGTTGTTGTTATTATTATTTTTCCTCTTGCTAGAACTTAGAAGTTTGCATTTGGTAGGTACTTGCCAGGCCACAAACGCGTTGACCCCGTGTGATAACTTAGATTAATTAATTAGCCCAGTTATTAATTAATCAAATTAATCATGCAATATCACGTGGTAGCACAAACAAATCACCAAACTAAGTAATGCAGCGGAAAATAAATAACACGGTGATTTGTTCACGAATGGGGAAAACCTTACGGCAAAAACCCCACCGGGTGATTTAAGGTCACCACTCCCGAAACTCCACTATTATCACAACAAGCAGTTACAAGTAAGGAATCCCAAGTACCTCACCAACCTACAGTTGAACTCTTACCCCAATACCCAATTGGACTTGTTCTGTAGTGACAGTTTCTCCTTTCAATGCACGGCTCCCAAGTACGTGACTAACCAATTTGATGCGCAGATCCCAGTACGCGGCTTATTCCTTTGCACGAATCCCAATACGTGACTAACTCCACAGCAACCCTTTGATTGTTGTAGTTGATTTGCAGCAGCTTCACATAGAAACACCAATAAGATCTTCAATGTTGGTGCAAGAGACTTTGCTTGGTTACAAAACCCTAAGGCGTACAAGAAACGCAGCAAGAACTCTTTCTTCTATAGGAGGAGGCTAGGGTTTCAAAAAGAAAACCTTATGAAGCTCTCTAGGGTTGGGTTTTTCTTTTTCCACCTCCTTTAAATAGGAGCTTAATGGGCTCTCCTATTCCAAATAGGTTTACACAAACCTTGGGTTTTCCTAGTCCAATAAGAATTATACAAACCCATAAACAATTAGCCTTTTAGAATAAAAACGTTGCTGGCTATAATCTGAAACCCGTAAGCTCGATCGATCGGGACATCTGTCGAGCTTTAATGAATCTCGACAGATCGAGATTCTATCGAGGAGGTATCGAGACCTGCAGTTTGCACTTTTCTTGAGCAGTTCTTGAGTAATCTTCATGTCTTCAATTTAACCACTTGTAATGATCATCTTGAACTTACTTAGATTTACCCAAATACAAGTAAAGTGTGTTTTGTCAAAGGATATGCCAATTACAAAATATGTCCCCAACAGTACTCTTGTATATGTATAGTATTTTGTGTACATATAAAGCCAAGTTTTTGCTAGAAAACATAAAGCCAAGTTTATTTATTTATTTATTTTTCAGTCTTTGACTAGTGTTACATAATGACAACAAGCTATTTGCCCCCACACTATTAATGATCTCACAGTAGCACTCTTTGCAGTATGGAGCCTCGGATTGATGAGGAGCCATAGATTGTGCGCCTTGGTCTAGAAATTACTTCATTGTTGATGCAACAACAAATCATCGATCAGAAATTATTTGGAATGACGAGGTGAAATATCTAGTTCTAACGACTGCTTTAATTTTTACAAAGCAAGTTTCACTTTTAGCAAGTTCTTTTAAAGTTGTATATCTAGTTCTAACAACCGCTATAATTTTTATTGATTTTGCAGGACCCGGATCCACTTCAGTATCGTGGTCACTCTAAGGAGATGGAACACATATCGATGCAAGATAATCATTTGATAGACATTATGAAGTTGGTGGGACTAGAAGGATTGTTTAGGGCCCCTTCTAGAGAGATAGATCATGGCCTAATATTAGCCCTAGTTGAGTGATGGCGGCAGGAGACTTATACGTTCCATCTTCCACATGGTAAGATGTTGATCACCCTACAAGATGTGGAGGTCATTTTTGGACATCTTATAGATGGTGAGGTCTTGGTTGGGCCGATTGTTGTGGGGGATTGGAGACAACTGTGCATGGAGTTGCTTGGTTTTGGAGTACCGGCGAATGACAAAAAAAATTTGGTGGGGCAAATAATTATCATCAGCTGCCTTGTTGAGCACATTGCAGAGCCACTGCCTCAGATGCAATGGAGATCCAGATACATCAGTATGTTCGGTGCTATATTTTAGTGCTACTAGGGGATAAGATTTTCATGGACAAGTCGGGAAATAGGGTGCATCTAATGGACTTGGAGTTCTTGCGGAACCTTCGTGATCCGCCACAGTATAGTTAGGGTAGTGGTTGCCTAGCATGGTTGTGTAGAGAGTTGTGCCAGGCAAGCCATAAAGAGACATCACAGATTGGTGGGGCATTGCAATTAGTCCAATATTGGGCATGAGCGAGGTTGCCATTCTTGTGTCTGAAGATAGAGCCCCCACCTGGAAGTGATTATGACCCATGGCCAAAAGCTCCACTTGCATTTAAGTAAGTATTTTCTTGATATTCAGTGTGTTATGCAATGTACTCTTCTTAGTAACCAAGTGCTATTATCTTATCTTATGTTATTTGCTTGTAACTATAAGTGGGTGCGGGTACCAAGCCTGAAGAGTAGGCCATCCGACATGGCGTTAATCCACTATCGTGAGTAATTAGTTAGAATGCAGCCGGACCAAGTAATAATATACAAAAATTTTGTTTGGTTATGCTGAATAAAGATTGTTATCACACGTTTAGTAGTTGAGAGCCTAGGGTGTTTGCTTAAGTTTTAGGCCATGATCAAGCTTTGCAGTTATTGGAAAGTACCTACTGTCTCATTAATGTGCCTGTCATCCTTTGGCAGTGCTAGAAGGGACCCTCCCCTTTCATGTCAATTTTAGATAATAAAGTTCCTATATAATTGCCTTTGCAAAAGAACCTCTATGTATAGGATTTTGTGCCAATGGCTCAGCCACTGAAACTAGACCACATTTACATTATTAGGACCCACAAAAGCTGAATGAGAAACAGGGTTTCAGGATAAACATGCATATCTGTGTATTGATGTGAGTGTGGATGATATGACTGGACATAGTTCAATAGTGCTGAGCTATTGAGTAGCACATACAACACTGCGAACATTAGTGTAGCAATGGTTGATAGCTCTCCTCCAAAATTGATGCATAAACTTTTCACGGATGCTTTACATCTTTGAAAATGGTGCATTGCAAAGGGTATGCATATTTGTGTATTCACGTGAGTGCGGATGGGTTGCATATCTGTGTATTCAAAGGGTTGTCTTGTATGTCATTCAACTTATAAAACCTATTTTGTTTTACAAATTTTCTCAAAAATATTTTACTTAATGCCCTACCTTCTTTTCTATGCATAGCAACCTTCCCCAGTGTTTTATTTTTATTTTCGTAAACATAGTGGCAAAGCTACATGCATCCTTGGGGGGACCTTGGCCCCTCCAAAATTTTTAATTTTTTTTTACAATATAGGTATTTTTTTAATAAATATTTAAAGGTTATATGAAAAAAAATAGAAGTTGGCCCCCCCAAAAGAAAGCATTGATTAACTAATCTAATAATCCTTTCGAAAAAAAAAAAGAGAGTTTAGCGTCGATATACAATTGCAATATAATGAAATAATTAGATATTAAGTTTTGTGAGTAAATAGTGGGACCCCTAATTTTTAGCTCAATTTCAAAATCTATTAATGCATTCAAATCATTCAACATTGATAATATATGCAATTTGGTTGAAATTTTCTATTCTCAAGATTTTATCGAGATAAATAAAAGGCTTATATGTATAAAAGAAAAAAAAAAGTGAGATTTAAAAAAAAATGAAGGAACTCGAGCCTTTGAAACTCGAGTTCTACTAAGCATTACCTAAAAAAAAACTCATATGTAAATAAAAATAAGCGAGATTTAAAAAATTAAAAAAACAAAAGAAAGGAACTCGACTCTTTGAAACTCAAGTTCCATAGTGGAACTCGATACTATGAAACTCGAGTTATAGAAAGCAAGCATCATCTGTTTTAGGTAGACAGCAAGCTCTGTTTTTTGAGCGTTCACACTAGTGGAACTCGAGTTTCAAACACTTGAGTTCTACAAAAGCGAGTTTTAGAAACTCGAGATTTGCAGTAATTTGAAAAATGCTAAGTGAAACTTGAGTTTCACTGGGATTTTTTTTTTCCTGGACATGCAACCTAGCCAAAACCGAATAATCCACAAACATTTATTGAGAAGCTGAGAATGTAATCTACAAACACTCATTAAGAGGTAGAGAAGATGAGAATGTAAATGCACTTAAATTATATCAAAAGGCGTTCTCAATAAGCACTAAACTATAGAGACTGTTACGTTCTCTACATAAACATAGTTTTACAATATAAATACACTTAAATCACAACAAAGGCATTCTCAACATTTTAAACATGTCCAACCACGCTTAATTTGCAATTCTAATCATACTACTCAAATGACAATCTTCAAAGAGGTATATTGGATAGAGAATCACAAGTACATTCGGCAAAAACCAAGAAGTTAATTGTGCCGACTCCCTTATTGGTTGTCATTGCACTTAAATCACAGCAAAAAGCATTCTAAATATATCAACATTCTAAATATGTCCAACCATGCTCAATTTGCAATTCTAATCATGCTACTCAAATCACAATCTTTAAAGAGGTACATTGGATAGAGAATTACAAGTACATTCAGCAAAAACCAAGAAGTTAATTGTGCTGATACAACGTAGTCAATTTTCCTAAGATCAGTGGTCAGCACAACAAAGATGTCATCTATGGAAGCATGCTTGAAAAATGTAGACTAATCACGTTAGGAGATAAGATAGTAAATATTAGGTAAACATAGAATGAACAACAATTATTTAACCAATCCAGAACTTTTGTCCATCTCTCACCTACCTAGTTTGGAACATGACCACTTGTGGAAATGCCACGGGATTGTGGACATTTTTTGTGGTTATGCTCGGAAGCATGACACAGTCCATATGTCTGCTTGGGTTGATTCTCTATCAAATTTGCATCCTCCCTCTGCCTTCCCGACACTCGATCATTATTCCTCACTCTATCTATCTCATTCCTTATTCTTGATTTCACTGGTCGACCTTTGGCCTGCAACAATGCTGGATTAGGCAACCACTTTGGCCCCATGGGATCCTTCTACAATAACTCTAACTTAGGAACCGTAAATTCATGTGAGTAAGTGTTAAAGGCATACTCCAAACTATAACATGGGTGAATATGTGTGGTCGAATCAATCTTGAGTGCATCACATACTCTAATTACATGTGAACAAGAGATTTTAATGTTTTGCCATTTCCCACAACTGCATGTTCTTTCCCGTAAATTAATTTCGTAACTGTGGTTTCTCCCTCTAGTGCTACACATGTTGAGTGAAGTAACTACTTGATATATCATATGTTTATTGCTAAATGCCCTGGGATAGTGTTTCTTAGATTTATGCCTATTTTTCAACCACGTGGAGAAGGCATATGTACTCCATTTATTACCCTCCAACAAATCATGAGTAATTTCTTTGTGCCAGATGTGGAAATATTCAACAAATTTGGACCAAGTGAACTCAACCAATGCGGCTATAGGAAGGTCCCGTGCACCTTTCAGTACACCATTGAAGCACTCTGATATATTGGTTGTATATTGGTTGTCTTACCTCAAAACATTTCTCACCATCATGTGACTGGGTCCACATATCCACAAATTCGATCATTAGATATGTGTATGGAAGATAGAGTAGCATATCCCGCTTTCAACACCTCTGACTTTAGAGTCAAAATCTGAAAATGTGTGTTGAAGTTGCTAGCAACATGTCGAAGGCAATATCTATGAAATACTCGTGTTCTTCCATCATCCCCTCTAGGCCAGTTTGCAATGGCATTTTTGATACCAAGATGTCAGTCAAAAATTATGCAAATGCCTTCGTCAGGTATCACATCACCAATCGTATCTCTAAGGCATTGTAAAAACCACCTCCAACTGGACCCTAACTCATAATCCACAACAATAAAGACGAGAGGGAATACCTTGTTGTTAGTGTCGATTGCCATTGCGACCAACAACTTTCCTTGATATTTACCATACAGATGGGTCCCATCAATACTGCAATATCTAAATCCATCAATGCATGGACCGAAAGACCAAAACACATAATGCAAAAATACGATGTCATCTACACTAGTGGGTTTGGTAAGATAGGACAATTGGGTTTTCAGATCCTGATCAATATATACCATTAGCAACTTTTGCAACCTTTGGTAAAACTTTTCTCAATTCTCAAATATCTTCCCAATCGCCTTTTGTTTCGCGTCCCATACCTTGTAGTAAGGAGGCTTATGGCCATCATATTTCTCCTCTATCATAGATCTGAGATGCTTAATTGGGGTAGTATGATCCTCACATAACTTCTTAATGATGTCTGATGCAATAAAATTACAATTCATCATTCTACCATCATTTCGCACCTAAATCCGTATACACATGTGAGGACCTACATACACAATGGCCATTAATAGTTTGTGGAGATTGGTCTTCATGACTGCGTAGACATACCACTTGCATGACTCATCCACACATTTTGCACAAAGTTTGACCTTCGTCGACTAGCTGATCATAAAATGTCTGTTTTCCTTGAGGGTACAAATTTTTAATATGTGCTTCACCTCCACTTTATCGGCAAAAGTCAACCCTTTGCACAAATTTATCTCCTCTCTCCAAGTAGATACAAATGGTATCTCAATATGATTAAGATCAACCATATTTGCCCAAGTATTCGTAGAAAATGATAAGGCAAGAGGTGCGAAAGTAGGGATTGTGTTCGTAATGTTTTCGACACTAATAACATTGTCTGCTTCAGGTTCATTACCGTCAAATGTCTCATTGTCATCAATGTCTCTCTCAAAATCCCCAAAGTCCCCTCATTTAATCCTCTTCTCATACTCATCTCTATCAATAAAATCTTCACCGTTAATGGCAGTCTCATCAACATAGTCATCATCATCATCATCGTCATCGTCATCATCATCATCATGAACATTATCCTCTACATGTGTAGAATACTCATATTGAGCATCTGGAACTATAACCTATAAACTTGTACTTGTTTGTTGAAATTCCTTGATACTAACTTCTGCACGCGGCTCCAACTGTATATACAACTTAATACCATTTACTTTAGGTATTCTCTCCAACTTGTCAAACATGATCTTTACATGTTTGTTTGCTTCTATCGCCATATACTTGCAATTAATCCGATTCTTTAAGACTTCATGCGACATACGATAAGTAATTTATATGTTGTGCACAGCAAGATTCACACACAATTCTTCCATAATTATCATCTTCAATTCATCAAGGGTCTTCAACCTACGATCAATTTGGGTGAACTCCAACTTTATACCCGGCCCTTCAAATGGCAATCCCTTGTTTGCATTGGCATTCTTAAGCGGACTACCGTAGTATAGGATTATATTAATTACAGTCATTGTGAACTTGTTCGAGTCAAGTTACTATGTTAGTTAAAAAACATTTTATTTAGTAAAATTACACAAAGTACAAATTCCAATTCATTCAAAGGGCATGGATTTCATTACACACTCGTTACACATTTCATAGCCAAATTATTTTTCCATCATGCTAAAACTACCCATTTCATACCCAATGCAAAAGAGAAGAAGCCATAATCCTTGTAAAAGTATACAACTTTTTATCTAATCATATTTACATACCCATTTCATACCCAATAATAAAAAAAAAAAAAACGATTTCATTACACATTCAAAGGGCATAAATTACATACTCATTTCATTACACTTCATTCAAAGGGCATGAGTAAGTTACACATTTCATTACATACCCATTTCATACCCATATACCCATTTAAAGGGCATGAATTACATACCCATTTCATTACAATTCATTCTCTAGCCTTTTCGTACCCAAAATAATGATGAATAAAGTCAAAACCCTTGTAAGATCATGATAAAAATAAGAGCATTCAAATGATGAATCATGATAACAAAAACCATGCAAATAAATACTCAAAAAATTAACACTAGCAAAACAAAGTTCTATAATTTACAATATTGGTATCTTAACTAAGTTATGTTAACTATTTTTAAAATAAATAGTCAAACAACCCACACCCAACAACAATGACAAAGTTCTCAAAAAACCCTTACTTGATATATGAATTTGTTGAGAGGGAGGAGCAGTGAGAGAGGCAATGTGGTGAGTGAGAGTATGAGAGTTATGGGTGAGTGAGGTAGTGAGGAGTGTGAGGCTGAGTGTGGGTGAGAGAGTGAGAGCAAAGATTGTGACTGCGTATGCTGAGTGTGGGTGTGTTTTTATATATTTTGCCCAGCAAAACTCGAGTATATAAGACTTGAGATCTAGGTAAATTTTAATTAGATTTCAAGTCTAGGCTCGAAATCTATGTGTCAAAAACGGTTTTCCCTCAGAAAATCGAGTCCTGGAGACTCGATTTTCATTTGGTAGAACTCGAGTCTTTAAGACTCGAGATCTATGTGGCATTTTCCTGTCCAGGTCATCAAGTACAAAGCGGCCCAAAGCAAGTCTCTGAGACTCGAGTTTTATCCACATCTCGAGTTTCTAAAACTTGAGATGTTAGTTTCCAAAATCCTTTTAAACGCATGTTAACTTACAATTTTGTCCTCCCATACTATGCTAAAAGCCAAATATCCTTGTGATTGGTCTACACCTGCTATGCCGGCCTGGACGCTCTTTTCCATTGGTTGAAACCTTACCAAGAAATAGGTTGCATCGCATTAAAATGATAAGGAGTAAAACCTTAATGGGGGTTGGTGAAGTAATTAATACAATTATGATTGATGCGGACCTTAATGCAACCTTTTAGATAATGGTAAGGAGATGGTACCACCGTTATGATCAGTATTATTTTTGCGTGGTCTTATTACGTGAAATAATTTTAATACCCCTTACTCTGTTATTGACTATCCACATTATGATCAGTAGTATCCTTTGTGTGGATCTCACTACGTGAAATTACTTCAATGCCCTTACTCAAGTTTTGACCACCCATGATAGGTAAAAGAGAGAGATTGAGATTTTTTTTTTGTTCGTTAATTTTACACCTTATTTTAAAAAAATCATTGAATTTTTGGATGACTTTCAATTTCCTCCTTAACTTTCAATTTGAACAATTAATTTAGGTTTATGATAAATTAAAATATTTTTAAGTATTTAGGAGTTTAATTAGACAATATGCACATATAATAATAATATTTTAAATAAATTCCTATATAAATTTCTTTAAACACAACAATAATTTGATAGGATAAGGATCTCGTATGATGAAAATGTATTTTTTAGTTAAGTAGTCACATGATTGAATTTTTAGTTAAGTTGTCATATGATTGAATTTTAAGAAGTAAACTTAGAGAACAAGACTAAGATACTGTAATAGTATGTATGTATATATATAAACACACGGCATTGAGTTCATCCTCCCACCAAAAATGTAAATGAGAATTGTTTGTACTTTTTACTAGGACTAGGAAAAATTTTCCTTCACGTTCTTACGTCTCTCTTTTTCTTCACAGTGTTAGGAGTACTAATGGAGGAAGGGAATATATAAGCATGGCTGCTGTCTACTTGAATTTTTTTTTTTTTCCAAATAACATTAAATAAAAAAAAAATTTAGTTAGTTATCACGTTTCAAAACAATGTTGAAAACTAGTATCTTGAGTGTCTAAAACTCAAGTTTCAAGATAAAACTTGAGTTTTTAAGTCTCAATTTGTAAGTGGTGGTAGATGACGTGAAAGAAAAATCCACGTGAATCTCGTGTTTTTAAGACTCGAGTTTCACTTTTAAGTCTTGAGTTTTAAAGACTCGAGTTTCACTTAATACCTCTTCCTTGCATTCTTCTCAATCAGACCCAGTGTTCTTCTTTGTGTAGATCTGAAGACCATCGTCCAATCGCCCATCCAGCGTTCAATCGTCCAATCGGAGCTCTAGCGTCATCCAATCATTCAATCTGTTCTTCCTCTGTTCTTCGTCGTCAGATCGTTCCTCCTTTGTCGTTAGATCGTTTTGGGTTTCTTCTTCTTCTTCTTCTTCATCATCATCGTTCTGTTCTTCTTCTATTGGGCTTCATCTTCATTACTTTCTTGTTTGATTTTTGATTGGTTCAGGCTTCATCTTCTTCTACTGGGTTTCTCTGTTTTTCTTCTACTGGGTTTTTCTTCAACGTTCTGCTAGGTCTCTTCCTTGTTTGTCTGTCTATGGAACTCGAGTCTTACAGACTTGATTTCCATGTTTTCCACTAAGAAAATTGAGTTTGCAAGACTCGATTTTGATTTACTAGAACTCGAGTCTTACAGATTCAAGATCTATGTGGCATTTCCAAGTATCAAGTACAAAGCGAGTGTTTGGGACTCGAGTTTTAAAATGGAACTTGAGTTTTTAAAACTCGAGATGCTATTTTGTTCATACATTTCAAATGTGTTTTAACTTATTATATTGCCCTCCCTTACTATGCTAGATGCAAAATATCCTCCTGTCTACTTATTTCTGCACAGACCTTATCATTATCAAATGCTACGCATAAGACAAGCAAGGTTAGTACCTAGTACAATGAGAACGACGAGTGATGAGTACCAAGACCCCAATCCTCTAATCGTCATAAAAATCAAAGCAATTGGTTGATCAAAGACAATGACTGAAGCGAGGAGGAGGAGTGTGTGGACTGTGGACAATTCTAAGATAGACCCACCTTTTCTTTTCCTTTCTTGCTTTTCCAAACTTTCCAGTACCTCGTCAATGGTATTGGTCCCCCACAAAGGACGAGAAAAAGAAAACTCTCTCTTCAAGCACAGCCCCTTTACTGTACTCTCTCAACACCGTCATCATGTATGTACTGATATATTACGAGCAGGATACAAAAAAAATGTCACAATAATTTTAATTTAATATGTGAATTCACACATGACCCACCACAAATTTTAATTTAAATATTTAAGGGTGTTAATTTAGAAATGTTGTAAAATTGTTGTGAAATTTTGTTGTGTCTATAACAGTACTAGTATATTATGGTATTACAGTTCAGAAAGTTTTAAACTTGACGTATATTATAAAAGGCATTGTGATAGGGTGCCTTGACTTACTTGGAACTAGTAAACGGTGGATGAAAAGGGTCTCAGCTAAGCTTTAGGTAATGCATTTGTTGATGATGATTTTGATATAAGCTATTTTTGCTCTGGTGTTTATGACAATCTGAAAGATTACGTGTCTATTTGTTGTCAGTATGATGACTATTGATATGATTAAGCAAATTTTTGATGTGGTGTTTTGTCTTCTTTTTTTTGGTAAAGTTATTTACTTTTATTTGTTTTTAGGTTTTTAAGTAATGTGTTTTTGTTGATAAATCAAAATTAAGGAAATAGGGGTCCTTATGTGAAAAATTCTTGTTGGTTCATTTGTCATCGGTTTATGTTTTACATCATTATACTCTCCAAATTTATTTGTAATGTTATTTTTCATTTGACAAATGAAACAAAGTATATGATTTTAGATAGAATAGAATGAAGTAAAAGAATAATTGTGGCCGATTCTAACTAATATTTTGAGACTAAAGATTTGTTGTTGTTGTAAATTAAGTATGTGTTGGATGCAATGAACTCAAATGATATATGATTTACATCTTAACTTTGTGAGCAATACTCAAAGCTCAATTTATGGTTGGTGAATTAAGGGACTTTGAGGGTTTTCATTTGATGAAATTCTTCATATTGAGTATTTGCATTTTCAGAGGCGACTTAAAACAGTTTCAACCTTTTTTTGTGTGCCATTTTTGCACTGGATATTTGACACATTGAACTGCATCTCTAATGTTTTTCAGAAATAAAAATGAGTGCCTACAATACATTGGAGCATATTCTAAGGGAAGTACTTAAAGTGCTCAAGACTCTACAGGAGGATTGGGTGACAAGATCTCAATTCATTAAAGAATTGCGAGGGGTCGTTGAATCTTTGGAAAGTTTGAGAGGTAATTTGTGCTTTCACAGTTTCATGGTCTTTCAAAAGATTATTATTATTTTTTTGGGGATAAGATTCTGTTAAAGACCGTTGCTTATGGTGTTTTCCAACTTTTGAAACATACTTAAGCTGGGTTTGGATCCAGCTTATTGAAAGTTGCGTCCACATTTTGCTGATTTTTTTTTTGTTCTGCTTGGGGGACAACAGAGGCAGGCGCACACTGTGCGCGTACTGTGCGCGCACTGTTCACGTCATTTTTTAACAATTTTTTTATTAAAAATGGGTCCGCAGTACTATTCACACATTTAAAAATTATTTTGCTACAGTGTTTTCAGTTTTCAGTTTTCAGCAATAAGCTCTATCCAAACGGACCCTTAGAATTAATAAATCTTCCAGGATTTGCAATTGAAGATACACTTGGTGGGAATGGAAAGATTCCATTATATATCCCATAAAATTTTTATGCATAGATCCATCCACTAGAATGGTTCATGTTAAAAAAGGGAAGCTTCTTGATCTTAGGAATCCTAAGACTGCTTGACCTTCACGTTGTGAAAGAACACATAGTTGGCTTGTAAAAAAAAAGTTCCAATTGAAAGGGTTGTCAGGTGGCATCTAAGGTGTGCTCTACTTGCCATTAATTGATCTTATGATAATATTAGTAAGAAAGCCTGCCAAAGAATCATGACTGCTGTTGAACCTGTTTGGCTTGTGAGCTGCGAGTAGAGGACGGGGGATCATTTGATAAAATAACCTATGTTGTTTGATCCAAGATGGCTGTGTATCACCACTGAGCCATGACTATGTAGTGGCCATGGTTTTCTTTAAGATGTTGAAAATGTTAGTTTTGAATTTACTAATGTTTACATCAGCACATACCTTTTGGCCCATTTTGTAAGCCTGAGGATGACATCTGTACACTTCGGCATTGCAAAAGTGCAATGTCAAGAGCTTAACATAATTGGGTATTTCTTTTCTCTCTTATATGCCCATGCATGATATGCTTAATAAAAGAAAATATGCAAAGAAATAAAAAGCAAAAAGAACAAAATGCTTTAAAAATATGATTGCAAGCGTGTATTCTAGGAGATGTGGGAGTTATAGGATGTACCTTAAAGGTGATAGTCCCCATCAAACAATTGTGATTGTGTGTGAGTTAAAGTGATTTTCTCATAAGTGATTATGTGTGAGTCCCCATCAAAAATATGCTTCATTGTTTGCTTTGTCTCCTTAAGCTGAAAGAGACATGTAACCTATAAATATCATTAAATTAAATAAATTTACTTCTTGGTTTCTTTTTTCACTACATTTTATTTGTTGAATCATCATGAATTTTTAAGTCTTATTTAGGTAAAGAATAATGCTTGCCATTAGGTAAAAATTTTATGCTTAACAACTTATATTAATGACTTGGCTCAAACAGGTGCAGCAGTGGAACCGTTTGGGTCATTTGTGTCTAATCTCTTCACAAGATGGAGCGACATGGATATTTCTATCAATTTACCCAAGGGTGGATATATTTCATATGTTGAAAATGGCCACAAACAAAGCTTATCAAAAAAAGAAAAAGAAGAAGAAAAACACTGCAAAATTTGTTTACTAGAAGATTTACAAAAAGCTATGTTGGGAGGTAATTTACTTTTGAGTTCAAGTATTTTTCGTTTTGCCCCCCTCCCCCTTTCTCTCTTTCTCTTGAATGCTTGTATTATGTATTCCCTCATTACTTTAGCATAGAAGTTTCAGAAAATCCATGTTTCTTATATCTTGACAATCTCTCTTATTTGTTTGTTAATTTTAATTATTTCTTTATTGTAATTACTTATCTCTAGTGCATGTATTGAAACACATGCTCTTGCAATCAGGACAATTTATGATAAAGGAAAAAGGTATTTATGAATCCTAGAAGTTATAAAAAAGAAAATTATGTATGAACTATAACATAAAGTGCAAATTGGGGAACTTCAATCCTTGTACTATCTTCACCTTTTGCAATTTTTTTCTTCCAGAAATCAGTAAAACTTTATTTAGCATGTCAGTCCAGTTGTGAAAATTTAGTTTGTGTAGTTTGTAATAATGTTATACAGTAGACACTGATGGTCATTTTTCCAGGTTGTAATTGAAAATGTGCAAGATTCTATGAGTGGCTTTTATATGACACTAGTCGCTAACCCGTGCGATGCACGGAAAAATTCAAAAAAATGTTCAAGAAATTCATTTTTTTTTTAATTCATCTTCCTCTAGATTCATGAAAGCTATAAGATTAATTCCTAATATTCATGTGCTTAAACAACAAATTTAAATGGTTAAATGTTGCAAGTTTGATGAATCCATAATTATAATCTTTAAAAATGGATTCAGATCCTCTAGATTTCCTAGGGAACTCTACCAAGTAGATTTCCTTAAATCTTAACCATTCTTTAATGATTTAATGGTCAAGATTCTGTCATGTCAGCATTCCACTAACAATAATTTTAATTATTTTATTTGCAACATTATTTTATTATTTTAAGAATATTGTTAGTAGAATGCTGACATGACAGAATCTTAACCATTAAATCATTAAGAAGTGGTTAGAATTTAAGGAAATTTACTGATAGAGTACCCTAGGAAATTCAAAGGATCTGAAAAGGATTTGAATCCTTTAAAAATACTTCATTCCAGAGTTACAAATGTAAATTTATGAATCTTTACTCCTCCTTCGGCAAGCACAATTATTTTCCAATTAAATCTCCTTTCAAATAGTGTTTCTTAGTATTGGTACATTTTGTAGTTGGAAAAGAGATATGCAAGTCTAATGTTTAGTTCATATTGCAAAGTTACATGCTACATATAATTTGTTTCTAAATATTTGAGATTGATGTATTTAATGAGGCATGTTATATAAACTAAAAAAAAATGTCAAATGTTTCTTGATGTTCAATTGGTTGAAAACACAATCGGTGCTATCTAACAAATTTCCACTTTGAATTTATTAAATTTTATTAAAATGCAAAACCCCATTTAAGACTAACAGGTATTTGCTAAACTATCTAGCCATGCAACTATATAAGTTGATAGTGTATATATTGTGTGCTGGAATGTGGAAATGCATACACAAAACACACAAAATTAAAATACTAATTTTGTGTTCCTACTTCTCTATAAAATCTAAAAGGGAATAAAAACCAACATCAAAGTTGAATAAAAATTGTATTTGAAAGCATAATGTAAAAGACATTTCTTTTTAACTTATATCCCAAAATTTTAAGGAACATCTCAAGTAGTTTAGTAGCTAAACATAACTTTTAGTAACTATAGCATTCAGCAAGAACTTTCAATATTTAGCCTAATTTACAATTTTTTTTTCAATAAGTAACCTAGTTTACATACATTACAGCTTAGCAACTGAGAGAAGACTTCCATTGAAACTTCTATGACAGCATCAAACCCCAAACTTGTCAACATGTGCTAATCCAAAATGGTTCCTCTTTCCTTTTGATTCAATTTTTCCTCCATGTTCTATAATAAGTTACATACAATTATCATAGAACTCTGAATCATAACTTTAGGCAAGTTTTCAAGAACTCCATAGAACTCCAGTTTATGGTTTTCTTCCACTCTATGTGTGGGAGTGCACCATCAGGTATACAATTCAATGTAACCATTTGTCTCTAGTCTAGAACAAAAAAAGTAAATAATCATCAGTTGAATTATTTCCATTTAAAACAGAGTTTGGATGCATGTTTGATTCAATAATTCAGTAAAAAAATAATTAATATGAGTGTCTTTGAATATATTATGTTGAACCTATGACTATAAATAGAATTTATATAAGATTTCAAAGAAACTATTACGCATTTACAGCTTAATGTAAAGGAAAAACAAAAACCTTGAGATAGAAGACAAGTAGCTCATTATCTTCGTCTAAGTCCCCCCACATCACCATTCACATCCAGCAAATCAATACGAACTATAGAACACAAACATAGAAAACTCATAAAATTTTCCCCACAAGTGAAACTATAGTAAAAATACAAAATAATTTTGTCACTGAATCCTTAACATTGAAACAGTAAGCAGTGGGAATTAATAAATGCGAGAGAGCTTTAAAAAAGAGCGTCAAGAACTCTCATTTCCACCCTCATGTTTGTGTATTGAATTGATGTTAGTTGCATTGAAAACTATACATAAAATAAAAACCATAAAAAATTTCATCTAGAATAAGAAAATTGTGTTATTTCAATTTCAACTAACAAATCAAACGGCAAAGCTATATTAGGGGAGGGAAAAGAATTGAAACAAAAACATGCCTGTAGACTACTTGGATGTTCATGGCCTTCATGTTGGACTTAAGTTTTACATGGCTTTGTTATTAGACTCAAATTAGATTCCTAGGCAGTAAAAGTTTATAACATTTTCACACTATTACATTCCCCAAAATTCACCAAATTTGAAACAATATTCTACCTGCAAAATTTATGAACTAAAACCCCAATAACTTACTCAAAATTTAAAAATTAACAAAATCAAAATTCATTTAAAAAAAAATCTTTTTGGGTAAACTCTATAAAATGAGCAAATTTAAGAGGAAGAGATAGAGACGTATCGTGCACAAAATCCCTAAGAAACTCAAGCCTACAGAATTTATAGCTAAAAATTATAAAAATTGAAACCAAAAAAAAAAAAAAAAAAAAAAATAAAAAAGCAAAAATCTCATTTAACCAAGCATAACATAATATTTAACTTCTCCAGCTAACATACTACATATATAGTAGTACATTCTTTTGAAACAAACAAAAAAACCATAAGAAAGAACAAAGGAGGAAAAAAACTTCAAATGCAGTAATTAAATTATGCTTACTACCAAAAATAAAAACAAGGAAAAAAAAATAAACAATGAATAATGAATCATATGTAACCCTTGCTTAATGATGTAGAGCTACAAACATGAAAAAAAAAAATGCAAGCATCTGCAATGAAAGAAGTTATTAAGGTGTTCATCTCTTGTTTGAATAACTCTTGGCCTTCTTTGTTAGTTTATCTACACTATTATCAATTTATCATAGCTGAATGTGGCAATACCTAATTACATGACAATTAAATCAATTAGACATTTAAATACATCCAATCAATGCAAAATCATCTATATAAAATAGGAAATTAGTATTATTGATTAAGGTATTGATAAAGGCTTCGGTACAATCCATAATGACCCTTCCACACAACTCAGCAAGTAGCAAAACTACCAAATTGACTTAGAAGATAGACGTACATATAACAAAGTCACATTTATTATGGCTACAATCTAAGGTTCAGGTCATAAACTATCCACTATAGCATGGCAAGAATAATGTAAACCACATATGGAGATTGACCTGCAGGCTGCAGCTATTCAAAAACAATGAATCTTGATATGTTCCTTCTTTAGGGTGGAAACATTCTTCCTCTGATCCCCTTGAAGTTGTATAACCTCAATTTGATATAAGCCTAATAAAAATAATCATAGATTGGGGTAATTTTCCTTACCCTAATTTCAGAGCTTTTCTCTACAGCCAACAGCAACAACTAAAAATACAAAAAATTGTAGACCATAAACTCAATATCCAAACAGGAAAACATAGAAGAATTGACCCTAAAATTTTTAAATACACATAGAAAATAAAATGTAAGTATACCTCGATGGCTCGTACAGAGGAGGTAGCTAACAACTCCTTGCCATTAAAGTTGATGGTGGCCTTGAACCTAGGCCTGTGGTTGGATCAATTTGCCTCTCGCAAAAGGATATGGGTAGGAAACGAAGTGTTGATTGAATTACTGAAACACAAAAGAGAGAGCAATGCGTCCAATAATTGAAATTAGCAAAACCCACTACAGGGCTCCAAACCCATCAATCTAAGCAAATCATTAAGAAGAAACGCTCCCAAACGAAACATAAACAAAGGTGAAATACCTGAAGTGAATCATCCATTCTGAGCTCTTCTTTAAATATGCTGTTTTCTGATTCAATTAAATGAGGAGTTTTGAAACCGTGAAAGATAGGAAAAGCAAAAGGACAGGAGATAGTGATGAAGTATTGAATTTGTCTTTGGAAGTGAGAGAGGTTGGCGTTAGTCATGCTGAAGGTCTGAAGAAGAACAAAGGGTAGGCGTTAAAAGAATAAAGGGTTAGGTTTGGGCTTAATGGTGGAAATTAACCTAATATTTATGTTTTGGGCTTTATGGTGGACATAATTAAAGCTATAAAGATTGGGCTTTATTGTGGAGATATGGCTAAATTTTTTTTTTTTTAAAATAGTATTTTAAAATTAAGGAAAAATTGAGTAAAAGTATTTTAAAATTATAGGAGAAATTCAGGAAAAAAAATTGGAAATGACATGGTGGCTGATGTGGTTCAATGGGAGCATAGCAACATTAAATGCTACGTTTAAGCTTTTAGTAATATATAGATTGGAAATATATCACTCCATTTTATTGGGCATTGCATTTAACTAGTAAACTAATTGCATCTAAAGGATCATTGTTGGGAGTTGGAACTTAAAGAAATGACTTTTTTATTTTTTCATCATTTTTTTTTCATTCCTCATGCATGTGTTTATGTCTTTGTTGTATCCGTCTTTGAAAAAAATTCTTTTGGAAATTGTGAAGACAAATCTGTGAATGGTGTCAGAGTGATCTCTCTAAAATCTTTGAAAATTTAGAACCTAGGGACCAGGGCTTGTGTATGATGCATTGATGCTTAATCAAAGTGGCCTTCTAATAATCTTTTCGAAATTGGATGCTTCAGCTCCATTTGTGTTGCTTTTTCAAACTCCAGAGGTTTTCTTTAAAGTTTTAAACTCAATAGTACTTATTTGTTATGGGAAAGTGAAAGGAGCATAAATGCATGATGTAATGCAAGCTTACAAAATTTTTACGGGTTCAACATTGTTCTTCTTTGTTTGATTATTCTTCATTACAATGCCTCTTTCTTCATTCATAATAGTTTTGACCTGCAGGTCAATGGCAGATGGTGCAATTAATCCGTGGGAGCGTTCCAATTCTAAAATGCAAGAGTAGCCACTATGGCTTCTCTTGTGATATATCAATTGATAACCTGGAGAGCCAAATGAAGTCAAAACTCTTGTTGTGGATCAGTGAGATAGATGGGTGCTTTCATGACATGGTTTTACTGGTATGTTCTTATAGCAATCTGATACTTGATGTTGTGGGATTAGTTATAGTATTTGACGCGTTCTTTCTAGTATGTGTAGGTCAAGGAATGGCCGAAAGCGCATGAGATAAATAATGCGACTCCAATAAGTGGGACTTTCAATTCATACTCTCTTTGTTTGCTTGTGATCTTCCACTTTCAGGTAATTCTTGAATCTTGATCATTATTTGTTAAGTCCCAAACCTGATCAGGGTCTAGAGAGCATGAGATAACTACTTGGCCAATTTGTATAAGTATCTGTGTCTATATAATTTTTCAAATTATCTAATCCATAAATATTAGTCTGTTCAATTGGAGACAATCCATAACGAAATAAAATAAAAATTGAACCATTACTCTAAAATTCATGTCCCAACTGTCAAAGCTCTAATCCCAATTACAAAACATTAGACTAACAAAAAGAAAGTTCCATCAACAAAAGACAGACTCCCTAGACTCCAAATTACTCATGGACCAGTATTACATCAAATCCCAAAATATGATATCCTCGAAAATCCGAAGGAAATAATCCTCAAGTTCATAATTTAAAACTATCAACATATAAAACCCTCAAGATTAATAAAAATAGACTGCAACTGCCTTCATCCAGGGAACCTCTAATCTGTGAGTGCCTCTAAGTATCTGAAACGA
The DNA here is from genome assembly GCA_032878915.1 of Castanopsis chinensis. Classification (NCBI taxonomy): domain Eukaryota; kingdom Viridiplantae; phylum Streptophyta; class Magnoliopsida; order Fagales; family Fagaceae; genus Castanopsis; species Castanopsis chinensis. The sequence continues at coordinate 855,483 of JAVQMG010000081.1, forward strand.
GGGGATAAAAAGAGGTGAGATAACTCAATAAATGGAATTTACTAACATGGGGTGTGGGGATGAGCCATTTCCAAAAATAGTACATTTTTAACAAAATCACAACTTTTCAATCATTCAAGATTTCAAAAGCAATTATTTCATAAAATAATAGTGGGAAAACATATCTCACTACTTCATATGTCACAAAAATGTGTCATATTACAATACAATTTTACTGTGAGCAGTAACATCATGACATATCAAATATAATCACATTAAAAATTCCTCCCTAGGCCTTTCTACTTGTGGTCAATGTTTACACCCCCATAACAGGGTTGTGCAACAGTAAGTTCTCAAGACAATGTTTCAACAAAATTTTGCAAAGTATTCATAATCACTTTTCTCAAAATATCATGAGTAAAATTGAGCAAAATATTTCTCAAGGAAATGCAAAGGAAACTTAAACCATATGATTTTATAAAATTTCACACTTTCAAAATGTCTCATCCACACATACATAGTTATATAAAATTTAGCTCATCCCACAATATTTTCAAACAAACAAGGAATCAAGGCTTTTAATAATATCCACATCAAATATTTAGAGAGTAAGAAACAAGTGCTCCAAAAGTCACTGGCTAGAGCCTATAAGGTTGAATTCAAAGGTACTTTAACATACATGACAAAGCATTGTAATATTAACTACTACCATGAAATAGTGTGCTAGTAACTAAGGCAACCTAGTCACCTAGTGCTGATTTTTCTGCTATAAATGAGAACCAAGTTATACTGTAATTCTCATGGTCCTAATTACATTATGAAAATAGTTCCTCCAATTTTCCTTTATCCATATTCCTTTAACAAACCCAAACAACTAATTGAACTCTAAAATTCACCACTATGTCTAGGTTTCACAATCCCATCTCAAGACTTCTCAAAACCAAGCCCTCCACATCAAAATTTAACCAATTTAACTTCAAGAGAAATTACAAAACCAGCCCAAGGCTGGTTGGTTAGTGCTTAAACAGCCAATCAACTCTGACCCTTGAAATCTTATACTCCCCTTGCACCACTTAATATACTTGATAAAGTGGAATCTTGAACCAAATATGTTGTGTAGATAACCATCTACTGATATATATTTAATTGACAAGTCCAATTACATAACAACATTAGGCATTTTAGTTGATTACACAATGAAAAAATTCGTCATTAAAAGTCTAGTTTTTCGTCACTACGAACCTTTAGTGACGAAATCGGACATTTAGTGATGAAACTCGTTTCGTCGCTAAAATCCTATCACTAAAAGTCCTGGTGACGAAAAATTTCGTCACTAAAAGTCCGATTTGATTTAAAAAAAAAAAAAACTTTTAGAAACAAAAATGTTTCGTCGCTAAATGTTTTCCTCGCTAAAAACACCATTCAATGACAAAAATATTTCGTCATTAAAAACACTTTAGTTTATTAAATCATATTAGTGACGAATAATTTTGTCACTAAAACTATTTTCAGGTACATATAGTGATGAAAAAGTTCGTCACTAAAACTATTTTTAAGAAAATCCAGGCACATATAGTGACGAAAATTTTTGTCACTAAAACCATTTCTTACAAAATTTTGCGACATTTAGTGACGAAATATTCCGTCATTAAAATAATTTTTTATTGCTACATTTGTGACGAAAAAATTCATCGCTAAAACTTATTTTCTATTTTTATTTTTTTTCATGGCTTTGATATTAACCTATAACCTGTTATTACATTATTAAAACCTTACATTTGAATAATATATTTATTTCAACACATTTATAAAAAAAGATCCATACATTCCACAAGTAAAAAATAAAACAAGTATCTAATTCAAACTTCTTTCATACAATAATTGTTTGTAACATATACAATAACTCAAGATGTTTTATAACAATACAAAAAGTGTAACATAATATAATTAGAATTGATGGAAGCTGTTCTCATATGTCTTCAAGTAATGCCAAAAGTAAATCTCCTAAAAACCACAATAAGAAATCTGCATAAATATAAAAACAATACTACATTAAAATCGTAAAGTAAAAACATTAATTATGTTATAAGAAACATTTCTAACAATGCATTAAGAATAAATAGAAAATGTTTTAATTTGAAGTTGAACCACCCCCATAGGTAAGAGCGTCATCATAACCCTTACTTCTTAAAAAGTTAAGAATATTCTTTTGGACCTCTTCTTACTTAGCTCGTGTCTCTTGGTCCCTAGCTCGCTCCTCTTGGTCCCTAGCTCTTGCCTCTTTGAGCTCAATGATCTCATTTTCTAACCATTGGATATACTCCATCGAGGAATTAGATGAGGCGGTGGTTACTAGATAAGAGGAAGGTCTCATGCCAAGTCCTTTTACAATAGTAGACTTTTTCTTAAAAACCAAGTTTGAGATCTCCTCTTGTGTAACGGGAATTGCATTAGGATCTTGATCCTCTTGCACTTTGAGAATATTTTTCTATCATTTGAAAAAGAGAAAGAAACAAACAATCACAACATTAATAATACATATGTTATAGCTTTACAAACATGATAGGGATGGAATGATACACATACATATGTCACTTCATGATTCATCCTCATGGTGTATCCACATATTTGTATTTGGATTGAAATTAACATCTTTGAAGATTTTTGCCAATTCAGGAACTTGACCGTCATTATTATTTGTCTGATTAATTAACATTCAAGTGTTAGATAGATATACTAATTAATCACAACATGTAATATACTAAGGTTTAAGAACACGCACCTCTTCATCAACCCTAACAGCTAGTGCCTTTGTCCCGTATCTATGTTTGCTTGAAGTTTTCTTCCAATTTTCAGAGTTCTTTCTTGATTTTTTCTAATAAACAACATTCAAGATATTTATTAGATCATGAATAAAACAATATACATTTACTTAATCTAAGTATTAATCTAATCAGTTTACAACATAATATAGTAAACATTGGATAATAATAATATATGCATAAATAATTTACCAGCCAATCCTCATTGGTCCATCTCCCATCAACGAGTTCAGTCAACAGCTCAAGTTTGGCATTCTTTGGAGGGTGGCTTCTTGCATAGTCAGCACCATGAGATTGTATGAGCTTTTTATAAGCTTTATGCAACTTGTGGGAGCTGGAACTCAATAATCTTCCACATTTTGTATTTAATGTTTTCGTTACCAAGTTTGAATCCGCTTGTAGCTCAAACTGATTCTGTAAAATGAAGTGTATATGTATTATAAAAATACTATTATATGAATTTAATATGCTAAGTGTTAGGACATATGTAGTTCATGTTGTTGACATATGTCACTATTTTATGTAATTGGCTTATCTTTTGACAAAACGCACTTTACTTGTAATTGGATAGATTTATGATGTGTTTTAACGCTTCAAGAAATAGTGTTTCAAGATCAAGTGTTGAAGTCATCAAGTCTGTCCAAGAAACAAGCTGGAAAGTGCAAGTTACTAAAGCTCGACACCTGTCCTCGACACATGCATCTATCAAGCTTTAGAAGTTGTTTCAACCCCAAGACTCAACAGCTTCTCGACACCTCTATCTGTCGAGATTTAAAGAAAAAAGATTTTCAGTTCTGTTTTAATTTCAATCCGTGAATGTGTCTTTGGGACTTCATTTCTCCTAACCCTAGACATATAAAAGGATTGTTTTAAGGGACGTCAAATAGACGCAAGTTGCACAAGCATTGAATAATTCTTGTTCATGCAATTTGTGATCAAAGAAAAAGTTCATGCCCTAGTTCATCTCTTGTGAAGAAGTTGTTGTGTAATGTGCACCGTAGGGTTTTGTAACCAAGCATCTTCTTGATCTTGATCGTGTGGATGATTTGAAGAATTTTGCAGCCAACAACTCTCTCTCTAGTTGGTGAATTGAAGTTGCGTATTGGGATCCGCGCAATTGGTTAGTCACGTACTTGGGAGCCGTGCATTGAAAGGAGAAACTGTCACTACAGAATAAGTCCAATTGGGTATTGGGGTAAGGGTTTAACTGTAGGTTGGTAAGGTACTCGGATTCCCTGCTTGTAATCGCTTGTTGTGATAATAGTGGAGTTTCAGGAGTGGTGACCTTAAATCACCCCGTGGGGTTTTTGCCGTCAGGTTTTCCCCATTCGTAAACAAATCACCGTGTCCTTTATTTTTCCGCTGCATACTTTAGTTTTGGTGATTTGTTTGTGCTGCCACGTGATTTTGCATGTTAACTTGATTAATTAATAACTTATCTAATTAATCAATTTAACTTGATTAATTACTAACTTGGCTAATTAATCACAAGGGGTCAACGCGTTTGTGGCCTGTCAAGTGGTATTAGAGCAGGCACACTCTGATTAGGGTTTAATTCTTGTGTGTGATCCATTGACCCCTGTTTGTCAATGATAGAGGTCAGTCTCTTACTTAAAGAGATCTGTGTTGTCAAATACATCTTGTTTTTCTAATCTCTTTTTCTTGAGTGTCGCAGAAAACACAAGTCTAAAAGTTATTTGATTTCCTTTGTGATGATCATTGGAAAGGATCTCAGTTTATACAAGCAGGAACTAGACTGTCTCAAAATTCAAATGTGCAAAGAAGTTCGTCTGAACAGAGCTAAAATTAAAAGATTGGCTCAGAAAAAGGAGATGAGAGAAAATACCATTCCCACTAATTTGTCATCTAAGCACGAAATGTGTTTTATGATGAAGTCCGCCTTTAAAGTGATGGACACGTGCTTGTGGTACCTTGACAGTGGTTGCTCAAGACACATGACTGGAGACCGATCCCTCTTCAAAGTCTTAGAGTCTAAGAAGGGTGGAAATGTCACCTTTGGTGATGGAAGCAAATCACAAATAAAAGGGAAAGGAATTATCTCTCTACCTGGACTACCGGACATCGCAAGTGTTCTCTATGTGGAAGGCCTAAGAGTGAACCTTCTAAGTATAAGTCAGATATGTGATCAAGACTTCATGGTGCTATTCTCCAAAGGAAAGTGTCTTGTTATGGATGAGTCTGGAAAGAAACTCATAAGTGGTGTTCGTACTCTAGATAACTGTTATGGATTGGTACCTGATGCTGATATTGTGTGCAATAGTATTCGGTTGCCAAATGAAGATTTGTGGCACCAGCGGATGGGACATGCTAGTTACAAACATCTCTCTATTGTATCTAAGCATGAATCGGTTTTAGGGATGCCAAAGCTTAGTAGACTGAACAATGTTGTGTGTGGACCATGTCAGCTTGGGAAACAGACGAAAGCTAAGCATCCGAGCACTCAAACATCAGCTACATCTAGACCAATAGAGCTAATACATTTAGATCTTATGGGTCCTACTAGAACTGAATCCCTTGGAGGGAAGAGGTACATCATGGTTGTAGTAGATGACTTCACTAGGTACACTTGGGTCATCCTTCTACAATCCAAGTCTGATGTTCCTGAGCACATTGAAGCACTGTGTACAAGACTGCAAAATGAAAAGATCCTGAAAATTGACCGAATTTGAAGTGATTATGGTAAAGAATTTGAGAACTCATACATGGAGTCATTCTGTACAAGATCAAGTATATCTCAAGAATTCTCTGCTTCTATTACTCCTCAGTAGAATGGTGTAGTAGAAAGGAAGAACAGGGTTATCCAAGAGATGGCTAGAGCCATGTTGCACAGTAAGGATGTGGCTAGAAATTTGTGGGGAGAAGCAGTTAACACTACATGTCATACGGTGAACAGAGTGTACTTCAGACCCGGCACCAAAAAGACTCCATATGAGTTGTGGAAAGGAAGAAAGCCAAATGTGAAGTATTTTAGAATTTTTGGAAGTACTTGTTTCATCCTAAAGGATAGAGAGAATGTGAGAAAGTTTAATTCCAGAAGTGATGAAGGGATATTTCTAGGATACTTTTCTACAAGCAAGGCTTATCAGGTATATAACAAAAGAACCATGAAGATCATGGAAACAGTGAATGTTGTTATTGATGAGTCTTCAGATTTTAGTTCTGAGAAAATTGATGAGGAGCTCCCTAAAGAAATTCTTCCTCTTGAACCTAGGAGAGCTCCGGAACTCATGGAACAAGAGCCCACATCTCCAAGTACTCTTGGTACTCCAAGTGTTGCAGAAGAGTCAGCAGACATGCCTACATCACCAGATTCTGAATGTCATGAAAACAAAGGACCTTCCTCCAGAATCAAATTAAATCATCCTCTAGAAACCATTGTAGGAAATATGAATGAACTCACATTGCGAAAATGCATAGTTGATAAGTGTGCTGCTAACTTTGTGTCATACTCTTGTTATTTGTCACAGGTTGAACCCACTAAAGTTGAGGAAGCTCTTCAAGATGAAAGTTGGGTTGAAGCAATGCATGATAAACTACTATAGTTTTAGAGGAATGATGTGTACACTTTAGTTCCTAGACTGGAGGGCGAGCATGTCATTGGCACAAAGTGGATATTCCGAAATAAGACTGATGAGGAGGGCAATGTGATCCGCAACAAGGCTCGACTTGTAGCTCAAGGATACACTCAAATGGAGGGAATAGACTATGATGAAACATTTGCCCCAGTCGCTCGCATGGAGTCCATTAGAATTCTTCTCGCCTTATCTTGTCACTTGAAGTTCAAGCTTTACCAGATGGATGTAAAAACAGCTTTCTTGAATGGATTACTTAAAAAGGATGTCTATATGGCTCAACCTAAAGGATTCATTGATCCACACTTTCTGGATCATGTGTTGTATCTTAAGAAGATCCTCTATGGATTAAAGCAAGCACCCAGAGCTTGGTATGACCGGTTGACTCAATACCTGATATCCCATGGGTTCACAAGAGGAAAGACGGATCAGACTCTCTTCATCAAAAGAAAAGATGGCAAGCTGGTGGTTGCTCAAGTCTATGTTGATGATATCATCTTTGGATCAATTAAGGATGAACTTGCTCAAGACTTCTCAAAACTCATGCAAGCAGAGTTCGAGATGAGCATGATTAGAGAGCTATCTCACTTCCTTGGACTACAAATTCGTCAACAAGATTCAGGTATATTCATCTCTTAATCTAAATATGCTAAGAATCTTGTGAAAAAGTTTGGATTAGAATCTGCTAGTTCTGTTAGAACTCCCATGAGCCCAAATGTTAAACTCACTGTTGACATGTTAGGTAAAAATGTAGACTATTCACTTTATAGAAGCATGATAGACAGTCTTCTTTACCTTACTGCTAGTAGACCTGACATTAGCTACAGTGTAGGAATGTGTGCTAGATATCAGGCAAATCCTAAAGAGTCACATATGACTGCTTTAAAAAGAATCATAAAGTATGTCAAGACTACTGCCAATCTTGGTGTGTGGTATAGCAAAGACACAAATAATATCTTAGCTGGATATTCTGATGCTGATTGGGCTGGGAATGCTAATGATAGAAAAAGTACTTTAGGGGGTTGTTTTTATGTGGATAATAATCTTGTCTCTTGGATGAGCAAAAAGCAAAACTCCATCTCTTTATCCACTGCTGAAGCTGAGTACATCGCTGTTGGTAGCTGTTGCACCCAACTCCTATGGATGCAAAAACTCCTTCATGATTATGGTATTTGTCAAGAACATCTCACCATCTACTATGACAATACCAGTGCCATCAATATCTCTAAGAATCCAGTTCAACATTCTCGAACTAAGCACATAGAGATTCGACATCACTTCATTAGGGAGCTTGTCGAAGATGGTACTCTCACCCTTGAGTTCATTCACATTGATGACCAAAAGGCTGACTTGTTCACCAAACCTCTTGATAGCAAACGTTTTGAATTCCTTCGTCAAAACATAGGTGTCATCTCCATGGATTGATCTCTTTCTATCTTTCTTCCACCTCATGCATTTGAGTCTAGTTTTATGCATTGTTTTGCTTTCTTTAACTTGTTTTTGTTTGTGTTTGTGTGTTTTCAGTTTTGTGTTTTATTTTTGCTTTTCTGATAAAAATAAAAAAAAATTGAAAAATTGAAAAATACAAAAATAGTATGTGTTTGTGTGCATTGGTTCTTGTGAACCTTTAAAATGGCCATTGAAACAGAGTTTTCTAAACTTTGTATTACTTGTAGCTTAGATGAGCATTTTTATGCACAACTAAGTAAGTGAGCTTTGTAGCTCTTTGTTTGTGATGAGTAAGGTTAAGTGATCTCTTGTTCTTAACATTCATATCACTCTTTTTGACAGGTAGGACTAGACAATCCTAAGAGAAAGGCATAAATAACCATCTCACCACTATTACTCGTCAATCATAATATGACATCTGTATGCTTCGGCATAACAAAAGTGCAATATCAATGACACCCGTATGCTTCGGCATAGCAAAAGTGCAATGTCAAAAGCTTAACATAATTGGGTATTTCTTTTCTCTCTCTTGTATGCCCATGCTTGATATGCTTAATAAAAGAAAATATGCAAAAAAAAAAAATAAAAGCAAAAAGATTAAAAATGCTTTAAAATATGGTTGCAAGCGTGTTTTCTAGGAGATGTGGGAGTTATAGGATGTACCTCGAAGGTGATAGTCCCCATCAAACAGTTATGATTGTGTGTGAGTTAAAGTGATTTTCTCATATCTCAAATCGTCATAACTTTGAGACACTTATGCAATCTTGCGATGTTTTCACACACAACACGTAATACTCTTTGCTATTCTTGATACATGTGCAGGTACAATGTGATTTGGCCATCACAAGGTTTGCATGCGTTAATGTATATTCACTAACCTGTCTTAACTCATTTTTGAAATATAAAATTGGTTAGACTTGTTTAGTGTATGTTTACGTGTTTTGGGATCCATGTGCTTTAAAATTCTTGATGAGAGATGATTTTGAGAGCTAAATGTGTTGCTTGGATCATTGGTTGAGTTGCATGCGTGATTGCATTCATGTCTGTGTTTTTCCTCTCTTGAAAAACTGTTTTTAAGGCATCTCGACACCTCCTCGACACCTTCTCGACACCTAGCTGTCTGTCGAGCTTCTTAGTGTTTCTCTAATTGTAGTCTTGACACATTATCGACACCTGGTGGATCGATCGAGAAACTTTCTGTCTGCTCAATAGATTCTCGACAGCTTCTGGATCGATCGAGATTCTTAAGTGGTTGAACTTTCTTTCTCGACACATGTTCTCGATAGTTGTATCTGTCGAAGTGCATTTTCTCGATACCTACTAGATAGCTATCTCGATACCTCTCGATACCTGCTTCTGTCGAGAATTACTAAAGGGCTATATATATGTCTGTCGTGATTTTCTCTCATTTCGCTCGATCTCTCTCTCGATACTTGGTGTTTTCTCTCCCAAAACCTCTCTCACTCTCTCTAAACCCCTTCCTAAGGATTCTTCAAGTGTTTTTCTAGATCTTCCTCACTTGGTAAGCTTCTATCCTCTCATTCTTCATGCATTTCATGTTTTAAAAACTTAGGTTTTGAGGTTTTTGAAAATTTTTGGGGTTTTTGAAAATTTTTGGGATTTTTCAAAATCTTTGAGAGTTTCATGAAATTTTTGGGTTGATTTCACAGATTTGATCTTTAAAACCACATGCATTGCATCACATTAGCATTCTAATTGTATTTTCATGCATTTAGATGTGTGCAAACTTGTTGTGTGCTATTAGGATTGGATTGGGTTGAGCCCATGATGTTTTTATTTTTGCATGTCACATGTTCATGCATCTCCCATGCATACGTTCTATCTTTTCAATATTCTCTTCCTATATTGAACTGTTTTGGGACTTTTTTGTGTGTTTCTCTCTTTCTCATTCTCTCTATGTTTGCGTTAGTAGTGTCTATGACACCTAAGCGTAAATCCATTCCATCCTAGAACCCTCTGCGTTCTAAGGGATCTTCTTCTTCTGATTCCACTCCTTTGTCTATCCAGTTCCGTGATGAGAAAGCCCAAAAGGACTTCTCGGAGAACTTCTCTAAACGAGGTGTTCATTCAGAACACTACGTTGTCCTGGCAGACTTTGCCGACACTGACCTACCCGATGTCATTCACAGTCGGGCTTGGGAGTCACTGTGTGACGTCCCGGTCACTTGTCCTTTCGTGCTGATACAGGAGTTTTACTCCAACATCCATGGGATTGATTCTTCAGTACCTCTCTTCTATTCTAGCGTTTGAGGTACGTGCTTTGCTGTTACTCCGGAGTTAGTCTCTGAGGTTCTTCATGTCCCGAGGGTGGATCATCCTGATTACCCCGGATGTGAGCGTCTATGGACTGTGTCCAAAGATGAGATGATCTCTACGTTTTGTGAGCGCCCTTCTGCTTAGGGAGATCATCAGTACACACCATGTCGGCCTTTTGCTAAAGGCCCTCGTTTCCTTAACATGGTGATGACTGTTGTTTTGCACCCACTTTCTCACTACAACTCTATCACAGAGCCTCGTGCTAGATTTTTGTTGTCTCTCCTAGAGCATTTCACTATAGACTTTCCTTCACACTCTATCTTCTCTATCATAGATGTCTATAGAGATACGGCCACCTGTGATAAGCTCATTTTCCCTTCCGTTATTACGAGGATACTTCGCCGTTTTTCCATCCCCTTTCCTTCGTCCGATCCGTTTCATGTCATGTCTGCCATAAACGCCGCTACCATAAAACGTAGCAAGGCACAGTTCAAATCGAGACAGTCAGATACTGCTACTCCTTCCTCCCATTCGACTACATCCAGATCTGCTCGAGCGACATCTGCTCCTTCTTCTTCCTCGAGCGACGTCACTCTTGGAGACATCATGGCGCAGCTTCAGCGCATGGATGCTCTCGATACACTCTCCACGGAGTTGTATCAGGTGAACGTTCGTGTTGGTCGAATCACCAGGCGACAGGCGACCTTAGACGGCTTTGCTTCTGAGGCTTCTCCTCCACCACCTCATATTGCTTCTGAGACTGAGGATGATGATGACAGTGATGACGATGATGCTTCAGATGATGATGATGGAGATGCAAGCTCTTCTGATGAGATGTCTACTTGACACTCTACCCTTTGTTACTAGTGACAAAAAGGGGGAGTAGTTTTGGTGTATGAGAGTAGTCATACTTAGGGGGAGAGCTAGTATAGGACATTTTTGATAGGGGGAGTGTTGATATGAGGGATGTAGTGAGGATTACATGTATTTTCTTTTCTTTTCTATCTTTTTAGAGATACATTGATCATGTACCCTGGTCTTGTGACCATTTATTGACATACATTGTGATTATCTCTAGATATATATGTGGATGTATGTTTCTTTCACCTATCTTTTCATGTGTTGTTTTTTTCTGTCTTTATACACATGTTTCTTTTACTTGTATGCAATCTATTATTTCTGTTTCACACAAAGATGCCTTGATGTGTTTTGTTTATAAGTGTTTCAGAAATACAAGTTGTCAAAGTCTACTTGCCATAAACTCTCTTCTTGCAAAGTTTTTCAAGAGTTTGTGTTAGGATAGATTTTATTGTATTCAACAAGTGAATATGAGTTAAAGTGTTTTATGACTTCTCTCATATCTTCATTTGTTTGTTGTGGTTTTGTCATGGATTGCCAAAGGGGGAAATTGTTAGGACATATGTAGTTCATGTTGTTGACATATGTCACTATTTTATGTAATTGGCTTATTCTTTGACAAAACTTACTTTACTTGTAATTAGGTAGATTTAGGATGTGTTTTAACGCTTTAAGAAACAGTGTTTCAAGATCAAGTGTTGAAGTCATCAAGTCTGTCCAAGAAACAAGCTGGAAAGTGCAAGTTACTAAAGCTCGACACCTGTCCTCGACACATGCATCTATCGAGCTTTAGAAGCTGTTTTAGTCTGGAGGCTCGACAGCTTCTCGACAGATCCTCGACACCTCTATCTGTCGAGATTTAAAGAAAACATATTTTCAGTTCTGTTTTAATTCCAATCCGTGAATGTGTCTTTGGGACTTCTTTTCTCCTAACCCTAGACATATAAAAGGATTGTTTTAAGGGTCATCAAATATATGCAAGTTGCACAAGCATTGAATAATTCTTGTTCATGCAATTTGTGATCAAAGCAAAAGTTCATGCCCTAGTTCATCTCTTGTGAAGAAGTTGCTGTGTAATGTACACCGTAGGGTTTTGTAACCAAGCATCTTCTTGATCTTGATTGTGTGGATGATTTGAAGAACTTTGCAGCCAATAACTCTCTCTCTAGTTGGTGAATTGAAGTCGCGTACTGGGATCCGCGTAATAGGTTAGTCATGTATTTGGGAGCCGTATATTGAAAGGAGAAACTGTCACTACAGAACAAGTCCAATTGAGTATTGGGGTAAGGGTTCAACTGTAAGTTGGTAAGGTACTCGGATTCCTTACTTGTAATCACTTGTTGTGATAATAGTGGAGTTTCGGGAGTGGTGACCTTAAATCACCAGGTGGAGTTTTTGCCGTCAGGTTTTCCCCATTCGTAAACAATCACAGTGTCCTTTATTTTTTCGCTGCATACTTTAGTTTTGATGATTTGTTTGTGCTGCCATGTGATTTTGCATGTTAACTTGATTAATTAATAACTTGTCTAATTAATCAATTTAACTTGATTAATTAATAACTTGGCTAATTAATCAATTTAATTAATCACAAGGGATCAACGCGTTTGTGGCCTATCACTAAGTGACAATAAAGACGAGTTAGATGTTATTAATGTAAATTTACCTCGATATTTTGAAGCACCACATCTCAAGTAGCAGCATCAACATTTTTCCAATTTTTCACATTGTAACTGGACAAATTACTTCACACTTGTACGCCAATTTTATTGACAAGCTTGCATGCATTCTTCCCAATAGGAGCATCATATTCTGCAGCTATACAAACTGGCAGCTTACCACTTTTTTCAACAAGTGCCCGTATTGCTATACCACGTGTTGTTCCACGGGTATTTCTGCTAGCAGATCCTATTTAAACATTATTAATGTTAAGAAATTATACATTCCATGTATATTATAGCTAAATTAAGTGAGGTATAATTTCAATAGTAAAACAGCGTGTAGCTGTAATTATGTATGTTCTATGTAATTACCAGTCATGCTAGTTAATGTGCTAGTAGTCTGCGCCTCCGCACTAGAAGAACTTTGGATGGGAGGATTTGCTTCAGGAGGTGTTTCCGTAGATTGGACCACCGGGATAGATGCCTCATCTTGCAAGCGTGTAAGTCGTCCTGGTGCCATCTGTAACTAACAAACATACATATAATGGAATAATAAAGTTATTACAAGTAATGGAACAATAAAGTTTTTATCATCTATTGTACCCTATGGAACATCTATTGTACTTTATGGACTACAAAATTAGATGACTTATCATCATTGTCATCGTCACCAATAGGTGGTACATAATCATCATCTACTACAACACTAGTTCTACTTCTTTTCTCTTTTGCACAATTGGATTGAGCAGTATCCTTTAGAGAAGTTGAGATGTGCTTCAATCCCAAAGCATCAATTTTCTCTTGGTTTTGCCTCATTTTATCCAATCTTACCATCTCATACCTCGGTATGTTATGAGTGTATTTGGCCTTTTTGGGCATTTTTTGAAACTATGTATTGACATGAAAGATAAGTACAATTGCTACTAATTTAACATCAAAGTCCACACCATTATCCATATCAAGCTATTCACAAGTGCAAAATTTGAACATAATTGCTACTAACTCAACACAACAAATGACCACATCAATATCCATATCAAATCTAAGATAAGTACAAAACATCTCAATAACAACTACTACTAACTTTACATATCATAATAGTCTACACCATTATCCATATCAAACAATTCACAAGTGCTAAATTTGAACACAATTACTACTAACTCAACACAACAAATGACCACATCAATATCCATATCAAGTTCAAGATAAGTACAAAACAATTGCTACTTAGACAAGCATAGAACTTTAAGATAAGCACACAACATTTAAGAAAATTGTTATGAACTCTACGTATCATAATCCATATCAAGATCAACATCTGGTATGTCATGCTCTTCATTTTGATTAGCATCTCTTGAAGTTCCACTTTAAGAACAACCTCAGTTTCAACATCACCCATACAATAGTTAATAATATTGTCCTTAGCATTGATAGAGACAACATCAACAATCGCTTCTTGTTGGGATGCGTCACTATCTTCTGAATTATCATTGGATTCTCCACCCCCGGCTTCTGAGACATCAAACACTCCCCTATGTTGGATGGATTGCACAATTTTCCAAGGTTCGCACAATTTGGTATCTTGAAGGTAAAAAACTTGTCTCGCTTGACTAGGAGGTATAAAAGGGTCATTTTCATACCACTAACTTGTAACATCAATGCTTGTGTAGTGTGCATCGGTTCTTATCGTTCTCCTTCGACCATTGGTACCAGTATTGTACCGTTCACACTGGAACAAAACAACTTTATGGCGAAACACATACTCTAATTTCCAAATTTTGCACACATGACCATAAAAGTCGTGCATTTCTCCCTCATGGTCCCCTTCGGTACATACACCACTGTTTTGAGTTACACGATGATTGTCTAGGTCCCTTGTATGGAACTTTACACCATTGACCATAGAAACTGTGTACTCCTTCATATGTGGCTTAGGACCATTTGCTAATAACCATAACTCTTTAGTAGCTTCTGGTGACTCATTAGCTTTCAATCTATTCATCTATAATGACATACAACAAGTGATATTAATTAGAAATAAGTAATGACAAAACTATTTAAATGTTTAATTTTTATTAGTGTGATTAAATTTCAAATGCCTTACACGTTCTCTAAACCACTTAGGAAACTCTTGTCGTTGGATTTAAGCTTGAGAGGTTCTCTCTAGTAGGATTATGCAATGTGCTTTTATGTTCACTGTTAAAAATAAGTTGATTTATTTTTAGCTAAGCATTGTAGAAAATAGTCAAAACTTGATCAAACAATACATGCATATGAAATCACATACTTTAAATAAGGCTCTAGCTTAGGACTATTGTACAACAAGTACCAATGAGCAGTATCAAGCAATGCACGAGACAAGTTGCCATCATTCCGCCTATCACCTGTAGGTCGGGTAGTCTGTGAAAAAACTATCAATCCTTTACTAGATTCACCAAAATCTTTATTTCTTTCTCTTCAATTATGCACAATTTCGATCCCATCAATATACAAAGACCAGTTGTTAATACATTCTTTGAGAATGTAAGCTTCTGCAATTGAACCTTCTGGTCGAGCTCGGTTGGAAACATATCTTTTCAATTTTCCAAGGTACCTACGAGGAAAAAATATGCACATTATGTGATTTTATACCACATGGGAAAGATGCAATTGATGGATGCATCAAAGGATTTAATTACCTTTCAATTGGGTACATCCACTGATATTGTGCCAGATTTCCTAGAATTGCTTCTCGAGGCAAGTGAACAGCAAGGTGGACCATAACATCAAAGAATGCTGGTGGAAAGAACCTCTCAAGCTTGCATAGTAAAAGAACTATACGTTCTTCTAGTTTCTCCAATTCACTCCGCTTTAGGGTCCTTGAGCATAAGTTTTGGAAGAAGTTGCCCAACTCAAACAATAAAATACTAATGTCTTTATGTGCAAATCCTCGCAACCTAATTGGAAGAATTTGTTGTAGTAGCACATGACAGTCGTGGCTTTTCAAACTAGATAATCTACCATTTTTTGCATTCACCGACCTTGATATGTTGGCTGCATAGCCATCCGGATACTTGATTATTTCAAAAAGTCATTGAAACCATCCCTTTCATTTGGGCTTAATGAAAAGAAAGCCCGAGGCTTGTCATATGATCCATCAGGACATTGTTTCAAATGCAACATGTACCTAAAGTTCATATTTTGGAAGTCTATCCGTACCTTGTCGGTGTCCTTGTTTTTTCCCTCAATGCCTAAAAAAGTACCATAAGTACTCTTACTAATGTTTTGCTCCACATGCATGACATCAATGTTGTGTTTAAGTTTCTTATTTTTCTAGTATTGAAGCTTGTACAAAATACTTACCTTTGACCAATTTGGCTCCCTAATGAGTTGTCTCTTCTTGTTATTTGGATGCTTTCCTAAAATTATATTTAGCATTCTATGTAGCTGTTCTTGTATCTTTCCCACTTGTAACTCTAAAGATCTCTTCCATTTCTTCGATAAACCATTATGCAACCGATTATGTCTCCAACGATGTTCCGTAGGCAAATAAGCTCGATGGTTAATGAATCCAATTTTACTTTCCAAAACTTCTGAATATGGTTCATCATTGCAAATGTAACAAGAATAATAACCCTTTGTCCTACACAAAGACACATTACCAAATTCAGGATAGTCATGTATTGTCCACAACAAAGTTGCATGTATCTGAAAATGCTCTTTTCTATAAGCATTATAAGTTTCTACACCTTCTTCCCATAACTCTTTCAACTCGTCAACCAATGGTTTCAAGTAAATATCAATCTCATTTCCCGGTTAATGGGGACCAGGAATAAGTAATGACAACATAAAATATGGCTCTTTCACATCCAACCAAGGCAGTAGGTTATAGGGGATAAGTATGACAGGCCACATACTATAGTTGTTGTTCATATTCCCAAAATGGTTAAATCCATCTGTAGCCAACCCCAGCCTTACATTGCGAGGTTCAAGGGAAAAATCAAGATGTTGCAAATCAAACTCCTTCCATTCCTCACTATCAGCCAGATGCCTCATTATCCCATCGTCCACACGTTTGTCTATATACCATCTCATGTCCTTAGCTCTTTGGTCTAACATGTACAACCTCCTCAGTCTCGGTGTCAACGAGAAGTAACGCAATACCTTATGAGGAATCTTCTTACCTTAGGCACATGTATCCTTGTACTCAGGTGTCTCACACATAGGACATTTATCAAGGTTTTCATTTTCCTTCCAAAATAGTGCACAATTATTTTTTCATGCATCCATATGCTCGAATGACATGCCCAAGTCACGTAATATCTTCTTTGCTTCATAAGTTGACCTTGGAACCAAGTTACCTTTTGGTAAAACCTTTGTCAGCAATTCTAGCATCATATCAAGTCCCTTATTACTCAAGTTGGTCATTACCTTTACATTTAACATCTCAATAACAACCTTTAAGATACTATAATTAGTGTAACCCGAATACAACTCACGCTTTGCATTTTCCTCAAGTTTGTCAAAATTACGCACTTCCTCATCTTCGATTGCATTTCTTGGTTCCCTTCTAATTCGGTCACCTACCAAGGCATCGATACCATCCATATGATCACCATCCGACATTTCATTATCATGAATGTTCTCATTCAATACACGAGGTTCTCCATGATTATACCAATTAATGTAAAACTGCATAATTCCACAATGAAGCAAATGGATACACATAGTTTGAGAAGATTGTCGATAGCAATTCACACAGTGAATACACGGGCACGGAATATTACCACTCAAGTCCATAGCCGCTCTTGCAAAATTAATAAATGGATTGACCTCTTTAATATATGGACGACTTAATCTACCATCAGCTGTCTTACCCAATGTCATCCAACTTTTATCTATGTTTGACTACAATAATGTGAATGCTACTTTCGTAAAATAAGGAGAACTCATGCATAATGTATTCTAACATCTAAGTCTATAAGCTACTTAGATAAAGTTCTATCTCATTCATGAATATACAAGTCTATATTAATACTTAAACAAATATACATTGCACACTCAAACACTCCCAATATGAATTTAAACCACCTTATAAAACCATGCAAGCCACCCGATTGCTCCAACATAACAACCCACCACAAAAGCAATTACAAACATCACAAGTATATAGTATTTATAAGTATTGAAATTAATTAAAGTACTATATCACATCTAATCAATAAGGTCCATTCACATTTGCAAGAAATTAAAAACGCTCTTAATATGAATTTAAAGTACCTTATAACACCATGCAAGCCACCCGCTTGCTCCCACACAACAACCCACCACAAAACCAATCACAAACATCACAAATATACAGTATTTACAAGTATTGAAATCAATGAAAGTATTATTCATCACATCTAATCAACAAGGTCCATTCACATTTGCAAGAAACTAAAAACACTCCCAATATGAATTTAAACCACCTTATAACACCATACAAGCCACCCGCTTGCTCCAACACAACATACCACCACAAATCCAATTTCCAACATCACAAGTATAGAGTTTTATAAATTTTTAACTAGAATTTACTTACTTTGCTCAAGCTAAGCTTACAACTTTTAGAAAAAAATCCAAAGTTATTGCAAACAATGTGTATTAAGCCTACAAAAGAAAAGTTAAATTTATAAGTACTAACGATCAACAGATGATTTACTTAAGATCATTCTCGGTTCTTGTGTTTCAAAAAAATTCAAATACTATATTTCTGTAATGCTGTATTGTGTGCTACAATGAATTTGTAGTTACTATATTTCAAGTGCAATAATAAATTAGCATGTAGCTTTGTCCCATGGGCAAAGCAATCTATAAAAGTTGGTTTTGACAACCATCATTTTATTAAAAGAAGAAAGATATATAACCTATAAAAAAAGAGAAAGATAAATATATATATATATATATATATATGTCAAGCCATTACTAGATGAGGTTTAGTTAATTAATAATCTTGTGATTGTAAAGTTTTCACATTGATTCGAATTGTGTGATTGGAATTTTCACATGAAGAGAGGACCAATCTCCAAGAGACAAAAATATCCACATGTTCAATCAAGATTTCAATTAAAAATGGAGCACGACTTAATTATAAAGCCTGTTATGGTTATGCTTTTGTCTTGTAGTGCACAACTTTTCATTCCAAGATATTAATACAATACATGTGGTTCTCATCAACCCATTTTTTTGATGCCATATGGCAGTTTTCTAGCCAATAACATGTGAACATTTCAAGTCTTGTGCAAGTCATGCACTTAGAAGTTGAGTTATAAGGATGGAGTTGTGTTGGGACCATAAAAAATGGCATAATTTTATGTAATAATTCGCCACATGACAAGTTGTGACTAATGAAAGAGTGTATGTGGGCCATGTGGGAACACACCTTCACCAATTACAACTCACCACATGGCGAATTGTGGCATAAAATTGTGCCATTTTCGTTGGTCCTATCATTTTCCCACAGGGATGTTATTGTTTTCCCAGCTACCAAGGACAATATATGTTGTCACTTAATTTTTCCCACCAAATATCTTGTTCTTAAAAGCAAGACTATGATGTTTTACTGTTTTTTACGGAGCTCCACAAACTACTTTCAGGTTTTTTTATTTTATTATAGTACATAAAATTTAGTCTTAAAATATGATATATAGCATGAGACAAAGGCAACATATTCTCCTATTTCTATTTGACCCCAGTATCTTAATCAATCTCTCTCATCAATGTGTACCTGTCAATCTATCATTACAATAAAAAATAACAAAAATTCAAGCTCAAATTGCAATAAAGTGAGGCTCACATAGTATGTAAAAAAAATGCTGTAAAATGACTTGTGTAAACCAACACGCATCCAAAATATATGAGAATTATATACTCAAATGGGTGTGTGAGAAAACCTGGGGATGTTGATTTTAGAAGCCGGTCCAAAAAGTTGTCTGCATTTGGAAATAGGAATGTTGAACTGCTTATCTGGTTATCGGTGTACGCATGCTAGACATTCAATGAATTAGGACAAAGTCCTTGGGAAGTTAATCAAAACGAAATGCTTTTGTATAAAAACATTAAATAGTTTATAGTATCTCTGATTCTTTTATTGCCATGATAGGATAAGAGTGAAAAAAGACAACCCACCAATGCCTTTTCCAACCAAATCAAAAAAAACTTTTCAGAAACAAACTTCAAACTAAAAAACAAACACCTAAATGAAAATCTTTCACGAGTATATAAATATCAAATCCTTGTACCGTTTCCCTTGCCAACACAAAATTACAAAAAAACACAAACAAACTTAGATTATAACGCTAATTTGAATGCATTTCAAATCAGACCCAGTTGAGAAAATTAAGAAAAAAATTACCAGAACCCACAGACTTTCGTTTCCACTTCTTGATAGGGAGCTCTCCTTCCTTCTCTTCAGATTTTCCACTTTCAATAAAAATTGAATCCTCTCTCAGTTCTTCACTTTCGTTTATATCACTCTCTTTCTTCTCCTAAACGAAACACACACAATGTCAAACAGATTTAACATCCCCAACTTTCTTAGAAGCCAAACAGAGAACAGTAAATGGTAAATATTATATAAGAATTAATAATTACCTGGAACTTGGCTGTTGATCTTTATTAAGAAACACAAACACACATTGCTTGTTGATCCTATAAATAACACAACAAACAAAATTTCTCTGCAACTTGTAATTGTTCCATGGAGGAAATATAAACAAAAAAAATTTAGTTCACAGCAACATAAATAGACGATTGAACAAGAGAGATCAACAGAAAAATCCAGACCCAATGAAAACCCACTGACCTAAAGAAAACAAAAAGACCCATTGAATAACCACACCTCATCAGAAAAATTAGATACCCAAAGACCCACTGAAAAGCCCTCTAAAATTCACAACCACAAAAACCCAAGATAACACTCAATTAAAGAACTCATTGAAATTGAACCCACAAACCCAAACAACACAAACATAAGGTGATAGAACTGGAGTGAAGAAGATTACACAATACCCATAAGAAAATCAATGAAATAAAGAGTTCATATATCCGCATCTTCAAATGGGTAATCCTAAAAATAAAGAAAAAAGGAAACAAAACAACTACATTGAAATTAGAATTTTATTGAATAAGATATCAAAATGATTTTTACCTGAGAATGCAAAAAGAAACAATCTGAGAGGAGTGGAGATTTTGATGAGGGTGGAAAGAGGGTCAGTGTGGGTTTGTGAGGCAAAGGGTCGATGAGCTGAGGCAGCAGCAACGGCGGTAGCAAGCTGGATCGATGGCGATGGCGGGCTGGGTGAGGCGGCTGTGAGGGAGAGAGTGAAGGAAAGAGAGAATCGAGTGAGAGAGCTGAAAAAAAAGAGAGGGAAGTGAAAAAAAGGGGGGGGCTGAATCTGATATTAGTATAAAACTTTTAGTGACAACATGTATTTCGTCACTATTGGCTACCTTTAGTGACGAATTTAGATTCGTCCCTGATAATGATACTGATGTTTATGATTTTCTTTTTAGTGACGACTTATTTTCGTATTTAGTGATGAATTGGGTTTTGTCACTAATAGTGTTCCTAGCAACACCTTTAGTGATGAAATAATTCGCCACAAAAAACTTAAACTTTTAGTGACGAAATAATTCGTCACTAAAGATAAATTTAGTTTCGCACCTACATTTTTGTTTGGCGCCCTTAGTTCAACAAAACATATAGCGACGAAATCTAATTTTCGTCACTAAATGTTACTAATTTTTTTATAAATATTTGTCACTATATGGCACTTTTTTGTGACGAAAAATTTTTTTTCACTAAAATTCGTCACTGAAAATACATTTTGTTGTAGTGGGTATTCGATTGCTTCCTTGCTTTTTGGGGGGTTTTTGGAAGTTATAGTGACATAGCTATGGGTTAATTCTTTCCTTATCAAAATTGGAGGATTGACCAACTTGGCTCAAGATTAACTTAAGCTAGTGACTGTTATAGTACTATTGGATAAATTTGGAATGACTTGTTAAGCTGTTTACATATACAATTTTCCCCCATGAGATGTCGATGCACATGGTTGTAAAGTTCCATAATATTATGGAACAGTGCAAACAGTTGAAGCATCATCTGTTATTTTAATATGGCAAATTAGTGCTCGTATGGACGACATTTTGAATGTGTTATTATGGTTAATCCAGTATATCATTGATTTTGATTATGGTTTGTGGTCCCAAGTTGTACTAACTAAAACTTGTTTTGCTTTCTCATTGTGCAGTGGATGTAGCAGAAGTTACTGGGAAGGAACAAATAGATGCACAGCCAACCAAGAAGGGAAGGGGAAGAAAACAATAAATTTGTTTGGTACTAGACATATAGGTTTTGGACAAATTTTAGTTGATATCATGGATGATATGCAAAATCTACTGTGCAGTCATTTAATTTCTTGTGCAAAATCTACTGTGCAGTCATTTAGTTACTTGTGCAAAATCTACTTTGCGTATTTGGGTTCTTGTGCAGCCATTTAATTTCTTGTTTTAAGCTTTCTGTTAGTTGTGGTTCTTACAAACCAACTTGATTCTCACAAGTAATATTAGGATCAAGATATCTTCTTATAATTTAGGAAATATTGGTTCAAATTGCAAACCATTCACTAGAAAATCTAGACCATATGAGTTATTCAAATGGCGGGAATGGTGCTTGTTCAAATATGCCATTCTCTTCAAATGGCTCTGCTGAAAGATGGATGTCATCAATGGTTCCTGATGTGGATGGAGGATTTGAACTTGAAATGGAGTCCACATTGCGAAGACATGCAATTGAAGCCAAAAAGACCCAGCTGCTGAATCTGCTACAAGTGGTATGTCAGCTTAGTTTATGTTCCAAATTAGTTCTTCAGTTACCTGATTGGGTGTTGATGTTAATTATTGTAAGACAAGATGTGTTAGTAACCACATTTTATTGTAGAGAAATGCTGAAATGGGTCTATTGTTGTGTGTTAGTAATCATAAGATTCATGATTGGTTGGAGACTCGAGTGATCTATTGGGAATAAAGTAATTAGAGCTAAAAAAGGAATCACAAGGGGGGACTGCTTTTTAACAATTGGCTGCTGATTGCTTATGTATGATTCTGGTTCAGAGTAATTGGATCTTTCTTGTTGGGCCCTGGGTAGCTAACTTTAAAATGTCTTTGTTTATAATTGTTCTCAACTTGAATCTAAGATCCTTCCTTTGTGCTTTTTGAACATATTTTTGATAATCAAGAACTTAAGTTCTTCTTACTTTTGTGACAACAGTTGAAGAATTTAATTGATTTTTGTCTTGAATCATACTTACTCATACTTCTAATCTGACATCTGCATGTTGCACACTTACTAGCATTTGCAACGTTAATTTAATTACATGCAAAATAATTTGTTCTTCTGTGACATACTGCATTTTTCTCTTGAAAATCACTAGTTGTGAACCAAAATTGAGCAAAGCTTCATTACAAAATGATCTTTGATTAATTATATATTAATATTTAATAATGCTTTTTAACATGCAAAACTTCAACATAGTTTTGGTGATGAATTATGAAGACCTGGTAAGTTTTTCTCATCCACTTGGATTGTACATCCATGATAAAGCTTTCAACATGAATATATATATATATATATATATATATATATATATAGAGCATGATTGTGGGTTTTTTTTTTTTTTTTTAAATAAAATGAAATCTTATTTTGAGGGTCAAGAGACCCCTTAAATAACTTTATTTATCAAGGGTTGTAAATATAAATATTTTAAACCTTGGTAAAAGGTTCTTTAAGGGTCTCTTGACCCTCAAAATAAGATTAGAGCACTTGTTTTGAGGGCCCTGAAGGCCCCCAAAATTTCTTTTTCGACGGTGTATGTTTCAAAGGTTATCAAGGGTCAATTGAACTCTTAAAATAAACTTTTTCAAGGTTTTTTAATACTTTTTTCAGGGGTTTTGACCCTTGAAAAAAGTCAGATTTGTTGTAGTGGGATGTGCGGGATAGATGCATTATTTTGAGTTCATTACAGGTTCTTTAAAACAACTATTTCTTTTTTTTGGGGGGAGGGGGGGAAGGGGAGTGATATTATATATCAAGGAATCCAATTCTCTTCATACCATTTATATTCAATGCCTGGGGAAGGGGAGTGATATTATATATCAAGGAATCCAATTCTCTTCATACCATTTATATTCAATGCCTCTTGTTGTTGGAATTATATAGAACGCAGCGGAAGAAATTTAAATATAAACGGATCTACTTCATACATAAGAGTTAACATGTGCCATATAAGTTTCAGAATTAGAGAACAAGAGAGTGTACCTTGGAGCGATGAAATTCAAAACTTGAAGATGAGAAGCACTTGGGAATACTTTCGATCTTCACTCCAATTCCACTAACGCCCAAGATGTGTGGTCTCTCAATCAGTTCCAAAGGGACAATTCTCAAGAGTGTTCTTTCAAACTCTCTCTATTTTAATTCTCTTAAAAAAATCACTTCTTAAAATTCTGTATATTTCTCCCTTTGTATCTAACTGATTATCTAATTGGGCTGGCCTTTTGGGCCTTTCCAATTGGGCTTAAGTGTGTGGCTTGGAGTGGGACCAAAAGGGACCAATAAGACACTAGCTCCAATGGGCCTTGGGCTTTTCTGTCAACTCTTGACAAGTCCAAAGTTACCATTAACTATATTTAATACCACTATATAAATATAGTTGCACTCTAGGCCTTATTAATAAATTATATCCCAAGACTTTATTATACATGCAACCCCTTCATAAAATATTCATAGTAATACAAAGTCATGAAAGAAGACTGCCACTTTGTATATTACTACATCTTTATTCCTTGAGTACCCGGTTTAATCCTTTAAGTTATTCATCATATATTTATGAAATCCAATTCCATAAATATATACTTTAGTAACTCCTTACTAAAGTGGTTAGGCCCAACTCTCTGAATAACATACCCATTAAACTTATCTCAAGGGAATATTTTATATCTCCGTTAAGAGACTATGAATTCCATCTTGAGAATATATGTTCCATCAACACTAAATGTGGCTGCCCAACATACTGAGATTTTGACCTTAACCATAGATCTCACTCCTGATATATCAAAGCAACCTACACTTCATGATCAGGTCCATTATCCTCTCAGGATTAAGAGTTCATGCAAATATAAGTCGTGAGTTTATTATTCAATTGACAGTCGTTAGGAGAATAATAAACCTCACACCGGTCCAGTTCAATATGTCTTAACTCTTAAAACATATCAACATATCAACTAGAAATCTCCATTTCCATGATCAAGACAAATCATCGTAGTTGATATGTTATAGTCTTCGCAGATGAAATGCCCAATTTCATCACCGACTACGAACTATACTTCTGAGTTTACAAAGAACTTGTGATTTATATCTTCTGTGACTAAATCACATAAATCACATACTATGCATCTCATGGACTATGATAATGTCCCAATATTCATGTTACCAATATTTTCAAATAATAATACAACTTTATTAACAATAACATTAAGTCATACATAATGTCATACATAATAAAATACATAGCATCATACAATAGGATTTAAGGACACATATCCCAACAATCTCCCACTTGGCCTAAAGACTATTGTGCACTAATCTAACTCCCATCTCCTCCAAATGTGACTCGAAAGTCCTTTGAGGCAAGGCTTTGGTGAAGGGATCCGCTAGATTCTTTGCACCATCAATCTTTGCAACAATCACATCTCCACGAGCAATAATGTCTCGAATGATGTGGTACTTTCTTTCTATGTGCTTTCCTTTCTTGTGATTCCTTGGATCCTTGGATTGTGCAACTGCTCCACTATTGTCACAGAACAATGTAATAGGAACTTGCTCAATTCTTATAACACCAAGATCACAAAGGAATTTCTTGAGCCAAACAGCCTCCTTTGCTGCCTCACAAGCAGCAACATATTCGGCTTCCATGGTGGAGTCTGCAATACAAGATTGCTTAACACTCCTCCAACTTATGGCTCCACCTCCCAAGGTGAAAACACAACCTGACGTGGATTTTCTGAAATCTAGATCCGACTGAAAATCCGAATCCGTATAGCCAATGGGAATCAAATCCTCACAACGGTAAACAAGCATATAATTTCTCGTTCTCCGTAGATACTTGAGAATATGCTTTACAGCTTGCCAATGTTTAAGTCCTGGATTTGATTGATATCGGCTGACCATGCCAACTGAATAACAAATATCCGGCCTAGTACAAAGCATGGCATACATAAGACTTCCTACAGCAGATGCATAAGGAACTTGTCTCATTGTATTTTCTTCCTCTTGCGTCTTAGGCCTTTGGTCATCAGACAGAGGAACTCCATGTCTAAAAGGAAGTAATCCTTTCTTGGAGTTTTGCATGCTAAACCGTTCTAGAACCTTATCTATATATCTAGCTTGTGACAAACCTAACATCTTATTCTTTCGATCTCGCCAAAGCTTGATCCCTAGAATATAGTTAGCTTCGCCCAAGTCCTTCATATCAAATTGGCTTGACAACCAAACTTTAACCGATGACATTACTCCTACATCGTTTCCAATTAGCAGAATGTCATCAACATAAAGTACTAAGAACATTACTACTTTGTCTTGATGTCTCTTGTACACACATGGTTCATCAAGATTTTGCTCAAAACCAAATGATTTGATTGCCTGATCAAATCTGATGTTCCATGACCTAGATGCTTGCTTAAGTCCATAAATGGACCTATTCAACTTGCATACCATATGCTCTTGGTTCTTTGCTATGAAACCTTCTGGTTGCATCATATAGATTTCTTCTTCAAGATTGCCATTTAGAAATGCAGTCTTGACATCCATTTGCCAAATCTCATAATCATAATGAGCAGCAATGGATAAGAGAATCCTGATAGATTTAAGCATGGCTACTGGCGAAAAAGTCTCATCATAATCGATGCCTTCTTTTTGTGTATACCCTTTAGCCACTAGCCTTGCTTTAAAGGTTTCAACCTTTCCATCTATCCCTCTCTTCCTCTTGTAAACCCATTTGCAACCAACAGGTTTAATGCCGTTAGGCGCCTCTACAAGATTCCAAACTTGATTGGAATACATGGAATCTAATTCAGATTTCATAGCTTGAATCCAATGATGTGCATCTATATCATTCATTGCCTCCTCATAAGTGTAGGGATCCGATTCAGCCTCTTGTGAGATAGCCTCATAAGTTTCTCCTAAACCTATAAATCTCACAGGAGACCGAACAATTCTCCCACTACGACGAGGCACTTGTGTACTAGACATCTCATGTGTAGTATCTTGTGGTGTATCTAATACAACCACATCATCCCTAGATTCATCCATTGGTTGTTGATTTATGGATTCATTCATTTCAGCCAACACAACTCTACTTCTAGGAGTAAAATTATTCATATAGTCATTTTCCAAAAATTTAGCATTTGTACTAACAAAAACTTTGTTATCATTTCGACTATAGAATAAATAACCCCTAGTTTCTTTTGGATAACCCACAAGCAAACACACTTCCGATTTTGGTTCCAACTTATCAGGCTTCCCCTTTAGCACATGTGCTGGACAACCCCAAATGTGGAGATACCTCATGCTAGGCTTACGCCCACTCCACAATTCCATGGGTGTTTTGGGGACAGATTTTGAAGGAACTAAATTCAAAAGATGTATTGCTGTATCTAAGGCATATCCCCAAAAAGAAATTGGTAAAGTTGAATAACTCATCATGGACCTAACCATTTCCAAAAGAGTCCTATTCCTTCTCTCCGCTACACCATTTTGTTGAGGTGTTCCAGGTGCAGTCAATTGGGATATAATCCCATTTTGAATTAGGTAATCCTTGAAAACCCCAAGAAGGTATTCGCCACCTCGATCAGATCGAATGGCCTTTATGCGTTTGCCTAATTGATTCTCAACTTCAGCCCTAAACTCTTTGAACTTTTCAAAGGCTTCGGACTTCCGTCTCATTAGGTACACATAACCATATCTTGAGTAATCATCTGTGAAAGTGATGAAATACTCATAACCTCCTTTTGCTTGGGTTGACATAGGACCACATACATCCGTATGAACTAATTCAAGCAACTCTTGGGCTCTTCTACCTTTTGCATTAAAAGGTCGCTTGGTCATTTTACCTTCCAAACAAGATTCACAAACTGGAAATTCATCAAAGTCCATGGGCTCTAAGAGTCCATCTTTGATCAGCCTTTGAATTCTGTTTGAATTAATATGACCTAAACGCAAGTGCCAAAGATATGCATCATTGGAAGGAAACTTTCTCTTTAATGATTTTACATGTGAGTTACTATCTAATTCAGAATTATGTAATTCATGCTTAACTGGAGTTAAAATATAAAGACCATCCACAATATTGCCAGAACAGATAAACATTTTATCCTTCTTTATTACAACATTGTCTCTTAGGATAACACAATATCCTTGTTTACCCAAATAAGTAGCAGAAATTAAATTCCTACGCACATTAGGTACAAACAGACAGTCTTGCAATATTAAAACCCTAGACTCAAAGCATAAATTAACAACACCAACAGCTACAACTGGAATCCTGCTCCCATCAGCCAAAGTTAGAAACAATTCCCCTTCACTCAGTTTTCTGGTCTCCTGAAACCCCTGCAAAGAATTGCAGATATGATTAGTACAACCTGAATCCACACACCAGGAATCAGTGGGATTCTGTACCAAACATATTTCAAGTAGAAAGGAAGTTTTCATACCCTTGTTCTTGGCAGCTTTAAACTTTGGACAATTCCTCTTCCAATGTCCTTTCTCACCACAATGGAAACACTTTCCTTTGAGCTTCTTTCCTTTATCGGCAACACCTAAGACAATTTGCTTACCCTCTCTCTTAGTGAAGTCCTTCTTCTTCTTCTTACCCTTGCCTTTCGGCTTAGGTTGAGAAGTAGAAGCTTCACCAACATTGGCTTCAACACTAGAAGTACCTAGGATGCCTTCCGCCGCCACTAACTCATTCATTAATTCAGACAAAGAATAAACCTTTTTATTCATATTATAATTCAGTCTGAATTCCTTGAATGATTCCGGTAGTGACTGGAGTATCATATCCACTTGGGATTCTCCATCAATGTCGGCACCTAAAACCTCTAATGTGTTCAGATTAGCAATCATCCTAAGACAATGCTCCCTCACTGAACTTCCTTCAGCCATTTTGGTATTGTAAATTTGTCTCATGGTTTCTTGCCTTGCTGAACGGCCTTGCTCACCAAACATCTCTTTCAGACTTTGCATAATGTCCGAAGCAAGTTCTACATCCTGCATTTGATGCTGTAGAACATTTGAGATGGACGCTAGGATATAGCACTTGGCCATTTCATTAGATTTCTGCCAACGATCATATCGTTGTTTTTCCTCAAGAGGAGCATCTAATGAAGGAAAGCTAGGACATGGTCGAGTAAGAACATATTTGTGCTCTTCAGCAGTTAAAACAATGTCCAAGTTTCTTTTCCAATCAACATAGTTGGATCCAGTCAGTTTGTTTTGATTAAGAATAGAAACAAGTGGGCTAAATGATGCCATATTCAAATCTGAAAATAACAAACATGAATATTATAAGTAAACTGGACATTATCAATTTAGCATATAAGCATATAATATGGAACCTTAATAAAACCATAAAATAATATATGCAACGACAACCCAATCCCATGTTTAAAATTCCTTGGAAGCAAGTAAATTATAAACATTATGATTGATTGAGAACTATTCTCATTATTAGTGCTATCATGATAACTCTTATCAAACACTAATAACATGCCGTTTCTACTTTAGCCTCTAAGTGATAATGACATAGCTCCGAAGGGAGGTTAACATTAAACTTAGTCTAGTGTACACCATTGACTGAATTCTATGTGAGTCATAAAGTAACTCCACGGAAGCGTGGTCGTTCTTTATCCAAAAAACACATATTATTCATCATGAAGAAGTTTAACCTGTAGTACCGTGAATTAAACACCCTCCGAAGGGAGTAAGGCATATACGCCAAAGCGAGGTGCTTAATCACACTACAATAAACCGACAATGGAGGCCGTGAGATCCAACCCTTGTATCTCTCTCCCACTAGATGTTTTAAAATAAAGGTTTTTAAATATAAAACATGCATAATATAATTACACATTGCCTTGCTCTTTTATATATGTAAAAACACTTAGAAAAAATTCTGGATCAACAGTTCTCGATCGATCCTCGACAGATTGTCGATCGATCAAGAAAAGTTCCGCGAAGCTCGACAGATCCTCGATAGATCCTCGATCGATCGAGAAAGTTTCTGTTTGCTCGATAGATTCTCGACAGATTCTCGATCGATCGAGCTTCGCGATTTTTGAATTTTCCAGAATTTTCCAAAAACAGTTTTTCAACGTTTTTCATGTTCAAGACAAGTTTCATACAATCATAATGAACATAAATCGATATCTAAACTGAATATCATTGATGTTATAGCCTTAAAGATCAGTTTAACATTCTTAAACTAAAAATTAAACAACATCATAACATCAAAAACAGTTTTTATCAAGAACAAAGATTTCAACGACCATGCAGAAAACTATTTTCTAACAACATGAAATCATTGTTACTAAATCCAAAACTCAAAAACATGTTAAACAGATATGTAATGAAGACCGCTCTGATACCAATTGTTGGAATTATATAGAACGCAGCGGAAGAAATTTAAATATAAACGGATCTACTTCATACATAAGAGTTAACATGTGCCATATAAGTTTCAGAATTAGAGAACAAGAGAGTGTACCTTGGAGCGATGAAATTCAAAACTTGAAGATGAGAAGCACTTGGGAATACTTTCGATCTTCACTCCAATTCCACTAACGCCCAAGATGTGTGGTCTCTCAATCAGTTCCAAAGGGACAATTCTCAAGAGTGTTCTTTCAAACTCTCTCTATTTGAATTCTCTTAAAAAAATCACTTCTTAAAATTCTGTATATTTCTCCCTTTGTATCTAACTGATTATCTAATTGGGCTGGCCTTTTGGGCCTTTCCAATTGGGCTTAAGTGTGTGGCTTGGAGTGGGACCAAAAGGGACCAATAAGACACTAGCTCCAATGGGCCTTGGGCTTTTCTGTCAACTCTTGACAAGTCCAAAGTTACCATTAACTATATTTAATACCACTATATAAATATAGTTGCACTCTAGGCCTTATTAATAAATTATATCCCAAGACTTTATTATACATGCAACCCCTTCATAAAATATTCATAGTAATACAAAGTCATGAAAGTAGACTGCCACTTTGTATATTACTACATCTTATTCCTTGAGTACCCGGTTTAATCCTTTAAGTTATTCATCATATATTTATGAAATCCAATTCCATAAATATATACTTTAGTAACTCCTTACTAAAGTGGTCAGGCCCAACTCTCTGAATAACAAACCCATTAAACTTATCTCAAGGGAATATTTTGTATCTCCGTTAAGAGACTATGAATTCCATCTTGAGAATATATGTTCCATCAACACTAAATGTGGCTGCCCAACATACTGAGATTTTGACCTTAACTATAGATCTCACTCCTGATATATCAAAGCAACCTACACTTCATGATCAGGTCCATTATCCTCTCAGGATTAAGAGTTCATGCAAATATAAGTCGTGAGTTTATTATTCATTTGACAGTCGTTAGGAGAATAATAAACCTCACACCGGTCCAGTTCAATATGTCTTAACTCTTAAAACATATCAACATATCAACTAGAAATCTCCATTTCCATGATCAAGACAAATCATCGTAGTTGATATGTTATAGTCTTCGCAGATGAAATGCCCAATTTCATCACCGACTACGAACTATACTTCTGAGTTTACAAAGAACTTGTGATTTATATCTTCTGTGACTAAATCACATAAATCACATACTATGCATCTCATGGACTATGATAATGTCCCAATATTCATGTTACCAATATTTTCAAATAATAATACAACTTTATTAACCATAACATTAAGTCATACATAATGTCATACATAATAAAATACATAGCATCATACAATAGGATTTAAGGACACATATATCCCAACACTTGTCACCAATTTGCATTGCATTGCTGCATTTCAACATGCTTTGTGCAGGCGAGAGAACTGTTGCGGAGAGACATATGGAAGAAGCATGTGCTGCTAACATAAGAAGGTTCAGACAAGTCAGACGAGTTAATCACAGTTCTTTGTCTGAACATTTCACTTCATTCCTTGAAAAGGTGATAATTTCTGTCATGCTTTCTACCTTAATGAAGAATCTTGGTTGTAGACATTTATATGATTTGAGATATATTTGATTAACCGTATATATCTAGAGTATAAATTCATTTTAAAATGCTGATTATGTGTTTCGGGCAACACACCTTACTGGTTTGGGTTTCTTATGTAGTTGGAATAGTTTAGGGTTTCATTTTAGTTTGAGTTCAAATAGGAATGTTAAATTACCAATTGTCCCAAAAGCTTAAGCTATTGAGATATGGTGAATTTAATCATTTAACCACGCAATTCTAACAAGAGATTAGTATTTTAGATTGTTATCTGTTGAGTTTTATGGGAGGCAATTTTCAGAGTAACAACGTGAGGAAGGACAAAATAGTAAGTTAACATACGTTTGAAACGTATTAACAAAATAGCATCTCGAGTTTTAGAAACTCGAGTTCCATTTTAAAACTCGAGTCTCATACACTCGCTTTGTGCTTGATGACAGGGACAAGATTTCAGAAAATGCCACATAGATCTTGAGTCTGTAAAACTCGAGTTCTAGGAAATCAAACTCGAGTCTGTAAGACTCGAGTTCAACATCGTTCAAGCAAACACGAACCCAGGCAGAAAACCCAGGAAACGAAGAACACGAAGAACGATCGAAGAACGAAGAACACGAACCCAGAACGATCGAAGAACGAAGAACAAAAGCAGAAACCCAGAACGATGACGGAACGAAGAACGGATCGAAGAACGAAGAACACGAACCCAACCCAGGAAGAACGGAACGAAGAACAGAGAACACGAAGAACGGATCGAAGAACAATCGAAGAACGAAGAACGATCGAAGAACGAAGAACACGAACCCAGAACGATCGAAGAATGAAGAACACGAACCCAAGCCCGAACCCAATCCAGGAAGAACGGAACGAAGAACAGAGAACACGAAGAACGGATCGAAGAACGATCGAAGAACGAAGAACACGAACCCAGAAAGATCGAAGAACGAAGAACACGAACCCAGAACGATCGAAGAACGAAGAACAAAAGCAGAAACCCAGAACGATGATGATGAAGAAAAGAAGAAGAAACCCAGGAATGGAAGATGATGAAGAAGAAGAACGAAGGATGAGGAAAAAACGGGAAAACTGGAGTTTTATCGTAGAACTCGAGTATATAAAACTCGAGTTCTACGCGAAATGGGGAAAATGTGGAACTCGAGTTTCTAAAACTCGAGTTCCACGTGGAACCTTTTCCAGCTCAGCTTCTGTCCCGCTTGAGTCTCGAGTTTTTAAAAATCGAATTTGGCATTGATCTCGAGTTTTAAAAACTCGAGATGCTAGTTTCCCAGTTTCTTTTGCAACTGGACAATTAACAATATTCTTATAAAATTAACGTTAAATGGAAAAAAAATTCAGTTTTATGGACATGATCTTTTATTCCTAGAAGCTCTATAAAAAGGCTTCAGGTGGTTTATTTTATATAGTGACGATTGAACAATAAAATTTCAGTTTGGAGATTTCCAAATTGTTGTGTGCTGATTCCTAACA
Source organism: Castanopsis chinensis (assembly GCA_032878915.1). Taxonomy (NCBI): domain Eukaryota; kingdom Viridiplantae; phylum Streptophyta; class Magnoliopsida; order Fagales; family Fagaceae; genus Castanopsis; species Castanopsis chinensis. The sequence continues at coordinate 888,959 of JAVQMG010000081.1, forward strand.
GCTTAGGTACTGATGCCTAAGTTTTCTTGCTTGGTGCTGATTCTAGGCAACCCCAAGTGTTGATTCATAGGGTTATTCTTTTAATTTTTTATTCTTTTATTTTCCTCTTGATTTTCCTGCATCATTATGCCCCAGAATCCAGATGTTTATAATTTTTTCCTCTTGATTATAATTTTTTTGGGGGGGCAGTTTTCTAACATAGGTTTCAAGGCCTCAAATGAAGGAATTCGTACCTATACAGGAAAGTGGGAGCTCAGGGGCAATACAAGATGTTTGCGCAAAACTAGGCCAATGTTGGTAACTCTCTCTCTCTCTCTCTCTCTCTACACACATGCACATTATTGTCAACTCTCACACTTCATACAATACTATTATTATTGCTGCCACTGCTACTGATTTAATTATTGGATGGCTGGTTAGATTGAGGATCCTTTTGATCAGCAAGAAAATTCCGCGAGGGCTGTTTGCAAAAGTGGATTGGCAAGGATAACTAAAGCATTTGAGATGAGTTCGGTTATTTCAGCTTCTCAGAATGAGGATTTTCTGCTTGCCAGACTTTTTTGACCACAAGTATCACAGGATATTATTGCCAGGGCAGGTCTTAGGAATCCAGCTTCTAGTGTTGGGGGCTACCATACCCACCTAACACGTTCACAAGTGTACAGGAATGTGAAATTACAGTCAGAAACTCAGACCCAATTTCAGAACTTGAGGCTAGAAAGCTGTTCTTACAATCCAATCAAGACAGAAACTTTGAACATGAATGAACAATATCAGTCAAAAACTTGGAACCAATTTCAGAACTTGAGGTTAGAAAGCTGTTCTAACAATCCAAACTTGACAGGAACTGCCATGGCACATCACCATCAAGGCCAGCACAAGTGGAGACCAAAATCTGATAGATAGGTCTCTCCAGCTTTTGATTATTTAAATGGATTTTTACAGCTGCTCTGATAACATGTTAAATTATCAATTGTCCTGAAAGTTTAAACAATTAGAAAATAGTAAGTTTAATCATTTAACCATAATTTTAACAGGTTTGATTGCCTATTTATAAATGTTTTCATACGTTCAACAATTATTATTATTTAATGGAAAAGGTTAGACCTCTTTAAACTAATAGAAACATATTTGTCAAGATTCTTATAACTCAATTGGTTGGCACTTATCACCTTATGAAATTTTCAACGAAGACATCCTAGGGTTCAATCACCTTATCAATTGAGGAAAAAAAAGGGGACAGACTAACCAATTTAAGGCAACATGGTGCCCTATCATATTGATATAATGGTGCAAAATTATGATTGTGGGATCAATTATGATTGTGGGATCAATTTAAAGGAGGACTTTATTAAATGCAAATGTAAGTTCAACAGCCCCCCCCCCCCCCCCCCCCAACAGAAATCCAAAAAAAAAAAAAAGCTTCTTTCTTCTTCCCACTACGTCACATGTTGTATTCCTAACTTGGTTCCTCTTTTAGAGGGAGGGGGGGGGGGGGGGTTTGTTTAGTTAAAATAGAAACGATTCTTATTTTTAATTCCATAAAAAAATCTTATTTTTAATTATATTTTTTTATGCCAAAAAAATGGACCAAAGTTAGAAATACAAAATGTCATCCGAGTAATATATAATATATATATATATATATATATATATTATATTTAACAAAACTTTCTTAAATATAATTTACCTTTTAGCTTTTTTTAGAATATTAAAAAAATCAAAACTATATTTTTTGATAAATAATATGCAAATAAGTTATTCGAAACTACTGTCCCAAAGAAACACTTTTGGTGAGTCTACCAATATTAGATGCACAACTGGCAGTTTTCTCTTTGACATGTGATGGTATTTTTATTTTTTTTTTCTTTTTGGTGGGGAGTGAAGATTTGAACCTAGACCATTTAGTCGTAAATTCAAGAAGGTGGCACTGTGACGGTGAGCCTCTTGGAGATAGGGATGGTATTCATTCCCACACTTCTATCGACAGTAATTAATGCGAAATCATGTGTCCCAACAAAAAAAAAAAAGGCATTAAATGAGAACTGAGCAGTGGCTGTTTTACTAGATAAGAAAATTCTCTTCCATATTCCCACGTCCCTGTTTTTCTTCAGAGTGTGAGGACTGAGGAGTATTAATGGAAGAAAGGGAAATAGGCATGGCTAGTAGCTACTGGTTGCTTGATTCTGCACAGGCATTATTAACAAATGCAATGCACAACAAAAAACAAGGTTTTAGTACAATGAAAATGAGGCGTTGTGAAGACCAAGACTTCACTGCCAAGTCTCCTACCATCATCAAAATCAAAAGTCTTTGTTTAATCAAAGTCATTATTTCCAAGTCCACCAATGACTGAGGAGGAGAGTGTGGACAACCCAACAAATATTCTTCTTTGTTACCCACATTTTCCTTTTCCGTACCTCGTTAAAGGCCCCACAAAAGCTGTAAAAAAAAACCCCTCACTATGCAAAGCCCGTCTACTATACACTTTACAACTCTATCATGGTATGTACTAATATATTATTGTAAATAAAGTTCTCAACTTGGTTTGCCTTATAGAAGGCATTGTGATAGCGTAGCTTAGGATTCCTTGGGAGTTCTAGACCTATTCCTAGTAAAGGTGGTAGGAAAAAGTCTCAGTTAAGCTTTCAGGTAATGGTTTTGTTGATGATGATCCTGATATAGTATATATATTTTTGCTCTGGTGTATATAAACAATCTGAAAGATTTGTGTATCTATTTGCTGTTAGTTTAATTATTTTTTATATGAATAAGCAATTTTTTGATGTGGCGTTTTGTTTTGTTTTGTTTTTTTTTGTACAGTTATTTTATTTGATTTGTTTATCAGTTTTTAAGTAATGTATTTTTAGTTGATGAATTGAAAATGAGAAAATAGGGGTCCTTGCGTAAAAATTTTTGTTAGTTCATTTGTCCTCAGTTTATGTTTTACCTGATCAGACTTAGTATATATGATCATCCCCAAATCTATGTGTAATGTTATTTTTCATTCTATAAATCTAAAGTATACGACTTACATCTTAACTTTGTGAGCAATACTCAAAGCTTAATTTATGGTTGGCACCAAGGGACTTTGAGTCTTTGCTTTGATGAAATTCTTCATATTGGAATAAGGTGTTACAATTTTCAGGTGTCTTTAACGGTTTCTACCTTGTGTTATTTGCCATTATTGCACTTGAATTTTGACACATTGATCTGCATCGCTAATGTTTTTTCAGAAATAAAAATGAGTGCCAATAGTACATTGGAGCATATACTCAGGGAAATACTTGAAGTGCTTAAGCCCAAGCAGGAAGATTTGGCGACACGGGCTCGAGTCATTAGTGAAGTACGAAGAGTCGTTGAATCTGTGCAAAGTTTGAGAGGTAATTTGTACTTCCATGGTTCTGTCAAAAGAATTTTTTTTTTTTTTTTTTACAATTAAAATCAGTAAAACTTCCATGATTTGCAATTGAAGATATAAGTTGGTGGGAATGGTAGGATTCCGTTCTATATCCCATCAAAATTTATGCACAGATCCGTCCATTGGAAGGGTTCACTGCTCATGTTAAAAGAGGGAAGCTTTTTGATCTCTGGAATTGTGATACTGGTCGACTTTCATACTATGAAAAAACATATAGTTGACTTGTAAAAAATTTTTTCCAATTCAATGGGCTGTTAGGTGGCATTTAAGGTGTGTTTTAGTTGCCATTAATTGATCTATGATATATATTTAGTAAGAAAGCCTGCCAAAGAATCATGACTGCTGTTCAACCTGTTTGGGTTGTGGGCTTTGCGTAGAGGGCGGGGGGAGCATTTGATAAAATTTGTTAAGGATAAGAGCTGAAGATAGGATAAGATGAAGTTGTTTGCAATTTAAACTCTCTGCTGAAGTTAATCCAGCTATCCTCTGCAGCTGTGATAATTTCAAATATGAATTACAAATTGTAGATAGGATCTGATGGAGATAGGATAAGGAGTTATTTGAAATTCAAACTCCTTGATATCTTGGATTCTTTGTATCTGTATAATATATAAATGAAAACGTCCTAAGCCAAATTTGGTAAGGCTGAAAACATTCCAAAATATTATTGTCACTTTATATGGTATCAGAGCCTTTGTGACTCACCGTCCTCTTCATGGCTTCTTCAACTTCCTTAGCCTCTACTGTCAACACCGCTGCCCCTCCCTCCCCACCACACTCACCACCATTCATCATCTGATCCCTATCAAACTAACCCGTGACAACTACCTATTGTGGAAAGCACAGATCGTTCCTTACCTTAAGGGGCAGCACCTTTATGGTTACCTTGACGGAACCACACTTGCCCCACCTAGACTCATCACCGTTGCAGCTGATGATACTACTCAAGTTATTCAAAATCCAGAATTTCAGCATTGGCATTTGCAAGATCAAATGATACTCAGTGTTATTATCTCCTCTCTCTCTGAAAAAATTCTGTCTCATGTGGTGAAATTTACCACCTCTCGAGATGTCTGGCAAGCATTAGAACGCATGTTCACCTCCCAATCCAAAGCTAGAACAATGCAAATTCACTATCAGCTAGCCACTTTGAAGAAGGGCAACTCATCCATTGCTGATTACTTTCACTAGTTTACAACACTGGTTGACACACTTATTGCCACTTCTCAGCCTTTGAACGATTTTGAAATCGTATCCTTTCTTCTTGCTGGTCTTGGATTAGAATATGATTCTTTTGTCACATCAGTGACTACAAGGGTTGATCCTCTCTCCATTGAAGAACTGTATGGGCATCTATTAGCCCATGAACTTCGGCTTGAACATCAACAGCCCATTGTTGACCTCTCACTTGCAGGGGCAAATTTTGCAGGGCGAGGAAACTCATGTGGTGGTCGTGGAGGTGGCCACTCAAATTTTTCTTCTAGCCGTGGGGCTTCCTTTCCCAATCAGAAAAATCATAGAGGCTGGGGGCGTGGCTGTGGTAACACCGTTTCTTCAACTCGTCCAGTTTGTCAAGTGTGCCACAAAATAGGACATTTAGCACTAAATTGCTATCATTGGTATGATCATTCTTATTCCAGTGACTCCTCCAACATGCATGCATTGCTTACAACTCCACAGACCCCCTCGGATCTCAACTGGTATCCAGATTCAGGTGCAACTCACCATCTTACAGCTGATCTTGCCAATTTAAATGTGAAGGTAGATGAATATCATGGTCCTGATCAGATTTGCATTGGTAACGACCTTGGTTTGGCTATAAAACACATTGGTTCTACAAAATTATCCACTCCTACCTCTTCCTTTCTTTTACATGATGTTTTGCATGTCCCTCATATTACTAAAAATTTAATTTATGTTCATAAGTTTACCAATGATACAAATACATCCATTGAATTTCACCCTGCTTATTTCATTGTGAAGGATTGCACAACGAAGAAAGTCTTGCTGCACGGGCCGAGTATAGATGGGCTGTACCAATTTCCTTATGCTTTCAATAACATTCCTTCGTCGTCGTTTGCCTTTGTTGGTGAACGCACCTCTCCAGATAAATGGCATTCCCGCTTAGGACATCCTGCTTTTCGTATTGTTCATCATGTTCTTGCTAAATTCAGTTTGCCTTTTAGTTCAAATAAAATTGTTCGCCCTTGTTCTGCTTGTTTCAGTTCTAAGAGTAAACAACTTCCATTTACTTCATCCTGTACTCAAATTAATTTTCCATTGGAATTAATTTACATTGATGTATGGGGCCCTTCTCCTATTTGTTCTAAATCTGGTTCTAAATATTATGTCTTATTTTTGGATGCCTATAGTCGTTACACTTGGCTTTATCCCATGACAAATAAAAGTGATGTTCTTTCTATCTTTATCAAATGGCAAAAATATGTGGAACGATTTTTCAATCAAAAAATTAAAATGGTTCAATCTGATTGGGGTGGTGAATATCGCTCTCTACACAAATTTTTGCAAAATTGTGGTATTACTCATCGTGTTTCCTGTCCTCACACACATCAACAAAATGGTGTTGTGGAACGTAAACATCGTCATGTTGTGGAAACAGGCCTAGCTTTACTATATCATGCAAAAATTCCTCTTCAATTTTGGGATGATGCTTTTCAAACAACTTGTTATCTAATTAATCGGCTTCCCACCTCCACTATTAAAAATTTATCTCCTTTTGAAAAACTTTTTAACCAAGCTCCTGATTATAATTTTTTGCATGTTTTTGGTTGTGCATGTTGGCCTAATTTAAGGCCTTACAATTCTCATAAACTACAGCCACGTTCATCTCAGTGCATCTTTCTTGGTTATAGTTTGCTTCATAAAGGTTATAAATGTTTACATCTTCCCTCAAATCGTGTCTACATCTCCTGTGATGTTCTTTTTGATGAAACACTTTTTCCCTTTGTTGATAAATCTGATTCTTCACTCATTCCGCTAGCTCCTTCTTCAGATACAGCTTCCTTCCAGGTACATCCCTCTACTGGGACTCGGTCAGCAATTCAATTACGCGTTGGGCCTCCTCCCTCACAGTTAAATGCACTTACTCCTTTGGCCCACCCAGCACACTCACTTGGCCCACCCAATTTGGCCCATTCGTTACCTGCTATTTGCACTACTACCCAACATGACCCAGCCTCCATTCACGCATCTTCTCCTTCGCCTCCAATTTCAAGTTCTACACAGCAACCTTTAGCCTCTGCCCCACTCATTCCAGCCACTCAACTTCAATTACCAGTACCCGATAACTCTTCTCATCCCATGGTTACTCGATCCAAGAACCATATTATGAAACCTAAGACGTTCATCGATGGTACTGTTCGGTATCCTCTCCCAAGTGCTCTCTTCGCCGATGGTGCTGGTGCTGTTTCACTCACTGAACCAACGTGTTACACCTCAGTTGTGAAGGACCCAAATTGGCGTGCTGCTATGAACCTTGAATTTGATGCCTTGCTCAAAAATCAAACATAGGTACTTGTTCCTTCTCACTTTGCTCGCAATATTGTTGGTTGTAAATGGGTATTTCAGATTAAGCGACATGCCGATGGCTCCATTGAATGCTACAAAGCCCGCCTAGTTGATAAGGGATTTCATCAACTACCTGGTGTGGATTTCGGTGAAACATTCAGTCCTGTCATTAAACCCACCACGGTATGTACAGTTCTATCTCTTGCTGTCTCTAGAGGATGGGAACTTCGTCAGTTTGATGTTCAAAATGCAATCCTCCATGGTCATTTATTTGAAGATGTTTATATGTCTCAACCTCCGGGTTTTGCACACCCCCAGTTTCCCAATCATGTTTGCAAGTTGAAAAAGGCACTTTATGGCTTAAAATAGTCTCCTAGGGCGTGGTTCTCTCGCCTTTCCTCTCGCCTACTTGCCTTGGGATTTCGTGGTTCAAGGTCTGATTCTTCTCTATTCATTTATCACAGTGCCACTGTCACCATTTATTTTTTGATTTATGTGGATGACCTTATTGTCACTGCCTCCAAGCCTTCGGCCATTGATGATCTTCTCCGCAATTTAAAAGTTGATTTTGCTATTAAGGATTTAGGCAATCTCAATTTTTTCCTTGGTGTTGAAGTGTTGCCTAATTCTGGTGGGCTTATGCTTTCTCAGAAGCGTTACATTCTGGATCTCTTAAGCAAAACGAAGATGCTAGAAGCCAAGCCCATTAGTTCCCCTATGGCTCAATCCACTAGTTTATCTGCCTTTGAAGGAGATCCTCTTGATGATGTTACTTTATATCGAAGCACTATTGGGGCCTTGCAGTATCTCTCCTTTACTCGTCCTGACATCACCTTCACAGTCAACAAACTTTCCCAGTACATGCATCGCCCCTACATCACTTCACTGGCAATCTGTCAAACGTCTTTTGCGTTATCTTAAATAGACCATTCATTTTGGTTTACAGCTCAAACGCTCTAGATTTCATTCTCTCCAAGCCTACTCCGATGCTGATGGGGCTGGTTGCCGTGATGATCGTTGTTCAACTGGAGGTTTTTGTGTTTTTCTAGGTGATAGTCTCATATCTTGGGGCTGTAAAAAGCAAAAGACTGTGGCTCGATCAAGTACTGAAGCCGAGTACAAAGCCCTTGCTAATGTAGCTGTGGAGGTTAAATGGTTGCGTTCTTTTTTGCTTGAGCTTGGGGTCCCTGTGTCCTGTTCTCCAATTCTTTGGTGTGATAACATTGGTGCCACTTATTTATCCTCTAATCCGGTTTTTCATGCTCGTACCAAACATGTTGAGATTGATTTTCATTTTGTCAGGGATATGGTTGCTGATGGTTCCCTTCTAATTCGTTTTCTGTCCAGCAGAGATCAATTAGCCGATGTCTTTACCAAACCGCTTTCTTCTTCCATATTTGCTCTTCTTTGGACCAACCTCAATGTCCTTCCAGCACAGTTGAGTTTGCGGGGGCGTGTTAAGGATAAGAGCTGAAGATAGGATAAGATGAAGTTGTTTGCAATTTTAATCCAGCTATCCTCTACAACTGTGATAATTTCAAATATGAATTACAAATTGTAAATAGGATCTAATGGAGATAGGATAAGAAGTTATTTGAAATTCAAACTCCTTGATATCTTGGATTCTTTGTATCTGTATAATATATATAAATGAAAACATCCTAAGCCAAATTTGGTAAGGCTGAAAACATTCCAAAATATTATTGTCATTTTACAAAATTTAACCTATGGTATTTGCTCAGAGATGACTATATATCATCACTGGCCAGTACATTGGAGGGATTTGTGATCACATTTAACCTAGTGGCCATGGCTTTCTTTAAGATGTTGAAATGCTGTAGTTTTGAATACACTAATATTTACATGAGCACTAACCGTTTGGCCCATATCTATTGGATACTTGGTTGGGTCTTAGAATGTGAAGAGGGAGCTGGCAGCTGGCAATATAGTTCTGCAGGTGGCGTGGCACATTGGAGGATTTTTTGAGCATGAGTGACTGGTTTTATGCCACTAATAATTAAGTGACTTTTCTTTTTATTTGGAAAATTAAGCACCTTCTTCTCTTGGCTCTTCGAACTTTTTATTTTTCAATAAATAAGATATTTTATTATATGAAAGGAGAGCCCATAATGACGAGCTTCGTTAAAAAAATTACAAATGGACAGCCATATGGTCCAAAAACTCAACTAAATAGTTACATGAAACCCCCTCAATCATAGTGCGATATTCAAACAAAGTTCTCATAAAACTACTCTTAACATCCTGCGTCGATTTCTCTTCATCTTCAAAGATCCTATTGTTTCTCTCTCTCCAAGTGGTCCACATAATATAATGAGGACTAGCTTGCCACACAGCCAGTTTTGACCAACCAAACGCTCGTCTTCATGAAAACATCAAGTCTATCACCCACCTTGGCATCACCCATATCACTCCAAATGCTAAAAATGCAGAGTACCACAACTACTTGCACATTATACACTCATTAACAGCCACCATCTTCCTCTTAACATGATTATCCCAGGCTGTTGTCCACACAAAAAAAGCCACCTTATGAGGTACCTTGCTACACCACACACCTTTCTAAGGATATGCAGATGCACATGTCTCAATCCCTCATAATAGAATCATACACTAGACCTCCTTGTTGGTATTAATCCAAAATTTCCTGGCTTGCTAAGGACATTCCAAGTGGCACAACACGGAAGTTAAACCTGTGAAGGCATGGGTACATGGACAATGACCTGGGGGCAAATGTAGCAGATCCCATGGCAGTTATTGACCCATATAAGTGTATGAAATAGAGACAACATAGATGCAGTTTTTAAAAGATACAAAATAGCATCCAATAGTGCGACAAGTGTTTTTCAAGCTCAGGGAAAGAAAGACACTTGGAAGGAACAACTGTTAATTTTCATCTAGCATCAAGTATAAATGAGGGCTGATTCTCTAGAAAAGGACACCATTATTCACTGACAAACTTGCTTATACAGAGACCGTATCATTCCTTGTAATATTAGTTCCTCAGGAGATTCTCTCGTAGTTCATAGGGCTTAAAAGGTGTTCATGCTTGTAACTTGTAAGTGCTTTCTTGTAATCTTGTTACTCAATTTAATCTTGTTTATGCAACTTTATTTTAGTTAGATTCAAGTTTTTTGTTACTCAATTTAATCTTGTTTATGCAACTTTATTTTAGTTAGATTCAAGTTTTTAGTTGTTAGTTCTGTTTCATCCACAATGCATTATCTTCAATTTGATTGGATGTTTAGAATATTTACTTAGGTTATGATACGTTCACTGCTTTGCATATTTTACCTTCAAACTGTTTACTGCTTAGATTGATTAAACTTCGAATTGCTTTGTTTGGAATCGGGTTTAGTGTGATCATGAATAGCCTAGTTACTTGGAATCCAATGGCACCTGATTTTACTAAAAGTTTTGTCCTTGTACATAGTTCCTTAGAATATAATTTATTTACTTTCTGTAGTTCATTGTTACCTGCATTTCATCCTTCGAGCCTAAAAAGTCTCCCTCACCCCTTCTAGCTCCCAATCTTGAAAGTCCCCATGGAACTTAAGTTGCAGATTTAGAATTCCCGACCTATATGTCTACTGTGTTATAGACAATACTAGTTTCAAATTATCTTGAGATTCTGTCTCAATGACATTTTTTATTTTTCTGGAACCTAAGTTCTTTTGAATGTTGGTCTTGGTGAGGAAGCTTCATCTCCATGTGCATAGAGATAGGAATTCCTTAAAGGGGATCCATCTTTTCTGACTTAATACAGGATGGCTGGGCTAGAGTTGTTGTAGTTTGGTCCCCATAGAAAAAAGGTAAAGATGATGTTTCATGTTACAAAGACTTCTGTAGGTTTTTAGCACCATATAAATATTTGTCTTCATTGTTTTCCTTTTTTCCCTCAATCCAAGACAAGTAACCTGTAGTAAAGATCATCAGATTAAGCGAATTTTCTTTCTGGTTTCTTCTTTCTCTGCACATTTCATTTGTTGAGTCATCATGAACTTTTTTTTTTGGGAGAAAAAGTCATCATGAACTTTTATGTCTTATTTACATGAGGAATAATTCTTGCCATTAGTTAAAAAAATTTATGATTAACAACATAAATTAATGACCTGGCTCAAACAGGGGCAGCAGTGGAGCCATTTGGGTCATTTGTGTCAAATCTGTTCACAAAATGGGGTGACGTGGATATCTCTATCAATTTACCCAAGGATATATTTCATATGTTGAAAGTGACCGCAAACAAAGATCACTTGTGGATTTGCTAAATCCTTTGAGAGGTAATTTGCTTTGAGTTCAAGCATTTTTAACTTCCCCCACCTCTCCCTCTCTCTCTTAGATTCTTGTATTCTGTCACTTAGGCATAGAGGTTTCAGAAAATCCATTGTTCTTATATTTTGACAATCTCTCTTGCACGTTTGTTAACTTAAGTTTTTGCTTTATTGTAATTGCTTGTCTCCAGTGCATGTCTCAAAATACACGTTCTCGCAATTGGGACACTTAATGATATGGGCCAAAACTATTTATGAATCCTGGAACTTATCTTAAAAAAAAAAGATTATGTATAAAGCTGGATATGAACTGTAATTTATATAAAGTGCAAATTGGGAAACTTCTGTCAGTGTACCATCTTCACCTTTTGCAATTTTTTCTTACAGAATTTGGTAAAACTTTATTTAGAGTGCAGACCAGTTCTGAAAGTTTAGTGTCTCTGTAGTTTGTAATTATGTTGTACAGCAGACATTCAAGGTCATTTTTCCAGTTTGTAATAGAAAATGTGCAAGATTCTTTTTTTTTTTTTTTTTAAAAGAAAAATGTGCGAGATTCTTTGAGTGGCTGTTTTCATCAATTTGTTTCATTCCTCATGCACGTGCTTAAGTCTTTATTGTATCCATGTTTGAAAAAAAAAAAAAAAAAGCTTTTGGAAATTGTGAAGACAAGGACACATAATCTGTGGATGGTGTCAATAATCTTTGAAAATTTAGATCCTAGGGTTTTTGATGCGGGAGACACAAGAAGATTATTATTTATGTTTGCAAGCCAAATTTATTTTTATGTTTTAGGTCCTATTAGTTTATTGGAATATTAGTATTTTAATTTAGAAGCAAGTTATTTTTGTAATAAGGTAATTAAGGTTTTCTAGCCAATTAGAACTAGGGTTTAGCAATCCTTTACAAGCAACTTATTATACTCTTTGAGAGCTAGTTGATATTTTGACGAATGAAAAAATGTCTGTTTGGTCTGGTGCTGACTCCTAGTGATTTCTCCGCTTGGTGCCGACTCCATGCAAGGCCTAGGTGCTGACTTCTAGGTCATATGCCTTGCTTTTATTGTTGTTTTAGCTTTGGTATCAGAACAAACATCGACCTTTTGAACTTTGAAGCGTAGTCAACCCAGAATCACAAAAATCACAAAAAAAAAAAAAAAATCCAGTGCAATCATTATTTCCTAACCATTGGAATATCAGCCACTACAATAAACCAGATTTCCCAGCCCAGCAGAAAATAACTACAGTCGCCAGCCTTCAAAACCATTATCGAATACACTGCTAGTAGTAGATCCCTTTTACACCAGCAACCCACTACGAGCACCTTCCATCCCTGCCTTGCGCCGCCATTAGGGGTGTTCGCGGTGCGGTGCGGTTTTGGGCCATATTTAGCACCGCACTTTGCGGTGTGGTTTAGTTAAAACCATAACCGCACCGCACCTAATTTTTTCCTTCTTTTTGGTCCAAGTTTTAAACTATTGAGATAGTTTTTCTTTATTTTGGGCTGGTTATCCTAATCAACACTTTCTAGGGTTATCAAACTTTTTTTTTTTTTGGAAAACTAGGGTTATTAAACTATTAATAATATATTTAATATTAAAAATAATTAAATATATTAATATATAGAGAGGGTGCGGTGTGGTGCGGTTTGTGCGGTTTTCTTATTATAAAACCGCAAACCGCACTGTACTATGCGGTGTGGTGCAGCTATACTATGCGGTATGGTGCAGTGCGATGCATTATTACTTACGGTGCAGTGCGGTTATGCCATTTTTCGGGCGGTTTTGGTGTGGTTTGTGCAATTTATGCGGTTTGGTGAACACCCCTAGCCGCCATGACCTTCTCTTGCTCACCGCCGTTGATCTCAAAGGTAACCCAATACAGCCCCCTCTACGTTATTCACTTCCTTTAGCCAACAAAAAAAAAAAAAAAAAAAAACTTACCAACCCATTTTAGAGACAAACCCTTGCTTGACCCATTTGTTAACAAGCCCAAAGCCCACATTTTACAACAGCAGTTTTTTTTTTTTTTTTTTTTTTTTTTTTTTTTTTTTTTTTAACAAGTCCCAGCCCACAAAATCCAAACCTATCAACTAGCCCAATTCCAGCAACTATTTGAGAGAATAATCTTCGAAGCCCATTCCAACTACCTATCCAGAGAACATCACAGCAGCCCAGGTTCTTGTTCCAACTTCCAACTATTTGTTGAAGCACTATTTTAAAGAATCATGGAAATATCAAAAGCACCTTATTTTGATAGTTGTAAAACTAATCCACAAGATTTTGTCAACTGGATGAATGGATGGAGCAATTCTTTTAGCAAGCAAATTTTGCAGACAACATAAAGGTTAGGTATGCAAATTTGAAGTTAAGAGGTGAAGCACAAATGTTTTGGAAGAAACTTGAATATTTCCGCTATCTAAATTATGAACCTTGATAGGGCACAAACACGTTGACCCATTGTGATGAATTAAGTTGATTAATTATCCAAGTTATTAATTAATCAAATTAGCATGCAAATTGCATGGCAGCACAAACAAATCACTAATAAACTAAAGTATGCAACGAAAAACAAATTGACACGGTGATTTGTTTATGAATGAGGAAAACCTACACAGCAAAAATCCCACCGAGTAATTTTAAGATCACTACTCCCGAAATTTCACTATTATCATAACAAGCGGTTACAAGTAAAGGAATCCTAATTACCTTACCAACTTACAGTTGAACCCTTACCTCAATACCCAATTGGACTTGTTCTGTAGTGATAATTTCTCCTTTTGATGCACGGCTCCCAAGTACATGACTAACCAATTGCGTGGATCCCAATTCGTGACTTCAATCACCAACTAGAGAAAGTTGTTGGCTGCAAAGTTTTTCAATTCATCCATACGATAAAGATCAAGAAGATGCTTGGTTACAAAACCCTACGGTGCATATTACACAGCAACTTCTTCACAAGAGAGATGAACTAAGGCAAGAACTTTGTCTCAGGTCACAAATTGCTTGAACAAAGGTTTTTCAATGCTTGTGCAACTTGTGTACTTTAACGGTCCTTAAAATAATCCTTTTATATGTCTAGGATTAGAAGAAAATAAGTCCTAAAGACACATGTACGGATTAGAATAAAAAATAGAACTCAGAATCTGTTTTTCTTAAATCTCGACACTAGAGGTGTCAAGGTGCTGTTGAGTAGCTGTCAAGCCTCGGGGCTGGAACAGCTTCTTTAAAGCTCAATAGATGCAGCTGTCGAGCCAGGTGTCGAGCTTTAAAATCTAGCACTTCTCAACTTGAATTTTAGACAACTTGCATGGTTTTAACACTTGATCTTGAAACCTTATTTCTTGAAGTATTAAAATCATCTTTGAGCTACCCAAATACAAGCTGAGTGCGTTTTGTCAAATGATAAGCTAATTACATAAAAGAATGACATATGTTCAAAACAAAGTAAAACACATATGTCCTAAAATCTCCTCCTGTGTCTTAGAGCTACCTAAATACAAGCTGAGTGCGTTTTGTCAAATGATAAGCTAATTACATAAAAGAATGACATATGTTCAAAACAAAATGAAACACATATGTCCTAACAATCTCCCCCTTTGTCCTAGAGCTACCCAAAGACAAGCTGAGTGCGTTTTGTTAAATGATAAGCTAATTACATAAAAGAATGACATATGTTCAAAACAAAGTGAAACACATATGTCCTAACAATCTCCCCCTTTAGCAATCTGTGACAAAACCACAACAACAAATAAACATATGAGAGAAGTCATAAATCACTCAACTCATATTCACTTGTTAAATACAATAAAATCTATCCTAACCCAAACTCTTAAAAAATTTTGCAAGAAGAAAGTTCATGGCAAGTAGACTTTGACAACCTATATTTCTGAAACACTTTAAACAAAACACATCAAAGCATTTTTTTATGAAGCAGAAATAATAGGTTACATATAAGTAAAGAACCATGTGTATAAAGGAAGAAAAGAAACAACACATGTAAAGATAGGTGAAAGAAACATACATTATCACATATATATATATATATATATATATATATATATATATATATATATATATATAACAACGATAAGCACAATGTATGAAAATATGGTCACAAGACCTAGGTACAAGAACAATGTATCTCCAAAAAGAAAGAAAAGAAAGAAATACATGTAATCCTCATTACATCCTTCAAAATAACAATACTCTCCCTATAAAAAATGTCCTATACAAGCTCTCCCCCTAAGTATGACTACTCTCATAACCTAAAACTACTCCTCCTTTTTGTCACGAGCAACAAAGGGTAGAGTATCAAGTAGACATCTCACCGGTAGAGCTAGCAACTCCATCATCATCATCCGAAGCATTATCATCATCACCACCATCATCATCCTCAAACTCAGAAGCCACATGAGGTGGTGGAGGAGAAGCGTCAAGAGCAAAACCGCCTATGGTCGCCTATCGTCAAGGAATACGACCAACACGAACATTCACCTGATACTACTCCGTAGAGAGCGTATCAAGGCGAGCATCCATGCGCTGAAGCTGCGCCATGATATCTCCTAATGACACATTGCTCGAGGAAGGGGAGAGAGCAGATGTGGCTCAAGCAGATCTAGATGGAGCTGGACGGGAGGAATGAGCTGCTGAATCTGTCCGTCGCGACCTAAACTGCGCCTTATTACGTTTTACGGTAGCGGCGTCTATGGCAACCATGACATGGAGGTGGTTGGACACGAGAAAAGGGATGGAGAAGTGGCGTAAAATCCTCGTGATAGCAGAAGGAAAGATAAGCTTATCACGGGTAGCCGTATCCCTATAAACATCTATGATAGAGAAAATGAAGTGTAAAGGAAAGTCTATAGTGAGGTGCTCAAGAAGAGATAACAAAAACCGAGCATGAGGCTATGTGATGGAGTTGTAGTGAGAGAGTGGGTGCAGAACAAATGTCATTACCATGTTCATGAAATGAGGACCTTTAGCAAAAAGTCGACATTGTGTAAATAGACGCTCACCCCAATCAGAAGGGCGCTCATAAAAAGCAGAAATCATCTCGTTTTTGGACATAGTCTGTAGATGCTCACAACCGGGGTAGTCAGGATGCGCAATCCTTGGAACATGAAGCACATCGGAAACCAACTCCGGTGTGACTACTATGTGCGTACCTCGAACACGAGTGAGGAAGAGAGGTATTGAAGAATCAATTCCATGCATGTTAGAGTAAAACTCCCGTATCAGCATGGAAGGACAAGTGATCGAGACGTCACACAGTGACTCCCAACCTCGACTGTGAATAACATTGGGTAGGTCAGTGTTGGCAAAATCTGCCAAAATAACTTGGCGTTCCGAATGAACACCTCGTTTAGAAAAGTTCTCTAAGAAGTCCTTTTAGGCATTCTCATCACAGAACCGAACAGAGGAAGGAGTAGGATCAGAAGACGAAGAGGCCCTAGAACGAAGAGGGTTCTGGGATGGAATGGGCTTACGTTTTGATGCCATAGACACTACTAACGTAAACCGAAAGAGAGGGGGAAAGATAGAAACACTCAAAAAAGTCCCAAAAACAATTTAAATATAACAAGTATATTGAAAAGAAGAGAACATATGCATGAAAAATGCATGAACATGTGACATGCAACATGAAAAATATCATGGGCTTAGCCCAATCCAAACCTATCAGCATACAACAAGTTTGCACACATCTAAATGCATGAGATATTGTTAGAATGCTAATGTGATACAATGCATGGAGTTTTTAAAATCAAATCTACAAAACCCATCCCAAAAATTGCAACAAAAACTCATCAATTTTGAAAAACACCAAAATTTTTAAAAACCCCAAAAACTAGGTTTCAAAGCATGAAATGCATGTAAATGAAGGAGATTAGAATCTTACCAAGTGAAGAAAAACTTTAAAGAAGCTTGAAGAAACCTTGGGTAGAGGTTTGGAGTGAGAGGGAGAGGTTTAAGAGGTGAAAAACCAGAGCTATTGAGATAGATATCAAGAGAAATGAGAACCAGATCGCATAGAACCTTTAAATACAGGTTCAGTAATTCTCGACAGATACAGGTGTTGAGAGGTGTCGAGACATTTGTCAAGGTAGGTGTCGAGAGATACAACGTCGACAGATACTGTCACGCCCCAAACCCCAAAGGGTCCAAAGCGTGAGAAATACGCCTCAAGTACCTGTAAAATTTTACTTTTTGACAATTCAATCCACATAAATCCTATCAAGTATCAACATCAAGAATTATCATCATAATTCCATTGGATATATTCTTAAAGCAAGCCAGAGCTCTAAGTATTAAATACAAGGACCAATGCCCACAAAAGAATAGAGGTCTGAATAAATGATTACATATCAATAACTTGTCCCATTAGTGGAAATACAGTCACAACCACCACAATATACAAAAGAATGAGTCAAGCCTAAACTAAGACGTACATCATCTAGTAACTCCATTACAAAAGTTCAGCCTCCATCAGTAGTTAGTCTAACTACTATAAGCCACCAAAAATCTGTCTCAAAAAGGTGTTGCCTACTCTGAAAAGTTTATAAAAAAAATAATAATGGGATGAGACAAAGCCCAGTAAGTAGCATAATTAATGGGGGTGGGGGAAATGCAAGTTTCATCTTCAATAATAGTAATATGACAAGAATGATTAACTGATGAAATACAAAATTTCTCTAAGTAACTATCTTGAAATTATATACTATAATCTGTGAGTATCAACAATATAATTTCCAAAACCATAACATCTAACAAAAGATAAATTATCACAAATATACTACACAACCACATAGACTGGTCAGGGGATCCACCCATTCACAACTGGCATGATATTGTCCTCTCTGGTATGCAGACTCTTGGCCCCATGGACAGCAGCCTCACCCATACCCTCAAGGTTTTTCTCTCCCCCCATGGGCAGCAGAGAGAGCGCGTCAAATAGGCCCTCTCTTGCATGTGGTCTCTTGGCCCCATGGACAGTAGCCTCACCCACACACAATTAAGGAACCTCTTCCCCCCATGGGCAGCAGGGAAGAACGCGTCATCCAAAGTGAAAAGGCACTGACCTGGATTTGATTCCATTGTCACAAAGACTACGAAAACCAAATCAAGTGATCACCGGGAAATCACTCATGGTTTGGTGTTAAACTACATAAAGCTCACAGTGTACATTTCCTTTCAAATACAATTTATATCTAGATAGTTTTAGAAAACCTTAATTAATCTAACTTACACAAGGTTTGTAAGGTTTTCAACTCCATTCTTGTCAAAAAGATTTTCTATCAATTTCTCACATAGTAAGACAAGATAAGCATCTTTAATTTTCTAATATACCATAAAATCTATGATTTCCATATCAAAGATTAAATAAGAGATGCTCATTTTTCCATATCAATAATTCAAGCATTTCCCCAAGTGCAATACCAAATATAATGCAATTTCATATATATATGACAGGCCACAAATGCGTTGACCCCTTGTGATAACTTAGATTAATTAATTAGCCCAGTTCTTAATTAATCAAATTAACGTGCAATATCACGTGGTAGCACAAACAAATCACCAAACGAAGTTAAGCAGCGGAAAATAAATAACACGGTGATTTGTTCACGAATGGGGAAAACACTTACGGCAAAAACCCCACCGGGTGATTTAAGGTCACCACTCCCGAAACTCCACTATTATCACAACAAGCAGTTACAAGTAAGGAATCCCAAGTACCTCACCAACCTACAGTTGAACTCCCAATACCCAATTGGACTTGTTCTGTAGTGACAGTTTCTCCTTTCAATGCACGGCTCCCAAGTACGTGACTAACCAGATGCGCGGATCCCAGTACGCGACTTCAAATACCAACTAGAGAGAGAGAGAGTTGGCTGCAAAGTTCTTCAAATCATCAGAGATGAACTAGGGCACGAACTTTTTCTTTTTTGATCACAAATTGCATGAACAACAAGTTCTCAAAGAATGTGTAACTTGTATCTTCTGTTTTTTTTTTTTTTTACAGCCCTTAAAATAATCCTTTTATATGTCTAGGGTTAGGAGAAAAGAAGTCCCAAAGACACACTCACGGATTAGACTTGAAACAGACCTGGAAATCTGTTTTCTTTAATTCTCGACAGATAGAGGTGTCGAGAGGTGTCGAGAAGCTGTCGAGGCTCGGGCAAAACAGTTTCTTTAAAGCTCGATAGATGCATCTATCAAGGTATGTGTCGAGCTTTAAAAACTTGCACTTCCTAGCTTGTTTTTTGGACAGACTTTGACGGCTTCAACACTTAACCTTGAACCACTGTTTCTTGAAGTGTTAAACTCATCCTAAATCTACCCAATTACAAGTAAAATGCGTTTTGTCTAAGGATAAGCCAATTACATAAAATAGTGACATATGTTCACAGACTTGAACTACATATGTCCTAACAATATATATATATATATATATAATCATATATATACATATATCAAGGTTACGACACAATAGCTTTTAGGAAAATATAGTATCCATAGGTGGTTTCCAAAAATGTGCCTAACCCATAAATAACATTTATGCAATGTGATTATTTTCCAAAAATCCCATTAAAAAGGCTACTTACCTTGCAACCGCAAAATCCTAATTTTCCAAGCTCCAAGGAGATTAGCTAAAACCTAAACAATATCAAGTAAACCTATCTCAATAAGCATAGAACTTGAAATTGTATCTAGCCACAATTTAGGAATTGCCAAATAAAATTAATTAGGCAAGCCTAGTATTTAACCTCATCAATAATAATATATACCATTCCTAAAGCTTCTCAACAAATTGATCCACAAGGGATCAACTCCAATTTATAAAGTTAACCCATTCCATATTATCTCCAATATTATGACTAACTTCATAAGATTTACACTACATCATTAAGAGGCCCATGAAAGCAAAATCAACATATCCTCCAAGACAAGAAATTTAGAATTTTAACTAACTCCAAATAAACCCAATGGCAATGGAAAAATTAAATTTACCAACCATCACACATTATAACTTAAAACCCCCAAATTTTTCCACCATACATAAACCTTAAGTAGCTATTTTTGTCACAAAATATATACCCACTCATCAAATAATCCTACCAACACAAAACCCATACACAAAAACACATAAATATCACTTCTAATGCTCATAACTCACATGGGTATAATTATTCAAGCTTAGATAAAAAAATAACCTCAAATAAAAGTGTGAAACCTACCAAAAAGATTAGAAATTTTTACCTCAAATAAAATGATGAAGATGCTTAAGGGTTCCAAAATATTTTTCCGGTGATCTTGCCGGAAAAATGATGGTGAAATGGTGTGTTTTGGAGTGGAGGCTGGCGGGTGAACTTAAGGAATGAGTGTTTAAGTGAAGAGAAAAGAAAGAAAATGAAAGAAGGAAAAGAGGGAGCCGGCCAAAAAGAGAGAAGATGAGTGAAGGAAATGAATGGTGGAGAGTTGTGGGTAGTGGAGTTAGGTGGGGGGGGGGGGGGGTGCACGTGGGACCATAAAAGCCATATATATATATATATATATATATATATATATATTTTAACTGATAGGGACGTGACAGATACAGCTATCGATAAGGTCTCGAGGAACAATACAAAGACATGAGAACAGAAGCTCGATTGATCCACCAGCTGTTGATAAGCTATCGAGAGGATAGAAACTTCCTTGATTGATCCACCAGGTGTCGAGAAGCTGTCGAGATTGTGATAAGAAAAAGCTAAGAAGCTTAACAGACAGCTAAGTGTTGAGGAGGTGTCGAGCCAGCTTTTAAAGGCAATTTTCGAGAAGAGAAAAACATATATATGAATGCAATCACGCATGCAACTCAACCAATGATCCAATCAACAGATTAAGCTCTTAAAATCATCTCTCAACAACAATTTCAAGCACATGGATCCCAAAACACATACATACAAACACTAAACAAGTCTAACTAATTTTATATTTCAAAAACAAGTCTAGACAATTTAGTAAGCATACATCAACACATGTAAACCTTGTGATGGCCAAATCATATTGTACCTGCACATGTATCAAAAGTAGCAAGGAATATTGCGTGTTGTGTGTGGAAAATATCGCAAGATTGCACAAGTGTCTCAAAGTTATGACGATTTGAGATATGAGAAAATCTCTCTAACTCATACACAATCATAACTGTTTGATGGGGACTACCACCTTTGAGGTACATCTTATAACTCCCACATCTCCTAGAAAACACGCTTGCAATCATATTTTAAAGCATTTTGTTCTTTTGCTTTTATTTCTTCGCATATTTTCTTTTATTAAGCAAACTATGCATGGGCATAAGAGAGAGAAAAGAAATACCCAATTATGTTAAGCTTTTTGACATTGCACTTTTGCCATGCTGAAGCATACAAATGTCATTGACATTGCTCTTTTACTATGCCGAGAACATTGCACTTTTGCTATTCTGAAGCATACAGATATCATTTCATGATTGGCAGGTATCAGTGGTGAGATGGTTATTTATGCCTTTCTCTTAGGATTTTCTAGTCCTACCCGTCAAAAAGAATGATACGAGTGTTAAGTACAAGAGATCATTTAACCTTACTCATCACAAACAAAGAGCTACAAAGCTCACTTGCTTAGTTGTGCATAAGGATGCTCATCTAAGCTACAAGAGATGTAAACTTTAGAAAACTCTATTTCAATAGCCATTTTAAGGTTCACAAGAATCGATGTACACAAACACACACTGTTTTTGTATTTTTCAATTTTTTAATTTTATTTTTATTTTTATCTGAAAAACAAAATAAAACAAAAACTGAAAACAACAAACAAAAACATGTTGAACAAAGCAAAAACAAGGCATAAAACTAGACTGACTCAAAATAATAACGCAACATACACAAGTAATGCAAAAACAAAAACAAGAAGGGGAGAGAGAGAAAACGTGAATAAATCACTTGGAACCCTTTTCCTTCTACACCTTAGAAGAACCTTTACTTTTTGCTAACCCTTGAACCAGTGATGAGGGAGAAGGAACATGAGGGCTTTGAGAAGATCTCCAAGAGGAGCAAGAGAGGTTTGTAGCTGATTCTGGTTCCCAGATGCTATCATACCATTGCTCTGTTGAGTGGCTAGCCACTTATAGCAATTTAGTTGAGTATGACCGGCAATTCCACAATGATGACAAAGATGTTACTTTTTCTGTTTAGGCTTTTGAGAGTTAGCCTTCTTAGTCCTAGGGTTTTTAGTTTCTTTTTTCTCCAGCTTAGGGGGTGCTCCTAAGATGGACTTACCCTTGTCTAGGTTCTCACTAGCTAATCCAGTTTTAACATCATCGTTCTCAATTTTAATGTTATTAGCAAGAGGAACAAAAACAATAGTACTAGCAGAAGGAGTATTAGAGGAAGAGAATTCATACCCCAATCCTGTTCGATCAGAAGCAAATTTTTGAATACTGAGCATCTCATCCAGCTTCGCACTTGATGTCCTCTCCAATTAAGCTCTAACTTGAAACAGTTCTGCTTCAAGCTTCTTGGTATTTTTAGCTAGAAAATTGTTCTCGAATCTCAGTGCCCCAATAGTCTAATTTGCTTCATCAAACTTAGTGAAAAGCTCCTCACGGTCAAGTTCCAGATCACTGAGTTTCTTGGTGGCCAGCCTATAGAGTTTCTCATACTTCTCAGAAAACTTGTATAGTTTCTTATAGGCTGTATGGATATCATCTTGATCATCTGTCGTTTCAAACTTAGCATCCACCAATTCTTTTTTTTCATCTACATCTTCAATAATCCCTTCAGTAGGATTGACAGTGGTAGTGAAGGCATTCAAAATTCATTCATCATCATTGTCAAAATCATCCTCAAGCTCAGTGTTGCTCAAGGTAGCAGCAAGTGCCTTGCCTTTTCCAATACTCTTGAGATATATAGGGCATTCTTGTTTCATGTGATCGAAGCCTTGACACCCGAAACACTTAGGTCTAGCGGAAACAGTATACTGACCATCATCCCTAGTATCCTTCTTCCCTTTATCTTGGCTCTTGAACTGAGAAGAACTAGATTGCCTACAGTCCTTGTCGAAACCTTTTCCATTTGCATTTTTCATAAATTTCTTGAATTTCCTGGTGATGTAGGACTTCATCTTAGAATCTTCATCGTCCGAGGACTTATCTGTATCACTACTCTTGGCCTTCAGTGCCATGCTCTTGCCTTTACTTGACTTGCCCAGTCTTGTCAACCCTAGCTTGTAGGTTTGCAGATTACCAACCAGCTCAGTCAGAAGAATCTTGTCAATATCATTTGATTCCTCTATTGACGTGATCTTGGCATGGAATCTCTCAGGCAGAGATTTGAGCACTTTTCTTACGATCTTAGGTTCAGGAATGGTTTCTCCAAGATTGAAAGCTGAGTTCACTATGTCTTTGAACTTGGCATAGAACTCAGCAAATGACTCATCCTCCTCCATGTTAATTTCTTCGAAGCTTGTAGTGAGCCTCTGTAGCTTCAAATCCGTGACAGCCTTTGTTCCCTCATAAGTTGTCTAGAGAATGGTCTATGCTTCCTTAGTAGTTTCAGTGGAGGAAACCTTCTTGAACTCATCACTAGTGACCACACTGAATAGGGCATTCAATGCTCTGCTGTTGAAATTAGCCGCTTTGATCTTGGCATCATCCCAATCGGCCGACACTTCTGTAAGCTTGGTCCAGCCTATCTCCACAGCTTGCCACACCTTCTTATCTAGTGATTATAAGAAAGCTCTCATGCGTACTTTACAGTATGCATAGTTAGTACCAACAAACAATGAAGGTATAATAAGAGAGTGACTTCTATCCATGACAAACAGGGGTCAATGGATTACAAAAAAGGATTAAACCCTAATCAGAGTGTGCTTGCTTTGATACCACATGATAGGCCATAAACGTGTTGACCCCTTGTGATGAATTAAGTTGATTAATTAGCCAAATTATTAATTAATTAAATTAGCATGCAAATTGCATGGCAGTACAAACAAATCACTAATAAACTAAAGTATGCAGCGGAAAAGTAATTGATACGATGATTTTTTTACGAATGGGGAAAACTTACATAGCAAAAACCCCACCGGGTTATTTCAAGGTCACCATTCTCGAAATTTCACTATTATCACAACAAGCGGTTACAAGTAAAGGAATCCCAAGTACTTTACCAACCTACAGTTGAACCCTTACCCCAATACCCAATTGGACTTATTCTGTAATGACAATTTCTCCTTTTGATGCACAGCTCCCAAGTACGTGACTAACCAATTGCGCGGATCCCAGTATGTGACTTCAATCACCAACTAGAGAAAGTTGTTGGCTGCAAAGTTCTTCAATTCATCCACACGATGAAGATCAAGAAGATGTTTGGTTACAAAACCCTACAGTGCACATTACAAAGCAACTTCTTCACAAGAGAGATGAACTAGGGTAAGAACTTTGTCTCAGGTCACAAATTACTTGAACAAAGGTTTTTCAATGCTTGTGCAACTTATGTACTTTGACGGCCTTTAAAATAATCATTTTATCTATCTAGGGTTAGAAGAAAAGAAGTCCTAAAGACACATGTATGAATTGGAGTAAAAAACAGAACTCAGAATCTGTTTTTCTTAAATCTCGACAGCTAGAGGTGTCGAGGTGCTGTCAAGCAGCTGTCGAGCAGCTGTCGAGCCTCGGGGCTGGAACAGCTTCTTTAAAGCTCGAAACATGCAACTGTCGAGTCAGGTGTCGAGTCAGGTGTCGAGCTTTAAAATCCGACACTTCTCAACTTGAATCTTATACAACTTGCATGGCTTTAACACTTGATCTTGAAACCTTATTTTTTGAAGTATTAAAATCATCCTAGAGCTACCCAAATACAAGCTGAGTGCGTTTTGTCAAAGGATAAGCTAATTACATAAAAGAATGACATATGTTCAAAATAAAGTGAAACACATATGTCCTAACAAACCTGCCATTAGTGTGTGGGAAGATATAAAAAAAAGGTTTTGTGATGAGTATTTGTCACCATACTTTCGAGCTAAGTATCTACCACAATCTCAGTGTGGTACTTTTCAAGTAGAAGCAAATACGATGAATCTTCATTTCATTTCATGTCCTCAGCGCACTTTTGATCAATCTATCAAGGAATTATCTACCAAGAAACTAAGGAATTATCTGTAAAGCTCATGAAAGATGTTCAAGACAAGATTGCTCAGATGAAAAAAACGAAGACTCAAACCGATTCAATTGGGAAACTAAGGATAATTGATCACAATGAACTTATTGCTGCCGTCATAGAAGACAACATTGATGATGATATCTTGGTCATGGAGAATCCTCAAGCAACACCAAAGCCTAATGTTGACACAGATGTACATGCCTCAACAAGTATTGCTTTAAGATGTGTGCAAGGAAATGAATCTATTGAAGGGAAGCAAGGTGAAGAGATGGTTTCTAAAGAGAGTATTATGTTAGAGGGTGCACATGATGTGATATTGGAAGCTAATGAATTTGCTTTTGATCAGCCTTCCATGGTGCATGAAGACAAACAGTTTGCTAAAGTGGAGAAAGTGGATAACATAGTGCTTCTAATGGTTTAAGATAAGATCATGTTGATTCCACACATTCATTTTGTTATTCCAGAAGAGTTTGACATGATGGAATTCAAGGTTTTTCTTTTCTCTATGCTCCCTAGAGTGATTCCAGACTTGAAGCAAGTGTTACTTGTCAGCATCCTAATCCTTCAACGCTTTGGAACTCGAGGTTGAGTTTTCTCCAACCAAAATAGAATGATGCGGGAGATGCAAGAAGATTATTATTTAGTATTATTTATGTTTGCAAGCCAATTGTATTTTTATGTTGTAGGTTCTATTAGTTTATTAGGCTATTAATATTTTAATTTAGAAGCAAGTTATTTTGTAATAAGACAATTAGGGTTTCCTAGCCAATTAGAACTAGGGTTTACCAATCCTTTATAAGCAACTTATTGTACTCCTTGAGAGATAGTTGAGATTTTGACGAATGAAAAAATGCCCGTTTGGTCTTTCTTTGGTCTGTTGCTGACTCTAGGTCTACTGTAGGTGTTGACTCCTAGTGGTTTTCCCACTTGGTGTTGACTCCTAGGTCATATTCCTTTATTTTATTGTTGTTTCAATTTTGTTCTAGTTGTCCTACTTCAGTTTTACTTTTATGTTATAAAAGTGCTGGGTATACACGTGTAAGTGAAGTCCTGTATTGAATAATGATGAAAAAATGTGAGTGGTTAATATATCATAGTTGGCCCCAAACTCATAAGTTTAAGCCTTTAGGTTAAGTGGCGTCCCTATATGTTTCATTAATTACTCAATTGGAGGTTTCCCAAGGTGTTTATTTCCCAACAGAAAGTGATAAGAGCATAATGCATGATGTAATCCAAGCTTAATTTTTACGAGTTCAACATTGTTCTTCTTCGTTTGATTATTCTTCATTACGATGCCCCTTTCTTCATTTCATAACATTTTTTATCTACAGGTCAATGGCAGATGGTGCGATTAATCCCTACAAAAGTTCCAATTCTAAAATGTGAGAGTAGCCATAAGATCTCCTCTTGTGATATATCAATTGATAACTTCAAGGGAGAAATGAAGTCCAAACTCTTTTTGTGGACTAGTGAGATAGATGGCCGCTTTCGTGACATGATTTTACTGGTATGTTCTTGTAGCAATCTGATATTTGCCATTTTTTGGCATATGATGCATTGTTTCTAGTTTGTGTAGGTCAAGGAATGGGCAAAGGCACATGACATAAATGATCCAAATAGTGGGACACTCAACTCATACTCTCTCAGTTTGCTTGTTATATTCCATTTTCAGGTAATTCTTTATAATTATTTCTTGTATAATTTATGAAAGGATTAAAATTCGAAGAGATTTACTTGTTGCTCCATGTCATGCATCCCAAATGTTTGCTTTGGACTTGCATTGCTTAATGTTATTAAAAAAAAAAAGTATTATACTATTGCATCAGTCTTATTCCTTTTATGATTAAAATATGTTGTCATGTTATGAGACGCTAGGATATGTTCTTCCTACCTACATATTTTGATTTATGTATATATATTCTTGAGTTGGTTTGGTTTCCTGTCTTCGCTTCCATGCATTATGAAATTTACTGATTTAGTTCTGATAAGAGGTAGGAAGATTTAATTTTCTTTCAGACATGTGAACCTGTAATTTTTCCACCTCTTAAAGATATATACGTTGGAAATGTTGCTAATGATCTTCAAGGTAATCTTCATCTTTTATCTAAAGCACAAAACATCTATGTTGTTTTGGAATCTTACAGTGGTGGAGACATAAGTTGAGTCGTACTCTTTTCTCTGAAAACATTAATTTTTTTCTATTTTGCATGTTGTTATTTATTTTTTTTTTTTTGGGGGGGTGGGGGAGACGAGTGATTTAGAAGGCCAATTGCAGTTTTTTTTTTTTTTTTTTTTTTAAATGCTATTTTCTTTGGGACAAGATCAGGTCAACTAGGTTCTAAGGAACTTATTCCTATGCCCCAGGTTCATATGAATCATTTTCTCTCTCTATGTTTGGGTTTGGTGTTTCCAAATTTTATACCGCCACATTTGCACTTTAGTGGTGTGGTCCAAAGGTCATGGAATCGGGGTTTTTGTTTCCTCCTCTATTATCAAAGCCGTATGATTGGTTTGGCTGAGTACTAGGGTAACTGAGGCTTAGATAATAATATTAATGCAAGTATTCTTAAAAGATATCTAGATGGTAATTCTACGGTGCAGTTTACTTGGAAGATGAGCCATGTAGCGTTAGATTGTCTTGTCATAACATAGATATTGAAGTTATATTAAACATCATATAGGTTTATGAAAGCAGATATCTCGTTTCAATTCAATTTGAATTTTTAGTTAAATTTAATGTTCTTTGGTAGCAAAATTTGTAGATAAATATTGTGTTAATTATATGACCCATGTGACGGTTGTTGGGAGTACAAAATGGCACCAAATCATTCTCTCTTTCTTTCTTCTAGAATGGATTTAGATGGGATAAATCAAACTGATTATATACATGTGCCAATGATGTAATTGCAACTAAGTGTTTGAGAGAAATCATCTACCTAGCAGAACAAAACATTTGGAAAATGAACTACAGAAAAATATGAGTTCAATTAATGGTAATGTGAGTGGACCAAGTTCGGCCCATACTAGGCTCATGCCGAGGACTATTGATCCCTGGCCCTACCTACAGGTGATAGGTCTGAGCTAAACTAACGCGTAAGCCATCAACTTACCATTAAGGAATTTGCCGACCAAGCACGGGCCTTGATGCTTAGTTCAAGTTACAAGGGAATCATTGTGGCGACGAAGCCAAGGTGGACCCACTCCTTGGGGTGGGATTAGACAAGCTAGAACAACAGCGCAAACTCAAAGGGCCACTTAAACTTGGCGAATGGTGAGATCCACGCACAAGTGGAATATCTTCCTATGATTACTATCCCATCGATGGAAGAGTATAAAAGGACAGGGATTCAAAGGAAAAGGGGTTGGAATATTTTTTTACGGGAGAGAAACATGAGAAAAAAGAAGAGACATTCTTAACCAGAATTGGGAAAAGGTGATCTAGCTCAGGACACCTAAACGACACCTCGGCCACCTGAGATCCTCCTCAAGTAATCAGGCATTCAGTCATCAACCACCGTTCAATAACCTTCCTCTACTAGACACCAACTAGATTCCTCCTAGGACCTCCCATTATGGGCTATACCCTTAACCAGCACACAAATTAATTGGGGTCTAGGCCCAACGATCCCAACATCGTTGTGGGTCACACAACCACAGTATTGGATTGCAACCTGCTTTTTTGGGGTTTTTGGAAAAATAGGAGGATTTTGATTTATTGGAGGATTGACCAACTTGGTTGTAATGGATTTGTGGGATAGATGCATTATTTTGAGTTCACGACAGGTTCTCTAAAACAACTTTTTTTTTTGGGGGGTGGGGGCGGGTTGAATGTTATTTCAAGGGATCCTATTCTCTTATGCCTTTTGTCTTTAATTTGCATTGCTGGGTTGAGCGCTTTCATTTTTGGTTTAATCATGTTTGTCTGTAGAACTCGAGACTATCACTAAAAAAATCTTACCTATTGAAATAATCTGTTGAATCGAAGTAGCAGTTGGCTAAGGAGGCATATAGTCATGGAACCTGTATTTCAACATGCCTCATGCAGGTCTGAGAACTGTTGCAGAGAGAAATATTGCTGAAGCTTGTGCTGCTAACATAAGAAGGTTCAGACAAAACAAAGTCAGACTAGTTAATCACAGTTCTTTGTCTGAACTTTTCATTTCGTTCCTTGCAAAGGTAATCATTTCTGTCATGCTTTCAACCTTAATGAAGAATCTTGGTTGTAGACATTTATATGGCGTTTATCAAATTTCAAGATATGTTTGACCTGATTATGCAATTAACGCTATATATCTGGATTATAAATTTTTTTTTTTTTTTAAATGTTGATTATGTACCAGATGTTTATATACTCGGAAAGTGCCCTTTCCTTATAATAGTTTCTTGAAGTTTGCCTGGTATCTTCCCAGTATCTTAAGGGATGGCTGCTATGGCATCATATGCGCTTCCTAATGCTATTGATTAGAAATTTTTTTTTTTTCTTTTTTTTTGGGGGGGGATTGGGGGAGCAGTTTTCTAACATCGGTGTCAAGGCCTCAGAGCAAGGAATTTGTACCAAAACTAGAGAGTGGGTGTGCAGAAGGAGCGATATAATATGGTCGGGGAAAACTGATCCAAAATTGGTAACTCTCTCTCTCTCTCTCTCTCTCTACACACATCTATATCTATACATTACTAAAAGCTGAAGCGTAGCATTTAATGTTGCTATGCTCCCGTTGAACCGCGTCAGCAGCCATGTCACTATTTTTTTTTTTCCTAAATTTATCCCATAATTTAAAAATACTTTTTCTAAATATTTCTCATAATTTTAAAATACTATTAAAAAGAAATAATTTCTAACCCTATCTGCACCATAAAGCCAATCTTACATTAATGTTGTTAATGCTGCCTTTAATGCTAACCCTCTGTCTCCCCTCCTTCTCCTTTTGCTCTTCTTCTCTTCCACACTTACAAAACTTCAGAATTTCACCTTTCTAATGCCAAACTCTCTCTCTTTCCTCCTTGGTCTCTTCATCTCCTCTGAATCACATCTTCATACCTGTTCAGTTGCCACTTTGCTAAAAAAATCACTTCTTCATACCTGTTCATCTCCTAGGTACGCATTATCTCTTCCCTTTGTAATTAACATTTTGCTATTCTTTCAACTAATTGAGCATTAATTCAGAGCTTCTTCAAATCTGTCTCTTGATTAATGGTGATTCTTCCTATTCCCAATCAAGAGGTTTTTCAAAACGCTCAATTGTTGCCTATTGGAAATAGAACACCCACTTCCTTATTTTTCTATATATATATGTATATATCTGCAATCTCTTTGCCTCCACAGATAAAGAGCCTATCAACTAACCTATACCAATGTAGAATCCAATCCTTCCCACTAATAAGCCCCCACGAAATTATCATATTTAAAGCAATGGATATTTGTTGTGGGGTTCTCAGCAAACAAATAGACCAAAACAAAAATAAAAAATAAAAAATAAAAAAGACCAAAAGCTTTTAGAATCAAAGCTCTTCAACCTCCAAACCAAAACTTTGTCAACATTAAAGAAGTGCTTCAACAATTTGTAATTCAATAACTCCATCTTTTTCTCTCTCTTCCTTTTCGTCTCTCTCTTCTCTGATACAGAGCAAGCATACCACCACACCACAGCAACAATCACACCATGACAATCACACCACAACAATCACACCAACACACCACAGCAACCCATGAATCAACAACCCACCATCACCAACCCACGGATCAACAACCCACCACCACCAACCCACAAGCCAGAATCCACTGACCCACATCCACGAAACCCATTGATCCACAAGCCATAATCCAATCAGACCACACCACGACACAAACCCAACACAAACGCAAACACAAACACAAACTCAACACACATACAATCCAAAATCCAAATCAAGTCATACCCACCTACACGACTTGCACAAATGAACAAAACCCATAAATACAAAGTGGTTCATCCACCGGAAGCTGACCCATTTGAAATCACCAAACCCATCTCATTTGGCTACTCCTTAGGCACCAAATCAAAGACAGATTGAGGCCAAGAAAGAAAATTACAAAGAGATTTGGGTTTGGAGACCATCCGCTGGTGGCAAGCAGTGTCAAAGGAACTTAGAAAGTGGTGAGTTTCGGTTATGGAGGCAGACCAGAGAGAGAGGGAAAGAATTAGATCAGAAGGAGAAAAAAGACAGTAGATTGATTTTTTCTTTGATTTTTTTTTTTTTAAATTAGTCTCATGTGTCAGCTTATGTAGAATTCCATGTGGGATAAAAGTAATATTTTAATAAGATTGTTAGTCACATTAGCATTTTTCATTCATCACTTAACGATAGGAACCATTTTAATACAACAGCAAAATGTTAGAGACTAAATTGACACATTTGAAAAGTTAAGGACCAAATTGAAAAATAATAGGAGGGCAATTTTATCCAAACAAAAAAAAATGTCTCAATTATGGCTTTGTGCAAAAAAAAAAAAAAAAAAAAAAGTGTAGCAAATATGCTATTGCAATCCTGCTTTGTTTTTGAGTAGCTGTTTGTTTATTTTATTTTGGCCATACAAGGAATGCACATTGCATTGAAGTGTGCATTGTCATTTGTTGTCGGACTAATATGTTTTTTGTATAAGGTTTTTTATTCTATTTTAAAAATCAATGAACACTAGCCTTTTTAGATATTGAATATAGACTTCCAAAGATATGCTTGCTATTTTTCTACTTGAAATTTCCAATGTTGTATGAGATTAGAACTTCTCTTAAGGAGGTGAATGAAGAGCCAGTCAAGGAAAGATGAAACGTGGCCATGAGCAAGAGAAGATTGTTGAACCATTCAAAAGGAATTGTTAAGGATAAATATTTAATACTTACAAATAAGGATAAATACAATACTCATACTCTTTTTTTCCTGATGATAACTTATACTTATCCCACATATTACCAAAATAACTTTAATTGCTTACCAGCCCAAAATTTCTTTAAACTTTACTGTGCTAAAAAACATAAGCTAAAATATTAAGTGAGCTCAGCAATTGTAGATCCTGTTTCTCCTCATCTCAAAACTAGACATGGCACTGGCCTTTTTTCAAAGCCATCTATTATGCAGGTTTGGGCATTATATTTAGAGATGGTCATGGTTCTCCTTTTATAATCCATAATTAATTCATTGCCAAGGAAACTCATTGAGGATGGCTGCCATGCTCTATTGAGTGTTACACTCATGTCACGAACTGTGGATCGGGGATTTGATTGCGGAATTTGCCAACTCAATTGCTAGCATCAGTTGGGTTGTAGGAACTATGCTTGAAGGAGATTTTGGATGTGTTAGAACAAATTCATGCTTTTTGTGAAATAGGTAGGACATATATCTTATAGGACAATTTCTAGATTGTGTAATAAGTAAGCGTAAGTGTTAGAGTTCTCTATTTTGAATTAAAAAAAAAAAAAAAAACTATTTAGAATGTTTCATAAATATTTCATTTTTGAAATTTTTCCGTGCATCGCACAGATTAGCGACTAGTATATATTATTGTCAGTTCTCACTTTGACATTTCAACAATACTATTATTACTGCTGCCACTGCTACTGATTTTGTTATGGGCACTGTTGATGGCCGGTAAGATTGAGGATCCTTTTGAGCAGCCAGAAAATTCTGCGAGGGCTGTTAAAATAAGTGGGTTGACATGGATATCTGAAGCATTTGAGATCAGCCGCCGTAGGCTTAGTTCAGCTGATCAGAATCATGATTCTCTTCTTGTCACGCTTGTTCGATCACAAGTATCCCAGGAAATTAGAGCACGTCTTAGGAATCCAGTGTCTTATGGTGGGGGCTAGCTACCAGCCCCACCTAACACATCCACATGTGCACAGGAATGTGAACTTACAGGCAGAAACTCAGAACAAATTTCAGAACTTGAGGTTGAAAAGCAATTCTAACAATCCAACCTTGACAGAAACTGTGAACATGTATGGGAAATTTGAGGCATCTGAGTCAAAAACGCAGAACCAATTTCAGAACTCAAGGTCAGAAAGCTGTTCTTACAATCAAAGCATGACAGAAATTGTGCAGGAACAAAGTCAAGGTCAGCACAGGTGAAGACCAAAATCTGATGGATAGGTTTCACCCGTTTTTGATTATTCAAATGGCTTTTTACAGTATAGCTCATTGTTTCTTTTGAAAGTTTAATGGGACACACATATTGGTATGAAAATCACAAAATGAACAAATGTGGGCACCCACATTGATTTTGGCCTATTTTGGATCTTGAAAACATGGAAAGATTTGTAATGTTTATTGATGCTTTGACAAAATTATGTTTCTATTAACCATTTTGATGCATTTTTTGTTGTGGCATATTTTTAAGATCCACAAAGTTTAAAGCATACAGGGACAATATATTTTGCATGACTTTAAGATCTGTTTTGGGGTCATCAATGACTACCACAATAGTAATTGGATGGGACTTGTTCTGTATGCTTCTTTCTCCATCCATGGGGTTCCAAACATCATCTTTAGCAATCTGGCATCAGGAAAATCTCACTTCCTATATTGTCAATGCCAAACGAGTATGGCTAATATCGATAATCAGAAAATTGCTTTCTCCACCAATAAAGAAGAAATCACGTGGTTACTTAATCTAGGTGAATTCATTTGGATATGCTACGTACCAAGAGAGCCATTTAAGAATATGTTGCCACACTGTAGCCACATTGAGGCCTCATTTGTGAGTGATTGGTCAGGCGTGATAGTACAGAATTGCGCGTTACAACATTTGTACCAGCACGATCAAGTGCAGTTTGGGCAAGAACTAAAACACTGCAACAACTTGATTTCAGAGATTCGAAAGCTTGTTTGTAAACAACAAGAGGATCAAAAAAAAAAAAAAAAAAAGAACAATACCATGCTGATGAAGGACTTCAAAGAAAAATCTTTTCTAATATTGACTTTGAAGTTAAAATATTTCCATGGCTAATTGATCAACCGGAGACTGATGAAACTGAGATTCAACTTGGCCAAAGTGACCTGCCGGTAAGTCATCTCCCTCCCTCTCTCTCAGTCTCATTCATTAGACAAAATACAATTCACTTGATTGTTTAGGATATATGAAATTGATGCTGACATATGCTTTTGATTTATTTATTTATTTATTAAATAACCAGCACATTAAGATGGTTCAACCCCAAAAATATTGGAAGGACCAATTTTTTTAGCCCTATTAGGCTAAATGAATAAATTCATCATCTCCTAATAGCTTAAATTTTTGGGAGAATCAATAATTTAACATGTTATCAGAGAAAGGTTTTGAGTTCAATCCCTTGTGTCCACCATACCTCACATTTATCGGTAATTTGAAGGGGGATTGTTAGATTAAATGAATAAATTCACTATCTCCTAATATTTTAAGCTTTTGGGAGAATTGATAATTTGACAAGTCCTAATTAATTTTGTAGTGGTTTATAGATTAATTACAAATTAATTCCAATATGTGATCACAATTGCTTGATTATAAACCACCAAATAGCAAGCACCAACATCCATAATATGATGTTTTCCTCAATTTTTGAGGTCAAGACACCTATAATAATGTTACCGACTATCTATATTATACCTTGAAAGATCGCGAGCTTATCCCCTTCAAGGACAATAAAGAAGTTATGATGGGAGAACCCATTTCTAAGATACTCTTGGATGCAATTGAGAAATTGAGGATGGGGAGTACTGCGATCATCATTTTCTTCAAAGTTTTTCACATAGTGCTCGGGAGAATTTGTGTTTAATGCATGGAGGGAGGGATAAGAGTTGCCCATTTTCTACCCAAAAAAAAATAAATGTGTTGTGATATGGGGATTCTAGTTTTGTTTTGATCCGATTAATAACCTGACTCGACTTGGAAATATTACCGTTTTAAATGGGAGTAATGTGAGGCTTAGTCTATAGAGTGGAGGCTTGACCCATTTTTAGCTATGCCGTTGTTTAGGATATAAATAATGTTGCGTTAGAATTAGGGTTTGATGAATTGAAATTTGTAATGTCACTGTTGTATTTTTCTCTGACATAGTGAAAATCTTTGCAACTCCATAGACATAGACACATTGCTTAACCATGTAAATCTGTGTGTAATATTTCTTTAAGCAATTTTTTTAATCTTTGTTTTCATGTCTTATTGGTTCTAGGCATTAGTTTAAATTCCTAACATGTAAAACGTTTCAAGGAGAACCAAGAGAAGGTGGACAAGTGCAGAGTTGCTTCAACAAAACTGACCAAAATCTCTGGAGAGCATTTAGAGAAAGGGTAAAACTTCTAATCTTCTTATAATGAGAATCCTTTTTTGCTTGTTCTGACCACAATACTTAATTAATTTTTCTTTTTAGTTTTGATTGTATTAAAAATTAAAATATATACTGTTTGTACACATCATTGTCATTCTGTGTTAAATTATTTAACCCATAATGTACATGTGAAATTGTGCAGTTGATGAGAGAGAGGAATATGTTTGTGATAGGAGTGGAGCAACCACATGGGGTGCCCCCCTCCCAATTGTTTTTTCTCTTTTTTTGAGAAAATACTTTTTTTCTTAAGAAAATTATTAAAAATATGATATTATTAGCTTTGGTATTCTTAAAATTTTACGTGCTTCTTTGAAAAGAAAAAATGTGTTAATTGTTTTTGAAAAAAAAAATTAATATTCAAGAGCTTCCATATTTAAAGAATGCAAATGTGATATCATAAATAAGAATAAGAATAAAAATATGAGTATACCATAGATACAATAAGACAAATTTTGGCTACAAACTTGGTTGTAGCTTAAGGTTACAACTCCTATTAAAAAAATTAACATGACTATATATTTTGAAAATTTAACAGATTATGTATTATTTATGTTCTTAATACACATGTCAAATTTCTTACTAATCGGATGCTATTTACTATTCATCTATAAACATATTTTTGTTTATAATATTAAACTACAAAAACATGAAATTTAAACATTTGATTGATGATATAGCTATTGATCTTTGATCTTTTGGAAATTTTGCAAAATATAGAGAATATAAAAAAAAAAAAAAAAAATGTAATCCAATAGTAGATTTGTCCAAATTCAAATTCAATAAAGTAATATAGAGTGCGGTTGTAGCCTTAGCTTTGTGATAGACCAAGCCTAAACAAAAAAGGTTAAATTTGTACCACAATAGTAATTGGATGGGGCTCGTTCTATATGCTTCTTTCTCTATTCAGGGGAATTCAAACTTCATCATTAGCAATTTGAATTCTGGAAAATCTCACTCTCTATATTGTCAATGCCAAATGGGTATGGCTAATGTTGATGATCAAACAATTGCTTTCTCCACCAGTAAAGAAGAAATCACGTGGTTACATGAGCTAGGTGAATTCATTTGGATATCCTTCGTACCAGGGGAGCCATTTAAGAATATGTTGCAACTCTGCAGCCGCATTGAGGCTTCATTTATGAGTGATTGCCCAGGTGTGATAATGCAGAAGTGTGCGTTAAAACTTTTGTACCAACACCAAGTGCACTTTGAGCAAGAACTAAAACACTGCAACAACTTTATTACTGAGAATCGCAAGCTCATTCATAAACAGCAAGAGGATCAAAAGAAAAGATATGAACAATACCACGTTTATGAAGGACTTCTAAGAAAAATGTTTTCTAATTTCGGCTTTGAAGCTAAAATATCTCCAAGACTTATTGATCAACTGGAGACTGATGAAACTGAGATTCAACTTGGCCAAAGTGACCTGCTGGTAAGTCATCTCCCTCCCTCTCTCTCATTCTCACTCATTAGACATAATACATTTCACCTGATTGTTTAGGATATATGAAATTGATGATGACACATGCTACTGATTTATTTATTTATTTATTAAATGACCAGCACATTAAGATGGTTCACCCCCAAAAATATTGAAAGGATTGGTTTTTTAGCCTTGTTAGATTAAATGAATAAATTCATCATCTCCTAAAATCTAAAGTTTTTGGGAGAATTGGTAATTTAACATGGTATCAGAGAGGTTTTGAGTTCAATCCCATATGTCCACCATACCCCTCATTTATCGGTAATTTGAAGGAGGATTGTTAGATTAAATTAAAAAAATTCACTATCTCTTAATATTTTAAGCTTTTGGGAGAATCGGTAATTCGACATGTCCAAATTAATTATGTAAGGTTTATAAATTAATTACAAATTAATTATGATATGTGATCACAATTGCTAGATTATAAACCACCAAATAGCAAGCACTAGCATTCAAACTGTGCCATCATCTTCTACCTTTAGTTCCCAAACCCATCCAGAATATGACGTTTTTCTCAATTTTTGAGGTGAAGACACCTATAATAATGTTACTGACTATCTATATTATACCTTGAAAGATCACGAGCTTATCCCCTTTAAGGACAACAAAGAAGTTATGGTGGGAGAACCAGTTTCTAAGGAGCTCATGGATGCAATTGTGAAATCGAGGATGGGGAGGACGGTGATCATCATTTTCTTCGAAGTTTTCCACGTAGTGCTTGGGAGAATTTGTGTTGAATGCATGGAGGGAGGGATAAGAGTGTTGCCCATTTTCTACCCAAAAAAAAAAAATGTGTTGTGATATGTGGATTTTAGTTTTGTTTTAATCCGGTTAATAACCTAACTCGACTTGGAAATGTTACAATTTTAAATAAGAGATAATGTGAGGCTTAGTCTATGAAGTGGAGGCTTGACCCATTTTTAGCTATGTCGTTGCTTAGGATATACATATTGTTGCTTCAAAATTAGGCTTTGATGTATTGAAATTTGTAATGTCACTATTGTATTTTTCTCTAACATTGAGAAAATCTTTGCTGCTCTATAGACATAAGCACATTGCTTAACCACGTAAATGTTTGTGTGTAATTATTTCTTTACGCAATTTTTTTAGTCTTTGTTTTCACATCTTATTGGTTCTAGGCATTAGTTTAAATTCCTAACACGAAAAACATTTCCAGGAGAACCAAGAGAAGGTGGACAAGAGGAGAGTTGCTTCAAAAGAATCGACCAAAATCTCTGGATAGCATTTAGAGAAAGGGTAAAACTTCTAATCTTCTTTTAATGAGAATCTTTTTTTGCTTGTTCTGACCACAATACTTAATTAGTTTTTCTTTTCAGTTTGATTGTACTAAGAATTAAAATATAGACTGTTTGTACACATCATTGTCATTATGTGTCCAATTATTTAACCCATAATATATATGTGCACTTGTGCAGTTGACGAGAGAGAGGAATATGTTTGTGACAGGAGTGGGGCCCACTATTTGGGCTGCCCCCCCCCTCCCAATTTGCTTTTTTTTTTTTTTTTTTTGAGAAAATATATTTTCTTCTTAAGAAAATTATTATATTATTAGCTTTGATATCCTTAAAATTTTACGTGCTTCTTTCAAAAGAAAAAATGTGTTAATTCTTTTTGAGAAATTTCTAATATTCAAGAGGTTCCATATGTTAAAAATGTAAATATGATATCATAAATGAAAGTTCAATATGTGTATAAAACACCTACGTTTAGACCCCTAAATTACAAATTACCAATTCAAGCTAAATATGTACGGAAAATGAACATATGCTTATAACAAAATTGATAAACAATCTAAACCAAATAAAATCGCATCCACAGCAGAAATTAAGTTGCAAAGATTAAGAAAAAAGAGATGCAAACATAAAGACAACACAACGATGTGTTATCGAAGAAGAAACCGAAGCCCTCGGCATAAAATCTCTCCACTACCCTCCAAGCATTCAATAATCCACTAAAGAATGTAATTGGGATACATGGACAGCAGAAGACCCTCCAAGCCTAATCTACCCAGTGTACCTAAGCCTTCCAAGCTTCTGCTCCAACGAGGTTGCGCTGAACATATTTCTTCTTTAACTTACCAGATCCGCTATAGCTCATAGCATCAACTAATATGAAATTGGTCCCTTCTTAACTGCTTCCCAAAGCACCAAACATCCTTCTCGCAGATATGGGTATGGTGAGAAAAGGTTTTGGTAATGTATGTCTCAAAGATGTAACAATGGAGAGGAAAAGAGTAGAGGAATTTGAAGAGTCTCTATGTGAAGATTATGGATGAGTCAATCTTGTTTTTCTCTAGGGTTTTTCTCTCAAAAATTCTCTCTGAAAGCTCTCTACATTTTGTGGGTATAAGGAGTATTTATACTGAAGTGAGAATGGAATGCGAAGAGTCAGGATTTTCTAAACAGAGCTGGCTGGCGACTTGGCCTCGCGACTTGACTGAGTCGCAAGTTCAAGCTGCAAGCAAACAGAATGGCTAGACTGGACTTTTTGTCCTGTAGTGTTCCAGCTGGCATGATTGTTCATCTTCTCTGCATACTTCACTCGTGTGCATCATTTGGCGACTTGCAAGCCTCGAGCCACCCGCGAGATCCAACCGCAAGTCCCTGCTTCACTGCACAGTCTTAAGCATTTCTTCACACTTTCTCACACACTACCCTTACATGAATCCCACCTAAAAACAAGGTTTCTAAGTGCTGAATTACAAGCAAATTGGCATGGAATAAAGCCAACAAAATGGTTGATAAATTTCAACCTTACAATAAATAAGAATAAGAATAAAAATATAAGTATACCATATATAGAATAAGACAAAGTTTGGCTACAAACTTAGTTGGAGCTTAAAGTTACAACTCCTATTAAAAAAAATTAACATAACTATATATTTTGAAAATTTAACGGATTATGTATTATTTATGTTCTGAATACACATGTCAAATTTCATCCCAAATGGATGCTATTTACTATTCGATTTATAAACATATTTTTGTGTATAATTTTAAACTACAAAACATGAAATTTAAACATTTGATTGATAACATAGCTATTGATCTTTGATCTTTTGGAAATTTTGCAAAATAGAGAATATAAAAAAAAAAAAATGTAATTCAATGGTGAATTTGTTAAAATTCAAATTCAATAAAGTAAGCTTGAACCAAAAAGGTTAACTATAGACCCAATTCATATTGTGGGGTACAATTTAATAATAGGTGTTAAAAAATGCCCTTGTAAGAAGCAAAAGAGAGGTCATGAAAATTTGACTACTTACCGTATATGAACAACATCAAAATTCCTGAAGGGGATATTCTCCCAAAAAAAAAAAAAAAAAAATCTTGAAGGGGAAAATCATCAAAATTCAACAATTGATTGCAGATGCCATGCTTCTGAGTTTTGTTGTGAGAATAATGCATTGCTAGTTGTAGAATTGCCAAGAAAAAAGTCCAAGTAGATGAAGTTATGTATGGTCAAGAACACTTGCTAAAACTCTAATTTGTGTAAACAGAATTTTAGTATTCAAAAAGAGAAATGATGTAAGAGAATTTAATTAGTAATACCTTCATAATCACTCAAAAAGACGAGAAACAACAGCAGCTAATCATCACCCTAAAGACAGATTTTTATGGTAGCAATTCCATGTTCTGCACGTCCACCATATAGTCAATTCTGTTTTGTTTTGTTTTATACTTCTCTTGAGTCTTGATAATCACTTTGTTTTCCAATTAAATGTTACTTATTGATGTTTGATTTGTTTTCTCTTTTTCTTTGTTCATCTACAATCCTATGATTTACTACAAAAAATGGATCAAGAAATTATCCGTGAGGAATCAAAGGAACCTGGAAGATGCATTACGGCAAATAAATTATTATGTAAATTTGGAGAAGAAAGTAATTATACAGGTCATGTAGAAGATTTGAATTTGCACAAGCAAAAGGTGGTTTTGAAGGTCAGGACCATGATTGATAAGAAAGCAACTCGCAAAGCAAATAGCAACTCGAAACTCACAAACTCGCAAGCAAGTAGAGGCAACCAATTGAAATGGACGCAAAGCAAAAGCGAAACTTGAGGCCGAAGCGCGACTGCCAAAACGCCTTAAAGAACGTAGAATACAATGTCCTTTGCTCAACTTGGGATCTTTTGAAGTCCTTTGTTCCATTTGAAGACGAAGTCATATCTCCTAACACTACGCGTTTGGGAGGATACGCTGAAAGGACAAGCTCTTCTTCTTCTTCTTCAGCTTCTTCAAAAGAAGAGGATAATAAGCAGAACGAAGGTCCTTTGGAATCAACATCGAATCGTAATGAGAATGAGACTGAAAATGAGAATGAGAATGATATCGGGATTGTTCGCGCAACGAATGTGATTCCGATGTATAGTTTTTTGTCGAGAGGGAAATTGAGAGGGAGTATTAGTTCGTGGCAAAAGGGTGAGCTTCTTGGAAGTGGCTCTTTTGGAACTGTCTATGAGGGCTTCACTGAGGATGGCTTCTTTTTTGTTGTCAAGGAGGTTTCGTTGCTGGATCAAGGAAGCCAGGGCAACCAGAACATTTCCTACCTTGAGTAGGAGATTTCACTTTTAAAGCAACTAGTTGTGGACCCGCGCGTTGCACGTGGTAATTTTATTTTTATAATTGTGTTATTATTTGAAATATTTTTGCATATATTATTACTTAAGCTGCATTATATATGTATGAACAATATCTTGCAGGATTCGTGATGATAGAAGGTATTGTCTTGGAATTATATGTGGAAAGGATACAACTATACTTGGCCTTGTAGTCAGTCCAGAGCTAATTAACCATCATCCCAAGTTAGTAAAATTTAATCAACTTAAATTAGATAGAAAGGATTTTATAAATTTGAAGTTAGCGTTATGCTAGGTGACAACTTCAGAGGACTGTAATTAAGTTGTTGCAAGTCTTTTTAAATAAATATTAATAATAAAAAAAGATTTATTCCTTTAAAGATAGAGATTAGTATTATAAATAGGATGAGGAAATTTTATTGTATTATGTTTTTTGGAAACATAATTTCTACCAAACTCGGTTGGCTAATTTGTACATTTCGAAGTCAATTGAGCACATTTTGCATGTTACATGTAATTCTTCATTCCCATATGGGTAAGGGCATTCACGATCCCAATGACCCACTCCATTTTTCTTGCATGCTTGGTTTTTTGGGATTCGAAATGTGTTTGTTCCAAAAATTGTATGTTGAAGGATTTGTCAATAGTTTTGTAGCAATTGTTTTCCATTTGGTTGGTTTAGAATTAATAATAGTAGTTGTATTCCTTCATCATTTGATTCGCATAATAACGTAATTGACAGTCCATACTTTGCATTTTTGTCTCTTTCTATGTTTGCTTGAAGAAGGATTTCTTTTCCCACTCTAGTTTGATCTTGTATAAAATATTTGTGAGCTCCGACCCAAAATAGCGCTTGTTTGTTTCCAGCCCTAAAGCATTGATGAATGCGTTTTTCTTCATTGCTTCTAAGGCATATAGGATACTATGGAAGGTGATGATGTGGCTATTGCATCACAGTTTGTCTTAAAAGACAATGGTTCGGATGAAAGTTTACTAGTATAAATGCTGTATTGAGAAATTTTTTTCAACTACTACAATATTGCCTGATTTTGCACTACATGATTGCCACACTATTTTTGGCTTATCCTTATCTAGAACTTCCCCACACATTAACCAAACCAAATTGAACCAAATCAACAAATTAAGCTACAACCCAACTCAAGTTAATAAAACCAACATACAGTTACTTAAAGTGGCTATACAATTAACTGTTAACAATAAACCATAATTTGTTCCAAAAAAGCTACCTACCAAAGTAGGAAAATGGTGTGCAACATTTTTTTACATGTACAAAATTACTTTAATGTCTTTGTAAATACATTATCATAAAAGCAAATATCTTTTGGGACATGGTCCAAGCATTACAATCCAGTCAAACATGCTAAGCACCCAACAAATATGGGAATCGATGGAATCCACATATGATGAAAAAGAGAGATGCAAACTTATCAGTTGTCTAGGCATTCATTTTACTTGAGATTTCATTAATTAATTTTCTAATGCCAGCAACCTTACAAACCATTCTTTTCAGGCATGTTGTTTTGTCCTTCAGAGTTGGGTTTCCAAAAAGTTTATGATTGTATTGTAATAAGCCTAGTCATTGCTTTGAAGCACTTATTGCTTACTGTTTTCTTATCTCCTAGCCTAATGTTGCATTGAATTGTGAAATTTCAAAAAATGAGCACCTGATGATGCAAAGAAGGCCTTTTTTTTTTTTTTTTTTTAAAAGTTTTTTCTTTAATTTTTTTTTCTGAATCAGTAGATGCCAATTCTTAGGATAGAGTCATGAAATAATTGGCCAAAATCAACTATGTTGAACTTCATATTTGTGGATTACAATACGAGGACATGTAAGAAAATGATTAGAAGTAGGAAACCTGTCATTTTCATTACACTGTACGTTCATGATCTAAGCATTATTTTGAAAGGAAGCAAGAACGAAGAAACCCACCCACACCAACACCAAGACCAAGCCGCATATATATATATATATATATATATATATATATATATATCAATATTAATATTATACAGAATTCTTTTCAATAATCATTGAAATGGACCTACAACTTTTGCTATTAAGTTATACAGGAAATTGGATTTGGTGTCACTCTCTTGGGATATGAATATGGCCCTTGCTCCTTTGAAGTTTTCTCCTAAACATACAATTTTAAAGTTCTGCAAGTAATTCTGGTTGTTTTATTACTACAATAATCATTTCACCTTTCATAAAAATACAATAAATAAAAACCATCATACCAATAGAGGTCAAGCAACAGCTCTTGAGTTCCCTATCACTTTTTAGTCAGGCCCACCGTGCTTTGGCTCTTTTGGCAGCCTTGTTGAACATGTGCGATTGGGAGTTCTCTATTGTTGAAACAGAATAAGAAATGGTCATCTAAAAGCTCTGCTAAGGTTCAAGTTTTTGTTGTGAAGTCTAAAAACGGTACTATCAATAGGATGGAAGATCTACTAAATTTGGACCTCACTCCATTTACTGACAAAATTATTGCTGAGTACATTTGGTACATATTCTTTCTAATTTATATTTGTAACCAACTCCTGGTTTAGCTCACTCCATGTGAGCAGTCCTTTAAATATAAAATAATCTGAGATAATTTTGAAACAGGATTATGCAGTAAAATTATGCATCAATGATCAACCTATAGAGATTTGCTTCCATTCTCTCTCGTAAGCATACCATACCTTACCCAGCTTTCCTTTTATAGACTCAATCGCTTCTCTGGACATATAAGCATGCTATGAATAAACTGAGTGAATCTCAATGGCCTAAGCGAAGCTTTTAGGCCAAGGAAGCAAGCAATCTTACACTTCGAACAG
Organism: Castanopsis chinensis; assembly: GCA_032878915.1. Classification (NCBI taxonomy): domain Eukaryota; kingdom Viridiplantae; phylum Streptophyta; class Magnoliopsida; order Fagales; family Fagaceae; genus Castanopsis; species Castanopsis chinensis. The sequence continues at coordinate 933,630 of JAVQMG010000081.1, forward strand.
AAAATAGGAAATGTAATGAAAGTATATTCTACCAAAATATTAATTTCTCATACTATGCATGAACGTGGCTCATTTGGTAGCAAACCACAGCATTATTCCAAAAAAACTATGTATAGAACCTTCAAATGGAAACACATGTGGTCTTAAACAAAGTAGGATGAGTAATTGTTTGATGGGTTATGGAGAAAGTTGGAAAATTAATGCAGGTCTTCAAAGTGGGAAAATATTGATGAAAGCAAGAAGATTTGTGGTGCATAGCTCAACCTCATCAGCTGAGGAAGTGGATTTGGTTGGGGATGGAAAGTGCGCTGAGGGACAATTTGGATATTTAGTAAATGAGTATGGATGGAAAGTAAGAAGGCTGATTGAGAATGCTGATGAGATGAGGAATGCAGCTCAGGTTCAAGCTGAAGCATTTCATGTGCCTTTAGCACTTTTCAATGACTTATTCTTCGACTTCTTTAAGGTTTAAGTCTCACCCTTCATGTTTAATTAATTTCTTTGTTGTTTTCCTACTTTATTTTCAATTTTTCTTGGCTTTAAACATTTACATATTTTCTTTTCTTTCTTCTTTTTTTTTTTTTTTTTTTTGGTTGAGCAAAAAAAATGTCATTAATTTTGAAACTTTTTGGGTATTCTTGTTAAAGATTTACTTGAACCTTATATGTGTATTCTTGTTCATGAGTTAATGTCTTAATCAAACTTAGTAATTCTTTTTTCTGAATGTGAAAGTACTTAATTCATCCTTGGGGAAGGAATAAACATGATATGATGAACCAATTGAATTTGAAAAGTTCATCAAGGGTATTAGAATTCATTGTAATTAAGATTAATGTACTATTACTGTCTATTTCGCGTTTATATCATGGTTAAAATTTTATTTTCTAAATCTGACAGTGTATAGATGGACACTTAATCTAATGTTTTAGACGACATGCAGTATATTATCAACATATCCTTATGTAACAGCTGTGTGCTGAATTGCTTCTAAATACAGGTTGTGGTGCTTTCTGGTCTTGTATACAAACTTAGAAACTCACCTCCAAACAGGTAAACATTGACCGTGGAAGATTAAATTCCTAGTGTGTCATCCATAATACAAAAATACAATGGTAAAATAATATAGTTTTTTTGGCTGCCAAGGATTATGCAGTAAAATTATGCAGAAAACTTATCACAAAAATTGAAACCCCCAAAACAATTTGCTTTGATCCTAGCACTATTGAGCAACATAAACAGGTCCTTTTATTTTTTAAATGACATTCAGACAATCTCACAAACACATCAATGGCATGTTGAGGATGCTCTTCTAACATAAACACAAACACAAACAAACGGGAAAAAAAATGGTCTCATATTATTATAAACAGAGCATAAAAGTTTTGTGAAAGTACTTAATTCATCCTTGGGGAAGGAATAACATGATATGGTGAATTAATTGAATTTTGAAAAGTTCATCAAGGGTATTAGAATTCATTGTAATTAAGATTAATGTACTATTACTAGATATTTCGCGTTCATATCATGGTTACAATTTTATTTTCTAAATCTGACAGTGTATAGATGGACACTTAATCTAATGTTTTAGACGACAGGCAGTATATTATCAACACATCCTTATGTAACAGTTGTGTGTTGAATTGCTTCTAAATACAGGCTGAGGTGCATTCTGGTCTTGTTTACAAACTTAGAAACTCACCTCCAAACAAGTAAGCATTTATCGTGGAAGATTAAATTCCTAGTGTGTCATCCATAGTACAAAAATACAATGGTAAAATAATATAGTTTTTTTGGCTGCCAAGGATTATGCAATAAAATTATGCAAAAAACTTACCGCCAAAATTGGAACACCCAAAACAATTTGGTTGATCCTAGCACTATTGAGCAACATAAACAGGTCCTTTTATTTTTGAAAGTACATTCAAGCAATCTCACAAACACATCAATGGCATGCCAATTAAGGATGCTCGTCTAATATAAACACAAACACAAATAAATGGGAAAAAAAAAAGTCTCATATTAATATAAACAAAGCATAAAAGTTTTGCATCAAAAAAAAAAAAAAAAATTGAGATGTGGAGATACCTCAACCAAAGCAAGGAGGTTCTATCAGTATATATACATCATGTGGAAAGTAATAAAGGGAGGAAGGAAATCAAATAGGTAGCCGTTACTGCGAAACGGTAGAGCAGGAAGGTGAGTAGCTTTCAAAGTCTCTGTTTTCTCACACAAAACCTGAAGGCTTCAACGTTTTCCCCCCTCCCTTTGAGCTTCCCTCTATGTTACAATCTGCAAACTCTCCCTCTCCTCATGTTAATGCTTCCCCCTTTTTTTTTCCTTCCAAACCTGCTTAAACGTAAAACCCTGAATGCTTCCTTTTTTTTTTTTTTTTTTTTTATTTTTTTTCCAAACCGGCTTGAACATTTTATATTTTTAATTTCTTTTTCCTTTAAGCTGAACTGAAAAAGCGTTGGGTTGGGCTTGATAGTGGAACTAAATAAATAAGAGGTGGGCTGGATTAATTATACAAATTTATTATAGGGTGATATTGGGAGTAAATAAATAAGTAATGGGCTGCATTTATAGGGCTGAGATTTATTGGGCTGAAAATTGTAAAAACCATTTTAAAATTGAAGGAAATTTTTTTTTTTTTAAGAAAATGACGTGGCAGCTGATGTGGAGCAGTCTGAGAGCAGTAACATTAAACTCTACACTTCAGCTTTTAGTAATACTAGTCGCTAACCCGTGCGATGCACGGAATAGTTGAACGAAAGTTATACACATTCACTTTTATTGGTACAATCATTTGAAACCAATCAAATTAGATAATTCTAATTCTAAATAATCGTTGAAAATATGCATAAATAGATTAGTCAAATAAACAACATTCATCTAAATGTCACAACGATATGGTTCAAGCATGTTCCAATAAAAAAACCATTTCAAATAATTACAACATATCAATTTCTAAAAGGAAACATGATCAAACATTGTATTACTTTCTCTTTTTTAAATTATCCACATAAAAAATAATAATAAGCGGACTCCATACAACCTAGAGATCATTACCAATTATCACAATAAAAAATTATATGACTAAAAATAAAGGTGGATAAATGCTAAAAAAATTATATAAATCACAACAGAGAGCTATTATACATTTATAGGATTTGAATCCCATGTGATTTAAAAAGATGTTGAGCTTAAGAGTAAAATAGTGATCCTAGACCAGTTAAATATTTTATTAAGCCACTCTACCACTCTCAATGTCCTCAAATTACTAACAAAGTCCATTAAATACACTCAATTCAAATTCACTAATTCCAAAGAATTTTCAAATATTATTTTCTATACTACAAGCAACATGCAATGCCTTATCTACTTTTGTCTTTCATCAAGTGTAACAATTTATATTTTGATAATCATTAAACAAATGCAAGAGAATCAAATTTTACAAAAATATTTCTTCTTGATAAACTTATTTAAATTTATTCCTTTTAAAAAATTTTGTACTATGAAAAAAACTAATCAATTTATACAATGCAAACTATTGGGCTCTCTTAATTGTTAGCAATATGCCTTGCATTTAACTTGTGTAAAGATTCTAATCCCAAACAACATATGTTTGTTTAACAAATAAATTATAGACAACTTTTAGCCTATGAACATGACATCACCTATTCTCATCCTAAACAATATGTATGTTCATAGTCTTGGCATAAATTACAGAAAACTTTTAGCCTTTGAACACAACATCATCTAATGTTAGTTGGTATGAGAGAAGTCTTTTGCTTCAAGAATACAATCGACAAAAAAATATTTCCCACAAAAAGCATAAGTCTAGAAATAATCAATTATATGTTGAAGAAAATGCATTCACTCATTTTTCTTATTCTATCGCAACTATCGCACTAAGAAATAGACGTTGGACCAAATGATCTAGATGAATGTCGTATTTCCATTTTCCTTGTCTCTTTGTTTTTCTCTTGTCAACTATCATTTGGCCAATCCATGCAATTTGAGCTACTTCTCTAGTCACCTCTTTCTATTTTATCGTATTTAAATTAAAGATTATATAATATTTACAAAGGGAAAAAATTAAAGATTATATAATATTTACAAAGGGGAAAAATCATATAATGAGCCAATGAGCTTTAGGCTTTAACTCAAATGACACTTCCTCTTCCTATAAAAACAAGGTGATGTGTAATTTACCAATTAAAAAAAATGCAAATGGAAATTAAATAAAGAACTTGAAAAACATTGATTCTTTTTTTGAAGAGAAGATTTTTTATTTATGTTAAATAGAGTTCAATCCAGCAGTGACAGTCAGGGTTGTAAGAATGGTGGACTGTGACTAATCCAAAAATTCCTATCAACCAAATGAACTAAAAATATAGGTAAAGAATGTGATGCTGTGCTTGCAACTCCATGAACAAAAACTTTAACTGCCTAAACTTCTTAGTTCTCTCTTTAAATGTGCCATTTGAAGCTTGTCATCCCCTCAAGTATCACTTGAAATCATCACATATCTCTAGCCAACCTTATAGCTTTCATGGCTGCCATTAATTACATCCACTGTGGTTTAATCCTTATCATAACACTTATGCTTACTCAGTGTTGCTACTGTTTTTGCTACTGTTACTCTTCTTACATCCAGATGATTACTCTACTGCTTCCTTAAAAAACACTACACATTAAAGTTTACCTTTACATACTAAATTGAATTTATAAGGTTTCCAACTCAAATTGAAGTCAATTTTTAGATGTATGATACTATTGATATATTAGAAATTAAACATTAAATGATTTCATTCTTGTGAAGTGTGAAACTGCCTGGAAAATATTTATACCATTTAATAATCTATTTCAATAAATTTTAGAGAGTTAGAAAAATAAAAAATAAAAAATAAAAGGAAATAGTTTTAGAATTTTTTTTTTTCATTTTCTCTGAATTAATAACCTATTGTCTTATATCAGAAAAAAAAAAATCATAATAAGTAAGAATAGCTACAAACATTGAGAGAAAATAGGAGTTTCAATTTTAATATATATTTTTCAAGATTGTAGTTTTAATGTTTTAAACAATGCTAATGAGCTAAATCATATAATAACAGGCATAATGCATAACCTTGTCATTGTCAACATTATATTAAAATAATAAGATATTTAATTAGAATGGATAAGAGGAAGCTTGACTATGTTCTACTTAAAAGCTCTCTAGCTTCAGATTGTACATGCGAGTTCTAGTTCAAGAAGAGAAATGAATGAATTGATAGAAAAACAAAGGATCAAGTCAACCCACCAATTGACTTTAGAGGGGAGGGGAGGGGGGGGGGGGGAGGAATAAAATGCTGAAGAATTGGAGTTCAATAACATACAATGAGAAAGGGTGCTTGCAAAACTATTAAAGAATGATCATCTGAAACACAACTCCTACGAAATGATATTAATTCAGCAAAGCAATTAACATTTTACTTTTAGTAATATCAGAATTGATGCATTGTTCAAAAGAGTAGCAAATATATTTTTTAATAAGCATGGAGGTGAAAGCTTCCAACTACTATATACTATATTCAACCTTTCTTTTTTATTTATTAAAAATGATAGATTTTTATTATGTAAACAACAATGTACAATGGTTCAAACAAATGTGCTAAGAAGGAGGGCAACCCATCCAAACACCCTCCACTTTGTTAGCCAGATTTGCACTTGACCTGATGATGTATGCAAAAGAAATAGTTCTAAACTAAGAATTGAATGAGTGAATTCAACAACAAAACCAAGGTCAGTGAGATTCAGGAGATTGCTATCAAAAGTTTGGAGTGTTCTTTGATTATCACCTTTACAATAATGTTCCTTAGTCCAATCCTGATTGCCAATTGAGCTACTTTTCTCATCACCCACCCAGCTGCCATCACTGCTTCTATTTTACCTAGAAGAGCTTTGTTCATGGGAAATAAAGCACACCCAAAGTGATCCCTAGCCACAATTCCAATTATAGTTCATTTTTACCACATTAGTGACACGCTAGAAAGACATATCCAATGGTTTCAATATTCTAGTAGGTCCTTAGAGTCTATAGGGGTCATTTCATTACTGGTTGAAGGTTAACGACCTTCCCCTTCATATGCAGGGATGCAAAGTCTTTTTTTTTTTTTTTAAATCAATATAGAGGTAGATATCATATCTATACAAATATAACAACCATCATTAATTAACCAAATCAACTAACATGTGTAACCCAATTCACGAAGGCCCCTGGCTCATGAAAAAGGTGGGGTTGAATACCTAATCTTCTTGCACTTTCTATGCTTAATTTATTTCAATATGAGAACATCATATTTTGGGACAATGAAAAAGATAGAAACAAAAGGAATAGAGGAAATCTTACTACACAAATGGTGGTAAGCTTTTCACATCATGCAAATCTCTTAAAGGCCTTTGGTTGAACACCTAGCAGATATAAGCATTTGATTTTCTACACATAATCTTTCTGCACAAATGGGGTAAGTTTTTAACACCTGCAATCTATGAACCATAGCATTACAATTAAATTCAAAAAGTTAAATGATAAGATTTAAAAAAAGAAAAAAAAAAAAAAAAACAATGATGTTTGGAGCTTTATACAACAAATTGAACGTTAAGTTTTACGTCTTCTCTGGCATGCCACTCCAAAATCCTAATTGTTGTCTTTAAGCTTCTCTTGTCCTACGCTATGTGTTATTCTTCCTGAGCAATTCCACCAATTTCTCCACATGAACTTGAGCTCAACCCACTTCTAAATATAATATACTGGTTGAAAGTGGAACAATACCACATTTGTGCTGCAATTATGGGAGATGAACACAAAACAACTCTCTAAATTCCTTCAAAGGTAACTATCGTCTGAAACTCCCTATCATAATATTGAATTTTCTATGGTTCTACAGTTTCAATCCAATTTATTTAGTAACAGAAACTTAAGGGCAAACATCAGGATAAGGAAGGACACTGAAAAGGCACAATCAATACTAAATAGAGAGAGAGAGAGAGAGAGAGAGAGAGAGAGAGAGAGAGAGAGAGAGAGAGAGAGAGAGAGAGAGAGAGAGAGAGAGAGAGAGGAGCAGTTACGTTGTGGACTTTAAAATGAAGAAAGAAGACAGAAGGCCCAAGTTGAATTTGAGGTAAAGAAAAAAGGAAAAAAATACATCAAGCAAAAAAAAAAAAAAGGACATTTTCCCCATTTTCTGTTGTAATAAAAGGTTCTCTATATATCAACTATTTATTTTTGTTCTCCATAGCATTACAACTTCTTTTCACACACCTCATTATCTACTTCATACAATAAGCTTTGTCTCACTCACAGAGTTTGTGTTGGCATTTTAGAGTAAGACAGCATCTTTAGTTAGTGAACATGATCTTCGACTTTATTTGGATATAACTCCTAGTTTTACTACTAATTTTATATATGTTTCTTTTGAGTTATAAAAATAAATATATGAATACGTATTTAATCCCTCAAAAAAAAAAAAAAAACTGTCAAATTAAGCAGAATTCACGTATGTAAATATGAAGTAAATGTGAAACTATAAAACAAAAAGGTGGGGAGAAACAAAATGTGGGGAAGGGGAAGGGACGGGGGAGGAATCTGAAACTGTGGAACAAAAGGAAATGGAAAAGGCTTTGAGTTTGGGATTTATGGTGGAATTAAATTAATAAGAAGTAGTCTTTATGGTGGAGAGATAGGGGTGGGAATTAAATTAATAAGAAGTGGGCTTTATGGTGGAGATATGGGTGAGATTTATTTTATATTTTTTAGTATTTTAAAATTTAAAAAACTATTTTTAAATTGTTGAACAAATACAAAAAATATGATGGAAATAGCATGGCTACTTATGTGGCTCAACATGAGCGTAGCAACATTAAATGCTACGCTTCAACTTTTAGTAATATATAGATATAGATTTTAAAATTTAAAAAACTATTTTTAAATTGTTGAACAAATACAAAAAATATGATGGAAATAGCATGGCTACTTATGTGGCTCAACATGAGCGTAGCAACATTAAATACTACGCTTCAACTTTTAGTAATATATAGATATAGATTTTATATTTTTTAGTATTTTAAAATTTAAAAAAAACTATTTTTAAATTGTTGAACAAATACAAAAAATATGATGAAAATGATATGGCTGCTTATATGGTTCAACATAAACGTAACAATATTAAATATTACGTTTTAGTTTTTAATAATATATAGATATGGATTTGAACATGAGAATATAGTTCAGTATCTTGGCACGGAAAAGGATGAAAGTAAGATTTATATCTTCCTTGAGCTCGTAACAAAAGGGTCACTTGCCAGTCTTTATCAAAAGTCTCGCTTGAGGGATTCTCAAGTCTCCGCTTACACAAGACAGATTTTGAGTGGATTGAACCATCTTCATGATGAGAAAGTGATCCACAGGGACATCAAATGTTCTAATATATTGGTGGATATAAGTGGATCTGTAAAACTTGCAGATTTAGGGTTAGCAAAGGTAACCAAATTGAATGATATTAAGCCTTGCAAATGGAATCCATTCTGGATGGCACCTGAGGTTGTTAATGTAAAGACCCGTTTCTACGGGCTCGCAGCTGATATATGGAGCCTTGGATGTACTGTGCTGGAGATGTTAACGCGTCAACATCCATACTCTCACTTGGAAGGCATGCAAGCATTGTTTATGATTGGCAGGGGTAAACCTCCTCTAGTTCCTGATTCCTTGTCAAGAGATGCCCGAGATTTGATCCTCAAATTCCTACAAGTTAACCCAAATGATCGGCCTACAGCAACTCAGCTATTGGATCATCCATTTGTGACTAGACCTCAAAATTCCTTTGGACCTGCTTCTCCTCACAACAGCAGACAGTTGTAAAAACTTATGAACAATCTTTGATGTTTGTATGTATGTTTTGGTAAGCAAGTACCACTGATCCCACCACTCACTGCAGTTCTTATGTACATAAAGAAATACATGTCACATGGATTTTGTGATTATGGAAATTTTAGAAAAAGTTGTTGAAGATGTTCGTAGAATATTCGCTGAGGCTTGGTGCCACACTCTTTTAGCTTCTTATATCACCAATCACTCAAACTAAAGGGATTGATTTTTAAGGTGCGGTGAATTGTGACCTGAAGCGTATTTTCAAATAGAACAAGGTAGTTGACCAACTCACCTCATTTGCAGTCTTGTGAAAGATTGGAAGAGCTACCTGATGCTGCCATGTGGCTGAGTATTATGGTGAACCATGAACTGGAGACACTCAGGTCAGGGAGGAGATTAACCCTTTTAATATTGATTTTGGACTTAGAATTCTTGTGAATTGCTTTATCTGCATCCTCCAGCATGAACACATCATAACCAGTTTATTCATGAACCGGTTGGTTCTCATGCTACTGCCAGTAATTTGCTTTTCAAGAAAGCTTCGATAATGATGTGATTATTCAGTTGGCTTATGGTCTTCGGTAGGATCATTCTCTGGAGTTTTGATTTATATGGTTTTGTCCTAGTTTTTCACCAAACTAAATGTGGCAAGGCATGTTGATATATAGTAGCCTACTAATTACTGAATATTTGTGAGGCACACAGCTGCTGGTTCTATTCCCGTCAGGCATGTGGTTGTTACTGTATTTGCCTTTGGACAAAATTTTCATATCAGGGAGCAACTTGGTGAACTTCAATTTAGTCAGGTATTTGATAATTTTGAGTGTATGATTGTTTGGTTTGTAATATGCTAGCATCATACAATCACCAATGTCTCTAAAAAATATTATCATGTTATTTGTTTGTTAAATTTTTTACCTTCTTTTTTTTTTTTTTTTCGGTTTGTTTGTGAAACACCGAGGGGATTAGGGGATTTTGTCTGTACGGTTAGTTGTAAATTTAGTCTGATGTACGTAATTGTTTGGAAAAGAGAACTGTTGCCCAATGAAATGTATAAAAAAGATAAAAAAAACAACGTCGAAAGCAATGAAAGCTGCATCTAATATATCTGGTATTAATCTATGTTTTCTCTTACAGTTTTTGACATACTAATAAATAAGTTATTGTACAAAACCTTAAGTTTTCTGGTCACTTTATTTTTTATTTTTTAAATTTTTTTAGAATAAGTCTGATTTCACAAGCTGGAAAAAGAAAAATGTAAGTCTTGAATCTAATACTCTCATTTTAAATAGTAAAGAAAATAGTACATACAGTATGATTACTGACATGTTTTTATTTTTATTTTTCTTTGGCAATATTATATTGATTCCTCGTATTTTGATCAACAGGGGTAGAGTCAATAGCAGCAGATCTGAAGGAGCAGAAGTTATCAGTTGTAGGATCAATGGATGCATTGGTATTAGTGGAAAATCTGAGGAAAGTAGGAAAAGCAGACATAGTATCAGTTGTACGAGTTAACGAAGAGAAGAAGGAAGAAATGGAGGAGAAGAAAGAAGAGAAGAAAGAGGTGTTAAATATATATTATGGCAATACGAATGATGTATCATGTTGTATATGTTAGAGTGAATACAGCATAAAATAAGAACATTAAGAATATGAGGGTTATGTAGTTCAGCTTTATTAGCCTACATCCACGGAGAAATCTCATTAGAGCTACATTTTTATTATGTAAGAGTGTAATACAATAACCTGTGTTACAATTGTAAAATTGTAATTTACAATTGTAAAATTGTAATTTACAATTATTTTATGTTAGCTTTAATTTCATGCCAAATTTGATTGTAATTTATTCAATTATGTTTTTCCTGTATTTATGTGGGTTTTAATTGTAAGGGATGAGTGTGAACACTCAATCTTAAAACGACAAAAAAGTGGATTTCGCAAGTACCTCTTGAGAAGCTATCTTGCAAAAGAACCATGTGTAGAGCACATGACTGGAATGCGAAGAGTCATAATAGCTGGAGTTTTCGCGAGTGTCTCGCGAGTAAGGTCTTCCTGCAAAATACTCACGAAACATTTTTTTTTACTATTGTCATATTCAATTCTACCAAGTCTTCAACCATACTATATATATCTTTATTACTCACGAAATGAAAGACCGCTTTTCAGAAAGATAGCCTTAGAATACATACTTGAGAGTTAAAGATTGTTATATCCACAATCATCTACACATTTTTTTTGTGGTTTTTTTCTACTCCTACCTCTCCATCTCCAAATCCATGAGAGATTGATAGCTCAAACACTTATTACACCTAATCTGAGTGTCAAGTGGGGTTTTGGTGCTGCTGGGAAGCATTGGTAGGAAGCCATTCATTGGCGGATGCAATTGGGCTGAATTACGAGATTCGGGAAAGTTAGAGAAAACATGGTTCTGAGAAGCCAATTGATAGCAAGAGCTCGGAGGGCTCAAGTACATGGGGTAGAATAGGCTTGGAGGGTCTTTTATTATTCGTGTACTCCAATTTATTCTCTAGTGGATCGATTTCAACTTGGAGGGTCACAGAGAGATTTTTCGCCGAATTCTACAGTTTTCTCTTTGATAACACGTCTTGGTGCTGTCTTGTGTTTGCATCTCTCTTCCCTACTCTTTAAGCTTATCTTTCATTGTTGATGTTGGTTGATTATGGCTTAGAGTAGTTTGTGCTCATTTGCTCTTATTTCACACTTAGTTTAAGGTAAAGTAAAAGCAATCTAGCCATAACTTTTATTTAGGGGTTTAAACAAGCTCTTATGTTTCACACAAATCCGAGCTTTCAACAATGAACTCTAACATGAGTATATATAGGCATTTCCTTTGGCTTGGTCCAGCCTATGAATGTGGCTTAGAGTAGTTATATTGTTTATCCGCTTGCATTTACTCTATTTAAGTTAGAGTAAAATCAACTGAGTTATAATTTTAATTTGAGGGTCTAAACAGCTCTTGTGTTTTCTCACAATTTCGAGCTTTCAACTTGATTGAATTGATCATTGAAAGTTCTTACTAGACTACAGACTAGTTCATACTTGATCCATACACACAACACATAAGTCTAATGTTCAATGATTGTACGTGTTCAAATGTGATGTGTATACTCAATTACTTGTCTATCAAATCCAAAAAGATTTTGAGTATTTTTATATGTTTTTGAAAGTGTTTTTATGCTTTTGTGTGTTTAGAGTTTTTGTCCAAAGTGTTCATTTCCTGTTTTTAACAAAAAAACTCTTTCAAAGGTTTTTTCGTGAGAAGCTCACGAGCAACCTCTTCTCGTGAAAATGAGGATGGCAATTTTTGGAAAACCTTGAAGTTCATACAGAGTGTTTCACAACTGGCTGACGAGTAAACTCTACCCGCTAAACTAGTAAGAGGTTCAGTGGCCGTTTTAGCAAGTAACTTTGCGAGAAGCTTACCCTCAAAAAACGCTATTTTTCAGTTTTTAAGGAAAGATGTTGACAGTTTTTCAAAAACTTCTCATTGCCTCCTTCGTGCCTCTCTCAACTCAAAAACACTTTCTCACCCAAAACTCAAGATCAATCACTCCAAAATCTTCTCTAAGGTATGTTTTAACTTCCTTTCACTTGTGAGTCATTTGATTTTGCCTTAGATCCTAGGATTGTTAGGGTTGGGTTTGTTTTTGAAAAGGGTTGGCAAAATTTATTTTTTCTGCAAATTTGTTTTCTGTTTATATGGTGTTTGTTCTTGTAGAGATTATTTAGAGGTGGAGGCCAAGCAAAAGTTGCTTGATTATGTCAAATAATTTGTATGAATTGTGCAGATAAGGCTTTGGTTTTGAGTGTTAAAAGCTAATGGCCTGTTTGAAAATTTAGAGAGGGAGGAGAGGAGAGGAAAGTAGTGGAGAGGAGAGTAGAGAAGAAAGCTTATCCTTCACCTTGTTTAGATGTTTTTTAAATTGGTAAGGGGAAAGAGAGTAATTAACTCTTCCTCTTGTTTGGATGTTTTAAAAATCAGGATGGAAAGAAGGGAAAATGATTTAAATAGACAAATTTACCCCTATTTGAAAATGGACTTGCAACATTGATCTATGATTAATTTGTTAGATTAAATCATTATTTATCAACATTCTCATTCCATCAAGTACTATTAATAAAAGTATAAAACTACTATTAACTATTATAAAATAATTTTTATTACCTCAAAAAAAATTATAATAAAGATAAAAATAAAAATAAATTTTCTTTATTTATGGAAAATTTTCCAATTTGGAAAATTAAAAATAAGGGATAGTTGAAATATCGAAAACCAAAAAAATCAAATACAAATCGCATTTGCCACTCCAAATTCCAAGCTCTCAAATTCTACTCCTCCACCTTTAAGTCTCTCTCTCTCTCTCTCTCTCTCTCTCTCTCTCTCTCTCTCTCTCTCTGTTTGTTTCCCTAGAAAATTTGTTTTCAGCTACATTTTCTCGGTAACCAAACAGAGGGTAAACTATGACTATTATAAAATAATTTTTATTACCTCAAAAAAAATTATAATAAAAATAAATTTTCTTTATTTATGGAAAATTTTCCAATTTGGAAAATTAAAAATAAGGGATCGATGAAATATCAAAAACCAAAAAAACCAAATACAAATTGCATTTGCCACTCCAAATTCCAAGCTCTCAAATTCTACTCCTCCACCTTTAAGTCTCTCTCTCTCTCTCTCTCTCTCTCTCTCTCTCTCTCTCTCTCTCTCTCTCTCTCTCTCTCTCTCTCTAAATCTGTTTGTTTCCCTAGAAAATTCTATCATCGATCGCACTCTGTTTCATGTTTTACAGTAGTGAGAATTTAAACCATAACCGTAAACTAGTCTCAGCTGAACAGTAGAGTTTCTGTTTGTTTTCAGCTACATTTTCTATGTAACTGAACGGAGGGTAAACTATGTTTGATGTCGTCGTGGTCGGAGTCGAGCAAGACGAAGAAGACGAAGACGAATTCACCAACGTGGACTTGCAACGTGGAAATATCAGCCTCGAATTAGGGTTTTCCCTGAAAACCCGACCCATTTTTTTTTTTCGCCGTGGCACGAGGATCACGATCTCGGAGCTCAATTTTAGAGGGAATAGAGTTGTTATGATTTTTTTTTCTTGGGAAAGTAAGGTGTTTGGTTGGTGAGAAATTCTACGGTTTGATCGATTTGTGTGGCTATATATGTTTCTCAAATCTTCAATTTTTAGAGAGAGAGAGCTAGATGGGTTGAAGGGTGACTCTGAAATTTGGGAATGGATTAGTAAGTTGTGAATTTATTTTTATTTCTATTTTTTTTTCATTGACCTTTAACTTTCTTAGGTTACAAACAAATATTATTTATATAATAGGTTTGTAATTTTATTAATTTAGAAAGGGTAAATTGGAGATTTCATTTGGTCAATAATTTATCTACTTTACTCTCCCTCCAAATCTCTCCAATTTGGGAGAATTAAAATTGAGGGGTTATAGGTAGTTGAAACCCTTCCAATCCCCTCTCCATCATTCCTTAAAAAAGTTCCAAACAAGGTAATTGAATTACTCTTCCTCCCTTTACTCTACTCCCCCTCCTTTTTTTTAACTTTCAAGCAATCTATAATGGATTTGGTGATGTTTTTGTAGGCCATTAAAAGAATGCTCAAGAAAGAGACCGGATTACTCTGCTACGTGCAATAAGCTCTCTAAAGCAATGCTTTTCAGCTATTTGATAGTTTTTACAAGGCTCAAATGCACTTTTGATCCATTTAATTCTTTCATACTTGTACAGTATATAGGTAATGAAATAAACTTCATCTCAAAGTAAACAGTTAAAAATCGACATACTTTATGATGTGGATCTACTTTTTGTTATTCATGAAATCCTTTTATCATCAATGTTATACTGAGAAATAGGTAATCATGTTGTAGCTTCTAAATTTTGATCATACACATTGACATATTCCTACAGACTATAATTGCCACGATACTTAGCTTAAACAGGACAATGCCTCTTTCTATATAAAATTTCTAGATTATTATTGGTAGTTGTGTTAATTATGTGTTGGTCTTACTTGGACCCCTTTCACAAAAAGAAGAGTGGAAAAGAAACATTTTTTTGATAAGTGTTGGTAAAATTAACTTTAGAATTTTCAAACCCTTTTGTTTAACTGACTCTTAGTTGAGCTAATTAATGTAGGCAATCAGAAAATACTTAATCATGCAATATGTAGAGAGTAGGAAAATTATCAACTTTCTAGACTCCTGGGAAATTGCGAGCCTGTTTCGTTTAGGCTTGTTTTGAGTCATATCACTCAAAACTCATAACTTAGTTATGAAAAAATGTGGAACTCATACCAATTTTTTTGTTTGGCTTAGTTTCCTAATTTTGTTTTTATCACTCAAACTCAAAAATTTTTGAGTTTGAGTAATGAAAACTGAAAACACCAAATTGGTGTTTTCAGTTTTTGAGATACATAACGCAAGGGCAGAATTGTAAATTTTTATCCTCTATGGGGCCCATAAGCAATGATGGCGTTACCTCTCTCTTTCTTCTCCCACTTTTTTCTTTTTCTTTCTTTCTCCAGCTTCTCTCTCTGTTTTTTCTTTCTTTCTTTCTTTCTTCCTTTCTTTGGTTCAGCCCAGTTTCGCCGTCACCATTGGAAGCTTCGCCGGCAAATCGGACTGAGCCGAGGTTGTATTGTGAGACCTGATGCTTCACAAAGATCAGAAGCTTCGCCGGCAAATCAAACTGAGCCCAGGCCAGATCGTGAGACCTGATGCTTCACAGAGATCGGAAGCTTCGGAAGCTTCACCGGTGAATCGGACTGAGCCAAGACCAGAGATCAAGCTTCGCCGATGAACCGGACTGAGCTGAGACTAGAGATCAAGCTTCACTGATGAATCGGACTGAGCCAAGACCAGAGATCAAGCTTCATCGGCAAATCGGACCCAGAGCTCTCCTTCTTTTTCTTTTTTTTTCTTCACGCAGTGATGGCTGTAACGCATAGCGACCTAATGCTTCTTTTTTTTTTTTTTTTTCTTCTTCTTCTTCAATCAAACCCATTTGGTTGAGGGCTATTGGTGGGTTTGGATTTTTGATTCATTCAGATTTTTTGGTGGAGGTTGTGGTTGTGTTGAGGGTTGTTAGTGGTGGTGGTTGTGGTTGTGGTTGTGGTTGTGGATTTCTGGATTTGTCGTTGGTGGTGGTGGAGCTGGGTTTCAGTGTAGCTAGGTTTGAAGAGCAGAAACAAAAAAAAAAAAAAAAAAAAAAAAGGAACGCGAGTAGCAACGATATTCTTCTGTAGTGTCTATGGGTGGGTCTATTATTTTGGCAAAAAATGAAGTTAAAAGCTGAGATACGTTACTGAGTATTGTGACCAAACAAAAGTGCTGGGTTTTTTGAGTGATAGTGGAGATTGAGTTATGAGTTATGGGTTTTGAATTTAAGTTATAAAAACTGAGTACTGACTTATGAAAACTGAGACAACTCTAAACCAAATGGAGCCTGCATCATCCATTGATCAGTTTAGTTCATCTTATACTAATAGTGAGACTAAGATGATTGTACTCCTTTCTTGTCTCTTTTATACTTTTATTGGACAAGAGATGAGATACAAGTTGTAACTTGCTATCCTTTTGCCTGGTAGGCCAAATTTGCTCCCAGGTTATGATGCATCATATGTTTACTTTGAATGTTATTTTGCATTATGAATTCCATAATGATATGATTTTTGCATTTATATAATATATATATAATTTCTCTATGCATTTTATTCTGTGTTTACATGTATCTCTAATTGTGTCATCTTTCCAGTTTTTGTTCCACCAACACATGCTTCTAGTTCTCAGAGCATCCAATTGGTGGTGATAAATTTTTTAACTTTTACTGCCTAAAAAAAGTCATTTTATCTATCTTACCTTCCTATTTCACAACTCTATCTACGTTAATGTTATTATTTTCAAAAGAAAGTTAAACATTATTAATTAATTTATTATTTTTTCTCTCTCTTATTCTCTGTCTCTTCTCCCTCTCTTCAAGCCACCAAACTCACTGCCCAAATCAATTACCACCACCATCGCAGCCATCACCACGGCACACCAAATCACAAACACCATTACGGCAGCCTCAAGGTCAACCAAAAAACTAGCAACCAACAGAGAAAAAAAAAAAAAAAAAAAAAAAAAAACCCAAAAACAAAAATCATAGAGCTACAAGCCATACCAACCCATCCCAACCGACACACGAACCATGAACCCCACCACCACGCCACACCAACCCACAAACCCCACCACCAACACTGCCACACCGACCCATCCCAACCGCCACAAGCTGACCCACCAAATCCAAAGCAACACATGGCCTGATCAAGAGCCCACCACCACCGCAACAACCCACAACCCAATTGGAACCCATCCCAATTGCCACAAACCGACCCACCACACCCATTAAAACTCACCACCACTGTGACCAAAACCCATCAAGAAAAGCCCAAGCGTGACGCATACAGCCTAACTCACAATGTGACCCGCCATTTTCAAGAGCCACGGCGTGATCCACCTTGAATAGACCCACTGCGTGACCCACGAAGACACGACGTGAGTTTGATCTAAGATGAGAGAAAGTTAGTCTAGTTTGATCTTTAGAGAGGGGAGGACTAGGAGAGAAAGAGAGGAGCCCTGGTCTGAAATTAAGGGAAAATTCTGGTGACACAACTTTGTGCACAACTCGCCTATGTGGCATAAAGTTGTGCACAGGGTTGTGGCACCAGAACCACTCGAAATTAAGAGAGGGAAGTAACGGGAGAGAGAGAAATGAGTTGAATTAAAAAAGAATAAAAAAGAGGAGCAACGAGAAAAAAGAGTAAAAAAATATTAAAAAGCAAATAGTCACTTCCCAAATTCTTTTAACTATAGCACCACCAATTGCATAACATTTTGTAGTTTGTAGTGCTAAAAATAGCATTTTATCAATATGACCCTCCACCAATGCTATTGCTCCCTCCAAGTTGAGCTTGTTTTTATGTACCCAGTTTTGGATTAGATCCTTTCCAGTGCCATGGTACCCTACTAATTTTAGGGTTCAACTACGCCAATGTGCTCTATCTCAATTTGTACTTTTTTCTTACATAAGAATGGGCAGAAGATGTGGTTATGGGATCAAAACCTACTTATTACTTCCATAAGAATGGGTAAGGCCGTGGGTTTAAAACCCACCAAGCGCATGTGAAACTCACCAATCACCAGATTAAAAAATAAATAAAGTAATCTATTGGCTACTTTTGTGACTTGTGAAAATAAAAATACAAAAGAAGAGAAAAAGAGAAACTATGCCAATAAGAGTTCTCTATACTTGTTCCCTTTACCCCTATGCTTTTGTACCACACGTTTTTATTTTTATTTAATTCCCCCTCCCCCTCCCTCCCTTTCTCAATTGCACCAGATGAACAGAGATAAATCTAAAAGTTCAGAGAAAATTGCAGCCAATGAAGAAAATGAGGCTGGGGGTTTAATTTCCAATGTCTCACATGAGGTTGAGGAGCATGCTGATTTGGGTACATATAATACTAGTGATGAGGGAGATAAGGATCTCGGTTTGAATTAAGGTGTGTGAACTCCCAATTCCCGACAATGACATGTACTATGAGGAGACGAAGTGCTTTTATGTTCCTTGATAAGCTAAATAATCACATTTACCAGAAATGTAGTCTTTTTTTGAAATTTCGATGAAGAGTAAAAAATAGGAGAGAGAGAGAGAGAGAGAGAGAGAGAGAGAGAGTTGAAGGTTGAGCATTGAGTAATAGAAAGGCAAATTGATGTGGGAAGTTGAAAAAAGAGGAAGCATTAATGAAGAAGAAAACAAATCTAATACAATTGTCATTTTTTTTTTCTTGTGAAAATAACTGAACACCATTTTTTAGCAAAACAAAAATGCTCAAAACCACAGCATTTTGGAGTCTTTTGTGTTTATCGGTTAAAAGAGTAGAAAGTCGTTCTTACTTATTTATTTAATTTTGTAACTAGGAAATTGAAAAGATGGAAAAAAAAATTAATTAAGCGTGCAAATAATGCACAATAAATAAATTTTATTATTATAGATAATTGGCATGAATGTGATGAGATAATTCTTAAGAAGGTACTCAAAATTGGGGGGGGGGGGGGGGGGGAATTTGGGTTCAATGCTTTCAATGCACTGGACTTGTTAGAATGGTGACATGTTCAAAGATGAACGCATGTCAAAATCCCAACGGATTTAGTGTTATTGAACACAGGACCTAATCCAGACCCTTCAAAATGAACTGTTTGAATCATTTTCAACAAGGAAAAATTGTTGAAAATTAATTACATTTGTACTTGCAAAAATAAGCTCAAAAAAGAGGAAACAATTAGACATTACAATGAGGCAAGATTATAGATTTAAATTTAATAAGAAGCAATGTTTTAAATTTCATTTGGATATTGTTTTGGATTAGCTACTTAAATATTTAAGTACTAGTATATATCGGTGTATTATTTTAGGATTATTGCAACTATTATTTAAATAATATCATTCTAAAAAAATTATATAAATAATATAATATAATATAATATAATATAAATGTTATTGCAATAATTATATATTTTTATTTTGATGAACACAATTATCATTATATAGGCATATATAAAAAATGTAATTACTTTTCTTATTATTGTTATTTTTATTGTTATTATTAACAAATTAAATGTGAGAGCAATATATGTAAAGTCTAGTCAATATTTAATTAGTTTATTCTAATTAAATTAATAATATGGTGTCTACCCTTTTCCTTAAAAAATGTAGCGAATTGTTGGACTCAAGAAAATAATTGAAGCTTTTAGCTTATCAAGGGAAATAAATTTGTTGCAGCATTCCTGTCAATAAGCCTTTGAGGTTCACAATATTTTTTAATTTAATTTCATGCATAAAGAACTTTACACTTCAATTACCAAATATTACAAGGAGAAATTAAAAGCAATGCTTCACAAATTTTGAACCATGTACTCAACATTGCTGAAATTTCATACATGAGAGTCAACACACCCCCATATACTGACATAGGTTCACTAACCTTGAATTTGATGGCAGTCAACACTGGTGATCCAAGAGGCATTGCGTCTTTACCCACCTATGGCTTTTATGATCAGAGCAGCCTTGGAAGAGATAACATTCAAAGACATTATCATCTCAAAAGGTATAAAAATGTAGATTCCAATCCCTGGGACCTGATGCACACATTTTCAATGCGGAAAGATTTGCTCATGGAATTGTCGATGCTTGCAAGACTCCCCAGACTTACATGCCATTTGGAGTAGGATCTCGTGTTTGAGGTGGCTAACTCTTTGCCATGATAGAACTGGAGGTGGTCTTATGTCTCATTTTATCCGAGATTTGTTTCTCACTTTCCAGCATACCAATACTTCACTACATTTAGATTGGTTATTGTACCTGAACATGGAGTTACTCTCCATGTGAGGACAACTTGACATTTCCTAGCTTTGGGAAAACAAAAAGATGAGAGAGATGAAGACTATTTGTACCATCTTTAATTTTTATGTAAGGGTACATTTGATGCACATGTGACATGTGTCATTTCTATATATATGTAGCAATTGGAGAAGTTGTTCTAGTTCCTTTGGTTCCATCGTTTTTTAACTGATTACAAATATTTGAAGCAATGATGAATAGCAATTGGGATATATACTTGAATTTTAGAAATAGGAGTCATGGCCTAATCCTGTAATACTAAGCAACTGCTAACAACTCTCTCCCTTCTGATCCATTTGCCATTATTGTTGGAAGAATCTCTATGTGGACAATAAACATCTTTGGTATGTCGTCACAACCAATTGAAGATTGGGTAAGAACAATTATGTATTCATGTAAAGCCTCGAGTATAAAATGGAAAGAGGTGTACGACTTCACATTGTTACAGTAATTTGTTATTGTGATCAAATTTGGTGCAACATGAATGAAATGGAGCATAATGGGGAAGATCATGGTTGTCAAAATTCTGATCTGGATCCTACGATTTTATGATCTCATCTACCCAAAACGATCCGGATCTTTTAAAAATCTTTGCGATCGTTCAAGATCGGTAGGATCACATAATTTTGACGATCCCAAATGACCTTTATTTCTTGTAATGTTTTTAACTTAACAGAAAGCTCAGTTAGACTAAAATGAAAAATAAATTCCCAATAGACCAAGTTTTTCCACTCTAATATAGAGAGTATGTCAGTTGGATCCGAATAAAAAAATTCCAATAGAGTGTCATGTTTTGAGATTTTTGGCCTCTTTAAATGATGCTTACAAATTGATATAGTTATGTATAGTAATTATATCAATGAATGTATAATTTATATGATTATTTAATATACTAATGTATATTTTTTGTTTTTTTCTCAAATAATGTAAGATCTTACGATCTACGATCTGATCCTACGATCCACGATTTCACCTATCTCCCACGATCCTATGTAGGATCTCGATTTTGACAACCTTGGGGAAGATATTGATCCATTGTACTTGGCCCAGTAGGTAAATAAGGTATACAACTCCAATCTTAGAGCATGAGAGAAAAACCATGATCCCTATATAGTTCCTTGGCAACCCCTTACGTACCCAAGTTTGGTTGAAGATTAATGCAAATGTTGGTTTTCCTAGTTGTTGTGTGTAGAGACTCACTTAGGACCTTAATGGTCCGTTTGAATGAATGGAGAGGAAGCGGGAGTAGAGTAGAGTATAGTAGAGTAGAATAGAGTAAAATTTAGTACAAAATTAGCTTCTTTTTAACTAACTTTACTCTACTCTACTCCTCTCCACTCTCCTTCCTTCCACCCTCCATCCAAACAGGCCATAATTAACATCTAGACCGGCTCTCATGCTAGAGGATTGGCGAATTGGGATGGAGCATAAACTATTTTGTTGGCAGGAAAAAGAGGCATCCAGGCATGTATGTGCCTGTGACTCCCAAAATATCATTAATGCCTCGGATGAAAATTGTAAATGAAGCTAGATTTTGCTGCTTTGTATGGGTATCGTGGTTTGTCCCTTGGCAAGCTAATTTCTTGGCCCATAAGTATAACTTGGCTACTTGGGTATCTCTGCTTTCACTGAATTGGCCTTTCGTCAAAGTATAGATAATTTGGGCCCCTAGGCATGTTGTAATCTCATTTACTCAGAAAACAAAAAAAAACAAAAAAAAAAACAAAAAAAAAAAACAATAAATCAAGATAGCCCAAAGAATTTCTTTTTCTTTGTCCAAACGTGTTGACCAACCATTAAAAAGGGAAAGTGATTTCTTTTTCCCTAAACAAGTGGCCCATAGTTAATAAATAAAATGTTGGATGGCTCAAGGTAAAATTTTAATATTATTTTTATAAATAAATAAAAACTTGTCAAAATAGGTAGTTATTTTTATAATTTTTTTGAATAATTCACAAATAAATCCTCCTTTCTTTTTTCTTTTTTTTTTTTTTTCCTTTTTTAAATCAACCTTTTGCCATTTAGTCCAAGATTCGCTTGTTTGTTCACTAATTCAGTCATTTCATCTGTAATAATGCCCGGGCCAGTAAAGGAGAGTTTGATTATAGTTGACTACGTGATGGAGAGCCACTCCTTTTTACCGTGCGGACCGGTTTGGTGTTTTTACTTTTTGACTCCAGAGAGCAGGGAACGGTGGTGAAATAAAAAAACAGGGGTGGTGTCATATCAATACACTAGTGCTACACACAAATTCGGGATTATTTGCAGGCGAATTGACAATTTTTGGATTTTCAGACAGCGGCGTGCCCCACAGCCTCAAATCGGCGGCGCCACTTTTTAGCTTCTGCTCTTCCAATCCAAGCTCAAATCGGCGGCGCACCCACATCCAATCCAGCTCGGCGGCGCTTCTTCTCTTCCAATCCAACTTGGTTGCGCCACCCACAATCTTCAGGTTCTCTCTCTACATAGGATTAACGCTGATATGGGATTATAATATTTCTCTTAACATTGTGGGTTTATGCTATTGTTGGTTTGTTTGCGTATCGGTTCTCATATATGTAACAATTTAATCTTTAACCTTTTGAGTTTGGGGATGTTCAGACTTGAAACTTGAGTGAGACGTGGGAACCCTTATCCATAAGTTGGGATTAGATTAGATTTGGTTGGGAGTGTGGGGAGGACACGATACTATGAACCTATGGAATTAGGAGATTATTATTTTTTTTCAACCACCTTGGTAGTAAGAACACCAATTTCACCATCAATTATAGTTTTAGACTATTAGTTAATTAGACACTTTTGATAAAGAACACCAATTTCATCAATTTCTAATAATGTCTGAAAGTCACCCCTCATATGTCTGCAAATATTTAGCCTGAATAATTTTAGCCCTGGAAAGAACAATAGCCTTTTCTGAACATGAAATGCTATATTTAAGGATTCATCATAAAAGTCTTTGCATTCTTGTTACCATTTGGGAGATTTTGGTGGACAGAAATACCTTTACACTAAGGCTTTTGCACCCAAATACTAAGAAAGCAACATCAAATTATCTCATTCTTTGTCAGATTTTTTTGGTAGTCATTATTTATTTATTTATTTTGAAGGAAAAACATGTATTCATTATCGCAGGAAAAGGAGTACAACAGAGCCAAATACAACCATGAAAATTATCCTAGGCCTGATTGAATCAGATGATCTAAAAAAGGCGGAGTAACACCCTTCCATAAAATGTTGACTTGATTACATTTGGCTAATTGGGCAAGCTCATGAGGAGCCCTGTACAAGCTGTACTATCAATCTATCATCCATCAAAATTTTAATCTTTAAAGTCATTGTGAAATAGCATTTTAGCAGTCATGAATTAAACCTCTTACATACTGTAAACTAAATCCTTCAAAAGTTTGATGAACGAGTCAAAGGAAAACACAGAAAAGTGACCAGAAATCACATTGACTGGTAAATACATAGAGCGTGTATAGAAGTACAATGAAAAATATCAATACACCCACACTAGAATTCATAGCACCAAAGATTTTTTTCATTCTTTCCTTTTGGCTGAACTGTAATCATAAGAATTACATGCTTTGAGTAACAACCCATTTTCATATTGCCCATTCTAGAAAATTATACACTAGAAATATTTTTGGAGCTCTGAGACCATAGCATCTTATAGAAGCTTACATTCATTTATCTTTATTTTTTTCTTCTTTTTTTGGATAAGTATTACATTCATTTATCAATTCATATACTAACAACCCTCTTATTGTGTTTTAGTGGAACCCCAAACTCTGTATAGAGCGTTGGAATTGATGATTAATATTACATATGTATTTACTGAAAAACATGAATTATGTACCTTTGATAAAATTTAGGACATGATGGACTTTATAATTGGATTAAACAGCGGCCCCCATTGGTCCTACTCTGAGTCTCTGACCATTTCAAATGCTTGTTAGAATATGCTTTTGCTGGTAACTGGCATTAGAGCTTACTTTAGTTACTTGTTTAGTTTCAAGTAAAATGGTGTCGCTGCTCTGTATTGGCATGCTCTTTTCTTTTTCCTTAGGTAAGAAACATACTCCCAAAAAAGGTGAGCAACATGCTCGTCAGTTTTGATGGTATCATTGTGTGTTGTGTGGTGCGGAGATGCACATTGTTTCAATATCATAGTTAGCAGTTAGCACCCCCTCCCATATTAGTCCTCACAACTATTACCGCTCACAACTATTGTCATTTAACATTTATTTAGCTTTGTAAATTAAGATATAGTTCTTCTAAGATTAATCTACATAGCAACAATGGTGTACTTATTGATCTGTCAGTACTTCTGTACACACTTATTACGTTAATATCTCGGATCAAGTAGTATATGGTTCTGTTTTTGCTCAATCTATCTCACTAATAATAGTTTCATTGTATATTCAGGTGACTGAAGATTGGATGAATCTTGCCATGCTCTAAGTTAAGAAGTATATTAAAACATCGAAGGTGTGTTTTTATTGAAATAAAATGTAAATTAATCTGATCTGAATTGGATTCTCAGCCTTCTATTATAACTCAGGAGCTGGTGTATTCATCTTTCATTGTGACAATATAACTACGAATTTAAAATGCTTATTTTCGTATTATCAAGTGTCTTATATCTCAATTGACATTTTCGGATATTTTCAACAGACGGCTATGATTCAAATCCCTCTTCCTCTGTTGTTATATAACTTATGTTATTTCGTACTGTACAATTAATTCCTTTGTTTGTGGGATCATTTTCTCGCAAGAGGTAGTTAAAATAAAAAAATTATAGAATGGATTGTTACCTATGCCTAGATCTCGGATAAATGGAAATTTTATTGATAAGACCTTTTCAATTGTAGCCAATATCTTATTACAATAAATTATTACGAATAATTCCAGTAACTTTAGGAGAAAAAGAGATAACCTAATTATTTTTTAGTTATTGCTTTTAGTCTTCTGAGAAAGATACATTATTTGGGATAGAAAGAAAGAAAGAAAAAAACTGAATTATTAAAAAGAAACTTATTTATTTATTCAAAGTGTTCTATGTTTGATTTCTTAAACATGCCTACTTCCACAATGATTTCTGGTCATTCACGCGAGTGATGTTTAATTCACTTGAAATCTTTATAGAGCACTTTTGAAAAACAATAACACTCGGAAATATTTGCAGAGCATTTGGAATCTTTAAAGAGCACTTGAGAACAATATAATTTGAAATAGAAAATGCTACTAGGCGTGGTGGTCTCAACAGAAGTTGTAAAATGTTTACAAATAAATATACTAGATGCTCTTTTAAAAATATAAAATAAAATTTTAAAATTGGCTTTCCAAAAATGTTTACAAATATTTAACAAAAAAAAAAGAAAAATAAATAAACAAGGTGGAGTACATTAGGATCCGTAGGAGACTTAAAATTCACAAGATGATCATGAGACCTAGCTGGTCAAGCTTCTTCTTGGGAGACATCTGCAGAAAATGGCTTCCACTTTCTTCGAGCTAATGTCAATATATGACAAACTCTTTCTGCCGCAAAACCATAGATACTTTGAACAATTTTTTTGACTACTTCAATCGCCAAGACACAATAAGCGAAAATGCCCACAGTTATCAAGTATAAAATAAGCAAGGAGAGACCATTTGGCAACATGGTAACTGATAGTGTTATATAAGTTATCATCACGGAGATTAGGGCAATTGGCAGTAAAACTTGCACATAAGTTTTGTTTCCATAAAAGAATATGAGGAAGACAGAGGAAAAAACCCAGCAGTGTTGAAAGACATAAAAAGGTAATATGTGGCAGATGGACATGTATTTTTTGCACATTTGATCGATGGAAGATGCACGTGGGGTCTAGTTTTATGTCTTCCTTCCAAATAGTTTGAGGAGGGGATAGTCCTGCTTGCCTTGTGAGATGTTCTCCTCATTTGTCAACAAATTACCGTATCAATTTAATTTCCGTTGCACTTAATTTATTTGGTGATTTGCTGGTGCCTCCACGATTTGATCTAATTAATCAACTTGAATAATTGAATTAATTAACCAGAGTCAATCTATAACCCAACAAGCTATATAGCCTATAACTCAGTTGACATTTCCTATTCCCATAATAAAGTGAAGAAGGGTAAGGTTCGTGCGTTTAAAACCCACCAGGTGCATGTGAAACTCACCAATCGCCAAATTTTTTAATAATAATAATAATAATAATAATAATAATAATAATAAAGTAATGTACTGGCTACTTGTTTTTGCTGAATAAAAAAAAAGGTCTTCGGTGTGGGCTCATCGACCCCACATCACTTAACGGCAATGAGTAATACCAAGTGTACCACACAAGCCTTACAAGGGCTATCGTTCGAATCGTTCCTCTCTAGGTGCTAGGACAAGAACTCCTACTATCAAGCCACACCCCATTTAGCATGTACTGGCTACTTTTGTGAGTTATGGAAAGAAAAAGAAAAAGAGAAACTATGCCATTAAGAGTGCTCTGAACTTGTTCCCTTTACCCCTATGCTTTTGTACCATACGTGTTTTCATTTTGGTTTTAATCTAGTTCCTACAAAATTTATAATATAACTCCCAGAGAATTATGAATTGGAAGAAAACCTAACGTACAAGATTAAAATTTTGGGGTTCTTTAGCTGATATACTAAGTTATTATATCTAAGGAATAAATTATATAAACGTAAACAGTTTTTTTTTTTTTAAAAAAATTACATAATTTTTTTTAAAGTAAAAAATGGGTCTCTGGTGTGGGCTCATTGACCCCACGTCACATGATAGTAATGAGTAATATCACGTATACCACACGGGCCTTGCTAAAATTATCGCTCAAATTGCTCTTTTCTGAATGATGGGACAAGAACTCCTATCATCAATCCACCCGTGTGGTAAAAAAAAATTACATAATTGTAAACACTGTTTTTGTACCCTTTTATTCTTTTCAGAGAACTAGTAAGGGTTGCACATGCAAGGCATGTGTTGCCCCTTGAGTGAGAAAATTTAAGATAGAATTTTTTTTTTGAAGTAGTATCATACCATGAATTTAAATTTAGAATAATTATTTAACATACGGCTATCTATTTAGTATGCTAATTTCTTAGGAGAAGGTATGTGATATCAAATGACACAATGTCAGCAGTATCAAAATCCAATAAATGTGAGATATGTCGGCAAAAAATAACTAACCCACTAACAATTGAAAGACATGTGTTAGTGGATACTTATTTTTTTATACATGTCTCTCGTTTATTGAATTTTGATATATATTGCATGTTATCATTTGATACAAAATACTTTTTTATGTCTTAGAACCTATTTGCTAAAGATAGTATCTACTCATAAAAAAAAAATTCTATTAAGAATGATAACAAATGTTGCCATCTTCCAACAATTAACAACTAAGTTTTGATAAAACATTGTCACAATATTTAAATTTTCGCAATAAATGATGAAATATGCTACAATTGAAACTCTTTATCAAATTAAATACCTATAACCATTTGCAATGAATATTTTGTTATTCATACTTCCTTTATCATTTTATTTTATGATCCTAACTACGATACTTAGCTTACTTAATTTTTATTGAACACCTTTTTAAGAAAGAATAAAAAAATAACAAAAGACTAGCTTGTAACATCATACATATGCATGAATACACTTAAAGATATACAATAAGATGTATAATATAATTCCTACATATATATAATTTAAATATTGTTGAAAATCATGTTATTTTTTGTTAACTCTTTAAAAAAAATTGTAAAGATATTATTAGGTATAAAATGTAAATTGTCAATTTTTTTTATTCCTATGAAGCTTTTTTTTTTTTTTTTTTACAATTCATTTATTCTAGATTTTTTGGGTTTTGTACTTAATAACTCGCTTGGATGAATATTTATGATGTGGTCCCACATTTGATTCTAAAATTAAGAAATAAAACTTTTTATGAATAAATAATTTAGGACATGGCACAAAATTGGAACTCTAATTTGGAATTTTAATTTGAGTTTCTCTCAGTTTTACCTATTAATATATATCTAGATATAGATTATAAATTTAGAAGATTTAAACCACTAATAAATTAGTGTTCTCTAGGTAACAAATAAAATACCAAACATCACCATTTTTACTTTCTAAGTGTGACTAACACATAAAACTCAAAATACACGAAGAAAATTTTTGGGACATTAATGAGACATTTTAGTTATTGCACAATGAAATATTCTAGGAATCATTAGATTTTGTTGGGGTTTAATTAAGAGAGTAACAGTAGAGACTATATACTTGTCTACAAAATATAAATGAGGAAATCATTCAACTTTAAAATTGGAGGGGATGAAACTACCCCAAACATAAAAGGAGAAAGTACTTTTTTCCATAATTCTTTTTTTGTTGATAAAACTATGTGTTTTTTACTTTAAACAATGTGTTAAAAAAAAAAAAAAGTCAGCCCAAGAAAACTGTCCGTAAAACCATGAATTTTGGCTCAACAAATTGGCTAAAAAAAAAAGAGTCAAGAACACAATAAGTGCTACGATATTTTCTCAATACCTTTATTTTAGCTATGGTGGGCCCTAGTATGATATTTTATAATTTTATTTTGGAGTAATGCTTCATCCACAATATTTTCACAACAAATTCTAAGTGGTAAATTATTATTGGTTTTTAATTGGGACAACCACTTTAAACTATGCATTAAAAAAAAAAAAAAACAAAAAACCAACAAAAGAAAATTGTGCATGAAATAGTGAATTTTTTCTTACCAAATTTGACTAAACCAAAAAAGAAGTCTAAGAACACAATAAATTGTCACAATATTTTCACAATACCTTTATTTTCAACCGTAGTAAGTTTCGGTTTGATATATTATTGTTTATTTTATAGAAATGTTATCTCTATATTATTTTCATAACAAATTTTAATTGACAAGTTGTTACTGATTTTAAAGTGGATCCACGACTGACATCACTTTTTTATTCATCAATAGTAACTTACCTATGTTTTGTTGCGAAATTAATGTGAAAATGTTGTGGATTTAGTATTTTTTTTTAATTTATAAGAAACTGAGATCTCAACAATTGTGAAAATATTGTGATAACAACAAATGTTACAACATTTTCATAAAATATTTATTTTCAGTTCTAGTTGGTTATAGTCTCATATTTTATTATTTTATTTCGACCTATAAGAAATTGACATCTCAATAATTGTGAAAATATTGTGAAATTTGTTGGGTTAGAATAATAATAATAATATATATATATATATATATATGCAAGCTCATATAAATAAATATATATATATATATATATTAAACCAAAAATTACTATAGTTTGTACGCATTCACTCAACAAGTGTTACAATATTTTTTCAGTTGTAGTTGGTCACAATCTCATATATTATTATTTTATTTCAACTTATAAGAAATTGACACATTAATAATTGTAAAAATATTGTGAAATTTATTATGTTAGTATAACAATATATATTCTAGGTCATATAAATATTTAAAAGCAAAAAAAAAAAAAAAAAGAAGCACTGTAGCTACATTGCGGATTTTTTTTTTTAATTTTTTGAAACAAGCTACATTGCGGATTAACCAAACCAAAGTGGCACTTTTATATATAGAAGTGCACATGGATAGTGGATATGCAAGACTTATGAAAAGAGGTTAAAATTATTAGACAAGGTGGGGTCCCCCCTCCACCCCGGTTCGCGCATGGGTGCTTTTTATATGAGAAATGATATGTCCACAACATTTTTACAACATTTTCACAACAAATCTTAAGTGGTAGACTGTTACTGGTTGTTATTGTTAGGGCAAAAAAGTAATCTTAGTGTTAAATTTAAATTTGAACTAGTAACAACTAACCACCTATGATTTGTTGTGAAAATATTGTAAAATTGTTGTAGACGTAGCACTTCTCTTTTTATATATAGAAGTGGACATGGAAAGTGGATATGCAAGACTTGTGAAAAGTGGTTGAAATTATTAGACAATGTGGGGTAGCCCCGTAATCATTTGAAGCTGAATTATGGTTACTTGGAAAATTGACATGAGGGGAATTTCGCATTCATTTTCCCCATTTCCCCGCGTTGGAAAGACTATAAAGGCGTACATCCTTTCGTGTACAAAAGAAAAGAAAAGAAATATATATATATATATATATATATATATATTGTAAGTGTATTTATTGGAAGTATTACTATATATTGATGCGTATTGTATGAATCATAAAATCATATGCGTCGTACTATACATAAATATGGGAGTTAAAATAAATTTTTTTTGTTAATATTTTTGCTTTAATTTATCTGAGTCCAACAAGTTATTAGACTTGTTTTTAACATAAAATTATTGGGTTATTTAATTGAGCCCAATAAAACAACTTGTCCCTGAATTTTTTTTTTCTCATACAAAATTTGGTTTACACATTTGATACTTTAATTTCATGTAAATTTCTTATATATATTATGAATAAAGTATTAAATGACAATATAATTATTGTTTTTACTTTTGCTATTGTTGTTATAAGTCTAAGAAGCTATAATGCTAAAAAGATATATAAAGAAAAAATTATTAAAATTGAATAACAATAAGAAATAGTAAATGTTGATGATGATGTAAAAAATGTCAATGAAGAAATAATCTCACAAGATAAACACGATAATATTGATTTGGATTGAGTTTATTAGGCAATATGATGAATATAAGTAAAACATTATTATTTTAGCTCATATGTCATGTATTATCATTTTTAATTTCAATAAATTTGAATGTATATGTCAAGACAAGCTCAAACTTTTAGACTTTTTGACCAGCTCGAGCTCGAACATCATTTATAACCTTGGTTCTAGCTTGAGCCAAGTTTGAACATTTTAGATTTTAAATTCATTGTCGAGCCAAATTAGAACACTCATTACTTGACAAATTTTACATTCGTTGTGGAGTCAAATTAGAACATTCATTGCTTGACAAAACTTGACTAGTTTACATCTCTATTCTTAAGGGTCCAAAAAGAAAAAAAAAAAAAAAAAAAAAAAGAATTTGCTAAATGAACACTATAGTATAGTCCTCCTACAAGGTTTGTTTTATTTTAAAGATAGTGTTATACATACAAATTATTTTATACAATTTTGCACAATCGAAAAAATAAATAAAATCATGATTTCAATCATATTGCAACTGGAAGATGCACTTGGGGTCTAGTTTTATGTCTTCCCTCCAAATAGTTTGAGGAGGGGATAGTCCTGCTTCATAAGTCACTGGTAACTACTTTTAAAATGGCAATAAGGTTTTTGCCTTACGAGAGATTCTCCTCGTTTATCAACAAATCACTGTGTCAATTTAATTTCTGCCGCACTTAGTTTATTTGATGATTTGTTGGTGTCTCCACGATTTGCATTTAATTTGATTTAATTAATTAACTTGAGTAATTAAATTAATTAATCGGGGCCAATTTATAACCCAATAAGCTATAGCCTATAACTCAATTGACATTTCCTCTTCCTATAATAAAGGGATGAAGGGTAAGGTCATGCATTTAAAATCCACCAGGTGCATGTGAAACTCAGCAATCAACAAAATAATAATAATAATAATAAGTAATTTACTGGCTACCTTTTTTTCTTTCTTTTTTTTTTTTTACTGAATAAAAAAATAGGTCTCCAGTGTGGGCTCATCAACACCACATCACGTCACGGCAATGGGTAATATCATGTGTATGTACCACATGAGCTTTACTAGGCTATCGCTTAAACCGTTCCTCTCTAGGTAATGGGACAAGGACTTCTACTATGAAGCCAGGCCACACCCTATGTGGTATGTACTAGCTACTTTTGTGACTTATGGAAAGAAAAAGAAAAAGAGAAACTATGCCATTAAGAGTGCTCTGAACTTGTTTCCTTTACCCTTATGCTTTTGTACCACATGTGTTTTCTTTTTGTTTAATTCTCCCCGCCCCCCTCTCAATTGCCCAGATGAACAAAGATAAATCTAAAAGTTCAGAGAAAATTGCTACTAATGGAGAAAACGAGGCTGGGGGAAATTTCCAATGTCTCACTTGAGGAACATGCTAAGCTAAGTACGGATGATACTGGTGACGAGGGAGACAAGGATCTAGGTCTAAATTAAGGTGTGTGAACTCCCAATTCCCGACAACGACATGTACTAATGTATGTGGTAAGGTCCATTACATATCAAAACTCATAGAGAAATGAAATATTTTGTTCCATTCATGATATGGACACATATTTAAAGTAAAAATATGAAAAATTTCCAGAGTATAAAAGGGATGTTTAAAATCAATTAGTAAAGAATATTAAGATACTAACATAATATCATTTAAGATAGTATGTATTAGAACTAATTTTACAATTTTTAAAATGACAATGACATTATTCTCAAAACAAAAACCAAAAAAAAAAAAAAATGACAATGAGATGGTATATCAACTTACTATAAATTATGCACCACAACAAAATAGCGTAATAGAACTATGTTGGACTTGGTAAGATTAATGTTTTGTAATTCTTCACTATGATCTTAATTTTGAGGACTTTCTAACCAAAAAAAAAAAATACATCTTAATTTTGAGGATTGTAACTGCAATACTCTTGCTAAACCTAGTTCCTACAAAAATTTATGAATTGGAAGAAAGCCTAACGGACAAGATTAAAATTTTGAGGTTCTTTAGCTCATATATTAATTTATTATATTTAAGGGATAAATTATATAAACGTAAACAGTTTACAAAAAAATATTTTATAATCTTTTTTTTTAGTAGAAAAAGGGGTCTTCAGTGTGGGTTTATTGACCCCACGCTACATGACAACAATAAGTAATACTATGTATATTACACAGGCCTTGTTAGAATTGTTGCTCGAACCGCTCTTATTTGAATGATAGGATAAGAACTCTTCTCATCAAGCTACCCGTGTGGGGGAAAAAAAAAAAACATAATCATAAACACTGCTTTTGTACCCTTTTATTCTTTTTAGAGAACTAGTATGGGTTGCACATGCAAGGCACGTGCTGCCCCTTGAGTGAGAAAATTTGAGATAGAATTATTTTCTAAAGTAGTATCAAACCATGTATTTAAATTTAGAATACTTATTTAATATATGGCTATCTATTTAGTATGATAATTTCTTAGAAGAAGGTATTTGACATCAAATGATACCATGTCAATGTTATCAAAATCCAATAATTGTAAAACATGTCAACAGAAAATAACTAACCCACTAATAATTGAAAGACATGTGTTAGTGGGTAGTTATATTTATATACATGTTTCTTGTTTATTGGATTTTGATACGGATGACATGGTATCATTTGACACAAAATACTTTTTCATTTCTTAGAACCAATTTACTAAAGACAGTATCTACTCACAAAAAAATTATACTAAGGGTTTGTTTAGGATTTTCTTATTTTGCTAAAACTGAAAACTTTTTGCTAAAGTACTATAGATATAGGTAAAAGTTAACAGAAATAATACAGTTAGACCCATGAATAGTACCAAAAAATGCAATGGAGCCCATGAATAGGAGCAAAAATAAACTGAATAGTAAAATAAGTTGACAAAAATAATTTTTGCCAAACACACACTAAGAATGATAACAAATGTCGTCATCTTCCAACAATAACCAACTAAATTTTGATAAAACACTGTCACAATATTTAAATTTTCACAATAAATGATGACATATGATACAATTAAAACTCTTCATCAAATTAAATACCTACAATCATTTGCAATGAATATTTTGTTATTCATACTTTATTCATTATCATTTTATTTTATGAGCCTAACTACAGTACTTAGCTTACTTAATTTTTAATGAACATACATTTAAGGAAGAAAACAAATAAAAAAAGAACAAAATAACAAAAGATATATGCCATTGAAGTTTTTATTGGATAAAATTATAAATTTAGAAGATTTAAACCACTAATAAATTAGTGTTCTTTAAGTAACAAATTGAGTACCATACATCACCATTTTTGCTTTCTAAGTATGACTAATACATAAAACTCAAAATACACGAAAATTTTTTTTGGGACATTGAAATTTAGTGAGGCATTTTAAATATTGCACATGGATATTTTCTAGGAAGCATAAGATTTTGTTAGGGTTTAGCTAAGAGAGTAACAACAAAAACAATATACTTGTATACAAAATATAAAGGTGGAAATTATTCAACTTTAAAGTTGGAGGAATGAAATTACCCCCAAACATAAAGGGGGAAAATACTTTTTTCCATAATTCTTTTTTGTTGGTAAAGTTTTTTTTTTTCTTTTTAAATAGTGTGTTAAAAAAAAAAAGTCAGCCCAAGAAAATAGTCCATAAAACAATGAGATTTGGCTCAACAAATTGGCTCAAAAAAAAAAAAAAAAGTTAGGAACACAATAAATGTCACGATATTTTCTCAATATTTTTATTTTAGCTATGGTGGGCCTTAGTATGATGTTTTATAATTTCATTTTAGAGTAATGTTATATCCACAACATTTTCCCAACAAATCCTTGGTGGTAAATTGTTATTGGGTTTTAATTGAGACAACTATTTTAAACTATGCATTAAAAAAAAAAAAAACAATAAACAAAAAACCAATAGAAGAAAATTGTGCATGAAACAGTGAATTTTTGCTTATCAAATTTGACTAAACCAAAAAAAAATTTTAGGAACACAACAAAATGCCACAATATTTTCACAATATCTTTATTTTCAGCCATAATAAGTTTTGGTCTAATATATTATTATTTATTTTATAGAAATGCTAGCTCCATAATACTTTCATAACAAATTCTAAATGGCAAGTTATTACTAATTTTAAAATGGACCCACGACTGATATCACTTTTTTATCCATCAATAGTATTTTATCTATGATTTGTTGTGAAATTATTCTTAAAATGTTGTGAACTTAGTATTTTTTATTTGATTTATAAGAAACTGAGATTTCAACAATTGTGAAAATATTGTGATAATAAGTGTTACAACATTTTCACAAAACATTTATTTTCAATTATGATTGGTCACAGTCTCATATTTTATTATTTTATTTCAACCTATAAGAAATTAACACCTCAATAATTGCGAAAATATTGTAAAATTTATTGTGTCAACATAACTATATATATGCTAACTCATATAAATAATAATAAAAAAAAGAGCACAAACAGATGACTAAAAAAAAAAAAAAAAACCAATGAAGTGATGAACAATATATATTGAAGAAACCAAAAAGTATCGTAGCTTTTACACATTCACACAACAAGTATTACAACATTTTCACAAAATATTTATTTTTAGCTGTGGTTGGTCACAATCTCATATTGTATTATTTTATTTCGACCTATAAGAAATTGACATTTTAATAATTGTTAAAATATTGTAAAATTGTTTGTGTTAGTATAACAATATATATGCCAGCTCATATAAATA
The DNA here is from genome assembly GCA_032878915.1 of Castanopsis chinensis. Classification (NCBI taxonomy): domain Eukaryota; kingdom Viridiplantae; phylum Streptophyta; class Magnoliopsida; order Fagales; family Fagaceae; genus Castanopsis; species Castanopsis chinensis. The sequence goes on from JAVQMG010000081.1 coordinate 969,493, forward strand.
TTTAAAAGAAAAAAAAAAGCAAAAATTGATGACTGGAAAAAAAAAATTATTGTATCAATATAACAATATATATGCTAGCTCGTATAAATATATTTTTTTAAAGAGCACAAACCAATGACTGAAAAAGAAAAAAAAAATTAATGAAGTGATGAACAATACATATTGAAGAAACCAAAAGGCACTGTAGCTTTTACAGACTTACACAATAATTGTTACAACACTTTCACAAAATAATTATTTTCAGTTGTGGTTGGTCACAGTTTCATATTTTATTATTTTTTTGACCTATAAGAAATTAACATCTCAATAATTGTGATAATATTATGAAATTTATTGTGTTAGTATAACAATATACATGCTAACTTACATAAATATTTAAAAGTAAAAAAAAAGCACAAATCGATTATTGGAAAAAAAAATTTGTAGGCACTGTAGCCACAGTGCCAATTGAATAAACCAAAAGGCAGTGTAGCTACTGTGCATTAGCGCATTTGCGCTTTTTATATATAGAGATAAAAAAAGGGCACAAACCGATGACTAAAAAAACAAAAAACAAAAATAAATAAAACTAATGAAATGATGAATAATACATATTGAACAAACCAAAAAGCATCGTAGCTTTTACAAAGTTACACAACAATTGTTACAACATTTTCACAAAACATTTATTTTTCAGTTGTGATTGGTCACAATTTCATATTTTATTATTTTATTTCGACTTATAAAAAATTGACACTTCAATAATTGTGAAAATATTATGAAATTTATTGTGTCAGTATAACAATATACATGCCAACTTACATAAATATTTTTTTAAAAAAAAGCACAAACCGATTACCAAAAAAAAAAACTATAAGCATTGTAGCTACTGTGCCAATTGAATAAACCAAAAGAAACTGTAGCTGCAGTGCATTTGAGCATTCGCTCTTTATATATATATAGAAGAAAATAGATAGAGATAAGAAGTGGACATGGAAAGTGGATAAGTGGATATGCAAGACTTGGCCAATGGGGGGTTGGCTGAGTTGGTTAGGACTTCGCTTCCCTGCTTGTCAGGCTTGGGTTCGAGTTCTACCAACGGCCTTCTGTTGGTGGACATCCTTAGTGAGGGGTGTACTCAGAAATGAGGTGACTCTCACACGTGTTTATGAATATGTATGACACGGCGCCCTGTTCGGGGGTTTAATACAACCATAAACACCCCTTTTTTTTATTAACCAAAAAAAAAAAAGATATGCAAGACTTGTGAAAAGAGGTTGAGTTATTAGACAAGGTCATTTGAAACTGAATTATGGCCTGTGCGTTGGAAAATTGACATGAGGGGAATCTCGCGTTCATTTTCCCCGTTGACGCGCGTTGTAAAGACTATTGAAGGTATTACAAAAAAGAAAAAATCTGTATGGGTATTTATTGAAGGTATTACAATATATCATATGTATTGTACTATACATAAATATGTGAATTAATATGAGTTTTTTTTGTTAACATTTTGTATTTTATTTCTTTAAGTCTAACAAGTTATTAGACTTGTTTTTAACACAAAATTATTGAGTTATTTAATTGAGCCCAATAAAATAACTTTTTCTTGAATTTTTTTTTTCTCATACAAAGTTTGGATTACACATTTGATACTTTAATTTCATGTAAATTTCTTATATATATTATGAATAAAGTATTAAATGACAATATAATTATTGTTTATACTTTTGCTATTATTGTTATAAGTCTAAGAAGCTATAATGCTAAAAAGAAATATAAAGAAAAAATTATTAAAATTGAATAACAATAAGAAATAGTAAATGTTGATGATGATGTAAAAAATGTCAATGAAGAAATAATCTCACAAGATGAACATGATAATATTGATTTGGATTGAGTTTATTAGGCAATATGATGAATATAAGTAAAACATTATTATTTTAGCTCACATGTTATGTATTATCACTTTTAATTTCAATAAATTTGAATGTATATTCCAAGCCAAGCTCAAACTTTTAGACTTTTTGACAAGCTCAAGCTCAAACATCATTTATAGCCTTGGTTCTAGCTTGAGCTAAGTTTAAACATTTTAGATTTTACACTTGTTGTCAAGCCAAATTAAAAAACTCATTACTTGACAGATTTTACATTCGTTGTCGAGTCAAATTAGAATATTCATTGCTTGACAAAACTTGACTAGTTTACACTCTATTCTTAAGGGTCTGAAAAGCAAAAGAAGAATTTGATAAATGAACACCATGGTATAGTCCTCCTACAAGGTTTGTTTTATTTTAAGAATAGTGTTATACATACAAACTATTTTATATAATTTTACACAGTTGAAAAAAAAATAAAATTGTGATTTCAATCATATTGTTATTGGAAGTTGCAATTTTAGTTTTTTTTTTTTTTTTGTGTGCGTAAAATTGTGTAAAATAACTTGTACAATAAATGAGCAATACTATAAACACTTTTACAACATTTTTACGTAACGTTAATATTACAAATTGTCACTTAACATTGCCTTTTATATCACAAATAATCCATACACCACAACAAAATTGGTTGGTATGGGGTGGCAAAGGCTGACGCTAAAGACCAGAAACAAAGTTGGGCGCGCTTCCCAAGGTCTACCGCTTTACAGGTTACAGCACGCGTGTATATCGGTTTTTTCTTGTCCTTGCTTTTATGTTTTTTAATAAAAAGTTTCCTTTCTTTCCACTAATTACGGAGGGCGTGATTTTTTGTCTTCATAGAATCTTGTGAATAGGAAGTTTTGCGAGTGGTGGGTGTCCAATGCCTTCTACCAGCATCCCATAGTATCTTTGATTTCTATCGTTGATATAGTTTGCTTGCTTCTTGCCAACTCCGTTCGTTTTTTTTTTTTAAATTGAAACTGTCAAACTTTTCATTAACATCTGAGATTGAAATACAACAGAGGCAGAACAACAAATTGTCAACTCCGTTTGAATGCATGATATTGTCTGCCTTAGAATCTCAACTCTAACTTGCTTAGTAATAAGTGTGTACCAATGGCTTCTACCAGAACTCAAGTTGTCCCACCGTCTTTTTGCTCTCCTTGTTCTAAACCCCAATCAATAAACGACATTTTCCTCAATTTTAGAGGCGAAGACACCCGTGATAATTTTACAGACCATCTATATCATGCTTTGAAAGAGAAAGGGTTTATTACTTTTAGGGATGATAAAGAACTTGTGCCTGGAAATCCCATTTCAACAAAACTCTTAGATGCAATCGAGAAATCAAGAATGGCCGTCATCATTTTGTCTGAAAATTATGCATCTTCAACATGGTGCCTAGAAGAACTTGTAAAGATTGTTGAATGCATGAAGGGAGGGTTGAAAGTGTTGCCCATTTTCTACCATGTGGATCCTAGTCATGTGCGGCATCAGAAGGAGACTTTTGCTGTGGCCTTTGGTGAACATGAAAAACATCTCCAGGAGAACCCAGAGAAAGTGCAAATATGGAGAACTGCTTTAAGAGAAGTAGCCAATCTCTCCGGAAAGACATTAATGAATGGGTAACACTTGTTGATCTTCTTCTATTGAGCATTTTTGCTTATTGTTCTAACTGCAATATTACTTAATTACTTTAAATGTAGATGTTGAAAGGTTGATGTCATGCTCCAAACCCAAGAGGGTTCAAAACATGCGAAACCAAACCTTCAAGAGAAAATGTAGGAGATTTTTTTTTTTTTTTTTTTTTTTTTTTTTTTTTTTCCATATGATAAAATAAATAAACATATTGATCTCTCCATAATATAAGTTAGAGCTCTATAACACACAAACAGACAATACAAACTATAAATCATGTGTCTCCAAAATTTACATAAATATTCCAAACACCAAAAGATTTAACATAAAATTCCAATGTTCTCAAAAATATACAACCCCAACAAAATTCTTGGGCTAACAAACCTCAAGAGAGCCTGACCTCTAATAGAATTAACTACTACTTCCTTAAAAACAACTAGGTTGAATCACCAACCAATAATAATGTTAGTCTCCCAATTCAGAATAAAACTCCAATCACCACCAATAAGACAAGCTCCATTCCCGATGTGTAGCTAATTTATCTATAAGACTGTTGGAGAGTGAAATGAGCTAAAGCCCAGTAAGTAGCCTAATTAATGGGGTGGAGGAAATGCAAGTCTCATGATAATGAGCATGTCACAAAACATGTCATACTTTCAGAATTGCCATTTGATTTCTGAAAATTTGACATCAGTAATGACATGACAAGAATGCTTGAAACAATATAGCACAAAGCTTTTTTAAAATATCTCAACATGAAACTACATAAGTATATATTTCTCAAAATATCTCAACATGAAACTACATAATGTATAGACTTTGAGTAATAATAAAACGTCTTTTCAGAATCAGAAAGCACATATGAACTTACAAGCTAAACCACACAACAAAAGCTCAGAGTAAATTCCTTAGAGTCTCAACATTCTAATCATACTTTCCGATTAAATTTGCACAGGTCAGCTCATGTTAAAAATTTGTTTGGTCCACTTAGTTTTATCCAAAAAACTTGAAATTAAATAGGGAGAAGTCTTTATATATCTAGTATGTACCACCAAAACTTCGGCTCAAAATAATTTTTCTATAATTTACTAAAAATCACATAGTGCAGCTTACTCAAATTTATCAGGGACATATTTACAATCCCAAAAGAAAATTACCATAATTTTAATACTGTTCCAAAAGCTTTGAGACTTGATTAACCTAAAGCTACATGTGTTAACACTCATAAACAACTAGGATTACAATTCATAACCTAATATAACAATCATCACAACACAAGTCAAGAAATTCAATCCCATAACTCATATAGATAATTTATCAAACACTTAGTAAGCAGAAGACACATACCCACATTACTTGCACAAATTTATAGTTAACACCACAATCACAACCACATATGCCAAAGACATTTCAAAATGCAAGGAAACCGTCTTTCAAAAATTAACCCTAATCTCCCATATAAATCAAAAACCCAAGTGATTTCTCAAGAAACCCAACTCACATTGTTGCCAAACAATAAATCCATATCACCCCATTAAATTAAAAACCTCTGATCACGTCTTAAATGTTCCAAAAAACACAGCAAAACAACCCTTAAAACAGAACCCATACAACAAAGAGCAATCTTAACAATATAGGATTAAAACCCAAAGATATTAGAAGGTGGGTCATGAATATTTTACCTTACATTCATGTTGGGAGAAGTCAAACCATGGAGAAAGAGTTTGATGACCAAAAATTTAGAAGTTAACCGAGAGACCAAGAGGGAGGAGAGATTCAAGAGAGAGAGAGAGAGAGGTAGAGGGATGTGTGTGTTTGTGTTTGAGTGTAAAAGAAGAGGGGGCAGCCGGTCAAGAGGGAAAGAGATATTTGTGAGGTTTGTGTGGTTGAGAATGAGTGGGTGGGTGGGGTGTAACGTGTGGGTCTAAAAAAATCTGACCCCTCTTTTTTTTTCTTGCGGGGGGGTGGGGGAGTAGAGGTTGGGGTGTTATAGTTGACGCTTCAATAACCATAAAAGCATGACTTATGTTGTTTGACAAAACAGAACTAGATGTATATCATGCAAGATTAAGATAAATATATATGTGCAGCACAGTACACAAGGTTGTTGTTGTTAGGTTTCTTTTTTTTTTTTTTGGGGGGGGGGGGGGGGGGGGGGGGGGGGGTTTGGACATGAGACGCACAAAATGAGAAAAATTAAGGGTTTTTCTAGGAAAAACGGTTTTTTTTTTTTGCTGAATAATAGGAAAAACGGTTTTGGGTGGTACATTGAAGTGTTGGTACATTGAATTGGCCAGGAAGTGTTGGTTATAAATATTTCTACACGTTAAATACTCCGTAAGTAACTAATGTAAAGTCAAGATCCTAGAGAGATATGTAACATTAGTAGCAAAATCTAGTTCTAACGCACCCAGGGCCTACAAACCCAAATAGCCCAACCCCATAAAGTAACTAATGTCCCAAGTTAAGTTAATGACTAAAGTTCAAAAATAAAATCATAAATCTTTTATAGAGTGAGTCTCAAGAGAGTCAATTTCACAATGAAGGTCGTTTCTATTTGGCTATGGGTATGAAATATTTCAGTTAATAATAGAGTAATGTTTTTGAGGTTATCGCGATATATATATATATATATATATATATGTGTGTGTGTGTGTGTGTTTGTATTTATTTTATATATTTATAAACAAATAATTTATAATAATCCATATATTTTATAAGCCCAAGTAATCTAAGTACATTAACCTAATATATTACCTTGAAGAACATGTTTTATAATTATTACAAAATTTTTTGATATCTTTTGATTATATTTTACTGTATTGGTCAAAACATTAATACTGGCCTAAACAACTAAAAAAATCGTTGTTACAAACAGATATCTCATTTTCAAAAAGCCAAATCAGATTCAATTAATTTAAGTAGTTTTCTAAAATATAATAAATGGAAATCCATATCCAGTAGTTTGTATAATCCCTACCGCTTCAAGTTTACATCAAAAGCCATTTTTTTCATTTTTTGAAACTATTAATTCACTTTTACATGCCCTAGGATTTTTCCAAGCAAATCAAGCTCGAGTACTATCTAGTTTAGTTCAATTTTAGAGCTCTTTCTCTGAGATGAACAAGCAGAAAATCAACGCGTACATCCCCAATTGGTTTGTGTTGACACAGTTTTTTGTTATGTCTTTATATTAGGCCTGAGGCAGAGTTCATCCGAACAATTGTTGACTGGATATTTAGTGAACTGAAAGATAAAAGTTCAATTGTTTATGAAGATTTTGTTGGAATAGACTCTCGTGTTGAGGAAATGAATTCATGTCTAGATATGAATTTGAATGAAGTCCGCTTTATTGGGATATGTGGGAAGAGTGGAATGGGCAAGACAACTCTTGCACGTGTAGTTTTTGACAAGATTCATAATCAATTTGAAGCTTGTAGCTTTCTTGAAAATGTCAAAGAGGTTTCCAAAGCAGACGGCTTAGAGAGGTTACAAGAACAACTCCTTTGCGATATAAGTAAAGAAGCATTAAAGGTAAGGGAAGTGAATAAGGGAATCCAAGTGATCAGGAATATACTACGTGATAAAAGGGTACTTATTGTTGTTGATGATGCAAGTGAAAAAAGACATTTAGAAGCGTTAGTAGGAAAGAGTTGGTTTGGTACAAGAAGTAGAATCATAGTAACAACTGAAGACGAACGTTTGTTGAAAAGTTATGAAACTCAGATTGTATGTAAGGCCAACGAACTAAATAATGATGAAGCTCTACAAATTTTTAGTCACAAAGCTCAATGTAAAAATGATTTATTGGATTTGGGTAAAGATTTTGTCACTTATGCTCAGGGCATTCCTTTGGTTCTTAAAGTTTTGGGTTCTCATTTGTGTAAAGGAACAAAAGAGGAATGGGAAAGTACTCGGAATCAACTAAAAGCAATTCCCAGTGAAAATATTCCAGAAAAACTTCAAATAGTATATAATGGATTAAAGGATTTGGAGAAAAAATTATTTTTGGATATTGCATGTTTCTTCAAAGGGGAGGACCAGAATCGAGTAGCTGATATACTAGAATCAGTTTGCTACTCGGACGATAATTTAAGAAAGCTCATTGACAAATCGCTAATTACTATTAGAGGGGGGAAATTGTGCATGCATCATTTAATACAACAAATGGGTTGGAAAATTGTTTATGGGGAATCAACAGAGCTTGGAAGACAAAGTAGGCTGTGGCATTGTGATGATGTCCTTGATATGTTAAAGAACAATATTGTAAGTGTATTATTATGTTGACATAAATTTAGAGAAGTAAATAATTCTACCATTCATGCAAGTTTTTGCTGTATCTTGCCCTACGCTAATTTATTTGTTCTTGGTTACTAGGGAACAGAGCAAATTGAAGGCATAGTGCTAAATTTGCCTCTAAATGAAGAACCTGAAGAATTGAATGTTGAACCATTCTCAAAGATGAATAAACTAAGATTGCTCAAAATTTGTAAGCTGCACCTTCCATGTCTCAGTAATCTTTCAAATGAGTTACGTTTGTTGGAATGGCAGGAATATCCTTTGAAATCATTGCCAAACGGTTTCCAACCTCCTGAACTGGTTGAGCTCATTATGCATCGAAGCCGTATTAAGCTACTTCCAGGGGAATTTGGTGTATGATTTTCACTTATGCAATTATTATTATTATTGTTATTATTATTATGTTCTGATTGCTTAATTTTCTATATTAATCGTTTTATCTCAGCACTTATACAAGCTAAAGCTCATCGACCTTAGTGACTCTCAAAACTTATGTCAGACTCCTAACTTCAGTGGATTGCCAAATATTGAAAGGTTGATTTTTCAAGGTTGTACAGGATTGCATGCTTTGCACCCATCTGTTGGAGGTCTTAAACGACTTATTCTATTAAATCTAAAAGACTGTAAGTGTCTTGAGAACCTTCCACACGAGATCAACTTGAAATCTCTAAAAATTTTAATTCTATCTGGCTGTTCAAAACTCAAGAAGTTTCCAAAGATTGGGAGAAACATGACAAGCATGTTGGAGCTTTATTTGGACAGGACTGCTGTAGAAGAACTACCATCATCAATCAAGCATCTAACTGGCTTGACTTTATTGAATCTTCAAGACTGCAAAAGCCTTTCAAGTTTCCCAAGTGTTATTTGTAGTTTGATATCTCTTGAAATTCTCATTCTATCAGGATGTAAGGGTCAACCACCAAAAGCAAATTATTTTCTTGGCCTCATTCCCACTTTATCCTCAATCGGTACCACCCTCACTCTTCCCTACACCTATCTCATTGATCGACAATCTCAACCGGAGCCTATCAGCCTGTTGTTGCCTGAGTCATTCTCAGGATTAAGCTCTTTACTATCTCTAGATCTCAGTGATTGTAATCTGTTGGACGGCGTTCTCCCTGATGATCTTAGCTACCTATCCTCACTAACATCTCTGAATTTGAGGAAAAATGATTTTACACGCTTACCTGATAGCATTTCTCAGCTTTTAAATCTCAAACTTCTTTTCTTGGATCATTGTAGCAAGCTTCAATCATTGCCATATCTTCCATTAAGTACACAATTTGTTTCAGCACAAGGATGTACTTCACTTGAAAATTATTCAAATCAAGTTGTCGTTTGGACTTCAGATGCAGCAAGATTCACTTTTATTAATTGCCATGGCTTGGCTGATGATGAAGAAGGAAAAATTCCTGATGTTCCCTTGCTAAATATACATTTCCAATCATTGTGGCAAAGATACATGGAGGTTTCTCTCTCTCTCTCTCTCTCGTGTGTGCACGCATTGAACATATTTTTTACTTGTCTTTTGATATTTTACAGGACCAAATTCATCAAGTTAAAGGCTTTTGCCTGGTTGTACCTCAAACTGAAATTTCAGACTGGTTCAAGAATAAGGAGTGCGGGCCATCTGTGCGAATCCCATTACCTCCTAATCTGTTCAATAATAGATGTTGGAAAGGGATCGCTCTTTGTGTCATTTTTGTAGTCCCTCCAAATTCAAAAAATGTTTCTCCTCATCAGGATTCAAATTACTTTCATGAATTTATTTGTCAATTAGACAGAGATGGCAGTTTTTTAAATTGTCCCCTAGTCCTTAAGGTTCCTAAGGAAACATTTGTTGGTTCATTTGGACTTTGGCTATACATATCACATGCAAGGTTTACAGAGCATTTTAATGAAGGGAGTTGCATTAGCTCTTTGATTAGACCCAAAATGCTGGATATTCAGATTAAAATGTGTGGTGCACGTATTCTATATGAGCAAGATATGGTAGAATTCGTACAAAACTCAAGGCAAGAAAATTTCAGGAGCTGTAATGATCTAAGTCGAGGTCATGAAAAATTGATAGAAGATCATATGAGCAATTCACAAGGCCCTGATCCCAGGCTAAAACGAAATCTCAAGTCATTGCTTTCAAGATTGTATCAGGTCTCTTCTTATATCTTGGGAAACTCCATTTTAGCTAAAAATATATGGGTTTAGGCCTAGTCATGTTATATTAATTCCTCAATTTATCTACTCTCTCTATGTGAGACTTATTCACACGTGTTTATCCAACAATATGTCAACTCAGTGGTGGTAAAAAAAGATGTTAAAATTTTTCTCTAAATTTATTATTTTTGTATATGTTTTTCTCTCAAACCATTCTATTGAACATTTGATCGCCATACATTTATGTATTTTACAGGTAGATTGGGCACAAAACCATTTGTATGATTATATCTTTCATCAGATTGCCCGTCCACAACACTGGTTCACTTGTCAAAAACATGGGCCCTACATAGAAATGCAGTTTCCTCCAGATGTGCACGATAATTCAACATGGTTGGGGTTCACTGCATATGCTTTGTATGGTATTCAGATGCAACCAACTGGTTTCAGTTACAAGCTGGATTCAACAATTTTGCTTCACTATTCTGGTCTTTCAGTTTCTTTTGCACCATACCCAGCCTTTCCCTTCTCTGGAGACGTTTCTGATGAGTCATTGCAACGACCTGTTGTATTTTACATACCACGCCGTGTATTTCAGTTGAATCGGTGTAATCACATTGGGGCTTTATTTAAAAGCGGTGACCCAGCTGTGCAAGTTGAAATGTGTGGAATCCGTCTTGTATACGAGCAACATGTTGAAGAGTTTGTGCAAACACTTGTGGAGTACATGTTAGGGAGTCCGGATACCAATCATCGATCTTTTTCCGAACAACTTTCACATCAACGTAGAATATTGCGAGGCTGCAATCATGAAAAACATTATCTTTGCCCTTTCTTACCAGAAAGGTTAAAATTTACTGGACAAGTATTTTGTTACCACGCTTCAATGCAATAGATACAATATTTGTTGGTCAAACTAAAGATAAGGTTTTTGATACTTGCAGGAGGCCTAACCCCATGCCAATGGTTCTACCAAATAATGAAACTATACAAGGGGAGAGTACTTCACGGGAAACATATTCAAAACAAGTAATTGCTGCAGGCCTTGAATGTTGGTTAAAACCAAATTTGCAGGTCTCTCTCTTTCTCTCATCTATATCTATATTTGTATAATATTTAAAACCTCTTGACAGCATCTTTTGGCCACTTCAAGGAAATAGTGAGATACTTGAAGAGCCTTAGATACCTTCATTTCTAAAATAAAACAAAAAATTTAAAGTTAAAGCGCAACACTTATTATTGTTAAGCATTAATCGAGCCACATAAGTGGCCATGTCATCATTTTCTTTCCATTATATATATATATATATATATATATATATTAATAGGTAAAATTTAGAAAAAATCTAATTAGATTCTACAATTAAAGTCCAATTTTGAACTATGTGTCTTAAATTATTTATTTTTAAAGAGTTTTATTTCTTAATTTTTGAGCTAAATATGGAACCACATCATAAATATTTATCCAGGTGAGTTATTGAATATAAAAACCAAAGAGTCTAGAATTAATAAACTGTAATATTAAAAAAAAAAAAAAGGAAAAAAAGTGCTTCACAATATCAAAAATTAAGAATTAATAAAAAAATTTATAAAAACATATAGACAATTTAAATTTTCTACCTAATAATATTCTTACAAGATTTTTTAAAGAGTTAACAAAATATAAGGATGACTATATATTAATAGTATTTAAATTATATATATGAATTATACTATGCATCTTTTAAGTATATCTTTTAAGTATATCTATGCATATACATGGGGTTACAAGCCAGTATATATAAAGACAAAGCTGAGCGAAATACAATTAGATTCTAAATTGAGATTCAATTTTATGTCATGTGTCCAATTTTTAATTTTTTTTTGTCAAGTCTTTAGAAGGGAGCTTCACACACATATACAATTAGATTAGGCTAGAGTAGAAATTCTATCTTATTAAAAAAAAAAAAAAAACACGAAGAGTATTATATAAATGAACCATATAAAGAAACCAATCATACAACTAATTAATTAATCTAATCATTTTTTGTATAATTATCTATGATCTGAACCGCCTTAAGGTTGATCCTAGAACAAAATGGGGCATTTTATGGACCATGTAACATGCTAGAAGTACTATGTGAGTAACTTATAAGTTTAGTTTTAGTACCCAAAAAAAAAATTATAACTATTTTTTATTGACTAAATTGGAAGTATATACTAGTTAATTAGGATTAAATCTCCTCCTTGAATTGTATGATAGAATATTAAAAATGCGTGTTAACAAAAAGTTATATGAAATTATCATGGTTTAAGTTAAATAACAAGTAAAAGAAACTTAAAATAAAAAATACAACCTAAATAAATTACTATAGCTAAACATATGATCTACAAATCTTAGTATATGTAGAATTGTAGCTGCGCATAGTACCGATTACAAGTTAATTGTAATTTACTGATCATCACAAGATCATTATTTTTTACTACCATGACTTGACACATTTTGTAGCCTAAATGTAAATTATAATAGAATGTACATGTAATAGAATTTTGCCACATTATCCACTTATTTTCAACCTCTTATATTGATCTTGTCCCTATTAATACACATTTACAATTACTCTTCTTCCAATTTTTCTCTCCTCTCTCTCTCTGCCTCTTTATTTCTCCACTACATTTCTCTAATCCTTTCCTTTATCTAATATTTTGACTCTTCTTTATCCCATCTTATTTTGAATAAATTTGGTATCATTTCTCCCATCTATTCCATATTTTTTGTACAAAAAAAAGGTAAGTACTTTCTCCCTCTTTTTCTCTATTAACCTTCATTTGGTGGATTTTGTTTTCTTTCTTATAACTCTAATTTAGATTGCTTTTTTTATTATTTATTTTTAATTTTTTAATATTTGATAATGTCTCTACGGTTTTAGCTAAACGTTTAACACAATGAAGGTGATCTTTGTGTTTGGAGTACTGAACCTCTCAAGGATGTTCAATGAGAGAGTGTTGGAAGACTAGGATCTATTCTCTCAAGGTTTTTCTTGGTGTTTTAGTGGTCGTCTTCCTTCTCACAAATTCAGGGTTGAAATAAGGTTTTATACAAGTAGGAAGGAGAGGGAATGGTAAGACGTCATATAAATTGATAATTATAGCCCTCTTTTGTTCAGTTTAAAGAAAAAATATATATAAATTGACATTATAAGAGAAACATTAATACTTTATTTTTTAAAAATAAAAGTGGAACCCTCCACTTTTCATCTAAATTTCCCAATTTTGGAACTTAAAAATGAGGGATATGGCGGGGTTTGTTGCCCTTCCAATCCCCTCAAATCCATTATCTCTCTTTAAAAATTGAAAAAATAAAATCAAACAAGGATTTTTTTTTTTTTTTTTTTTTTTGAGAAACCTAAAATCAAACAAAGTTAACTAAACACCTCCATCCTCTTCCCTCTAGTCCACTCTCCTTACCCCTTCGACAAAGCCAATGTAAATGCTTTTGACTAGGTATGACTAAACATAATAGGAATATTGGTTTAGTAATAGTAGCCACAAAGATAAAGAGTTGTAAGCCTTGAAGATCAAAACATACTAAAGAGCGAAAATCTTTAATATAATTGTATAAATAATTTATGAAGATTGAGAGAATGAAGATGATGAATCATAGGATAAAAGAAAGGTAGATGAAGTGGAGAAGTCCATTAAGAGTATTGTGTGATTCTAAAATATATATTAAGTTTAAGAGAAAATTTTATAAGATATGCTTTATTTAATGATACTAGACGTTGGACTATTAAGAAGCAACAAGTTTATGAAGTGAATGTAATCAAAACTAAAAATATTAAGATGGAAAAATGGAAATAAAAAAGAATTGACAGGATTTCAAATGAGGAGAGTCACTTAAATATGAGGGTGCCCTCCTATTGATAAATAGATGAGGGAAAATTGCTTGAAATGGTTTGTTTATGGGTAGAGGGATGCGATTAATGCACTATTGAAAACAACTTAAGTCAAATGGACAAAATGAATTTAGAGAAAGACATAAAATAAAGAGCGGTGAAAAAAAAAATGTCAACGAAGGAGGTAATAGAGGTATGAATTTGGCTGGAATACGATATTAGAAAATAATACATGTGATTGATCTTGACTAGTTTGTTAAAGATCCACACAACCCAATTCTATCATTCAGCCAATTTTTTTTTTGATAAATAGGATAGTATTTCAAACACACACACCCATATATATTAATAGATACTATAATAATTTAAACCAATGACATCCGTTTCATGATAATTACTTTTTATATATGACAAAGTTAGTTTTGGTGTCGGTAGAGATTGAAACCTAGATATTTTATTTAAAAATAAAAAATTTTACTAATTAAACTAATTAGAACCCCACATTCAGCCAAGTAATTAAACATACAAAACAACACAAAAATGGTCTATAGTGTACTTAGAAACCACAAATTTTTTGACACCTTAAGAAATCAAGAATTTTGAAACTTGGCAATGTGAAATCAATTTCAAATAATTTTCACTTTGAATGAACACAACTTCTATAAAAATAATCCTTGAATTATATGTACTTCAACTTTTGTGGTGTTCACTCTATAATGATTGCTCTTATCATCGGACAAAAACATCAATCGGTTTTTGTTTTAAGAGGGTTTTGAACACCTAATCTCTTATTTGATGATAAGGATCTTCAATAATTGAGCTAAATGGATCCTACATATATACTTATCTTCAACTACAATGAGTTCTCCTATCTCTTATCTCAAAAAAAAAAAAAAAAAAAAAAAAAAACTACAATGAGTTCTTTTCTTCACTTTAGCAATGATTATTACGAAGTCAACTAATTCATTCAATTTTTCTGAATGATGTTAATAACTACATTATCACTCACAAAAAATAAATTTAGGAATTTATTTATTATGCTATTGAAATTTATCAATCATATTGATTGTGAAAATAGTTTATAAGCTCTATATAATAATATCTTTAACATTTTTCTTTCTATAAACAATAAATTTCAGCTTTGAACATGGATTTCAAACTAGGATATGACAAGCAACTTTTTTTAGCCTCATTTATACTTACTATCACACAAAACTTGGATCTTTTTTTTTTTTTTTTCGTTGCCATTTTGGCTTGATTTTGCTAACGATTTTGTTAGTTGATAGATTTTGCAAACATATTTGTTTAGTAGCATCTTGAATCTCAGAGACTTGTGATCAATGAAGGAACTCAAGTCTTAGAGACTCGAGTTCTAAGGTGTCAAAATCTTATGTGGAGAAAAAAACCCACGTGGAACTTGAGTCTTACTTAAGAACCAAGTCAATCCTTCTTCTTCTTTCTAAACCTCTCTTTTTGGAATGGTCTCTTCTCTTCTCCAAATTTACTTTCTTCTTAATTTGTTTCTCATCTCCAAATATGTAATACTACCTTTCTTCTTTGTACTTTACACTTAACGAAACTCAAGGCTTAGAGACTCTACTTCCACGTGGATAAAAATCCACATCAGCCTGTGCCAGCACTTGGAACTTGAGACTTAAAAGCTTGAGTTTTTTCATTGCACGTGAGTTTTAGAGACTCGAGATGCTATATTGCAAAATAGTTTCAAAAACTTGAAAACTAACACAATTGTTAGCAAAATCGTGTTAAATGACAAAAAAATCCCACATAACTTAGTCAAGCTTGATTAACACTTTCGATATGTTTTCCAGGACCACCAGAAGTCCATTAGTACGTTCAATTGCTGTTTTCTTCAAAGTGAAATCCCAAAGCGGTTCACCAAACAGAATAATAGTCATTCAGTGAGAATTCCCCTACTTTCAAATTTGTATAACAGACCTGAATGGATAGGATTTGCAATTTCTTCTGTTTTCTTATTTCACAAGAATCCATCTACCGCTAGTATGAAGCAAGGTTTAGGATTTTCTCATATGGTGATTTGTCATTTGAAGACCAACTTGGGTTGCATGAATCCATTACTTTATTATCGCATCAGGGAAGAGGACGTATTAGCTTCGATATATCAATGTGAATTCCGTTGGGAATCAATCATACAACGTCGTTTACTCTCACCGGAATGGAGCAAATGCACTTGGGTTGAATTCTCATTTATAAGCGATACTTTGGATGTGTCGGCGTTGAAGTGTGGGGTCGAACTTGTCTTCCAGCATAATTTGGAAGAGTTTACACTGGCACAATGCATAACCTCATACAATGGTCCTTCCACCTCAAATGAAAGATTGCCCTTTGATCGTCGTGATAAATTCAGTGACAGTGATAGCCACGAGGACCAGACTAATGGAGCTTCTGGCCAGTATTCTTATGAGGGCACGCACACTCGCTATCAGTTGTGTCAAACTGCTGCGAAGGTAAGTTTTCTATAATGTTTGAGCAAGTAACATTATCTTTAAAGAAAAACTTGATTTTATTCCATTGAGATTGGATTCCCACTTCAAATAACATTACTTTATGATCTATATTAAAATTTTATACAACCATGCATCTTATATTCCTTGAGACAAGGAAAACAAAAATGGAAAGGAATGTTGTAACATCTTTATTTTTGGATAAGAAATTACAAAATTTTTAACATAAATTTTATAAATTGATTTGTCAATTTTTTTTTAAATTATAAATTTTTCTATGAATAATTTATAAACAAACATAATACGATGAATGTGAATGAATAATGTTGCTTTAATAATATAAATAATGTGTAAGAGGCAAGGGTCAGAGTTCAAGTTTCCAAGGAGAAACTTCACACACATTGACACATATACACTTAGATTAGACTAAAGTAGAATTTTATCTTGTATAAAAAAATATATATATAAATAATAAATGTTAAATTTCCTAGTTATGATTGATGTTACATTAGATAAAAAAAACTCTAACATTAATTTTTTGTAATAAAACAAAAAAATAATTAAAAAATAAGTTTATTATATCATTGATGTGACACCATCAATCACATTTATTACCACTATAGTTTTTAAGGTTTTGTTATATATTAGTCAGTGGTGGGCCTAGTGGCCCCAGAAATTTTTTTCATGGTGTTCATTAAAAAAATTAAATTGAAAAAAATAAAAATAAAACTTCAATATATTAAAATCACAAAAAAAAAAAAAAAACATGTGCAAATATATAAAAATGTCATTTCATAAGTTTTCATATTTTCAAATTTTTGTGTGACATGATAGCTTCACCATTAATGTTATTAGTTACATATTTTTCAATGTACACAACCAAGCAATTATTAAGTTATTGATCTCTCATTCAATTACCAACATATTGCCTAAATATTGGAACAATGTAAACAAAACACAATATCTTTTTTTTTTAAATGTATCACAATAATTTAACAAATTCAGCTAAATACTAAAGCAAGCACTAGCAGACTAGCTATTAGAAAAGTATGCATTTTTTTTATATAAAAAATAGCGATTTTAAAATATTTCCTTTGAAAACACAATTTAAAAATCACAATTAAATGTTTGATTTAGGCTTTTAGGCTAATTTGTTTGTTTGGAAAATTTTTGAAAGCTATGCCCACAACATTTTTGTATACTTTCACAACAAAACTTAGGTAGTAGTTTTTACTGGTTCTAATTTGAACCTATCACAGAAATTATTTTTTTGTCCATCAGTAACAACTTGTTACTAAGAATTTGTTGCAAAATGTTACAAAGATAACATTTCTTGCAATTTTTTGATTCGACATTCAACGGACCAAAATTTTGGAGATGTTGAAGTTTAAAATGGGCTCAAATTTTTATTTAGGGTGTTCAAGTTTTTTTTTAGGGTGATCAAGTTTTTTTATAGAGGGGTCAAAGACCCATATTATTTTCAAATTCAATTTTTTAAGGTGTGTGTGTGTGTGTGTGTGTGTGTGTGTGTGTTCAAGTTAGGGTGGTCATGTGACCACCCTAATAAACACTTGGCGCTGCCCCTGACGATAGTAATGTTTGTGGGGGTGTGGGAAGCAAGGATTAAGGTTCAAGTTTCCAAGAGTGAGTTTCAGACAAATATACACTTAGATTAAGTTAGAGTAAAATTCTATCTGAGAGCAAATGATAATAATAATAATAATTAAAAATTTTATTAATACCTTTACCATTTATATGAAATATAGTTTTTGCCAAGTGCATTTTTATGAACTAGTTTGTACAAAAGATATGTACCACCAAACCAAACAAAGCATTATAAAATTTTTATTTTCAACACTGAAGTAATATGATTACCGCTCTCTCTAATTGCACGCTATTTTTCTCTTTTGCAGGACTTTCATCCATCCTCTTCGTATAATTGTTGTTTTCCTCCAAGTAAAATTCAGGACTGGTTCAGTCAAAAGAATCATGGACACTCAGTGACAATGGACCTGCCCTCAAGTTTGTACCACGATAGTAATTGGATGGGGCTTGTTCTATATGCATCTTTCTCAATTCACGGGGATCCAAACTTCATCCTTAGCCATTTGAATTCAGGAAAATCTCACTCCCTATATTGTCAATGCCAAATGAGTATGGACAATGTCGATGATCAGACAATTGCTTTCTCCACCAGTAAAGAAGAAATCACATGGTTACTTGAGCTAGGTGAATTCATTTGGATATCCTATGTACCAGGGGAGCCATTCAAGAATGTGTTGCAACACTGTAATTGCATTGAGGCTTCATTTGTGAGTGACTGGCCAGGCGTGATAGTGCAGAAATGTGCGTTACAACTTTTGTACCAACACGATCAAGTACAATTTGTGCAAGAACTACAACACTGCAACAACTTGATTTCAGAGAAAGAAACTGAGACTCAACTTGGCCAAAGTGACCTGCAGGTAAGTCATCCGCTATATATGAATATTTTCTTTGCCACAAACATAATATATAATCTCCCTCTCTCTCTCTCTCTCTCACTCCCTCTCATTAGACACTATACATTTTACCTTCTTGTTAAGGATAATATTGATGCTCACACATATGCTTCTGATTTATTTATTGTTAAGGATAAAATTGATGCTCACACATATGCTTCTGATTTATTTATTTCTTAAGTGACCAGCACAGTAAGATAGTTCATCCAAAAAAATATTGAAAGGACCGGTTTTTTAGCCCAAATTAATTATGTAGTGGTTTAAGAGATTAATTACCAATTAATTCTGACATGTCATTACAATTGCTAGAATATAAACCACCAAGAAGCAAGCACCGACACTGTTCAAATTGTGCCACCATCTTCTACTTCTAGTTCAAAACCTCATCCAGAATACAATGTTTTCCTCAATTTTAGAAGTGAAGACAACTATAATAATTTTATTGACTATCTATATTATACCTTGAAAGATCACAAAATTATCACCTTTAAAGATGATAAAAGATGGGAGATCCCATTTGGAAGGAAATCTTGGTTGCAATTGAGATATTGAGGATCAAGAGGATGGCGATCATCAACTACAATGAGTTCTTTTAACTACTTCTACAATGACTATTATCACTTGCAAAAATTAAATTAAGATATTTATTTATTATGTTATTAAAATCTACCAATCACATTGATTGTCATATCAATTTATAAGCTCTATATAATTATATCTTTCACATTTTTCTTTCTATAAATAACAAATTTCAGCTTTCAACATGGATTTCAAACTAGGATACATGACAAGGAACTTTTTTGAGCCTCATTTATACTATCACACAAAACTTAGTCAAGCTTGATTAACATTTCCGATATGTTTTTCAGAACCACCAAAAGTCCAGTAGTACTTTCAATCGCTGTTCTCCTCAAAGTGAAATCCCAAAGCGGTTCATCAATCAGAGTAATAGTTCCTCAGTGAGAATCTTTCTACCTTCACATTTGTATAACAAACCTGACTGGATAGGATTTGCATTCGCTGCTGTTTTCTCATTTCACAAGTATCCGACTGCTGCTCGAATGAAACAAGGTTCTGGATTTTCTCATATAGTCATTTGTCATTTGAAGACCAACTTGGGTTGCATGAATCCATTACTTTATTATGGCATCAGAGAAGAGGACGTATTAACTTCGTTACATCAGCGTGCATTCCTTTGGGAATCAATTATACAGTGTCGGTTACTTTCACCTGAATGGAGTGAATGCACTTGGGTTGAATTCTCATTTGTAAATGATAGTTTGGATGTGTCGGCGCTGAAGTGTGGGGTCGAACTTGTATTCCAGCATAATTTGGAAGAGTTTACACTGGCACAATGCATAACCTCGCACAATGGTCCTTCCACCTCGAATGAAAGATTGCCATTTATTGGTCGTGATAAATTCAGTGACAGTGATAGCCATGAGGACCAGACTAATAGAACTTCTAGCCAATATTCTCATGAGGGCACACACACTCGCTATCAGCTTTATCAAACTGCCGTGAAGGTAAGTTTTCTATACCATTTGAGAAAATAACATTACCTTTAAAGAAAGACTTCATTTTATTCCATTGAGATTGGTTTCCCACTTCAAATAGAATTACTTTATGATCTATATTAAAATTTTATACAACCAAGCATCTTATGTTCCCTGAGATAAGAAAAACAAAAATGGAAAGGATTGTTGTAGCATCTTTATTTTTGGATAAGAAATTACAAATTTTTTAACATAAATTTTATAAATTGATTTGTCAATTTTTTAAAAAGATTATAAATATCATAAATTTTTCTATGAATAATTTATGAACTAACATAATACGATGAATGTGCATGATTAATGTTTCTTTTATAATATAAATAATAAATGTTAAATTTCTAGTTATGATTGATGTTACATTAGATTAAAAACTCTAACATTAATCCTTTTTAATAACACAAAAAAATAATTAAAAAATATATTTATTATATTATTGATGTGATACCATCAATCACATTTATTACCACCACAGTTTTGAAGGTTTTGTTATATATTAGTCAATAGTGGCCCCAAAATATTTTTTCAGGGTGTCCATTAAAAAACTTAAATTAAAAAAAAAAAAACTTGAATTTATTAAAATCACACAAAAAAACATGCGTAAATATATAAGTTTTAAAATTTCATTTTATAAGTTTCATATTTTCAAATTGTTGTATGGTATGATAGCTTCACTATTAATGTTATTAGTTATGTCTTTTTCAATGTACACAACTAAGCAATCATTAACCTATTAATCCCTTGTTCAATTATCAACATATTGCCTAAATACGTAACAATATATAAAAAAAAAATTATCTTTTTGAAAAAAATGTATCACATTAATTTAACAAATTCGGCTAAAAACTAAGGCAAGCTTTAGCACACTAGCTATTGGAAAAGTGTTCAATTTTTCATATAAAAAATAGCGATTTTAAAATATGCCATTTGAAAACACTATTTTAAAAAATCACAAATAAACATTTGATTTAGGCTTTTAGGCTAATTTGCATGTTTGGAAAATTTTTGTAAAGTGCTACGCCCACAAAATTTTTGTAACACTTTCACAACAAAAACTTAGGTAGTAAGTTTTTACTGGTTCTAATTTGAACCTATCACTGAAATTATATTTTTTCCATCAATAACAACCTGTTATTTAGGATTTTTTGTAAAATATTGTAAAGATAACATTTCTCGCAATATTTTGGTTCAACTTTCAACAGACCAAAATTTTGGAGATGTTGAATTTTAAAATGGGCTCAAATTTTTATTTAGGGTGTTCAAGTTTTTTTAGGGTGATCAAGTTTTTTTGTAGGGTGGTCAAAGATCCATATTATTTTAAAATTCAGTTTTTTAAGGTGTGTATATATATATATATATATATATATATATATATTCAATTTAGGGTGGTCATGTGATCACCCTAATAAACACTTGGCGTCGCCCCTGACATTAGTAATGCTTGTGGGGGTGTGGGAAGAAAGGATTAGGGTTCAAGTTTTCAAGAGTGAGTTTCAGATAAATATACACTTAGATTAAGTTAGAGTAAAATTCTATCTGAGAACAAATGATAATAATAATAATAATAATAATAATAATAATAATAATTAAAAATTTTATTAATACCTTTACCATTTATATGAACTATAGTATTTGCCAAGTGCATTTTTATGAACAAGTTTGTACAAAAGATATGTACCACCAAACCAAACAAAGCATTATAAAATATTATTTTCAACACTAAAGTAATATGATTACCGCTCTCTCTAATTTCACGCTGTTTTTCTCTTTTGTAGGACTTTCATTTGTCCTCTTCGTATAATTGTTGTTTCCCTCCAAGTAAAATTCAGGACTGGTTCAGTCAAAAGAATCATGGGCACTCAGTGACAATGGACCTGCCCTCAAGTTTGTACCACGATAGTAATTGGATGGGGCTTGTTCAATATGCATCTTTCTCAATTCACGAGGATCCAAACTTCATCCTTAGCCATTTGAATTCAGGAAAATCTCACTCCCTATATTGTCAATGCCGAATGGGTATGGCTAATGTCGATGATCGGTATTTGAGTCTAAACAATTGCAAAAATCTTGTGTGTCTTCCTAGCAGCATTTGTAGTTTGAAGATGCTAAAATGTCTTTATTTTTTTGAATGCTCAAAATTGGTCAACTTGCCAGAGAATCTGGGGAATCTCGAAGGCCTATTTCATCTCTCTCTAAAACGAACAGCAATAGAAGTGATGCCATCATCTGTTGAACGTTTGACTGCCCTTCAGCATTTGAATCTAAGTGATTGCAAAAATCTTTTATGTCTTCCTAACAGCATTTGTAGTTTGAAGATGCTAAAATATCTTTATCTTACTGGGTGCTCAAAATTGGTCAACTTGCCGGAGAATCTAGGGAATCTCAAAGGCCTGATTAGGCTTTGTCTAAGAGGAATAGCAATAGAATTGTTGCCATCATCTGTTGGACGTTTGACTGCCCTTCGGCATTTGGATTTAAGTGATTGCAAAAATCTTTTGTGTCTTCCTGAAACCATCTCTCAACTCTCTAGAATTACAAGGCTCAACTTGGATGGTTGCAAGAGGCTTCGATGGTTACCATTCGGTCACAAGATTGTTATATAAATGTAAACAATTGTACCTCACTGGAGGGATTCCCAGGAATCCCAAGAGGAGTCGTGCTGCAAGGGTAATTTGTTTTTTTTTTTTTTTTTTGAATAAAGGTTTAATTTTTAAGTTTTCTTATTGGATCAGAAAAGAACAAATTTTTTAGTTACTGTAGGGAATACTTGGCCTGTGCTTGATAGTAATTTGGGATAAAGACGATTTGGGTGTGAGTGAAGCGAGTTCAATTTAATTAAAATTTGGACTTTTTTTGGGCAGGCTAGCAAGCGTTTTTCCAAAGATGCCAGAGCCCAAAAATTGGCTCTTCAGCATTGGCTTGAAGCTGTGAGTGCAATTTATTTTCTGCTCTCTAAGGCCTTTGCAATTTATCTGATAATTAGAGTTTTGTTTTTGTTTTATAATTTGTATTCACTTATGTTATTTCTTGAAATTGTAGATTGATCCGAGGCATCGATATGGGCGTAACTTGCACTATTACTATGAAGAGTGGTTCAAAGCCAATGCTATTCAGCCATTTTTCTACTGGTAAGCAAAATTTTGCTCCAAAATATGTTGGCATTGCAAAAAGTTATTCTTTTATGATATTGGGATTCATGATATTGATCCTTTGAATCAAAATGAGCATAATTCTTAAGAGGTGAAACAAATTCATCAAGCTTTACGAAGCGAGTTGTCTTACATGGACAAATTTGTCCTAGTATGCGTTCTGGGTATATAACGTTTCTGATGCCTTTGTAACATATGGCGTGGATTTGGCAAGAATATTTTATGTACCTTAAAAAAAGAAAATTTTGCTCAGAAAATATTCTATTTTTGTATTGGATTGTGCTAGATATTGATTAGGTGCTTTTCAGTTATCACAAATTATGTAATTATTTGATGGTAGTCTTGTGAGTTTTGTGTCTCATTTATTTATCATATGTAATGACGGTTCAACATCATGGAAAGGTTCTTCATCTATTTTGTTGATGTTGGTTTCTGGTTTATTGCTCTAGTAGGATTATGTTCAATCAGAAGGTTATGGTCGTACAGTATCTCCATGCCATATATGTTTCATTTGATCTGAAAGTCACATATTCCCTTAAAATGTTCTAGAGATGATAGATAGATAGTGCTTTTATAGAGTTACATAAGGGAAAATTTGGGGAAAAAAGGAGTGGGGGGGGGGGGGGGGGAGTTAGAAAACTTACAAAATGTGTGGGTGAGTAATTACTTTTTGCCTGTTGTTGACTTCTTCATACAGTCTTCGTATGGCAAAAACTGTCTTTTACTAGTTGTAAAGGCAAATAGTTGTTGAAAGTTTTGTTATTTTAACTCTCTGCAGGTTGGATGCTGGAGATGGCAGAGAGCTTAATCTCAAAGAATGCCCAAGATCAAAGCTGCAACAACAATGCATAAAGTATCTTGGACCTGTATGTGTTTTCATCAATTGAATAAATTAGAAGTGATTTTAATGCAATTTGCTGCATAATAACTGAAATTGTTAAGGATCTAGCATTTTCTTTTAATTGTTTCTCCTTCCTTCCCCTAATAATTTTTCTGCCTTTCTCCTGGTGGCTTTTATTTGCTGAAATTAGCAAGAGAGGGAACATTATGAATAAATCATTATTGAAAGGAAAATAATTCACAAGCAAACTGGAGATCTCCTTGATACTACCCAAGATTCACAATCAGCCAAGTGGATATTCGTCATGAGCACTTCCAAGAAACTGTATGTTGGTCAGGTAAGAGATTTAAAAAACTGGGAACCTATTTCTTTTTGACAAGTTATATACTTCCATTGCTCTGATAATATTCCAGAACAAACTAATACATTGTTAATCCTCTACAGAAAAAGAAAGGAGTATTTCATCACCGTAGCTTCTTAGCTGGAGGAGCTACGTTAGCTGCAGGAAAGCTAGTGGCAGAGCAAGGAATTCTTAAGGTAAATTTCCTACAGATTTATTCAAGGAATGGGTACTGATTTTTACAACAAAATTCTGAGCAGTAGTTGTCTACATAGGGATACCTTTGGAAGACTGCTCCAGGTGTCCTTTTTTAGAGCTTATACATGGCTATACTCATTGATAGTATGCTTAATTTTTATATTTGATGGCTGTGATATTCAGAAATTCTAAACCAAGTGCTCATATTTGTTGCTTATACCTGGAAAACAGTGTAATTTCATAATAACTGTACACTGATGCATTGTTGGATATAGTAGGTGGTTGTCTTCTTCTTTTCCTACACACATGCGCACAAAAGTTACATGTTAAAATGCCAAATCAAAGTTCTGGTACTGGTAAGATGTGCTCATCTTGCATCTGATCTTTTGATTTAATTTTCAGTCCGTATCTCCATACAGTGGACATTACCGACCAACAGAGGACAGCCTTGACAGCTTTATATGCGTTCTCAAGGAAAATGGGCTGAACCTTGATGAAATTCAGGTAATTGTTCATTTGTCTGACCACATTGCTCATAATTGTCATTCTAAAAAGGCTTGGTACTTGGCAAAGAAAAGTTTGGATAGTGTAAAAGATTTTTTTTGGGGGGGTGGGGGGTGTTTGTGGGGATAAGAAAAATCAAATCAACCTAATACCAGGAAAGAGGATTTTCTAAAACGATGCAAAAAACGTGGCATTTCAATGGGCTGAGTGTTCTGTGTTGTTAAACTTCAGATTGCAGAGCAGTCAAATGGATTGGTTTTTATTTTTATTTTTGATAATTAGATTGTTACAATGGGGGAGGCAGGGTTTAAACCCTGGATGTCTCTTTTGGAAACATCAGGAGGTACAAATTGAGCTACAACCATGCTAGAACCGGAGTGTATCTTTTCTGATCACATTATAAGTCTGTGGTCTGCTTATTTCAAAGTTAAATTGCCTTCTGTAATTGCCTGACAAAACTTTCAAAACCTTGTTTTCAGCAATGCAAAGCCAATGAAGATTCGGATGCCTCTGATGAGGGCAAACTCAATGGGAATGGGACTTCAGTTGAACGTTCAACAAAATCAAAACTGAAGAACTTGAAATTCCAGATGAAGAAGAGAAACCCCTATCCCCAGTACCAACTGAATTTCCTCAAACTGAAACCAAAACCATTTACGGAAGGACACTGTCTTGTGGTCTTTAAAGCCTGATAGCTGAGGTTCCCAAGATTGCAATATGGCAACGAATCAGTTCCAAGATGGCAGCAAAATCATACCAATTAGGCAATCTGCTCTCATTCAAGTGGTCAAGTGGAGCTGGACCAAGAATTTTTTGTCTTGCTGACTACCCCGCAGTACTAAGGCAACATGCCTGGGAGGCTGTTAACCGGTTTCCAAGAACTCCACTCACACCATTAGCCTTCAAGCAAATGGCTGGTCTTGCATCACTTATTGCATCATCTATACCTCGCTATCAGAAGGATTAGCTTCAAGCTTCAAGCTACAAGTTGTAACCTGAGCAAGACAAGCACAGAGAACCAGTTATTGGTCCTGTATAAACGACCTATAGTTTTCTTCTAACTGGTAGTTTAGTGGTAGTAAACAGTAGTGATATTTATGGACACGTGTAAGTAGCTGATAGGTGTATTTCATATTGTTAGTTTGGGAGGGTATAGATCCGTATAATTTGGGGTTAGTTAGGAAGTCAGTTACACTTCAAACTTGTATAAATACCTTTGCTTGTACAGTTTTTCATTTTGGTTAATACAGTACAATTTTCATCAATTCTCACATGGTATCAGAGCACTTTGACCTTTTCTAGATTCTTAGTCTCATTTCAGATTTTCTTTCATGCTTGAATTTTCTCACAAGATTTTCTTCGGAGATCTTCTAGAATTTTGCTTCAAATTCATCTTGGTTTCATTCTGAAGCAGATTCACCTTAGACTTCTCTTTTAATCTTGAATTTTCCTTCAGAGTTACATAAGATTTTCCTTCCAAGCTTAAATTTCTTCAATGGCGACCACTGAAACTTCTGCCCCTATTACCACAATTGATGAATCACATCCTTTCTTTTTACACTACAGAGAGAATCCAGGTGCAATTCTTGTTGTTTGGCCTCTAGTCAATGATAACTATGCTAGTTAGGCTAAATCAATGCAGAGAGCTTTGGGAGCTAAGAGCAAATTAGGGTTTATTGATGGAAGTCTTTCACTTACTCCTTCCATGGCGAAAAATCCATTGCTTGTTCAAGCTTGGACCAAGTGCAACAACATGGTTGTATCTTGGATATTGAATTGTGTTTCTCCAAAGATTCTTGCATGTGTTGTTTACAAGAACACTACTTTAGAGGTTTGGACTGATCTCAAGAATTTTTTTTCTCAAAAAAATGGACCAAAGCTCTTTCAACTTCAGAAGGAGCTTGCAACGATTACTCAAGGAGATCTTTCTGTCACAGACCATTTCACTCAATTGAATGCTCTGTGGGATGAAATTGAAAATTATAGAGCTTTACCATGTTGTACTTGTGGTTCTTGCACTTGCTCAATTGATGAGAAATTGACACAATATCAGTTGCAAGATTCATTAATGCAATTTCTTATGGGACTCAATGAGACATACAATCAGGTTCGGGGGAAATTTTGTTGATGGATCCTCTTCCTTTAGTCAATAGGGTGTATTCTTTACTGGTTCAAGATGAGAGCCAAAGATCAATTGGTCATTCCACTGGTGCCTACATTGAATCCATTGCTTTGGCAACCAAATCATCTACTGGAGCTATAGGTTTTGGAAACACTTTTGGAAATAATTCAAGTGCTAAAGGTAACTAGAACAAAGGGAAGGAGAGGCCAGTGTGTAGCCATTGTGGGGTCACAGGTCACACCATAGAGAAATGCTATAAACTCCACAGCTATCCTCCTGGTTACAAACCCAATAAACTTTGGTGTTATAGAGCCAGATTCTGCTCTGTGCCACAATCCTTTCTTTCCTAAGCTTTCCCATTTACTGCAGAACAATGTCAAATGACTTTGGCTATGATTGAGGGTTTAAGTAATAGTCATGGTAATATGGTGGCATCTGAAGTTGTTCCCACTGCAATGGCCAACAATGTCACAGCCACTACTCCATTTGCAGGTACTTCCTTTAACTTAACGCATTCTGTTTTTGCTGCTAAGGTAGTGAATAGAAATGCTTTTAGTTGCAATACTTGGGTTTTAGATACAGGTGCCATTGATCATATAATCTATTCTGTTAGCCTATCAACCTCTGTCACCACCTTAACCTAGTGTGTTGTTGAGTTGCCTAGTGGTGAAAGTGCTCAAGTGACTCACATTGGCACAATCAAGCTTTTTGCAACCTTAATTCTTGATCATGTTCTATGTGTCCCTTCCTTTTCTTTCAATTTGTTGTCTATTAGCAAACTTGATAGGCCACAAACGCGTTGACCCCTTGTGATTAATTAAATTGATTAATTAGCTGAGTTCTTAATTAATCAAGTTAACATGCAAATTCACGTGGCAGCACAAACAAATCACCAAAACTAAAGTATGCAGCGGAAAATAAAAGACACGATGATTTGTTTACGAATGGGGAAAACCTAATGGCAAAAACCCTATCGGGTGATTTAAGGTCACCACTCCCGAAACTCCACTATTATCACAAAAAGCGGTTACAAGCAAGGAATCCGAGTACCTTACCAACCTACAGTTGAACCCTTACCCCAATACCTAATTGGACTTGTTCTGTAGTGACAGTTTCTCCTCTTGATGCACGGCTCCGAGTACGTGATTAACCAATTGCGCGGATCCTAGTACGCGACTTCAATTCACCAACTAGAGAGAGTTGTTAGCTGTAAAATTCTTCAAATCATCCACACGATAAAGATTAAGAAGATGCTTGGTTACAAAACCCTACGGTGCACATTACACAGCAACTTCTTCACAAGAGATGAACTAGGGCATGAACTTTGTCGTTGATCACAAATTGCATGAACAAGAATTACTCAATGCTTGTGCAACTTGCATCTCTTTGACGGCCCTTCAAAAATTCTTTTTTATGTCTAGGGTTAGGAGAAAAGAAGTCCCAAAGACACATTCACGGATTGGAATTAAAACAGAACTGAAAATCTGCTTTCTTTAAATCTTGACAGATAGAGGTGTCGAGGATCTGTCGAGAAGTTGTCGAGCCTCGGGGCTGAAACAGCTTCTAAAGCTCGATAGATGTATGTGTCGAGACCAGGTGTCGAGCTTTAGTAACTTGTACTTTCCAGCTTGTTTCTTGGACAGACTTGATGACTTCAACACTTGATCTGTTTCTTGAAGCGTTAAACACATCCTAAATCTACCCAATTACAAGTAAAGTGCGTTTTGTCAAAGGATAAGCCAATTACATAAAATAGTGACATATGTCCTAACAAAACTGACTTAAAAATTGCAATATTGTCTTGTTTTTCTCTCTCAATTTTGCTTTATCCTAGACCTTTCATCTTGGAAGACGATTAGAATAGGTGAAGTGCATAATGGCCTCTACTTGTTGCAAAGATCAGATTGCATCAGTTCATCTTCCTTGGCAGATCATCTTCTCAAGCACAAATCTGGTCATTCTTTTTCTTCAATTAATTCTGCAACTAGCATGTCTAGAGTGTGGTATTTTAGGTTAGGTTACCCTTCCGTGAATAAGCTGCTATCTTTGCAAGATAGCTTATCTGTTTCCTTTAATGCTTGTAATGATGTTTGTAACGTCTGTCCTAAAGCAAAACAGAAAAGGTTATCGTTTCCTTTTAATAAAAACTTTTCTACTTCTGCATTTGATCTTGTTCATGTTGATGTATGGGGACCTTACTCTATTCCTACTCATGAAGGTTTTAAATATTTCTTGTCCATTGTTGACGATGCTACTAAATGTACTTGGATTTACCTTTTAAAAGCTAAATTTGAGGTTTGAGGGTACCTTCTTTCTTTCCATAAATTGATTCAAACACAATTTGGTATTAACATTAAATCTATTAGATCTGATAATGGACAAGAGTTTCTCCTTATTGATTTTTACTTTGCTCATGGCATTATACACCAAAAGAGTTGTGTTTATACTCCTAAACAAAATTTTGGTGTGGAGAGAAAGCATCAGCATCTTTTGTCAGTTGCTAGAGTACTTAGAATTCAATCAAATATCCCTTTGTGATATTGGGGAGACTGCATTCTCACTACAACTCATATTATTAATTGATAACCCTCTCCCATTCTTCAAAACAAATTCCTTTTGAGCTTCTTTCTCATATTAAACCTTCATATGACCATTTGAGAGTTTTTGGTTGCTTGTGCTACTCTTCCACTATTTCTGCTCACAGAGGCAAGTTTCAACCTAGGTCACAAGCTTGTGTTCTATTAGGTTACTCTCCTGCCATAAAGATTTATAAGCTCCTAAATCTCACTTCTAGAAAGATTTTCATTTCTAGGGATGTAGTCTTCCATGAGTCTATTTTTCCTTTTATTTCCTTAGATTCTGTGTATTCTACTCCCTTTTGCTACTTCCCTTCCTCCTATGTCAGATTCTACTCTTACCACTTTACTTTTTTATTCTAATTCCTCACCTATGTTTCATGATTCCTTTATTAATGATCAGCACTTTGCATCTGATGTTGATTCAAATTCTGATATTGATGATGATGCTCCTAGCTCATCACCATCTGATTCACTTTAGGGTGTCCATCTTGCTGATCCTATCCCTTTTGCTCCTTCATCCACTATTCCTGCTACTGCTTCATCCAATGACTCACACATTCCTCAGTCCACTCTGCCTACTAACTCCCAGCCTACTACCTTACCTACTGCTTCTTCTTCTAAATCCTCAACCCAACCTGTTCCTTTCGTTGAGCCACCATTGGTTGTCTAGCCCCAACTTCCAGACCAAGGTCTTAAAAGGTCTGCCAGGGTGTCCCATAAACCATCCTATTTGCAGTCTTATCATTGCAACCAGGTGAGTGCTTCACCCTTCCTTCCAACTCTTCCTAAGAAAGGTACTACTCATCCTCTTCAACACTGTCTTTCTTACTCTAAACTTTCTGCCACCTATAGACATTTTTGCAATTCTATCTCTTTTATTGTGGAACCTACTTCCTATGCCCAGGCTGTTCAGGATCCCAAGTTGAGGGAGGCTTTGGCTACTGAGATTGCTGCCTTGGAAGCTAATAATACTTGGTCATTGACTTCTTTGCCTACTCATAAGAAGCCAATAGGCTGTAAATGGGTGTATAAAATCTAGCATAAGGTAGATAGGAGTATAGAAAGGTATAAAGCTAGACTTGTTGCCAAGGGGTTCACTTAAAGGGAGAGTCTGGACTACTTAGAAACTTTTTCCCTAGTAGCTAAAATGGTTTTTGTTAAGACTTTACTTGCTGTGGCTGCTGTGAAAGGATGGTTTTTGTCTTAACTTGATGTGAATAATGCTTTCCTTCATGGAGAGCTTAAAGAAGAGGTTTATATGGTTTTACCCCTAGGCTTTCACAGCAAGGGGGAGGCTGTTTGTAAGCTTAATAGGTCTTTGTATGGTCTCAAGCAAGCATCTAGACAATGGTTCTCTAGTTTTCTCATGCTTTGGTACAACTGGGTTTTCAACAGTCTAAGGCAGATTACTCCCTTTTCACAAGAAGTAATTCTAGTAGCTTTATTGCACTATTAGTGTATATGGATGATGTTCTTATTGCTAGTGATAATGTGAAGGCAGCAGATGAACTTAAGGTGTTGTTGGATAGACAGTTCAAGCTTAAGGACTTGGGTGAATTAAAGTTTTTTTGGGCTTGGAGGTAGCCAGATCCAAAGAGGGGATACACTTGTGTCAAAGGAAGTATGACTTAGAGAATCTGGAGGATGCAGGCTTGTTAGGTTTTAAGCAAGCAAAGACACCTATGGAGCAAAATTTGAATTGAGAAGTTTGAAGGGAAGGAGTTGAAGGATCCTAGTGTGTATAGAAGATTAATTGGAAGGTTGCTTTACTTAACTACACAAGACTTGAGATCACATTTGCAGTCCATAAGCTAAGTTAGTTTATGGTTAAGCCTAGATTGCCACATCTTTAAACTGCAAATAGTGTTCTGCACTACATCAAAG
Organism: Castanopsis chinensis; assembly: GCA_032878915.1. Lineage (NCBI taxonomy): Eukaryota > Viridiplantae > Streptophyta > Magnoliopsida > Fagales > Fagaceae > Castanopsis > Castanopsis chinensis. Next base: position 1,001,508 of record JAVQMG010000081.1, read on the forward strand.
GATCACCTGGATAGGGTTTATTATTCTCTAGTCAATTTGAGTTGCATATCAAGGCATTTGTAGAAGCAAATTGGGCTGCATGCCTTGATACCCGAAGATCAACTACAGGCTATTGTGTCTTTATTGGAGATTCTCTTGTTTCTTGGAAATCTAAGAGGCAACAAACTGCCTCAAGATCATCAACAAAATCAGAATATAGAGCAATTGCTGTTGCTATTTGTGAAATTTTGTGGTTGATTAGTTTTCTTAAAGACATTAACGTTTCACATTCTAAGACATCTCTACTCTTTAGTGACAATTAGGCTGCTTTACACATTGGGAAAAATCTTGTATTCCATGAGAGGACGAAACACATTGAAATAGATTGTCACATTGTCAGGGATAAAGTATTAGGTAAGGCGATTAGGTTGCTACATTTTAGAACTAAGTCTCAAGTTGGAGATTTGTAGACAAAGGCTCTAAGTTCACAATAGTTCCATCATTTGTTGTCCAAGATGAACTTGATGAATATACATTCCCTTGGTTCTCTTGAGGGGGAGTATTAGAAGGATTAGCTTCAAGCTTCAAGCTACAAGTTGCAACCTAAGCAAGAAAAGCACAAAGAACCAGTTATTGGTCTTGTATAAATGACCTGTAGTTTTGTCTTGTAATTCCTTATGCTACTGGTAGTTTAGTGGTAGTAAACAGTAGTGATATTTATGGACACGTGTAAGTAGCTGATAGGTGTATTTCATATTGTTAGTTTTGGAAGGTATAGATCCGTATAATTTGGGGTTAGTTAGGAAGTCAGTTACACTTCAAGCTTGTATAAATACCTCTGCTTGTACAGTTTTTCATTTTGGTTAATACAATACAATTTTCTCATCGTGTGAATTATCTCGCTTGGCCTATTTTGTCACATCTTGACATCCTAGATTGTGTATAAATATATTTTGTCACATCTTGACTTTCCTAGATTGTGTATGGCACATGGCAAACACGAGCAAATGAAACATCAAAAGTGAAAGCTCACTTAGTATGTAAAACACTAATGAATGTTTAGACCCCCAATTTCGAAAGTACCAACACAAGCTTATACTCAAACAATATATGTGCGGAATGATAAATATAAGCTATACCCAAACAAGCAAACAACTCTAAGCCTTAGTTTAATCACAACACAACATTAATTAAAAGCAAAGAGTAAGGGATAGAGAGAAGCAAACGCAAGATAACACCGGCATGTGTTGTAGAAGAAGAAACTGAAGAACTCGGCAAAAAACCTCTCCGCCGCCCTACAAGCGGTAAAATGATCCACTAGAAAATCAGTTGGGATACATGAATAGCAATAGACCCTCCAAGCCTAATCTACCTGATGCACCTAAGCCCTCCAATCTTCTTACTCCAACAGGGTTATGCCTAACCTTGTCTTCTCTAGCTTACCGGATCCCGTAGTAAGCCCATTGCATCAACCAAAATGAATTGGTTCTCTCTTGAACTGCTTCCCAAACACCAAGAACCTTCTCACTGATATGAATATGGTGAGGTAAGGATTTGGCTATAGATACTCTCAAGGGTATGACAATGGAGAGAGCGAGAGTAGAGGAATTTGGAGAATCAAAGGTATAAGATTGTGGATGAATCAATCTTGTTGTTCTCTAGGGTTTATCTCTCAAAATTCTCTCTGGAAGCTCTCTACATTTCGTGGGTATAAGGGTATTTATAGTATGGTATGAGAAGGAATGTGAAAAGTCATTTTTTTGCAAAACAGGGTGCACTGGCAAGTCACTCGTGACTAGGACAAGTCGCGAGTTCTAGTTGCCAATTAACAGAAAGGCCAGATTGTACTTTTTGTCCTGTAGTGATCCAGCTATCATGACCCTTCAACTTCATGCATGCTCTACACGTGTGTTGGATTCTGGCGAGTCACCACTCGCGAGTTAGTCGCGAGGTCCAATCGTGAGAAGCCTCTTGATTGTACACACTTGATCAATTCTTCACACTCTCTCACATACAACCCTTACATTATTCCCACCTAAATATAGAGTTTCTAAATGCTGAATTACAAGCAAATTTGGAACGAAATAAAGCCAACACATAGTTGAATAAATTCAGCTTTACAAAAAGGGCGATGATGAAATTATCTTATTTTTTGTAAAATCAACCAAGTATGATTCTGGATAGAATAGAGCGACAAAAAAATAAAAGTGATTGAATTGTATAATGTTGAAGATATATTACCAGCCTCAAAATTTTTGAACTAAAGGTTGGTGGTTGTTTGTAAAATCAAAATCATCATGGGTACAAAATTTGTAGGATAGTCCTAACTCCTAATGGCATTGCAGGGTCATGGTTGCTTCTGAAGGGAAAGAAAAGTGGTGGCAACATCCAACCCAAACACCAATTCATTCCCATTCCCACTCTTGTTAAGTCAACCCTAACCCAATTCATTATAGTATAGGTTGGGTTAGGATTGAAAATAGAAATCCACTTCTGAAGGGTTGCAATGATTTTAATTGTTCATAAAATATGAATATAATAACTAACTGAAAAAATGTTATTAAGAAAATCAATATAACTGAGCTCTCATTTAGAAAAGAAGCATTGTTAAATTCTTAATGCTCTCATCTACAAGTGGCCTTCCTCACTTAACACGTATTTTATTATGTTATGCTGTGTGTGTGGACAGAGACAACGACTAAAAGCCACAAGGACTATTGGACAAGACTAAGAGTTAGTCAACTCTATGTGCTTCTGTAACCAAAAACACAAAGATGACTTTGAAGGAGGAATTCCACTTATTCACAAACACGACTTTGAAGGGGCAAGTCCACCCATTCTCATTTTAATAGTTTTTCTTAGGAGACTTCGAAACTCGAAAGTTCATCAAAATATTATTTCATACTCCCAGTATATTATTATTATATCTTGCTCTCTCACCTGAAGTGTGAGTCACATGTGTGGAATCTGCAGATGAGATCCATATCTATATCTATATATTACTAAAAGTTAAAGCGTAGTATTTATTGTTGCTACACTCCAGTTAAGCCACATCAACGTCACGTCATCATTTGTTTTCTTATTTTATTTTTAGATTTACAGGTTAACATTTATTGAGCATCTCCTTAACTTTGGATGTTACTCTTATCTTCAACCTTATCATGTGTCCCTCCATTAACCAAGACTCTTCAAATGCTGCTATTATATGGAATTCTGACAGTTACCAATAGGTTACAACCTCCTCACATCCTTTATTTGTTGTAACTTCTTCCATTTATTGGGTATGATAAGACAATTCTATAAATACACACACACACACACACAAATTTCAGCCAAGGGGCTACATAAATTTCAGCCAAGTGGCTACATAAATTTCAGCCACGTTAACATTTAAAAACACCAAACATTGTGACTTTTCAGGATTTTACGTTTTTAATTAATCGTTTAATTCAATACTTTTTAAATTCACATTTTAAGAATTAACTATAAACAGGTGCCTTTTCGTTTGGTTGTTGATGTGAAATGTTTTGATTTCTAAATTCCACAAATAATATCACACAACTAAAAAAAAAACGCAAACTAACGCAAAATTTTGCTTGGCTCTAGATAGTTTTAATTTTTACAGGTTTCATAACAGTTCTTCTTTCCAAAAAAAAACCACAAACACTTCTCTCCTCCCTATCTTTGTACGTACTTCTCCTTTTCTCCACCTCCCACTATACTTTATTTCCTACAATAATAATTTTGAGACTTTAACTTCATAAAAGTTTTGCTCATTTTGCAAAAATCCTCAGAATGAAGCAAATTGTCAAAGCAAGCCCAAAAACCAAAGGTCAGATCCCTTCTCTCATTCTATAATTTAATAATAATTTTGAGACTTTAACTTTATAAAAGTTTTTCTCATTCTGTAAAAATCCTCAAAATGAAGCAAATTGTCAAAGCAAGCCCAAAAACCAAAGGTTAGATCCCTTCTCTCATTCTATAATTTAGTAATCTAATTTTACCTATCTTAAACCCAAACCAATAGATACAATGAATGGATAGAATTACTTTTAGCCTTCTTACCCTTCTAATTCTTTGAATGAGGCAATAGGTTTTTTTAATTCATCTTACACGCATGTGAAGGACATGGGAGAGTAAGCGGTTGACGAGAAAAGCAAAGAGTCAAAGTCGAAGTTTCTATTCTTTCTGAACTTCAAAGTCCTCAGTCTCCACTCCACTCTCTTCCTCGACAATGATATTGCTCAAAACACCAACTCCTTCAAGATGATCACTTTCTTTCTCTCTCTCCGATGAAATCCATTTTAGTACAAATGACATCAGATATCTGTGAACCATTTTAACTTTTATTTAGTTTTCCTAATTCGTGAATGTGTGAATTGCTTTTAGTTTGAGTATTGTTGGTTTCAAAAGCAAATTTGGTGTATAAGAGTCTATTATAAACCTAAGAATTTCTTAAATTGATTAGGTTTGTTAGTTTGTTTACTCATTAATTTTTTAATGTAATTCCTTACTATGATTTCGTAGCTGATAAAGTACATCTCAAGGTCCCTAAAAATTAAAACTTCTATTGCAGTTCTTGTGAATTAAATTTGAGATTTTGGAAAAAAGTTTGATTTCTTGGGCCCTTTTCATGGGACCACAACTTCGGAAAAATGCAAATTTAACTTTAAAACTGGGTCCCACGACACTCTTCATACATTTAAAAAATATTTTGCTACAGTGTTTTCAGTTTTCAATTTTCAGCAATAAGCGGTATCCAAACAGACCATTAGTATTGGATTTGCAATTTTAAATTTTTGTATGGCAGTTATTTTTATAGGTTGGTAGAATGGCAGGCGAGTCTGCGAAATTGAAATTAGAGTCGTTACAGAGGGGACTACACCTTTGGATTTCACAAAGCATGGATATGTGCCATTTAATATGTGGATTCTCTTTGGTTTCTTTTATCTTTCTTTTTATTCGCTAGCCCACCATGAAGCTTAAATATAATTCAAATTATTGATATTGAACCATACTTTAATTTTGTTGTTTTGTTGTGATTGTTTAATACCTAGAACATGCTGCTTCTTTTTGATTGCTATCCCATTTGGTTACACAAATTGAACATCTGATATCTATGTTCTGAATATATCATATAGATACATATCAGTGGAGATAAAAGATGATATCATATCCTTTTTATGTTTTGTTGATACAATGCATGCATATTCTTCAAAAAATTAGGTTCCAGTCTTCTCTTTGCAAGCCATGACCTACCAGTTTAAAGCCTTTGTTGTGTATTATTGTGATTAACTCAGGTGAGCAACGATGAAATGAAGACATTATGGTTGTTGATTGTAGCATCTATTTATTTTCCTTTTCAAGTGTTATGGAAACTAAGAATTAATTTTGCCAATGAAGCTTACAATTGTTTACCATAAACAGTCCATCTTGGCAAAGCTAATAACTTCCAAGTAATAAGGTCTAGCTTTGATTGCCATTGGACTCACATTGAAATTCTCTCAACCTGTTCTTTTTAATTATGTGGAATCACAAAAACAACAGAGCTTATACATTGGTTGTTTAATCTATTGAGTTTTTTGTATGCTTTCTGGTCAGAATTTAGTTTACTTTTGCCTCTTCTAAATGCATCAATATATGCATGACTTTCGGAATCTTTATTGCTTTATCCTAGAATTTGATCTAGGTTATGGAGCCTGGACATGACTTTTTATTTCTATATTGCATTTTGATTTACTAGATATGCTTGTTGTGAGGAAATAACTTTTTGAAAAGATATAAACAGAGAGAAATTCCCGTGTCATCAATGATGGAACTTATATAGCAATTAATATTTTTTGAAGGTAAAGATTGCAATATCTATGTTATTTAGCCAAAAAAAAAAAAAAAAAGAAGATTATAATATCTATGATTTGAATTTATAAAAAACATGTGGCTAAAATGTAAGGGTGTCTTCCATTGTTAATTCTACTATTTACTTTACCAGCCATAGATGTCATTGCGAACATTGCATTATAACTTCTGATAAGAGTTCTGAACATTTTAGATCGTTGACTACCAAGAGGAACTAAAAAGCTCATCAATAAGAGGTGCTTTCCTAAGCAAAGGTAACTTAACCTTACCCTCCATACAACAGAGAGAGAATTTTGGGTTCCTAGGCCTCTTAGATTTGACTGTTCTCTCTTCATACCATAAAATTGAACTGCAATGCATGCATACATAAGAAGGCGAGACAAAATTCCAAGGTTCAGTAAATTTTCCTATATGAATTTTAAAATATGAGAACAACAATAATGATGTAGACAAAAATGAATATCAATTTTTTTTTCCTTGTAAATTTAAGTTAAGTCATTTACTTGGAAATTCTTCACAACCACTCTCATTTCCTGATTGTTGGATTTGTTGAGGTATATCACAATTATTGAAACCATCTTCTACCAAAGCATCATTTGTACTTATGTTCAATCTAGTTTCTTCATAGGAATGATCCATGTCAACATCAATATCTAATAATCAAATGTGAATTGAAAGTTTTATTTTCAAATTTTTATGAAGAAATGTTTAAAAAATTTATAAATACAAAGTGGCAGAAAGAGAAACGAACCTCTTGATGCATAAAAATCCATATTAGTACTAGGTGAATGCACCATAGAGCAGTCATGCGTTAATGCTGTTCTATCTCTCTTGTTCTTTTTTTTTTTTTTTTTTTCCCTCTTTTCAGCAATGACCATTCCCTTGGATTTCCTAGCCTGGGTAAGTTTATTTTGTAAACTATTTTTCCTTTCATACCATTTTTTGTTGGATCGCCTCTCAAACATTAGCATCCATCTTTTTAATTGTGCTTGTCTTGCATTTTCCATTTAAAAAAAAAAAAGTCAGAAATGATTTGCTACAAACTGAGATCCTATAAAACATGTGATTGTGTGTTATATAATTAATTATAATTATTTAAAATACAGAAAACATGGCAGGTTTATATAAATGAAATATTACAAATTTTGAATCAACACCAAACAAACACTGGTAGGGATAAATGCAAGAGACTGAAATACATATATAAACAATGCTGTTCTAATTTGCAAGTATGTTTAATCATATCTAAAACAAATTAATAAAGTACTAATATACGTCATTGACATAGTCAATCTTTATTTAAGAGACTAATTTTCAATTGGTAATCATGATTTGGCTATTACAAACCCTTCATTCAATCAAATATTCCTTCCTCTTAAATTTTTTCCTAACACTTTCATGAAAACCAAAACACAAATAAACAAGAGCACCTAAACATAAGCACTTAATAAGATAGTAAGAATCAAGATTGATTACACTAAAAATCCTCAAATTTTTTAGACTTTGCTTCAAAATTACACAGAGATAGATTAGATTATACACACATCTAAGTAATGGAATTCATGAAGCTTTTCACCCACTATTATGTAATATTCTATAAGCACCTCAATCCAAAACACTAATATACACACAATAAAAATAAAATGAATAAACAAAATAAACAAAGCTAACAACAACAACATTTAGAAAAGCCTGCCAATAAATTGAGCCTAATAGCTTGAGCAGTACAAAAATTAAAAGAAACAAAGTCTAATAAGCAGCAGTACAAAGCTTTAAAAAAACAAAGTCTAATAAGCATTCTAGTAAATTAGAGACATATATCAATAAGGAAATAATAGTAAAATTAATAATTAAGAAGAAAAACAACAAAGCCAATCAGAGAAAATGCAATTCAATCTGCAAAAACTCAGTAATTAACATTTAAAACCAAAAATTTTACTTACTAAAAATTAGAAAATAACTTTACTTCTCAAACATTCAGATCTTAAACCATCCATCTCACAAATATGGCTATTAACAAAACATAGAATACAAAACATTGGTGATTAGAGATGGCATCACAAAAAAGGTTCTAACAGCCATATATAAAAGAAAAACCAATAGGAAATAACAAAAAGCTATTTTAAAAGAGAACCAAGTAAAAGCATTGTTAAATATTATGTGAACATGGAACATTTTATGAATCATATACTTATTTAGAGCAGCCCAAAACATGAAAACCTACAAACATTGAAAAAATAATGCTAAGAAATCAACCATTATTGAACAACAAACATGTTTTTTCCTACACATATTCAAGAGCTAAAACCCATGATGCCACCCAAAAAAAACCTCTGAATTATGATAAATCAAGAAGAAGGCATCTAATTAAAGAGTATAACACACCAAGTAACAAAATTCTAACCTTGGGTATAGGTGTAGCAGAAAAGAAGCGAAACAGTGTGGGTGTGAAATTAATTATTGGAAAGAGGGAGAGCTTTTATTTTGCCGTTTTTTCTTTTACCAACTGTCTATCCCTATAAATGCAGATCATCTAATGACTTAGATTGTCCTTGATGACAGTAAATAATCGAAGATTATAATCTCAGGCCAAAACATTGAAAGAGAGAGAATAAACATCTGGATTTTAATTCAATTTCAAATAATAAAAAATAGCGGTGAAGATGTGAAATAAGTAGACGGGAGAATTGGCTAAAGAAATCAATTTGTAAAGCCAATTAAAACAAGATTACAGTAAATGAACAAAATGTAATTCTAAATATGATATAAGTAAAAAGAAAATCAGCATTCAAGCAAACTGTATTAAACTGTAAAATGGTTTTATCTTTCAATTATCTTGTCAATGTTCCTTTTAAATGAAGAGGTCGATTTGTTTTTCAATAATCAGGATATGTAGAGGTCGATCTGATTTATAGATGTCCTTTCATGATTCTAGGGTTCTACTATTATTGTCCATGCCATAAACATTAATATTCATAACAAATCAATATTCAACAATTATTAAATGGCAAACATGTTTTTCTCTACATATATTCAAGGGCTAAACATCATGACGCCACTCACAAAAAAGGTGGATTATGATAAATCAAGAAGAAAGCATCAAAGTAAAGAATATAACACATCAAGTAACAAAATGTTGACCTTGGGTATGGGTGTTGCAAAAAAGAAGTGAAACAGAGTGGATGCCAAATTTTCTTTGAGAAAGGTGCCTTTTGTTTAAGAATGTGGCAATTCAAGTCAATCCAATACGTGAATATGGTGGAGGTACCAAATGCAGGCCATTAAAAGCATAGCAAAACAAAAAAAAGTCATGACAATTTTACAATTCAGAAAATCCTCCTTAGTTTTTTCTGTTTCTTCTCTGGCTTTATTTGCCTCCTCCTTAGCCTTCTCAGACTCTCTTAAACTCTTGTTAAGGGCCTCTATTTGCTTCTTCGCCGCCGCGTAGTCTTCATTGGCTTGGCGAAGTTGCAAACGTTGAGTCTTGGCCTGCCTCTCAGCCAATTTAAAAGCTGCCTCAACACTCTTTTTTTATCACTTTTTGCCGAGTTTAAACTAGCAGTTACCTCTTGCAGCTTTTTCTCTATCACCTCAAAGGTCTTCTGGGCAGTAACTCACCTGGCCTCCTCATCCTTCATTGCTCTATGCGAGTTGATGATTATCTCCTCAGCCCTGTGAGCAACTTGGACGACCTATTCCCAGAAATAAAGAGGAACGAAGAGGCATAGTCAGTTTAGAAAAATTAAGTATAAACAAAAAATAAAAATAGTAAAAGAAATGAGTGAAAATTGGAGAAGATTTGGATGATAATATTACCAGGGTGAGCTCTTTCTTCAGTGTCGTAAAGACCTCGTGCTTCCTCATTTGCCTCAGCTCGACCATATCCTCAAGTAGCAAAAGAGTTTGCTTTAACGCGTCAGCCAAGCAGGCCGCTATCCCTAGGTCAGAATTTCTAATGGAAGCATTGGAAGTGATAGAATGATCATCCAGGATCATGGTTAGGGCCCAAATTGGAGCAGATGCAGGGATTTGAACCTCGACCCTCTTCTCTAAGGCTGTCTGGGATATTCGGGCTTGCTTGGCCCCTTTTTGAGTCTAAAGTTCCTTGGAAGGAAGACTCTTTCCCTCCTCTACCACATCTTTGCCCTTAGGCTGATCCCTTTTTCTTTTGAGATCAGCTTGGTCAATATATTGGGGTTGGGTGGGTGGAAGGGAGTGAAGCTTGGGCTGTCTGGACTTCCCTTGCTCATGGTCCTTGGAGGAGGGAGGTTTGGTTTTGGGAGTCTTATTGGGTTCTTGACCCTTCACCTCAGACTCCATCAGGTCTTGGAGGCTTTCTCGAATCCTACGTTCAATTGGCATTGTGTTCGAGGTGGTGATTTCTGCTTGCAAGAAGCTTACTGGTACTAAAGATGAAGTGTCGAGGTCACCGGCTGGACTTCCTAGGGAAGAAGGTTGGTTGAAGATGTCAAATTCGTCCTCAGAATCTAAGACTTCAACGATTTCTTCCTTTTCCTTGATGATGGGTTGGGAGGAGGTCGCTTTACCAGTTGTACATTAGGGTGGAAAAGGTACTATAGGGATACCTTCTGGTATAGGTTGTGTGGTGAGAGTACCTTTGGGGATAGGAGCGCCCTCGGGAAGAAGGAAACCCTCGGCAACAATACTTATTCAGTTCAGGCGAGGGTCACTGGCCTTTATGACACACTTCGACATCTAAAAACTTTGGATATAGGGGTATATCCAAGAATCGGGTGTGCCACTTGGAGTTGACTATAGCTATGGATGAACACCTTGGCCTTCAAGATCTTGTCCAAACTTGCTTTGTTAACAAGATTGAAGTTCAGAATGGTGGCATGTTTATATGCAAAATCATCAACAAAAGGCAGTGCTAATCAAAGGAATTTTGTGTATACAGACATAAAGAAGAAAGAAAGAGTAAGAAGGGTGATTATGGAATGATTAACTTAGACCTAGAGCCCCACCTGGTGTCCCTTCTCTTGTCGGACAAGGGAGGCCATCATGCCACTCCCTAGACACGATAAAAAAATCCTTGTTTAGGCCTTTATTGGAATCGGGGAGTGTTGGGGACTTATTTTTATGTAATTGACATATCCTTTGACAAAACACACTTTACTTGTATTTGGGTAAATCTAAGTAGGTTCAAGATGATCATTACAAGTGGTTAAATTGAAGACATGAAGATTACTCAAAAACTGCCCAAGAAAAGTGCAAACTGTAGGTCTCGATACCTCTTCAACAAAATCTCGATCGGTCGAGATTCATTAAAGCTCGACAGATGTTCGATCGATCGAGCTTACGGGTTTCAGATTATAGCTAGCAACGTTTTTACTCTAAAAGGCTAATTGTTTATGGGTTTGTATAATTCTTATTTGACTAGGAAAGCCCAAGTTTTGTGTAAACCTATTTGGAATAAGAGAGCCCATTAAACTCCTATTTAAAGGAGGTGGTAAAAGAAAAACCTAACCCTAGAAAGCTTCATAAGGTTTTCTTTTTGAAACCCTATCCTCCTCCTATAGAAAAAAGGAGTTCTTGCTGCATTTCTTGTACGCCTTTGGGTTTTGTAACCAAGCAAAGTCTCTTGCACCCACATTGAAGATCTTATTGGCGTTTCTATGTGAAGCTGCTGCAAATCAACTACAACAATCAAAGGGTTGCTGGGGAGTTAGTCACGTACTGGGATTCGTGCAAAGGAGTAAGCCGCGTACTGGGATCTGCGTATCAAATTGGTTAGTCACGTACTAGGAGCCGTGCATCAAAAGGAGAAACTGTCACTATAGAACAAGTCCAACTGAGTATTGGGGTAAGGGTTCAACTGTAGGTTGGTAAGGTACTGGGATTCCTTTACTTGTAACCGCTTGTTGTGATAATAGTGGAGTTTCGGGAGTAGTGACCTTAAATCACCCGGTGGGGTTTTTGCCATATAGGTTTTTTCCATTCGTAAACAAATCATCGTGCCCATTTTATTTTCGCTGCATACTTTAGTTTATTGGTGATTTGTTTGTGCTGCCACGTAAATTTGCATGTTAGCTTGATTAATTAAAAATTTGGCTAATTAATCAATTTAATTCATCACAAGGAGTCAACGCATTTGTGGCCTATCAATGAGGCATTGGATCAGCCTGACCTTAGGATACCTAGACTTTAGGTAATACCCTTGCCCCTTTAGGTGATGGAGGTTATAGATCCAATTAACGTCATGATGGGTAAGTTCCAAACCCATACTTTCGTTCAGTGCATCTAAACAACCTAGTATTTTAAACATATTTGGGACACACTGGATGAGAGCTAATCAGTGAGCTCTAAGGTAATCCCTAGTGACTGTGCCCATGGGGATTTTTCATCCCCTCCTCTATAAAGGCGATCATTGGGATTACTACTTCTCCCTTCCACCTTTTCTCATGCCATTCCCTCAACTTATAGTATCTAATGGACACTTCGGGCAGGATTCTATACAGAGCTTTAAACTCCTCTATTTTCTCCTTGGAATCTACTAGAGGGGTGAATCTACCCATTTTCAAGAGGGGGTTGAAGGTATTGAAAGATAAAGAAAGGGAAAACATAGCCAAGGAGAAAGAGAGAGAAGTAGATGAAAAGAAAATGAGCGAAGAGATTTATGAAGACTTACGCTAGGAAGAAAAATCTCCTTGGAGTAGTTCTTGGTAATTGTAAGGGCACATGTAGACTAGAAAATTTTGCAAGTTTGTGGTATGAGTGTTGAAGTGAAAAGAATGATTTGATTTAGATGATATTTATATCAAAAGAGGATTATAAGTGGGAAAATTCCCGCCTGGGTTTCAGCAGAATCCTCAACCGTTGGATCTGTATTGCACCATAGAACGTGAGGAACATAAAGCCATATAAATTTAATGAGGGAGCGTCTCATAAGCCAAAATGTCAAGAGTGTGCCTCAGGCAGTTAAAAAAGCATTCGTACAATTAAAAGATATGTGTAATGGGCACAGAGTGATTATGATGGAATCAAAATCCTCATTTCTTACTGAGGAGCCAGAAAGAAGAATCTCAAAGGGCTATTGTGGGGGAGATGGGTCCAAGAGTACATATTTATATGCATATTGGACCAGAGGCCCAATTCGAGGAAATTAAACAGTTCGAGGATGGGTAAAACATCTTACTAAGGGTCCGTGTTAGTCTATAGAGAAGTGAAGTCTGATCGTGATAATCCAAGAAGTTGGTCCGAGGAGGAATATATCCTTGGGTTAGCTAAGTAGAGGTTGGAGTGTGTTATCTGCCATCTAGAGACAACGTCCCATGGGACTCTGTTGATAAGGATGTGCATCACAGGGGTATAGGACAAAGGAAAACCATGAAATATCTAAAGAAAAAGCTGCTGCCACCACATTAAATGTTCTGCAGCTAACTCTCTAGCCGCACTAATGTGGAAGTAATGCCTGAGTAGCAATGTTCAGCTTTATACCTATCTTCAAAAGCTTCTGGAAGGTGCTGATGGGACAAGTATCCTGCATGAAAATCTGATCCATACGTAGAGGGTAGAGAGAGGAGAAAGTGAGATATAAAAGGAAAAGGAAAGCCCCAATAGAGGGGGATCAAAAGAGAGAGAAAGGAAACACTATAGACATAAGAATACTATCTGTAACTTGTCTTTACAAAAGAGAAATATAAGATCCAGTCTCCTCGGCTAGAGTCCGAGGATAGTATTTGTTACACAAATTATCCCATCTGTGTCATATTGTGATCTAACTCATTATCTTTGTAATCTAAACTCACTAACTTCCAGATTTCTAACCCATTCTCTACAAATTCCTTGTATTGGGCTTTTTGGGCCTAGTCCTTTCCTGTTTTTGGGCTTAGGTGCGAATTGTGACCTTACAGGAATCATAATAAATAAGTATATGAATGTGAACTTAAATATCATACTAAGAAAATGTATTTATTTAATTCAAAATTTTAATTATACGCCATGTGTCTAGTATTATGGCTAATACATTGACATGTACAAATAATATTTTAACAAGTGGCATTGTTTGTCCAATCATACTAATTATATATAAAAGTTGCCACATGTCATTGTCGTATGCTGTGAAAGTAAATAAGTATCATATCGTAGCATGCATCCACTAGTTTTAGAATCCAACTTTTATAATATATTATAGATAGATAGATAAATAGTTTGATATCCTAATTCAATAGGGATTGCAAGGACGCGAGGTTAAAAAAATAAGCAATTAAGTCAGGTTTTTCTTATTATAATTGAGCTAGTCAAGGATCTACCATTCTAAGAATATATACTTATTTTATAATAGGATATTATAACATATTTGTAAAATTATATATTAAAATTCATTAATAACAAAGTATTTTCTTATAAAGACATTTCATTTTAGGTGTACTAAACTATTAATATTTTTTAAAAGTTTATTTTATTTTATTTTTATCGTGCCCTTTACAAAACCAAGGGCAAGGATCATTTTTTGTTTCACTAAAATAATGATGTCATATTATCTTCTATTTTGTTTAAGATTTTATCTACTCATGAGCAATTTGTTAGTGATTGAATATTGTAGGGATTAAGTTTTTCCAATCATGAAAGTTGGAAAGGAAAGAGAAAAGTAAAGTTTTTCATGATTCAAAAACCTCAACTTGTAACCCTTTATTTTAAAATTTTCTTTAATTACAAACCACTACAGTATGATTTAATATTATAGTTATGTATCTTATGAAGTAAACAGAAGTACGATCATGATCTTTCCTATTGAATCCATTACTTATCTCGATACCTTCATAAATAACTAGCAAATCAATATATACCCATATAAAAGGTTCCTTGTAAACCAAAAGACAAATTGACATATTAGGAAATTTTGCTCAACAATTATTAGCTGTACCAATTAAAAAAAAAAACTTGCTTTTGATAACCTGTTAATATTACTTTCTCCATAGAAATTGCAAAATTTTCCACACTAAAAGACTCTCAAATAAAGCAATAAGAGAAATCTCATAATTGTAGGTTCTAGTTAGTTCAACTGATAAAGTCTCTGATTGTTATATAAGAGATCTGAAGTTCAATCCCTGCCTACACCAAAAACTGATTGATGTCTTAGTCTGATGATAAAGAGTTATCATCAGAAGCGAATGCCATATGTTGAAACTCTCTCTCAAAAAGAAAAATCTCATAATTAAGCTTCTATATGCATCATTATATATATAAAAAAAGAATGAAAGTTTAATTGTAAAAGCCAAAATATGTCACTTATTTGATTATTTTTGTTTGACTAACTATTGTGTTTTATTGAATAACCACCACCAAAAAGTACTATAAAAAAACAACTATTGAGAGTATTTTCTCTACAAAAGTTACAAATGTCTTCATCCAAAAGGATAAAATAAAATAGAACTTAGCAAAGCCTCAAAGTTCAACTTCTAAATGGATAACTAAAAAAAGAAACTAAAATTCTCACTTTCAAAATAACTAATTATTAACCTAAACTCAAATCAAATCAAAGTGATATAGAAAAAGGACACGTGGTTGGGAATTGAAGCACTAAAACACCTAAATGCATAAGCCAAAATAGATTTACTAAAATAATATGATTTGACAATTAAATCAACAATAACAAAAAAGAATCATTTGAGGAAAAAATGTGGTAGAAAAAAAGAAAGAAGGATTAGGTGAGAGAGGTGTGAAGAAAGTTATACAAAATTTATATGGAAACTAAGATAGAAGAGAGGATTGAAGGAGATGAAAGTTTGGACATTCAATACATTAAATAGTTTCAAAATAATCGCTTTACATTTATCTTCAATAATCAAATTGCATACAAAAATTTAATTCACATCTATGGATATTGAGGGGGTGTTTCATTTGAGAATGTATAGTCATGTACACCTAAGGATACTGAGGGGGTGTTTCATTTGAGAAACCATGAAACAAATTTAGATTGGATCTAAACTTATTTTACCAAATTAAAAATATTAAAAAACAGGATACATTGTTCCTAACTGATCAAGTTTTGTAATTATCCACCCTTAAATCTTATGTCATTAGAGATGTCTAATTTTTTTTCTTTTTCAAATTTTTTGATGTGACTGACACTGACTACATTATTCTTCTTTTATAAATTCAGATTCTAGCCCTTTTTAATTTTTTTCCTTGGGTATGTGTGTATCACTGATAAAGGCAGTTGAATATTTCTTTGTTCTTTACTTTTTGTAGCAAAAGATTCCTCTTTGGTCACTAAATCCACTGGGTGCCGCGAAGGATACTAGTGAGAATGTGCTTGGGAAGTGGACCCCGTGAAAACTAAGGAATAAATAAATTTATAGTATGTTTTCTCATTATATAAATTGACATGTTAGGGACAGTTTGGTAGTGTATTTTAATAACAGTTTTTAATATTTAAACATCATTACACATATTTCTCCACATTTTTTCACCCACACGTATTTTTAGAAAATACAAACAATATTACTAGAACAATATTACTAAACGGGCCCTAACTTTCCCGCTAGAGCCACAACTGAACCAAAGTACTTAGCTTCTCTTGAGGTACTAAAGTCCTTCAGCAAAGAAACAATGGCTGAGGCTGTGGTTGGAGGAGCATTTCTCTCTGCTTTTCTCCAGGTTTTGTTTGACAAGATGGCTTCTCATGAGGTACTAAAGTCCTTTAGCCGATGGACGCTTAGTAAAGAACCACTGAGGAAGTTGAAGACATCTTTATTACTGATCAATGCAGTCCTCAATGATGCAGAAGAGAAGCAGATAAAAAACCCAGCTGTCAAAGAGTGGGTTAACAAGCTAAAAGATGCTACCTATTATGCTCAGGACTTGCTGGATGAGACTGCTGTAGAATCCTTAAAGCTTGACCATTCCATTTGTACTCCATTCTTCTCAATCACTTCGCTGTTATCATTGGCTTTATAAAGCCTTGACTTAAAATTCAACAAAGTACTCACAAGAAAGAGAGGACTGAAAATTTTATTAGAGTACTTCAAACTTACAAATAAAGAGATTAGGCTACTACCTTGAGAGCTCACTACAACTTTTTTTCTCATACACTTCACATCATACATCTATCCCCTTTTATAGGGTGAAGTTACGAGAGCTATCATTATTGTCATGACTCTTTGTTTCATAATAGAAAATTCTAGAATGTGGACGACTCAAAGACACAAATGTTATGGAATGACAATAGACACAAACATTTATGGAAAAACAAAAGACACAAACTGTTATGAAATATCAAGAGGCACCTTTTGGTTTACCACTTCCAACACTCCCCCCTTAAACTAAAAGCAATTTCACACCAAGCATTGTCCTCAATCTTCTGAATCTATCAACTGGTAAGGCTTTGGTAAAAATGTCTGCTACTTGCTATTCTGTATTGCAATATTGGAGCTTTACAACTTTTTGTTTCACATAATCTCTCAAGAAATGGTACTTCATGTCAATATGTTTGCTCCTTCCATGTTGAAATGGATTTTTGGAAAATTCTATGGCAGACTTGTTATCCACATAAATAATTATGGATTCTTCTTATGGATGATCAAATTCTTTTAATAAATTCTTCAACCATATTGCTTCACTAACAGAAGAGGATGCTACCACATATTCAGCTTCACATGTTGATAAAGCTACAATACTCTGCTTTTTGGACATCCAAATGAAAGTTGCTGATCCAAGATAGAAAACATATCCAATAGTGCTTTTCCTTTCATCTTAATCACCTCTCCAATCACTATTTGAATATTCATATAATGTGGCATCATTATTATATGAATATAAAAGACCAAAATCCATGGTACCTTTTATATATCTTAGGATCCTCTTTGTTGCAAGCTAGTGATATTCCTTTGGTCTCTCCATATATCTGCTCAAAAGACCAACACTATAAACAATGTCTGGCCTTGTGATTGAGAAGTACCTTAAACTTCCAATTAAACTCCTAAATAGGGTTGGATCTATAATTTTCCCTTCTCATTCTCTTGTCAATTTTAGATCCACTGCAACAGGTGTATTAACATCATTGCAATTTTTCATGTTAAATTTGTCAAGTAATTCCTTTGCATATTTTTTTTGACATATGAAAATGTCATCTGGTTGCTGTCGTACCACAATCCGAAGGAAAAATGACATATGTCCAGAGTCAGTCATCTCGAACTCCTTGAACATGGCTTGTTTAAACTCATGGAACATTTGCTAACTATTACCTGTGAATAACAAATCATCAACATAAAGGCAAGCTATAAGAATTTCACCATGGGCATTCTTCTTGATGTAGATTGCGTGCTCATAAGGACACTTGACAAAACCACTTCCTTGAAAATAGCTATCAATACGAGAATTCCAAGCTCAAGGAGCTTGCTTTAGCCCATATGAAGCTTTCTTCAAACGATACACCTTGTCTTCTTTTCCTTCAACCATAAAACCTTCAGGCTGCTCTACATACACCTCTTCTTCAAGTTTGCCATTTAAGACTGCCGATTTAACATCTAGTTGGTATATTTTCCAATTATGATGTGTTACAAGAGAAATCAACATCCTCACTGTCTCAAGTCTTGCTACTAGAGCAAAAACTTCTTCATAGTCTACCCTATACTTTTGCTTGTAACCTTTAGCTCCAAGTCTTGCCTTATAGCGCTCAAGTCTCCCATCAACTGTATGCTTAATCTTATACACCCATTTCACACTAATGGTTCTTTGACCTAGAGGAAGCTTAGTCAATTCCCATGTGTTGTTTTTCTCAATGGCGTAAATTTCTTCTTGCATGGCATTCCTCCAACAATTTTCTTTCACAGCTTCTTTGAAAGTAAAAGGCTCATGGTCCACATACAAACAAAAGATATTTGTCTCTTCAGCTTGTGCATAGATATCTTCTAGGCCTCTCATTTTGATTGGTGTTGAAGATGGAGAAATGCTACCTGGGCTTCGAATTGATGAAGTGCCTGTTGATGATGCATAGTGGTGGGGTGTTAAGGAAGGTCTCTCTGACCTTTCATAATTCACATCTTCTTGCCCTTCTAACTCAAGTGGCTTCTCTTTACTTGTGATGTCATCATTCCATCCCCATGACTCTACTTCACTGAAAATGACATCTCTACTCACCACTACTTTGTTGGTAAGTGGATTGTAGAGTTTGTAAGCTTTCGAGTCCTCACGATAACCAATGAAAATGCACTTCTCCCCACGATCATCCAACTTCTTTCTCTTAGTCTCGGGCACTTGAGCATATGCAATACACCCAAAAATTCTTAAGTGTGACACTTGGTTTTTAGCCACTCCACGCCTCTTGTGGTGTCATATTCTTGACACTTTTTGAAGGGCATCGATTGAGTAAATAGGCTGTACATGCCACTGTTTCTGCCTAGAAATTCTTTGGCAAACATTTTTCTTTTAGCATGGTCCTTGTCATATTAAGCATCGTTTGATTTTTCCTCTCTACAATGCCATTTTGCTGTGGTGTGTATGCAGCTGTAAACTATTGCTTGATGCCATTTTGCTTGCAATAATCATGAAATTCATTTGAGGTGTTCTCACCATCTCTGTTAGATCTAAGCATTTTGATCTTACAACCACTTTCCACTTCAACATGTGCCTTGAAACTTTTGAATATAGTGAAAGCTATAGATTTTTCTTTGATAAGATAAACCCATAATTTTCTGCTGAAATCAGCAATAAAGGAGATGAAATATTTGTTATCTCCAACAGAAATTAGATTAAATGGATCGCAAATATCCATGTGCACCACACTACAAGAAAAGATTCTACTAGCGAGGGTAAAATGCCCTCGCAAAAATTCAAATATCGTCGCAAAATGTTATTAGTGAGGGCATATGGCCCTCGAAGGTCGTCGTATTTGCTTTTGTTGTTAAAAGAGATTTTACGACCATACCTTCACAAATAGATAATTTACGAGAGCAATCCACCGTCGTTATTGAACAAATCTGCCCCCACAAATATATTACCAAACGACGAGAAAAGTTGACGACTTATTTTAAGCGAGAGGAAGCAGTTTTCGTTAACAACTATTTGTGAGGATCTTTATACCCTCACAATTAATTATTCGCAAATTTCAAATTGATGACATACTTTTTAGAGATGAATAGTGTCGTCGTTAAAATTTATTTGTGAGGGCTTTTAACCCCTTGCAATTAGTTAGAAATAATAGTGACGACGTTAAGCTGTCACTTAAAAGGTTTTTGCAAGGGGTTAAGTGGCGTCGCTATTCTATAAATTACGAGGGACTTTGTCGTCACTATAAAGTTATTAATGACCAAATTTTTATGTCATCAATGATAATATTTTATATAATATTTTAAATATTTTATTATTTATTTATTTTTAAGTTATTTTATATCATTTTTGTTTAATTATACTGTTACAATAGTATAATGATTACTAAAAATTGATTCATCAAAACATAAAAATTCTTATAATTTTAAACTTTAAAATATATAATATACAAAGAAATCCTGAAATTAAACCATGACATAAAAATATTGTTTTAAACTTAAACAACTAGAATTATGACAAGATCTATATTCGTTTTCCTCTAAGTCACCCTCCAAGTTGTTTTCAACCTCCATGTTATTGTTTGAGTTGTCCTCTTCATCTATGCTAGTCCTTAAAACAAAAAAGCATTAAACATGAGTTAAAATGAAACAATTAAAGTGAATTTGTATTTGTATCAATGCTTCAATAAATAAGTACACATATTAATATATCAAATATAATCATATAATATATCATAAACAAAAGTAATAACTTTTTTTTTTTAATTTAACAATAATAATAACTTAATTTGATTACTTAAACCACTATCAAAATTAAATATAAATTAAAATAATATAACAATTGTGAAAAATGTAAACCACAAATAATGGTTAGAGAGAGTGCAAGAGAGATAGAGAGAATTTATGACATGTATTTCATTTATACTCACCTCCCATTCTTCATCCATCCATTTATCCACCATCTTTTTCCAAAAGGGTGTAGGAATGAAGGAAGGACCATTCTTGTAACGATCTTCTTTCTTTGTGTACTTCTTAAAAATAGGATTTTTAATGTAAAACATCCAATCAAAATAGTGGTGTTTTACATATTCCACAAATGCCTTCTTCACTTCCTTGTTTGGTTGCTGATGCTTAAAATGTTGAGCTATATAGCAAGCATATAGAGTTTCAAGCTCAGATCTTGGGTATTCAGTAAAAGTCATCCAAGCTCCATTTAGTTTTTAGTGAAAAAGAATAGTAATCTCTTGAGCAGCTTTTGGTGTGATGATTCTGGCTTTACTTTTACCTTTCCTTGCCATGTCTACCTTTTTTTTTCTAATAAGCCCTGCCACATCTACCTACTATTAGTTAGTATTAATATGAAGAAAGTATAATATAAATATGTATATTTCCAATACAATTGTGTTAAAGACATGATCCACTAGTAAAAGATGATACTAGACCTCATCCTCAATCCAACAATACTTGTTGCTACAATCAACACACAAATAATTGGTTTTCATATCTTTACTTGTTGAATATTTAAATGCAGACTTAAGAAAAATTTCAACCCCATTAATATACTCTATGCACAATTTAGTAGAATGATGCATCCAAAATTTATCAACTGACAGTTTATCCACTCCATATAGTGCATCATATTAATCATAACTAACAACAATAATGGTTGCTAAAACATATATAATTATGCAATCTTAAAAATAACTAGCACATTTAACATTGGGTCCTATAAACATATACATCTTTTAGTATTTTCAAATTTTCTTCTAGTATTTCACTTTTTTTTTTACTATCCCATCTAGGTGAGCTTGATAGGACTGAGATGGTTGGCTTCATATTGTCACATCTTTTAATCTTACTTTTTTTTTTTTTTTAATGAATAACTAATCATGCATAGGCCAATAAATAATAATTTAATAATATAAGAATTACTCAAGAATTGCACCAACATTCATTCATAGCTAAATTAAGTATAATTAACAATTTTTTCAGAACTATATACATGCTCATCATCCTATCACATTGATAAATTGAAACATAAATTTTCAATTGACAACTATAAAAGGTGCAAACTAATAAATATTGATCTTTATTGTGTACGTCATGAATCAATGATAATTCATAGCCACCAAAAAAATGAAAGACATGTTGATCTGATTTGTACCCCAATAAAAATCATGGATAAGATTCAAATGAAAACAAGAACGTAAAATTTTTAACATTCTATATAAAGTAATGTAAACAAAACTACAACGTGTTCCATGGATTAGAATAAAAAAAGATTTCAACAAGAAAATACTGTCATCAAGCTTACCTTTTCCAGGAAATATTTTGCCCCTGTATCTAAAAGCTTATTCAAAGATCCTATAACCATATATAGAACCCATTAAAAATAAAATATAAACCATAAATTAGATATTGGAAAAAAAAAAAATACTCACTCAAGCCTTGCCAAAATGATCCATAACCTCACAGAAGAATATTAAATGAAAATGCAGAAAATGATAATGAGAGAAAGAGAAATACCTCATAAACAAACGGTAAGTGTGAGAAATTTTAGGATTTAGCAGAAAGTGGTAACTAAATTGAGCGTGTAGAAGATAATCTAGAAATAAGGGGGATTATGCTTTTAGAGATAAGCATTAAATATTTAAATTACGCGGTAAATTGTTTTTAAAAAGATTAAGCGATAAAAGTTTTAACTAAAAGATAAATAGTAAGAATAATTGCTAAAAAATCTCAAAAATTCTTTATTAATCACTGAGAGCATAATTTTTAACTAAAAGATAAATAGTAAGAATAATTGCTAAAAAATCTCAAAGCTTTTTTATTAATCACTAAAGAGCATAAGTTTTAACTAAAAGATAAATACTACGAATAATTGCTAAAAAATCTAGCTTTTTTATTGATAAGGGTAATTTTGTAATATTAATACTCACCCATGCCAAGGTAAAAGGCGACGGACATAATAAGGTCGTCAGTGTCACTCGTGACAGACGATGTTAAGGACATATTTTATGTAGTTGGTTAATCCTTTGGCAAAACGCACTTTACTTGTATTTGGGTAGATCTAGGATGTGTTTAATACTTCAAAGAACATGTTGTTCAAGTCTAATATTAAATCCATGAAGATTGGACTAAGAAACAAGTGAAGAAAAAGTGTTCACTAAAGCTGGACAGATAGCTGGACACCTGCTCGACAAAGAGCTATCTATTGAGATTTAATAAATAAAGCTCGACAGCTGCTCGATCGATCTAGCAGCTATCGAGGTTATGGGAATTCAGATTTTCAGATCTGATTTTCGGCCTATGTTTATGTATTTGTGTAGGATTTCTTTTCTCATAACCCTAGACATATATAAGGCTTATTTTAGAGGCCGTCACATAAGAGAATATAAGGAGAACATATGCAAAAGGTGACCAAAGCCTTATTCTCTCTGAAAGAAGCTATTGCGTTTTTGCGCCTTAGGATTTTGTAACCAAGTGCTTCTTGATCTTCATTGTTGATGAAGTGAAGAACTTTGCAACCAACATTCTTCTTCCTCAAGTTGGTGAGTGAGTCATGTACTGGGATCCGTGCATCAAAGGGTGGCGTTCATATATTGAAGAGTTCAGAGGTTCTGAAGCGGTAGAAGGTTTCTGTTGTGAGTTCATCTATGAGGATTGTAGAGTCTAGGGACAAAGGTTTTGTACTAAATCTAAAACTTCTCTTTACTATAGTGAATTAATTTGCAGGAAGGTTTCCTCTTAGGTTTTTTACTGTGAAACTGGTTGGTTTTATTGGTTTTCCTAGGTCATCATATCTTGTCTTATTTACTTTTCCGCTGCACTTATATTTGACATGATATTGATGTTTGTTTGTTTTAACAAGTTTTATGCATAATAAATATAATTAACAACTTGAGTTTAAAACTTGTTAATTCTATCAACTGGGGTCTAAATTTCCCAACAAGTGGTATCAAAGCAGGCACACTCTAATTAGGGTTTGATCCTTGTGTGTGATCCATTAACCCCTATTTGTCATGGATAGAGGCCAGTCTCTTATTGTACCTCCACTGTTTGATGGTACTAACTATGCATATTGGAAAGTACGCATAAGAGCTTTCTTGCAGTCACTAGATGAGAAAGTGTAGCAAACTGTGGAGATAGGCTGGACCAAGCCTACAGAAGCACCGGCCGATTGGGATGATGCCAAGATCAAGGCGGCTAATTTCAACAGCAGAGCATTGAATGCCCTATTCAGTGCGGTCACTAATGAGGAGTTCAAGAAGATTTCCTCCACTGAAACTGCTAAGGAAGCATAGACCATTCTCCCGACAACCTATGGGGGAACAAAGGTTGTCAAGGATTCGAAACTACAGAGGCTCACTACAAGCTTCGAAGAAATTAAGATGGAGGAGGATGAGTCATTTGATGAGTTCTATGCCAAGCTCAAAGACATAGTGAACTCAACTTTCAATCTTGGGGAAACCATTCCTGAACCCAAGATAGTAAGAAAAGTGCTCAGATCTCTACCCGAGAGATTCCATGCCAAGATCACTACAATAGAGGAATCAAAGGATATTGACAAGATTCCTCTGATTGAGCTGGTTGGTAATTTGCAAACCTATGAGCTAGGGTTGACAAGGATGGGCAAGTCAAGTAAAGGCAGGAGCATGACACTGAAGGCCAAGAGTAGTGATATAGATGAGTCTTCAGAAGATGAAGATTCTAAGATGAAGTCCTACATCACTAGGAAATTCAAGAAATTCATGAAATATGCAAATGGAAAAGGCTTCGATAGGGACCGTAGGCAATCCAGTTCTTCTCAATTCAAGAGCCAAGATAAAGCGAAAAAGGATACTAGAGATGGCGATCAGTACACTGTTCTCTTTGGACCTAAGTGCTTCGGGTGTCAAGGCTTCGGTCACATGAAACAAGAGTGTCCTACATATCTCAAGAGCATTGGGAAGAGTAAGGCACTTGCTGCTACCTTGAGCGACACTGAGCCCGAGGATGATTCCAACAATGATGATGACGGAATTTTGAATGCCTTCACTGCCACTGTCAATCCTACTGAAGGGATTACTGAAGATGTAGATGAAGAAAAATAATTGGTGGATGCTAAGTTTGAAACGATGGATGATCAAGATGATATCCATACCGCCTATGAGAAACTATACAAGCTTTCTGAAAAGCATGAGAAACTCTATAGGCTGGCCACCAAGAAGCTTAGTAATGTAGAACTTGACCGTGAGGAACTTTCCACTAAGTTTGATGAGACAAATCAGACTATTAGGGCACTGAGATTCGAGAACAATTTCTTGGCTGAGAAGACCAAGAAGCTTGAAGCGGAGCTGTTTCAAGTTAGAGCTCAATTGGAGAGGACATCAAGTGCGAAGCTGGATGAGATGCTCAGCATTCAGAAATCTGCTTCTGATCAAACAGGATTGGGGTATGAATTCTCTTCCTCTAATACTCCTTTTACTAGTATTACTATTTTTGTTCCTCCTGCTAACAACATTAAAATTGAGAATAAAGATATTAAAACTAAATTAGCAAGTAAGAACTTAGACAAGGGTAAGTCCATTTTAGGAGCACCCCCTAAGCTTGAGAAGAAGGAAACTAAAAACCCTAGGACTAAGAAGGCTAACTCTCAAAAGCCTAAACAGAATCAGCAGTATCTCTGTCATCATTGTGGTATTGCCGGTCATACTCGACCAAATTGCTATAAGTGGTTAGCCACTCAACAGAGCAATGGCATGATAGCATTTGAGAACCAGAATCAGCTTCAAACCTCTCTTGCTCCTCTTGGGGATCTTCTCAAAGCCCTTATGTTCCTTTTGAACTTGAACAGTTTCAATCATTCCCCCTCATCATCGGTTCAAGGGTTTGCAAAAAGGAAAGGTTCCTCCAAGGTGTGGAAGGAAAGAGGTTCTAAGTGATTTATTCATGTTTTCTCTCTCTTGCCCTTTCTTGTTTTTGTTTTTGCATTACTTGTGTGTGTTGCTTTACTATTTTGAGTCAGTCTTGTTTTATGCATTTTCTTTGTTTAACATGTTTTTGTTTGTTTGTTTTTAGTTTTTGTTTTATTTTGCTTTTCAGATAAAAAAAATGTTAAAAAAATTTGAAAAATACAAAAACAGTGTGTGTTTGTGTACATTGGTTCTTGTGAACCTTAAAATGGCCATTGAAACAGAGTTTTCTAAAACTTTGTATCTCTTGTAGCTTAGATGAGAATTCTTATGCATAAACTAAGCAAGTGAGCTTTGTGGCTCTTTGTTTGTGATGAATAAGGTTAAGTAATCTCTTGTACTTAACACTCGTATCACTCTTTTTGATAGGAAGGATTAGAAAATCTTAAGAGAAAGGCATAAATAACCAACTCGCCACTGTTACCTGCCAATCATGACAGCGTAAAGTCTACGGCTCCACCGCAACACTGACGATGGCACCTTGGATGACAATATAGGAAGTTGACGGGGATAAGCTAAAGGGGATACGTAAATCCTTGACGGGTCTGACGTGGGCTTACTTGGTCTCCACGCATGCGTGTATAAGGAAACATCTTATGCCCCATGCTTAACCTTAATAAAAAAGACTCCTAAAAGTACGCATAATTTACCTCAGCTCTGGCACTCGAGAGTTGTGAAGAATTCTCTGACTTAACCTTTGGAGGGTCTTTGGCTGATACCGCACTGGTACTCTCCTAAGGTTTTCTTTGTCTTTGTTTCGCAGGTCTTGATTCGAGCACGTGAGTATTGTGCGGCTTACTAACAATTTTCGGCATCATTGGTTGGCGCTATCTGTGGGAAAGTTGCGACTTGTAAGCCATATTAGCACTTCTCAAAAAAAGAGTTGCATGGTGCTCACCCGCTCGATGGCAACCACCAATGACGAACCACGCACGAACACCTTCGAGAGACAGGTTCAAACTCTTGCCGCTGTCGTGGAACGCCTCACCAAACAAAACCATGACCTTGAAAAACAATTGCGCCAAAAGAATGCAGTCTTTAATACTTAGGAGGAAGACCAAGAAGGAACCAGCGTTGAGAGAGGGAGCCAAGAAGGGCCGAAAGGTAGCAGTGCCCTAATCAGACAGGAATGGTAGGACACGAGCAGGCCATCCATCACCGATACGATTCCACTTCACATAGTCGCCAAGATGCAGATGGTAAAGAAATAGATGGACTTTATGATGAACGCCCTTAGAGGATGGGTGTCTAGAGACCTCGATGACTTAGTCCATCGAACTGATTCACCATTCATAGCATCCATCACTTTATTCCCCCTTCCACCGAAGTTTCATATGCTGCAAGTGGAGAATTACAACGGATCCAAGGACCCTTTAGATCACTTGGAGTCTTTCAAAACCCTGATGCACCTTCAAGGGGGGTGCTGGATGAGATCATGTGCAGAGCCTTCCCTACCATACTGAAAGGACCTGCAAGGATCTAGTTTAGTAGGCTGATGCCTAACTCCATTTGTACCTTCAAGGAGTTAAGCACCCAATTCGCCTCACACTTCATCGGAAGGCACAGGAATAAGAAGTCCACGACATGCCTGATGAACATTAAGCAGCAGGAAGATGAGACACTGAGATCTTACATAACCTGTTTTAACAAAGAGGCCCTCTCGATTGATGAAGCAGACGACAAGATACTCGTGGCAGCATTCACCAATGGGCTACGGAAGGATAAGTTCCTATTTTCTCCATATAAGAACTACCCAAAGACTATGTCAAATGTGCTTTATAAGGCGACCAAGTACATGAACGTGGAAGATGCACTAGTGGCTCGAGAAGAGAAGCCCAAGAAAAAGGAGAGACAGGAAGACATACAGCCAGACAGGGGGCGGAAGATGGCTAGGATCGAAGAACTGTAGGAGGACAGATGCTCTAAGCCACCCACGAGGAAGTTCATAAGCTTCACCCCGTTGACCTCCATGATCGACCAAGTCTTGATGCAAATTAAGGAAGAAGACTTTTCCCAGCAAGCTGAAGGGAGATCCTAATAAGAGGTCTAGGGACAAGTATTTCCGCTTCCACCGTGATCATGACAATGACACAGCTGACTGCTACAACTTGAAGCAACAAGTTGAAGCTCTTATTAGGCAAGGAAAGCTATAGGGGTTCGTTAGCAAGAAGAAAGCGGATCCACTTCAAGAACAGGCTCCCCGACAGGAGAACGAGCGTCCTAGGGCACCCATAGGAGATATAAGAATGATTGTAAGGGGCATAAAACTACTAGGTTGTCCAAAAAGGCCTATAAGACTTACCTCAGAATGGTTCAGAACGTCTAGTTGACGGGTTTCATACCAAAGATGGCATGGATCGACAACCCCGTCATCGAATTCTCAGAAGAAGATGCCCGTTGACTTCACCACCCACATGACGATGCACTTGTCATTAGCATACGAGTAAGGGATTACAATACGCACCGAGTTCTGGTCAAGAATGGCAGCTCAGATGACATCTTCTACTACCCCACATTCTAGCAGATGACGATTGATAAAGAGCGATTGGTTCTGACAAACGGTCCGCTCGTCAGTTTTGGAGGAACAAGGGTGTTTCCCCTTGGTGTAATCACATTATCCGTGATGGTGGGTGACTACCTCCAGCAGATCACTAAAAACATAACATTCCTTGTGGTCTACTGCTTGTTCGCTTACAATGCCATCCTAGGACGACCCACTCTCAATTCATTGAAGGCTGTAACCTCGACCTACCACTTAATGATCAAATTTCCTACCGATTATGGAATAGGAGAGTTGTGCGGATATCAGGTGGCTACCCACGAATGCTACATAGCTATGATGGAGATGGACAACCACGTTTAGGCCATGAATATAGAAGAACACTGTATAGTGACAGAGCCTGTTGAAAGACTTGAAGAGATACTTCTCAATGACTCTAAGCATGATTAAACGACCAGGATTGGTACCCTTGCTAGCCCGGAGGTCCTCCGAGCAATTACGGTTTTGTAAAAAATAGCTAGGATGTATTTGCTTGGAGCCATGAAGACATGCCAAGAATATACCCATCGATCATGGTGCATAGGCTGAATGTGTCACCTTCCTTCCCACCCATTAGTCAGAAGAAGCGGGTGTTCACCCCAAAACAAGACCAAGCTATAGTAGAAGAAGTTTACAAGCTATAGGAGGCGAACTTCATCAAGGAAGTTTACTACCCTTATTGGTTGGCAAATGTGGTAATGGTTAAGAAAGCTAGCGAGAAATGGAGGATGTGTAGACTTCACAGACTTGAACAAGGTATACCCCAAAGATAGCTACCCCCTTCTGCAGGTCAACGTCCTGGTTGACTCTATAGCTTAACACTAGTTACTAAGCTTCATGGACGCCTTTTCGGGTTACAATCAGATCAGAATGGACGAAGCAGACCAGGAGAAGACTTCGTTCGTTACTAATTAGGGCCTCTTTTGCTATAAGGTAATGCCATTTGGCCTAAAAAACGAGGGTGCAACGTATCAAAGGCTCATGAACAAGATGTTCACACAACAGATTGGCAGAAATGTCCAGGTCTTTGTCGACGACATGCTGGTGAAAAGCCGAAGGGAGGATGATCACTTGGAAGACCTCAGGGAAACATTCGATACCCTTTGTTCTTATAACATGAAGCTTAATCCAAGCAAATGTGCCTTCGGAGTGATGGCAGGAAAATTCCTAAGGTATATGGTGTCCCAGAGATTCATTGAGGCTAACTTGGACAAGATCCAGGCAATAATAGAAATGGCACCCCCAAAAAACGTGAAAGATGTACAAAGCC
This sequence comes from Castanopsis chinensis, assembly GCA_032878915.1. Taxonomy (NCBI): domain Eukaryota; kingdom Viridiplantae; phylum Streptophyta; class Magnoliopsida; order Fagales; family Fagaceae; genus Castanopsis; species Castanopsis chinensis. The sequence continues at coordinate 1,031,118 of JAVQMG010000081.1, forward strand.
TCAACGAAAAGATAGTCACGCTTAATAGGTTCGTGTCCAGAGCAACGGTTAAGGGTCTACCTTTCTTTCGCATGCTGAAGAAAACCTTCGAATGGATGGCCGAGTGTCAGTAGGCGTTCGAGGACTTGAATACCTACCTCTCTTCCTTACCATTGTTGAGTCCGTCAAAGCCAGGGGAAGAATTATTCCTTTATTTAGCTATATCTATGGCTGTCGTCAGCGCAACCTTAAGCAGATAAGAAGACAAGGTGTAAAAACCCTTGTATGACACTAGCCGGGCACTTTGTGGGGCAGAGGAGAGATACCTACCAATGGAGAAACTTGCCTTCGCTTTGTTACAGAAGCCCGCAAGCGGAAGCCATACTTCTAGGCCCACACCATCGTCGTCCTGACTGACAAACTTACGATGAGCAATGAGTAGTCCAGAAGCTTCTGTATGGATGGCGCTGTGAGTAATAGAACTGAGTGAGTTTGAGCTACAATATCGCTCGCGTACTGCCATAAAAGGACAAGTGATCGCCGACTTCATCGTGGAGTTCACCAATATGGAAGGCCAGGGTGCAAAAGAGCCTCTTCATTGGAGCATCCACACGGATGGGTCATCTAATAAGCACGTTGGCGGAATCGGTGTAGTGCTCTGCTCCTAAGAGGGAGACGAGATCGAATACATGGTTTGACTAGATTTCTCCACAACGAACAATGAAGTAGAGTATGAAGCCCTAGTAACAGGACTAGACCTCACCAAAGCAGAAAGAGCAACAAGTGTGATTGTATATTGTGATTCTCAAGTAGTCACCAGTCAGGTAAACGGTGACTACAAGTGCAAAGGAGAAAGGATAAAGACGTATCTGGATCAAGTGTTGAAACAGTCAGCAAATTGCAAGCCAAGTTCTTCCAAATCCCTAAAGAAGAAAATAAGCAAGTTGATCACCTTGTTGAAGTTGCGTCAGCCAAATACATGCCTCTCCCCGGTGAAGTACTTTCCTTTGTTCAAATTTCACCCTTGATAGATGACGTCGGCGTGCAAGGGGTAAACTCGGGGAGAAATTGGACTACACCAATAGTTTCCTATTTGAAAGATGACAAACTACCCAATGGAAAGGAGGCCGTGAGAAGGTTGAAGGTTCAGGTAGCACGGTTCATCTTGATAAAAGACATCCTGTACAAGAGGGGCTTCTCTCGACCGTACCTGAGATGTTTAAGTCTCAAGGAAGAGGATTATGTCATGAGAGAAGTGCAGGAAGGGACTTACGGCAACCATTGAAGGTTGTGGTCATTAGTACATAAACTGGTTCGAGCTAGATATTACTGGTCAACTATGTAGAAGGATGCCCAAACATATGTTAAAGCCTATGACAAATGTCAAAGGTTCAGCAACGTCGTCAGACAGCCAATGGAGGAACTGACTCTGATAATAGCCCCGTGGCCATTCGCTCAATGGGGACTCGACATCATGGATCCATTCCTAGTAGCAGTACGGCAGTTGAAGTTCCTTGTAGTTGGTATAGACTATTTTACTAAATGGGTAGAAGTAGAAGCTTTGGCTACCATCACGGAGAAGAATGTGAGGAGCTTCATCTGGAGGAACATCGTCTGTATATATGGAATCCCTAGAGTCTTAGTCTCTGACAACGGAAAGCAGTTTGACAACGACTCCTTTAGGGATTTTTGCTCATAGTTGGGAATAAAAAACCACTACTCCTCCCCAACCCACCCATAAGCCAAGGACAAGTTGAGGTCATGAACTGATCCTTACTTATGATTATCAAGACTCGGCTCGAAGGGGCAAAAGGTGTATGGGCAGAAGAGCTACCAAGGGTACTATGGGCGTATAGGATAATAGCAAGAATGCCTATTGGGGAAACACCATTTCGACTAGCATATGGAAGCGAGATAGTCATCCTAGCGGAAGTCAGCCTCATGACCTACAGAGTGGGAAATCATGATGATAGAAAGAACGACGAGGCTATGTGTCTACAACTTGATCTACTAGACGAAGTTAGGGCAACAGCTGAATAGAGACTCGGACAATACCAGGACCTCATGGCCAAGCACTACAACTCCTAGGTCAAACATCGAGACTTTAAGGTTAGGGACCTCGTCTTGAGGAAGGTAATGGGCACCGCCATAGACCCCGCACAAGGAAAGCTCAGCCCAAACTGGGAAGGACCTTACAGAATCGTGTCATGGTTGAGGAAAGGCACCTATCACCTAGAAACACTGGACGGACAGAAGTTGCACCACTCGTGGAACACCGAGCATCTCCAGAAATACTATCAGTAGACATAATAACATGAAAAGGGATGCTCCTCATTTTCCAATTTATTTTAGTTAATTTTTGCTACAGTACTTTTTAAACCCATAGGGTCGGTCTTTTTCTTTAAAGAACAATTTTTCTACATGCATTTGTTATAATAAGAGGAGTTTATTTAGAAATAATTGGTGTGTTTATTTGTTTCTACATGTTTATTCTACGTGCTTATCAAGGCCGCAAATGGACGGATTCATTAGTCCATAAATGGACAGATTCCTAATTAAGTCCAGAAGTGGACGACCCTATCATGTGAGGATGAGTCAATGTGAAGTCCATGAGTGGACGAATTCACTATTAAGTCCACAGATGGACGGACCCATGATTACGTCCATTAAGTGGATGAGTTCATCCCATACGGATGGCCTAATATTATCAAGTCCACACTGGGACGGATCCATAACTAAGTGGATGGGTTCACGACTTAGTCCATAAGTGGACGAGTTCATCCCACAAGGATGGCCTAACATTATCAAGTCCATAAGGGGATAGATACATAACTAAAGTGGATGAATCCATCATTAAGTGGATGGGTTCATGACTTAGTCCATAAGTGGACGAGTTCATCCCATAAGGATAAGTTAATACTAGTCCACAAGTGGACGGATCCATAGTTGAGTCCAAGAGTGGACGAGTTTATTACTAGCCAACAAAGTGGACGAACTTATTACTAAGTCCACAAAGTGGTCGAACCTATTACCAAGTCCACAAAGTGGATGAGCCTATTACTAAGTCCACAAGGTGGACGGACTTATTATCAAATCTACAAAGTGGGCGAGCCTATTGTAAGTCCACAAAGTGGACGAGCTTATTGCAAGTCCACAAAGTTGACAAACCTATTAACAAGCCAACAAGTGGACGAGTCTATGTCCACAAGCAGATGGAGTTGTCCTAGTATCCTAAAATAGATATACAAAGTCCTCAAGATGGACACATTCACAAAATAGAAAGCACACTCAATCAAGACATGTGAAGATCAACTAAAGCAATACATAGAGATCAAATAAAAAGGACGAATGTAGAGAAACGCTACAGCATAAAAAGTGTTTTATAAGCAAAGCCCAAAAAATAAAAGGGCATTAAACATTGTCTGGAAGTTATGTCAAATTTACAATAAAAAAGGAAAAAAAGAAAAGGCTAAGTTCAAGAGGTCGGGGGGTCTTGTGGATTTTCGTCACCCTTAATAGGAAGGTACTAGACACCTTGAGTAGAGGGGTCTTCAGCATTAGGAGGATTGGCCAATGGGGTCAAAGGGATGATGGGCTGGTCCACGGCAGGTTGGGCGAGGACAACATTGTCATCTTTCAGATTCACCTCGGACTAGGTGAAGCCATCACTTTCTTCAAAGACAGTATCGCCTATGGGTGTCGATGGCAGAGGATCATCCAAAGTGACCTTGGATAAATCCAAGTTAGGGTAGACACGCTTGACTTGCTTTAGTCAATCCTCAAACCCGTCACCATAATAGACAGTGCAAGCATCTATAAAAGGTCACGAAGCCTTAAACTCTGTCACAGTGTCAGCCCTGGCCGTCTCCACCTTGCCTAAAAGAGCCGTCAGCTCCTTTTCCACCATCGCCTTAGCTTCTTGTTCTTTTTTCTTTTGAAGACCCTCCTCCTCCAAATTTTCCTTTAGCTTATTCACCTCCTGATTGAGAGTATGAATACCTTCCTTGTACTGCTCTTGCCTGTCAGTCAGGTTCTTGATGTGCTTGTGTAGACGAGTAATCACTCCCCTCTTTGGCGATACCTCTGTCCTGCAATGCCTTCATACGAACTAGTGCCTATGTGATAGAAAAGCTGTCAGCTTATTGAACACCAAAAAAATAAAAATAAAAAAGAAAAAAAGAAGAAAAAAAAGGAAGAAACATACCCGGGCAAGATAAAAAAGGCCTGACGCCCCCAGCTCCTTCGTCGCTTGCTTAGCACAAGGATCTACTTCCTCACTCTTGAGGATGGACTCCATCACCTCAACGTCGTAGTCCTTGTGGGTAAGAAGGTGGCGATCAGGTCCCTGAGTGATGGGGCCTGATGTCGTCATTAACCCCTTGCCTGCCCCATGGCTCGGCTCAGGGGGCAACGATTTCTTGGGGTGCTTATCCCTAAGGGTAATGGCAACTTTCTTGGGAGGATGGTCGTCCTTCCCATCAGCTTTTCTTTTAGAAACCACCTTTCTGAAGACCTTAGGGGCTGACAAGGACGCCCCCTCCCCCCTTTGTTTTCTTTTCTTCTTCCTTCCTTCGGGCAGTAGCTGCTCGCACCAACGCCCTCTGCCTAGCTCCCTCCATTTCTACAAAAGATGAGAGACGAGAGTTAGAACAAGAACTGATAAAAATAAAGCGACGAGAGAAATTAAGGGGTACTTACGTCAATGAGAATAGGCGTTTAACTTACGAGCTACCGGCGTTGGCTTTGGACCTTCGCAGTAAAGGTGTAGAGTGTCGAGTGTAATGAGGTCCTGACACTTCCACTCTTCCAACGGGATTTTTGTTACTCGACGGATAAAGTCTTCTTACTCGGTTGTGATATGTGGACGAACACTAGCTGAAAACAAGAAAAGTAGATGGTGTTATCAATTTGAAACAAATAAACTAAGGGAAGAAATAAATGGGATTAACCTGAATCCTTGACAAAGCCCAAGTGTTGTTAAAACCATGGGGCATCGCCTCCCACTGTTCCTGACGGCACACCTAATTCGTCCCTTTTACAAAGAAATACCTGCCTTTCCAATTTCTATTAGAATCAGGCATATCATATACTAGCTTTAGCCCCTTCTTCCTTGCTGCGAAATGGTATATCCCCTAGGATGAGATGATATGTTGAGGTCGATAGCACCAAAAGAACTTGTCAAGAGTTAGCTGCCGGTTCCCACCACTTAGACGACCCCACAAAATCTTAGCTCCAATGAATATCCTCCAAGCGTTGGGGCCAATTTGTCTAACAAACAAACCCAAAAAATTAGCCAACTAGCGGTGAAGTACTGTTAGTGGCAGCCTCAATCCTGCCGTGAACATGGCATCGTACATGCCGACTTTTGCGGTCTTCCTTGAATAGAACTTCTTAAACTTCCAAGGGAGACGGATTGAGATGTCGTCTGGAATTTGGTAACGGTCACGTAAAGTGCTAAAAACCTTGTTCGACATCGTCGGCAGAAAGTTATTGACAGTCCATATCTTAAGGAGGGTGAAAGGACGGTCATCTCCGAGGCCTCCCGAAGTACTTTCTAAGGCCTCCTCATCACCATCATTTTCATCCCCGTCACTCTCTCTCTCCTCTTCCCCCTCATCACCCTTATCTTCACCCTCACTCATTACTTCTTCCTCATCTTCTTCTCTACAACTTTCCACTTTGACGACTAGGAGAAGCCCTCCTCAAGCTTATGACCTGACTGGAAGACCTCGTCGTAGCCCACTCCCCCGCGGACCAACGATTGTTCACTTGTCGCTTCCCTAGACATCTAACTACCTACAAATGATAGATTCATCTTAGGACCTAAGTTGACGGCCTCACCATGGAATTAATTAACTATAAAAATGAAAATAAGGGATAGAATAAAAGAAAAGAGAACTTACAAGTAAACGATTCCTTGAAAAAAAGGGATGGTCCAAGAAAGATGACAACAGTGAAGGTGATGAGACCAGCAGGCTGATAGAAGTAAGGAGTTCAGAAGGCGACGGGCTCTCTCTTAAGATCAGTAGGGGTTAAAATGTGGGAAATGAGGGAAGAGTTGAGATATATATAGATAGAAAATGCACGGAAGACAAAGTGACACCCTCGTCTAGAAGCGGGGCCAATTTGCTCGTGCCATGTTCTTAAGCATTTAATAATGGCTGTTCAAGGAATCACCCATAAATGACCTTTCTTTTCTCCTGAATAAATAATAATAAAAACTACGAAGCTAACTCCATAACTCGTCAGTAAAAGCTGACAAGGCTATGGAGTAAGGGGCAGTTGATAAGGGTAATTTTGTAATATTGATACTCATCCATGCCAAGGTAAAAGGTGACAGACATAATAAGGTCGTCAGCGTCACTCATGACAGACGACGACAGTGTAAAGTCTACAGCTCCACCTTGAAGCTGACGACGGCACCTTGGACGACAATATAGGAAGCTGGGGGGGAGAAGCTGAAGGGGATACATAAACTCTTGATGGGTCTGACGTGGCCTTACTTGGTCTCCACGCATGTGTGTATAAGGAGCCATCTTGTGCCCCACGCTTAACCTTAATCAAATAGAGTCCTACAAGGAAAGAATTCCTGGAGATACGTGAATTAAAAAGGTTCTCTCCTACAAAGAAAGTTCTTCTGAACCAAGGTACGAATGTCAACCCTACACTACTATAAAAATCTTAAAACTCTCACAAACCAAGGTATGCATAATTTACCTCAGCTCTGGCACTTGAGAGTTGTGAAGAATTCTCTGACTTAACCTTCGGAGGGTCTTTGGCCGGTATCGTACCGGTACTCTCCTCGAGTTTTCTTTGTCTTTGTTTCGCAAGTCTTGATTTGAGCATGTGAGTATTGTGTGGCTTACTGAAGATTTTCAGCATCATCATTTATTAATCACTAAGAGCATCTCCAATTGAATCGCCTGAGTTTGAGAAACGTGGACGGTTCTTGCGGTTCACTTCAGGATAGAGTTAAAAAAATTGGAAGAAGAATGAGGTATTTACAGCACCTTATCACCATTGTTAAGAAAACCTCCAAGAAAAATCAATCAATACAAATATTTGAAATGAAAATAGCAGTATAAGATCTAACTAAATCTTCGATCATCTGCCTCTATAAGTTGCCAAATGCCAGTCAGCTTCTGCCCTTGTCGTCCGCAGCAACCTCCAGTCGACGACCAGTGATCAGATCTCTCTAAAGTCCAAACTAGTGGTAGTAACGACTGTGGCTCTTTCTCTCTTTCTCCCTTCCTCTCACTGTTTTGTTTTCATTTTGCTGAGACATCTTTGTTTTGTTTGATAAAGCTATAATAGGTAATACATAGCCTAGTAAGAAAATGCCTTGACAGTCTCGCCCATTGTGTACCACAGACGTCAGATCACATAACTATTTATATATTTATTTATTCATTTTTCTGATGAGATTAATATATTTATTATATAATTAGTTCTTATCTCTATTGATATTCATTCTATTCATGCATTATGACAGGCCACAAACTTGTTGACCCCTAATGATAAATTAAATTGATTAATTAGTCAAGTTATTAATTAATCAAGTTAACATGCAAAATCATGTGGCAGCACAAACAAATCGCCAAAACTAAAGAATGCAGCGGAAAAATAAAAGACACGGTGATTTTTTTATGAATGGGGAAAACCTGACGGCAAAAACCCCATCGGGTGATTTAAGGTCACCACTCCCAAAACTCCACTATTATCACAGCAAGCGATTACAAGCAAGGAATCCCAAGTACCTTACCAACCTACAGCTGAACCCTTACCCCAATACCCAATTGGACTTGCTCTGTAGTGACAGTTTCTCCTTTCAATGCACGTATGTGACTAACCAATTGCGCGGATCCCAGTACGCGACTTCAATTCACCAACTAGAGAGAGAGTTGTTGGCTGCAAAGTTCTTCAAATCATCCACACGATGAAGATCAGGAAGATGCTTGGTTACAAAACCCTACGGTGCACATTACATAGCAACTTCTTCACAAAAGATGAACTAGGGCATGAACTTTTTCTTTTTGATCACAAATTGCATGAACAAGAATTACTCAATGCTTGTGCAACTTGCATCTGTTTGACGGCCCTTAAAATAATCCTTTTATATGTCTAGGGTTAGGAGAAAAGAAGTCCCAGAGACACATTCACGGATTGGAATTAAAACAGAACTGAAAATCTGTTTTTTTTAAATCTCGACAGATAGAGGTGTCGAGGATCTATCGAGAAGTTGTCGAGGCTCGGGCTAAAACAGCTTCTTAAAGCTCGATAGATGCATGTGTCGAGACAGGTGTCGAGCTTTAGTAACTTGCACTTTTCAGCGTTTTTCTTGGACAGACTTGATGACTTCAACACTTAATCTTGAAACACTGTTTCTTGAAGCATTAAACACATCCTAAATCTACCCAATTACAAGTAAAGTGCGTTTTATCAAAAGATAAGCCAATTACATAAAATAGTGACATATGTCAACAACTTGAACTACATATGTCCTAACACATTACAGTACTAGTGTTCCACTTTCCCACATTATATAGTACTAGTGTACTACTACCACAGTAGCTTTAAGCTTCATCAAATATCCTCCTTAATATTTTAATAATATTTTACATTAGATTTCAAATTGATAACAATGGTTTAATTATGACGTCATCACGGTTTGACCTTGGTCCGACCTTAAAAACCGTGAACCTCTCCTTTTTACGGTTCATTGAATTGTCTGGATTTGAAAACCATAATCTCCACTAGAATAGCCAAAGTCATTTTTGGGAGAGCAAATCCAAAAAATCAGCTCCTTTCCTCTTTGTTCACTCTCTCCCTTCTCAACCAAACTCATTTCTCTCTCTCAGGTGTAACGTAACACAATCAAAACACAAACACAATCTAAAATTAGAAAAAATTTAATTAGAACAACAAATCTAAAATTAGAACAACAACAATAGATCAAGAACAGGGAAAAAGACAAATTTAATTAGAACAACAAATCTAAAACCAAAACCAAAACAATAGATATGCCCAGTTTTGGGAATAGATGCGTATATATTTTTATTATATTAAGGTAAAGATATTATTTGCCTTTCTCAAAAAAGAAAAGAAAAGAAGATATCATTTGCCTCACGATATATACATAGGCAATTTTAGATGTACACAAGTTAAATTTTGCCAAAGGAATCGATATACAACATGTTTATTTAGAAGGGGACCATCTTTTAAAATAATTTATGGTTTGAAGTATTTAAAGTCAATCTTATTTATAATTTTTTTTAGAAGAAATCTTATTTATATATTTTTATGAGAGAATTTCAATCTTATTTATACTCAACTTAAATAAAAAGATATAAATACTTGGCAAAATCATTAATCCAAGATTTTAATCACAAAAGGACGTAAAGTCCAAAATTTATTGATGACATTATTGGTAGTTGCACACACTATTTAACAAGTTTTTGACTTCCAATATAAGTCATTGTACTACTATTTTTTATGTTCCTATTAGCAAAACTTGCTATGTATTTATTTAACTTTCTTTTAATTGAAAAAAAAAAAAAATCAAATATATGGCATATCATCATTGGTGAAATTAACTTTAGTTTGTTTATTTTTCTCAAAAAAAAAAAAAAAAAAACAACTTTAATTGACATGTCATGTTTTACTATTTCTTCTAATGTTATTTTCGGTCTTCCTCAACCTTCTTTTGATTGCTCAACTTGAATCAACTCACTCTTTTTTACTAGTACATAAGCTACCCATGTATGAACATGATCAAAGCATCTCAATTCACTCTCCCTCTTTTTTTCATCATTACGGGTCTGACCATATTCAAGACCTAATTTTGATTGTCCCTATAAAATGTGTGCAACATAGATTAAACAAGACACTTGTCCAATCTTGAGGACATATGTCCCAAGATATCATACAAGCATTTAGAATAATACATGTGCTTAGATATAAATGGTTTTGATTTTAGAGGGGGAAAATGTCCTCACTTTAAATTCATTTTTAAAAAAAAAACCATGACTAACAACGATTAATGTCGAGATAAAATAAAAATCTCAATGTTTTCCTTATCTCAATCACGTTTTAAGGTGGGGGAGTCCTAATCATTGCAATGGGGTTTTTGAAAAAAAGGAAAACATTTTAATTGAATTTAAAACAAATTTTGCAGGAAGTGCTTTGGGTTAACTCCCCTATCACTCTCATATTTTGAAAATCCAACCATTGGATTACATAAACTATATCGTCTTAACGCGCATACCAATTTTCATGTCAATCGGATGTAATTTACCATTTGATCTGTGAACTCATCTTTTATGCATTATTTTAAACTATAAAAACTTAAATTTAAATATTTGATTGATAACGTGGCTATTAATCTTTGATCATCTTGAAATTTTGTAAGCATAAAAAATATATGAAGATAATGTATCTAACGGTAGATTTGTCAAAATTCACATCGAATTAAGAAATATAGAGCTGGGTTCAAGTTACACCTAATGTAACTTTAAAAAATGTTACACCACCCAATAACTTATTATTGAATTCATATTTTGAAAATTCAAATATTGGATTTCATGTTCTATATGTTCTTAACATTTATGCCAATTTTCATGCCAATCGGATGTAATTTACCATTTGATCTTTAAACACATCTTTTTTGCATTATTTTAAACTACAAAAACTTGAATTTAGAGAATTGATTGATAACATGCCTATTAACCTTTAATCACCTTGAAATTTTGTAAGCATGAAAAATATATGAAGATAATGTAATCTAACGGTAAATTTATCAAAATTCACATTAAATTAAGAAATATAGGGTTGGGTTCAAGTTACACTTGATGTAACTCTAAAAAACATTCCACAACCCAATAACATATTATTGAATTCATATTTTGAAACCCCAACTGTTGAATTACATGTTCTATATAGTTTTAACATGCTAGCAAATTTTAATGCCAATCGGATGTAATTTACCATTTGATCTATAAACTCATTTTTTATGTATTATTTTAAACTACAAAGACTTGAATTTAAACAATTAATTGATGACATGGTTATTAATCTTTGATCACCTTGAAATTTTGTAAGCTTGAAAAATATATGAAGATAATGTAATTTAACTGTAGATTTGTCAAAATTGACATTGACTTAAAAAATATAGGGTTGCGTTTAAGTTATACCTGATATAATTCTAAAAAATGTTACACCACCCAATAACTTATCATTGAACTCACATTTTGAAAATCCAACTGTTGGATTACATGTTCTATATGTTCTCAACATGCATGGCTGTTTCATGCCAATCGGATGTAATTTACCATTTGATCTTTAAACTCATCTTTTATGCGTTATTTTAAACTACAAAAGCTTGAATTTAGATAATTAATTGATGACATGCCTATTAATCTTTGATCGCCTTGAAATTTTGTAAAAATGAAAAATATATGAAGATAATGTAATCTAACGGTAAATTTATCAAAATTCACATCAAATTAAGAAATATAGGGTTGAGTTCAAGTTATACCTGACGTAACTCTAAAAAATATTCCACCACCCAATAACATATTATTGAATTCATATTTTGAAACTCCAACCATTGGATTACATGTTCTATATAGTCTTAACATGCTAGCAAATTTTAATGACAATCGGATATAATTTACCATTTGATATTTAAACTCATCTTTTATGCGTTATTTTAAACTACAAAAACTTGAATTTAGACAATTGATTGATAACATGCCTATTAAGCTTTCATCACCTTGAAATTTTGTAAGCATGAAAAATATATGAAAATAATGTAATTTAACGGTCGATTTGTCAAAATTCATATTGAATTAAGAAATATGGAGTTGGGTTCAAGCTACACCTAATCTAACTCCAAAAAATGTTATACAACCTAGTAACTTATTATTAAATTCGTATTTTAGAAATTCAATCGATGGATTACATGTTCTATATGATCTTAACATGCATGACTATTTCATGCCAATCGAATGTAATTTACCATTTGATCTTTAAACTCATCTTTTATACGTTATTTTAAATTACAAAAACTTGAATTTAAACAATTGATTGATGACATGCGTATTAATCTTTAATCACCTTGAAATTTTTTAATCATGAAAAATATATGAAGATAATGTAATCTAATGGTAAATTTATCAAAATTCAGATCGAATCAAGAAATGTAGGTTTGGGTTCAATTTATACCTGACATAACTCTAAAAAATGTTCCACCACCCAATAACATATTATTGAATTCATATTTTGAAACTCCAACCATTGGATTACATGTTCTATATGGTCTTAACAAGCTAGCAAATTTTCATGCCAATCGGATGTAATTTACCATTTGATCTATAAACTCATCTTTTATGCATTATTTTAAACTTCAAAAACTTGAATTTAAACAATTGATTGATGACATGGTTATTAATCTTTGATCACCTTGAAATTTTGTAAGAATGAAAAACATATGAAAATAATGTAATCTAACGGTAGATTTGTCAAAATTAACATTGAATTAAAAAAATATAGGGTTGGGTTCAAGTTACACCTAATGTAACTCAAAAAAATGTTACATCACCCAATAACTTATTTTTGAATTCATATTTTAAAAATCAAACCATTGCATTGCATGTTTTATATGGTCTTAAAATGCATGTCAATTTTCATGTCAATCGAATGTAATTTACCATTTGATCTATAAACTCATCTTTTATGCATTTGTCAAAATTGACATCGAATTAAGAAATATAGGGTTGGGTTCAAGTTATACCTGATGTAACTCTAAAAAATGTTATAGCACCCAATAACTTATTATTGAATTCATATTTTGAAAATTCAACCATTGGATTACATGCTCTATATGTTCTTAATATGCATGGCTATTTTATGCCAATCAGATGTAATTTACCTTTTGATCTTTAGACTTATCTTTTATGTGTTATTTTAAATTACAAAAACTTGAATTTAGATAATTGATTAATGACATGCCTATTAATCTTTGATCACCTTGAAATTTCGTAAGTATGAAAAATATATGAAGATAATGTAATCTAACGGTAGATTTGTCAAAATTTATATTGAATTAGAAATATAGGGTTGGGTTCAAGTTACACTTGATTTAGCTCTAAAAAATGTTACACAACCTAGTAACTTATTATTAAATTCGTATTTTGGAAATCCAATCATTGGATTACATGTTATATATGTTTTTAAATTCATGCCAATTTTCATGCCAATCGGATGTAATTTACCACTTTTTCTATAAACTCGTCTTTTATGCATTATTTTAAAGTACAAGAACTTGAATTTAGACAATTGATTGATAACATGCCTATTAATCTTTGATCACCTTGAAATTTTGTAACCATGAAAAATATATGAAGATAATGTAATCGAAAGGTAGATTTGTCAAAATTCACATCAAATTAAGAATATAGGGTTGGGTTTGAGTTACACCTAACGTAATTCTAAATAATGTTACACTATTTAATAACTTATTATTGAATTCATATTTTGTAAATCCAACTGTTGGATTACATGTTCTATGTGTTTTTAACATGCATGCCAATTTTCATACCAATTGGATGTAATTTACCATTTGATCTATAAACTCATCTTTTATGCATTATTTTAAACTACTAAAACTTAAATCTAGATAATTGATTGATGACATGGCTATTAAGCTTTGATCACCTTGAAAATTTGTAAGCTAAAAAATATATGAGGATAATGTAATCTAATTGTACATTTGTTAAAATTCACATCGAATTAAGAAATATATGGTTGAGTTCAAATTACACCTGACGTAATTCAAAAAAATATTACACCACTCAATAACTTATTATTGAATTCATATTTTGAAAATCTAATCGTTGGATTATATGCTCTATATGTTCTTAACATGCATGCCAATTGGATGTAGTTTACCATCTAATTTATAATTTCATCTTTTATGCATTATTTTAAACTACAAAAACTTGAATATAAACAATTGATTGATGACATGGAAATTAATATTTGATTACCTTGACATTTTATATGCATGAAAAATATATGAAGATAATGTAATCTAAAGGTAAATTTGTCAAAATTCACATTGAATTAAGAAATACAGAGTTGGGTTCAAGTTACACGTGATGTAATTCTAAAAAATGTTACATCACCCAATACCTTCTTATTGAATTCATATTTTGAAAATCCAGCCATTGGATTGCATGTTCTATATGTTCTTAACATGCATGCCAATTTTCATGCCAATCGAATGTAATTTACCATTTGATCTATAAACTCATCTTTTATGCCTTATTTTAATGGGAAGAAATTTTTATTCACTTTTGAGAGAGAGAGAGAGAGAGAGAGAGGCTGAAATTCTTGAATTTTAGGCTACCATATTGAAGTTAAAGGTGCAATCATTTTTTTTATGGGTACAATTGTTTAGAAAATAAGGACAAACCTTTCTTATATAGGATATATATAAAAGGTTTTTTTTTTAGACTGTAAACAAAAGGTTCATCTAAAAATACAATGTTCTAGGCGTTTATATGTTTCTTTTTTTATATTTCTTTGAATTTTAGATTAACTTTTATCTCCAAAAAAAATTAATATTTTTATGATTTTTTGCAAAGGTCAATTGTGGTCCTCACAAATAATTTAGTATTAGTAAGGGCATATTTTTAACCCACACAAAAAAATAGACTTTTTCCCTCAGAAAAAATTTGGTGGGAACATTTCTCTCCAAAATTTTTGAGATTTTAATGATTATTTGTGAAGGTCGATCCTAGCCCTTGCAAATAATTTAGTGTTAGTGACGGCTTTTTTTTAACCATCACAAATAATACAAATTTTGCAAGAGATTTTTAATTGTCTCTCGCAAATAATATGAAGGGAAAATTTCCCTCCAAAATATTAGTATTTGTGACGGCTATAAAACATAATTGCGATAACTTTTCTTGTTGGTCACAAATATTTCACATTTTACCAAATATTGGCGAGGGCTTTATTTTGCCATCACAAATAAAATTTTTTGAGAGAGCTTTTTGGGTCCGTCAAAAATTCTTGGTTGCTAATAGGCATTTTTCTTGTAGTGCCAACTCTAATGAGTTAGGTGCTCTCCATGATCTCCCACTTGGAAAAGGACTTCTTTGTTGCTTGCCAAGAGTGCATATCTCACATACATATTCTGACTTTTCAATACTAGGCAATCCATGCACCATGCTTAATGTGGATAATAGTTTAAGCCCAATGAAATTGAGATGCCCAAGGCGAAAATGCCACTTCCATGACTCATTTTTTACAAGCCCATGGAAACATTTCTCCATTGTTGAATTAAGATGGAGTGGAAACATACCATTGTGACGCATTTGAACTTTTGTAAGAAGCCTTCCTTCAGCATCCTTCAAAACAAGAGAGAGTTTCTCCATGTGTATAATATACACCTTTTCTAGGAGTTGCCCAATACTAAGAATATTGCTTTTCATGTTGGGCACATAGTACACATTGGAGATAAATTGCAAAACACCATTCCTTTGACATTTTCTAATTTTTCCTTTACATTTTATGGGCAATTTGGATGAGTTTCCCAAATAGACATTGCCTTCAACACCTTCAACACGCTCAACAAAAAGCTCTTTTTTTCCACTCATGTGGTTGCTAGCTCCAGAGTTAAGATACCACACCTCTTGCGAATTATTTTCCTCCTCTTGTGCAAAAAGAAGTGTACTTTCTTATTTTTCAACATTTGATGCCTCAACAAGATTAGATTGTTCATTATGCTCCTCATATTTATTCTACCAGCAGTCTGATACATAATGTCCAAATTTGTTGCGATTGAAACATTGGACATTTCTATTACCTACACGTCCACGAGCAGATCTGCCTCTGAATGTTCCTCTTCCATGACCCTTGCCATGGTTGCTATTGCTATATCCTCCACGGAAGCCATTAGGCTTCTAGTCTCTTATAGTCAATTTTGACTCTGATGCTTGCTCAATGACAACAGAGCTGGAATTCTTTTCCATACGCTGCTCATGCACTTGAAGAGATCCCATTAATTCATCAATTGAGAGAGTTTCCAAATCTTTGGACTCTTTAATAGCCACCATGACATGCTCAAATTTATTTGCAAGAGATCGTAATATTTTCTCCACCACACGAACATCTTCAATACTCTCTCCATTACTTTTCAAACGATTAACAATTACAAGTAATTGTGAAAAATAATCAGAAATAGTTTCACCATCTTTCATGTGAGCAACTTCAAACTTGGCACGAAGAGTTTGCAAACGAACTCTTTTCGCATGATCGACACCCTTGAAAAAAATGCCAAGAATCTCCCATGCTTCTTTACTTGACTTTGCATTGGCAACTTTCTCAAAAGTTGACTCATCCACCCCTTGATAGAGTAGAAACAGTGTCTTATTATATTTCTTCCTTTGATCCTTGAGCAAATTCTTTTGCTCTGCATTGTAGGTGGCTTCTTGCTCACTTGTGGGATCTACATACCCATCAGTGACGAGCTCCCATAGCTCTTGTGATCCAAACAACGCTTTCATTTGAATCTGCTAGCTCTCATAATTTTCTTTCGTCAATTTAAGAATTTGTGCTTGCACCATATTAGAAGACATCTTCACTAATGGTGTAGACAAAAACTCTAGGCTCGAAGAACTTGGCTCTGATACCAACTTGTTGGCTTTATAAAGCCTTGACTTAAAATTCAACAAAGTACTCAAAAGAAAGAGATGAATGAAAACTTTATTAGAGTACTTCAAACTCACAAACAAAGAGATTAGGCTCCTGCATTGAGAGTTTATTACAACTTTTTTTCTCACACACTTTCACATTATACATCTATCCCCTTTTATAGGGTGAAGTTACAAGAGCTGTCATTATTGTCATAACTCTTTATTTCATAACAGAAAATTCTAAAATGTGGAAGACTTAAAGACACAAATGTTATGGAATGACAATAGACACAAACAGTTATGGAAAAACAAAAGATACAAACTGTTATGAAATATCAAGAGACACCTTTTGGTTTACCACTTCTAACAATTATTTCCTTTTCTAAAAAAAAAATAAATAAATAAAATAAAATAAAAAGATAAAAGAGAAACAATGGCTGAGGCTGTCGTTGGAGGAGCATTTCTCACTGCTTTTCTTCAGATTTTGTTTGACAGGTGGCTTCTCATGAGGTACTAAAGTCCTTCAGCCGATGGAAGCTTAGTAAAGAACCACTGAGGAAGTTGAAGACGTCTCTATTACTGATCAATGCAGTCCTCAATGATGCAGAAGAGAAGCAGATACAAAACCCAGCTGTCAAAGAGTGGGTTAACGAGCTAAAAGATGCTGCCTATCAAGCTCAGGACTTGCTGGATGAGATTGCAACTGATGCCTGGCTCTACAAGTTGGAAGCTGAACTGAAGAGTAAGGTACAACTCTTCAACTTGAGTACTTCTCATAGTTCTTCTTACAAGGAAATAGGACATAAGTTAGAAGAGATTTTAGGCATACTAAAATTTCTTGCAAAGCAAAGAGACCTCCTTGGTCTCAAAGAAGGTGGTGGTGAGAAACCTTCCCCAAAAGGCCAACAACGTGTCTGGTAGAAGAATCTGGTGTATACGGTAGGAATGGAGATAAGGAAGCCATAATCGAGTTGTTGCGTCCTGGAAGAATCAGTAGGTTAATGTATCGTGATTATGTCCATAAAGAATTTAGGTTAAGATTTCACTTTTGCAGCTTTTTCTTTTAACTCTCTTTTTTATTTATTTATTTTTAAGATTTAAGTTCTTGATTGATCAATTTTCTATATTTGATTATTATTTTATTACAGAACTGGGACAAGCTAACGTTCATTGGCCCGAGTGACACTCCTAAAATAATCCAGACTCCCGACTTCATTGGAGTCCCAAATATTCAGTGGCCTAATAGTCAAGGTTGTTCAGGATTGCATGAGTCACACCCATCTGTTGGAGGCCTTATGCAACTTATTCAATTAAATGTAAAAGATTGTAAACGTCTTGAGAACCTTTCACTTGAGCTCAACTTGGAATCTCTTGAAATTTTAATTCTATCTGGATGTTCAAAACTCAAGAAATTTCCAGAGATTGGAAGAGACATGACAAGCTTGTCAGAGCTTTACTTGGACGGGACTGCCATAGAAGAATTACCACCATCAATCAAACGTCAAACTGGCCTGACTTTACTGAATCTTCAAGACGGAAAAACCTTTTGACTGATGATGAAGGTGGCAAAATTACTGAGTTTTCTTTTCTAGATATAGAGCTCCTGAATTTACTGAATCTTGAAGACTGCAAAAATCTTTTGGCTGATGATGAAGGTGGCCAAATTACTGATCTTTCTTTTCTGGTAATACAGCTCCAACCATTATGGCAAAGATTCATGGCGGTCCATCTCTCTCCCTCACTCTCTCTCTCTCTCTCTCACACACACACATGCATTGAACATCTTTTTTACTTTTGTCTTTTAATATTTTACAGAAGCAAATTGAAGGCATTTACAGTGACTTTGAAGTTCAATCAGTTCCAAGACTTATTGATCAATCAGAGACTAATGAAACTAAGTGAGCATTTGGATTGCGTCTAACAGCCCTGTGTTTTGTGTTTCACCCTTTTTTTGGACTAATGCCTGGTGCACTGTTCATGGAACATGAACATTGTGTCATCAAGCATATGAACAGTATTTTTTGTGTGTGAACAATAACTGGAAATTATTATTTTTTTAATGTTTTCAACAAAATAAACGGTATCTAAACGCACCCTAAGACTCAACTTGGCATAAGCGACCTGCTAGTGCTGGTAATTCATAAGCTATTAGCATTTGCTTTTTGCTACAAACATACTATTCCATATCCCTTTTTTCTCCTGTTCTCACTAAGACAATATTTTCTGCTAATTTGCTGGACTTTGATCAATGCCAAGTCTATAATTCTTGTTTTCCTCTATCTGAAATTCCGGAGTGGTTTAATCACTGGAGTGATGAGCCCCTGCTGACAATCCCTTTACCTCCACATGTGTACAATGATAGTACCTGGATGGGACTTGCTCTATGTGCTTCTGTTGCGGTTGAAGCAAACCCAGATACTATCCTTGACATTCAGAATTCAGAAACTTCTTACAAACTTATTTGTCATTTGGAAACTAGTGTTGAATGTGTGGAATCTCTCCATGTCCACCACTTAACTAAAGAAGATCTCAAGTTGTTACAACAAGGTGGATTTATTTGGCTGTCCTATATTCCATGTGGTTCATTTCAAGACTCGTTGAATCTATGCACCCGGATTGAGGCTTTGGTAGCAACTGATTGCCCTGGCTTGGTGCAAAAGTGTGGCTTCCATCTTCTTTACAAGGATGATGAGGTAGAGTTTAAGGAAACAATAAGACAGTGCATGTAATTGTTCTCTAATGAACATGTGGTAAGTCCCAAAAAATCTAGTAGCACCAACGAGGACCCTCAATCTGTACCTATTGATCCCGCCTATCAAAAAGACTAGGGCGAGGGAGTTCTAGAGTATTAACATCTATTGGTCTGCAGCTTCTCTTTCTTTGGGAGCTCCCACTTTTCTTATTGGTAAGCCATTCTCCCTCCAAAATTTCAATTTCAAGTCTATCCGGGAAAATACCCATAATGGTATTTGAAAAATTAGATGGGAAATACTCTTTAAAATTATGCAGGAATTTGGTTTGAGTCCATGACTTCCTTGAACTGCCATTTTGTGTGTGTTTTGTACGTGATTAAATTCTTCAAAAAGAAAAAAGAAAAAAAGAGAGATGAATGTATGATTTTAACCATAATTCTAATTATTTTATTTGCTATATTAACAACAGTCCTACGTTTACCATGATAAATTCCATGTGTCAGCACCACTTAGAAGTTATTTCTCGTCCTTTTATTTTTATTTTTTTCAGCAATTCTCTTCATTTATTTCGTATATTTACAATAGTCCTAATTTTGCCTCATATATGGTTTTCCTCCATCTAATTTTACAATGGACCATATGTTTCAAATTTAAAGTCGCATATTCCCCTTAATGATATCTGATGTTGGCACATTAATTTCAATAAGATTATAAGAAAAATACTCTCTCTGTGTTTTGTTTTTTCGATTAAGTACATGAACTCATTGCTCGATACATCTCATTTGATCGGTTTAATGAATTTTTAAAATAATTTTGGATTTTTTTTTTCCTACTTGACCATGCCACTGAAGTACAAGACCCTTAGTATATCTTAAACCCACTTTTGCATATAACTTTTGTAATTTTATGTGCTAGTTTCTTGTAGGAGACCAAAGAAGTCACTAGTAGTTCTGGTGAAAGGAGAACAAAACAAAATTGATTAATATGAGAAAAACTGTAACACAAGCTATTTGTAGGCAAAGTAATCCTAGACTAACCTTATTCTAACTATGGTAAAATTAGGCTGCTTGTTAAGCAATAAAAGTTAAGTCACTTGTTCTGCAAGTGTAGACTTACAACAGTCTTGAGTCCTAACAGGTCTGCGGTATGGAGCAACCTTTAGTGGTTGTGTTGCTTAATGTTTTATATTTCGTAATTGTTGAAAAATAGTTCAATGGAACTGCATTCAACTGAATAAACGGTAAAATGTATTCTTTGCATCAATACGTAATCATGGGGATCAAGTATACAGAGGTATGAGCCTATAGAACAGGTCCTGTTCTAGTATAATCAATATGTAATCATGGTGAATTTCCCACTGTTTATAGTAATTCAAATAGCTAATTCTTTATTTGTTCCACGTTTAAGAGGTTCATAACAGAAGGGTAATTTTTTTTGTTGCCCTCATATTGATGAAATATTGTAGAGGAAGACTGAAAAGTTTGATGAATAGATGGCGGTTGCTGCAGAGGAAAGGGATGTTGAAGATGCTAAAGAGAAAATTTGAAGGATTTGTTTCATAAGATCTTGTTAGAGGCAGAAGAGAAGGAAAAAAATTTCAAGTAGCTATATCATAATCCCCTTGTAACTAATTAGTTAGTTAGATGATTTCTTTAGCAATAGCCAATTGGATTTAGACATTTGTCAACCATCTAGAGGCTGCCAATGCCAAACAACTAGTATAAGTAGTAGAATGTAAGCTCTTTGTAAATCAGTTTTGGTAATTAAATGAATTGCTATTTGGAACCAAGTGTTCTTGTAGAGGTACTTATTCACCTATCAATGTATTCTAAGTAACTTAGCCCTTTCATTGTTTCTAAACCTTACACAAACCGCCCATCACATTTCCTGCATTATGAAGGGGTTTGTTCCATGGGGTCTTGTTTAATTATTTATTTTTTTGTCATCAGAATACTAGTGAATGCACTTAAATCAATCAGTTACCCTTATTTTAAGGAGAATTGTAGGATTCCTAAGAGATTGTGGTCCAGATAAGTTTGGGAACCGTGACTATTTAAAATCAGATTTGCTTATCACTATTTTTAGCGTCTATTTTGGTAAACATATCTGGTTTGATGCTTTTGTTTGGAATATGCTTCAAAGTTGAATGATTATCGTTGAATTGATCTTTTCCATGTGAACCATTTTTTAAAAAGGCTGACAGACAGCTACCTCTACAGGATTGGAAGTATATGTCACATAGAGGTAAAATTATTCTATTGCAACTAAAAATTGAAAAAACCACATGGGTTAGTGTGTGCTCTTGTACATATATTGGTTTATTATACAGTTATAAATATAGGATTCTCTTAGAATTTCAGTTCTTACCAGAAAAACCTAGAAGAATGAGTTCTCAAACCTATTGTGGGTATCATCTAACATCTTCTAGGAAAAGTGATTTCTAGTGGCCAGAAACATGATTGAATATTCTTTGTGAAATGCTTCATTTCAGGATCCATTATTATCTTCATTTAATTTCACAAATAAATAACCTCACACATCAATTACATGATATTGTTGATAATGGTAAACCGAAGGTGCCTCTGGTCTTCCATAACAGTTTTTGTCTTTGGATCTAATCTATTCAAGAATTTTCTACATTGTAAACTGGTACTCGCAAGACAAACATTGTATGTCACTTGTTAGGCAATAACATAAAAGGGATTAGAGAGGTAGTGTGTAGGTATGAGTTGGAAGTGAGAGTTCTCTGTTCTCTTGCGTAGAAGGCAGTAGGCAGCAGCCTTATGCTTCTTTTGTCTTCATATTTAAGTCATTTTGCATTCTGTATTTCACTGAGTCCTCCATTCTGTCATCTTCTTTGTGAGTGTTTACCTTGTAGCTTTTATAGTATCCTATCATGGCTTTGCAAAGCCAACAGATATTACAGGGACTAGTTAACATCAATAATTTACAAATTTTGAAACTATGAACTCAACATTGAAGAAATTTCTTAAATGATAGACGTATATTTGATGGCAATTGACTATGGTCATCCCAAAGATATTGCACCTTAACTGTAAGAAAATCAAGTACATACCTCTATATGATCATGTATTCACTTGTTCCACTTTGTAAACGATGCCTCCATAGCCTGAAAGGTTATTGTTCTTGGTGGTGCTTGCTACTAGAGCAAGTTACACAATACCCATAGCCTAAGAACCATAGGAAAGAATCCAAAAACTTGAGAAAATGGAGGAGAGGAAAAGATGTTCTAATTTTATTGAGCTGCACAAATGAGGGAGGTTACACACTTTTGTAACTCACTCAAATGTAACTTATATTACATGGGAGTTAATCCCATTAAATGTGGCCAGCCGAAGGTCATGCCCACTAATGGGTGACCTGACTGTCCAAATTCTAATATTTACACACCTATATATTTTGTGACAAGAGGGCTTTTGAAAGATCTAATATTCAAAGACATTAACATCTCAAAAAGGTACATAAACATGCAAAGTCCTATCCCTATATTGCAATGCTTATGTGATCTGTGGGGGCCTGATGCACATAGATTCAAATCAGAAAGATTTGCTCATGGGATTGTTGGAGCTTGCAAGACTCCAGGGGCTCATATTCCATTTGGAGTAAGTTCTTGCGTGTGTGCTGGTCAATACTTTTCCATGACAGAACCAAAGGTGGTTCTATCTCTCATGCTATTCAAGTTTCGCTTCTCACTCTCCCCTTCATCCCCTGCATTTAGGTTAATTGTTGTACCCTGAACATGTAGTAACTGTTCTGAGGACAACTTGGCATTTTTCAGCTTTGAAAATGTTAAGGCCACCTTGGATGCATGCATCGCACATGTCATTACTACGTAGCAATTAGAGAACTTGAAAAAAGAATTAAAAGGGATGCATGAATTGCAGAAATAGAAGTCCAGCCTTTTTCTCTCTCGGAATCATGATAAGAATGTCATCATCATCTAATCCTAAAAACTATGCAACTCCCAGCATACACCTGAAGATTTAAGCTTCGGACGGTACTATGCCACAAATAACTAGTAATTGGGTTTTTTTTCATTGATATTATACGGCAGATTTATGACCTTGTTATAGATTTTGTGTTTTCATATATGATAATGGTATGTCTCTACATGGGGATTTGTTAGTATGGCAGGTGTCTTAGCAAGAGAAAACAGTTCATTCATTCATACTCACCTGTGAGTAAAATCACAATCGTTTACTGCAAGAAGCATTAGGCCACAACTTGAATAAAAAGAAGTGATCTGGATTATTGAAAGCTCTCCTAGGCAAGATGCTTACACTTTCTCATTACAGTGTCAAAACTTTTTTTTCTGGCTATTGACCTCATTATTTGTTCAACACAAACCAATAAAGGTTTTGATTCAGGATGGAAATGGTGGAACTAATGTAGTCAACTTCTGCTATTGATATATAACTTAAAATTCAGTGGGGATTTTTGGGAATCCACCAAGAAGGAACCTTGAATCATCAATGAGAAGAGAGAATCTAAAATTTTATTAATTTTGCAAAACAAAAATGAGGACCAAGAGACCTTACAACTTTACTTATAAAGCTCAAAGCTTAGATAAACTAAGAAATAAACATGAAAATTACAAGTTTATCAACACAAAAGGAATAAATGTGGAGGAAACCAAAAAAAAATAAAAAAAAGGCCAATCCCACCTAACTGAATAAAAAATACACCAAATACCTCTTACTGAACTCTATATGGTGAGAGGGCTCACCAATATGGCTGTATTTTTATAAAACAAGTACTGAATTATATTTCCCATTTTACAAAAGTGTTTTATTTGTGGTTTGGGAAGACTAATCAAATTCATATTCAAATACTACCAAAATCAGGGATAAATTGAGCTATCCGGTTACTTGTCTTGCATTATGTAAAGATTTAAACAACGTGCAACAGAACTATTCTTCATTTTTCTTTTTTGGTGCAAATTAAATGAACACTTACAAAGAAATTAGACAAGCACAATAATTAATGTAAGGTTGAAATTTATCAACCATTTTGTTGGCTTTATTCTGTGCCAATTTTCTTGTAATTTAGCACTTAGAAACTCTGTTTTTAGGTAGGATTCATGTAAGGGTAGTGTGTGAGAGAGTGTGAAGAAATGCTCAAGACTCTACAGTGAAGCAAGAACTTGCAGCTGAATTTCGCAGGTGACTCGCGGCTTGCAAGCCACCAAATGATGCACATTTGTGAAGCATGCAAGGGGAGCTGAAGGGTCACGCCAGCTGTTGCACTATAGGACAAAATCTCCAGCTGGCCAGGTAATTAGCTCACGACTCAAACTTGCGACTCGTTCTAGTCGCGAGCTCAAGTCGCCAGAATACCCTGTTTGGCAAAATCCAACTTTTCACATTCCAAACACACACTAGTATAAATACCCCTTATACCCACGAAATGTAAAGGGCTTCCAGAGATAATTTTGAGAGAGAAACCCTAGAGGAAAACAAGATTGATTCATCTACAATCTTTACATAGAGACTTTTCAAATTTCACTACTCTCTTCCTCTCCATTGATTACATCCTTGAGAGGTATATTACCAAAACCTTTTCTTACCACACCCATATCAATGAAAAGGCTGTTTGGTGGTTTAGGAAGCAGTTAAGAAGGGACCAATTTCATATTGGTTTATGCTATGGGCTATAGCGGAATCTGGTAAGCTAAAGAAGAAATAGGTTTGGCACAACCTTGTTGGAGTAGGAACTTAGAGGGCTTAGGTACATTGGGTAGATTAGGCTTGGAGGGTCTTCTGTTGTCCATGTATCCCAACTACATTTTTTAGTGGATTATTGACCGCTTGGAGGGCGACGGAGAGGTTTTACGTCGAGGGCTTAGGTTTCCTCTTCGATAACACATCGTTGTGTTGTCCTTGTGTTTGCATCTTTCTTCTCTTAATCTTTGCCATTTAATTTCTGCTGTGGATGTGATTTTATTTGGTTTAGATTGATTTATCTATTCTGTTCTAGCTTATGTTCATGTTCCGCACATTAATTGTTTGATAATAAGCTTGAATTGATAATTTGTTATTTGGGGATCTAAACGTTCAAGGGTGTTTTACACGTTTTTTGAACTTTCAACATAAAATAGAAAAGTTCAGTTACAGCATACAAGAATACAACACCAAAATAGTAGAAAACCCATCAATGTGACTGGAAAAACGACAATTCAAGTCCAATATCTTCTATTAATTCAAAATATCAATGGGGTTACAATATAAGTCTACACT
The DNA here is from genome assembly GCA_032878915.1 of Castanopsis chinensis. NCBI lineage: Eukaryota > Viridiplantae > Streptophyta > Magnoliopsida > Fagales > Fagaceae > Castanopsis > Castanopsis chinensis. Next base: position 1,056,747 of record JAVQMG010000081.1, read on the forward strand.
AGTTAAAACTACAAGCAAACAAACATCAAGAATATGATACTTGACTCACAAATAATAATCACTTCATCACCTAATAGTTGGATTTCTGTAATGTTAAGAAAGAGTAAGTTTAGATCTCGCCAGAATGGGTGATACAAACTACTAATCTAGGGTGGCTTTTGACAAACCAATCAAAATGGAACTCTTGATGCTATGAATAAGATGCCAAAATTCTATCAACATTAGGCTTAGAACCATCTAATATATCTTGACTTAAAGCATTTCTTTATCCGTCCAGCAGCACACCCACTTTTTTGAAAAATAGAGAACTCTATCATAGAGTGCCATGTCATTTACATGTTTTTTTTTTTTTTTTTTTGAGAAACAAACACACACACGAGGGGGAGAGAAATGAGTTCTAATACAAAGGCACACCACAACTCCACTCAAAAGCTATGGTAACTTTTAAAAGAGAGTGGAGCAAGTTATACTACACACAATACTCTCTTATGTAATGTGGGACAATTACCCATTCTTTTTTTTTTTTTTTTTTTTTTTTGTCATTTACATGTTAAATGACAAAAAACCATAAGCATAATTAAATATGAAAAAGACAAAATCTGATCCATGAAATGTATAATTTCCATTTTCAAGGACGAGCCATCCTAATTCCTATTAGAATCCTGTGGCTTTAGTTGCTGCATAAAAAGTTAATATTGCCCTAAGTAATGTTATACAAATAATTATTTTCACAACATTCACAACGGCTGAGTTGGTAAGTTCTTACTCATTTTATTTGAGCTTACCATTGATATTATTATTTTTACTTACCAATAAAAAATGATCACATTAGCATTTATGAAATTCTTTATCATCTTTTTTACTCTTGTATTGCTCCCACCTCTTTCAAATTTTTTTTAATTGGTTTTAATATAAAGGCTAAGCCCATTACTCACATATGAGGACAACACAACAAGATCATTTGTCATCATTGTGTGTTCGAATTGGCTATTTGTTGAAGTGCTAAGGTAATTAAATATATGCTAAAAGTACCAATTAAAAAGGAAAAGGCAAGGCTCCTAATGATGCCAAAAATCGTCAGTAAGTCACACAGTCCTCACATGCTTAACATAACACCTACGCAACACAGAACAAGAAGACCTTAGGAGAGTACCGATGTGATACCGGCCAAAGAACCTCCAAAGGTTAAGTCAGAAAACTTTCACAACTCTAGAGTGCCAGAGCTAGGGGAAATTATATGTACCTTTGTTTGTGAGGGCTCTGAGGTTTTTATAGTAGTGTAGAGTTGACACTCGTTCTTTGGTGGAGATGGTCTTTCCTTCTAGGGAAGATCTTCATTAATGCGTGCTTCGTGCGCGATCCTTTCCTTATAGGAATCCTCTTAATTAGGATTAATCGTGGAGTATAAGCTGCTTCCTTACATACTTATGCGTGGAGACCAAGCAAGGCCCTATCAGACCCGTCAGAGGTTTCTTTATCCCCATCAGCTTCCTTCTGTCGGCTTCCCATGTCGTTTAGGCGTTCCAGTCATCCCATGCAGGTGCCATGATCTTTAAGGTGGAGTCGTCAGCCTTGAGGTAGAATTGTCTACGCCTTTGAGTGCCTAGGTAAGGCTGACGAGTTCATTGAGACCGTCGGCCCCATCTTATTTAGACGAGTTTATCATCATTTTAGAATTATCCTCATCAGCTACCCTCTACTCCATAGCTCCGTCGGCTCTAGCTGATGGGTTATGCAGTGTGATCTATAGTTTTTTTATTACTATTTTTTGTTTATTCAGGAAAAGGAGAAAAGAGGTATTTATAATGATTCCTCGAGCATCCATTATTAAATGCTTGAACATGTGGCACAAGCTAGTTGGCTTCGTTTATGAACAAAGGTGTCGCTTCGTCTTCCATGCATTTTTCATCCTATACATATATTCCACCCCCTCCCCTCATTTCTCTTATTTCATCCTTGCTGATCCAAAGAGAGAGAGCTCGTCATTTTCAACTACTTTGTTTCTGTCAGCTTACTGGTCTCGTCGCTTTTGTTGCCATCAGCTTTGCTGAGGTCGTCACCTCTCAAGTAACCATCTACTAACTACGTAAGTCTCCTTTCATTTCGTTTTATCTTTTGTTTTTGTTTTTCTAGTTGTTCATTTAAAGAGGCCGTCAACTTAGGTTCTTAAAATACCTCCGTCGCTTGTAGGTGTAGATGTCTAGAGAAGCGATGAGTGAGCAGTTGTCAATCTGTGAGGGAGCGGGCTACGACGAAGTCTTCTAGTCAGGTCATGAGTTCGAGGAGGGCTTTTCCTAGTTGTCAAAGTGGGAAACGTCTGCCCACTCTTCTAACGAAGAAGTGGAAAGTTATGCTGGAAAGGAAGGTGAGAGAGAAGAGGTAGTTGAGGGTGAGGACGAAGTTGACGAGGGAGGAGAGGAGGGAGATGAGGACGAAGGTGAAGCTGACGGACGAACCTTTGAAGAAGGAAGTTTAAGAAGCCCCGAGGATGCTCATAATTTTCCTTTTATTCTCCCCAAAATTTAGACCGTTAACAACTTTAAGCCAATGATGACGACCAAAATATTTAACAGCTTAAGGGACCAGTACCAAATTCTTGACAATATTCCAATCCGTCTACCCGGGAGGTATGAAAAATGCTACTTTGGGAAGACCGCGAACGTCGGTATGTATGACTCCATGTTTACGGCAGGATTGAGGCTACCTTTGACGGCACTACATTGTCAGTTGGCCACCTACCTTGGTCTGTTCGTCAACCAAATCGTCCCAAATGCTTGGAGGATATTCATAGGGGCAAAAATTATCTAGGGTCGTCTTAGTGGAGGGAACCGTCAGCTTACCTTGGACGAGTTCTTTTGGTGCTACAAACCTCAACACATCTCCTCATCCAAGGGGATATACCATTTTTCAGCGAGGAAAAAGGCACTTAAGTTGGTGTCAAACATGTCCGACTCCAATAGGAATTGGAAGGGTAGATTTTTTTTTTCAAGGGACGGATTGGGTGTGCCGTCGGGAAGAGTGGGTGACGATGCCTCATGGTTTTGACAGCACATGGGGCATCGTCAAAGATTCAGGTTTAGTACCATCTACATGTTTACCTTTTCCTTTATGTATTTGTCTTAAGTTTTTAATGTCGTCTACTTTCCTCATTTTCAGCTAGTGTTTGTCCACATATAACAGACGAGCAAGAAGTATTCATTCTGATAGGCCACAAATACGTAGACCCCTTGTGATGAATTAAATTGATTAATTAGCTAAGTTATTAATTAATCAAGTTAACATGCAAGTAGCATGGTAGCACAAACAAATCACCAATAAACTAAAATATGCAGCGAAAATTAAATTGGCACGGTAATTTATTTACGAATGGGGAAAACCTACACGGCAAAAACCCCACTGGGTGATTTAAGGTCACCACTCCCGAAACTCCACTATTATCACAACAAGCGGTTACAAGTAAAGGAATCCCAAGTACCTAACCAACTTATAGTTGAACCCTTACCTCAATACCCAATTTGACTTGTTCTGTAGTGACAGTTTCTCCTTTTGATGCACGGCTCCCAGTATGTGACTAATCAATTTGATGTGCAGATCCCAGTACGCAGCTTACTCATTTGCACGAATCCCAGTACGTGACTAACTCCACAGCAACCCTTTGATTGTTGTAGTTGATTTGCAGCAGCTTCACATAGAAACACCAATAAGATCTTCAATATTGGTGCAAGAGACTTTGCTTGGTTACGAGACCCAAAGGCGTACAAGAAACGCAGCAAGAACTCTTTCTTCTGTAGGAGGAGACTAGGGTTTCAAAAAGAAAACCTTATGAAGCTCTCTAGGGTTAAGTTTTTTTTTTTTTTTTCTTTTTCTTTTTCTTTTTCCACCTCCTTTAAATAGGAGCTTAATGGGCTCTCCTATTCCAAATAGGTTTACACAAACCTTGGACTTTCCTAGTCTAATAAGAATTATACAAACCCATAAACAACTAGCGTTTTAGAGTAAAAACGTTGCTGGCTATAATCTGACTCCCATAAGCTCGATCAATCGGGACATCTATCGAGATTTAATGAATCTTGACAGATCGAGCTTTTGTCGAGGAGGTATCAAGACCTGCAGTTTGCACTTTTCTTGAGCAGTTCTTAAGTAATCTTCATGTCTTCAATTTAACCACTTGTAATGATCATCTTGAACCTACTTAGATTTACCCAAATACAAGTAAAGTGCGTTTTGTCAAAGGATATGCCAATTACATAAAAATATGTCCCCAACACATTCATCAGGTTACAAAGATCCCCTTTGGTGAGCAGAAGTGTCGGGATCTAATTACCTTCGACACTTTGCACGCTTATTGTGGAGGTCTAGAGTCGTCGCCTGCAGCACGTAGGTTGAATAGCTACTCTCGCTGTTGTAAGTTCTTCCCTCATTACCTATTTCTTTCTGTCGTTTCCTTGTAGTCTTTATGTCTAATTCCCATCACTTGTCCTTTACAGAAATGGTGGCAGGCAGATTGAGGGCATTTGTGAGGGCGTCAGCTACGGCACATAAGAAAGAGGAAAGGGAGAAGGAGAAGGGAAAGGAGGACATGTCCTCATCGGACCCTAAGGTCATCGGGAAGGGAGCTCCCAAAAGGAAGGCTAACGGGAAGGACAACCATCCTTCTAAGAAAGCATCAGTCACTCTTGGGGAGAAGTAGCCCAAGAAATCGTCACCTCCCAAGCCAAGCCATGGAATTGGCAAAGGCTTGATGACGTCGTCGAGCCCCGTCACCTAGGGAACCCGTCATCTTCTTACCCACAAAGGATACACCGTCGAGATGGTTGAATTAATCATCAAGGAGATGGACGTGGATCCTTGTGCTAAGTAGGAGACAGAGGACCTGGGAGTGTCAGGTCTTTTGACCTCTCTAGGGTATGTTCTTCTCCTAGTAAATTTACTTTATTATTTCCACGTCAACTGACGGTTGTGTTCTTTTTTCAGGCACTAGTGTGCATGAAGGCGCTCCAAGACAGGTGCATTGCTGAGGAGGGGGTAATTAGTCATCTTAGGAAGTGCAATGAAATGCTGACTAATGAACAGGATTAATACAAGGACGCCATTTGTACAATCAACAAAGAGGTGGCAGAGTTAAATGAAAAGCTGAAGGAGACCCGTCACCGGGAAGAGGAGCGAGAGGCGAATGTGACCTTGGAAAAGGAGCTGACAGATCTCCTCAGGTAGGTAGAGATGGCCAGGGTTGACGCCGTAACTGAATTCAAGGCTTCACAACCTTTCATTGACTCCTGTGTTGTCTATTATGGTGACAGGTTTGAGGACTGCCTAAAGCAGGTCAAGTCTGTCTACCCACACTTGGATTTATCTAAGGTCACCATGGACGACCCCCTTCCATCTACTCCTGCTAGTGACATTTTCCTTAAGGAGACCGATGACTCCGCCTAGTCAGAGTGGGATCCAAAAAGTGATGGTGTTGTTCTGGCACAACCTGCTGTGAAGAAGCCCGACGCTCTTTTGATCCCGTCCACTGAAGCTCAAGACGCTGAAAACCCCTCCACTTAGGATATCCAGGATCTTCCTCCCAAAGGCAGTGAGAACCCTCAGGACCCCCCGTCCTCCTTATCTTAGCTTTTTATGATAATTTTTTATATACTTCGTCTATTTTCCAGACAATATTAAGTGCCTTTTTGTTTTTTGGGCCTTGTTTGTAAGGATTTTACTTTATTTATGGTATACTTTTCATATCCGTCGCTTTTAGCATGTGTGTTGATCTTTATTTGTTGGTGTGCATGTCTATCCATTCTTGAGCCTATATGTTAGGGTGCACTTGTCCATTACAGGACTGGGTAAATGGCTAGCATGAACCCGTCTGCTTTGGTGGATTCATCTGCCTTTAGGCATTACAATGAACCCGTCCCATTCAAGGACCAAATAATAAACTTGTCCACTTGTGGACCGTCCATTTGTGGACTTAAACATTTTAAGGCAGCCCAACAGGATGATCTCATCCACTAGGTTGAACTCGTCCACTTGTGGGATGAACTCGTCCACTTTTGAATTTAATAATGAACTCGTCCATGTGTGGGCTAATAATTCTAATGCATCCTCAAGGGATGAACTCGTCCACTTGTAGCCTTAATAATGAACTCGTCCACTTGTAGACTTAATTATTTTATGGTATCCTAATGGGATGAACCCGTCCACTTGTTGACTTAATAATGAACTCGTCCACTTGTGGACTTAATAATTTTATGGTATCCTCATGGGATGAACTCGTCTACTTGTGACCTTAATAATTTCATGGTGTCCCCATGGGATGAACTCATCCACTTGTGGACTTAATCATGAACTTGTCCACTTGTGGACTTAATAATGAACTCATCCATGTGTGGAAAATTTTAAGGCATCCTTATGGGATGAACTCGTCTACTTGTAGACTTAATAATTTTATAGTATCCCCATAGGATGAACTCGTCCACTTATGGACTTAATAATTTCATGGTATCCTCATGGGATGAACTCGTCCACTTGTGGATTTAATAATCAACTCATCTACTTGTGGACTTAATCACAAAAGTAGTTTGGTAGAGACGAATATATACACAAGTAATATTTGAATAACTTCTCTTATTATGATAAATGTGTGCCTAAGTAAGAAACTTGTTCTTAAAAGGGATAAAAACCTGCCCTTTGGGATTAGAAAGTATTGTAAGTAAAAACTAAAAAAGAAATAAATTGGAATGAGGAGTGTCGCTTTTCATGCAGTCATCTATTGGTAGTATTTCTTGAGATGCTCGATGTTCCATGGATGGTGCCACTTCTGTCTGTCTAGCGTCTCCAAGTGGTAAGTGTCTTTCCTTTGCCATGAGTGATTTTGTAGGGTCCCTCCTAATTAGGACCGAGCTTTCCTTGGGTGGGATCTCTAGTGGCGCCCGTTACCTTTCAAGACGAGGTCTCCAACCTTAGAGTCTCTATGTCTGACTCTGGAGTTGTAGTGCTTGGCCATGAGGTCCTGGTATTGTATGATTCTTTATTCAATTATTGCCCTGACTTCGTCCACTAGATCGAGCTGTAAATGCGTGGCCTCGTCGTTCCTCCTTTCATCATGATTGTTCACCCTGTAGCTTATGAGTTCGATCTCAACTAAGATAACTGCCTCGCTCCCGTATGCTAGTCGAAACGGTGTCTCCCCTGTAGGTTTTCTAACTATCATTCTATATGCCCATAATACGCTTGGCAGCTCTTCCAGCCATATACCTTTTGCCCCCTTAAGTAGAGTCTTGATGATTTTAAGCAATAATCGATTCGTGACCTCAACCTGTCTGTTGGCTTGAGGGTGGGCGGGGGAGGAGTAGTAATTCTTGATTCCCAAGTGTGAGCAAAAACCTCTGAAGGAGTTGTTATTGAACTTTTTCCCGTTATCTAAGACCAAGACTCTAGGGATCTCATATCTGCAAATGATGTTCCTTCATACGAAGCTTCTTACGTTCTTCTCTATGATGGCAGCCAAGGCTTCAACTTCTACCCATTTGGTGAAATAGCCTATGCCGACTATAAGGAACTTCAGTTGTCGCATTACCATTGGGAATGGGCCCATGATGTCCAAACTCCATTGAGTGAAAGGCCATGGGGCCGTCATTGGGATGAGCTCTTCTATCGGCTGTCTAATGACGTTGCTGAACCTTTGAAACTTGTCGCAGGTTTTGACATATGCTTAGGCATCCTTCTGCCTAGTGGGCCAAAAGTATCCTGCTCGGATCAATTTGTGTACTAACGACTGCGACCTTGAGTGGTTCCTAGAAATTCCTTCATGGACCTTTCTCATGACATGATCCGCTTCTTCAGGGCTTAAGCACTTTAGGAATGAGCAGGAGAAGCCTCTCTTGTACAAGATGTCCTTTATCAGAACGAATTGTGCTGAGTGGACCTTCAACTTTCTTGCGGCCTCCTTAGTTTCAGGTAGTGTGCCGTTTTTCAAGTATAAGACTAAAGGCATGGTCCAGTTGCTTTCAGAATCTATCTCTTGCACATTGATTAGATTTATAAATGGCGAAAACTGAATAAAATAAAGTACTTTGTCGGGGATGATCATGTGTTCTGTTGATGCAGCCTTGGCAAGGTGGTCGGCTTGCTCGTTCTCTCCTTTTAGGACTTGAACAATATTGGCTTATAGGTCGTCCACCCTTTTCTTTACTTGCTCCAAGTACTTCTTCATCCTTTCACCCTTACATTCGTAATCGCCGTTTACTTGGTTCTTGACGACTTGGGAGCCGCAATGAATAACCACACTCGCGGCGCCTGCTGCTTTGGCGAGATCTAGCATTGCTACTAGAGCTTCGAACTCTGCTTCATTGTTGGTCGTAGGGAATTTGAGTTAAACCATGCATTCAATTTCGTCCCCTTCTATAAAACGAAGTACAACACCCGCTTCGCCAAGCTGTTTGTTGGACGACCCATCTATGTGTATACTCCATTGAGGATACTCTTCTACCCTTTGGCCTTCTACGTTAGTGAACTCTGCAATGAAGTCAGTGACCACCTGCCCATTAACGGCAGTGCGAGGGTGGTACTGGATGTCGAATTCACTTAACTTTATTTCCCACAGCTTCATTCGTCTGATAGCTTCAAGGTTGCTCATAGCTCATCATAGGGGCTTGTCAGTCATGACAACCACCATGTGGGCCTGGAAGTACAGGTTGAGCTTGTGGGCTACCATAACCAAAACGAAGGTGAGCTTTTCCATCGGAGCGTACCTCTCCTCTGCGCCACAAAGTGCCCGGCTGGCGTAGTACACGGGTTTTTGAACCTTGTCTTCTTCTCTGATCAAGGTCGCACTGAAGACAGCTGAGGATACAGCCAAGTAGGCAAACAGTTCTTCCTCTAGTTTTTAGGGACTCATCAATGGTGGGGAAAAGAAGTAGGCCTTCAGATCCTTGAATGCCATCTAGCATTCGGCCGTCCACTCAAAAGATCTCTTCAGCGTGCAGAAGAATGGTAGACACTTTTATCTGTTGCCTTTAACACGAATCTATTCAGTGCGGCTACCTTGCCGTTAAGGCTTTGTACTTCTTTCACGTTCTTTGGAGCTGTCATCTCTATTATGTAAATTGTCGGAGTTGGCCTCGATACCTCTTTGAGACACCATGAACCCTAGTAATTTTCTTGTCGTCACCCCAAATGCACACTTGCCCCGATTGAGCTTTATGTTGTAAGAGCGAAGGGTGTCAAAGGTTTCCCTAAGATCATCTAAATGATCGTCCTCCCTTCAGCTTTTTACCAGCATGTCGTCAATGTAAACTTGGGCATTTCTTCCAATCTGATATGCGAACATATTGTTCATGAGCCTCTGATATGTCGTGCCCATGTTCTTGAGGTTGAACAACATCACTTTGTAGTAGAAGAGGCCTTGGCTGGTAACAAATGAAGTCTTCTCCCAATCCGCTTCATCCATTTTGATCTGATTATATCCTGAAAAAGCGTCCATAAAGCTTAGTAACTGGTATTGAGCCGTAAAGTCTACTAGGAAGTCAATCTGCGGGAGAGGGTAGCTATCCTTGGGGCTTGCTTTATTTAGGTTTGTAAAGTCTACGCACATTCTCCATTTCCCATTGGCTTTCTTGACCATCACCACATTTGCTAGCTAGTCAGGGTAGTAAATTTCCCTGATGAAGCCTGCCTTTTGCAACTTATAGACTTCTTCCGCTATAACTCGGTCTTGTTCTCGGGCGAACACCCTCTTCTTTTGACAGACCGGTGGAAAAGTAAATGATACATTCAACCTGTGTGCCATGACTAAAGGGTCGATTCTGGGCATGTCTTCATGACTTCAAGCAAAGACATCCTGGTTCTCTCTTAGGAATGATGTGAATGCTTGGCAAATTAATGGACTAGCGAGAGTACTAATCCTAGTCATTCACTTAAGCTTAGAGTTATCAAAGGATATCTCCTCCAATCCTTCAACGAGCTCTGCCACCGTCTGTTGCTCGGCTTTCCATAAGTTGAGGGTAGGTAGTCCTAAGATGGCATTGTAAGTGCATGAGCAGTCGACAACAAGGAACGTGGCATTCTTAGTGATCTGTTGGGGGTAATCACCAATCGTTAGGGGCAACATGACTGCGCTAAGGGGGTATACTTTAGTTACTTCGAATCCAACGAGTAGGGCGTTAGTCAGAATCAACTGTTCTCTATCAATCCTTATTTGCTGGAACGCCGGGTAGTAGAGGATATCGGTGAAGCTCCCATTGTCAACCAGGACCTGGTGTGTGTTGTGGTCCCCTACCTGTATGCTAACGACGAGCGCATCGTCATGCTAATGGTTGGAGACGTTGAGTATCTTCCTCTAAGAATCCAATGATGGGATTGTCGATCTGCGCCATCTTTGGTACAAAGCCCGTTAGCTGGACATTTTGAACCATCCTAAGGTAAGTCTTACGGGCTTTCTTGGACGAGCCAGAGGCCGCAGTGCCTCCCACAATCATCCTTATGTCTCCTATCGGCGGCCTAGGACGCTCGTTCTCCCGTCAGGGGACTTGCTCTTATGGCGGGTCTGCCCTTTCCATGCTGACGAATCTCTACAACTTTTCCTATCTGATAAATGCTTCTATTTATTGCTTCAAGTCATAGCAGTCAAATGTGGGAGGCATGGTGGAAGCAACAGTACTTGTCTCTAGACTTTTTATTGGGATCTCCCTTCAGCTTGTCAGGAAATGTCAAGGCTCCTTCATCTTTGATTTACAACAGGACTTGGTTGATCAGGGAAGTTAGTGGGGTGAAGCTTGTGAATCTCCCTGTGGGGGGCTTGGAATGCCTATCCTCCCGCTATTCTTCAATCCTAGCCATCTTTCACTCCCTATCTTAGTCTTTCCCTTTTCTTGGGCTTTTCTTCTCGGGCCAGTAGTGTGTCTTCTGTGTTCATGTACTTAGTAGCCCTATAAAGCACATCTGACATGGTTTTTAGGTTGTTCTTATATAAAGAAAATAGAAACTTACCCTTCTGTAGCTTATTCGTGAACACAACCATGAGTATCTTGTCGTCAGCTTCATTAACTGAGAGGGCCTCTTTGTTAAAGCGAGTTATGTAAGACCTTAGTGTCTCATCCTCTCATTGCTTAATGTTCATCAGGCATGTAGTAGACTTCTTATACCTATGTCCCCCGATAAAATGTGAGATAAACTGAGCGCTCAACTCTTTAAAGGTACTGATGGAGTTGGGGGTCAACTTGCTGAACCAAATCCTTGTAGGGCCCTTCTGTGTAGTGGGGAAGGCCTTGCACATGACCTCGTCCGCCACTCCTTGCAAGTGCATCAAGGTCTTGAAAGACTCTAGGTGATCTAGGGGGTCCTTAGCTCCATCGTAGGTCTCTAATTGTGGCATTCGGAACCTTGGTGGGAGGGAGAACAAAGTGATGGATGTAGTGAATGGTGAGTTAGTTCGATGGACCAAGTCATCAAGATCGCTAGACACCCGTCCTCTGAGGGTGTTCATCATGAAGTCCATCCGTTCTTTCATCATTTACATCTCCATAACCATGTGATGTGGAGCCGTATCTGCGGCGGATGGACGGCTCATGTCCTGTCGCTTTGGCTTGCTTGGCACGTTGCTACCTTCTGGCCCCTTCTCTCCGCGCTGGTGCCTTCTTAGTCCTCCTCCTGAGTGTTAAGCCTCATGTTCTTCATGCATAGCTGCTCCTCTAGATCATGGTTTTGCTTGGTGAGGCACTCTATGGTAGCGACAATAGTTTGAACCTGCCTCTCGAGGGTGGTGGTACATGGTTCATCTCCTTGAGCATTGTTGGTGATCGTTATCGAGCGGGTAAGTACTATGCAACTCTTTGTTTGGGAAGCGGTAGTATGGCTTTCAACACAAACTTCCCCACAGACGACGCCAACTGATGATGCTGAAAATCGTCAGTAAGTCACACAATCTTCATGTGTTCGAAACAACACCTACGCAGCACAGAACAAGAAGACCTTAGGAGAGTACCGGTGTGGTATCGGCCAAAAACCCTTCGAAGGTCAAGTTAGAAAACTTTCACAACTCTAGAGTGCTAAAACTGGGGGAAATTATGCATACCTTGGTTTGTGAGGGCTCTGAGATTTTTATAGTAATGTAGAGTTGACACTCGTTCCTTGGCGAAGAGGGTCTTTCCTTGTAGGGAAGATCCTCATGAATGCGCGAATTGTGTGGGATCCTTTCCTTATACGAATCCTCTCAATTAGGATTAATCGTGGAGTGCAAGATGTTTCCTTACATTCTTATGCATGGAGGCCAAGCAAGGCTTTATCTGACTCGTCTGGGGTTTCTTTATCACTATCAGCTTCCTCCCGTCAGCTTCCCATGTTGTTAAGGCATTTCAGTCGTCCCATGCAGGTGCCGTGATCTTTAAGGTGGAGTCGTCAGCCTTGAGGTGGTGTTGTCTATACCTTTGAGTGCCTAGGTAAGGTTGACGAGTTCATTGAGACCGTCGGCCCCATCTTATGTAGACGAGTTTATCATCTTTTTAGAATTATCTTCATTAGCTCCAAAATCTCATCAGCAGATTGACATAATCATGTGATTAAATATCTTTAATGATGACATGAGTTGTTATATGTACAGAGAGAGAGAGAAGAGTACCATGTATACTCAAAACATTAGACACAAGAAGAAGAGTAAGAAGAAGGGCTAATTAAACCATTGAAGGAAATGGAAGAAGAGCTAATCCTTGCGACAAAGATCATTCTGTCAGTGTTTTTGGGTGGTTTAGTAGTACTACTTTTGCATCTCTATGACTCCTTGCAAGTGAAGCCAAAAAAGCTAAGATCAATGCTCCAGAAGTAAGGGATCAACAGGCCTCCCCCTTCATTTCTTTTAGGCAATATCCCTGACATGAAGAGAATCAAGCTCAAGGTACAAGCTGCTACAGCAACAACTACTCAAAAGAAAACCACAACAACGTTGTTCCCATCGCTCATGATTGGCCTTCAACAAATTTCCCTTATTTAGAGTAGTGGCGAAAAGAATACGGTACTCCTTTTTTTTGTTTTTTGTTTTGTTTTTTTCTCTAGTTTTTAAGAATAACGTAATCATAATTATGGAAGGAAAAAAAAAAAAAAACCAAAAAGAAGATACCCTTTTAAATTGTGAGCTACAAATTTTTTTTAGAGTGGATGGAGTGAGAGGCCGAAAATGGAAGGAGAAAGGGTTTCAATGTTACCGTTCTAATCTGCACAGTATTACAATTTGATCTTCATAATGTGTGAGCTTCACCACTTTGTCAAAATTTTGAGTTATGCACTAAGACATGCATCCAAGACTTGGAACCAAGAAAACAAAATAAGAAAAGAAAAAGTAGAAACAAATATTTGAGATATAAAAATTGAATTTGAATTATAAAAAATAAGATATGAGAACTGAGTATTGAGTTAGAAGCAAACCAAATAGGCTTTAACCTCCAAAAACAAATTAGAATACAATATTTTTTTGACCAACCTCCAACTTTTTTTCTAATGTCAAACATTATGGAATTGATAGGTCATAGTTTGTGTTATTAACTTGAATTTATGTATTTTTTTTTTCTGTCTACAAATTGATTTTTGATTTTTTCTCATTACATTTCTAATTTACTATTCATAAATGTTATGGTTGTGTTAAAGATGTTTTAGCCCGAAAGGCACAAGTATATTGTCGGTCTATATTAGTATAAGGTTTGCTTAGAATTAGCCCGTATATACTCTACTTAGGGTCCATTGTAAGAAACAATCTTGAACAGGAAGACTTAAAATGATGTCGTATTCAATCATGTCATTTGTTATTAGCTATTCTTAATTACCACCACTTCCCTTTGGTGTAGTGGTCACTCTACAAGTATAAATGTTTATGAGGTGTGGGGGGTAAGGGTCGGGGTTCAACTCTCTAGGAGGGAGTTTCACACACATATACACTTAGATTAAATTAGAGTAGAAATTCTATCTTGTATCAAAAAAAGCTATTCTTAATTAATAATCATGACTGTTTTATTATCTTTCTTGTTGGTTTTTGTTTGGCCATTAGAATTGATTAAGAAATTTAAAGGGTGATTTGTTTACTGGAAACAAATTTAACCTCCCAACGGTTTTGTTTTTGTTTTTTTTTTACCCTAGATGTTACATATAAAAGGGACAAGAAAAGCCTGCTACTAATAATATATATTTTTTTTTGAGAAAACAGTAATACTTATTAGAACATACAAACACGAAAGTAGTATATAGAGTTTTTTAAACAAGCTTATAATTTTGAGAAGTTAAAACATAAACATCTACATTGGACATAACTAGTAATAAACTATGAAATAATTTATTGCTATATTATGTACTGTGCCAATAATACAACAAAGTTACGAAACCCATCCATGTAATGTAAGAATTGTGCTTATTGAGATTCTCCTGTTTCTTCTTTAAAAAAGAAAAAAAAAAAAAAAAAAAAAAAAAAAAAAAAAAAAAAAAAAACTTTGGACTGATGTGGTCTTTCATTATTGTATTCACACTATATGGTATCTTTTTTCCATTTCCATTTTTTTTCCTACTTGTTAATCAGCCCAGCTGCTCTTTAATTGGCCTCTTTTATTTCTATTTGGTAAAGTGGGAGCTTATTTTTACTGTGGTCAACAGTTAACACCCTAGTGAGTGACTTCATTTGCGGATTACAAAAACAAAAAGGATAAGTCAATTATCAATGGTCTCTTGATCTAGTAATGCCTCCGATTTTTACTACTATAAAAGAGTGGGCTAGGGTTTACCCACTACCATCTTATTTGAACTTAATTTGAAAAAAAAAAAATGATAAAGTTCTATATATTTTAAACTTTATATTTTAAAAATATAGTAAATTAAACCATATAATTTAAAAAATAACAAATTATGCCAAAGCCTCGTAATTCTCCTATTGTGTCTATGACATTCATGATTCAAATTTTCTCTTCCCTGTTGTAACCATTGAATTACAATTAAAAAAAAAAACAAACAAACAAATTACACCCTAAGGTTGAAAAAAATAACAAATAAAAATCTAAATATTTTAATATAGGTTTATGATTTAATTTGTTACATTTTGAAACCTGAAAATTTAATTTATTACTTTTAAAATTACGAGATTTATTAAACCCTAAAAATTTATAGTTTAAAATGTTTTTTTTTTTTTTCTTTAGAAAAACAACAGAGACACTTCGAATTTGACTCATATTAGGTTAGGCATTTGGGCTTTTAGTGCTTTAAGAAACGGACCAGATAACATTATGGGCTTTCGTGTGGTTTAAAGAAAATCAACATAAAAATATAAAGAAATTGTAATTGGGCTTTTCTTATAATCAATCCATTAAAAGACATGTTCTTCTCAAATAGTTGGATCCTTTGCTGGTCAATTAATCATAATCCACACTCCTAGTCCTAGTACACATCCTCAATAGATCTTTGTTTATTTCTTTTGTACAAAATTTTCAACCATGCTTATTAAGTTATCCAATATGAAATTGTGGCAGGACCAATGTTCTTATTTTCATTTGGAAGCATACAACTATTATGCTTAACTGATACAGAGATAGTGAAGGAAATTAGCCTCTGTACTTCTCTGAGCCAAGGAAAGCCTCCTTATCTAGTCAAGGACAGAGGGGCCTTGGTGGGCCAGGGCATTGGATCATCAAGTGGCCCAATTTGGGCTCATCAAATGAAGATTATTGTTGGGAAGGAACTTGGAGTTCTCCCCAAATGGGAACTCAATCAGTGTTTCCTCACTTTCCCCAGAACTAAAAGTGCTTACAATAATCATGTTTTACAATCTGTATCCTCTATGCAGCACCAGATACATGAATCTCGGAATAGCTTTGTTCCTTCATGATCTGATTACTGATGAAGAGATCGATATTTGCGCTCATATCTTTCATATTCTATGCAAAAATGTTACAAGAACTGAATCAAGGATTTGCATTCCTTTTTGTTGTCTCATTTCAAGAATATTGAAACTCATAGGCATTCATCCATCAGAAGATGAGTCTCCCTACCCGAAGCCAAGTTCAATCAACATTCGTACGCTCAACGCTAGCATTGGTCATAGTCGGAAAGGAATCAAGACAGAGACTCCAGCTTCTCATAGTGGTTCACGCTCTAGTTCATCCTCCTATGATAAGAAGTTAGAAAACATTGTGGCATCCTTCCACGACATAAGTACCAAGATGTCTGGACTTGCCTCTCTCCTGCACCATCACAACATCCGTTGTGATACGAAGTTCACTTCTCTCCAAACTCAGTTGGATCAGTTTCAGAGAAAGTTAGAAGAAATTGGGGACTAGCTATTCCATGACAAAAAGGGAGAGATGATGATGATAGGGGGAGTAAGAGCTTGATCAAAGGGGGAGTATTGATGTTGAAGAGCAGGAGATAGAAAAGGCTTATGTTTATGTTGTGTTTTTAGATTATGTTGTGTTGTACCTTAGCTTTGTAGCTTAGTAATTTTAGTTAATGTTATGCATTTCTTTTAGTACATCACTCTTATGCCCTTGTTGGATTTTATATCCTTGATGCAATTACTTTGTGTTGTTGTATCGGTTGAGTGTTGGACATGCAAATGATACTTTGCATTGAGCTTATAAGCTTGCATGTCTGGATGTTCATTGCTTGAGTGAATGATCATTGTGGTCACTATTTATAGTGATTGTTCATCTTTGGTCAAGCCATGCTTTACTGCTGTTATTCTTTATTGCTTGATCGTATTGTGCTTGCTCCGTATGCATTTCAAGTTTTCTGCTTACAATGATCGTATTGAGTTATTGTTTTCAGGAAATACTTATCCGTATGGTTCAAGAGCTTCACAGATTCTAGAGTTAGGTGTGAGTGAGTTTTGTTCAATTGTTCCCAACTCACATGCTAAGTCTAGAGTTTGTTTTAGGGTTTTGTCACGGAATAGCCAAAGGGGGAGATTGTAAGATTGAATTTATTCAATCATTTTGTTGGCTTTATTTTGTGCCAAATTTGCTTGTAATTCAGCGTTTAGAAACCTTGTATTTAGGTGGGAATCATATAAGGGTAATGTGTGAGAGAGTGTGAAGAAAAGCTCAAAAGTGTGCACTCAAGAAGAGCTTCGCGACTAATTCGCAACTGGCAAGTCGCCAAAGGTGGCACACGTGTGAAGCATGCAAGGGAAGTTGAGGGTCACACCAGCTATTGCATTACAGGACAAAACCTCTAGTTGGCTAGGCAGTTAGCTCGCGACTCAAACTCATGACTCGTTCCAGTTGCGAGCTTGAGTCGCTAGAATGCCCTGTTTGGTCGTAACTGACTCTTCGCATTCCATACACACCCTAATATAAAATACCCTTATACCCATGAAATGTAAAGAGCTTCTAGAGAAAATTTTGAGAGAGAAACCCTAGAGAAAAACAAGATTAACTCATCCATAATCTTTATCTTTTGATTTTCCAAATTCCTCTACTCTCACCCTTTCCATTATTACATCCTTGAGATGTACATTAGCAAAATCCTTATATCACCATACTCATATCTGTGAGGAGGCATTTTGGTATTTGGGAAGTAGTTTGGAAGAGACCAATTAATTTTGGTTGATGCAATGGGCTATTATGGGATCTAATAAGCTAAAGAAGACAAGGTTCGGCGTAACCTTGTTAGAGCAAGAAGCTTAGAGGGCTTACGCGCACTGGGTAGATTAGGCTTGGAGGGTCTTTTACTATTCATGTACCTCAACTTTATTCTCTAGTAGATTATTGACCGTTTGGAGGGCGGCGAAGAGGTTTTTCGCTGAGAACTTCGATTTCCTCTTTGATAACACATTGTTGTGTTGTCTTTGTGTTTGTATCTCTCTTCCCTCAATCTTTGCCTATGAATTACTGTTGTGGTTGTGATTAATTTTGGTTTAGATTGTTTTACCAATTTTGCTTTAGCTTATTTTCATATTCCACACATACATTGTTTGATTATAAGCTTGTGTTGGTAATTTGTGAATTAGGGATCTAAATGTTCATTGGTGTTTTACACACTATTTGAACTTTCAGAAGCAATTATACTAAAGGCGAAGAAATATTCTTGAAGCTCAGAACTCTTGAAAAAATCATGTTGAAAGAGACCTCTTGGAATTCCCAAGCTTAGGTACGGTGACATTAAACTCTTCACATAAATCATAATCTTTTATGTGCTATATGAGTTCTAAAATATATTATACACATTGTGAAAATGTTTTTTGTTATGAGTTATGATCACTTCTCATTGTTTATTGTCTTATATTGTTTCTTCAATATGTTTGGGGTATAAATTATTTGTGAGCTTTCTCTAACTTGGATCCGATCAATATAAATTTGATGTTGCACAAAATTAGATTTTTGCCAAGCAAAACCAATAGAAAGATATGGAAATTAGAGAAAGAGATCTACTCCATGATTGTTAAGGTAGTGAAACAAAGGATGGAGACAAGGTATGAGAAGGATCTTCTACAAGTGTTACTAGAAGGAGCCAAAAACTCTGGGGAATACAATAGGCTATGCTCAGACTCAGATATCTCCTGTGACAAGTTCGTCGTGGATAATTGCAAGAATATATACATTGCTGGCCACGAGACTGTTGCCTTGACAGCTTCATGGTGCTTGATGTTGTTAGCTGCATATCCCGAGTGGCAAGATCGAGCTTGTGCTGAGGTGCTTGAAATATGTAAAGATGGCATACCAGATGCTGATATGCTTCGAAGTATGAAAACAGTATGTATCATACAATTTACATCTCTAAATTTATATGCTAATAAGTTCTGTTGTCCAAGGGGTTAGTCTAGTGGTCGTGATTCATGAGATCTTATATTCAAGTCTTGTCTTCTAATATTGTAAAAATTGCATCCTTTGTACATCCTTTTTTGCATTAATTACATTGTGAATATTTCATATTCCCAAAAAGGTGCGAGTTAAGGCTGCAAAAAGTCAACTTTTACTAAGCTATTTCTGTATCCACCAAATATGAAAAATTCTAGTTATGGTCAAGTTCTATAATTTTAGATAACTTGTTATGTATTTTCATATTGTTACCGTTTAATTGAAAATAAATTAAGATCACTTTAACACAACAAATTGCATAAAATACCAGACACATTTGTCACTGAAAAACATGTTTTAATATGTAAACTCGATAGATCGAGAGGTATCTTGAAAAATCCAGCAGGTGTCGAGGTATTCTGTCGAGACTGCATGTTGCACAATAAATTGAACACTTATATAAGAGTTCAAACCAAAAAAATAGTTCTCTGAAATTTCATCCCAAATATACAAAATGAAAGAAGTCAATTCTAATCTTTATAATTTTTTGCAGTTGGCTATGGTAATTCAAGAGACACTGCGCCTTTACCCAGCATTTCCAGCCGTCGCAAGAGCAGCCTTACAAGATATTAAGTTCAAAGACATACTGTTCCCAAAAGGTATGAACATTTGGGTTCCTGTAGCAATGTTGCAGCAACACCCTGATATATGGGGGCCTGATGCCCATGAGTTCAATCCAGAAAGATTTGCCCAGGGAGTTACTGGGGCTTGAAAGATTCCACAAGCTTTTATACCATTTGGACTCGGTGGTCGTATCTGTGTTGGCCAACACTTTGCCATGACACAACTGAAGCTGATTTTATCTCTTACTCTATCCAAGTTCTGCCTATCAATAGAAGATAAGAAATCAAGCAAAGAGAGTCCTACTACAGATAGAAAGAATTAAAGTAGAGGACAAACAGAAAAGACAATTAAGTCTTAGGCTCCTTTCTCACCCACACAGCACGAGTCTTTGGCCGTGAAGATGAAAAGGCTACCAACACTCCCCTGCTTATGAAGTGCTTCTTGAACCCCAACATAGAATTCCTCTCCATGTGAAGAGAGTGTGAATGATTTTTGAATCAGTTTGATGTTCTAAATACTTTTTTTTGGGGGGGAGGGGGGGGTGGGGGTTAAAGAATAAGGAGAGACACTGCCTTTGTTATCCTGTTATGGTATCTGCATAATGGGAATTCAGCATGAAAAAATTGCACAAACATCATAATGCAAATACTGATATCACTCTAAGTCATTCACAAGTTACCACATTATTAAGTATTAATTGCAATGTGTCATTCCTCCCTAGCTAAGAAACAGTGGAACGTATTTCTCCCACTCATGAACATCCAGGAAAATATTGAAAGAAGCACAATTCCATCACTAAAATGGCATCTATAAGAACAAAATAGTTTTAGTGTTACAAAGCAGGAAGCCACATGTTTAATATAGCTTATGAAGTGCTTCTTGAACCCCAACATGAATTCCTCTTACAAAGCAGGAAGCCACATGTTTAATCTGCATAGTATGAAAATAGGTTACCTTAGCTTTTTGAATGAAATTGGAAAATAGTTTCCTCAAAATATTTGTTTGAAATTAGATGGATTGTGGTAGTATATAGAGCTTGTCAATTACTTCATAAATCATTGATACATTAACATGTGCTTTTTTCCTTAAATCAGATAATTAAAAGTTTCTTTAGAGAACAAAACTCTATTATATATGTGTGGAAAAAGTAGAACAAAATTCAAATGATTTTACTTAGTAATATATTTTTAGACTAAAGGAAATTTTGATTCACTAAATCATTCAAATGACTTTGTTATCAGTTTCATATTACTAGAGTCAGATTCAATATATTCAGCGGCTCAACATAAATTCCACACCTTTAAATGCAATCTCCTTCACATTTTCAAATAAACAGCACAACAAAGATTATGCATATAATGCATTACATTTATGACCGCTGGTCTATAATAATATAGACAAGCTTCAAATTGTGACCAGCATCCACATTTTGAAACGAAAACCAGGAACTTTAATCCTCATGCAAAGAATATGACATGGATTGTGAAAATTCAGAAATTTATTCAACTTTTCTAGATCTGACAGTGTCATCATGCCAACCGCACTGCTGTCCTTATTCAAGATTTTGCTAATTAAAGTACAATTTCAATATAAGAATGACATCTACAGAGCATTTAATCATTGTGAGAAGATTCATTGTTACAACTAATACGCTACTACATGTTTTTAAGATCTCATAATCACTTCCTCAGTCAAGATGATGCTACTGGCATAATCAATCAGGATATTCACACAGAACATCACGCATGGAATGTAACTTTGAAAGCTGACTCAATAAGAAAAGATGAAGAGTCCCAAGAAAAGATAAGCAGCAGACCAATAGATGTTAGTACTCTAGAACACTCTTGCCCTCGTCTTTCCGAAGGACAGGATCAACAGGTTCAGATTGAGGGTCCTCATTGGAGCTACTAGATAATTTGGGACTTACCTCATGTTCATTAGAAAACATGGCCATGCATTGTCTTATTGTTTCCTTAAATTCTACCTCATCACGTCTGTAAAGAAGATGGAAGCCAAACCTCTGCACCAAGCCAGGGAAATCGATTGCAACTAAAGCCTCAATCCAACCGCATTGATTCAATGATTCTTGAAATGAACCACATGGAATACAAAACAGCCAAATAAATCCACCTTGCTGTAACAACTTGAGATCATCTTTAGTTATGTGATGGACATGGAGAGGTTCCACACATTCAATACTAGTTTCCAAATGACAAATAAGGTTGTAAGAAGTTTCTGAATTATGAATGTCAAGGATGGCAGCAGGGTTCGCTTCAACTGCAACAGAAGCACATAGAGCAAGTCCCATCCAAGTAGTATCATTGTACACATTTGTAGGTAAAGGGATTGTCACCGGGGGCTCATCACTCTGGTGGGTAAACCATTCTGGAATTTCACAGAGGAAAACAAGAATCATAGACACGACATTGATCAAAGTCCTGAAAATTAGCAGAAAATATTATGTCTAATGAGTGAGAATAGGAAAAAGAAAGAGAGATGGAATATTATATTTGTAGCAAAAGAAATACTAATAATTTATGAAGTACCGGTAGGTTACTTTTGCCAAGTTGAGTCTTAGTTTCATTAGCCTCTGATTGATCAATAAGTCTCGGAACTACCTCGTGTTCATTATGGAACAAAGCCATGCATTGTTTTATTGTTTCCTTAAACTCAACCTCATCATGCTTGTAAAGAAGATGGAAGCCACACTTCTGCACCGAGCCAAGGCAATCAATTGCAACTGAAGCCTTAATGCGGCAGCATTGATTCAAAGAGTCTTGAAATGAGCCACGTGGAATATAAGATAGCCAAATAAATTGCGGGTTGGCCCCTCTGGTGGGGAAGGGGAAGAAGAAGGCTTTCTATCGCATTCTAGATCAGGTTGGCCGAAAAATTGCGGGTTGGAAAGGAAGGATGTTGTCAGAGGCGGGTCGTGAAATCCTAATAAAGGCAGTTGCCCAAGCCACCCCAATGTACACGATGAATTGTTTTTTGCTTCTTGATTCCTTATGCAGCGAGCTGAACTCGTTGATGAGAAACTTTTGGTGGGGTCAGCAGGATAAGGAAAGAAAACTAGCTTGGCTAGCTTGGGAGAAGATGTGCACCCCAAAGGTCGATGGTGGGATGGGGTTCAAGGATCTCAAAGCATTTAATTTGGCTTTGTTAGCTAAGCAGGGGTGGAGGATCACCCAAGAGACAAACTCCCTGACTCATCGCGTCCTAAAAGCTAGATACTTTCTAGATTCCAACTTCTTGGAGGCGCAGCTAGGCAAAAACCCATCATATACTTGGAGAAGTCTAGTGGCTGCTAGGGGGGTGCTTAACAATGGTCTGCGATGGAATATTGGAAATGGGCGAAGGGTGAGGATATGGGATGATAGGTGGATTCCGACCCCAAATTCGTTTAGGGTAGTAAGCCCTCGGCCACAAAATTTTGAAGGTGAGTTTGTGGAGAATCTTTTAGACCATGATCGTGGGAGGTGGAACATTAGTATAGTAAAGGAATGTTTCCTACCCCACGAAGCAGAGGCTATTCTGAGCATCCCAATCAGCCAAAATTTGTCGGATGATGCCTTGGTCTGGGCTTGGACCAAAAAGGGTGACTTCTCAGTGAAGAGTGCTTACCATGTAGCACACGGGTTGCTAATGGTTGGTAGAGGTAGGGGGGCTGGAAGTGAGGAATCAAACTGAAGGAAGAAAAAGGAATTTTGGAAGGCTATTTGGGGCTTAAAGTGTCCAAGTAAGGTCAGACATTTCATGTGGAGGCCTGTAGGAATATCATCCCTACAAATTTCAGCATTTGGCACTGAAAGGTGTCTGCTGGGGATGAGTGTGGGCTGTGTGGGATGATGGAGACTGCGGGTCATGCCTTATGGGATTGTTGGATGGCAGAAGCGGTTTGGAGGGAAGCTAAGATTTTCTTACCAAGGGGCGGCCTCCCTTACTGGGACTTCATTGATGTGGTTTAGAGGTTTTGGGAGGAGCGAAAGGAGGGTGTGCTGGAGCGTCTAGCGTGCATAGCTTGGGGTATTTGGAAGAACAGGAATGCTGCAAAATTTGAAGGAAAAGGTAAGGAAGCGCAAAGAGTTGTGGCTAAGGCGTGTGCTCTTGTGGAGGAGTTTAGGGAGCTGATTGGTGCTCCTAGTCACCCAGCCCCTCCGAGAGCAGAAAGATGGAACCCTCCTACTGAAGGATGGTATAAAGTAAACGTAGACGGGGCGGTGTTTAGAGAATTAGGTAGTTGTGGCATTGGGATTGTCATTAGGAATGAGGGGGGAGAGATCATGGGAGCGATGAGTAAGAGGATGGATGTTCCTCTGGGTGCGTTGGAAGTGGAAGCTAAGGCCTTTGAAGAGGGTTTGTTGCTAGCTGGGGACCTCGGGCTAAAGCACATTGTGCTGGAGGGAGATGCACTTGGGGTGACAGAGGCGCTGATGGGTCGTTTTTCCCCCCCAACCTCTATCCAGATGATTATTACTGGTATACATAAACTGTTGTGCAATGTCCAGGTTTGGAAAGTAAACCATGTTTGTAGAGCATGCAATATGGCTGCCCACGTTTTGGCTAGGCATGCAAACTTAGTGAATGATAGTGTTATCTGGGTTGAGGATATCCCACCCATTATTGAATTTCATGTAACCAAAGATGTATCAGTGTTGGACTGAAGTCCTGTTTTAATGAATTGCCTTTCGAGGTGTCTGATTATCAAAAAAAAAAAAAAAAAAAGATATCTTCTTTAGATATGTGATGGACATGGAGAGGTTCCACACATTCAATGCCTGTTCCCAAATGACAAATTAGGTTGTAAGAAGTTTCTGGATCATGAATGTCAAGGATGGCATCCGGGTTCGCTTTAGCTGCAACAGAAACATAGAGTGTCACGCCCCAAACCCCAAAGGGTCCAAAGCATGAGAAAGACATCTCAAAGGTGCTTGTAGATTTTGTTCATTTTGACAATTCAATCCAAATAAAATCATATCAAGTACCAACATCAAGAATTATCATAATAATTCCATTAAATATACTCCCAAAGTAAGTCAGAGCTTTATGCAATAAATACAATGATCATTGGTCATAAAAGAATGGAGGTTTAAATAAATAATTACAAATCAATAACTTGTCCCATTAGTGGAAATAAAGGCATAACCACTATTAGATACAAAACAATCGAGTCAAGCTTACTCTATGTTATACATCATCAATTATCTCCATCACAAAAGTCAGCCTCTATTAGCAGTTAGTCTAACTACTGCTAGCCACCAAAAAAACTGTCTCAAAACGATAGTTGCCTACTCTGAAAAAAGTTTGTAAAATAATGGAATGTGACAGAGCCTAGTAAGTAGCATAATTAATGGGGATGGGGGAAATGCAAATTTCATGATAATGAACATTTTACAAAACATGTTATAATTTGAGAATTTCCATTTAATTTATGCAAAAACAATTTCATTAACCACATGACAAGAACGATAGGAATAGTTTATTACCAAGCTTCCAAAAATAACTATGAAACTACATTCCATTCACTGTGAGCCATAAAAATATTCAATACCATTTCAAAACTAGAAAACCACACCCAAGATGCAACAAGGACCAACAAGAACGGAGATATCACCCAGATATCATACCGCCACAAACAAGTTTGGGCCCAAACGCACTAGCATGATATGTACCTCGTTTGGCATATGGTCTATTGGCCCTGCCAAGCCTCACCCACACCTTCAAGGATTTACCTATCCCCTCCATGGGCAACAAGGGATAACACGTCATATAGTACCTCTTTTGCATGTGGTCTCTTGGCCCTGCCTAGCCTCACCCACACACTCAAGGATTTACCTCTTCCCCTCATGGGTAGCAGGGAATGACGTTTCACACAGTACCCCTTTTGCATGTGGTCTTTTGGCCCTATAGGCAGCGGCCTCACCCACACACTCAAGGATTTACCCGTGTCATGCATAGTGTGAGTCTCCAACTTGGCTTGTTGTCACCAAGACGGGATAATCACCAACATCATAGCACAACGGCAAAGCCACATCAAAAGCTCACAAGTTCAATGTATTCCAAATACATAGTTTACTTCCAAGTAGTTTCATAAGGTATTACAACAACCAAATATCTACAATATTCTCAAAAGTATTTCTTGTCAAAAATGTTTTGCATCAATATTTCCCAAAAAATACAAGACAAGATAAATAAGCACCTTTAAGTTTCCAATATACCATAAAGTCCTTGAATTCCTTATCATAGGATTAAGTCAAAGATGCTCATATTTTCCATGTCAACAATCCATGCATTTCCCTAAATCCAATACCAAATATGATGCATTTCTGTATATATAATCGTATATATATTAAGGTTATGACACAATAGTTTTTTAGGAAAATATAGTTTCCATAGGTAGTTTCCAAATACATGTCTAACCCAAAAACAACATTTATACAATATGGTTATTTTTCAAAAATTCCATTAAAAAACTACTTACCTTGCAACCCGCAAAAAGGCCTAATTTTCCAAGCTCCAAATCAGATTAGCAAGAATCTAAACAATATCAAGCAAACTTATCACAATAGGCATAAAACTCAACATTGCATCTAGCTATGGATTAGAAATTGCTAACTAAGAAATTAATTAGGCAAACCTAGCATTTAACCTCGCAAATATTATTTTCCACTTCCAAGGTTTCTCAACACATTAACTCACAAGACATAGGCTCCAATTTATAAAATTGACCCATTCAATATCATCTCCCTAATACTAAAATCTTAACAATTTATGAGTCGCTTCCATAAGATTTACACAACATCAAAGATCCATGAAACCAAAATCACAATATCCTCCAACACAACCATTTAAATCTTTTACTAGCTCCAAATAAACTCAATAAAATTATATTCACAATCTATTTCACATTAAAAAGCCAAAAAAAAAAAAAACACATAAATATCACTTCTAATGCTTATAAATCACATGGGTGTTATTGTTAAAGCTTTAATAAAGAAAGCCTCTAGCAAAGCATATAAACCCACAAAAAGATTAGAAATTTTTACTTCAAACAGTAGAGGTGAGGAGTGGTACCGGCAGAGGAGGATGAGAGAATGATAGCGTATGAGAGAAAATGAAAAGAAAAAGAAGGAAATGAGTGAGCCGGCCAAGGGATAAGGTGGTAGTTGAAATTTGTGGTGGGAATTAAGCGTGTAGGTGGGTCACGTGTGGCCCCTTAAAAAGATCTGATCCCCCCCCCCCCCCCTTTTTTGGGCTTGGTTGTTACATAGAGCAAGGCCCATCCAAGTATTGTCATTGTACATTTGGAGGAATAGGGATTGTCACCTGGGATCATCACTCTGGTGGCTAGGAGTGTTCCCGGTGCGGTGTGGTGCAGTGCGGTTTTGGGCCATTTTTAGCACTGCACTTTGTGGTGCGGTTTATCTAAAATCATAACTGCACCACACCTTATTTTTGTGGTCACATGTGCGGTGCGATTTAAGGTTTAGCCAAAACCATAACCATAACCGTATCGCACCTCATTTTTGCGGTCACATATGCGGTGTGGTGTATAAGATGCGGTTTGAATGATTTGAAGTTAGTATATTTTTCGAATTTTGGGCATTCTACCCAGTCCAAAACTAATTTTTCCCTTTGTTTTGGTCCAAGTTTTAAACTCTTGAGCTAGTTTTTCTTTATTTTGGGCTAACTTTCTTAATCAACAATTACTAGAATTATCAAACCATTTTTTTAACTAGGGTTATTAAACTATTAATAATATATTTAATATTAAAAATAATTAAATATATTTATATATATATATAGAGAGAGAGAGAGAGAGAGAGAGAGAGAGAGAGAGATGGTGCGGTGTGGTGCGGTGCGGTTTGTACAGTTTTCTTATTATTAAACCGCAAACCACACTGCACCATGCGGTGCGGTGCAAAATTACTTGCGGTGCAGTTATACTATTTTGTGAGCGGTTTTGGTGCAGTTTATGCGGTTTGTGCGGTTTATACGGTTTGGTGAACACCCCTACTGGTGGCTAAACCACTCCGGAATTTCACATAGAGGAAAGCAATAATTATAGACATAGCATTGATCAAAGTCCTATAAAGTAGGAGTAAATATTGTGCTTAATGAGTGAAAATAGGAGAGAGATAGGGAGATGGTTCTACCATGTTTGTAGCAAAGCAAATACTAATAGTTTATGAATTACCAACAGGTCACTTTTGCGAAGTTGAGTCTTAGATTCGTTAGTCTCCGATTAATCAATAAGTGTGCATTTTGATACCGCTTATTTTACTGAAAATTGAAAAAAAAAAAAAAAAAAAAAAAAATTTTGGGTTACTGTCATTAATGAATTTACTGCACATTTGTCTTGAAGCACTGTTCATGTCCAGGCGCTGCACTTAAAAAAAAAAAATACATAGACGTTGACGCAACCTACCCAAACAGAGTATTAGTCTTGGAAATAATTGATATTTACCGTCACTAGTAGAAAATAATTTTCTTTAATCAACACCACTTTGTTCAATTCCTTTCTTTTTGTAAGCCTCTAAATGTTTACGTACGATCTCCTTCTGCTCAAAAATTAAGTCGTTGCAGTGTTTTAGTTCTTGTTTAAACCATACTTGATCTTGCTGGTACAAAAGACGCAACGCACATTTCTGAACTATCACGCCTGGCCAGTCACCTACAAATTTAGCCTCAACGTGGCTACGGTGTTGCAACCAGGGGCGGCCCAACATAATTTGGGGCCTTAGGCAAAAAATTTATGGGGGCCTTTAATATGTAAATATTAATTAAATAGAATTATTTAATACCAATCAAATTAAGGTTAATTTGATACATTAAATACAAAAATAATACCAACTAGACTAACGTTAATTTCATATAGAGAATTGAATATCATAGTTGAACTATAAATATTAATAAAAAGAAATAAAAATATATTGTGATTGAACAATACACTTTGTTTTGGATATTAGAAGATGCATAGTTAAATAAAGTTGTAATCTAATTTTTAATTTTATATTTTGATTTTAAGAAAGAGAGATAGATATTATTTGGTTTGTGGTTTTGTAGGATATTAGTTTACAAAAATCAAAGTCTCAAACTATCCCGAGAGATTAATCTATAATTGATGATTTAACACATTTGCAACATTTTTTAAAAATATTTTAAGGTTTCAATTGAGTTAAGGTTCTTGATTTTGAGAGTCTTAATAGAAATGAAAAAGATGCGCTAATCAAAAGCACTATAAAATGTTTAAAATATAATGTGACATTATCTCTCATTGATAAACTTCATCAATTTAACTAATGAATGTTTATCACTTTTTTGTGATTAATAACATAGCAATTTGTAAGCCAATATTAAAATTTGTAATATCTTTAATATCACTAATAAAAAAAATGTACAATCTTTAGAAAATATATATAATTTTATAAAAATTTGGGCCTTTAAATATGAAAAGTGGAGCCTTTTTTCTTAAGCAAAATTTTATTTTTTAGTGGGGGCCTTAGGCCTAGGCCTAACTTGCCTAGGCCTTGGGCCGGCCCTGGTTGCAACATATCCTTTATTGGCTCACATGGTATGTAGTATATTCAAATGAATTCACCTATGTTATGTAACCAGATGATTTCTTCTCTATGAGTTTTGCAATGAATTACTTTATCAAACTCATCAGCTATATTCGATTGGCATTCACAGTATAGGAAGTGAGGAATTCCAGATTCTAGATAGTTCAAAATGGGTTCAATATCTCCATGGATTGAAAAAGAAGCATATAGAATGAATCCCATCAAATCATTATCATGGTACAAATTTGAGGGGAGGTCAATTGTCACGGAGTTTCCATGATTGTGATGACTGAACCACTCTTGAATTTTACTTGGGGGGAAACAAAAAGTAAAGAAAGTGGACGGATGACAGTCCTGCAAAAGAGAAATAAAGTGTGCAATTAGAGAGGGAAGAAAAAATTAATTTACATAGTGGTATAATATATAATTTTTCCTAGATAATTTTTTTTATCTATAAATGAAGCAATTTAAGAAGATTTTTTGTTATGATAATTCAATAGTTACAATAGGAGGAGGGATTTGAACATTGGAAGTTGTAAAAAACTAGTCAACTAGTTGAGATATGAGACTCTTAGCTTCTTCTAACTTTTATTATAGTGTGTTAAGTTTTTTTTTTTTTTTTTTCCCGCAACTAAACTTTTTAAGTTTCAAATTTATTATTCAAATTCTTATACTCTTAATAAGACTATCATAATAATAAAAACTCATCACAAAATTACAATTGATAAGCACATTCTTATAAATAGCTAGCCATTTATATTGTGTTTTAATATAAATTCAAATTCTCATTTTCAAAATAATTAAGTAATAACCCAAATTAAAATCATACTAAAACTAAAGGAAGGAGAGACTACTATAAACTTATCAACACCAAAGTAGATCTATAAATAATTACGTACTAACACAACAATGTATCAACCCTAAGTAGAGCTATAGAAAACACCAAAATTTATCAATCTATGCAGAGTTACAGAAAGAATAAAAGGTTGAAAAAAAAATGGAAAATAATCACCTTTTTGAGAGAGAGAATATCAAATTTATAGATAAGAAAATTGGAAAAATAAGAGTCAAAATAAAAAGAAAATGAAGGAATGGAAAAAAAAATAACAATTATGTGGAGAATAGTGAGGAGAAAAAGAAGTAAAAGGGGAGGGTAAAGGTTGGGAGAAAGTGTAGTAGTAATGTGATGAATTAATAGAGAGATAAAGAGTCAAAAAGTAGAGAAGAAATGTCAAAAATAAGTAGATGATGATGTGGCACAATGAAATAAAAACCAAAATAAACTAGTTCATGTGCGTTATGTGTTCTTTTATGCACCAGTATATCGTGTGTTTAATTGGTGAAGTATAAAAGGAAATACTAAAAATGAGATAAAAGATCATGTGAACGAATGAAATCTTACCAACGCGCCAGTTTTGTATTCCAAAATTTCAGTAGTTGCCCTCCCCGTAGAATGTCGCTTCTCATAGACTTTCTCATAGCTGTAACTTCCGCTTACTTTATCAGAAGAAAATGGCAATCTTACAAGGACTACCTCCTGCTTACAAGAGATACGGACGGCATATAAATAAACAAGATACGAGGTTAAGCATTGTACCATTGCAGATTTAAACTGTTGCAAATTATGCTGGTATAAAAGATTGACTCCACAATCCTGTGGCGACACATCCGGACCATCGCTGACAGCGAAGAATTCAACCCAAGTGCATCGACTCCATTGAGGTGAAAAGATCCCGCGTGGTATGAATGATACCCAAATGAATGCACGTCGGCACAACGAAATTAACACATATTCTTCTCTGTTGAGATAGTGAAGTGGTGGAGTCATAGGACCCAAGTTGGTCTTCAACTGACAACAGATGAGATGATGAGATGATCCCTTATCCAAATTATCCCGAACAGCAGTCGGATGCTTGTGAAATGCGAAAACAGCACAACATGCAAATCCCATCCAATCAGGATTGTCATAAAAATCTGGAGGAAGTGAGATTCTCATTGAGAATCGATCACTTGAATGGCCGAACTACTCTGGTATTTCTTTTTGAGGAAAACAGTGATTGTAAGCACTACGTTGCTTGTAGCGGTCCTGTATGCAAAAAAATTTAAAAATGTTAATCAAGCTTGACTAAGATTTAAATATTAAATGTTTCTTTTAGAAAAACAAAAAAGCCAACTAGTAAAACTACAAACCTAAGGCTTAAGTACATTAAATCTCACAATTAAGGTATTGTATTTAAAATTTTCCCATCCTATAAATATGTTGATTAGGAAAATTTTGCCTATAATAAATAGGAGTAAAGGGTGATATTGTTGTTAGTGACACCATCGTAGATTCAACTTGTATAAAGAAACATTTGAGTTGTCAAGAAATGAGACTCAAAAGTCATGAACGTTGCTTGTTATATCAATACTATAGATGGAAATATTGCATTTAATTCTGCAATTCTACTATTGTACAACTTCACATCAGCATTCTTAATTCTATCAATTTTTATTTTTTATTGTTTCACAAATATAAAAATATGTATTAAATTTACAAATCTAACTATTTAATTTTAGAATATATTTTGGTAACTGACTTTACAAATTACAAATCCATCCATATATAACTTTACTAATCCACTCTTTTAATTTTACTTAAATATTCCCCTTCCTTCTTTTTGACTCTTCTTCTCCCCAATATTTTTTTTATAATTAATCTCTACTTTTCCTCCAACTTCCCCCTCTCCCATTTTAGCTCTTCTTCTTCTTCTTCTTCTTCGTATTATTAATTTTTCACCTTACAGATACTCTTCCTCCAACTATATATTAAAAAAATAAAAACTATTCCTCCCTTTTTTTTTTCTTTTTCTTTTTAATTTTCTTTTCCCCACCTTCTTTTCAATGAATTATAAAAAATGTAGGTTTTCTCTCTCTCTCTCTTCTCTCTTTTTTTTTTTTTTTTTTTTTTTTGAAATTTATTTATTCTTTTGGGTTAATGGGTTTTAGCAGTTTTTGACAACTCCACTTTGAGTTGACATATTTTATTGTTTCGCTATTGTGTTTCTTAACTTTCCATCATAGATCACTTTCTCCCTTTTACAACTTTGGCTATGTGAAATTGTTAATCGACAAAATATATATATTTTGAATGAATTTATATCTTTTAAAAATAGTTAATCATAATAAGTTAAATAAATTTTAGAGAATAAATTATAAATTATATCATTACAGAGTAAGAATATATTCTCATGCATCGCGTGGATCTACAACTACTAATATATTAATTAAAATGCAATCTTAATTAAAAATCCAAATTAGATTATTGCACTTCAATCTTGTGCCAAGCATATTTCTAATTTCCCTATAATTTGACACCAAATGCCTTCAGGTTTTAATACAATCCAATTTCATGTCAAGCTTTCATTTATACTTTAATTTTGCGTCAATTATAATTATATGAAAACTCATGTATCTAAAAATTAAAAAAAAAAATATATATGTAATTTAATTGCATCTGTTTATATGTAGGGATTGTTGGGATTATAAACTAATTATTTATGAGTTTAAGAATTCTAAAATGCTAAATCATCACACATAAGTAAATAAAGGTCTCAAGTTCTCTTGTGTATTTAATAATCCATAATCGTTACTTCTTCAATAAATTTAGGGACATAAAATTCTACGATCATTATCACAACTATTGATGTTACATTTTGTGCTTGCTGTTAATAAAAATAATGATGTGAATCTACAAAATTTATTTTATCAGTAATTACGAAAAAAAAAATTGTTAACATTGTTTTGTCCTTAACATTACTAGTGAATACCTATGCTCAGAGACAGACGCAGGATTTCAACTCGAGGGGGGCCAAAGATAAGCGAATTTTTTTTTTTTTTTCAAATATGCATCCATAATCCATATAGTATTCAAGCAATGATTTATTATATTCAAACCAAGAAGCTTGAAAGCTACAATTGTGCTTTCAACTTTTTTTTGTTTTTCTTTAGAGGAGGTTGGTGCGGACCTTTTGTAATTTAAACCCATCAAATTTCATCACGTTGATTAACATGATATTCCCATATTTGTTTTTGTGTTCCGGGATCATAATCCAAAGAATCAAGATCAACTCTTTGAAATTGTGTTTGAGCGATTGGAACATTGACATTTTCCGAAATTGGAGAATGCACATTTTCTAGAATTGGAACGTCCATATTTTCTAGAATTGGAATAGCAACATTAGTTGTTGGCAATCCCACGTTGACTTTGGAAGAAATTGAATCTTTTCTTTTGAAAAAATCAAACATTGTAGTTGATTTTTTCATGACCTACAAATAAAATAAGAATCATATATATTAAATTTGTGTGACAATTTTTGTAAATTTGTGTGACAATTTTTGTAAATTTGTGTGACAATTTTCGTAAATTTGTGTGACAATTTTCTTAAATTTGTGTGACAATTTTCTATATTATATGATTTGTTTTTTTTCTTTTTGTCTTTGATCTGCCTTTATTTATCTTTGCCTTTGTGTTTTTTCCATTTTTCTGACATTGACCCACTAACCCAACCCTGGCACTACTGACACTCTTTATTTATTCTACACAGTATTACTAACAAAAACTTTTCTTAACTTTAATTTTTTTTGTCTATCACTTGTACCTATTATGCCCAACTTACAGTCAACAAAGCACAAACTTTGTGCTTTGTTGACTGGTAGTTGTGCCACAAACAAACAAACAAACAGTCAAACAATGAGACAAATATTCTCTCTATTCTCTACAAACTCTCTCTCTCTCTTTATCTCTCTTATCTATATATAATACAAGAGATAGAGAGAGAGTCACAAACACAAAGTGACAGTCACAAAGCCAAAAAGCCCCCCCCCAAAAAAAAAACACAGGCCGCAGCACGGATTCTCATTCAATTCACAATCACCAACATGAACATCAGTAATTAGTTCATCACTCTCAGTCTCATCATCAGTAAAAACACACTCCACAACCACAAGCATAGATTGTTAAACTTTAAACAATTGATTCACAAATCACAAACATTTTATTAAGTTTTGATTCTTGAAGGAAAAGATCATAGATTTAAGTACCTGTGATTGTAAAGGCTCAAGCCTCAAGCAACCGGCAGCGGCGACAGCTGAGGAGGGCTCGCGACTCGCGTGATGATGGTGCACTAGTGTCAGCATGGGTAGGTACTCAGTGGCTCACTCAGCCTCGTCGTGTCGCGCCTCTCTATCTCTCTGCCTCGTCGCAACGTCGCGCCTCTCTATCTCTCTATCTCGTCGCGAAACTCGCGCCGCACCATCTCTCGGTCTCTCTGTTCTGTTTCCTTTCTTTTCTTTTGTTTTTTCCTTTGGCTTTTACTTTCTCCGTTAGGCGTTAGGTTTTCTGTTGATTTTTTTTTTGGTGGGATTTACATGGGTCATGGCATGGGCTCTTGCCTCTGGGCTGAGCAAAAAACTTTTGGGAGGAGGCTTGAGCGGGTGGGGGGCTTGAGCAAAAAATTAAGGGAGGCCAAATTCTTTTTTTTTTTTTTTGAAAAATTTAAGCTGTTAAAAATTTCCATTGGGCTGAGCAAAAAACTTTGGGAGGAGGCCTGAGCAAAAAATTAAAGGGGGCCCAGTTTTTTTTTTTTTCTTTGGAAAAATTTAAGCTGTTAAAAATTAATTTTTTTTTGGCCTAGGGGTGGCCCGGGCCCCTTTGGGTCCCCACTTGAGTCCATCCCTGCCTATGCTACAACACTTTCGTTATAATTTTTACGCTCACACACACGTGTGTGTGAGTGTGTATGTACTAGGTTGAGATTAATGTGGAATAGTAAAAGTAGGACAATGGATTTTTATTCCTAATTTCCTATTATTTTGCGCTTGAGAGAGAGAGAGAGAGAGAGAGAGGGAGGGGTATAACCTTCATGTATAGTTGAAACCAAGATTCAAGGCTGCTTGATAGGTTAGTTCCACTTTTTCCATGCCCGAATGGTATGCGTAATTTAATAGAGCCTCGTTGATTTAAATTTGAAGTGCCTGCACTTGACTTCTTACGTTTATATTGCCCTTTCACAAATGGTATGCCTAAATTAATAGAGACTCGACTTGAATTCTTTGAAGTGCTTGCGCTTGAAATGTTACTTCCGCATTGCCGATTCACAAATGGTATGTCTAAATTAGTAGAGCCTCGACTTCAACTTTTTCAAGTGCTTGCAGCAATTACTTGATTTGAAAATGTCTCCCGTGAAGTACTCTCCTCTTGCATAGTTTCGGTACTTGGTAGAAGCGTTGGCATGGGGTTAAACCACCTGCAAGTATCAAAACACATATCTTTAATATTTGACTAGTAAATTATATATCTATTGCGTTGAAGTGTGATAACGAAATACTAGTCCAGTAAATTTTAACCTTTCTGGTGAGAAAGAGAAAAAATTATCATTTCCATGGTTGCAGTCTTGCGTCATTCCAACTTGATCTAAGAGATTCATGACAATAGAGTGATGATACTTTTCTGGACACCCTCTCATGTGCTCAACAAGTGTTTGCACAAACTCTTCGACATTTTGCTCATATACAATACAGATTCCACACATTTTAACTTCCACACCTGGGTCATTGCTTTCAAATATAATCACAATATAACTACACTGATTCAACTTAAAAAGCACGCGTGGTATGTAAAATATCAACAGTCGTGGTGATGACTCATCAAAATCGTCTCGAGCGAGGGGAAAGGCCGTGTAAGGTGCATGAGGAACTTATTCGTCTGAAAGACCAGAAAAGTGAAGAAAAATTCTTCAATCTTGCTCGTAACCTAAACCATATCGTTGCTTCTGAATAGTATAAAAAGCATATACTGTGAACCCCAACAATGCTGAATTATCATGCAAATTTGGAGGCAACTCCATATTTATGAAGTGCCCAAAATTTTGATCACTGAACCAGGTCGGTGGAATTGCATCATGAGGAAAGATATAATCATACCAATGTTTTCTTGCATAATCTACCTGTAAAATACATAAATATATGGTGTTCAAATGTTCAATGAGAGGGAAAAAAAAATCAAAACTATAAGTTTAGAGTTTGAGACACAACTTTCACAACAGTTGAGCTGGTATATTGTGATAGATGCTAATAAAAGCGATGCCTATATTATTTTAGTTTAATGTGAAAGTAATATTGGTTCAATAACTTACCAGATCAATAGTTATGATAAATTGTGTGTCCATAGAGCATTACTCAACATGAAAATGTGGAGTTTGGTGAGCTATAGGAAGAGACCCGATACAATCTTGAAAGCAGTGACTTGGGGCTTGTTTGGTTTAAAAAAAATGGTCACTCATTACTCGTCACTCAGTTTTCATCACTCATCATCCATCATCCATCACTCATCACTCATCACTTAAAATACCCAATTTTCTAATACTACCTGTTTGGTTTTGTTTTCACTTCACATCACTCAAATATTTTCACCTTTTTTGTGGGTCCCATGCCTTAGTGAGCGTCAGAACCTTCTGTTTCCTTTCTCGTGGAACCCAATCGCAGGCAATCCTTCACTTCTCTAGAACCCCTTCACCCCTTCAACAAAGTGCCTCTCCCACCATTCTCTTCCTCTCTTAGTAGCTCCAAAAAAATCAAAGCTCAAAAAATTAAAGCAGAGAGCAAAGCACAGAAAGCTCCGATGTCCATCACGTGCAAGGCTGATGCGGCGGCGCTTTGCGTCACGTGTGACTCCGATACCCACTCGGAGTCCAAACAGGGCCGATCTCCACCTCACCGGGTCCAGACAGGGCCGATCTCCACCTCACTGGGTCCAAACAGCGCTGATCTCCACTTCATCGGGTCCAAACAGTGCCGATCTCCACCTCACCGAGTGGTTTGTGGCTAGTTGTGGCTTGTGGGTTGTGGCTTGTGGGTTGTGATGTGTTGGTTGTGGCCTGTGATGGGTGTTGTGGATGACCATTGTTGAGGTGGGTTTGTGATGATGATAACTTTTTTTTTTTTTAATTTGAGTCGTGGTGGGCTGGTTGTGGTTGCGGCAGTGGGTGGTGGGTGGTGGGTGGTGGGTGGTTGTGATTGGGTTGATTGTGCTGATGGAGTTGGCTGGGTTTGGGGTTATTGGGTCTGTGTTTGGCTGATTTGGGGTTGCTGGATTTGGGGTTGTTGGGTTCGGTGGTGGAGCTAGCTCACTGGGGATGAAGAGGGAAGTGAAAATGAAAAGAGGCTGAGAGAGGGAAGTGAGAAGAGGGAGCAAAAATTTTCCGGAGAACTGAAATGAAACGAAGGAGCTCCAACAGTAATTACTCAGCCAGTTCCAGACGTGACAATGCACTGGCTTTTGGGGCCCACAATTTTCACATATTTTCGGTCATGCCACTGAGTGATGGTCTGTGAGTTTTGAAAATAGCTGAAAGCTGTTTTCATTTTTCATCACTGTCATCCATTTTTTTTAGTCAAGAGTAACCAAAACCATCACCCAAAACTCATCCAAACAAACCATCATTCGTGAGACCCACATAATTTGGATGATGAAAACTGAAAATTGAGTGATATCACTCAAAATTCATCCAATCGAAACATGCTCTTGATGTCTCTTTTCAGTCTGGAGTCTGACTCACTTTGGCTATTGTACGGCCTGGATTCAACCTCATCAACAAGGCTCTGGAAATTGCTAGGATCTTGTGTGTATTTGTCATGACATGGTCGATGGAGATCATTAAGGCTCCGGAAAGTTTTTTCAGTTGACTTTTGTACAAATTCTACCATATCGTCCTCATATAGAATACGTGCCCCACACATTTTAATCTCAATATCCTGGCTGTTGGTTTTAATCAAAGGGCCAATGCAGCTCCGTTCGTCTAAATGATCTGTAAACCTTGCATGCGATAGAAATAGACTAAGTCCAAATGAACCAACATGGAACTTTTTCTTAGGGACCTTATAGACCAAGGGACATCTTTAATACCGCCATCCATGTCCAATCGACAGATAAATTCGTGACAGTGATTTGAATCCTGACCAGGAGGAGCGTCGTTTGAATTTGGGTGGACTACAAAAATAACACAGAGCAATTCCTTTCCAACTTTTGTCATTGAAGAGACTATCAGGCAGTTTGATTGGTACAGAATCTACAGACTCAGAGCTCCGATGGTTGAACCAAACTGGAATTTCTGTTTGAGGGACAACACTGTAAAAGCCTTCAATTTGATGGATTTGCTTCTGTAAAATATTAAAAGACAAATGTAAGAAAGATCAAAGATGTTCAATGCATGTGTGTGTGTGCAAGAAAAAGAGAGAGAGAGAGAGGCCTCCATAAATTTTTGCCATAATGGTTTGAAGCGTATATCCAGCAAAGAAGTCTCAGTAGTTTTGCCACCTTCATCATCAGCAGTGGCGGCGCCACGTTATGGTCAGGGTGTTCCCAGGAACACCTTGACCTGAAATTTATATATACTAATTTTTTTTTTTTTTACCCTTAAAAAAAAAAATAGGAACACCCTCAATTAAAATGAGGAACACCCTCAAATTAAAAAAATATATATACATTTGTTCTACTTTCAAGCCAGAGAAAAAAAAAACCCAAGAAAAAAATTCAACTAAAATCTGAAAAGAAAAAAAAAATTTGTAATAGAGAAAAAAAAAAAATTTGTAAGAGCAAAACAACGGCATCACGGCAAGCCCAACATCAAGCCCACGGAAGCCCAACACAGTACACACATTTCTCAAACCCACGGTTTCTCAACCAAAAAAAAAAAAAAAGAAAAGAAAAAAAGAAACCCCAACACGGCAACACAGATCAGAAACCTCAAATCAGATATCAGGATTTCAGTACATCACTAAAGCTTTTCTCAAAAAAATTAAAAAAATCACTAAAGCTAAAGCCTCAAACTGCAAACCTAAAAACGAAAAATAGCAACGGCGCCTCCCGAGTAGATCGCTCCACGGCTCCAGTCGCTCATCAGTCATCGGAGATCGCCGCTGCAGCTCCCATTGCAGTCGCAGCGCAGCTCCAGTCGCAGCGCTCATAGCCTCTCACAGTCTCACTCGCCGCCGCAGCTCCAGGCGCAGCGCTCATAGCCTCTCAGTCGCAGTCGCAGCGCAGCTCCAGTCGCTTTGCCGTCGCACATCGCCGCCTCGCCTAGGTATTTCTCTCAATCTCTCTCTTTATCTCTCTGACTCTCTCTCTCTCAGCCTCTCACTCTCTTTATGTCAATCTGAAATGACCATAGGAAATAAAATAGGAACATTGAACAATACAATAGGCTATTATTTATTACTCTCTGTCTCGCCCTTTATTTATTTTGTCTTTTGTTTGTCTCATTGTCTCATTGCCATTGGCTGTGGCTGAACCGTGATTGGCTCGTTGGAGCACTCAGTATTTTTTTTTTTTTTTTTTTTTGAGCAATGAGTGACTCAGTTTAACGCTTTAACTTTAATTCTTTGTCTCATTGCCATTGGCTGAACCGTGATTGGCTCATTGGATGAAGCAGTCAGTGGTTTTTTTTTTTTTTTTTTTGAGAAACAGAACAAACACTTAGTTTAACACTTTAACTTTATTAATTTTTTATTTTTTAAATTTGGCATTTTGCTTTTAGCTTTGTCTGATTATTGATTCTTTTTTTTTTTTTTTTTTTTGGGTAGAATGATTATTGATTCCTATCCGTTGGATGGTGTGCAATGTGTTGGTGTTGAATTTTTGGTGTGTGTTATTGTGTTGGCGTTGTGTGTTGGCGTTGGACTTAGAGGCATTAATTGTCTTTTAGTGTTATTATAATTTGTGAAATTGTGCTTGTGAAATTTTCTGATTGGCAGCGTAACGTGCAATTAATATCTGTTGGTTGGTGTGCAATGTGTTGGTGTTGAATTTTTGGTGTGTGTTATTGTGTTGGTGTTGTGTGTTGGCGTTGGACTTAGAGGCATTAATTGTCTTTTAGTGTTATTATGATTTGTGAAATTGTGCTTGTGAAATTTTCTGATTGGCAGCGTAACGTGCAATTAATAAACTAAAATTTAATTAATTAATAATTAATTGGAAAAATTAATTAGTGAACAAAAATTAATAATTTAATTAACCAATACATTATAAAAGACAAATAAATTAAATTATATTAAGCTAAACAACAATTAATAATTTTATAATTAATGAAACAATAATATAACAAATTATAATTTATAAAAGACAAATAAATTAATAAAACAACTAAACAACAATAATTAATAATTTATTAATATTTCAAATAAACTTATAGTTTATTGTTTATTCTTTTGCTAGAATTATGGACAAATACTTGATAAGAAAACCACGTACTCAAGATTCATCTCCTGTGCAAGATTCATCTCCTGTGTAAGATTCATCTTCATCTTCTAAGCGAATTCACTTTAACTCAGAAAATCTTCCTTATGATCCTGGGCTACGAGAAAAGATATCATCTTATCATCCTAATAATCATGATGAAATAAGAAGATATTATTTAGCAAAAGGCCCTTGTCAATCTCCTTATGAGTTTCCTGTATCATATTTTTCTGGAAAGGCCCGTCGATTTAAATCCAATTGGTATATAGGTAGAAATTGGTTGGAATATAGTATAGCCAAGGATGCAGCATTTTGTTTTCATTGCTACCTATTTGGGCAAGATGTTGGTAAGCAAGGAGGAGGTGAGACTTTTGTAACAAAGGGATTCAAACTTTGGAATCAGCTTGTGAAGTTAGATTCACATGTTGGAGGAGTTAATAGTGCTCATAACCAAGCTGTCAAGAAGAGTGAAGATCTACTGAAGGAAAGGCAACACATTCAAAGTGTTTTGGTTAAGCAATCAAATCAAGATAAAGCTGACTGTCGGGTTCAATTAAATGCAATAGTTGATTGCATAAGATTCCTTTTATGCTAGGGATTAGCTTTTCGTGGTCACGATGAATCTCAAGATTCAAGTGATAAAGGAAATTTCCTTGAGCTTCTACAATTTTTGGGAGATCACAATAAATCTATCAATGAAGTGTTGCAAAAAACTTGGAAAAATTGCAAGCTTACCCATCCTGATATTCAAAAAGATATTGTGAATGCAATTGCACGTGAAACATCCAAAGCCATCATCAAGGATCTTGACAATGGGTTCTTTTCAATATTAGTTGATGAGTCACGTGATATCTCAGTGAAAGAACAAATGGCCCTCGTTCTTCGTTATGTGAACAAAAAAGGAATTATTATAGAGCGGTTTCTTGGTATTGTACATGTAGCAAGTACCACCGCTTTGTCACTCAAATGTGCTATTGAATGTTTACTTTGTGAACATAATTTGAGTTTATCGAAACTACGTGGGCAAGGTTATGACGGAGCTAGTAATATGTAAGGTGATATCAATGGTCTCAAAACTTTAATTTTGAAAGAGAATAAGTCAGCATTTTATGTCCATTGTTTTGCTCATCAACTTCAATTGACACTTGTTGCCGTTGCTAAAAACCACATTAACATTGCTAACTTTTTTTATGTGGTTAGTAATTTAGTAACTGTTGTTGGAGGCTCTTGTAAGAGACGAGATGCTCTTCGTGATGCACAATTTGCTAAAATTAAAGAAGATATAGATAATGGTGTACGTAGAAGTGGGCAAGGTTTGAATCAAGAGACAAATCTTAAACGTCCTGGTGATACACGTTGGGGATCATATTATGGGACTATTCTCAACTTGATTTTGATGTTCTCTGCTACTATTGATGTACTTGAAATTATTGAAGAAGATGGCCTCTCCGACCAAAAAGTTGAAGCTCGATCTATTATGAGGTCAATTCTATCTTTTGAATTTGTTTTTGCTCTACACTTGATGAAAAATATTTTAGGGATCACAAATGAGTTGTCAATAGCATTGCAAAAAAAAAAAACAAGATATAGTAAATGCTATGGATCTTGTTAAAGTGTCTAAGCAACGATTGCAAGTGATGAGAGATGATGAATGGATATCTTTATTGACTGAAGTGTCTTCATTTTGTGCTACACATGATATTCCTAGCTTGAACATGGATGATATATTTGTAGTTAGTGGGAGGCCGCGACGCAACACCCAACAAAATACAAATTTACATCACTATCATGTTGAGCTATTCTGCACAGTCATAGATATGCAACTTCAAGAGCTTAACAATTGTTTTTCAGAGGCGAATACCGATTTGCTACTTTGTATGGCTTGCTTGAATCCAAGTAATTCATTTGTGGCTTTTGATAAGAAAAAGTTGATACGTCTAGCAAAGTTCTATCCATCTGATTTTCCTAGGACAGATATCTTGGCACTTGACTCTCAGCTTCAGAATTTCATTTTTGATATGCGCAACAATGACTTGTTTTTAGAACTTCAAGGAGTTAGTGAGCACAAGGAAGCATGAGACTTATCCATTAGTCTATTTGCTTGTGAAGTTAGCTTTAACCGTTCCTGTTGCTACTGCAACAGTAGAAAGAAGTTTTTCAGCAATGAAATATATAAAGAATGAACTGTGCAATCGAATGGGAGATCAGTGGATGAATGATTGTTTAGTTGTGTATGTTGAAAAAGATGTAGCTTGTAGCATTGATAATGAGACTATTATGCAACGATTTCAAAATATGAAAACTCGTAAAAAGCAATTGTAAACTTTATGTATTTACGTGTTTTTTTATTATTGTTGTTGTCAATATAAAAAATTTTCTTTTTATTAGATCGTGTAATTTATGCTTGTTGAGGAACACCCTAGAAAAATTTCCTAGAGTCGCCACTGATCATCAGCCAAGCAAAGGAAACCAATAAAAGTGAATCCTGCATCACCCGAAGTCCAAACAACAACTTCATCTGAATAATTTTCAATTGATGAAGATCCTCGTGCTGAAACATGTTAAACTTGATGAGATTAGTTTCAATGCTGCTGATGGTAGGACTGATGCTAGTGCTGTGGAAGATAGTGCAGAATTGACAGCAGCATAGTGAAAAGCAAGACCACAGTACCAAGGACAGAGCATGAGGTAATGGACATGGGCTACTTGATGGAGACAATAGAAGCTATACCTTATGACGACTTGTTTAACATAGATATGATGAGTTGCTACCACACGGCTTGGAAAAGTAGGGCTGTGATATAAATATTTGTAATCATAGGAAGATGTAGTATAAGCTTTGTAACCACTTTCCCTTCAAAAGTGGGAATTAATTTTGTTTCAGATAGCTGCTGTATATAAATAGTTAGACAATTGTATTTTATTGTGGTTGTGTGGTTGTATTGCTTAGTAGGCTTCAATCAAACCAGAGCTTTATTTAGAGAGTTCCTTTACCTTTTACATGGTATCAGAACATGGGACCTTGAGTTCGATCTTTATCTCCTTCACTTTACCTCTCATTTAAATTCCCACGTTTTGGGTCTCACCTATTAAAAGGTAGTTTCGGCCCACATGTGAGAGGAAGTGTTAAAAGTATTGGTTAAATGATTAAATTTACCATATTTCAATAACTTAACCTTTTGGGACAATCGGTAATTTAACATGGTATCAAAGCTTTGGCTAAGCACAGATTCGTTGATTTCTTAGCCAAATTTCTCTACAATTTTCTTTTCTTGATCAGAAATTTTCCCTAGAAAATTCATTTCTTTAACCTCTGAAGAAATTTTTTGAGAAATAATTTTATTTTATTTTATTTTATTTTCTAGTCTTCGTCTCTCTCTGATCTTCATCTCCATTGAGTTCTTGAGCACCATCCATGGCGTCCCCTGAATCAAGTGTTCAAACCAATCGTACCTCTCAACCAAACACTGAAAGGAATTCTTCAAATCTTCCAAATCCATATCTCCTCAATTCGAATGAAAATCCAAGCAACATCTTGGTTACACAACCACTGCTTGGAATGAAAAATTATCACTCTTAGTCAAGGGCTACGATCTTAGTTCTCACTACCAAGAAGAAGATAGGCTTCATCAATGGAAAGATTACTGAGCCAGATCCAAAATCTCCTCTCTATGAAGATTGGTTAAACTGCAACACAATGGTTATTTCATGGATGATCAACTCCATGCACGTTGATGTATCTAGCAGCATAATGTATTGTCAAACTGCCAGAGAGATGTGGCTTGAATTGCAAAGACTATTTTCACAGGGCAGTGGTCCCAAAATCTACAATCTTCACAAGGAAATTTCCAATATTTCTCATAATCAGATGATAGTAACAGAGTATTTCACAAGATTCAAGAAACTATGGGATCAATTGCTCAATTTAAAGCCATTACCAGAGTGTACCTGTGGAGCAATCAAAACCCTAAGTGCTTCTCAAGATAAAACTTATGCTATGAGATTTCTGATGGGTTTGAATGAGAATTTTTAGACTATAAGGACTCAAATTCTGATGCAGGAGCCTTTTCTTTCGATTAGCAAGATTTATGCCT
This sequence comes from Castanopsis chinensis, assembly GCA_032878915.1. Taxonomy (NCBI): domain Eukaryota; kingdom Viridiplantae; phylum Streptophyta; class Magnoliopsida; order Fagales; family Fagaceae; genus Castanopsis; species Castanopsis chinensis. The sequence continues at coordinate 1,101,046 of JAVQMG010000081.1, forward strand.
TGGTTCTTCAAGAAGAGTCTCAGAAGAGTGTAGGACACGGAGAATCTTACATTGCAAAGCCTGATTCAGTAGTAATGTATACTAATTCGAAAGGAAATAATTCTGGTAATCCTACTTGGAACAAAGGAAACAACAAAAAGGAGAGACCTTTATGCACTCACTGCAACATGCTTGGACATACAATTGATAAATGTTACAAATTACATGGTTATCCACCAGGATATAAACCAAAAGCAAGATCAAATGCTAATTAGGTCACTTGCAATCCAAAAACAGCAAATGAGAGTGGCTCAGTTCAATGTCCTATTTCTAAAGCTCAATGTGAGCAATTGTTGGCATTCCTCAATGCTAGTTGTAATTCTCGTGAGAATCATCATGCAGCCAATGTAAGTACTGGTAATGGATTGGCTAATTTGAGTTCTGGAGTTGTTGATGTGTGTTCATCTGATGGTGTCCCTGCTACTACTGGTGTGGTAGCCACTAATCCACATCCTCAAACTCATAAAAATTACCTTGAAACTATATCAGGTATTGTTTCTAAACTTCCTTTTAGTCCAAATTTGACACATTCCATTTTTGCAGCCAAACTGGTCATCACAAGAAATTATCCCAGTTGTGTAGCAACTTCAAAGTCAATTCTAGATACTAAATTTGGAATTAAGGATCTCAGATCACTTAAGTTTTTCTTAGGACTTGAAATTGCTAGAAGCAAGAAGGAAATAAGCCTAAACCAAAGGAAGATCGCTTTAGACATTTTAAAGGAAACAAGTATGATGGGTTGTAAGCCTGCTAAATCTCCAATGGAACAACAATTGAAACTGTCAAATGACAGTGGTGAACTTCTACCAGATTCAAGCAAGTATAGAAAGCTTATAAGTAAAATTGATGTACCTGACACTTAATAGACCTGATATCACATATGCTGTGAATAGGTTAAGCCAATTTTTAGCCAAACCAAGAGTGCCTCATATGCAGGCAGCAACAAGAATTCTACAATATGTCAAAGGTACACTTGGACAAGGGATTTTCTTTCCAAGTGATCCAGATTTACAATTGAGAGCATACTATGATGCTGACTGGGCAGGATGTCTAGATACAAGGAAATCACTTATTGGATATTGTGTTTTTCTTAGAGATGCTTTGATTTCATGGAGATCAAAAAAGCAGTCAATGGTATCAAGATCATTAGCTGAGGCTGAATATAGATCTATGGCAAGCACCACCTGTGAAGTTACTTGGATTTTAGTCTTACTAAGAGATTTGCAAGTGAAGCATGAGAAGTCAGTTTTACATTATTGTGACAACCAGGCAGCATTGCATATAGCTGCAAATCCAGTGTTCCATGAGAGATCAAAACACATAGAAGTAGACTATCACATTGTTAGAAACAGAATTCTAGATGGTACAATGATTTAAGGAAGATATGGCGGTGATTTAAGCTTGGTACAATGATCCAATAGAAGAAGTTTGAGCTCAAAAAGATTCGAAATGCTATAAGGCAAGCTTGTAAAATTATTTTTGCTTAAATTCAGAGACTTTATTGAGTACAGGCAGCTAAGATCATCAGGGAGTGCTCCATCAGACAGATTACAGTCACTCAAATCTAGAGATACGAATGAGCTTAATCTTGAGAACGAGTTAGGCAACAATAGATTGATGGGCTCTGGTTCAAGACCGTGGTTTTACAGAGCTTCTATTGGCTGTTAACTCTTACATCCTTTTAGAGTGAGAATTTTAAGAGATGTCAGACTACAAATGACACTCAGAAAACTCCAAAGGTTCTTGCAATCTTGAAGACTCAATAAAGTCAAGCCAGTTAGATGTTTGATTGATGATGGTAGTTCTGCAATGGCAGTCCCATCCAAATAAAGTTCCAACAAGCTTGTCATGTTGCTCCCAATCTCTGGAAACTTCTTGAGTCTTGAACAGCTAGATAGAATTAAAATTTTAAGAGATTCTAAGTTGAGCTCATGTGGAAGATTCTCAAGACATTTACAATCTTTTAGATTTAATTGAATTAGTTGCTTAAAACCTCCAAAAGCTGGGTGCAACTTATGCAATCTTGTACAACCTTGAAAATTCAGCCTTTCAATATTTGGGATTTCAATGAAGTCTGGATTCTGGGTTAAGTTTTGAGAGTCACTTAGGTCGATGAGCTTTAGCTTGTCCAAGTTCTGTGATAAAGCAAGAAGAAAATAAAGAAAATTAAGCAATCAAGAACTTAATATTAACCTCACCTTCCACCCCCCTCCCTCTCCCTCTCCCCCTCCCACCCCAATATATATATATATATATATATATATATATATATATATATATATATATAAATCAAAAGAAAAAACTACAGGAGTGAAATTCTTACCCTAAATCCCAATGGAAGTTGTTGAATACAACTGTGATGCATGATAAGCTTAACAAGTTCGCGTGGCTAAAAACTCTTTGGCAATGATTCCAAAGGATAATCATGCCATTTCAACAAACGTAACTCATTAGAAAGATTATTGAGACAAGGAAGGCGCACCTTACAAATTCTAAGCAATCTAAGTTTATTCATATTTGAGAATGATTCAGCATTCAATTCTTCTTCTTCATTTGGAGGAAATTTTAGCACCATGCCTTCTATTTTTTTTTTTTTTTTATACCCTAGTAACCAAGAATAATAATTAGCATACGGCAAGATATAGCAAAAATTTACATGGATAGTAGAATTATATAGTTCTCTAAATTATGTCTATATAATAATCCACTTACAGCATTGTTATTTAATACATCAAGGACATCATCACGAAGCCACAACCTACTGCGTCCTTCAGGTTCCTCTGATTCCTCATGAACAATTTCCCAACCCATTATTTGTAGCAAATTATGCATCCATAATTTCCCCCCTACAATAGTTATCAAAGATTTGTTGATGAGATTCCTTATATTATTGTGGGAGTAGCGAACAGATTCTAGTATGTCAGCCACACGATTTCGGTTCTCCCTTTTGAAGAAACATGCAATGTCCAAAAATAATTTTCTCTTATAAGTATTCAATCCATCAAAAGCTATTTGAAGTTTCTTGGTAATTTCTTCATCAGGAATTGCTTTTAGCTGATTCCAAGTACTTTCCCATTCCTTTTTTGTTTTAGTACACAAATGGGAACCCAAAACTTTAAGAACCAAAGGAATGCCTTGAGCATAATTGAAAAAATCTTTGCACAAATCCAAGAAATCTTTTTCACAATGAGGTTTAGGGAAGGCATTCAGACTAAAAAGTTGTAAAGCATCGTCATTATTTAGTCCTTTAATATTACATACAATTTTAGCTTCCTGCTCTGAGAACCCTACTTGAATTTTATAGCTCGCCAACAAATGTTTATCTTTAGTAGTTATAATGATTCTACTTTTTGGACCAAACCAATCAAGCTTCCCTACTAAAGTTTCTAATTGTTCTTTTTTACTCACATCATCAACAACAATAAGAATCGTTTCTTACATAGTCCATTGCTAATGACTTGGATATTCTTTCGTACACCACCATTAATTTCAACTTCATATCACGAAGAAGTTGATCTTGTAACTTCGCTAAGCCGCTTGTATCTTATGATGCCTCTCTCACATCTTCAAGAAAACTGCTTGCATCAAATTTATCACGGATCCTGTCAAAAACCACTCTTGCAAGAGTTGTCTTGTCCATTCCACTCATTCCACATATTCCAATAAAGCAAACATCATTGGACTTGATACCTAGATATGAATTCATTTCCTCAACCCGAGAGCCTATCCCAACAAGGCCGTCTTCAGGAAAAATTGAACGTGTACCATAGATAAATTCAGAAATCCACTCTACAATGTTTTGGATAAACTCTACCTCTGATGATCTATAAGAAAAACATAATCTTTGTGTCAAAGCAAACCAATAAGAGATGTAGCACGTTGATGTTGTACTTGTTCAATCAGACCAAAAAAAAAAAACCTATAAAGTCGAACTTGATTTGCTTGTCAAAAGAATAGGGCATGTAAAACTAAATTAATTAATTAATTTTTTATTTTGGAGAACCATGAGAAAATCTTAAATGTCATGTTATAGAGTATACAATCCATACTCGTTAAAGCATTCACATCCGAGAATTCTATCTTATCCTATTTTACCATCCCAAAAAACTACTTTATCAATTATACAATACTATTTTACAATACATCCAGCATCCCAGTTTTTATTTTCCTATACTACTCATTAAAACAATATATATTATCCACTAAAATATATAACCAAAAATAATAATCTCCTCTCTCTAATTTTCTCTCTCTTCCTTCTTCCCTTGTCTCTCTCTCTCTCCGTTGTGAACAAACCTAAACCCAAACCCCAACCATAGGAAGAACAACCACATGAAAATGGCCACCTTGTCACCACCATACCACCGGCCAGCAATCATCACCACAACCAAACTCACCACCAACAACAACCACCAAGAGGAAAAGAAACACAAAAAATTCCCAAAAACCACCACCAACAACCACCAAGAGGAAAAGAAACACAAAAAATTCCCAAAAACCACCACCAACAAATACAATCACAAGACACGGCCACAATAGCACCGATCCACAACAACACCGATCCAAACCCACAACACCGATCCACACACACAGCACTGATCCAAACCCAGAAACCCACCAATCTCCACAATCCAAACCCACACCACCACCTAAACCATGATATACCGATCGGAGCAAAGCACACCCACATCAAAGCAAACCCATCAAAGCAAAACATCAAAGCCAAATCAGAGCAAAACATTGAGACGTGGCCTGGGCTTGGTGTTGCTGGGTGATGGTGGCCAACAGTGGCCTGAAGGAGAGCAAAGGGAGAGGGAGAAATCTGTGAGAGAGAGAGAGAGAGAGAGAGAGAGAGAGAGAGAGAGAGAGAGAGCAATGTGGGAGACGAAGTTGAGAGACTGGGAGAGTCAAGAGACAGATGAGAGAGAAAATGAATAAAATAATATTTTTATTTTTACAATTGAGCTACAGTGCGATTCTACATATAGAATCGCACTATAGCACTATTGCAAATTTTTTTGCAATAGTCTACATTTACAATTCCGGATGCTGAGCTCCTTTGGGCTTGAATGCCAAATTTTCCTTACATTTGGCATTTCGTAGGCCCAATGCAAATGCTCTTAATCAACAAAAATCATCTTGATTTCAATATCCTAAGTAGAAAGATGGCAAGAAATGTTAAAACCTGGCTTTGAATGGGTGCCCAAAGCACACATGAGGTAGCAATACATATTGGGCCACAACATATTTATACTAGCCGTAGATCTACACGAAGTGTGGGCATAACAATGTTTCGTAATGGGGTGTAAGATATAAAAAGTAGCAATTACTTCAAGTATTTTTTATTTTTTATTTCTACAAGTATTTTTTATCTTTTTTATCTCTCCAAATATATCATTCTATTATTTTTGTATTTGATTAATATTTTTTTAAAGATGAATCATATTCTTCTGACTTTTGTTATAATGTGTTATATTTACCTATTATATAACTAAACTTTATAGGTTTCAAATTTCTCGTATTTTAATAAATAATGAGATTTTATCATAATAATTAAAACCCATCACAAAATTACAATGTTATCTTAACCAAAATTAAAATGAAACCAAAGGAATAAAAGATAGACTTTATAATAATTTATTTCTCAAAAAATTGGTAGACATATTCAAATTCATAGCCATATAGATTGTGTTTTGATATAAACTCAAATTCTTACTTCCAAAAAAGAAATCTAAAGTTATGTTTGGTAACAGTTTTTGTTTTCTATTTTTAAAAACTTGATTTTGGGAATATAAAGAAAAAACAGTTTTCTTGTATTTTTGAAATCATAAACATGTTTGATTAGTTGAAATTAAAAAAAAAATTGAAGAAAAAAAATAAAAAATACTAGAATATGTTGTTATTAGGATTTAAACTCTAATGCTAACTTATTAAAAGTAACAGATTTAATGTATGTTTTCTTTGACTTTTGAAAACTAGAAACTGAAAATAGTCTTTTGCATATTTTCAGTTTCTTTCACAAATTGAGTTTTGAGAACAATTTTTGTTTTCTGTCCATTTTGAGTTGCCAAACAAGTTTTTTAGTTTCCAAAATAGAAAATTGTTTTTAAAAACAGAAAAAAAAAAAAAACAGGGAAAAAACAGTTACCAACATACCTTGAGTACTAACCTAAACCAAAATTCAATCAAAACTATAAAAGGGAGAGAGGAGACTTTGTGATGGGGGAAAAACCACAATACCAACACACATACTTAAAAAAGAAACCATCAACCTTAATTAGAGTTATAAAAAACAACAAAAACTCTATCAAGAGAGAGAAGGAGTACTTAAAATGTTTGTGTGCGAAAAATATGGATTAAATGTGAGAAATGATACCAAATTTATATAAAATAAAATAGAGAGAAGAAGAGTCAAAATATAAGAATGAGGAAATAATAAAGGAAGTGTAAAGGAAAAGTAGAGAGTAATAGGGAGATAAAGAGGCAAAGAGAAAGGGGAAAGATTAAAAGAAGTATAACAGTAAGTGTGGACTAATAGGGAGAAGAATAGTTTTTTTTTTTTTTTTTGGGTGAGATTCGGGAGAAGAAATGTTTTAAAAGAGAAAAGAAGAGGTAGAAAATAAGTGGATGATGTGACCACTGATGTGGCTTAACAAAAATGTAGCAATAACATATGCTACACTTCAACTTTTACATATATATATATATATATGGATAGATGTGAATGAAGTAATTAAACAAGATGTGGTCTAGATGCTTAAATTTGGATTTCAATTTGGATTCAAAATCAATATATTCAAAGTGTCTTGATTTTAAATTTATAGATTTTAAATTTTTTTATTAAGATCCATTTTATGCATAAGAGAATTTGAAATTCTAAATTTTCATAGTTATTATTTGTTCGGATTTCAATTTGGATTTAAAATCAATATATTCAAAGTGTCTTGATTTTAAATTTATAGATTTTAAATTTTTTTATTAGGATCCATTTTATATGCTTAAATTTGGGTTTCAATTTGGATTTAAATCAATATATTCAAAGTATCTTGATTTTAAATTTATAGATTTTAAAAAAAATTTATTAGGATCCATTTTATGCATAAGAGAATTTGAAATTCTAAATTTTCAAATCTATTATTTGTATGATCTATAAATTTAAATTTGAAATCTTCTCACTGTAAATTACCAAAACCCTCATAATCTCAAAAATGTCTAAGGTCTATTTGGTTGAAAGGATGAAAATTTGAAAAAAAAAAAAAAAAAAAGAGAAGGGGATAGAAAAGTGAGAAGATAGAAAATATTTCAGTTTTTTCCTATGATGTTTATTGGAATGATGGAAAAATAAAAGTATGAAAAACTCTATTATTTGATTGAGTAAAAAAATGAGAAGATGAAAAAAGTTGTTTATGTAAATTTATTCTTATGCCATTACATAATAGAGTATATACAAAATTTATTTCTTTGTAATCATTAAATAAAAAAATTACAATTATATAAAATAAAATTAAAAAAACCTTAAATTATCAGTCTCATCTTCTTAAATTTAATCATTTATTTGTATTAGAAACGTAATTTTTGCATACTACAAGTACTTGGGCTCTTAATTAAAACAAACATAAAAAATAAAATAAAAACTCCTTGGGGCTTGTTAGGTTCTAAAAAACAATTGGCAAATCGTGAACATAAACTTGTCTAGATATAGATCCTAGAATCTATAGGTATTATTAGACAATGCTCAAGGTGATTCAAGTCAAGATTCAAGAACAAGTAAGCTGCAGAAAGAAGATTTCGGAAACTGACTGGTTCGATCAATCGAAAGACAGGCTCGATCGAAATCTTATTTGCAGAATTTTAATTAAGCCTAAACAGCAGTTCAAGCCCATTAAGGATTAGAGTTTCAAATCTAGTTCTCCCACTATATAAAGGAAATCCTAAGCACGTTATTATAAGGATTTTTAGAGAGAGAAGAGTGTGCCTCTTTTGTATTTAGGGTTTTGTTCCTAAAAAACGCTCTCATATCTTCTACCGGTATTATTACTTAAAGAATCTCAAGATCTGGTGTTATAAAAGTTGCTGCCTTCTCTAGTCATCAAAGGTGTTGATGATCTAAACCTTCAATGGTGGTCTTGGAGTCACAAACAGGAGAGTTTGTGTTGCTAAACCTTTGAGTAGGATCTCAAAGTCATAAACGTGGGTGTTTGTGTTTTGCAAAAGCCAAAGAAAGAAGTAGTTCGTGGGCTCGGAGCTATCATGGGGTTGTGGTAGTAAGTTTTTTACTCGAGGTAACAATAGGATGTTAGTGGTCTAAGTCGCTATTGTACAAACTTCAATTCTTTCACAGTGAATTTGCTGTTTTACCTTGAAGATAGCTAAGTCAAATCCTCCCCAAGTTTTTTATCGGTTTGGTTTTCTTGGGTCATCATATCATTGTGTTCTTTATATTTTCACTGCTTTACATGATATGATTGTTATTGTTTTAACCTAGATCTGAATAATAAACCTAAGTATTCACTTGGTTTATTAATTAAGTTAAACAATCTAGTTTATAGGAGTCTAAAAACAAATAGGGCTCACAAAAAATAGTATACAATAAAAATAATAATAAAATAAAAAGTTGGGTGGGTCTCACTATGTCACCCATATTAATTTTATTATTCTCCTTCCCCCGTATCCTTATAATCTCTCTCATGAAATCAGTTCTCATTGAATCTTCTCTTATCTAATTTTTCTTCTTCTTCTTCTTCGTTTTCCTCTTCTTCCTTCACTTTCACATTTCTTACTGTGGACTCGCATGTCAACCAATCTCCGATGCATTTTTAAAAAAAAAAAAAGAAAAAAGAAAAAATCTTATCAGATGCTAACCGAAGTCCCAAGTATTTCCATTTTCTTTCTTTCTTTCTTTCTTTTTGGGGGGGGGGGGGGGGATGAAAAGTTCAACCTTGATACTTCAATCAAGTTTTTTAAAATTATTTTCTATGCTAAATAATAGATGAGATGAAGTTATTGTTAAGAGAAGAAAGAAACTGGGCAAAGCTATAGCTGAAGCACGATTATCTTTTTTTGAGTTAGATGTAGGTGATTGAGAGAAAACAAAGGGGTAGAAATAGCCATTTGCTAATTTTCTCTTGCGTTTTCTCTCCAAATTGGAGAGATTGTTTTATGGTGAGCCCATGAGGAAAATACCCGTGACTGCCAATTTTCCCCTTAGTTATCTCCTCCCAACTAAACATTTAACCTTAAATGTTTAGGTTCTAAATTTGTTGTATGTTGGCAAATTGAGAACAAAAAACTTGTCTAAGACTAAATCTTAGGGTCTTTGAATTGTTTTAGATATTGCCTAAGTAGATACATGTCAAGATTCAAGAACATACAAGCTACAAAAAGAACAATATGAAATCTACCTAGCTCGACCGATCGAAGAGAAGCCTAGACTAATTCGGATGCGATTCTGTAAAATTTTAAATAAGGCCCAACAGCCCGCAAAACATTTAGGGTTTGAGTTCAACACTACTAGGTATAAAAATAAAACTCTAATACACGTTTTTCAAGTTTTAAAAGTTACTCTTATAAAATCTGTGAGATTCTGTACCTTTTAACTTTATCAAGTACCAACCAAAAATCAAATTCAAACATCTAGTATCGATGGATTAAAGTTGCAGCCCATCCTTTAGCTATCGAGTGTATTGAAGATCAAGGCATGAACAGGTGTTTCATGTGAGAACAAATCCAGATCAAAGAAGTCTGTGGAGTTTAGAGCTAGATTGGATAATCTTAGTTAAGTTGAATGGTGTATTCTTGACTATAAACTTCTATTTGATTTGTGGATTGTATTCTTGGGATCATCTCCAGCCCTTAAAAAATCGTTGATTCTTTTAAAAGTATTGTTATAATCACAAAAAATTTTCAAACTGTTAAGGTATCAAATTTTTATTGGTTCGCATTTGGGCCTACCGCTTACATTAGTTTTTTATTTTTTAATAATCACTCATCACATTAGCAATTTGTAAAAATGTTTGTAACTCTAAAATTTTCCTCATTTTAAAGACCATAAAAAAATTTATAAATCTAAAACCTAAAATAAAATATACAAGCCCAAAAAAATTAGCTCAACATTAAATATTTCCAATAATAAAACTAAAAAAAAATTAAGCCTAATCAACCAATTTTACTCAAAACAAACAACCTAGTCCTTTAAAAAATTTTAACAAAATAATTTTGTTCTTACTTAGTAGAGCACACATCAAGGGCCAAAAAAAAAATAAATAAATAAACCCTCAACGACTAATCAGTAGCAGAGTTAGAAGCCTAAGCTGCTGCACACAACCAGTAGCAAACCCACCTCTCTAACTTTAAATTCTAACTCCGTCCTTGCTTATAATTAAAAGTTGAAAAAAAATATGTTTTTCCTTGCTCTAAAACACCCCCATATTGTTTTTTCTTTTTCTTTTTCTTTTTCTTTTTCCTTTTCTGTTCACAAATATTACTCGTTTCTCCCCCTTTTTTTCCTTTTTCTTCTCCATAGTGACAACATTGAAACTTAAAATAGTGAAAACCTTTCTCTTAATCTTGCAAAAATATATATTTAGTGATGTTTATAAAACTACATATGCTTTTATGGTAAAGAAGATGTGAACCTTTTAACATCAGCATTTCTCAAAAACAAATATATATTGAAGTCTAATAAGAATAAGAGATTCTCATTAATTAATTCGAAGGTCATAAGTGTTAGTGTTACCTATTATCTAAAGACCGTCCAGAGAGATTATCCACGTATCCTAAAGCAGCCCTCCATTTCTGCAGAATCTGCGCCCTCTCTGGGTTCTCCTTGAAATCTTTTTCATATTTAGTAAAGGCCTTTGCAAAACTCTTCTTCTGGTGTCGCAAATGACTACAAGATAGAAAATGGGCAACACTCTCAGCCCTCCCTCCATGCATTCAACAATTTTTGCAAGTTCATGCAAGCACCATGTAAAAGCTGCATAATTTTTGGACAAAATGATGACCGCTATCTTCGAATTCTTGATTGCATTGAAGATTTCTGGCGAAATGGAGCTCCCCCACTCAAGTTCTATATCATCCTTAAAGGTGATAATCTCTTTCTCTATCAAAGCATGATAGAAATGATCAGTAAAACTATTGCGGGTTTCACCTCTAAAACTCAAGAAAACTTGATATTTCTGTTGGGTAGAACAAGTAGAGGAAGAAGATGATGGATCAGTTTGAATGCTATTGGAAACCATTGCTATATACTACGTACTAATTTCTACTAAGTGTTTTTGAGTTGGGATTCTAAGATAGACAATGTCATGTCTTCAAAAGGAGTTGGTAAGAAAGCAAGCAAACTAAACCAACAAGAGAAACCAAAGAGAAGATGGGGCTCAGCTTGTATAGTTGTATGTTACAATGAGATGTGGACTAGAAAAACAATGGGGATAAAATCTGTTACACATACCCTATTATATGGGTGTGTAATAGTGTGTATAATTGGGTGTATGTAACAAGCATTATCCAAACAATGAAGACTTAAAAACCGTTTTCATATTCAACAATGTTATTTGTTATTAGCTATTCATAATAATCATGACTGTTTTGTTATCTTTCTTGTTGGTATCTGTTTGGCCATTAGAATTGATGAAGAATTCAAAGGGTGATTTGTTTAATGGGAATAATATTTTTCTCCCAACGGTTTTGTTAATGTTTTTACCTAGATATTGCGTTGTGGGATTGTTAAATACCGTATGTTGTAGATGTTAAGCTTTAGGGTCCGTTTGGTACATATGTTTAAAAACTGAAAATTGTTGTTTGAAAAAATTTATAAAAATACATTTAGATGAAAAGTGTGTAAAAATGCGTGAAATGTTGTTTAAAAACTGAAAATAATTATTTGAAAACAACCACCAAACACCCCCTTAGTGTGTGTGCATGTATATATATACACGCATGTATATATATGTTGTAAATGGTATTTTGCTATGAACATAGGATGTTGCGCCAATCCACATTAATGTTATCTTTATTTTTGCTTTTGTCTTTTTTTTTTTTTCCTTTTTTTTAATTTCTTTTATTTTAAAAAAGAAGAAAATGAAAAAATATATTTTTTTTAATAGGAATATTTATTACTTCAACACCACAACCATCATTTTGAGACAAAGACTATCATTTTGAGAAGTTAAAGCATACAAGTTCAACATGATGATGCACAATGAGGATAAAACTTGTTACACATTCCCTGTTATACACAATTATAATCACTCATTTTTTTAAACTAAAATCATGTACTCAACTCACAGTCTCGCAGTTTTAATTCAAAAAATGGGAGTATATGTAATATGTCGTGTATAATACATAGTTTTGAAATCCAGACCGGATCAGCCGGTCGGACTGCAGTAACCGGAAACTGTCCATCATTCCGGTTTTTTAAACTACCAAAACCGGAAATTTTAAATTTTCAATAAACTTTTCAAACCGCAGTCGAACCGCCCGGTTTTCATAACCGGACACAGGTCTGACGGTTCCTAAAAAATCACAAAACATTGTTCAAAATAATCTCCTACGTCAGATCTTCCCAAAAAAAGAAAAAATAAAACAAGTAAAAAAAAGAATAGAAGACTATGAAAGAAACGCTACAAATCTGCTTCTACTTCTTTTTTATTTGTTGAAAAATTGTGGAAGGAGACTGCTGTTTGTTTGAAAACTGTGGAAGAAAAATCAGAGGTAGAGAGAGGCGGAATTTGCATCTGCTTCTTCTTTAATAGTTGAAAATTTGTGGAAGGAGATTGCTGTTTGTTTGAAAACTGTGGACGAAATAACAAACTGTGGAAGAAATAACAGAGGTAGAGACTAGAAAGAGGCGGAGGCTGTAGGGAAAGCTAAAAGAATAGAAGGTAAAAGTCCATAGGATTTTTGAAGTCTGATCAGTGGTGTGGCTTAAGGAAACGTGTAACTTTGATCATGATGCTTGGGGAAATGTGTGAGTGGGGTTGGGTTTCTCATAAGATCTCATGAGACATAAGATTTTTTTCTTCTCTTTTAAGTCCAACACAGCCAACTTTTTTTTTTTTGGGTCCTCAAAAAAAAAAAGTTTATTATTTTTTAGTTATATTTTTTAAAACTTTTTTTGTTATATTTATTTATTATTTTTTAGATATAATTTTTTAAAATCTTTTAAATAACAAGAGAAAGTCTAACAAATATCATATTTATCGTAAATTAAGATATATTTAAATCTCTATAAGTACTAATTTAGTTAATATTACAAAATTTTAAGCATTTATTTTAATTATTTTGCATTAAATATTTTTAATTTAATACAATTTAATCAAGAGAAAATAGTATTTACAAATTACCCAACTTTTTCCTATAAATTTTTATGTAATTTTTCAATTTTTACTAATTTAATATATTTATTTATATTTTAATTAATTATGATGTCATCACAGTTCAACCTCGATTCGACCTCGATTCAACCTCAAAAACCTTGAACCTCTTCCTTTTACGGTTCATTGAACAATTCGGGTTTTAAAACCTTGATATAATATAGTGTGTGTAACAAATATTATCTAATGGATATGATAAAGTTTCTGATAGTTGAATAAGAGATCTGGAGCTTAATTCCTATCTATACTGAAAACTGATTAGTGTCTTGATCTGATAATAAAGAACTATCATAATTAAATTGAAACTCTCTAATTTTTTTTTTAATTAAATGATTTCGTATTCATTATTTGTTTATTAGCTATTCTTAATAATCATGACTGATTTATTATCTTTCTTGTTGATTTCTGTTCGGTCACTAGAATTGATGAAGATTCCAAAGAGTGGTTTGTTTAATGGAAAGAATATTTTCCTCCCAACGGTTTTATCTAGTTTTCCCCTACGGTCAAAAAAAAGCCGGCTACTAATAACATATTATTGGTGGCATGCATGAGATGAGAGACTATATTATATAATAAGTTAAAACATAAATATGATTCTCCAAAAAAAAAAAAAAAAAAAAAAAAGTTTAAAACATAAACATCAACATTGTACATAACTAGCAATTAAAAATAGAATAATTTATTGCTGGCATAATATATATAAATATATATATATATATATATATCATAGAATTAAAATAAAATTGTTGAGATTATAAAACCTATCCAAGTAAGAATTGTGCCGATTGAGATTCTCCTGTTTGGACTCATGATGTAGTGAATAGTCATAAGTGAGATTCTCCTGTTTGGACTTTTTTTTTTTTTCAATAAATAATTAAGTTGACACAAAAATTAAAAATCTTAAATTATACACGAGGCGCAAAATTGTGTCTTCTATTGAAATTTAATTTAAAATCTAATTGGATTTTTGTTTTAATTTTTGCTTTTAATATATATTTAATTTGATTTAATTTGAATTTTAAAAAAAATTATATTTTAAACCCTATATTTTATGAAAGTAACAAATTATATAATTAAAAAAAAAAACTTAAGTACTGAGATTTTAAAAAATGACAAATTAAAATCTGAAATTTCAAAAAAAAAAAAAATTTAAAACCTTGGGATTCTAACATAAGCAATTAATGGTTTAATTTAGTATATTTTGAAACCTTAAAATTAAAGTCGTTACTTTTAGTTTCTCCAAAAAAAGAAAAAAAGAAAAAAAGAAAAAGAGTCGTTACTTTTAAAACTACATGATTTATTACACCCTTAAAATGTAGAGTTGAAATATAATTTTTCTAATTTTAAGGGGAAAAAATTAAATAAAAGTAATTCGGGATTCGAGATTCAGCAGGCTTGGCATTTGGGCTTTTACAGCTTTAAGAAACAGTCCATATAACATTCTGGATTTTGCTTGGGTTTTTACCTCTTTTGCAAACAGTCATATACATTGAAGTTTGGGATTTATTAGTGTTTCGAAAAAACAATCCACATAACGATAAATGGCTTTTCTTATAATCAATCCATTAAATGACACGTTCTTCCTCAATAGATCTTTGTTTACTTTTTGTTCAAAAATTTCAACCATGCTCATCAAGTTATCTAATATGAAATGGTGGCCCCTGGTGGGCCAGGGTATTGGATCATCAAGTGGCCCAATTTGGGTTCATCAAAGGAAGATTATTGCTCATGAGTTCTATTTTGATAAGGTTAAGGTAAATTCTCCATTGGATACCTTTTAAGTAAATATGTTTATTTTTTACCCCCACATTTTACTTAAAATATAAATATTCTTTACTGCTATCTTTTAATTTTTGGACAAGGCTTTTGTCTAGTATATTTGGCAAGATAAGAGACAATATTTGATCATTTTTAGACATATTGTGTCCATGTCGTGCACCATGAACACAAACCAATACTCTTAAGTCTTAATTTGGTCCCTCATTTTCAAGAAGTATCTAACCCTTTTAAGACATCCTTGCAACTGTTGCAAGATGAGAATTTGGTCATATTAGATCTAAATGTCTCCTATTCTTTTTATACTATGTTCGATTACAACTTTCCTGTGTCTCTATCATTATAGGGACAATCTTTATATTGTGATCATTCAACATATTATGTCTCGCAGTCTCACAAATCACTCTCTCTGAAATTTTAAATGATGGTTAGTGATAAAGGGAGATGATGAGGGTAGAAAGAGAACACAGTTTGCTTTATCTTGCAAAAGACAATTTATACATTACTTCTATGAAGAAAATTGTTGTTTGCGCACTTCCAATATCCAGTAGAACTCCTATGTTGTTTGCACACTTCCAATTTTTTTTTTTTTTTTTCCAACTCTTTTTAAAGGGCATGCAAAATCTAATGATCGAATGTATAACCTCAACGCTAAGATCTTGGGAGAGCAGAATTGAAAATGCGGGGGTAATTACAGTCATTGAAATTGACAAGGATTTGAAGAGCTTGTCCGCACATAAAATCCCAAGAGCCTGTTTTGAAAGCAATTACACTAAGGGGAAGAAATGTTCTTGAAGCTCAGAACTCTTGAAAAAACCATGTCGAAGAGACCTCTTGGAATTCCTGGGCTTAGGTACAATTACATGAAACTCTTCACATAAATCATAATCTTTTATGTGCCATATGAGTTCCAAAGTTATACATAATGTGAAAACGTTGGTTGTTATACGACCATTTCTCATTTTTTATTATCTAATATTTTTATAAAAATATATATTTGGGGTTAACTAATTATTAACAATATTACATAATTTAAATATCAAGGTTATCTTATATTCTTATTAGTATGCTTATTATTTGTGAGCTTTCCCTAACTTAGATCCTATCAATTTAAATTTGAAGTTGCAAAAAATTATTTTTGCCAGACAAAACGAAAAGACAAATATGGAAGATTAGAGAAAGTGATCAACCCCATGATTGTAAAGGTAGTTAAACAACGTATGGAGACAACTTATGAGAAGGATCTTCTACAAATGACACTAGAAAGAGCCAAAAACTCTGTTGATTACAGTAGTCCATGGTCAGATATCTCCTGTGACGTTCATGACAGCATCGTGTAGCGCTTATGGACTGCTTCTTCAACCCCAACATGGAATTCCTCTCCATGTGAGGAGTGTGTAAATGACTTTTGAATCAGTTTTTGATGTTCTAAATAGTTTTGAGGGGTACAGAACAAAAGACTGAAGGAGAGACACTGCCTTTGTTACACTGTTATGGTATCTTCAGAAGGGGAATTTAGCATGCAAAAATTGCACAAACGTTATAATGCAATATACTGATATCATTCCAAGTCATTCACAAGTTACCACATTGTAATTGCAATGTGTCATTCCTCCCTAGTTAAGAAACAGTGGAACATATTTCTTCCACTCACGACCATCCACGCATCTATTTAAAGTACTATCGCTAAAATGGCATCTATAAGAACAACATAGTTTGTGTTACAATGCAGGAAGCCACATGTTTAATCTGCAAAGTAGGAAAATAGGTTACTGTAGTTTTTTGCATGGAATTAGAGAATAATTACCTCAACAAATTTGTATAAAATTAGATGAATCACTGTAGTATATAGAGCTTGTCAATTACATTTTAAATCACTGATACATTAACATATGCTTTGTTTTCAGGAGCTGCATCCCAGATGATTAATAGTTTCTTTAGAGAACACAATTTTATCATATATCTGTGGAAAAAGCAGAACAAAATTCAAATGATTTTGTTTAGTAACATATTTTTTACGCTACGGAAATTTTGATTCACTAAATCATTCAAATGACTGTTATTAATTGCATATTAATAGATTCAGATTCAATATATTCAGTGCCTCACTATAAATTCCACACCTTCAAATGCAATCTCCTTCACATTTTCAAAAAAAAAAAAAGCACAACAAAGATTATGCAAATAATGCATTACAGTTATGAAAGTTTAGTTCTGATGTTCTATAATAATATAGACAACCTTCAAACTGTGACCAGGATCCACCATTTTGAAATGAAAACCAGGATTTTACTTTAGGCCGCATGGAAAGAATATGACAAGGATTGCAAATACAGAAATTTATTCAACTTTTCTAGAAATGATATGGAGCCAGCTCTATAACTTGGTGTTAAAATTTGTTGAAGATTGAATGCTGCAACAGAAGAGGGATTGACACTTGTAGGGAGCTCAAACACAGCTTCGGCTGATTATAATTTTGAGTAGCAAATCCAAAAAGGAATTTCACGAGAAGAATGATCTATTCCTATTGCGTTCTAATCGAGCTTCCCTCTATTCAGAAAAAGAAGAAGAATCAATAACCATAAGTTCACAGCAATATTACAAGCAATTGGAATAATTTAATATTAGAGAGAGAGAGGGGATAACAGTGTCATCAAGCCAACGGCACCGCTGTCCTCATTCAAGATTTAATTCATCCAGGTACAATTTCTTCATCAATTTCAATCATATATAAGAATTAAATCTACAGAGCATTTAAACATTGAAGGATCCATTACCTCCTTTTTCTTGCATTCCTTGTAAATATCAAAATGTTCTTGACATTTACTCTTGTCTGAGCCATATTCTTCTAAACCTGCAAAACTAGCAAAGCAATCAATACATAACCCATGTGAGGCTTATAGACAAAAAAAAAAAAAAAAGATTCAGTCAACATAAGTTTGATTACAACTAGGTGCGCTACTACATGTTTTTAAGATCACATAATCACTTCCTCAGTTAAGATCATGCAATGTAGTGTGCGCTGGCACAATCAATTATTCACACAGGAAATCATGCATGGAATGTGCCTGTGAAAGTTAAATCAGTAGCTTGCTTTTATGTGATTAATAAAGGGATAATACATGAAAGACTAGCCAGTGGCACATATGCATTCACTACATTCTACCTGGTTTGAACTAAACTAAGTTTCATTATAGCTCCTATCATTAACTCTTTAGGTAATAAAAGTTTTATTGATAGCAAAAGAGCAATGTGTTTACGATTGTAAACTCACAGCAATGAAAAGAATACAATCAAATCAAGTGGAAAATCAAACAGAAATACTGAAATCAGACAAGGAAATACAATGTGTGAGAACCAAAATATGAGACCACTCAAATAAGGTCCTAGCTAGTAAAGTCTTCAACAGATCAATAGGTCTCTCAATGTCCTCAATTGTTTGGGCATTGTGTTCCTATCATTAACTCTTAGAAAGCTCGTAGAAGCAATGTATAAATTGTCTTTTGCAAGATAGAGCATCATGTGTTCTCTTTCTACCCTCATCATCCCCCTTTATCACTAACCATCATTTAAAATTTCTGAGAGAGTGATTTAAGAAACTGCGAGACATAACATGTTGAATGACACTACAAAGAATGTCCCTATAATGATAGAGACATAGGAAAGTTGTAATTGAACATAATATAGAAAGAATAGGAAACATTCTCATGACAGCCAAAAAAGCATCCCTAGTAGGCCCATACAGACTTGAAGCACAAATTAACCTTTTTTTTAAAGATAGTCATGGACCTCAATGACCAACAATACACCACAAGCCCATGTTGCAATTAACAAAATACATATTGGGCATCATGATGCAAAACCTAGTTATATATTTCGATCCATTATCTTTTACACAACTTAGTTCATAAAAAACCTTATTAAAATATGATTGAATCACCCAACCACAACACCACCCCCCCCCCCCCCCCCCCCCGGCGGGCACACTCGCGTGCATGTGCAGGTGCTCCAAGAAACAACATTAGCAATTATTTAACTTATCCATGAGTACTTTAATTCCGGGTAATATAGAAGGCTGAACTTATATACTAAAATTTGCATTAAAGAAAAAAAATCATATCACATATATTGCCTGTCGCCTCCATTTTCTTTCTCTTTGTTCTAGATGAATAAAAAAGACATATATGGTAGAATCTATATTGGTAAGAACTAGCATTCTTATTGAGACTAAAACTCATAGGGAAGAAAATAGATTTATGAATGGAATCAAATATGCAGAGAAATATCAACAGTCAAAAGTATTCGGTTATTGGTTAAAAATGTATATACTTCTAATGGAAAATTGGGATCAACCGGGACAAAAATAAAGCATTTATTAAAATCTTCTCTGGTGTCAAGATAAGAGCTATGGACCATAGCCTATGGATAATGGCGCAGGGAAGCATGTAGGCTATTCTAAATTGGGTTTAGTTAGCAATAGGAGTTGCTGAGAACATTTAGTAGGTGGCTAAACAGCTCTACAAGAACGCTAAGTTCCAAGAAAAGAACACAAAGGCTTCAATTTTTGTTAACTCTGAAAAACTAAGTACAAAATGGAATCCACTTAGGTTCTTGCCAAGTGTCAAACTAATATTGGCTAATGCTGTTCCAAATAACAAACTAGCTAATGAGAATCTGTTAAAACAGATTAGAGTGGCTGCCACCCCTGTAACAAGCTGACTGAAGCCTGTTGTTTGGAAACATGGACAGTGTAACTAACTAACCACTGAACAGTTAAGACTTCCAAGCTGCATAAATGGTTTTGTATTTCCACTAGTCTTGTCTGTAAGCTTCAAAAGGACTTTTTCAATCACTTTGCAGCCACTTGATTGACTTCCTAACATCTTGAAATTACATATAAGATGCTCTTGCATCAAATAGTCACTAACGACAAGTACATGATAGAAAAATGGGACCTATTATGAGACATATAATGCATTACGGATTTTGATCAAAATACATTTACCCGATCACATCCAAGCAATAGATAATCAAGTAAAATCCGATCCACAAAAAAAATTTGCACAGGCAGCATCATTGTAGCCGAGGCTGTAAAGTCAGAGGAATCTTTATTGTAGGCCATAGAGATGGAAGTCAGTCATAATCGGGATACCATGCCATTTCAATTTGTGCTAGTACTTACAATGCACATAATCTCAATTTCCTTCTTAATCTTTTCTTCTCGAAGAATAACAAAAAAAACGTTAAATCTTTCTCAAGAGTGTCGTGTTACACGATAACCTTGAGTACAAATGGCCTTAAAAGATTTCTATTTTCTCATCTTCTCTAAGAACTTGTCATAATATAACTTATGCTCTCTCTATGGGAACTTATTATTCTACCAAAAAGAAAAACTACATATATGTATATACATTTCAACAAGCATTCCTAATGCTTTTAATACCCCCAATTAAAGAAAAACTACAGAATTACCAAATTAAGCATAAATTTCACAAAGCAAATACCCAAAAAAAAAAAGGCTTGGAAAAACAAAAACAAGGAATTAGATGATTCAGAGAGAACCCATCAAAGAAAAAATGATATATGAAAGAAAGGATCAATGGGTTTTCAATAAAAATTGAAGCAACAACAAAGATAGGGGTCAAACGAAAGTAAAAGACCAAAACAATTAGGTATGACGAAATAATAACTGGATAAGTCAAATGATGAAAAGGAAAACATGAAAGGAGCTTACATTTGAGAGAAGCAGAATATTGAGAATAACATAGAGAATCAGAGAGTTTCGAAGCGCTCGGATATGGCGGTGTTGAAGCTTTCGATGCCATTGCTCTGTGTCTATCTCTCTGTCTTGCGTTTGGCTCCGAATTTTGTTTCAACTTTATGGGTTGGACCCGGATCCATTTGTTATTATTATTATTATTATTATTATTATTTCATTAGATAGACGTACGTGAATACTTGTGTTGTGTGGCATCAGTTAAATTATAAAATTCTTGAGTATTTGTTGAGAATTAAAAGTGAAAACACAAAAACAAGTTAGTTTAATGGTTAAAATCTTAAAATTTATTTTCTTAGGATCAAATAAAGTCTTCTAAAAAAGCAAAACTCAATTGATATTTTTTCTTAATACTAAATAGCAATTTTGAGTTTCAGTTATTTCAACTAATCAATTTTCTTTGTAGTTATTGTTAAGCGTGTGCATAGGTTGCACATTTTGATATGAAATGGTTGTTGAATATTAGGTAAAGAGAGGTGCTACGTCCACAACATTTTTATAATATTTTCACAACAAATCAGAGGTGGTTAGATGTTATTGGTTTAAATTTGAACTTATCGCTGAAATTACTTTTCTACCCTACTATTAATAACCCATAACAACTTGCCACATAGGATTTGTTGTAAAAATGTTGTGGACATAACATTTTCCTTAGGCAAAAGTTTTAGATTCAAGAATTGTGTGTCACTTGGTACTTTAGTGAGTCTCTATTGAACAAATTCAATGTATTAAGGATTTTAAATCTCTTCAAAAGGGTGAATGCGTCATTGAAGTAAATATTATGTTCTTCTAGTGCTTTTCTAAGAGTATAGATAATTTTTATTTTAACTTTATTACTTTTAGATGAATTGCACAAGGTTAATCAATAATCTTTCTCCAATTTTATTTCTTATACAATTATATATGGTCAAAGTGTATTTTTTAAATGGCATTGTGAAATGAAGTTCGTTCTTTTGAACTTTATTTTTTTTATTTTTTTCGTTCATTTTCATGTTGATGTCTTTTCTTGCAAAATAAATATTTAATTTTATTAATTTAACCTGTGCCTTGCACAGGTTTGCAACTAATTTCTACCAGAGCAACTTTGTGACTTAGATACAAAATCCTCCCATCAAAATAATACATAAATCAATTTTATATATGGGTCAAAAATTCCTAAAACATTAGTATAAAGGCCTCCCCTTTCTGTTACTTTATCTTTGTTGGTCATCAATGAACAGAATTATTGGAATGTGAGTTCCATCAAGTGCTCAAAGAATAAAAAAATTTGAGAAAACTTATGTAAATACCAAGGAGAACTATAATTAAAATAAAATAAACGAAATTACATTTTTTTCCCTACATTTTCACGTAATTCTCACTTTGATCTCTATCTTTTATTTTCATAGCTTTTAGTCCTTATTTAGAAAAACGTCTTTTATTTTATTTCTTTCCGTCAGTGCTCTAATGGCAAAGTCCTGTGTGATAGACGGAACTATTAAAATAATAATTAAAAAAATTTATTTTGGCATTAAAAAATGCCACGTCAACATCTAAATTAAAAAAAAATTAATTTTAACTAAATAAAGAAAATTAAAAATAGAATTAAAAACCAAAAATCAAATGAATTGAGATTGTGTCTTAAACAAAAATAACAAGAACACAAACCCAAAAATTAAAATCCAAAAATTAAAAATCTCAAAATTACCATTTTCTCAAACCCAGCAAAATCATCAAATTCTAAAGCCCCAAAGTACCAAATCAATTCAAAAATACAACACAACCAATACCAAAAAAAAAAAAAATAAAAATCTCAAACTCATAAAAACCCATCTCAAGCAGCCGGGATTGGTTGTGTTGTATTTTTGGATTGATTTGGTACTTTGAGGCTTTAGGATTTGATGATTTTGCTGGGTCAGAGAAAATAGTAATTTTGAGATTTTTAATTTTTGAATTTTAATTTCTAGGTTTGTGTTTTTAGATCTGAGTTTGTATACTTGTTGTTCTTGTTCTAAATACAATTAGATCACAATTTATGTGATTTTTGGTTTTTAATTTTTTCTAGATCTCCATGTGTGCTAAAAATACTTTCACAATTTATGTGATTTTTGGTTTTTAATTTTTTTTAGATCTCCGTATGTGCTAAAAATACTTAGAATTCTAGGAGATGAAAAAAAAAAAAAAAAAAAAAAAAAAAAAAAAAAAAACAACTTTATATAAATTTAACGCGGGGTCATCATCTAAGGATAGACACTTTGACAGGATTCTCGTAATGGCCCAGCAGCCCTGTAGTTGAAATGGATAAAATTTATTGAAATCAATGTATCTGCCAGAATTAGGACAAAATTTTCGATTGAAATTTTGGTAGGGATGATTGAACATGCCTTACGTTGTCCATCTATCATTCATTTGAAATTTTAGACTGACTAATATGATATGTGCCAAACAAAAATCTCTGATATCATAAAACAACAAATTTTCTACCTTTATAATAATAATAATAATAATAATAATAATAATAATAATAATAATAATAATAATAATAATGTATTTTAGAAACTACACCCTTGTATTTTCCTTGGGTGGTCCATGTAAATATTATTCTTTTGTCTTGTTTAAGGAAATATTATTTTGGAATAACTTATTTTTAATTGTTTTATTTTGCTTAAAAAATTAATTGAATATTTATATTAGAAATAAGATTTTAAAACCGGTAAATAAGTTGAGTTTTAAGTTTCCCCCAACTTGCATGCTCTCAAAGTCTCAAGGGTTATTCACTTATTCTCCCCACCTCCCAGGTTATCTATAAGTCTAATATAAAAGAAGATATGAGTGTATAAAACCGTATTCTTTTATTTAACTCAAATAAAGTTAATGAAAAATTTTGAGTTTTTAAATTAAATAAATGATACTAGCTTTTAATAGTTATGAATCGTTTGTCCTTTATCTTTTCAAAAGTTATTATACTTTAGAGATTTTAAAATACAATAAAGGATTAACAAGAAGATTTGAAAGGGCTACTTTTTTTTTTTTTTTTTTTTTGAGAAACAGAAAAAAAAGGGATATAAAATATAGAAAAGAAGATATTTATCAAGGTGTCTGTACCTTCTTTCAGTGAAATAACCTTTATATATTCTAGTTTGTGCAGATTAAGAATTTGCCTCACACATTTACATAAATAACATTATTTAATTAGATAGGAGGACTACTTTAGTGGTCTTCCTTATTGATTTAATAATTTCTCCTATCCCACATCTCACTTTTACTAGCTCACACTTAATTATCTTTTAGTGTTTACACCTTACACATTACTGCTCACTTAATTGCCTTTCGTTTGATATATAAGATTAACAAGTTACACATTTTTGTTGTTGTACTTGCTACTTTTATTTTCCATATTTTAGATCAATATGTTTGTTTCGGTTTTTGTTTAAAAAGGCCAAGATACAAATTGATGTTGAAACAATTTGTTCAAAGAGTCAGACTTAAGTCCAATATCCTGTAGTAGTGGACTCATTAAGATAATGACACGCGTTCAATTTCAGATATGTGTTACCATCTGACTAGATCGAATGCATTAGATGCATTAGACCTAAACCAAATCCATTATCAAAATGAATGAAAATCCTACACAATTGTTTTATTTATTCATTTATATACACGATGACAACACTATATTCTATGTGATGGTATACCGAATAAGTCTAGTATCACAACTTGGGCACAATTTGTGCCACAATTCACCCAAGTGGTGAGTTGTTGTTAGTGAGAGAGTGTTTTTACATTAACCTACTATCACTTCTCTACTATTTATAATTTGTTACACGAGCAAAAGTTGTGGAACTAGACTTATTCCGGTATGCCCGTGCAACCACGAGGTATCCACGACAAAACCTCGTCTCTCTCGTTGCGCCCACACACTTGGCCTCATCCTTACTGACACCACACGAATTTCTAAGCGAATCGTACCTTACTTCGTACCAACGTTGAAAAGCACTTTAAACTTGTAATAAATGACACGCCACTTGGCGTTTCCGTAGCATTTTAGTTTTCATAGATTTTGATGTGGACACTAACATCTCTATCACTAAACACGTTAATAAAATCCTTTATTAACATAAGTTTCTTTAAAAAATATTTTTCTCTCTCCCTATATGTGTTAAAAAAAAACCTTTATATAAATTTCACGTGGGGTCATCATCTGGGGATTGACACTTGTAATGGCCCAGCAGCCCTGTAGTTGAAATGGGTAAAATTTATTGAATTCAACGTATCTTCCTGAATTAGGACAAAATTTTCGATTGAAATTTTGGGATGGATGATTGAACATTCCTTATGTTGTCCTTCTATCATTCATTTGAAATTTCAGACGGACTAATATGATATGTGCCAAACAAAAATCTCTGATATCATAAAACAACAAATTTTCTACCTTTATCTCAATAATAATAATAATAATAATAATAATAATAATAATAATGTATTTTAGAAACTACACCCTTGTATTTTCCTTGGGCGGTCCATGTAAATATTATTCTTTTGTCTT
Source organism: Castanopsis chinensis (assembly GCA_032878915.1). NCBI lineage: Eukaryota > Viridiplantae > Streptophyta > Magnoliopsida > Fagales > Fagaceae > Castanopsis > Castanopsis chinensis. The sequence goes on from JAVQMG010000081.1 coordinate 1,126,538, forward strand.
GTTTAAGGAAATATTATTTTGGAATAACTTATTTTTAATTGTTTATTTTGCTTAAAAAATTAATTGAATATATATATATATAAAGCTTATTTTTGATTGTTTATTTTGCTTAAAAATTAATTGAATATATATATTAGAAATAAGATTTTAAAATCTGTAAATAAGTTGAATTTTAAGTTTGCCCCAACTTGAATGCTCTCAAAGTCTCAAGGGTTATTCACTTATTCTCCCCGCCTCCTAGGTTATCTATCAGTCTAATATAAAAGAAGATATGAGTTTATAAAACCGTATTCTTTTATTTAACTCAAATAAAGTTAATGAAAAATTTTGAGTTTTTAAATTAAATAAATGATACTAGCTTTTAATAGTTATGAATAGTTTGTCCATTATCTTTTCAAAAGGTATTATATTTTAGAGATTTTAAAATACAATAAAGGATTAACAAAAAGATTTGAAAGGGCTACATTTTTTTTTTTTTTTTGGAGAGTTAGGAAAAAAACATAGGTTATAAAATATAGAAAAGAAGATATTTAGCATAGTGTCTGTACCTTCTTTCAATGCAATAACCTTTATATATTTTAGTTTGTAATGATTAAGAATCTGACTCATACATTTGCATAAATAACATTATTTAATTAGATGGGAGGACTACTTTAGTAGTCTTCCTGGTAGATTTAATAATTTCTCCTATCCCACAACTCACTTCCACTACCTCACACTTAATTGTCTTTTAGTATTTACAGCTTACACATTACTGCTCACTTAATTACCTTTTTTCTGATATTTAAGATTAACAAGTTACAAATTTTTGTTGTTGTACTTGCTACTTTTATTTTCCATACTTTAGATCAATTTGTTCGTTTTTGGGTTTTTTGTTTTTCTGGTTTTAAAAGGCCAAGATAAAGATTGATATTGAATTAATTTGTTATTGGGCTTCTTTTAAGGGGTTCAAATTTTTATTTTAGGCGTTCAAAATAAATAAAATTATATGCAATTTTTTTTTTTTTTTTTTGGTCCCAAGTTAGGGGTTTCATTTGAACCCAACTGGTGGCAATGTGACGTCGCCTCTGTCTTTTTGCCATCCAATTAAACAAGATTTGAATTACTAGCTAAGAAATTCTTAAATGAACACTGTTTCGGATTTGGGCTAGATACCTTAGAAATTACTTGTTTCAGCGAAAACTTTTGCTCTTGTAGTAAATTGGACACAGGACGCATGTGAAGAATGATTTATAACTGTACGGTGTCGTGGATATCGGGACACTCCAAAATAGTAGCAAAAATAATTGGATTGTAGGATCAGGCGACTAGCGTTTGTCTGTTATTGACATCAAGAAAATCATGCACATAAGACACTGAAAATGACATGACATGTAGAAAAAATCTTAAACAGATTGACCAAAGTTAAGCGCGGTTTAATTCTATGTGTTGAGCATATTATCTAAAATACAGCGGTACTAGTTTCACACAGCAGAGCAGAGTAGTGCAAGAATTGTGCAGGGGTGCCAACTGCAAAGTTGTGTTAACAAAGCAACAAAAATAATTGCACAGGAGGACCACCATTAGACCATATGATCTGTTGTGTTGGGTGGAAGAAATTCCACCATGTATTTTAAATATGGTGGAAAACATTAGACCATCAGATAGATTGTGATTCTCTATCAAGGATTCCACTCGGATTTGAGCCACTAATAGCAACATCATGTTTGCAGTACTAATGTTGGTCACCCATTCGAGATGAATATCCCAAAAGCTATTTCATAATTAACAATTTTTTACAGTTTTTTATGCCTTAAAAAAAAAGAAAAAAAGAAAAAAAGCAACCCTCTTTTTAATGAGTGTATAAATGACTTTTCTTTTTAGGTGAGAATGTATAAATAACTTGAGTTCGGTGCACAAGCAACGCAAACATAACATATGTTTAAAATTGACCATATTTTAGCATTGTGTTAACTCTAAAATATTTTGATCCTAGAATGAAAAAATTATCTTTATGAGATGGTTTTATGAGATATTACTTTTGTACGGTACTTTAGATACAGTTTTTTAGGTTCCCATCTAATGATTATGCCATGTGGATACTTAATTACTTAAAAAATATACTTCTATTCTATGATAAAAAAGCCACAGGATAGTATTTTGAAAGTAAGACCTAATTAATAGCACCCAAGTAGTGTATTTAAATCTTGTCTTATTTTTATTATTACTACTATTTGTAAGTCAAAGTTGGTGCTGTTATTAAGATAGTTAAAAATCTTGAATCATAATTACAACTTTTATTTGAGAGCAACACTGAATATAAAAATTTATTATCATCTTTTTTCTTGACTTTTTCTTAATGTAATCATTTTCATAGCTTATTAAGTTGTTAAGCTTTTATTTAAAGTGACACTATTTTTACTTATTAGTGCTAATACACTCTGTCACCCTTCACAACAAAACATGTTTTATTGGAAACAATTTTAATCACTAAATATATTGTTCTTTTTTAAAACCAATATATAGTTACATTCAACAAACGATATCATGAAATCTTGAGTTAAAAGGAAAAATATTATGTTGAACTAGAGGAAAGAGAAAAAAATAAAAGTAGTCTTCAACCCAAGTTTGTCCCATATTAATGTTCACACACCTATTCACCTCTCTAAGAGAGATCCATTCCTCTCTATTTGAAATTGATTTCTTGTTGAGAAAAGAATACTAAATTTCGTGAGATTTCAATTGAGTAGTTAATATAATATATAAAAACACTAATTAATCGAAAAGTTTAAACCAATGTGTTTTGGCCCAACTATTTTATGAAGACTCACTCTTGTGGTAGTTATGCAAAAAAGGATTTCAATATGTAATTAATCACATTAGCTCTAGATGATACGTGTTAAGAAGTTAAAGTCCTTGGAAAGATTCTAATTGAGTGGTTAATATAATTTTACCTAAACCCATAGGATTAACCCCTCAATTAAAAGTCCCTAAGGTGTTATCTCTCTATCAAGTGGTATTAGAGCTGACGGTTTGAGAGCAAATGTTCATTAATGAATTCCACTCACTGGCAGCTCCACATGCAAGCTAGGGTGGTCACTGGACCACCCTGACTTGCAAAAAAGAGTATATATACAGTTGCCAAAATATATATATATATATATATATATATTATATGCTGAATTAACCTACTGTGATCACTCTAATAAAAATGTTGAACACCCTAACTTCAAAATTACAAAAATTTGGGTTCAATAAAAGTAAGAGTAATGCTACTTCACAACATTTTCACAATAATTTCATAATAAATCCAATGTGGTAAGTTGTTACTGATTCTAATTTGGGCCTAATACTGATATGATTTTTTTACCCACCAATAACAGTTTTTTGCATAAGATTTATTGTAAAAATATTGTAGATGTAGCACTACTCCAAAATTAATTATGCCCCTAAACATAATCCTTAAACCCTTTTATAATTTTTTTTTAAATCTTAAATAACAACAATAAATATTAGCTCAAATAACAACAAAAATAAACCAAACAAAAACAAGATAAGGCCAAACAACAACAAGTGAACAAGCTATTCAACAAAAAACCCATTATAAAACAAAAAGATAAAAATCACTAATCATTCAAATTTTTAACTCGTTCAGCCTATTCAATAAAATTAATCTCCAATTTCATTTTTCCTTAAAAAAATGGTACCAAGAAAAAAATTGTGGCTGTGAGTTCTCTTTAATGGTGATGACAGTTATACTTTTTTTGGTTTTACAATCGTAACAATTTTGCTCTCCTTAGCGATTCGATTTGTAGTTGTAGCAAATATTCAAATTATCATTTTATTAGATTTTGTATAATTTAAATTTCTTAGTGACCATCCTAAAAATAATTCCTAAAGCCACCACTAATTCTACTAAGTAAACTAAGAAAGAATCTCATGTTAACTCCACCCATGGTTGAGTAAAAGATTCTACTAGTTGGTGAGTCTAGGTTGTGCATGTTGGTCGGGAGGACTGCTTTAGCATCTTCCTAGTGGATTTAATAATTTCTCCTATCCCACGTCTGAATTCCACTGCCTCAAACTTAATTGTCTTTTAGTATTTACCCTTTACGCATTATTGCTCACTTAATTGCCTTTTTTATGATATTTAAGATTAACAAATTTCTAATTTTTGTTGTTTGATTTGCTGCTTTTATTTTCCATATTTTAGATCAATTTGTTCGTTTTGGGGTTTTTTGTTTTTGTTTTTTGTTTTTTTGTTTTGGTTTAAAAAGGCCAAGATAAAGATTGATGTTGAATTAATTTGTTCTTGGGCTTCTTTTAAGGGGTTCAAATTTTTATTTTAGTTGTTCAAAATAAAAAATTATATGTAAATTTTTTTTTTTGCCCCAAGTTAGGGGTTTCATTTGAACCCAACTGGAGGCAATATGACGCCACCTCTACCTTTTTGCCATCCAATTAAACAAGATTTGAATTAGAGAAAACATTGGGTTCGAAACTAGCGTAAAACTAGTGTTTTACGCCAGCCAATAGACTTCTACCACATGGACAGAATTGACACTCCTCACTTAAACCCCTCTCCAAACACCTTCATCCACATCTTTCTTCTCATCCCTATCCTTATCATCAAGCCCATCAAAACTAGACATTGCTGCAAACACACTGCCATCGACACTTTTCGATGACGACTTCGGCTTCTTCTTCTTCTTCTTCTTCCCCGTAAACACAATTACCTGCTCCTCCTCATCAGCATCCTGTACAGAACCATCAGCCACCTCACTTTCATTATCATCATCAATAGCATCAAACGCCGACACACTAAACAAACTACCACAACTCTTCTTTGAACCCTTCTTATTCTTATTCTTCCCTAAATCCTCATCCTCATCCTCATCATTATCATCATCCTCATCTCCCAACAACCCAAAACTGGACATTCCAAACCCGCCCTTCTTCGGCTTCCCCGAAAAACCAGTCTCCACTAAGTCATCCTCCTCCTTATCAATCTTACTATCCTCCTCATCCTCATCATCATCATCATGTTTCTGCGCTTTTGCGCTTCCCTTCTTACCCTTCTTCTTCCCAATAATCACAACCTTCTCCTCTATAACTTGAGGCTCTTGGGAGAGCTCGATCCCTATAGAATACTCATCATCGTCAATCATAACTGCCTTCTTCCTCAATTTCGACCCCACCGTGGCAGTCGTAATGGCAGGGACACTATCGTCGTCCTCGTGCGCTGTAGGCTTCTTTCTACCCATCTCAGATTCAGCATTATTTTATTCACTAGCTTTCAATGAGTTTATTGAAAAAGTAAATAAAAATCAAACAAACTATTATCTCTTAAAACCCTAACCTAACAACCGCGAAGAAAAATCAACAATCAGAGATCAGAAGTTTCAAGAATCGCCCAAATTTCAGAATTCGTTATTGTAAACTGCGAAATTCATCACTTTGATATAGAAAAATTCAATCAAATCAATATAAAAAATTGCTTTAATTAAAGAAAATCGCAACACAGAGAGAGAGAGAGAGAAAGAGAGAGAGAGAGAGATGGGAGTGCTATTTTGTTTGTGCATGTGAGAAATGCAGCACCAAACAAACATAAAAGAAAATAGAGAGGGAGGGATTTACCATTTATTCTTTCTTTGTTCTGTTTGGAGTCTGTTTGGAGAGGGGTCTAAGTGAGGAGTGCCAATTTTGTCCACGTGGCAGGAGTTTATTGGCTGGTGTAAAACATTGGTTTATGCCTGTTCCAGACCGAATGTTTTCTCTTTGAATTATTAGCTAAGAAATTCTAAAATGAACACCAAGGCTAGTCTAATCTGTTTCAGATTTGGCCTAGATACCTTAGAAATCACTTGTTTTAGCAAAGACTTTTGCTCTTGTAGTAAATCGGACACAAGACGCATGTGAAGAATGATTTATAATTGTGGCGTCGTGGATATCGTGATACTCCAAAAGAGTTGCAAAAATAATTGGATTGTAGGATCAAGTGACTAGCATTGGTTTGTTATTGACATCAAGAAAACCATGCACATAGGACAGTTTGAGCTACATTTTCACCGACCCTTCAAACAATTCAGACACCCTGAATTCATCACACCATTATTGTATTGGTAGAATGGAAAATTGAAAGGAGAAAACTAAAGTTCATCCAAACAACCATGCATGAACGCAGCCAAGTTTGGAGAATTAAGAGCATCCGCATTAGTGGATGCAAAAATTTTGTAAATTTGAATGGAGAAACCTACTTTTTCTATTTTACACTCCTATTTTTACAAAACAATCACATCAGTTTGTCTAATATACACATTTATTCAAATAAAATATTCATCTTCACCCACCATCAACGATCAATCCACACCTACCATCAACCCACCCAGCCACCATCATCAACCCACCCTCATCAACCACCATCACCCCAAAACCCACTGATCAAACAGAAATTTTAAAACTAATCAAACAAAAATTAAAAAGGATCAAAACCCTAAAACTCATTAATCAAATAAAGCTTCAGTGGCGATCGGTAGTGGCACGATGAGAGCTTTGGAGATTGTATCGGTGAGTGAGCTTTGGCGATCGTATCGGTGAGTGAGCTTCGGCGATGATCAACGGCGGCACGATGAGAGCAAAGGTGGCACAGCTTGCTTCTTCGTTCTTCTTCAACGGCGTTGCGATTCGTTTATCAGTGGCAGCATTAGGATTTGCTCATCAGTGGTGGCGCTGCAATTCCTTCATCAGTGGCGGCTTGCTAAACTGATCGGTGAGAGTGAGGCTAGACTGATCAATGGATTGAAGGACCAGAGATAAAAAGAGAGAGGTGAGAGTGAGAAGTTGAAAACGAGAGTGAAAGGAGAGAAAAAAAAATGTAAAATACTAAATGCAAGAGCTACAGTAATCGAGTATATATGCACAATTTTACATTTATGCACTTGTACATTTATGCACAATTTTACACCCACTGAAGTGGGTGATTTTTTTGGTCAAAATGTGTAAAATGAAGTTTTTATTTTTTTATTTTTATTTTTCTATTTTGCAAGACTTTGGATTTATTGGTGTGGATGCTTTAATAATTTGAAAACGTGTTAAGACTGTTTGAAAAGAGAAGAATACAGCAAATTTTCAATTTTCACATGGATATATGTATAATAAAGTTGTAGCACCAAATTAGGACTTGTAGGGAAATAACCCAAAATTCTCAAACCTATGAGAAAAAAAATAGAGAAAACACATGCCAAAAGAAAAAAATAATCACATACACAAAATAGTATTTACGTGGTTTGGCAATTTCCCTACGTCCACAGAGTTACAGGGATTTCATTATTATCAAGGAAAAAAAATATAAAGTGCGGTAGTACAGTTTTTTTTTCTCTCTCTAAAATACATCGAGTAACCCTAATCACCAAAAAACCGTTTTCTATATCTTGCACATAGGATTCACAATGGGCTCAAAAATGGGCCAAAAAATCGGCCCAAGCCATAGCGATCATGGACTAAGTCTCAGAAAATCTCCCGTTAAAAACCACACAACATCATTTCGGGTCGAGTTGGGTCGTCATTCGGATCAAACGCAACTAGGCTACACAAAAGCCCAACAAATCTCCCACTTGGAGACTAGTTTAATCACCAACATCAACCGCAATCCTCCAAAAACAATCCCTTATCCCTGCAACTCATCCTCCTGTCCTTAAGCTAGAAGACTAATTGAAGCTGCACACAGCTTCAGCTTTTTAATAATGACACATTTAGTCAACATGTCTGCTGGGTTCTTCGATCCACAAATCTTCTCAAGTCTTACCAGCTTATCTTCAATAAGGTAACAGATAAAGATGTATTTTGTTTGTATATGCTTCGACTTTGAATGAAAAGCTGAATTTTTAGCAAGAAAAATTGCACTATGACTGTCACTGTGTAGAATGCCCACCTCCTGCTTTTTACCCAATTCATCTAAGAAGCTATGTAGCCAAATTATCTCATTTCTAGCTTTAGTTGCTATAATATACTCAACTTCTATAATAGACAAAGTAACAATCCTTTGTAGATTTGAAGTCCAGGATATAGTTATACCACCCAGAGTAAATACGAACCCAGTAGTACTATTTCTACTATCAATATCACTAGCAAAATCAGTATCTACATAACCCTATAGTTTGAAACTTACACCTGTAAAGCAAAGACATGTATCTGATGAACCCTCAAATATCTCAACATCCACTTGACTGCCTCCCAATGCTGCTTTCCTAGCCTACGCATGAATTTGCTCACAAGTTCCACTACATGTGCAATGTCTGGCGTTGTACATACCATAGCATACATCAAGCTACCAATAGCTGAGGCATAGGGCACCTTGCTCATATGGTCTCTTTCTTCTTCTGTCTTCGATGACTGTTCTTTGCTTAATTCGAAATGACTACCCAAGGGTGTGCTCATTGGTTTAGTTTCATTCATGTTGAACTTGTTGAGAAAATTTCTTCACATACTCTGACTGTGAAAGCTCAATGTACCATTAGCTTTGTCTCTAATGATTTTCATACCAAGTATTTGCTTTGTAACTCCCAAATCCTTCATTGCAAACTATTTTGACAATTGCTAGAGCCTGCAATGAGCATATCATCCGCATACAACAGTAAAATGATGTAAGAATTGCCAAAAAATTTAACATAGAAACAGTGATTAACTTCACATCTCTTGAACCAAATTCCATGCATAAAACTGTCAAATTTCTTGTACTGCTGTCTTGGAGCTTGTTTTAGGCCATACAAGCTCTTTCTTAGTTTGCAGACTAGATTCTCTTGTCCTTGAATAATGAATCCTTTTGGCTGAATCATGTAAATGTCTTCCTCCAAGTCACCATGAAGGAATGTCATCTTCACATCTAACTGCACAAGATGTAAGTTTTCTTCAGCCACTATTCCCAATACTAGTCTGATTGTTGATATCTTCACAACTGGAGAAAATATTTCTTAGTAGTCAATGCCCTTCTTCTGCTGGAACCCTTTGACAACTAATTTGGCCTTGTAATACTTGCTACCATCACGCTCATTCTTTAGGGTGAATAACGCTGTAGAGGTCTAATGGTCTTGAAAGATCTACGGACTTCAGCAACAGATGTACTCTGATCTACCTGTGAATCTACATTCTCCTTATCTTCTTCACCTTCTTTTAGGACAGTAATTTTAGTCAATTCATCTAAGTTGACAGATTCAGATTTCTTTTAATCTATCTCTGTAACATCTGGCACTACAGCTGACCTGTCCTTGTACATAACTTGTTCATTAAATATCACATTTCTACTTTTGATGATTTTTTTTTTGTTTTGTTCATCCCAAAATTGATTGCCAAATTTCTCATCACCATAGCTAATGAAAAAACATATTTTAGACTTTGCATCAAGTTTATTGCGAGCAATAAAATCAATATGAACATAAGAAACACAACAAAAATTTTTAAATGAGAAAACTTTACCTCTTTATTGCTCGAAACCCCTTCAGGAAGTCTGAACTCCATGTGAACTGATGGTTCTCGGTTTATCAGGTAAGCTGCAGTACTAATAGTATCTACCTAGAAAGTTTTTGGTAATCAAGCATGCAACCTCATACTCCTAGCACGCTCATTGAGAGTTCGATTCATGTGCTCAGCCACACAGTTTTACTGTGGTGTCTTAGGAATAGTCTTTTCCATCCTGATTCCATGTGTAGCATAATACTCATTGAACCCTCCATCTGTGTACTCTCCTCCATTATCTGACCTCAAACATTTTACTTATAGACTTGTTTCTATCTCAAGCATAGCCTTCCACTTCTTAAAAGTCTCAAACACATCAGATTTATTTTTCAGAAAATAAACCCATACCTTTCTGCTTAGGTTATCAATGAAAGTGATGTAATACCTTTAACCTCCAAGGGATGTAACCGAAGAAGGCCCCCCATAATTCAGTGTGTACTACCTCCAATTTTTCAGCCTTCGGTGTCTTGCTAGTTTTCAAGAAGCTCACATTTTTCTGCTTTCCTAAGATGTAGCTTTCACACATGTCAAAATCAACGGACTTCAATTCTGGTAGTTTTCCTTTTGATAGCAACATCTTCATCCCTTTCTCTCTTATGTGACCAAGTTTGCAGTGCCATAGGCTTGTATCAGTACTTGTTTTAGCAACTGTAATTGTGTGTCTTGGACTTGAGGTTATACATAGAGTACCAATCTTCTTTCCACAGGCCAATACTTAACTCCTTTGTAACCTTCCAAGTTCCACCAACAAATAGAATTACATGCCCTTCATCATCAAGTTGTCCAACATAAATCAGATTCCTCCTCAAGTCAGGAATATGTCAAACCTTCTCCAGTAACCAAACAAACCTATTGGGCAACAATATCCGGACGTCTCTCATACCCACAACATCCAAGGCTGTACCATCAGCCAAATACACCTTACCAAAATCACCTGCAACATAGTTTTGTATGATTTCTTGGTGTATAGTGGTATGAAATGAAGCTCCTGAGTCCAAAACCCAATTATCAAGTGGATTGTCTACTACAAGAAGCAATGCATCCTGAAAAAGAACTCATATCGCTAATTGAGGAAATGCTTATTCTCAATGGAGGCTTTGAATTGCCTGATTTGTTTCCTTCACTAATTTAAGTTCCTTAGCTTCCTTGCAGGAAAGAAACCTGCCTTGGAGAAAACACACAGAAAACTTGACAAGAATGTATGATATGATCAACTATCATAAGAAAAAAAGGTGTGCCTCTTCAACTAGCAAACATGCAAGTAATCGATCATGATGATATAGTTGATCTACTTCTAAAATTTCAGGAATCGGACGAGCTTGAATTTAATATCACAAGCAACCACAACAAAGCTGTCACCTTGGTAAGCAAATAAGATTGAAAATTTACTGCCACAACTTTGTATATGTGGTGGGGTTCAAATAGTTCAATTAGTAAAGTTTCTAATGATTAAAAAAGAGATCTAAGACTCAATCCCCACTTACACCAAAAACGGATTGGTGTCTTGGTTTGATGATAAAGAGCTATCATTATGAGTGCATACCATAGGTTGAAACTCTCTCTAAGAAAATGTATATGTGTGTGAAGCTCATTTCTAGAGACATAAACTTTAACCCTTGCCCCCCTACCCCCACGATAACTTATTTTTGTGGGGATTGACTATCATAACAATGATGCATGGTGGTAATAAAAAATTGTTCTAAACAATACATATAAGATTCATGATAATATATTACCACTTGGAACATTAAAATTTAACTAATTTTTTTGGATAATTTTAAACCGATTATCTACAAATACTATATAACTGAAGTTTTTGACCCCGTGATTAACTTTTTCATATTGTGCCACATAAGCTTTGGACCCTCCACAAATTTTCACATCATTTTAATTTTATAAAATTATTTTAAATTTTAACTAAACACCACACGAAATTGTACATTTTTAGACCCCTGTAAAAACCAGTTTTTTAACTTATTTATTTAGCCAAGCGATTACTTAGGTAAATTATTCAAATCTAGATTAACACAAGTAAATCAAATCAAGTAAACAATGCGGAAAATAAAGAACACAACTATATGATAACCCAAGAAATCCAAACCGATAAAAAAACATGAGGAGGATTTAACCTAACTATTCTCAAGGTAAAATAAGATTCACTATGAAAGAATTGAAGTTTTACAATAGCGACTTAGACCACTAACATCCTATTGCTACCTCGAGTAGAAAACTTACAACCACAACCACATGACAACTCCGAGTCCATGAACTACTTTTTTCTTAGATCCATAGCATCCACAAGTACACCCATTTGTGTTTTTCTTTAAGCTCTTAAAACAGCAACTGGAGCGATCACCAAGTTCTCGACATCAATTTTGATCTTGATAATCCTAAGTATGTATGAATGTAAACACCTCTAGATCTCACAAGAGATTCACACACACAGCATGTCAACAACCACAAAAACGTGGCTAGAATTTTTCTATTTATATGAGACATAAAACATAAAACCCTATACGTCAAACGAGCTTGGGCTGAGTTGGAAAATTTTGTAGAAAAACAATCTGTACGAGTTTCGATTGATCAAGTCTAATTTTCAATCGATTGAGTTTTGCAAAAATTGAATAGCAATTTTTTGTAATTACTTGATTCTAACTTTACACAAACACATACTTTGAGCAGCCTAAATTTAGACTAAATACTTTGATCATGGTTTGCTAACATATACATATTGAAGTTCTAATACATTAGTTCCTAATTTCTTAGAACCTAACAGAAATCTTTTGAAAATCTTGACTACAAGTTTTGTCTTTTGAAATTCCCGACTAAAAGTTGTCTTTAAAACATCGACCCTCCCAAAACTAAAAACCCTAAAGATCCTAACAATAGGTTCAATTGAAAACCTTAGGCTTTGGGTCATAATAGTTTGCATCGAAGCCACCAAGTATTATTGCATTTGCTCCGATTTTGATTCCAGGAGCCAAAAAACATACAAATTGGCTGTATGTGCTACAATACTTAATTAATTCCTCTTACCATGTTCCTTTGGTCATCTCAAAAAGATATATATATATATATATATATATATATATATATATATATATATATATGAAACTATCAACTTTTTGAAACTATCAACTATCAATCTCTATGTGATTGGGGCTTTGTTCCTCCAATATAAGAGTTTTTTTCCTCAATCTCATGTGATCATTCTTTTTTTCCCGCATGTATTTATTTTTACTTCGTGAGTGTAACTAAATCTCTACTATAAGTTCATGGAGTTTAATTGAAACCTTAATATTTTAAAATGCGAAATAAATTTACTGACCCAATAATTGCTTGATAGGATATCCACATATAGAATTTACGTTCCTAGATATCAGAGAGGATGGGTTTATTTAAAATCGGCTTGCTATCTTGGGACAGTTTTAGGAGTAACTTTTTTAGTTTTCATATTCTTTTTGGACCAAATTCAATGGGTAAGGATTAAGTTATGTGATGTAGCATGATTAATGATCGTAACCATTATACTGGTTTGATATAGCCAAGGAATGGTTCTCGGAGAAACAAGATTATATACCAAAAAATTTAAGAATTGTGAATAAAGATAGTTATGGGGTTGAGTATCGGATCACAGTGTATATATCGTACTTGAACTAATTTTTGGCTTGATTTGGTGGTGTTACTTATGTTTGGTTTAGCTGCTATTGAGGTGTTAGTTGGAATTTTCTTTGTCGTTATATATTACTAGTCGCTAACCCGTGTTATGTACGAAAACTTACCTATTTGTGAGGTAAACTAAAATAATCTTATAAAATTTTAAATAGATTAAGAAATTATACCATTGCATGATTTGCTCTTGTATAATTTCAATTTGTGTTATAAATTGATAAAGAAGTCATTGTTTGAACGTGTAATGACTACAAAAAATTTGTTAGACAATTTCAGATATTACAAAAAAATAACTTAAAAATTCAGATATTAAAACTTCTGAAGGACCAAAAAATATTAAAGAAAAATTATCAATGTTTGAGTTTGAGTTAAGTTAGACTTGTTAGAGAGATAGAGTTTCACTTCTTGTAAAGTTGGATTAAACAAAAATAATTTAGTTTAAAAAATGACGAGTTTGAGTTTAAGTTGGATTTGTCAAAGTGACAGACTTTCACTCCTTGTTAGTTTGAACTAAACAAAAATAATTTTGTTTAAAAAAAATGATGAGTTTGAGTTTAAGCTGGACTTATTAGAGAGATAGACTAATAGAGTTTCACTCGTTAAGTTTGGATTTAAATAAAATGACAATTTTATTTAAATATTGTGTTGACATGGAAAATTGTGAGATCTACAGAGGCTTCGGTTATCTATATATATATATATATATATATAGATTATGATATCCTCTATATATCACTTTTTATTATATATATATATATATATATATATATATATATATATATATAGATTATGATATCCTCTATATATCACTTTTGTTTATAAACTTTGTCTAGACAACTTTCTATAAGTGAATTAGTATAGATTGAAGAATGAATTGAAGCTAACGCAAACATAAGAATCAAAAGTTAGTTTTTATTAAACCAATATGTTTTACCAATATTTAATAAAATAGAGAATTATGAGCATCATTAAGATCTGATAGGATTATTAAATAGTCATATAACATAAGTGCAAGATAGCTTATGCACCATAAATTTTGTTCTCTATGATCCGTTTGTTTGGATAATTGGTTTGGCCTTACTTTATGAGATTCCAAAAATATTAATACCAGGATTTGTGGTAAGCTTCAATTTTAAGTGAAAATTGAGTATAATCTTGATTTCAAACTTGTATTCTTGCATGGTCATTTTCCTTTGGAGTTATTGTTAAGTGTATGCATATGTTTCACATTTTGATGTGATATGGTTGTTGATTTTTTTGCAAAAAAGTCTTTGTGTGATTCAAATTCAAGAATTGTGTGTCATTTTTTACTCTGGTGAGTCTCTATTGAGCAAATTCAATGTATTGATGATTTCATATCCCTTCGAAAGGGTGAATGTGTCATTGAAGTGAATATTATATTCTTTCAGTGCTTTTCCAAGAGTATAGATAATGTTTATTTTAACTTTATTACTTTTAGATGAATTGCACGAGGTTAATTAATATTCTTTCTCTAGTCTTATTTCTTATACACTTATATATGGTATTTTTTAAATGGCATTGTGAGATGAAGTTTGTACTTTTGAACTTTTTTTTTTTTTTTTTTTTCATATTGATGTCTCTTCATGCAAAACAAATATTTAATTTTTATTAATTTAACTAATGCATTGCATAGATTAGCAACTAGTTTTTGCCTAAAGTTACTTCGTGACTTAGATGCAATATCCTCCCATCCATATAATACATAAATAAATTTTATATATGGGTCAAAAATTCCTAAAACATTAGTATAAAGGCCTCCCCTTTCTGTTACTTTATCTTTGTTGGACATCAATGAACACAATTATTGGAATGTGAGTTCCATCTAGTGCTCAAGGAGAACTATAATTAAAATAAAATATTTAGTTTTGGAAGTACCCCAAACCATCTACACGTCTTTGTTAGAATCGTTGAGAAGACATAAATGATATTTCAAGTGGTCTTTAGCAAAACTCTATTGAATTGCTAGCTTATTGTTCCATTGGAACCATGATATATATATATATATATATATATATATGTAAATTTGATCACTCTATTCTTCAAGTTGTGAGCAACAGAGCAAGTACATGCAAAAACATCGCAACAACTTCTTCAACAGTGACTTGTTTTGACTAGATCAACCCCCTCTTCTCAAAGTAAAACTTTACATATATTTTAAAACGCGCTCTTATTTACCTACAACTATTAACATAGATGGAACCACATTAGGGCCCAATGCGACAAGGAAAATAAAACTTGATCCTTCGTCTCTCCAAAATCTTGAACCCCTCAACAGATCAGTCCAAAATCAAAATTACATCACAAATCAGTTCAAATAGCCACGTATTGTAGCCCAAACAACCACAGTCCACATATCATTGTGTTAAAAAAAAAAAGGCACAACACGTTTTGAAGATAATAAACTAACTTCTATTTTAAAAAGCAATGACAAGTTGACAACACATTTTTCTTTTGCAAAGATACAATGCCCTTACTTAGGGCATTGGTAGCAAACTCCCAAAAATAAGATAAAGGTCCAAAATGTTTAGAGAAGAAATTAAAAAAAAAAAAAAAATTAACATTACCTTATCTATCTCGGTTTTGATAATTGTGATAAAAGAAAAGTGCGTTTTAACAAATAATTAAAATAATTTAAAAAGCTAATAAAAAAATAATATTTACATGAAATAAGTTTTAGAGTAAGGAATCTGATGAGGGTAAAATGAAAAAGTGGTTAGCATCTAAGATAAAAACAAAAAATGGTTTGTTAAAATTGGAAAAATAGGTTTTTACATTAAACAAGATCTCCATTTTTAGCCAAGAAATTCTAATCTTTTTCCGATTTGGCTTAGCTATCTTAGAAGTCACTTCTTTCAACAAAGACTTTTGCTCATGTAGTGCATCAAACAGTGGCGGCTCTAGGATTTTTTTTTAGGGGGTCAATAAAAAGATACATCTTAAGTAAAATATGAATATTATGATCTACATGGTTTCTTTATTACAAATTTGTCTATAATACGTACTAGTGATAAAATAAAAAATAAACTATAAGTTTATTTGACATATTTTTTCTTAATATAATGAACATGTTAATTATTATTGTTAAGTGAATTTTAATTATTACTGCTTAAAATACTTTTTTTTTATTAGTTTAGGACAATTATGTGTTTACATTGTACTATCAATGTAAGATTTATATTATAAATATTATACTGTACACAATCGCAAAAACTATACAATATTGTACACTTTTGTTTAGAAACAATGTAAATATTACAATGATACTACAATGTAAACAATAAATTTTCATTAGTTTTCAAATTTATTAAGATCTAAATGGGCTTACTATTTCTCCCCGATTTTAGATAAAGTTGGATTGTTGTTAGGCGTTTTTTTGTATTAAAAGATCAAAACATTGTTTAGATGATCATAATTAAAATTATTTCAAGTGAGTTTTAAAAAAAATTAGAGTCAAAGTGTTCAAATTTTTATTTAGGAGGGTTAAATTAAAAAAAAAATATTACATATAAAAAAAAAATTGCTAGCTCGGGGGGGGGGGGGTCATTTGAACCCCCTGAACTGTACATGGCGCTGCCCATGGTATCAAACCCAGGACGCATGTGAAAATGATTTATAAATCGTGGGCTACCTAGAAGTCACTTGTTTCATCAAATATAAGACTTTTGCGATATAATGTATTACAAAATAATAATTTTATGTATTTATCTTTGGTGATAGTTTGCTAATACTAAATAAATGTTTAATTGATTTTTTTTTTTTTACTTATACTCTAGCCTCTCTTACTTGAAATCCTGAATCCATCCATGGAGAGAACAAATCTTCATTGAAACAGCCGAGTTTGGAGAATTCATTATATGAAAAACGTGTAAGACTATTTGAAAAGAGAAGAATGCAGCAAGTTTTCATGTGGATATATGTACAATAAAGCTGTAGCCTGCATGATTCGGAAAAAAAAAAAAAAAAAAAGTTGGATTGTAGCACCAAATTATGCGCCGAGCATATTTTCTAGAATACAGCTAGCGGTACTAGTCTCACACAGCAGAGCAGAGTAGTGCAAGAATTGTGCAGTGGTGCCAACTGCCAAGTAGTGTCAACAAGGCAACAAAAATAACTGCACAAGAGGACCTCCATTAGACCATATGATGTGTTGTGTTGGGACGAAGAAATTCCACCATGCATTTTAAATATAGTGGAAAACAATGTTACTAGTTATTTATTTATTTTGAATGAAAGCACCATTACAAAGTATATGCAAAAATGTTTCTCAAAAAGGATATGTGTGTGTAAAAATAGTACATATAAGAGAAGACAAAGACACTATTAAATAATTTACCAAAAAAAATTACTTTTAAATAAATTGAATGAAATAGAAAATAAATGCGGAAGTAAGATAAGAGATAGAAACCCTACAAAGTACGCAATCATTTAAGAAATAAAAAAAAAAAAAAAAACTACTATAAGTACACCTAGTGTTCATTGCAACTATGAAAACAAATCCCACGGCCTAAGATAGGGCTTCATTATTAGTGTCCCAAAATGCTCCAAGATTCCCCCTTTTCTTTCTTTACGTGCCTCCTCTTCTTTTTTACCCTGATAATTTATTGGAAGAGGTTTAAAGCCAAAGACCAAAGCCATAAGTTGTTGCCGGGGCCATGGAAACTGCCTCTTATAGGGAATTTGCACCAACTGATTTTCTTGCAACCACATCGATGCTTGAGAGATTTAGCCAAAAAATATGGACCCATCATGCAACTTCAGTTGGGTGAGGTCCTGGCCATAATCATTTCATCACCAAAAGTGGCCAAAGAGGTGTTAAAGACACACGATGCTGCTTTCGCAAATAGGCCAGTACTTCTTGCCATTGAAGTTATGTCTTATGATAATTCAGGTATGATCTTTGCTCCTTATGATGAATATTGGAGACAAATGCGAAAGCTTTGTGTCATGCAGTTCCTGAGCGCGAAGAGAATCCAGTCATTTAGATCAATAAGAGAAGAAGAGGTGTGGAATCTTATTGAAGGCATTTCTTCGTCTGAGGGACTTCAAATCAATTTCACAGAGAAAATCTCCTCCTTGACATATGGTATCACTGCCAGGGCAGCCATCGGGAAGAAGTGCAAATATGAAGAGGAACTCATATCACTAATCAAGGAAACGTTTATTCTCAGTGGAGGCTTTGAAGTGCCTGATTTGTTTCCTTCACTAAAGTTCCTTAGCTTTCTCACTGGAAAGAAGCCCGCCTTGGAGAAAATGCACAAAAAACTGGACAAGATTCTTGATGATATAATCAACGATCATAAGAAGAAAAGGTGTGCCACTTCAGCCAACAAACATGCAAGTGATCATGATGATATAGTTGATGTGCTTCTAAAACTTCAGGAATCGGGTGAGCTTGAATTTAATCTCACAAGCAACCGCATCAAAGCTGTCACCCTGGTAAGCAAATAAGATTGAGAAAATTTCGGACCACAATTATTTTCACTACATTTTGTAACAACATTGTGATCTTGCAAACTTCAAGTAGTGAAAAATAAATTGTGCGATCATGTGAAAGTAATAAATAACTACTTAAAATTTATTAGGTCGAAGTTGTGGTAAAGTTCAAGTGAAAACGTTGTGGTCCTAAAACCACTCAATAAAATCCATCAATTTTTTACCTACATTTCTAATGTTGCATTTTCATTTTTCTTTTATGCTTTTCTTCCCCTCTTAAAAAAAATCAACATCTAGGTCATGAATTATGATTTTGGATGGAAAACGTAAAAAGAGACTAAAAAATGATTTTCCTTAATTTCTTTTTTCTTTTTTTTCCAAATTATCAAGTTACCCTATTTTGCTTAATATTAAACATTCATATCACATTGTGATTGTAATTCAACTTCTTTTTCAGGACATCTTCTCTGGAGCAAGTGAGACTTCAGCAACCATGATAGAATGGGCAATGTCAGAATTATTGAGAAATCCAAAAGTAATGGAGAAGACACAAGCTGAAGTGCGACAAGTCCTTAAAGGGCGGAAGAATATTGATGAGATTGACATTCAAAAACTAGATTACTTGAAACTAGTTGTGAAAGAAACTTTACGATTGCATCCTCCTGCTGCCTTGATCCCAAGGGAATCAAGAGAAAAATGTGAAATCAATGGCTATGAGATACCAAAAAATACAAAAGTATACATTAATGCATGGGCTATTGGGAGAGATACTGAATATTGGAGTGATGCTGATTGCTTTCACCCAGAGAGATTCCAAGGTTCTCATATTGATTTTAGAGGGGCAAACTTTGAATTCATTCCATTTGGAGGTGGTAGGAGGATATGTCCTGGCATATCTTTTGCTCTTGCAAACATTGAACTTGTTCTTTCTCAATTGCTATATCACTTCAATTGGAAACTCCCTAATGAGATCAAACCAGAAGAAATTGACATGTCTGAATCTTTTGGATTATCATGTAGGAGAAAGAATGATTTGAAGCTAATTGCCACTCCTTGGTCTCCTCTTCTTCAGGAAAAACATTGAATAATAGGGATGCAAATATATTACGTGTGTGTAGTTTCAAGATATAGTGATAAGGTGTTTGGTTGTAGTTTGGTTTGGGTTATTTAAATAAAAGGTGAAAATATATGATTGTGATAGGGTGAATAAGATTAAAGTTGAAACCATAAGAACTTGACATGTCTAAGTCCTTTGTGTTATCACTTATCAAGTAGGAGAAGGAATGATTTGAAGCTGTTTGTTACTCATTCTACTTCTTTTCCTCGAATAATAAGGATGCAAATATATTATGTGTGGGTATTTCCAAGATAGAGTAATAAAGTTGGTTGTATTTTGATTTGTGTTATTTAAATTAAAGGTGAAAATATATGATTGTGAAAGGGTGATTTAGACCCCAGTTGCAAATAATTAACAAATTCTATGCTGAATTCGATATATTAACCTATTTTGCTTGCATGTTCAACTTAATTTGTTTGATCGCAACACAAACCAATATCGCAACAATAAACAAGTGCGAAAAGAAAAAAAATAAAAATAAATATGATTACAAAGAGAAAACCCTATTAGGAAAAAAAAAACACTCTTTGGTATTTACCCCCAACTCTCAAGGAAACAAATCCTCTAATAGATTCGAACTTCACATAATTGAATTAACCCTAATTCTAATACTATCTTTAGTAGTAATTATTAATGTTACCACATCCAACTAAAAATCCTCAGATTCTTTTTCAATGAAATATGTTCATGTGTAAGCTTTGTCCATTATTTTAAGAACTATCTTAAAGGTTTCCAAGCAGTGACACTGTAATGTATGCAAGAACTTTAGCTTGATCACTGATCTTTAGATCTTCAAAGCTTGAAGGTGATATTGAACTTAGTTTCAAAACCCTAGGCATGCATAAACGCTGCTCTCAAAAATTGTTTTTTTTTTTTTTTAAGGAACATCTCAAAACTAGTTTTAGTCATCCCTAATCAGTCATATTATACTGTAGCAGGTACGACTCAAAATTCTAGAGATTGGACGACTTGTTGGGCTTGACTCGGATTCAGGATCCGCAAAATCTTGATTGATTGAAAGCAATACATTTCGCGCAATACAAACATGTTGTCGCGGGCTTGTATACACACATATTATAAATATCACATCATATATGCATGTAATTTTTCATGACTTAAGGAAAAAAAAAAAGGAGAAAGAAATAGACTGATTTAAAACATGCAAAAGGAACAAATTAAAACACTCCAGCCTGGAATTTTTACATCTAAACTAAATTATGTAAGACATGGAACTCCATAGTAATATGAGTTACTTTACCAATCCCGTCGTATAGTCACAACATGAAAATGTACGAAAATGCATATTAATGAATGAAAAGAAAACATCACACCTTCAATATTTTCATCAACAAACTAAAGGGAAATCACAAAAATAGTTCCTTTTGAGTGAACAGGATTTCCCAAAAAGAAAAAACTCTAAATAAATAAAACTTGGATTTTCCGTTGAAAATTTCCTCCTCTCCAAATACCTTTCCATTTATATCAAAAATAGATATCCTAGTCTTATAGTTCCAATTATATCTATATCAAAAATAGATATCATAATCTTAAAAACGATAAAAATAATTTTGGAGTATGAAAAATCATGTGAAATAGGCTTAGGAAAAATTAGGAAATTATATTTTGTAATTTTGTAGGCTACATAGCAGGACCCAAAGCTATCATAACTGCCCCCCCCCCCCCCCTCCAAAAACAAAAAGGTGGTGCTGAAAATGGCATTTCTTCGACCTTTTGAACATATAAAGAATTTAGAGAATATGAGTTCTAATTAACTCAATCAGTAAAGTTTCTGATAATTCAATAAGAGATCTAGGATTCGACTCTTGCTTATACAAAAAACTAATTAATGTATTGATTTGATGATAAAGAGCTATTATCAGAAGCGAACAGTATAGGTTGAAGCTTTCTTAAAAAAAAAAAAAAAAAAAAAAAAAAGAATGCGTTGAATTTTGAAAGAAAATTATTTTCCTTTGAAAATTTGGACTTCCAAAGCTTAGAAATGAGTATTAATTTGACTTCTTTCGGAAGTAAAATATAATGATAAGAAATGACTTTTTAGTTTTTAAGCATGTTCATACAGTTAGCCTATGAAATTACAGAATTTAATATCCTAAAATTTTTCAAAGTCTTCTTTTTACGAATTTTGCCAAATTTTTTTTTTCAGTCTCTTTTAATTTTATGATATCTATGTATGATATAATTGGGACCACATTAAATAAGAAAAGGGATTTCTAAGTGTTAAAGTTAGGGTTTAGAGAAGTAATGGAAAACTATAAATATTTTTTTCCTCTTTAAATAGAGTTTTGGCAAAAGAACGGAAAGGAGTTTGTATTTTGGGGAGGAGAAAACTTTCAAATGATTTTTTAAACTATTTTGTGGTTTCCCTTAAGTATATTAGCTAATTTGTTGAACTTTTAATTGTTAAGAACATATTTTATGTAATTGACTAATCCTTTGACAAAATGCACTTTACTTGTAATTGGGTAGATTTAGGATGAGTTTTGTACTTCAAGAAATAAGAGTTCAAGTCAAGTGTTAAAGCCATGAAGATCTGACCAAGAAACAAGTGAAGAAAGAGTTGTTCACTAACGCTCGACAGAATTCTCGACATAATCCTTTTTATCGAGATTTAATATTGAAGCTCAACACAAGCTATTTCTATCGAGACTTACGAAATCATAATTTACAAATCTGATTTTCGGCCTATGCTTTAATATTTGTATAGGGTTTCTTTTCTCGTACCCCTAGACATATATAAAGATTATTTTAAAGGTCATCACAGGAAAATGCAAAAATAATACATGCAAAAAGTGTCCTAATTAATTATTTTCTCTGAAAGAAGTTATTACATCTTTATGCCAAGAGTTTTGTGAACAAGGAGCTTCCTGATCTTCATTATTGATGAACTGAAGAATTTTGCAGCCAACAACCTCTTCAAGTTGCTGGTGTTAGTCACGTTTTGGGATCTGTGCATTATTGGTTAGTCATGTATTGAGATCCGTGCATCATGGAACGAAAAGATTGCCACTACAATATAATACAGAATTGGATGCCTAACAATTTAGATAATTTGGTGATTTGTTTGTGCTGCCACGCTATTGCATGAAATTGGATCTAATTAATTAACTTGAGTAATTAATTAATTAATTGTAAGGAGTCAATTCATTTTAACCTAACAGTAATTGGAGTTGTTGCTTCTAAAGTTCTCAAGAGAAATTATATTTTTAATTTACTTAATTTATTGTCGTGTTGTAATTATATTCAAATTCCAATTCTATTAATGATTATCGTTCACTATGGAAATCAATTTCTTACATGTTTGGTGTTAGTTCTTATTTAATGCTCATGCAATTATGTATAATTTAGTTTAGAATAAATGATTTCCCGTCGTTTTAATTTGTGCCTTTTGTATGTTTCAAATTGATCAAGTCGTGTGTTCCATGCATGCATATTTGATTGAGAGGTTTATAAAAATAGCACGCTGCAAGATTAGGGTTCATAGGGTTTTTGGATTTCTTTTTGAATATATGCGTAGTGCTTAAATACATAGCATTGAGTCATTGACAGTTGTACTCACACGTTCTTTGAATCCAAGGGCCACTTTCTTAGTTGTGTGCACTCGTGTATCGATTTTTTGATTGGGGCAAATCAAAACTTGAAAAAAAAAAAAAAAAAAACTTGAATAAACTTCGCACTTCCCCATAATTATTTCATTTATGATTCAACAGGCATATTATTTAAATAGGACACACTTGATACCAACACTCCCTAAAATATATAAACAATTTAAAAATCAATACTTCTTAAAAAAATCTTACACGCCACATAATAGACTTTGGCTAACTAATATTATTTAGTGTCTTTCGCGAAGAAGAGGTTTCAAGGGAGTGTCAATCAGGTACAAACCATTTTTTCTCCTACAGGATAATTCAAAAGTCTCAGACATGTCTAGTTCTTCTGGCTTGATCTCATTAGGGAGCTTCCAATTAAGTGATACAACAATTGAGAAAGAACAAGTTCAATACTAGCAAGAGCAAATGCTATGCCTGGACATATCCTTCTACCACCTCCAAATGGAATGAATTCAAAGCTGGACCATTTAAAATGAATAAAAGAGTCTTGAGACCTCTCGGGGCGAAAGCAATCAGCATCAATCTAATATTCAGTATCTCTCCCTATGGCCGCATTAATGATTATTTTGGTGTTGTTCGGGATCTCAAACCCATTAATTTCACATTTTTCTCTTGATTCTCTTGGAATCAAGGCACCAAGAGGGTGTAATCGCAAAGTTTCTTTTACTATTAATTTCAAGTAATTTAGCTTTTGAATGTTTGCCTCATCAAAATTTCTCCGCCCTTTAAGGACGTACTTCATGCAGATAACACTTCTTTCTCAAATGTGCAATCACTTTTTTCACGTGAAGATGACTATTTTCCTCAAGTTTTAGTAGTCATGGCGTATTCCACATCAGAAGAAGATTCAAATTCGGGTAATAATGATGCCTCAGACTCGGAAATCCAAACCATTTATACATCCCAGCCTATTATATCTCCTTTAACCAGCCCCACTCCAATATCCCAAGTACATATCCTCCTAGAAACTTACTCCAAGCCCATCCTAATCATAGCCATTTTTGGTACTAGAGCTGTAGCAACAATTCTCCATCCTAAGATTTTGCTTGCAATATTCTGGCTGCCCCATAACCAAATGTTTCATATAGCAAATGGGGAGACATTCTTAATTACACAGAAGAGTAAACCTATTCTTATCAGAATTTTCCCAACCCTCACCATAAAATACCAAGTCCTCGGATCCCCTCTTACAGGCAGAGACCTTCTTATTGTAGGATTTGATCTCTTTTACCAAATACCCAGCCTTAGATTGTCTTCGAAGGGACTTTTGCATAAACAACACATTCTTACTTGGACCCAAGTCCCTCACTTATTTATAGTTGACCCCTTTGACTCATTGAGAATTCAAATCATCAACTATTGTTGTGCAAATAGCAATTCCAAATTCTCCTTAAAAATCCAAATCCTTTGTGGAAGAACCCAAACTTTTTCATACATCTTCCCTTCAAAAAAAAAAAATGAAGATGTAAACCGCACAAAAGCCAATCACCGAGGAAGAACCCAAAACATTTAGCCTTAGCTAAACAAGAGTTATCAACCCTCCTCTCTAAAGGCCTCATTGAAACCATAACCTCCATGTGGGCGTGTGAAGCTTTTTTTGTCTACAAGCATGCTGAGTAAATTCAAGGAAAACTCAGATTGGTAATCAATTACCAAGATCTTAATCATTTTCTTGTTGACAACAAGTTCCATTTGCCAAACAAAAGTGCTCTCTTCCAGCATCTTTCAAATGCAAGAGTATTCTTAAATTTTAACTTTAAAGTAGGATTTTGGCAATTAAAAATCCATGCAGAAGAAAGGTACAAGACAACATTTTGCATTCCAAATCATCATTACCAATGGACAACCATGCCCTTTAGCCTTAAAAATGCCCATCCCAATTCCAAAAGGCAATGGTAACATTGTTCCAGCCACTCTCGGCCAATGTATTAGTTTATGTAGATGATATTGTCCTGTTCTCAAAAGATGCATGATCCCATGAAAAGTTTGCTCATTGAATCTTACAATTTAGTCAAATCCCAAGGAATAATGCTTTCAGAAAAGAAAATGGTCATTAGACAATCTTCTATAGATTTTTTGAGAGTAGGCATTTCAGATGAAAAATAAAATTTGCAACCTCACATAGTTGACTGTTGGGCTTTGTGGAGTCTAGTTTATGTTTGATCCGGTGGATGACCCAACCCGACTCGAATAATGTTGCATGGTTTTTAATGGGAGATTTTCTAAGACTTAGTCCATGGAGTGGAGGCTTGGGCCGATAGGCCCAAGCCGAACGTTGCTTTTAATTAGGGTTTGTTGAGTGTAGTCAGTTTTGAGGTGAAAAAAAAAAAAAAAAAAAAAGTCTGTAGCCGTAATTTTGTATTCTCCCTGATAATAGTGAAATCTCTGCAACTTCGTGGACGTAGGCAAATTGCCAAACCACGTAAATACTGTCTTGTGCGTGTAATTATTTTTCTTTGGCGGTGTGTTTTCTCTATATTTTTGTTTCTCACAAGTTTAGGAATTCGTGAAAATTCCCTACATTGACTCCCTTGGTGAATTTCCAGATAAGCTTACAAGTACCAGGCAGATATAATAGTCTTTTGGAATTGTTAATTACATGTCCGATTTTATTCCAAAGGTTTCCAGATATAGGAATTGTTTAGCTTAACTCTTGAAGAAAACCCTCCAAAGTAGAATTATGTTCACACAGAAGCAGTTCAACACTTTTGTAGAAAAGCTTCCTTTGCTTCAGATTCCAGGAACGGGCAAACGAATTTTGCAGATAGGTGCAAGTGACGAGTATTGGGCAGGAGCTCTTTTTGAAGAAGTAAATGGAAAAAGAAACATTTATGGATATAAATGTGGCACATTCAAGCCTTCAAAACTTCATTACCACTCCACTTTCAAGGAGGTCCTTGTAGTAAAACATGGAATTGAAAAATTCTAGTTCCACATTCTTGGGCATAATTTTATAGTTGAGATGGGCATGTCTTCCTTTCCAAAAATGCTTCAGTTCAAAAGAAAAATGCTTCAACATCCTCAGTTACTCAAATGGTCAAATTGGTTTTCACAATGGTCTTTCCAAGTAAAGCACATCAAAGGAAAAGATAACCTAATCACTGATTATCTTTCTAGAAAGCCTCTAGCTATTAACACCACAATTATTTCTCCACCCTTGTGTGTATATCCTATTATAGATCCATCCTCATCCTCAGGCTCTTCCTCTATAGCCTCTGATGATATTCTTAACATGATAGAAAACCTTCCCCTAGAGATAAAAGACCAAATAAATACCTTAACCCTTGAAGCCAGATCCAAAAAAATCATTAGAGTCCTCCATAATCACCTTAAAGAGCACTAAAGCTACTTCCTTGCCATTTATCCGGACATGGGCCAACCACGGAAAAACCCTTTTGCTTTCTAGGTAACCAATTGGATGGTCATACATTATCTTTACATGTGGTATTTACTCAATGAGTATTATTTGTGCCTTCATTCTGAACCAAAGTTTTACAGATTTATTTTCCCTTGTGAAAATAGATAGTTTCAAAAATTATGGTATGAAATTCTAAAAAATGATGCTTACAATGGAGATTGGAAAAAGTATCCCATCACAGTACATCCAAGATTTGGTCATAAGATTACTATAGGATGTTTAATTGCTAAGCTCAATTCCAAAAATGATATCTGAGTAGAAAGAATCTTTCACCCAGCAAAGATGCATTGGGTTACTAACCCAAATGACACGCCTCATTCACACATGAACACTTCTTGGGTAGTGTTACTAGACTCTTACAAAGGCAGAATCCCTTAATAAGGGAATCTTATTCAAAATAGTACCAACTGATCCAAAAGTTTGTAGACAATAGTGGTCACATGAAGATCATTGGGAAATGCCCAATCCTTTTTTTGGTTACGATGACCCCTACTACCATAACCATGACCCATATGTTAATATTGATGTCAACGAAGAATGGTTTCAAGGAAGAAATTGCTGGGACTAAACAGCTTTAACACTTTAAAAAAAAAAAAAAATCCTAGAAATGTTCACCTACTTGTAGGCATACTTATTGCCCTTGAAAAAGCCTATCTAGATGAAGACCTATCTCTAGCCAGGCCCATACCTCCTTTGCCACTTGTCGTTCATAACTTAGGCCCTTACCATCTTATGTAAAGGATAATGTAAATTGTATTTGAGCTCTGTTGTCTATAAATATAGTCCTTGTATCTTTGAAGAGGCAGAGAAGAGAGAGCCTCTATCAGAATGTTTATCAGAGTGTCTTATGACTAATGTAAAAACTCTGTTGAATATAATAATATCAATTAGTTTGTTGTATCTTGTTCTGTGTTTTATTCCATACTTCTATGTAATCTTATATACTTGCTTAACAATATATCCTCAACCAATTTCCATAATCTTCTTATACTCCTTTCCATCTACACCTCTATATTGGCTTACAATCAAATTGTGAGAAGAGAATTTAAAACTAAGCAAAATATGGTAGCTTTATAATTTGTGCATTTATATATGATTTTTCTTCCAAATTCCTAATTTTGTGAATTGGATGTTGATTATTGTTACAAGTAAATGAAATTTATGTCAATAGACAAACTTTTTGTGCACTGCACAATCTATTTGGCTTAATAACTACAAAGTCTACCACTCAAAATAATATGGTGTGGCCATTCCCGTTACACTCATAACAAGTGATTACTTGAGAAGAAGAAGAGTCTTTGGAAACCCTTCCTTTTGAAGTCCTTCTTGCCTTTCTTGAAATTGGAGAATTTTCCTTTCTCAAAGGACTTCCCATCCTCTTTAAATTTCAAGGACTTGCGAAAGTTCTTTGCAAAGTATGCCACCTCTTTTTCAACCTCGTCCTCATCTGAGGAATCTTGAGCTTCAATTCTTTCATTGAACTTGGGTAAGTGCAAGGGATTTGGTTTTCCTTTGAGATGGTAGAGTAGCTCATATGTTTGAAGAGAGCCAATAAATTCTTGGACCTTTATCTCATCAAGATCCTTTCTCTCCCCAATGGCGATCACCTTGGCTCGGAAGCTCTCCAGCAATGATCTGAGAATCTTTCTTACTACTTTGGAGTCTTCCGTCTTCTCACCCAAGTTCAATTTCCTGATTAATACTTCAGTCAACTTTCTATAGAATGAGTTGAATGATTCATCTTCGCTCATCTTCAATTCTTCAAACCAAGTGGTAAGCATTTGAAGCTTGGTATCCTTCACCTTCTTGGTGCTTTCGTAGGTAGTCTCCAGAATTTTTCATGCCTCCTTGGCAATCGACACATGAGATATCCTGTGAAATTCATCCGGTGAGCCATCACAAAATATAGCATAAAGTGATTTGCTATTAGCATTAGCCGTTGCAAGAGCTACCTTATCCCAAGTAGATTTGGTAGCCTTCGGCCTTGTCCAACCAATTTCTACAGCATCCCACACACTCTCATCAATGGAGCACAAAAATGCATGCATACACACTTTCTAAAATGCGTAATTACTGCCATAAAAAAAGGAAGGTGCATTGAGGGATTGAGAATTATCCATCCTAGGGGTCAAGGATCACGCTAAGGATATAGAAATCTGTCAAGGTGTACCTGCTCTGATACCAATTGAAAGCTCACTTAGTGTATAAAACACAAGTGAATGTTTAAACCCCTAAATACAAAATCTCCAAAGCAAGCTTATATTTAAATAATATATGTGACAGGCCACAAATGCGTTGACCCCTTGTGATAACTTAGATTAATTAATTAGCCCAGTTTTTAATTAATCAAATTAACATGCAATATCACGTGGCAGCACAAACAAATCACCAAACTAAGTTATGCAGCGGAAAATAAAGAACACGGTGATTTATTCACGAATGGGGAAAACCCTTACGGCAAAAACCCCACTGGGTGATTTAAGGTCACCACTCCCGAAACTCCACTATTATCACAACAAGCAGTTACAAGTAAGGAATCCCAGTACCTCACCAACCTACAGTTGAACTCTTACCCCAATACCCAATTGGACTTGTTCTGTAGTGAGAATTTCTCCAGTTTAATGCACGGCTCCCAGTACGTGACTAACCAATGTGATGCGCGGATCCTAGTACGCGGCTTACTCCTTTGCACGAATCCCAGTACGTGACTCACTCACCAACTTGAGGAAGAAAAAATGTTGGCTGCAAAGTTCTTCAAATCATCAGAGATGAACTAGGGCACGAACTTTGTCTCACAGATCACAATTTGCATGAACAGAGAAGAAGCAACTTGTATCTTGTGATTTTTGCTTTTCTGCTCACTTTGACGGCCCTTAAAATAATCCTTTTATATGTCTAGGGTTAGGAGAAAAGAAGTCCCAAAGACACATTCACGGATTGGACTTGAAACAGACCTGGAAATCTGCTTTCTTTAATTCTCGACAGATAGAGGTGTCGAGAGGTGTCGAGACAGCTGTCGAGGCTCGGGCTAAATAGCTTCTTTAAATCTCGATAGATGTATCTGTCGAGGTATTTATCGAGCTTTAAAATCTTGCACTTCCTTGCTTGTATCTTGGACAGACTTTGACGGCTTCAACACTTAATCTTAAACCACTGTTTCTTGAAGTGTTTAACACATCCTAGATCTACCCAATTACAAGTAAAGTGCGTTTTGTCTAAGGATAAGCCAATTACATAAAATAGCGACATATGTTCACAAGCTTGAACAACTACATGTGAACACCCAAATTATTAAACTATTCATATTTTAATCACAACATAGTAGTAATTAAATGCAGAGAGTAAGGGAAAAAGAGATACAAACATAAGATATCACCGGCACGTGTTATCGAAAAGGAAATGAAAAAACTTGATGAAAAACCTCTCCACTGCCTAAATGGTCCACTAGAAAATCAGTTGGGATACATGAATAGTAATAGACCCTCCAAGCTTAATCTACCCAATGCACCTAAACCCTCCAAGCTTCTTGCTCCAACAAGGTTACGATGAACCATGTCTTCTCTAGCTTACCAAATCCCGCAATTAACCCATTGCATCAACTAATATGAATTCGTTCTCTTTTGAACTGCTTCCTAAACACTAAGAACATTCTCACCACACTGAATTTGGTAAGGTAAGGATTTAGTTTATAATTCTCTTATGAATATGACAATGGAAAGGGTGAGAGTAGAGAAATTTGGAGAATCAAATAGATATGACTGTGGATGAATCAATTTTGTTTATCTCTAAGGTTTCTCTCTCAAAATTCTCTCTAGAAACTCTCTACATTTCGTGGGTATAAGGATATTTATAGTCAGGTATAAGATGAAATGTGAAAAATCAGTTTTCAGCAAAACAAGGTACACTGGTAAGTCACTCGCAACTAGGATGAGTCACGAGTTCTAATCGCCAGTTAATAGAAAGGCCAGAATGTACTTTTTGTCCTATAGTGATCTAGTTGTTGTGACCTTTCAACTTTTTGCATGCTTTACACGTGTGCCACATTTTGGCGGGTCGCTACTTGCGAGTCAGTCGTAAGTTCCAGTCGTGAAACACAGTTTGTTACACCCACTTGATCAAATCTTCACACTTTCTCACAAACAACTCTTACATTATTCTCACTTAAATATAAAGTTTCTAAATACTGAATTACAAGTAAATTTGACACGAAATAAAGCTAACGTATAGTTAAATAGATTCAACGTTACAACATCAATCATATCATCATTATCACTTCACATTTTCTGGCTGAAATGACACTTCTTTTCTTCTTATGATGGTTGATTATATCATTGAGAATTTTGTCTGTTTTTCAATACATTTTCAACAATGCGGGCTTGATTTCTGTGCAGAGCCCGTTAATAAGACCCTTAAAAGTATATAAATATGCATGTCGTGCACATCATTCTGTCCATTCTTGCTTTTCTCTTATTTGTTTCTTTCATTTTCTTTCTATTGCAGGTCTGACACGTATGCAGGGATAAATAGTGTGTGGATAAGTGTTCGTTTCTTTCATTCTCTTTCTATTGTAGGTGTAACACGTTTGCAGGGGTAAAAGGTTTGTGGATAAGGGAGCATATTCTACTCATTAGCCAAAACTTAAATCCTCTTTATTTTAGAGAATTAACTCTTAATATTGAGATAGCTTTCAATTAGGCCCACCAGGTACCAGCACAAAAATAGAGGGACAGTGAAAAAAATGGGTGAAGCTTGCAGTAAAAAATTTTAAGATCGCAACTAATTTTTAATTTCACACATATACCATACAACTAATATTGAATGTAGAAAAAAAAATAGTGACTTTATATAAAAGTGACAAGTAATTAGTTATTGCCTATCACATAAAATAGTTGTAAAAATAAGGGTGAAATCAGTTATGTTCCGAAAATAATAACTCATTTATTCTTGGACTCCTTTCCATTCACTCTCTTCAGGAAAGATCTTTTAAAACAACAAAAGCACCACCACTCCTTTGTGTCACTTCAAAGCAAAGATCGCTTTTCAGATAGATTGTGATTCTCTATCAAGGATTCCACTCGGATTTGAGCCACTAATAACAACATCATGTATGCAGTACTAATGTTGGTCACCCATTCGAGACGAAAATCCCAAAAGCTATTTCATGATTTACAATTTTTTAGAGTTTTTTATGCCTTAAAAAAAAAAAAAAAAAAAAGCAACCTTCTTTTTAATGAATGTATAAATGACTTTTGTTTAGGCGAGAATGTATAAATAACTTGAGTTTGGTGTACAAGCAACCGAGACCTAACATAAGTTTAAAATTGACCATATTTCCGAATTGTGTCACCTCTAAAAAATTTGGATCCTAGAATGAAAAAAAAATATATTATCTTTATGGAACGGTTTTATAAGATATTACTTTTGTACAGTACTTTAGGTGCTGTTTTTTAGGTTCTTACTTAACTAAAAAATATATCTACATTCTATGATAAAAAAGCCACATGACAGAATTTTAAGAATGAAACCTGATTAACAGCAACTAAGTAGTATACGTAAGTCTTATCTTATTTTTATTATTACTACTATTTGCAAGTCAAAGTTGATGCTGGTATTAAGATAGTAAAAAATCTTGAATCATAACTACAGCTTTATTTGAGAGCAACACTGAATATAAAAATTCATTATTATCTTTTTTCTTCACTTTTTTTTAATGTAATCATTTTCATAACTTATTAAGTTGTTAAGTTTTATTTAAAGTGAAACTATTTTTACTTATTAGTGATAATACACTCTGTCACCCTTCACAACAAAATAAGTTTTATTGCAAAAATTTTTAGTCACTAAATATATTGTTCTTTTATTAAACCAATAGTTCAACAAGCGATATCATCAATTCTTAAGTAAAAATGTTGATTTCATTTAAGGCACACAATACCATCTACCTGGCTCAGAATGTTAAGACCATCTTGGGAGGTGGCTTAATGGTAAGTTCTTGTGATCTGTTATATCTATAAGTATGGTTGTCAAAATCGCGATTTTGATCGTAATATCACACGATTTTACGATCCCACCTTACCAAAAAATTTAGAATCGTACTAAGATCATAAAAATGGTAAGATCGTGTGTAGGATTGTATGGGATCATACCAAAAACAAAAAAAAAAAATTGGTTTTTTTTATGGGATAAATTTTCTGTTTTGATGAAACTTTAAGGGTTTTGATTTTGTCATGTTGTGATGGTATGCCTTTTTATTTTATTTTTATAAAATTATGTTAATCTAAGCAAATTTTTTCTAATTTCTAGTTCACTTGTAATCAAAATGAATGAATGCTTCATCATTTTTAAATGAAGAATTTGATGTTGGCTTTGTTGCTTTTTAATCTATAATGTTGTTAAATTTTTTAAATCAATATACTAATTTGTGTTCTAATATTCTTAAAATATTTTTTATATATAAAATTTTATCAGTTATGCTAGTATTTGTATATTGATTGATTGATTTTTTTTAGCATGCTTTTTAATTGTTGCTGAGTGGTATAACTTGAATAGTTGAGTGTTAAATTATATATTGATGTCTTTTACAGTTCTAGTATACAAATATATAATGTCTATATAGATGATGAAATGGATGATGATGATTAGGAATTTAGGACGGTGGTTATAAGAACTTTAGAACGGGAATAATTAAATGTTCACTTTACTTTAATATTCATCTTGCTTTTGGATTTCATATTGTAGTTAGCTACTTTTCATTTGCTAACTTCTTTTGGATTTCAAACTTGGAACTTAGAACTTAGAAAATATTTTCCATTTTTTTTTATAAATATTTTGGTATTTGGTTGCTAATTAAACATTTATTGAACTTTTTAGATACATTTGGTCAAAACTTAAATATACTTGTTTTGTTAGTATAGACTTAGTGATGTATGACATGCAAATTACGTTATATGATGAAAATTTTAGTTTTTTTATTGATGAATTTATAATTTACGTAATTATTCAACATACAAAGTCATCATCAATGTGTTTTTTTTCTTTAAATCTAAAAATATGTAAAATCTTACGATTCACGATCCGATTCTACGATCTACGATCCCACCTATCTTCAACAATCCAACGTAGAATCTCAATTTTGACAACCTTGCCTACAAGTCTGAAAATTATAAGTACTAGTAGTGACAAACTCTACTAGTGCC
The DNA here is from genome assembly GCA_032878915.1 of Castanopsis chinensis. NCBI lineage: Eukaryota > Viridiplantae > Streptophyta > Magnoliopsida > Fagales > Fagaceae > Castanopsis > Castanopsis chinensis. The sequence goes on from JAVQMG010000081.1 coordinate 1,160,516, forward strand.
CGTAGTGCCACACATGTGAGCACCTTTTTTTTAAACCAAAAAAAAAAAAATCACAGTATCCTGAAATTGTGAGTTGAAAAACTGATTTCATCCCATGGCTAAGCTATTTTCAAAAAAAAAAAAAAATAAATAAATAAAATAAAATTCCTATGCTCCTGATCCACTATTAGGTCACTGAAGCAATTTTGAAAAATTATCAATAGGAATGATAAAATTAAGGGAGAAGTCAAATTCTAGTTGACCGAACGGCATATCATATATGCTCCCCAGGAATTTTTAAAAGAGGTGGCGATAAGCCTATAACCTAACATGTTAAAAAGGAAAAAGTAAAAGGTGCAATACGAAATTAAAATATTAAAAAGTGACATGGTAAATGACTTTTTCAAGGGCATGACTTTGATGAGACTTGCATCTATCAACTAATTAATTAAGAGAAGGAAGTAGGTGGATTTTGAGTAATTAACCTGATATTGTATGACAGGCTCGAGGATAACCTAGTCATAACTGATTCAGGTTTGTGTTTTTCTTATTTAAAATCAAATGTACATGATTTAATTTATAATTTTTCTATGAAGATGGCCATTCATATTTTAGTGCAATGTTCCACTGGGTCTTGCAATCATGTACTAGCAAAATTTTTTATTTTTTATTTTTTGAAATTTTATCAACATCTTGATCATGTACTAGTGAATTAATAGCCCAAGTCTACTTGAGCTTTCTTTTCGATTGTGGCAAAAGTCCAATCACTTGTTATACATTTCCAACACCAACGAAAGAAGTGTTGGGTGCTAACACCCTCATGTCCAGCCTCACTTTTTGTAAAAGCTCCTTAGATGAGGTCATAGGAAAATGCTAAGGTCACAATTTTTGCTATAATTCTTGTTAGAACTTGCTCATGTGATAAGCTATGAGTAGTGGAGTAAAAGTAATGTGTTCATTTAAATCCATAACTCCACCACTTAAGATTTGACATGTGAGCAAGTTGTAACAAATATTGTGATCCTAATATTACTCAAGGTTATAAGACAAACTTGATAAAAAGTAAATGTAGTTAACTATTTTCACTATTATTATGTACGAAAGTTTAGTGACATTTATGAAGATGTGACTATTTTCTTGTGAATGTGCAGCAAGTTAGAAAGAAAAAGATGAAGAAATATAAATTGAGGTCATTCGGGTAGTGTACAAGAGAAGTCCCAAAAAGGGAGAGGAGAGCGCAGTCTTGGAAGAACTACATGAGTGAGAGTAAGCAAAAGAAAAAAAAAACATAAACAGCAAAGAAAAATTGTGAGAGATACATGTTGAGGAAGAGAGGCGAAAAAAAAAAAAAGTTTTTCTTTGTTTAAGTTGTATCTCTATTTTATTGTGAATTCAAGTTTGGTTTCAGTGTTGTAATCTCTATTTTATATAGTAAAATTATTTGGGATTTGTCCTGTAATTTTTAACTTCAAGGAGAAATTTTTTTTCGTATAAATCTTCGTGTTCTTGTGTGGTTATGCTTCTGTTATTTTTGCTGAATTTTTTTCCCAACAAGAAGCCCAATCGTATTCTCGTGCATGCAGGATACTCTCAAATTAAAATAACATTGCCCACCTATATATGCAATATATCCAGTAAACTTCATTTTGTTCACAAATAGAATTGGTACCTTATAATACATCCAAACATTGCCCACCCATTAAGTACAAATCATTTCTTCTACTAGTGGTTATTCCCGAGACTCAAACATGTCAAGCTCATCAAGTTTGATGTCATTGGGGAGTTCCAATTGAAGTGAAATAGTAGTTGAGAAAGAACAAGTTCACAATTGTAAGAGCAAATGATATGCCTGGACATATCCTCCTACCACCTCCAAATGGAATGAATTTAAAATTGCTTCCTTTAAAAAGAATAGGAGAATCATGGAATCTCTCTAGCCAAAAGCAGTCAGTAACAATTCAATATTCAGGATATCTCCCAATAGCCCATGTAATAATGATTACTTTTGTGTTGCTTGGTATCTCATACCCATTAATTTCACAATTTTCTCTTGATTCTCTTGGGATCAAGGTACCAGGAGGGTGTAGCCTTAGAGTTTCTTCCACAACTAATTTCAAATAATCTTAGTTTCTTAATGTATTTCTCGTCAAGATTCATCCTCTTGTGTAGGACTCGTCGCACTTCAGCTTGGACCTTTTCCATCACTCTTGGGTTTTTCAATAATTCCGACATTGCCTATTCTATCGTGGACGCTGAAGTCTCACTTGCTCCAATGAAAATGTCCTGAAACATTGTTTATTCAAACTTATTATTAAGCATAATAAGTTTATGATGAGTAGATGTCAAAATTTCCCAAATAAGCATAATAAGCTTGAGAATTGGTAAGCAAGTGTATTTCGTAGTTTCTTTATATTATTTTTTCAAGTTCTTAAATTCATGATTTGGAAATTAATTCTTTTTGTGCACATGAAATCGATGTCAAAAGATAATTTGTTAATGGAATTACATATACTTATCCCTTGTATTCGGCTCAAAAAGTCCATCGCACTCTAAAATCTACGTTGTAGCAAAATAGATGTGCAACTCCTGTCACCGAAAATTTGTTGGTACAAACATCTTAGTTGCAGTATATTAAGTTTTTAAATTAAATTCAAACACATAGTTGTAGTGACCAATAAAACACACATTAATTTTTTTTCAGAGGGCAATTATATTCAATACAACCATGTAAGCTCAAGGGGATAAGCCCATCTCATTCTTTGGGATAAAGAATCTCAAGGGGAATAAATGAAATTTGAGGCATTAATTACAAGTAGAAGTCATTTTCTCAACGAAAAAAAAATTACAAATAGGAAGTCCTGATTGTGCACTTTCTTAGGTTCTGAAGATTTAAGATTCCACACCTTCAAATGCAATCTCCTCATTTTCAAATAAAAAGCACAACAAAGATTATGCAAATAATGCATTACAGTTATGAAAGTTTAGTTCTGATGGTCTGTAATAATATAGACAACCTTCAAACTGTTACCAGGATCCACATTTTGAAATGAAAACCAGGATTTTACTTTAGGCCTCGTGGAAAGAATATGACAAGGATTGCAAATACAGAAATTTAATTATTCAACTATATGATATGGTGCCAGGTCAATAACTTGGTGTTAGAATTTGTTGAAGATTGAATGCTGCAAACAGAAGAGGGATTGACACTTGTAGGGAGCTCAAACATAGCTTCTGCTGATTATAATTTTGAGTAGCAAATCCAAAAAGGACTTTCACGAGAAGAATGATCTATTCCTATTGCGTTCTAATCAAGCTTGCCTCTATTCAGAAAAAAGAAGAAGAATCAATAACCATATAGTTCACAGCAATATTACAAGCAATTGGAATAATTTAATATTAGAGAGAGAGAGAGAGAGGGGATAACAGTGTCATCAAGACAACAGCACCGCTGTCCTCATTCAAGATTTTATTCATCCAGGTACAATTTCTTCATCAATTTCAATCATATATAAGAATTAAATCTACAGAGCATTTAAACATTGAAGGATCCACTACCTCCTTTTTCTTGCATTCCTTGTAAATATCAAAATGTTCTTGACATTTACTCTTGTCCGAGCCATATTCTTCTAAACCTGCAAAACTAGCAAAGCAATCAATATATAATCCATGCGAGGCTTATAGACAACAAAAAGATTTAGTCAACATGTAAGTTTGATTACAACTAGGTACGCTACTACATGTTTTTAAGATCACATAACCACTTCCTCAGTCAAGATCATGCAATGTAGTGTGCACTGGCACAATCAATTATTCACACAGGAAATCACGCATGTAATGTACCTGTGAAAGTTAAATCAGTAGCTTGCTTTTATGTGATTAATAAAGGGTTAATACATGAAAGACTAGCCAGTGGCACAAGTGCATTCAATACATTCTACCTGGTTTGAACTAAACTAAGTTTCCTTGTAGCTCCTATCATTAACTCTTCTTTTTTGATAGGTAATAAAAGCTTTATTGATAGGAAAAGTCCAATGTGTTTACGATTGTAAATTCACAGCAATGAAAAGAATACAATCAAGTCAAATGAAAAATCTAACAGAAATAATGAAATTAGACAAGGAAATACAATGTGTGAGACCCCAAATACGAGACTACTCAAATAAAGTCCTAGCTAGTGAAGTCTTCAACAGATCAATAGGTCTCTCAATGTCCTCAAATGTTCGGGCATTGTGTTCCTATCATTAACTCTTAGAAAGCCCATAGAAGTAATGTATAAATTGTCTTTTGCAAGATAAAGCATCATGTGTTCTCTTTCTACCCTCATCATCTCCCTTTATCAATAACCATCATTTAAAATTTCTGAGAGAGTGATTTGAGAGACTGCAAGACATAATATGTTGAATGACACTATATAGAATGTCCCTATAATGATAGAGACATAGGAAAGTTGTAATCGAACATAATATAGAAAGAATAGGAGACATTCTCATGACAGCCATAAAAGCATCCCTAGTAGGCCCATACAGACTTGAAGCACAAATTAAGCTTTTTCTTAAAGATAGTCATGGACCTCAATGACCGACAATACACCACAAGCCCATGTTGCAATTAACAAAATACATATTGGGCATCATGATGCAAACCCTAGTTATATATTTCAATCCATTATCTTTTACACAACTTAGTTCATAAAAAACCTTAATAAAATATGATCGAATCACCCAACCACACCCCCCCCCCCCCCCCCCCCCCCGGCATACGCGTGCAGGTGGTCCAAGAAACAACATTAGCAATTATTTAACTTATCCATGAGTATTTTAACTCCAGGTAAAATAGAAGGCTGAACTTATATACTAAAATTTGCATTAAAGAAAAAAAAAATCATATCACATATAATGCCCATTGCCTCCATTTCTTTCTCGTTGCTCTAAATGAATAAAAAAGACATATGGTAGAATCTATATTGGTAAGAACAAGCATTCTTATTGAGACTAAAACTCATAGGGAAGAGACTGAAAACTCATAGGGAAGAATTGGGTAAAAATGTAGAATTTTCTAATGGAAAATCAAAACCAGGACTAGATCCTAAGAAAAAATCATGTAGGCTATTCTAATTTGGGTTTAGTTAGCAATATGAGTTGCTGAGAACATTTAGTAGGTGGTTAAACACCTCTACAAGAACGCTTAGTTCCAAGAAAAGAACACAAAGGCTTCAATTTTTGTAAACTCTGAAAAACCAAGTACAAAATGGAATCCACTTAGCAGATTGCCAAGTGTCAAACTAATATTGGCCAATGCTATTCCAAATAACAAACTAGCTAATGAGAATCTGTTAAAACAGATTAGAGTGGTTGCCACCCTTGTAACAAGCTGACTGAAGGCCGTTGTTTGGAAACATGGATAGTAATTAACCACTAAACAGACAAGACTTCCAATGGTTATGTATTTCCATTAGTCTTGTCTGTAAACTTCAAAAGGAATTAACAAATAAGCATGACGAATTAACATGAATTAACAAATTAAAGAAAAACTACAGAATTAACAAATTAAGCATGAATTTCACAGAGAAAAATACCCAAAAAAAAAAAAAAAAGGGCTTGAAAAAAAAAAAAAAAAACAAGGAAATTAGATGATTCAGAGAGAACCCATCAAAGGAAAAATGATATATGAAAGAAAGGATCAATGGGTTTTCAATAAAAATTGAAGCAACAACAAAGATAAGGGTCAAACGAAAGTAAAAGGCCAAAACAAATGGGTATGATAAAATAATAACTGGATAAGTCAAATAATGAAGAGGAAAACATGAATGAAGCTTACTTTTGAGAGAAGCAGAATATTGAGAATAACATAGAGAATCAGAGATTTTCGAAGCGCTCGGATTTGGCAGTGTTGAAGCTTTCGATGCCATTGCTCTGTGTTTCTCTCTCTCTGTCTGCGTTTGGCTCCAAATTTTGTTTCAACTTTATGGCTTGGACCCGGATCCCTTTGTTATATATATTTTTTCATTAAATAGATGCACGTCAATACTTGCTGTTAGACATGGTAAAACAGGTCAAAATTTTTTGACCCGACTTGATCTGATCCGACTCAAAAAATACTCGACCTGAATTCAATTTTTTTGATCCGAAATAAAAACGGGTTAACCCGTGACCCAACCTGAGTTTTATGAGTTTTTTACGGGTCAACCTGACCCGACCCGTAACCCGACCCGAACCTGAATCACTTTTTTAAAACTTTTTTTTTTGTAAAAAAAAAAAAAAGTAAAATTAAGACAATAGTAGTTTAATTGTTTATTGTGAGTTTTAAGAAAATAATTGATACATTTACATATGCAAATTAATTGAAAGATAAAAGATTGAGCATTCTGTAATGAGTAAAAATTTTTAGATATTAAATAACAAAGTATATGCCAAGATAATATGGTTACAGTAGAGTTAAAAATATAGATTTAAAATTGTAGACATGTATGAGAAATATTTACAAGTGTAAAAATAGTGAAGCCAAAGTATTAAATTAGCATAAATTATGAATGTTTAAACTCATTTTTTAACAATTTATGTCCAAAATAAACGGCTTTTCAAAATAAATTATGATATTTCCTAGAGTGTGCGTTGCTTAACAATGATATGATATTCATAAAATAAACCATGTACAAATAAGTAAGCAATCCAATTTTAACGTATATCTCAAATTGAAATAGAGTGTCAACCACAATTAATAATAGATTATAAAATTAATTTTCAAGATTGTAAATTTCTTATATGTTTTTATCCTTTATCAAATGAGTTATCCAATAAGTCATTTGTAATTTTGTTTTATATTTTGGAATGTTGATATTGTGTAAAAATAAAACATGTGTATTTGTTTTACTTATGTTTGTGTTATTTTGTTTTAGATAGCAATGTTAGGATTTGTATAATTTTAAAATTATTGAATAAGTATTAATAAGTTTAACTGAATTCATTCTTGATATAATTGGTGAAGTCAAAATTACATAAAATAATTTGTTGCATAAATTTTCAAATGACAAATGCATGTTGTTTTATTTATAAAAAAAAAAAAAAAATCATGTGAAAAATACGGGTCAACCCGACCCTGATTAACCCGAATCCATTTTTAGCCTACTTAAGATGACCCGTTTTTTACTCGTGACCCGTTTGACCCGCAACCCGACCCGACCCGCCCGTTTTGCCATGTCTACTTGTTGTGTCCGTTAAATTATAAAATTCTTGAGTATTTGTTGAGTGTTAAAAGTTAAAACACAAATACAAGTTAGTTTAATGGTTAAAATCTTAAAATTTATTTTCATAGGATTAAATAAAGTATTCTAAAAAAACAAAATTCAATTGATTTTTTTTTTAATACTAAATAGCAATTAATACAACTTAGTTTAATACTAAATAGCAATTAATGGTTGTTTGTAGTTTTTTTTTATAACCTAAAAATGGGGGCCCTTATGGTTGTATTATGCCACCCGGATTTTTGATAATCATGTGAGGGACAGGACCCACAGATCCCACCGAGGTACTCGCCAAGGCTTGAACCTATGTTTCCCTTAAATCCTTCACACAGCAGCCCACCAACAAGAGCCCGCTGGCAGCGGGAATCGAACCTAGGCTGGTTAGGCGAAGCGAACGATCTATGCCAGCTGAGCCAAGCCCTTGTTGGCATGGTTGTTTGTAGTTATTGTTAAGTGTGTGCATATGTTGCACATTTTGATATGAAATGGTTGTTGAATTTTAGGCAAAAGTTTTAGATTCAAGAATTGTGTATCACTTCGTACTTTAGTGAGTCTTTATTGAGCAAATTCAATGTATTAAGGATTTTAAGTCCCTTCGAAAGGGTGAATGCATCATTGAAGCAAATATTATGTTATTCTAGTTCTTTTCTAAGAGTATAGATAATTTTTATTTTAACTTTATTACTTTTAGATGAATTGCACAAGGTTAATTAATAATCTTTCTCCAATTTTATTTCTTATACAATTATATATGGTCAAAGTGTATTTTTTAAATGGCATTGTGAGATGAAGTTCGTACTTTTGAACTTAAATTTTTTTTTTTTTCCGTTCATTTTCATGTTGATGTCTCTTCATGCAAAATAAATATTTAATTTTATTAATTTAATCTGTGCATTGCACGGGTTAGCGACTAGTTTCTACCTAAAGCAACTTCGTGACTTAGATGCAAAATCCTCCCATCTAAATAATAAAAAAATAAATTTTATATATGGGTAAAAAAGTCCTAAAACATTAGTATAAAGGCCTCCCCTTTTTGTTTCTTTATCTTTGTTAGTCATCTATGAACACAATTATTGGAATGTGAGTTCCATCTAGTGCTCAAAGAATAAACAAAATTGAGAAAACTTATGTAAGTACCAAGGAGAACTATAATTAAAATAAAATACTTAGTTTTGGAAGTACCTCATACCATCTACATGTCTTTGTTAGAATCATTGAGAAGACACAAATGATATTTCAAGTAGTCTTTAGCAAAACTCTATTGAATTGCTAGTTTATTGTTTCATTGGAACCATGATATATGATGATGTCGAAAATCGTCGAAAAGCCGCACGGTCCTCACGCGCTCTAGACAAGAACTTGCACAACACAAAAGATGAAGACCCTACGAAAAGTACCACTGTGGTACCAACCAAATACCCTTCGATGATCCAGTTAGAGAACTTTCGCCATTCTAGAATGCCAGAGTCAAGGTGAATTATGCATACCTTGGTTTGTGAGGGTTTTAGGGTTTTTATAGGAGTGTAGAGTTGACATCTGTTTCTTGGTGGAGAGGGTTTTTCCTTGTAGGGAAGATCTTCATTAACACGTGTATGTTGCGGGATACTTTCCTTGTAGGGATTCCCTTGATTAGGGTTAACCGTGGGGCACAAGGTATTTCCTTATATACATATTCTTGGGGGCCAAGTATAATCATGCTAGACCCATCACCATTTCCTTTCCTGCCTTCAGCTTTCTCCCAGTTAGCTTCTCATCCCGTCAAGGCATAGATGTCGCCAAGTCATGGGATGAAGCCGTCAGCTTAGAGACTGACGGCTTCGTCTTGCATGAAATCATCAGTATGCATAATAGAGTTGAAGAGTTCTTAGAGATCAAAAGCCTCTTTCATTTTGTCAATTACAAATCCCCCTTATTAACTGCCCCCTACTCAATGGCTCTGTCAACTTTAGCTGACGGCCTATGGATTCTGATTCGTAAATCCTATTTTCATTTACTTAGGAAAAGGCGCTTCATTTATGGCTCATTGAGCAGTCATTATTGAATGCTAGGACACATGGCAAAGGCTAGTTGGCCTCGTTTCTGAACAAAGGCATCGCTTCGTTTTTAATGTATTTTCATCCTATAAATAGCTCACCTCTTCCCCATATTTCCTTTTATTTCATCCTTGCACTCCTTAAGAGAAAGATATAGAGCAGTCATACCATCACTGATACTGCCGTCAGCTTGTGGACCTCGTTAACTTCATTAGCTTCAGAGTCGTTGCTTCATACTGTAAGTACTCTTTCTCCATTTTTCTTTCTTCTTTCTTTGGCTTTTCGTAGTTCTAGTCGTCACTTCTATTAGAAACCCATCAGAGTAGGCTCTTAGATTACTCCGTCGCGAGCTAACTGCCTGGCCAACTAGAGGTTTTATCTTGTAGTGCAACCGCTGGCGTGACTCTTCAACTCCCCCTGCATGCTTCACACATATGTCACCTTTGGCGACTCGCCAGTCACAAGCCAGTCGCGAGGCTCTTCTTGAATGCACACTCTCGAGCTTTTCTTCACACTCGCTCACACACTACCCTTATATGATTCCCACCTAAATACAAGGTTTCTAAATGTTGAATTACAAGTAAATTTGGAAAGGAATAAAGTCAACAAAATGATTGAATAAATTCAACCTTACAATCTCCCTCTTTGGCTATTCCGTGACAAAACCCTAAAACAAACTCTAGACTTAACATGTGAGTTGAGAACAGTTAAACAAAAATCACTCACACCTAACTTTTGAATCTGTGAAGCTTTTGAACCATACGGGCAAGTATTTCCTGAAAACAACAACACAATACGATCATTGTAAGCAGAAAACTTAAAATGCATATGGAACAATCACAATGCGATCAAGCAATAAAGAATAACAGCAGTAAAGCATGGCTTGACTGAAAACGAACAATCACTATAAATAGTGACCATAATGATCATTCACTCAAGGAATGAACATCCGGACGTGCAAGCTTATAAGCTTAATGCAAAGTATCATTTGCATGCCCAAAACTCAACCGATACAACAACACAAGGTAATTGCATCAAGAATATAAAATCCATTAAGGGCACAAGAGTGATGTACTAAAAGAAATACATAACATTAACTAAAAGTACTGAGCTACAAAGCTAAGGTACAACCCAAGTATTGAATAACAACTTAAATATGTAAATCAAAAGCTTTAAACAGTAGCATAATAAATATCCATAAGTTATAAAAGCTATAAACACCAAGACAAAAGTATGTGTGTATGTATCAGTATTCTCCTTTTGAGCTCACATAACTCCCCCTTTCAATATGCACACTTCCCATTCCTGTGTTGCTCTCCCCCTTACTATATGCCATCATCCAAACTATGCAATGGACAATGAGTTTGCTCTCCCCCTTTTTGGCACCAATAGCTAAGGGCAGTCCTCCAGCTTTTGTTGAATAGCATCCAACAATGCCTCAATGGCTGTTAGGCGCATTTGAATTTGGTTGTTGGTGGAGTAGATAACCCTTTCAAATTTGGAAATACGCTGGTACACACCCTCAATCAAGGTGCTCAACCGGTCAGCTTAAGAGCTAGGAGGTACAGGCTGAGTGTTAGTAGTCTGCAACTTAGGAGTGTGAGGAGATGTAGTCTCGGTATGCATAAGTGTTGCTGAGCCATGACCGGATGCAATGGCAAGAGTGAAAGATTCACTCTTAGGCGCTTTAGAGGAGTGAGTCTTACTTGCTTGAAGAAATATCATGGATAAAGGTCGAAGACGTGCTAGTATTTTTCCATCAGTTGGTAGACGCACACCTATAAGAACTATGATCTTCATGATTAGACTACAAAAAGGAAGGCATGGTCTTGTTGCTGTTCGAGCTATTAACTAGAAGATGTGGGCAACAAGGAAGTCAATACCGTACCGGAGGCTGTACCAGTTTGGCCAGTGGTACGATATATTTCAGGTACCGGTTAATACCGGTGTACCGTTTCGGGATTACTGCTAAATATATATATATATATATATATATACATATATTCTCTTAAAAATATAAAATGATTTAAAGTCTGACCAATAATAATAATTCTTTTAAATATTAATAATTATGGTTGTAGTAGAACTTTTTATTTTAAGAAGAATTGTAGTTTAATAATAGTACTAAGTACATGTGCTTACTAAATGCAGTAATGAAAAAACAAACGAAATAAAAATTGATGTGCAAAAGTTAAAATAAGGACACGTGGGTGCTTTGGAGATAAGTTTGAAAACTTTTGACTCATGACTTCAGTACATTCACGTGGGAGTGGGACTCTAGCTTACAAAACAAGATAAACCTGTGGGCGTTCAAAACTAGAAAACCCAAAGAACAGAGAAGCGAGCGGAAAAGTTGAAGAAAAACAGAGAACAGAGAAGTGACGAGGCGAGGAAGAAGAAGCTGAAGTAGCTGGGGAGACTATGATTAACAAAATGGAAGTGGCTGGAGACATGGGAGTGACCGGCGATGTGGTGATGAATGGCTGTGATGAAAAAATCTGATGATTTTGGGGTTTTTTTTTTTTTTTTTTTTAGGTACTGGCCTGGTTTAGATTTACAGGCCGAAACATACCATTTTCGCTAGTAAGGTCGAAACAGTCCAGTATGGGCCAGTACTCAGAGTGATACGAATCAATGGGGGGTTTTGGTACCAGTCAGTTCACTGGTACGAAAAAAACCGGTCGTACCAGCTGGTATGATACGGTACGGTATTAACTTCTTTGGTGGGCAGAGATGTCAATTTGAACTCTGGCGATGAGATCACATTGAAATTGCGCTCTTCCGAGGTTGATGAATGTAGGGCTCAAGAGTGGATAAAGGTTGAAGAACATGATCAATTCGAGAGTTGTTAGATCAGGTGCAAACTTCGTTGTTCCAATGGACGTGCCTTTGGATGAAATCTCATGATCTGTCCCAAGAATTTGAAGAATATCTTGTACCTTAGGAAGTCTATCATCATATGGAGTGAGGTCTACATTTTCCAGTCTATTGATTCGAATAACCTTTGCAATATAGTCTGGATTGATATTGAACTCCTTTCCTCGTACCCAACACTTCAACTCAACTCCGGTGTATCTAGCGTTTGAATAAAACTCCTTAACCAATTCATCAATTAGGTCCTCAAAGTTCCCAAACAGATCAACCCAATCTTTTGCTTCAAAGATCCTAGGAATAAATGTTGTTCTCAAGGTATCAAATTTTACAACCCTTTCCACCAGAGTAGGAGCATTTTCAAAAATGCTTGAGAAAGTCTGTGAATCGAGGGGAGTCCTGAATCTCTCACTGTTTGAATCTTGAGACGAATGTCGAGTCCGTTTTGCAGGGGATGATGGAACATCAATAACAGGATCTTTTCGTCGAGAGGAACTATAAGACATCTACAAAATAGCATACACATAGCAGAGAACCAAGAGCAAAACCACAAGACACAAACATAAACTTGATTAGATCCAAGTTAGTCCACGAAATAAGCACCCATTGTTACTTAAAGAGACTTATTACTCAATCATGGTAAATGAACCAAGTATGCAGTATTTAAACATGAATTTGAGCATGAGCAACATTGGTGTGTGTCGTGTGAAAATGTGATGATTGTGCAGGCACAGCCAAGCACAATGTAATCCATACCTTTGCTTGAAGAACCCATACCTTTGCTTGAAGATTGATGAAGAGATTATGAAAATGGTGGATTTTTGAGTGAAACATGATGAGTTTGTGAGAGGTAGACAATGAACAGTTACAATGCGCGAGGGAAAAATGAAAAGTTTTTGAAAACTGCCCTAAAAATAACCCTTATTGTGCAAATTAAGCGATTTTTGTGACTGGATTGAGTCACCAACAAGTCACCAAATCAAGCAGCCAAAAACCCTTGTGACAAAATTTGGAAAAATTTGTCCCAGTGTTTTTCGCGACTGGAAGTTCCACTCGCGAGTAAGTCACGACAGGAGTCGCCAAACTTTCTAAGTCGTCAGAATGCCCTATTTGGCAGTAACTAATTTTTCGCATTTCATACACACCCTACTATAAATACCTTTATACCCACGAAATGTTGATAGATTCGAGAGAGAATTTTGAGAGAGAAACACTAGAGAAAAATGAGATTGACTCATCCACAATCTTCATTCTTTGATTCTCTAAATTTCTCTACTCTCACCCTTTTCATTGTTACATCCTTGAGAGGTACATTAGCCAAATCTTTATCTCACTATACCCATATCTGTAAGGAGGCATTTTGGTGCTTAGGAAGCAGTTCTGAAGGGACCAATTCATTTTGGTTGATGTAATGAGCTTATTACGGGATTTGGTAAGCTAGAGAAGACAAGGTTCGGTGTAACCCTATTGAATCAAGAAGCTTGGAGATTAGGCTTGGAGGGTCTTTTGCTATTTATGTATCCCAACTTTGTTCTCTAGTGGATTATTGACCTCTTGGAGGGCGGCAGAGAGGTTTTTCGCAAAGGAGTTTGGTTTCCTCTTCGATAACACATCGTTGTCTTGTCTTTGTGTTTGCATCTCTCTTCCTTTAATCTTTAACTTTTTAATTACTGCTGTGGTTGTGATTAATTTCGGTTTAGATTGTTTTACCTATGTTGTTTCAGCTTATTTTCATATTCCGCACATATATTGTTTGATAAAAAGCTTGTGTTGGTAGTTTGTATTTTGGAGGTCTAAACATTCATAGGTGTTTCACACACTAATTGAACATTCAATTGGTATCAGAGCGGGTGCACTTGTTGTGGTTTAATTACCTAAATGCTATCCTTGATGCCATTTGAGATGGATCGATCCCAATCTCTCAATGCTCCACCATATTTTGATGGAAGCAACTATGCATTTTCGAAAGTTCGCATGAGGGCATTCATATGTTCAATTGATGAGACTGTTTGGGATGCACTAGATGTAGGATGGACTAGGCCAGAGGCCGTAAAATCCACATGGGATAAGGCGGCTCTTGCGGCAGCCAATGCAAATAGCAAGACACTAAATGCAACCTTTTATAGTGTTTTTCTAGATGAGTTTCACAGGATTTCTTACGTAACAATTGCCAAGGAGGCATGTCATATATTAGAGAATACCTATGAAGGAACGAAGAAGTTCAAGGACACTAAGTTGCAGATGCTAACCACTTAATTCGAAGAGCTGAAAATGAGCGATGACGAGTCATTTGACTCATTCCATGGCAAGATGAATGAGGTGGTTATCAGCAAGTTAAACTTGGGCAAAAAGATGGAGGACTCAAAGATAGTGAGGAAAATCCTTCGATCATTTCCAGAGAGCTTCCGTGCAAAGGGTACAACAATTAAAGAAAGCAAGGACCTTGATGATATCAAAGTTCAAGAACTAATTGGCTTACTTCAAACTTATGAGATGTCATTGCCATCACAAAAGAAGAGTAAACCCCTTGCTCTAAAGACGATCAATGAGAGGGTGGAAACTCACGACACATCGAATGAGGGTGAGGTCGAGAAAGATGTGGTATATCTTGTAAAGAATTTTCGAAAGTTCTTGAAATTCAAGGAGAATGAAAAATTTGCTAAGAAGGGAAAATTCCCAAGTTTTGAAAAAGATAAAAAGGAAATCAAGAAGAAAGATAGGAAGAAGTCTCAATCCTCTCAAGGAATCACATGCTTTGAATGCCATGGACATGGACATCTTAAGAAAGAGTGTCCTAATTATTTGAGAGGGAAGGGCAAGGTGTATGCCACCACTCTTAGTGATTCCGACTCCTCTGATATAGATTTAGATGAAAGCTGTGATGGAGAGGGAAACTTCTCTACATTCATGACCATTGCTTCTGTGGAATCTTCGAATGATTTAAGTGTGTTGGTGAAAGAGCTTGGTAAGCACACTACATTGGAGTTAATGGGAGTAGCAGAAGAATCCGATGATGAGGAAGATGAAAAAACAGAGGGACTACAAGAGACTTACAACTTCCTCCTTGAGAAGACTGCTGAATATGAAAAAGTGGCTAACGCGGCCATTAAGAAAATGAAGAGAGCAAAGCAAGACTACAAGAGTCTTTTAAGCCAATACAAGGAGACTAAGTGTGAAGTCAAGATGTTGAATGGAGAGCTGACTGAAGCCTACTCAAAGACAAAATTTCTTGAGCTTGAGGTGGTTCAAGCTAATGCCAAAGTAGAGCGGGTCTCCTCCAAGAAGCTTGATGAAATTCTTGCTCACTAAAAACCTTTTTCCGACAAAAGTGGATTGGGATACACCGGAGAGAGCAGTTCAGCTGTTAATATATCTAAGGAAATGAAGTTTGTGAAAGCTAAAGAATCAGTGGTAGGAACTTCAGTTGTTGAGAAAGTGAAGCTGGAAAAGAAACGGAATGTGACTGACCAACGGTTTTTTACTAAGCCTCCTAACCAATCACTGGTTAAAACTTAGGGTAAAGGGAAATCTCTTCCAAAGTCACAAAGAGGTTCTAGAACTCTACATTTCTACCATCATTGTGGAATTCTAGGACACACCAAACCCAATTGTCATAAGCTTTAAGCATTGAAGAATTTTAGTGCTCAAAGGTCGAGAGGACTAGGACATGGCAAAGGGAATTGGACTGCTGAGCAATCAAAAGGTCAAGAAAGTGATTCTAGAATGAGGGATATGATGAAGATGATTGATACTTTCACCACCTATTTGACAAGCTTCACCAGAAGGTTTGAAAGTCAGAACAATGGTACCCAATCCTCTAGGGATATCACCCCAAATGCAAGTGTCTTATGGGTGAAGAAGGGTACTTATGCATAAGCATTACAACATGTCCATGCATTAATACTTCCTATGTTTTGTGACTTTGTTTGGTTGTATATTCTGTTTGTTTACTTTTTGCTTTGAATGTTTTTACATTTCTTTTGGTCAATCTTTACATATTTTTGTGTCAAAAATCCAAAAACACAAAAAATGTAGAAAATTCAAAAAGTTTGATTGACATTATTGTGTATCATCACAAGCATGTTTTGCCTTGTACCTTTGTACTAATGGCTTTGTGCATTTACGAGCGTAGCTTGTTCTTTATGCACTCTTATCATTGTGGGATATATCTTGAAATCTATGTGACTGTTGTAAATAGATCTTCAAACTTGTCATGAATGATTAGTCAATGGTTTTGTTGATCTTGAAACTTGCATAGACTTGTGCCTATATATCTTCCCACTCTTTTATCTTAGTTTTTGTCTAAAGAGCTCAACAAATGTAAATCTCAAAATAAAAAGAGATAATGAGCTGCAAAAGCAGTCGCACATACTAGAAAAAAAGGAAAGCGACTTTTATGAACAATGTATGATACTCAAAAAGCAAAAGACTTGCTCATTAAATTGAAATATCAAACATTTCAAGCACCGATCTGAAAATGAGATGTATTGATTATAAAAGATCAAATATTATGATGTGTATGAAGCCAAATGAAAAGCTTCTAAATTATGTAATCAAGTTTTATGGGAGGTTATATATGCATATTTCTATAATTGAGATTGGTCACTTTTCCTCATGCTAATTGTGTATGTCTTGATTGAATTGATCATTGAAATTTCACATTAGACTAAGGACCATCTTATCTTTGGTATCGACACACATCACACATGTCTATATTCAATGAATGCGTTATTCATTTGTGTAAGTGTACATGATTGAATATGTTGCACGCGCTCAATTATATGTTGATCAAACGCAAAAAGATTTTTGAGTGTTTTGTCTGTTTTTGGAAAGTATTTTTGTTTTGAAAATTTTCAAAAAATTGTGCAACCCTGTTTTGGCAACTTGCTTCGCGAGTCAAGCCAGTCTCAAGCTTACACGGAAGCTCCTCGCAACTCTCTGGCTGGTCATGGCCTCAGTCGCGAAAAAGGCTTAGAAAAATTTTCAAAAACTAGGTTTTTAATTTTCTCGCAACTCAGTTTGGCGACTTGTACGCAAGTGAAAGCTCCAGTCACAAGTTCATTTAGAAAGTTTGGCGACTCCTGTCGCGACTTACTTACGGGTGGAACTTCCAGTCGCGAAAAACACTTAGACAAATTTTTCAAAATTTTGTCACAAGGGTTTTAGCGGCTTGCTCTGGTGACTTGTTCGCGACTTAATCTAGTCACGAAAATCGCGTGTTTTGCACAATGAGGGTTATTTTCAGAGCAATTTTTAAAAAAACTTTTCATTTTTCCCTCACACATTATGACTGTTCATTGTCTCCCTCTCACAAACTCACTGTGTTTAACTTGAAAATCCACCATTTTCATCATCCTTAAACTTCAAGCTTCAAGAAAAGGTATGGGTTTTCATGTTTCTGAAAGTATTTCATGTTTATGCCCCTTAATTTCTTGGATTTTGGGCTTTTGATGAGTTTTGAAAACTTGAGTTTCGAATATGGTTTGGGTATATTCCTGTTGGATTTTGTTTGAATGGGTTTTGTTGAGTTTGATAATATGCTACTCATTATACATGTGTTCATGTTCGTGTCTCATTTTTTAGTAGTGTATCAAGTTTGTGCTGTGTTGTGCATGTCATCCTTATAGTAAATTGTTTTGAGGACAGTTACTTGTGTTTCTGTGGATTGCATAGATTACATTATGCTTTGTTGTGTCTGCACAATCATCACATTTTCACACCATATGCACCAGTGTTACTCATGCTCACATACATGCTTATATACTGCATACATGGTTCATTTGCCATGTTTGAGTAATAAGTTTTGTTTTTAAATAATGGACGCTCATTTCATGGACTGACTTGGATCTAATCAAGTTTATGTTTGTGTCTTGTGGTTTTGCACTTGGTTCTTTGCTGTGTGTATGCTATTTTGTAGATATCTTGTCGTTCCTCTCGAGGAAAAGAACCTGTAATTGATGTTACATCATCCCTTGCAAAACAGACTTGACGTTCATCTAGAGTTTCAAATAGTGAGAGATTCAAGACTCCCCTCGATTCACAAACTTTGTCAAGCATTTTTTAAGATGCTCCAACTATGGTGGAACGGGTTGTAAAGTTTGACACCTTGAGCACAACATTTATTCCTAGGATCTTTGAAGCAAAAGATTGGGCTGATTTGTTTGGGAACTTCGAAGACCCAATTGATGAATTGGTTAAAGAGTTTTATTCAAACGCTAGATACACTGACGTTGAGTTGCAATGTTGGGTACGAGGAAAGGAGTTCAACATCAATCTAGACTACATTGCAAAGGTTCTTCGAATCAATAAACTGGCAAATGTAGACCTCACTCCATATGATGATAAACTTCCTAAGGTACAAGATATTCTTCAAATTCTTGGCCAGATCATGAGATTTCATCCAAAGGCATGTCCATTGGAACAGCAAAGTTTGCACTTGAGCTGACGGCTCTCAAATTGATCATGTTCTTCAACCTCTATCCACTCAACCTTGGAAGAGTTCAATTTCTATGTGATCTCATCACTGGAGTTCAAATTGACATCTTTGCCCACATTTTCCAATTAATAGGGAAAAAAGTAGCTTAAACAGCAGTAACAATATGCCTACCTTTTTGTAGTCTAATCATGAAGATCATGGTTCTTGAAGGTGTTCGTCCACTAACTAATGGAAAAATACTAGCACATCTTCGACCATTATCCATGATATCTCTTTAAGCAAGTAAGAGTCACTCCTCTAAAGCACCTAAGAGTGAATCGTTCACTTTTGCCACTCCATCAGGTCATGGCTCCGCAACACCTGTGCATACTGAGATTGCATCTCCTCACACTCCTGAGTTGCAGATCACTAACATTCAACCTATACCTCCTAGCTCTCAAGCTGACAAGTTGAGCACCTTGATTGAGGGTTTGTACCAGCGCATTTTTGGATTGGAAAGGGTTACCTACTCCACCAACAACCAAGTTCAAATGTGTCTAACAACCATTGAGACATAGTTGGATGCTATTCAACAAAAGCTGAAGGACAGCCTTTAGCTATTCGTGCCAAAAAGGGGGAAAGCAAACTCATTGTTCATTGCATAGTTTTGGATGATGGCATACAGTAAGGGAGAGAGCAACATAGGAATGAGAAGTGTGCATATTGAAAGAAGGAGTTGTGTGAGCTCAAAAGGAGAATACTGATACATACACACATACTTTTGTTTTGTTGTTTATAGCTTTTATATCTTATGGATATTTATTGTGTTACTGTCTAAAGTTTTTGGTTTACATATTTCAGTGGTTATTCAGTTCTTGTTTTGTACCTTAGCTTTGTAGCTTAGTACTCTTAGTTAATGTTATGCATTTCTTTTAGTACATCACTCTTGTGCCCTTGTTGAATTTTATATCCTTAATGCAATTACCTTGTGTTGTTGTATTGATTGAGTGTTGGACATGCAAATGATACTTTGCTTTGAGTTTATAAGTTTGCATGTCTGAATGTTCATTCCTTGAGTGAATGATCATTGTGGTTACTATTTATAGTGATTACTCATTTGTGGTCAAGCTATACTTTAATGTTGTTATTATTTTTGCTTGATCACATTGTGCTTGCTCCATATGCATTTCAAGTTTTCTGCTTACAATGATCGTATTGTGTTGTTGTTTTCAGGAAATACTTATCCGTATAGTTCAAGAGTTTTACAGATTATAGAGTTAGGTATGAATGAGTTTTGCTTAACTGTTCCTAACTCACATATTAAGTCTAGAGCTTGTTTTAGGGTTTTGTCACAAAATAGCCAAAGGGGGAGATTATAAGGTTGAATTTATTCAATCAATTTGTTGGCTTTATTCCATGCCAAATTTGCTTGTAATTCATCAATTAGAAATCCTGTATTTAAGTGAGAATCATGTAAGAGTACTGTGTGAGGGAGTGTGAAGAAAAGTTCAAGAGTGTGCATTCAAGAAAAGCCTCACGACTGGCTCACGACTAGCAAGTTGCCAAAGTTGGCACATGTGTGAAGCATGCAAGGGGAGTTGAAGGGTCACGCCAGCTATTGCACTACAAGACAAAACCTCCAGCTAGCCAGGCAGTTAGCTCGCGACTCGTTCCAATCGCGAGCTCGAGTCGCTAGAATACCTTGTTTGGTTGTAACTGACTTTTCGCATTCCATTCACACCCTACTATAAATACTGTTATACCCACGAAATGTTGAGAGCTTTGAGAGAGAAACCCTAGAGAGAAAAACAAGATTGGCTCATTCACAATCTTCATATTTTGATTCTCCAAATTCCTCTACTTTTACCGTCTCCATTGTTACATCCTTGAGAGGTACATTAGCCAAATCCTTATCTCACCATACCCATATCTGTGCGGAGGCATTTTGGTACTTGGGAAGCAGTTTTGAAGGGACCAATTCATTTTGGTTGATGCAAATGGCTTATTGCGTGATTCGGTAAGCTAGAGAAGACAAGGTTCAGCATAACCCTGTTAGAGCAAGAAGGTTGGAAGGCTTAGGGTGCACTGGGTAAATTAGGCTTGAAGGGTCTTCTGCTATTCATGTATCCCAACTTTATTCTCTAGTGGATTGTTGACCGCTTGGAAAGGCCGAATTAATAATGTTAGCTTGAATTGAAGCTCTATTATGTTTGAGCCAAGTTTATTTTATTCTATTTTGTTTTTTATGTAATTGAATTACAATTACTGAATAGACAACTTCAATTAGTCATAACTAAGGCTGATGTTGAATTGTTAAATTGTAAAGACAATTGATTCTGATGATAACTTCTTTATGTGGTGATTTTTGTTAATTTTTTAATACTTTTTTAACATCTACCTAATTGATATTACTGGGCTCATATGTGGTGATTTTTGCTTTGCATTTCTCTTATGCTTGTTGGCCAAAATTTGGTGTATGTGGTCAATTTAAAAATAAAAGTCAAGGTTTGTCAAATTGGTGTATGGTGATCTAATATTCTATTCAAAAATAAAATTAATTAGGCATTTAAAACTCACTAATCTATAAAGAGCAATTATAGTTATATGTATTCTTATAAATGTATTAAACAAATAACCTTATAGATTTAGTAGTAGATGACATTGACACCTAAGTGTTGTGAAATTTTGCATATCTACAGTCCAATTCTCTGTTTTGGTTAATGGGTCTCCAACTGAATTTTTTGGGAGTTCGAGGGGATTGAGACAAGTGGACCCGCTATCTCCTATGTTGTTTCTGGTTATGATGGAGATTTTTAGTAAGATAATGAAAAGAGTTGAAGGTGTTGGTCTACTTCAAGGTTTTTAGGGCTAATGGTAGAAGGGGTGAAGAGTTATGTGTCTCACACCTTTTGTTTGCGGATAATACGATTCTATTTTGTGATGCGGATGAGGAGCAGATTCTACATGTTTGGATGCTCCTTCTTTGTTTCCAGGCTGTGACAGGATTAAAGGTTAATGCTTTGAAGAGTGAGATGGTTCCCATTGGGAGGCTCCTAATATTCATGTCTTGGCAGAGATCTTGTGTTGTCGAATTGGGTCTTTGCCTATAACCTATCTTGGTATGTCACTGGGGTCGTCCTAAAAGTCCCCCACTATTTGGAATCCTATATTGGAGAAAATTGAGCGTAAGTTGGCTGGTTGGAAGAAGATGTATTTGTCAAAATGTGGAAGACTAACGTTGCTTAAGAGTACATTATCTAGTCTTCCAACTTACTTTCTATCTCTTTTTACAACCCCTACACATGTCGCCAATAAAATAGAGAGGTTGCAAAGGGATTTTTTTTTTTTTTTTTTTTTTTTTTGTGGGGGAACTCCAAAACACATCTAGTGGGATGGGATAAGGTGTGTCCACCTTTGGAAAATGGTGGGTTAGGAGTAAGGAAATTAACTAATTTTAAGAAAACCTTAATAGGAAAATGGTTATGGTGGTTTGGGGTTGAGGAGACAAGGCTTTGGAGAAGGGTTGTAACTTTAAAGTTTGGGGAAGAATGGGGGGGGGGGGGGGGGGGGGGGTTGGACTTCCAAGCTAGATAGAGGGGTACATGGGTGTGATTTATGGAGAAGCATCCGAATGGGCTGGGAAGTATTTAGTAAAAATAATTGATTTGAGGTAAGAGTGGGGGATAGAGTGAAGCTTTGGATATATCAATGGTGTGAGGATTCTCCACTTCAATTGACCTTTCTGGTTGTGTATGGGATTGCCTCCAATAAATGGACATCAGTGGCCTCTTCTCTTGAACGGTTGGGGATAGAGGAATAGAGAAGCTAGGATGTTAGATTCATTCGAAGAGCAAATGATTGGGAAATGGGTGGTGTGGATACATTTCTCTGTACTTTGGGCTCCAATTTACCCCTAACTGAGAGTAGAGATCGTATGCAATGGAAGTCGTCGAAGAATGAGAATTTTGATATCTGATCATTTTATAATAAGTTAAGAGGACCCTTGCCCATTATATTTCCTTGGAAAGGTGTTTGGAAGGTTGAGGCCCCTCGGCGTGTTTCTTTCCTTGTGTGGAGTACTGTATGGGATAAAATCCTTACAAGTGAAAATTTGAGGGGTAGAGGGATGAGCTTTGTTGACTGGTGCATTATGTGTCATTGTAATGGTGAGACGATGGATCATTTGCTATTGCATTGTGTTAAGGCTTACCGGTTGTGTCATTGTATTGGCTTCTTTCAGTGGCTTCCTTTTTGATTGGTCTAGGGCTTGGGGACTCACCTCTAGTGACTCTCTCTCTATGTTCCTTAACTTCTTTCTTTGTAATTAATATCTTTTCTTTCTACTTTTTATCATCTTTTTCTGTAATTTTTATCTCTACCTTATGATTTTCTACATGAGGTAGTATTTTTGAATATACATCTTTATTACTTATCAAAACAAATTTTGCTTGTGATAAACCAATGATAGATATTTAATAAGAATGTGGGTTCAAGAATATATCTCACAAAAATATACTATTAAATTCAAGTACAAATTAACAACTAACTACGCCCAAAAGTTTACTACATGTAACATCTATATGAAAATTTTTAAGCAAGCAAATTTGCAAGAGCAACCATCCATATAAACGAAATTGCAAGAGCAACCATTTGTACTTACATAAAGAAGAGTCTGACTTTGGTTTCAAAACATACCTTGGGAAGCTTCCAAATTAGTCTTTAAGTTCAACTTTGTCAAATCTAAGTTCATGTAAAGTTTATCTATAGCTTCTATTATGTAGAGGATCATTATGCCATTGTACCAATAATACCTTCTCCAACACAAAAGAAAGTGAAACAAAGAAAGAAAGTAAGAAGGAAACATGTTAAGATATCATTGATTCTTTCCACTATGACACTATTAAGGTTTGTCATTTCCCAACTAAAATGTCATTGCTAAGTCTTTTTGTTTCAACTTTATAGATTTATTTTTTCCTTAGTCAGTTGTTCATTTCCCGCAAATTTCTATTTCTCTTATAATATTTATTCTTTGCTAATAATTTTACTTTTATATGTATATATATATATAAAGTGTCTTAATGCATTTTTATCTACATTTAAACCACTTCTAATCTACATTTAAAGCAAAACAAATATAATTTTATTGTGGATGATACTGGGAAATGACATTGTAAAGAGGTGTTTGCTTTGTCTTATGTTACTTCTCTTAATGTGTTCTGTTGCTTTACATTTCCAATTCATGGTGGCTCTATCACTTGTCCAAACCTTATTTTGTTAATAAAAATAATTTCCCTATTTTATTTGTCCCCTTAACATTTCTTTGAGAGGGCTTCTCCTTGCATTTAAGATGAAGCTTCAATTATTAATATATTACATTTCTACCTATAAAAAATTAATTGATATTACTTACTGTATATTTCATTATATTGTTTTCATTGTTATATTATTTTTCCAAAGCAAAGTTCAAGAAAATATTTTGCTGCCAGAATTGGTGAAGGGCATTTGTCAAGGATGCATTATCATGTTCTGGTATTGTTAGACTCATTAGCCCTATTATGTAATCAGAGTGAAGGAAGGAGGATGAGATGCTCACTGATATCTTCATTAGAGGATTGTATCTCATAATAATTTGATCCAGAAAAATGCATTCACTTGACTAAACTTCTCAAATGCTTGTAGGGTTTTCCATGGAATGCTTTTCAAAATGTTTTGGGAAGGTTTAAGGGAAAGTCCGTGAAAGATGTGTTACAACAGTAGATTGAGAAGAAAGAATTCTATGATGATAGTGGCAAAGGCAAAAAGCCTCCATCAGGTGGTAGGGGTGGTAATAGTGGGGATGGTTCTGGTGAGGATGAAGGCCTTGCTGGAATCATTGATGAAACTGTGCAAATGATTTTGGTAACTATTGGCTTTATTTTTATGGTATTAACCTTTCTCTCTCCCCCCCCCCCCCCCCTCTACCCCCTAAAAAA
This sequence comes from Castanopsis chinensis, assembly GCA_032878915.1. NCBI lineage: Eukaryota > Viridiplantae > Streptophyta > Magnoliopsida > Fagales > Fagaceae > Castanopsis > Castanopsis chinensis. The sequence goes on from JAVQMG010000081.1 coordinate 1,185,026, forward strand.
AATCCAATGTCAAAAGTCAATAATATTGCTCATAGCTAGCATGATAACATTAGCTACAAAGTACTTATCAAAAAAAAAATTCTTGAAGAAAAAGACTAGATAACCTAAAGAATTACAACTTATAAAAAAATCATAAAAATTAACTAGAAAGCATAACTAAATAGTATGAGTTACTATTTTTTGCTTGGTATACTGCTTATAATGTTTCCCAAAGTATGTGGAGGATCAAATTCTAATGCAACCTATATTATTGCACTCGTTGCTGCCTTTTGTTAATACTTTTGTTATCACTCATTATATTTTTCCTTAATGATTAGAGTTTCAAAACCTCTCACTAGTTAGTTTCTTCTCCTTGAAATTATATCTCAATGTTTGTGTGTTTTTTCTTAAAGAATTCATTATGTTTTAATACAATTATTTGAGATTTGGCTATGTTAAGATTGGACTAATTGTTTGTATTGTTGACGCATTTCAACTATTACATGATTGGCTTCCATGGTTTGCTTCTCCCTTGGTTACTTCCATGGTTTGCATCTCTCCCTCCTTATTTTCAAAATTTTACCTCAATTATCAAAAACCCATTTGAGTATTCTCTCATTTTATTCGGTATTTGCAAAGTTTATTAAAACCCCATTTGAAATTTTGTCTTTTTTTTGTTGTCTTTCTTGGTGTCATTGTGTGTGCAAGAACAAGTTGAAGAGGCTTATATAATGGTGAAACCTAATACTGTGCAATGTGGACTTGTAAGCTTTACTTTAATTTGCTTGCAATTCTTAACAAACCTATGCCAAAATTGGTTGCTGAGAAAGCATAGGGAAAAACTCTAAGACTTTACATTATTTGTGACCTTAGAAGACAAAAACCTCTAATAGATTGAGTCATCAAGCCCAACTGCTTGTCTTGGTTGAGGGAAATTAATAGTTTCCTGGGAATTTTTTGGCTCTCTTTGTTGCCATGTAGGGTTAAGCAATTATATCGTATAAAAGAGCTTCCTTTTCTTTTATTTGTTTTTTCCTGGCATGAATTTGTATATTTGGGTTGAGTTGTTATAGGTTGGAGAGATTATTTCAAGGTTTGAGAAGAAGGGATTTAAATTGACTGGCTTGAAGCTCTTTGAGTGCCCAAAAGAATTAGCAGAGGTTTGTGACGTTTGTCATTGTATTTACTTTATTCAAATGTATCATTTACATTTGAAGGTTATGACTTTACTATGAAAGATTTGCTTTGATTCTTATAAATAACTATTCTCATATTATTGAGTAATCTTTGTTTGTATGCACTTACTGAATGACCAAGATGAAAAGTTCTAAATCTTTAAGCTTTTCTTGTCATTCTATTCGATCCATTTGTATGCACTTATTGAGTAATCTTTGTTTGTATGTAGGACGTTCATCCGGTCCAACAATCTCCAACTCTCCAAAAATCATCAGTTGCATCCCATCAACCAAGTTGCCTATAAGTTTTATGTTGGTGTTTGACGGCTTTTTGTGTACAAAGAACTACATTTGAACAACTGCATTTTTTGGAAGTGTTGAAGGATATTTTTAAACACTTTGGAACTTTGATTTGGTATTAGCTTGCAATTTTGATGATGGTTATAGATAATGTTATGTATTTAATAATATATTTCTATGTTAATATAATGTTAGTTTGGGGACATTTGTGGTGTTGTTAATTAGTTACATTTGTAGTATTGTTTCAGTAGAACTAAAATTATTACAAGTTGTTTGTAATATGATTGTGGTTTTATAACTCAGGGAAAAAAAAATTTAACCTATAGCCGCGGGTAAAAAGCACCGCTAAACGTCTGAAATTCTATTATAATTGAAGCCCTATAGCGGCATTTATAGCCCACTGCTAAAGCTTCACACTGTGGAAATGTGCATATGGGTTGTTGTACATGAAGCCCTATAGCGATGCTTATTGCTTGTCGCTAAAGGTTGTCACTGCCGCTAAAAGGTCAATTGACCTGAATTGTAAACTTATATGGCAGCGATTTTCTACCCACCGCAATAGACTAAAACCACCACTAAATGGTAGATCTATCGCAACATTTTTTGTTACCCCCACAATAGATTTATAACGGCACCGCAATAGTGGCAGGAAGAATGGCTGCAATAGCACCTGCTGCTAAAGGTCAAATGTACCTTTAGTGGCCCCGCCGAAATAGTTTGTTTTTCTTGTAACGGTAGGCCTTTACTGTTTGAGCTTCATTTTCATATACTTTTCAGACAATTCTGACACCCTGAATTCTTGATGCCATTTCTTGCATGATTGAGTCGGTGACTGTATAAGAAGTGTTGAAGATGCATGATGCTACTTTTGTAAATAGGCCAATACTTCTCACTGCAAGAAACTTGACTTTTTTCGACCCCCTTTTTTCAAGTGTTCATTAAGGTTTGTCCAAACAAACACTAGTGTTACATGCTTGGGTGACTATTATTAGACTTATTGAGTACCTTTGAAATAAGCTAATAGAACTCTCTCTCTCTCTCTCTCTCTCTCTCTCTCTCTCTCTAAATAGTCACTCTCTCTGTATACAATCGCTTTTTCTATCATTTTCACTAATCGGAGTAAGGAAATTTTGGCAAGCACGAACATAGATCTACTTCTGCACTCATCTTTGCCAATCTCAATCAAGGTCTGAACCTTTCTGACAGGCCACAAACGCGTTGGCCCATTGTGATAAATTAGATTGATTAATTATCCTAGTTATCAATTAATCAAATTAACATGCAATATCACGTGGCAACACAAACAAATCACCAAAACTAAAGAATGCAGCGGAAAAATAAAAGACACGGTGATTTGTTTACGAATGGGGAAAACTTGACGGCAAAAACCCCATCGGGTGATTTAAGGTCACCATTCCCGAAACTCCACTATTATCACAGCAAGCGATTACAAGCAAGCGATTACAAGTAAGGAATCCCAAGTACCTTACTAACCTACAGTTGAACCCTTACCCCAATATCCAATTAGACTTGTTCTGTAGTGACAGTTTCTCCTTTCAATGTACGGCTTCCAAGTACGTGACTAACCAGATGTGCGGATCCTAGTACGCAACTTCAAACACCAACTAGAGAGAGAGTTGTTGGCTGCAAAGTTCTTCAAATCATCAGAGATGAACTAGGGCACGAACTTTGTCTTTCAGATCACAAATTGCATGAATAAGAAGTTCTCAATGCTTGTGCAACTTGCATCATCTTAACGGCCCTTAAAACAATCCTTTTTTATGTCTAGGGTTAGGAGAAAAGAAGTCCCAAAGACACATTCACGGATTGGACTTGAAACAGAACTGAAAATTATTTCCTTTAATTCTCGACAGATAGAGGTGTCGAGGATCTGTCGAGAAGCTGTCGAGGCTCGGGGCAAAACAGCTTCTTAAAGCTCGATAAATGCATGTGTCGAGACAGGTGTCAAGCTTTAGTAACTTGCACTTCCTTGCTTGTTTCTTGGACAGACTTTGATGACTTCAACACTGAATCTTGAAACACTGTTTCTTGAAGTGTTAAACACATCCTAAATCTACTCAATTACAAGTAAAGTACGTTTTGTCTAAAGATAAGCCAATTACATAAAATAACGACATATGTTAACAACCTTGAACTACATATGTCCTAACAATCTCCCCTTTTGGCAATCTGTGACAAAACCACAACAAACAAATGAAGATATGAGAGAAGTCATAAAATACTTTAACTCATATTCACTTGTTACATACAATAAAATCTATCTTAACATAAACTCTTGAAAAACTTTGCAAGAAGAGAGTTTATGGCAAGAAGACTTTGACAACCTGTATTTCTGAAACACTTATAAATAAAACACATCAAGGCATCTTTGTGTGAAGCAGAAATAATAGATTGCGTACAAGTGAAGAAACATGTGTATAAAGACAGAAAAGAAACAACACATGGAAAGGTAGGTGAAAGAAAAACATACATCATCATATATATCAAGAAATAAGTACAATGTACTTCAATACATGATCAATGTATCTCTAAAAAGATAGAAAATAAAAAAATACATATGATCTCCTCACTACATCCCTCAATCCACACTCCCCCTATCAAAAATGTCCTATGCTAACACTCCCCCTAAGCATGACTACTCTCATACCAAAACTACTCCCCCTTTTTGTCACAAGTGACAAAGGGTAGAGTGTCATGTAGACATCTCATCAAAAGAGCTCGCATCTCCATCATCATCATCATCCTCAGAAGCATCATCGTCATCACCATTATCATCAGCCTCAGTCTCAGTGGAAACATGAGGTGGCGGAGGAGAAGCCTCTGGAGCAAAGCCGCCCATGGTCGCCTGTCGCCTAGCGATGCGACCAACACGAACGTTCACCTGATACAACTCCGTGGAGAGTGTATCGAGACGAGCATCCATGCGCTGAAGCTGCACCATGATGTCTCCTAAGGTGACATCGCTCGAAGAAGGAGACGCTCGAGCTGATCTGGAGGTAGTTGGACGGGAGGAAGGAGTGGCTCCATCGGACTGTCTCGATCGAAACTGTGCCTCGCTACGTTTTACAGTAGCGGCGTCTATGGCAGACATGACATGGTAAGGATCGGACGAAGGGAATAGGATGGAAAAACGGCGAAGAATCCTCGTGATAGCAGAAGGGAAAAGAGCTTTTCACTGGTGGCCGTATCTCTATAGACATCTATGATAGAGAAGATAAAGTGTGAAGAAAAGTCTATAAAGAGATCCTCTAGGAGGGACAACAAAAACCGAGCACGAGATTCTGTGATAGAGTTGTAGTGAGAAAGTGGGTGCAAAACAAAAGTCATCACTATGTTAAGGAAACGAGGACCTTTAGCAAAAGGCCGACATGGTGTGTACTGATGATCTCCCCAAGAGGAAGGACGCTCACAGAACGCCGAGATCATCTCGTCTTTGGACATAGTCCATAGACGCTCACAACTAGGGTAATCAGGATGAGCTACCCTAGGAACATGAAGCACCTCGGAGACTAACTCCGGAGTGACAGCAAAGCGCATACCTCGAACGCTAGAGTAGAAGAGAGGTACTGAAGAATCAATCCCGTGGATGTTGGAGTAAAACTCCTGTATCAACACGAGTGGACATGTGACCAGGATGTCACACAGTGACTCCCAAGCCCGACTGTGAATGACATTGGGTAGGTCTGTGTCGGTAAAGTCTGCCAGGACAACGTGGCGTTCCGAATGAACATCTCATTTAGAGAAGTTCTCCGAGAAGTCCTTATGGGCTTTCTCATCACGGAACCGGATAGAAAGTGGAGTAGAATCTGAAGAAGACAATCCCTTAGAACGCAGAGGGTTCTGGGATGGAATGGACTTACGTTTAGGTGTCATAGACACTACTAACGCAACCATAGAGAGGGGGGAGAAGAAGAGACAAACAGAAAAGTCCCAAGCAGTTCAATATTGGAAGATAAATATTGAAAAGAAAGAACTTATGCATGGAAAATGCATGAACATGTGACATGTAACAATAAAAACATCATGGGGTTAGCCCAATCCAAACCTAATATCACACAACAGATTCGCACACATCTAAATGCATGAAAATACAATTAGAATACTAATGTGATGCAATGCATGTAGTTTTAAAGATCAAATCTATAAAACCAACCCAAAAATTTCATGAAAACCTCAACAATTTTGAAAAATCCCAAAAATTTTCAAAAACACAAAACCTAGGGTTTTAAAAACATGAAATGCATGAAAATGAGTGATAAGATGCTTACCAAGTGATGAGGATCAAGAAAAACACTTGAGAAAGCCTTAGGAAGAGGTTTGGAGAGAGAGAGAAATGTTTTGAGAGAGAGAACAAGCTCTATCGAGGGAGAGAGATTGAGCAAAATGACTGAAAAATCGCGAGGAACTATTTTATACACCTTCAGTAATTCTCGATAGTTGCAGGTATCGAGAGGTATCGAGACAGCTATCGAGATAGGTGTCGAGAAAATGCACTTTGACAGATGCAGCTATCGAGGTCATATGTCGAGAAAGAAGGATCAAACATGAAGGAACCTCGATCGATCCAGAAGCTGTCGAGAAGCTATCGAGTGGACCAAAAGTTTCTCGATCGATCCACCAGGTGTCGAGGACATGTCGAGACTGCGTTTAGAAAAAGTCTAAGAAGCTTGACAGACAGCTAGGTGTCGAGAGGTGTCGAGGAGGTGTCGAGATGCGTTTAAAAACAGTTTTTCAAAAGAAGAAAAATACAGACATGAATGCAATCATGCATGCAACTCAACCAAAGATCCAAGCAACACATTAAGCTCTCAAAATCATCTCTCAACAAGAGTTTTAAAGCACATGTATCTCAAAACACACACACACACACACACACACACTAAACAAGTCTAACCAATTTTATCTCTCAAAAATAAGTTAAGACAGTTTAGTGAGCATACATTAACGCATGTAAACTTTATGATGGCCAAATCACATTATACCTGCACATGTATCAAAAATAGCAAAGAGTATTGCGTGTTGTGTGTGAAAATATCGTAAGATTGCATAAGTGTCTCAATGTTATGACGATTTGAGATATGAGAAAATCACTTTAACTCACACACTATCATAACTGCTTGATGAAGACTATCACTTTTGAGGTACATCCTATAACTCCCATATCTCCTGGAAAACATGCTTGTAACCATATTTTAAAGCATTTTGATCTTTTTGCTTTTTATTTTTTTGCATATTTTCTTTTATTAAGCATATCATGCATGGGCATACAAGGGAAAGAAAAGAAATACCCAATTATGCTAAGCTTTTGACATTGCACTTTTGCTATGCCGAAGCATACAGATGTCATATTATGATTGGCGAATAACAGTGGTGAGATGGTTATTTATGCCTTTCTCTTAGGATTTTCTAGTTCAACCCGTCAAAAATAGTGATACAAGTGTTAAGAAAAAGAGATCACTTAACCTTACTCATCACAAACAAAGAGCTACAAAGCTCACTTGCTTAGTTGTGCAGAAGAATACTCATCTAAGCTACAGGTGATACAAAGTTTAGAAAACTCTGTTTCAATGGCCATTTTAAAAAGTTCACATGAACCAATGCACACAAACACACACTGTTTTTGTATTTTTCAATTTTTTTTATTTTTATCAGAAAAGCAAAAAATAAAACACAAAACTGAAAACACACAAACAAAAACAAGCTAAAGAAAGCAAAACAATGCATAAAATTAGACTGACTCAAAACAGTAAAGAAACACACAAGTAATGCAACACAAAAAAAAGCAGGGGGGAGAGAAGAGGAAGTGACTGCTATCATTTAGATCCCTTTGCCTTCCACACTTTGGAAGAACCTTTCCTTTTAGTCGACCCTTGAACCGGTGAAAAGGGAGAAGAATATGAACCATTCAAGTTCGAAAGGAACATAAGGGCTTTAAGAATGTCTCCAAGAGGAGCGAGAGAAGTCTGAAGCTGATTCTGGCTCCCAGATGCTATCATGCCATTGCTTTGTTGAATGGCTAGCCACTTATAGCAATTTGGTCGAGTGTGACCGGTAGCACCACAATGATAACAGAGATGCGGCTTCTTCTGTTTGGGCTTTTGAGAGATAGTCTTCTTGGTCCTAGGGTTTCTAGTTTCTCTTTTCTCAACTTTAGGGGGTGCTCCTAGGATAGACTTGCCCTTGTTTAAGTTCTCACTAGCTAATTCAGTTTTAACATTTTTATCCTCAGTTTTAATGTTATTAGCAGGTGGAACAAAAACAGTAGTACTAGCAGAAGGAGTATTAAAGAGAGAGAATTCATACCCCAATCCAGTTCCATCTGAAAAAGATTTCTGAGCACTCAGCATCTTGTCCATCTTTGCACTTGACGTCCTCTCTAATTGTGCTCTGACTTGAAACAGCTCCGCTTCAAGCTTCTTGGTCCTCTTAGCCAAGAATTTGTTTTCGAACCTCAGTGCTCCAATGGTCTAATTCGTTTCATCAACCTTTGTGGAAAGCTCCTCACGGTCAAGTTCCACATCACTGAGCTTCTTGGTGGCTAGCCTATAGAGCTTCTCGGTGGCCAGCCTATAGAGCTTCTCGGTGGCCAGCCTATAGAGCTTCTTATGCTTCTCAGAAAGCTTGTATAGTTTCTCATAGGCGGTATGGATATTATCTTGATCATCCATAATCTCACACTTGGAATCCACCAACTCTTTTTCTTCATCCACTTCTTCAGTAACCCCATCAGTAGGATTAACAGTGGCAGTAAAGGCATTCAAGATTCTGTCGTCTTCATCTTCGGAATTGTCCTCGGGCTCTGTGTCGCTTAAGGTAACAGCAAGTGCCTTGCTCTTCCCTATGCTTTTGAGGTACGTTGGACACTCTTGTTTCATGTGTCCGAAGCCTTGACACCTAAAGCATTTTGGCCCAGCGGAAACAGTGTACTGACCACCATTCTTGACATCCTTCTTCCTTTTATCCGAATTCTTGAATTGCGAAGAACTGGATTGTCTACGGTCTTTGTTGAAGCCCTTTCCATTGGCATTCTTCATGAACTTCTTGAATTTTCTTGTAATATAGGACTTCATTTTTGAATCTTCATTGTCTGAAGAGTCATCCGTATCACTACTCTTGGCCTTTAATGCCATGCTCTTGCCCTTGCTTGACTTGCCTAACCTAGTCAGCCCTAACTCGTAGGTTTGCAAGTTTCCAACCAGCTCAGTCAGAGGAATTCTGTCAATATCCTTCGATTCCTCTATTGCCGTGATCTTAGCATGGAATCTCTCGGGCAGCGATTTGAGCACTTTCCTTACTATCTTGGGTTCATGAATGGTTTCCCCAAGATTGAAGGCTGAGTTCACTATGTCCTTGAGCTTGGCATAGAACTTATCAAATGACTCATCCTCCTCCATCTTAATTTCTTCAAAGCGTGTGGTGAGCCTCTGTAGCTTTGAATCTTTGACAGCCTTGGTGCCCTCATAGGTTGTTTGGAGAATGGTCCATGCTTCCTTAGCAGTTTTAGTTGAGGAAATTTTCTTGAACTCCTCATTGGTAACTGCACTGAATAGGGCATTCAATGCTCTACTGTTGAAGTTTTCCGCCTTGATCTTGGCATCATCCCAGTCGGCCGGCGCTTCTATAGGCTTGGTCCAGCCTATCTCCACAGCTTGCCACACTTTCTCATCTAAAGACTGCGAGAAAGCTCTTATGCGTACTTTCCAGTATGCATAGTTAGTGCCATCAAATAATGGAGGTATAATAAGAGATTGACCTCTATCCATGACAGCAGGGGTCAATGGATCACACATAAGGATTAAACCCTAATCAGAGTGTGCTTGCTTTGATACTACTTGACAGGCCACAAACGCGTTGACCCCTTGTGATAAATTAGATTGATTAATTACCCTAGTTATTAATTAACCAAATTAACATGCAATATCACGTGGCAACACAAACAAATCACCAAAACTAAAGAATGCAGCGGAAAAATAAAAGACACGGTGATTTGTTTACGAATGGGGAAAACCTGACGGCAAAAACTCCACCGGGTGATTTAAGATCACCACTCCCGAAACTCCACTATTATCACAGCAAGTGATTACAAGCAAGGAATCCCAAGTACCTTACCAACCTACAGTTGAACCCTTACCCCAATACCCAATTGGACTTGCTCTGTAGTGATAGTTTCTCATTTCAATGCATGGCTCCTAAGTACGTGACTAACCAGATGTACGGATCTCAGTACGCGACTTCAAACACCAACTAGAGAGAGAGTTGTTGGCTGCAATGTTCTTCAAATCATCAGAGATGAATTAAGGCACGAACTTTGTCTTTCAGATCACAAATTGCACGAACAAGAAGTTCTCAATTCTTGTGCAACTTGCATCATCTTGACGGCCCTTAAAACAATCCTTTTATATGTTTTGGGTTAGGAGAAAAGAAGTCCCAAAGACACATTCATAAATTGGACTTGAAACAGAACTGAAAATTTGTTTCCTTTAATTCTCGACAGATAGAGGTGTCGAGGATCTGTTGAGAAGCTGTCGAGGCTCGAGGCAAAACAGCTTCTTAAAGCTCGATAGATGCATGTGTCGAGACGGGTGTCGAGCTTTAGTAACTTGCACTTCCTTGCTTGTTTCTTGGACAGACTTTGATGACTTCAACACTGAATCTTGAAACACTGTTTCTTGAAGTGTTAAACACATCCTAAATCTACCCAATTACAAGTAAAGTGCGTTTTGTCTAAGGATAAGCTAATTACATAAAATAGCGACATATGTTAACAACCTTGAACTACATATGTCCTAACACTTTCAATGCCCTAATTTTTCATTTTCTAATCTCCGATTGAATATTGTGCATTGCTTTTGTTGTTGTATTTGTTTTTATTGATTGAAAGTGGCAATTAGGGTTTGGTTTTGGTGTGTGATTTAGCGTTCAATTTTGGTGAATATAGGCTTTTGGTGTGTGATTTAATTTGCCCCCTCAAGCTTCATTTAAATACTCATATGATTTTTAGGAGATTTTGTTGTGTTTGTTTATTCGATTTGATTTTTTAAGAATTTCCCACACTTTTGGATGATTACCTATAACTTCTTCTCCATTTTTCTTAATTCAATACGAAATTCAAACAATTAACTTTTATAACTTCTACTCCATTTTTCTTTTGGATGATCACCTAGTATGCTTAATAATACTTTTTAAAATATTATTTGGCAAACCTTGCAACCTAGACCTATTCCACCATTCAAATTTTCCTTAAGTTCGACCGTTCCTTGGCTTATAACAGTTGTGAGATTTGAATCTAAGGACAAGAATCAAAGGCCGGTATACACTTATGATTGTAACCATGGTAGCAATTATATAATATCACCTATATGTACATCTGTATTGCTGATTAAGTGCATGTACTCTGTTGCATGTACTTATATCAAAATTTTTGTTTTGAGGGAATTTGTTTCAAAGGTTATTGAGAGCCATCTAGACCCTCAAAATAATCTTTTTTAAGGGCTTTTAATACTTCTTTTAAGGGTTTTGACCCTTGAAAAAAGCCAACTTTGTTGTAGTCTCTTGCCTTTGAAGTAATTTCTTGTGGTAATTCAGGCTTGATCCTAATGGTGATTATGGGAGAAAAATCCAAAAGATTTATGTCATGCTGTTCCTAAGTGCGAAATTTGTCCAGTCATTTAGATTTACAATATAATCGAATGCATTTCTTTTTTTGAAGAACTTCAAATAAATTTCACAGAGAAAATCTCTTCCTTGACATATGGTATCACTGCTAGGGCAACCATTGGGAAGAAGTGCAAATGTGAAAAGGAACTCATATCACTAATCGAGGAAATGTTTATTCTCAATGGAGGCTTTGAACTGCTTGATTTGTTTCCTTCACTAAATTAAGTTCCTTATCTTCCTTGTAGGAAAGAATCCTGCCTTGGAGAAAATACATAGAAAACTTGACAAGACTGGATGATATAATCAACTATCATAAGAAGAAAATGTGTGCCTCTTCAACCAGCAAACATCAAGTGATCGATCATGATGATAGAGTTGATTTGCCTCTAAAATTTCAGGAATTGGGTGAGCTTGAATTTGATATCACAAGCAACCACATCAAAGCTGTCACCATGGTAATTAAATAAGATTGAAAATTTACTACCACAACTTTGCCACAACTTTGTATATGTATTAGGTTTTGATAGGCCACAAACGCATTGACCTCTGGTGATTAATTAAATTGATTAATTAGCCGAGTTATTAATTAATTAAGTTAACATGCAAATTCACGTGGCAGCACAAACAAATCACCAGTAGCTAAAGTATGCAGCGGAAAATAAAAGACACGGTGATTTGTTTACGAATGGGGAATACCTGACGACAAAAACCCCACCGGGTGATTTAAGGTCACCACTCCCGAAACTCCACTATTATCACAACAAGCGATTACAAGCAAGGAATCCGAGTACCTTACCAACCTACAATTGAACCCTTACCCCAATACCTAATTGGACTTGTTCTGTAGTGACAGTTTCTCCTCTTAATGCACGGCTCCGAGTACGTGACTAACCAATTGCGCGAATCCTAGTACGCGACTTCAATTCACCAACTAGAGAGAGAGATGTTGGCTGCAAATTTCTTCAAATCATCCACACGATGAAGATCAAGAAGATGTTTGGTTATAAAATCCTACGGTGCACATGACACAGCAACTTCTTCACAATAGATGAACTAGGGCATGAACTTTGTCGTTGATCACAAATTGCATGAACAAGAATTACTCAATGCTTGTGCAACTTGCATCACTTTGACGGCCCTTAAAACAATCCTTTTATATGTCTAGGGTTAGAAGAAAAGAAGTCTCAAAGACACATTAACGAATTGGAATTAAAACAGAACTGAAAATCTGTTTTCTTTAAATATCGATAGATAGAGGTGTCGAGGATCTGTCGAGAAGCTGTCGAGCCTCGGGGCGGAAACAGCTTGTAAAGCTCGATAGATGCATGTGTCGAGACCAGGTGTCAAGCTTTAGTAACTTACACTTTCCAGCTTGTTTCTTAAACAGACTTGATGACTTCAACACTTAATCTTGAAACATTGTTTCTTGAAGCGTTAAACACATCCTAAATCTACTCAATTACAAATAAAATGCATTTTGTCAAAGGATAAACCAATTACATAAAATAGTGACATATGTCAACAACTGGAACTACATATGTCCTAACAAGTTTTAGTTAGCTTAACTGGTAATGTCTGTGATGGTTAAACAAGAGATCTGAGATTCAATCCCCCATTTACACCAAAAACTGATTGGTGTCTTAGTCTGCTGATAAAAAGCTATCACTATGAGTAGATGTCATAGGTTGAACTCTCTCCCACAATAACTTTTAAACGCATGAACTTCAACCCTTGCCCCCCCTACTCCCACAATATCTTATCTTTTTGGGGATTAACCATCATAACAAGGATGCATGGTGGTAATAAAAAATTGTTCTAAACAATACATATAAGAATCATTATAAAAAATTACTACTTGAAACATTAAAATTTAATTGATTTTTTTGGATAATTTTAAACCAATTATCTATAAATACTATATAACTAAAGTCTTTGACCCGTGGTTAACTTTCTCATATCGTGCCACGTAAGCTTTGGATCCTCCACATTTTTTCACATCATTTTAATTTTATAAATTATTTAAAATTTTTAACCAAACACCACACGAAATCTTTTGAAAATCCTGACTACAAGTTTTGTCTTTTGAAAATCCCGACTAAAAGTTGTCTTTAAAACATCGACCCTCCCAAAACTAAAAACCCTAAAGATCCTAACATAAGGCTCAATTGAAAACCTTAGGCTTTGGGTCATAATAGTTTGGGTCGAAGCCACCAATTATTACTACATTTGCTCCGATTTTGATTCCAAGAGCAAAAAAATACAAATTGGCTGTATGTGCTACAATACTTATTTCATTCCTCTTACCATGTTCCTTTGGTCATCTAAAAAAGATATATATATATATATATATATATATATATATATTGTTAGAAATACTGAATGATTGTATTGTATTTCTCACTGAAAGAATATACATGAGTGCCTTTATATAGGAGGCATATGAGTGTAGTACAAGTAAATATGAGTGCAGTACAAGTAAGAGTGTAGAGCAAGAATGTGTGCTGTACAAGTAAACTAGTTTGGGTCTAAAGCCCACAACACTATATACATTAACAGCCCCCCTCAAACTCAAGGTGGATGTGAGACCAACTTGAGGTTGTCAACCAAAGTACGAAGGCGTCCCTTAGGATGTGACTTGGTGAAGATATCTGCAAGTTGATCTGTAGAGGAGACTGAGATTAGCTTGAGAGCACCATGGACAAGATGGTAACGGATAAAATGACAATCGATCTCGATGTGTTTAGTCCGTTCATGGAAGACATCATTGTGAGCAATATGAATGGCACTCTTGTTGTCACAATAAAGAGGAGTAGCAGAAGATGTAGACACACCTAAGTCTTTGAGAAGCCATCGTAGCCAAAGAAGCTCAGATGTGGTATCAGCAAGGGCACGATATTCTGCTTCAGTACTGGAACGGGCCACATGAGTTTGTTTCTTGCTTCGCCAAGAAATCAAAGAAGAACCAAGAAGAAAGCAATAACCAGTGGTAGACCTACGATCAGTGGGATCTCCTGCCCAATCAGCATCAGAAAATGCACGGAGAACAAGAGGAGACTGAGCAGAGTAGAAAAGACCATGGAAGAGAGTGCCCTTTAGGTACCGAAGAATGCGCAAAACAGCAGCATAGTGAGTCGATCGTGGAGCAGACAGATACTGGCTCACCTGGTGAACAACATAGGAAATGTCTGGACGAGTAACAGTGAGATAAACTAGGCTGCCAACTAAGCGTCTATAAAGAGAGGGATTAGACAATGATTTCCCTCCTGAAGGAGTTAAATGCGCATTAAGCTCAACTGGAGTGTCAACAGTCTTGCTATCAGTGAGTCCAGCTCTAGACAAGAGTTCAGAGGCATACTTGGCTTGAGTAATGTAAAGTCCATCTGTAGAATGAGTGATTTCAAGACCCAAGAAGTAGCTGAGATGTCCAAGATCTTTCATTTCAAATTGCTGACTGAGAAAATCCTTGAGTTCTTGAATGCCACTGAGGTCATCACCAGTTATGATCATATCATCCACATACAAGAGAAGTAAAATAGTGCCTTTGTCAGTGCGACGAAGAAATAAGGCAGAATCATAGTGACTGGCCATGTAACCCAAGCGAGAAATGGTAGAGCTGAATTTGGCAAACCAAGCTCGTGGAGCTTGTTTAAGGCCATAAAGTGCACGTCGAAGGTGACAAACCTTGTTTGATTCAACAGAGAGACCAGGAGGAGGTTGCATATAAACTTCTTCACCTAAATCCCCATTAAGGAATGCATTTTTGACATCCATCTGGAAAAGGTCCCATTTACTAGCAGCAGCAACAGCTAAGAGAGCACGAACAGATGAGATACGAGCAACCGGAGCAAAGGTCTCTTCATAATCAATCCCATACTCTTGTGTAAAACCTTTTGCAACAAGACGAGCTTTGTAGCGCTCAATGGACCCATCAGAGCGAGTCTTAATCTTGTAGATCCACTTACAACCAACCACAGATTTCCCAGGGGGGAGAGTGACCAAGTCCCAAGTATGGTTTTTAGATAATGCATCAAGTTCCTCTTTCATTGCAATCTGCCATAAAGGGTTAGTGGAAGCCTCACGATAGGTGTGAGGCTCGTGCAGTGTAGCAAGGGCAGTGTAACAATGATAGTCAAGCAAATGTGCAGGAATGGACCTTACCCGAGTTGAGTGACGAGGTGGAATGTCTTGTGCAAGATCTTCAGGCGGAGCAGGAGCAGGGGACCCAGGATCAGGGTTGGGTAGCTCATCTTCGACCTGTTCATCTTCCACCTGTTCATTAAAGGGGGAACTAGGAAAGGGATCAAGGATATCTGGTGGTTGGACAGAGAAGTCTATAGTAGAATCAGGAGCAACTACAGGAGGATCAGGAGCAGCTACAAGAGGGTCAGGAGCAGCTACAGAGGGAGTATGTGCCTCATCTGGAAATAGATCTAAGACAGAAGAGGAAGACAGAGAAGCACTGAAGTGAGAAAGCTCGACAAAGAGGCGATGTTCCCAAAAGATAACATTGCGGGAGATACGAAGACGATGAGAAACAGGATCATAACACCGATACCCCTTTTGAGTTTCGCCATAGCCAAGGAAACAACAAAGCCGTGATCTAGGCTCAAGTTTATTATGCTCATGTGGCTGAAGAAGAACGAAACAAGCAGAACCGAAGGAGCGAAGGTGATGATAGTCTGGAGGTGACCCAAAAAGGCGCTCATATGGAGTTTGATTTTGGATGACAGAACTGGGAATGCGATTAATAGTATGAACAGCATGAAGAGCGGCTTCACCCCAAAAAGGAGCAGGAACTTTAGCAGAAAGAAGGAGAGCATGAACAGTGCCAAGAATATGACGAAGTTTTCGTTTGGCTCTACCATTTTGTTGAGAAGTACCTGGACAAGTTAGTTGATGAACAGTGCCATAGGAATGCAAAACAGCTTGGAAAGCATATTGAGTGTACTCAAGAGCATTATCAGATCGAAAAATTTTGATACGTTTGGAAAATTGAGTTTCAACCATTTTTGCAAAATTAGAATATACTTGCAATAATTCAGAACGATGTTTCATATTAAAAATCCAGCTATAGCGAGAGTAATCATCAACAAAGATAACAAAATATCGAGAGCCACCAATACTAGAGACAGAGGAAGGTCCCCAAACATCAGAATGAATAAGATCAAAGATATCAGTGGATATTGATTCACTAGTATTGAAAGGCAAAGCTGGTTGTTTTCCTAACTGACATGAGACACAATCAAAATTTTCTGTAGACACTGAACCTAACAAACCTCTAGAAGCCAACTGTTGTACCCGAGAAGAAGATGCATGACCAAGTCGAGCATGCCAAAGTGCAAGAGAAGGAATAGAAGATACTGCAGCAGCTGCGGCAATAGAAACAGGAGCAACAAGTGGAAGACGAAGGTTGTCTATGGGAAACATACGCCCAACTCTGGGACCGGTCCCAAGCTCTTGTCCCGTCCTTGGATCCTGCACAATACACCCAGAATAATCAAATATAATGCGATAACCCAACTCAGCTAATTGTCCCACAGAAAACAAATTGTAAGAAAGGTCAGGAACATTAAAGACCCCAGGAACTGAGAATTTTGAGGTCGAAATGGAACCCATATTATGACCAGACATTGTGGAACCATTTGCTATGTGTATATTAAGAGGGTGTGGTGCAGGTTTAAGTTCAGAAAATAAGGACGAGTGAGGTGTCATATGATTGCAACAAGCAGAATCCATAAGCCAAGAGGAAGGAGACATACCAGATAAAGCTGAGAGAGAAGAGGAATAAGATGCATTACCAACCATACGAATGACATTGGCGATAATGTTTTTAAGGTCATCTGTGGACATGGTGAAAGTGCGACCTGAAGATATAGACTGTGCAGAGACGGAAGCCATTGGTTGGACACTCTCAGTGTTAGCAACAGCGACAGCAGAATTTGAAACAGCTGATTTATTGCGCTGATAGCAAGTCTCAATATTATGGCCAAAACGTTTACAAAAATTGCAAAAACGTTTGCTGGATTGTCGGCGACGATTGTTGCAAAAGGAAGAAGAATTGTCCTTATTCTTCATTTAGAAGCAAAATATGCAAAAACAGACTGCAAAAATGAAATCTACGCGAAAAACTGAGCAAGAAAACCTGGCCTGGAAAAAGTCAACGGGCAATGGTCAACGGCTGGTCAACGGTCGGTTAACGGTCGGTCAACGGTCAACGGCTGGTCAACAGTCAACGGTCGGTCAATGGTCAATTGCTGGTCAACGGTCAACAGTGATGACGTGGCGCTGATGTCAGCAGATGACTGGGTGCTGACGTAAGCTAGGGCTGACGTGGCACTGATGACGTCACGAATTACGTCAGCCTGGAACGTTGACGGCGCGTGTGGTGCGTGGGTTGCAGTAACCGAAACTTTGAGCGGCGGAGCTCCCCGACGACGGCTGCTACAGGTCCGGAACCTAAGGAGGATGTCTGGAGACGTCGGAGGTTCAACGGCGAAGACTGTAGAAGTTGTTGTGACGGCGGAAGCGATATTGGGAATAGAAAAGTCAGAGCAGTGGCTCTGATACCATGTTAGAAATACTGAATGACTGTATTGTATTTCTCACTGAAAGAATATACATGAGTGCCTTTATATAGGAGGCATATGAGTGTAGTACAAGTAAATATGAGTGCAGTACAAGTAAGAGTGTAGAGCAAGAATGTGTGCTATACAAGTAAACTAGTTTGGGTCTAAAGCCCACAACACTATATACATTAACATATATATATATATATATATATATATATATATATATCAAACTATCAACTTTTTGAAACTATCAACTATCAATCTCTATGTGATTGGGGCTTTGTTCCTCCAATATAAGAGTTTTTTCCCTCAATCTCATGTGATCATTATTTTTAACCGGCATGAATTTTTTTTTGCTTCATGAGTGTAACTAAATCTCTGCTATAAGTTCGTGGAGTTTAATTGAAACCCTAATATTTTAGAATGCGAAATAAAATTACTGACCCAATAATTGCTTGATAGGATATCCACATATAGAATTTACGTTCCTTGATGTCAGAGAGGATGGGTTCATTTAAAATCGGCTTGCTATCTTGGGAAAGTTTTAGGAGTAACCATTTTAGTTTTCATATTCTTTTGGGACCAAATTCAATGGGTAAGGATTAAGTTATGTGATGTGGCATGATAAATGATCGTAACCATTATATTGGTTTGATATAGCCAAGGAATAGTTCTAGGAAAATCAATATTATATACCAAAAATTTAAGAATTGTGGATAAAGATAGTTATGGGGTTGAGTATCGGATCACAGTGTATACATCGTACTTAAACTAATTTTTGGCTTGATTTGGTGGTGTTACTTCTGTTTGGTTTACCTGCCAATTTATTTCTTTATTTGTTATACGGTGATGTTTGTGATTAAGGTGTTAGTTGGAATTTGCTTTGTCTTTATATATTATTATGATATTCTCTATGTATCACTTTTGTTTATGAAGTTTGTTTAGAGAACTTTCTATAAGTGAATTAATATATATTGAAGAATGAATTGAAGCTAACGCAAACATAAGAACCAAAAGTTAGTTTTTATTAAACCTATATGTTTTACCAATATTTAATAAAATTGAGAATTATGAGCATCATTAAGATCTGATAAGATTATTAGATAGTCATATAACATAAGTGCAAGATAGCTTATGCACCTTAAATTTTGTTCTCTACGATCCGTTTGTTTGGTTAATTGGTTTGGCCATACTTTATGAGATTCCAAAAATATTAATACCAGGATTTGTGGTAAGCTTCAATTTTAATTGAAAATTGAGTATAATCTTGATGTTAAACTTGTATTCTTGCATGATCATTTTCCGTTGGAGTTATTGTTAAGTGTATGCATATGTTTCAAATTTTGATGTGATATGGTTGCTGATTTTTAGGCAAAAAGTCTTTAAATGATTCAGATTCAAGAATTGTGTGCCATTTCTTACTTTGGTGAGTCACTATTGAGCAAATTCAATGTATTGATAATTTCAAATTCCTTCGAAAGGGTGAATGTGTCATTGAAGTGAATATTATGTTCTTCCAGTGCTTTTCCAAAAGTACAGATATTTATTTTAACTTTATTACTTTTATATGAATTGCACGAAGTTGATTAATAATATTTCTCTAGCTCTATTTCTTATACAATTATATATGGTATTTTTTAAATGGCATTGTGAGATGAAGTTTGTACATCTGAACTTAAATTTTTTTTTTTTTTCCCATTCAATTTCATGTTGATGTCTCTTCATGAAAAATAAATATTTAATTTTAATTAATTTAACTAATGCATTGCACTGATTAACGACTAGTTTCTATTTACAGTAACTCAGTGACTTAATCGCAAAATCCTCCCATCCAAATAATACATAAATAAATTTTATATATGAGTCAAAAATTCCTAAAACATTAGTATAAAGGCCTCCCATTTCTGTTACTTTGTCTCTGTTGGTCATCAATGAACACAATTATTGGAATGTGAGTTCCATCTAGTGCTCAAAGAATAAACAAAATCAAGGAAACTTATATAAGTACCAACGAGAACTATAATTAAATTCAAATATTTAGTTTTGGAAGTACCCCAAACCAGTTACTCATCTTCGTTAGAATCGTTGAGGAGACATAAATGATATTTCAACTTGTCTTTAGCAAAACTCTATTGAATTGCTAGCTTATTGTTCCATTGGAACCATTATATATATGTAAATTTGATCACTCTATTATTCTTCAAGTTGTGAGCAACAGAGCTAGTACATTCAAAAACATCGCAATAACTTCGTCGATAGTGACTTGTTTTGACTAGATCGACCCCCTCTTCTCAAAGTAAAACTTTACATATATTTTAAAACGCACTCTTGTTTACCTACAAGTCTACAACTATTAACATAGATGGAACCACACTAGGGCCCAATGCGACAAGGAAAATAAAACTTGATCCTTTGTCTCTCCAAAATCTTGAACCCCCTCCACAGGTCAGTCCAAAGTCAAAATTACATCACAAATCAGTTCAAATAACCATATATTGTAGCCCAAACAACCACAGTCTACATATCATTGTGTTAAAAAAAAAAAAAG
The DNA here is from genome assembly GCA_032878915.1 of Castanopsis chinensis. Classification (NCBI taxonomy): domain Eukaryota; kingdom Viridiplantae; phylum Streptophyta; class Magnoliopsida; order Fagales; family Fagaceae; genus Castanopsis; species Castanopsis chinensis. Next base: position 1,205,275 of record JAVQMG010000081.1, read on the forward strand.
GCACAACACGTGTTGAAGATAATAAACAAACTTTTATTTTAAAAAGTAATGACAAGTTTTTTTTTTTTTTTTGGTATCCATCTGTGAATCATCACTAGTTATAAGAGCCACAAGCAACGTTAACAACTATAAGGAAACATAATTCTGGAACTAACAACCTGTCAAAAATATTTTACTGTTTAAAATTCACATTCCCACAGCTCCTAGTAAAGCTACATTTATTTAAAAAAAATTTAAAAACTAATTTCAGCAATTTCATGTGGCAAGTTCCTGGCATAGCACCAAGTTCTCCAGGCATTGTCAACTCCAACTGCGATTGAGTGCTCCTTTTGCCTATGAGACTATGACTCGTCAGATATAATCACGTAAAATGGAAACTTATATAGGAGAAAAGCAGATAGTTTTAGACCCAGCATGCCTGAATGAGATCACCACGAGGATTCATTTGAACTCCTCTATTGGGAACACTCACTAACTGTGTAATGACAAGTTGACAACACAATTTTTTTGCAAAGATACAGGCCCTTGCTTAGGGCATTGGTAACAAACTCCCTAAAATAGAGTAAGGGCCCAAAATGTTTAGAGAAGAAACCAAAAAAAAACTTAACATTAGCTTACCTATCTCTGTTTTGATAACTATGATAAAGAAAAGTGTGAAAAGTGTGTTTTAAAATATAACAAAATAATAAAACAAATAATATTTACATGAAAGAAATTTTAGAGTAAGGAATCTGACGAGGGTAAAATGAAAAAGTGGTTAGCATTTAAGAAAAAAACAAAAAACGGTTTGTTAAAGTAGGAAAAATAGGGTTTTATATTAAACTGAGAAGCAAAATTTCGGTAACTCAATCCTGATAACATTGGTTTTATACACACAACAACTTTCTGTGTTTTATGCATTCCAACATTATCTTGTTTGATTAGGGTGTTTGAACAACAATTTTCAGTATTTAAACACTGAAACTGTGGGCAAAAAAAAAAATAAAAAAACATGTTTGGCAAGGGTGTTTTTATTAAAGTGTTTAAACATTGAATTTAGAAAACTCATTTTATCAATTTTTACTTTTCAAACAATGTTGCTTATATATACCAAATACACAAATATTTTTTTTTTACACACTGAAACATGTTATTTGAATTATGGTACTAAACACATTTTTTGCTTTGTGAATACTATAAACACGTGTTTTCATAATACTTCTTAAACTATAGTTTTTACATTATTTTTTAAATAATGATACAAGAAATCTCCAACCAAACGGGTATAACGCAAACACCAACTCACTTAATAACTTGCACTCAATGGACACCTATGCACTTCACTAAACACTCTCACTATTATAAGGACACTCTGGACACTCACACTAGAAATTGGTGTTTATGCTTCACGCATACAGATGACCACAATCTTCATCCTATTTATTCTGTCACCGACATTGAAACTTTTAGAGCTTCTTCCTTATTCTAAGTACAGGCTAGGTCCGGTTCTATAGGCCCCCCACAGCTTCTAGAACAGCATAGAAATATATGTTGTGGCTGAAGTTTTACTTTGTGCAAGGAAGTACCTTAGAGGAAAAATAAAAGAAAGAGAGAGGGTGCTTGATTTTTAACACATAATAACTCGAAATCTTGGCTTCATCCCAAACTGTTTCAAATATAGTAAATCTCTCCTCCATTGTACAAATTATTTAAGTAATTGTCTTTCTTGATCCCAATTATGTAGTGGTCTTTTACCATAAACTTCTCAATTTCTCTTCCATCATACAAATGATTTGACATACGTGTGGAGAAGGAAAAATGATTTAACATACATGATAGATATAGCTATGCCAACAATAATTTTCATTTTTGTTTTCCTCTTTCTAGAACAGTATAGAAATTGTGGCTGAAATTTTACTTGTGCGAGGAAGTCTTTTAGAAGAAAAACAAAAAATATTTAATAGAGATTTCTAGATACAGAGCAAGAGAGAAATTTCTAGAGAGAGAGAGCTGCTGCTTGCTTTTTAACACATAATAACTTGAAATCTTGGCTTCATCCCGGACTGTATCAAGCATAGTAAATCTCTCCTCCATCGTACAAATTATTTAAGTAATTGTCTTTCTTGATCCCAGTTATGTAGTGGTTCTTTTACCATAAACTTCTCAATTGCTCTTCCATCATACAAATGATTTGACATACATGTGGAGAAGGAAAAATGATTTAACATACATGATAGATAGAGCTATGGCAACAATAATTTTCATTTTCATTTTTGTTTTCCTGTTTTCCTCTTTTTAGAATAGTATAGAAATTGTGGCTGAACTTTTACTTGTGCAAGGAAATCTGTTTAGAAGGAAAACAAAAAATATCTCGTAGAGATTTCCATAGAGAGAGAGCAAGAGAAAAATTTCTAGAGAGAGAGAGAGATGCTGCTTGATTTTTAACACATAAAAATTCGAAATCTTGGCTTCGTCCCTGACTTTTTCAAACATAGTAAATCTCTCCTCCATCATACAAAATATTTAAGTAATTGTCTTTCTTGATCCCAATTATGTAGTGGTTCTTTTACCATAAACTTCTCAATTGCTCTTCCATTGTACAAATGATTTGACATACATGTGGAGAAGGAAAAATGATTTAGTATACATGATAGATATAGCAATGGCAACAGTAATTTTTATTTTTGTTTTTTCTGTTTTCCTTTTTCTATTAAAATATAGAAATTGTGGCTGAAGTTTTACTTGTGCAAGGAAATCTTTTAGAAGAAAAATAAGAAATATATCATAGAGATTTCTAGAGAGAGAGGCGGCTTGCTTTTTAACACATAATAACTCAAAATCTTGGCTTCTTTGCATACTGTTTCAAACATAGTAAATCTCTCCTCCATCGTACAAATTATTTAACTAATTGTCTTTCTTGATCCCAATTATGTAGTGGAATTTTTACCATAAACTTCTCAATCGCTCTTCCGTCGTACAAATGATTTGACATACATGCGGAGAAGGAAAAATGATTTTACATACGTGATAGATATAGCTATGGCAACGGTAATTTTCATTTTTGCTTTCCTCTTTCTAGAACAGAATAGAAATTGTGGTTGAACTTTTAATTGTGCGAGGAAGTCTTTTAGAAGAAAAAGAAAAAATATCTCATTTAGATTTCTAGAGAGAGATTTCTAAAGAGAGAGAGAGACGTTGTTGATTTTTAACACATAATAACTCAAAATTTTGGCTTCATCTCGGACTGTTTCAAATATAGTAAATCTCTTCTCCATCATTCAAATTATTTAAGTAATTGTCTTTCTTGATCCCAATTATGTAACTTATCAATCGCTCTTCCATCGTACAAATTATTTAATATACATGAGGAGAAGGAAAAATGATTTAATATACATATTAGATATAGCAATGGCAACAATAAGAGAAGGAAAAATGATTTAATATACATGATAGATATAGCAATGGCAATAATAATTTTCATTTTTGTTTTTCTGTCTTCCACTTTCTATTACAATATAGAAATTGTGGCCGAAGTTTTACTTGTGCAAGGAAGTCTTTTAGAAAAAAAGAAAAAAGAAATATATCATAGAGATTTCCGCGGGGAGAGAGAGAGAGAGAGTTCTTGATGTACAAATTATCTAAGTATTATGTGGTGGTTCTTTTATCAAAAAATTTTCAATATCTCTTCCATCGTACAAATGGTTTAACGTACCAGTAGAGAAGGACAAATGATTTAACATACGTGATGAATATAGCTATGACAACAATAATTTTCATTTCTGCTTTCCTCTTCATATATCATACCCTTAATTCTTTAAGCGTGTAAGTAAGTTACTCATTCCACTAAATAAAGTATAGAGAATCCAAAAGATCAATTAGGGATAATGCAAAAATTCTATGAACACATAAAAAATTACAACTTTTGCAATAACTGTTCATGTAATAGACTGTAAATAGTGAAAAAAAAATTATAAACTTATATGAAAGTAGTAAAGAACTAGTTACAGTCTACCCTGTAAGATAGTTGTGGTAGAACTTTTGGCTTTTTATATAGTACTAGATAAGGACATGCACCATCTTAGAGCATTCATAGACAGATGTAAAAGGAAAAAAAAAAAAAAAAAAAAAAAAAAAAAAAAAACTTATTTTTTTTACTATAACACACCATTTTACAACTCATCCAACATGTCATTTCTTATTTTTCACATCACATCCAACACCATTTAATCTATATATACTATAAAACCAAAATGGTTGATCATTTTTTTTTATTTGACTTTGTAAGAACTTGCCAAGTAGGATTTGAAACTCTCACATTTTTCCACACTAGAAAAGCTTTTGAAAAAATTAAAATCCAATTAAAAAAAAAAAAAAAACCAATCAACTCCTTTTATCCCCAAAAATAAAATGAAAGCCCAACTTTCCAATCACAGACTCTATAGTCTCCTTCTTCTTCAACTCTACATTGGCGAGACATTCGGTAGTGGCGAGACATTCCGTTTACACTTTAAGATCAACAAAATTACTACTTTTTGTTGATGAACTTGCTACTTTTATTTTCTATATTTTAGATCAAATTAGTTTGTTTTGGCTTTTTTAATTTTGTTTTAAAATGCCAAGATAAAGATTGATATTGAATTGGTTTGTTGTTAGGTTTCTTTTAAGGGGTTCAAAATTTTATTTTAGGGTGGTAAAAGAAAAAAAATTACATGGAATTTTTTTTTTATATGAACCCCTGGAGGCAATGTGGCGCAGCCACTGTCTTATTGTCAATTTGTCATACAAGATCTCAATTTTTAGCCAAGAAATTCTAAAATGAAGACCATGACTTGTCTAATCTGTTTCCATCAAATTATGACTTTTGCTCTTGTAGTACATCAAACATAGGACGCATGTAAAGCATGATTTATAGTGACACTCACAAAACAGTTGAAAAGGATTGAATTGTAGAATTGCAGAATATAAAGTGAGTAGATTCAAAATTTCAAGATTATAATCAAATTAAACAGTTTTTTTCTTACATAGACAAAAGGATTGCAGATTAAGAGAGTGCTACTTCTAATTTAGTTTACTGGAGGAAAATGCTTGGATGTCACCACCATGAGCGTTGGTCTGTTATTGACATCAAGAAAATTATGCCCATAGTACAGTTTGAGCTAGTCTTTCACCGACTCTTCGTACCATTTAGACATGAAATAGTATTCTGATAAAATGTAATGTAAAATAAATAATCAGATGTTAAGTATTTTGAAAAGTGAATATATAAAATAAAAAAAGTAGATTATTATGCTAAAATAGCCATAAATTTTTGCATGAGTTATAAGAAACAATTAATGGTGTTTTGTGTTTTTTTGTTCATTAGTAGATGATTAAGATACAATGTATTACAAAACAATAATTTTACATATTTGTCTTTGGTGATAGTTTGCTAATACTAAATAAATGTTTATTTGAAATTTCATGATTATTATTTTTTACTTATACTCTAGCCTCTTTAACTCAAAATCCTGAATCCGTCCATGGAGAAAACAAAACTTCATCGAAACAGCCGAGTTTGGAGAATTCATAATTTGAAAAAAGAGGAAGACTATTTGAAAAGAGAAGAATGCCGCAAGTTTTCACGTGGATATGTCAAATAAATCTGTAGCCTGTATAACAAAGGATTGTTGCACCAAATTATGTGCGGTGCATGTTGTCTAAAATTTAGCTGTTTAATTCTGTGTTGAGCATATTTTCTGAAATACAGCGGTACTAGTTTCACACAGCAGAGCAGAGTAGTGCAAGAATTGTGCATGCTAGTTTCACACAGCAGAGCATAGTAGTGCAAGAATTATGCACTACGTGGGGTCAAATAGTGTTAACAAAGCAGCAAAATAATTGCACAGCAGGCCCACCATTAGACCATATGATGTGTTGTGTTGGGTGGAAAAATTCCACCATGTATTTTAAATATAGTGGAAAACATTGTAACTGTTTTTTCTTTTTTTCGTTTTTTCTTTTTGGGAATGAAAACGGCATTACAAAGTATATGTAAAAATGTTTCTAAAAAAAAATATATGCAGAAATAGTATATATAGGAAGAGACAAAGATACTATTAAATATTTTACCAAAAAAAAATACTATTAAATAAATCGAATGAAATAGAAAATAAACACAGAAGCGAGATAAGAGATAAAAACCCTACAAGTACACAATCATTAAAAAAAAAATGATACTATAAGTACACCTAGTGTTCATTGGAACTATGAATACAAATCCCACGGCCTAAGATAGGGCTTCATTATTAGCGTCCCAAAATGCTCTAACAACCCACAAAAACGTTTAGGGTTTGATTCCAACACTATTAAGATAAAAGGAAAACCTTAATACACATTTTTTAAGTTTTGAGAGTTACTTTTATGAAGTCTATAAGACTTTATGTCTTCTAACTCTATCAAGCACCTACTGAAGATCAAGACAATATTGCAAGTACCGGTGGATTAAAGTTGCAGCTCGTCCTTCATCTATCAAGTGTACTGAAGGTTAAGGCATGAACATGTGGCTCATGTGAGAATAGATCTAGATCAAAGAAATCAGTGGAGTTCAGAGCTAGATTGGGTAATCTTAGTTAAGTTTACTACAAATGGTATATTCTTGACTGTAAACTTTTATTTAATTAGTGGATTGTTCTTCTTGGGACAGTTCCCCCCAATTTTTTTCCTTGAAACAAGTTGTGCATGATATGTTTCCTGGGTCATCATATTTACTTTTTTGTTGTGCATGATATGTTTGATATATGTTTAACTTAAATCTTCATAATTGACCTAAGTAATAACTTGGCTAATAAATTAGGTTAAACATATTGTGTTTTCGAATGGTCTAAAACTTAACATAGTCGAATAAACAAAGGATTAAACACTATTGCATAACAAAGAATAAAGACTATTGCGTGAAATTTAGTCAATTATTTATGTAATATATGTACAACTCACACCAAATAATATATGTAAATAGATATAAAAAGAAGATACTTGCACTAAAGTAATATATGTAAAACTCACACCAACATTTGCACTCAAGGAGAACAAAATTGAATACTACAAAGCAACAAAAGAAAAAGATTAAAAAAAAAATCTTTAAAATTGCAAAACAATCACAAAAATTTCTATACAACAATACAAATTAATATTTTAACATTACAGCATTTATTGCATTTGCACTCAAGGAGAACAAAATTGAATACTACAAAGCAACAAAAGAAAAAGATTTAAAAAAAAAAACTTTAAAATTGCAAAACAATCACAAAATTTTCTATACAACAATACAAATTGATATTTTAACATTACAGCATTTATTGCATTATTGAGGATATTAGGGATTGGAATACTAAATTTTATTTAAATTTTTGTTTGATTGATTGTATCGAATTTTCAAGATTGGAATCCTAATGTGTAATCAAAGAGGTTACAAAAGTTATACTTGCAAAACATTTATATTAAATAATAATTCATACTCAATAGTTTTCCCATGCATTGCGTGGGTTAGCGATTAATTTTTTATTATTATATATATTTCACTCTCTCTTCCTCACTACCTATCTCTTTTCAGTCTTCATCCATGGCAATTTCTCTTTCTTCCTCAATGTCTCTCTCTCTTCACCCAAAATCAAAACTAGCCACTACCCCAATCAAAACCCATCCAAAATCGAACCCCATAGGGGGAAAAAATCCTTATTGATCTTTGTAATTTATTAACAATTTTTTTTTCTTTGGGTATCCTTTTCATGACTCTATTAAGAATTCAACACAACAATACAATCACTAAAAAAAAAAATAAGTTTTCTTTGCTCCTAGTATCCCACGCCCCACTACCACTACCTCACACTTAGGTTGAGTTTGGATAGCTAAACGCGTCCAGCATTCAGTGTTTTTTTTTTTTTTTTTTTTCTTGCGCAAGGGTTTCTACCAGGGACAAGGGGCACTGTTCATCACTGTGCGGATACTGTTCATGAACAATACACGCACTTTTCAGCTCCTTTTTAATTAAAAATGGGACTTGCAGCATTATTCACACATTTAAAAATTATTTTGCTATAGTGTTTTCAATTTTCAGTTTTTAGTTTTTAACTGTATCTAAACGGACCCTTAATTGTCTTTTAGTGTTTACACTTTAATGCTTACTTAATTGCCTTTTTTTTTTTTTTTTTTTTTATATTTAAGGTCAACAAAATTACTAATTTTTGTTGTTGAACTTGCAACTTTTATTTTCCATTAGTTTGTTTTGGATTTTTTTTTATTTGTTTATTTTGTTTAGAAATGCCAAGATAAAGATTAGTGTTGAATTGGTTTGTTGTTAGGTTTCTTTTAAGGAATTCAAATTTTTATTTTAGGGTGGTAAAAGCAAAAAATTATATAGAAGAAATATTTGCTTAATTTCGTTTGTATTCTTAGAAAGTGTACCTCACCTGATCGACCACCTTAGAATGTTATGCTCCATAACAAATAATTAAATTGTAGGATATCAAGGGACTAGGGTAGTGTTTGGATTGCACTAAACGTGTCTGTGTTCAGCATTTTCCTATTTTTTTTTTTTTTTCCTTTTCTACTACGCATTTCAGGGGACAACGCACAGTGCACATAGTGTGCGCGCACTTTTCAGCCAATTTTTATTAAAAATGGGTATTGCAGTACTATTCACACATTTAAAAATTATTTTGCTACAGTATTTTCAGTTTTTAGCTATATCCAAACGGACCCTAGGTTCAAAATTTCAAGATTCTAATTAAATTACACAATTTTTTTTCTTACAAAGAAAAAAGGATAATAGATTAAGAGAATGCTACTTCTAGTTTAGTTTTACTGGAGGAAAATGCTTGGATGTCACCACCATGAACGTTGGTCTGTTATTGACATCAAGAAAATCAAGCCCATAGTACAGTTTGAGCTACTCTTTCACCGACTCTTCATATCATTTGGACATAAAATAGTGTTTTGATGAAATATAATGTAAAATAAATAATCTGATATGAGGTATTTTGAAAAGTGAATATATAAAATGAAAATAGGTTATTATGCTAAAATAGACATAAATTTTTGCATGAGCTGATACAAATGCTCTAATGTAGTAAGAAACAATGGTGTTTTTTGTCTTTATCTTCATTAATAGATGATTGTGATATAGTGTATTACGAAACAATAATTTTATGTATTTGTCTTTTGTGATAGTTTGCTAATACTAAATAAATGTTTATTTGAAATTTCATGATTATTTTTTTTTTCTACTTATATTCTAGCCTCTCTAACTCGAAATCCATGGAGAAAACAAAACTTCATCGCAAGAGCCGAGTTTGGAGAAATCATAATTTGAAAAACGCGTAAGACTATCTGAAAAGAAAAGAATGCTGCAAGTTTTCACGTGGATTAATTCTATGTGCGGTGCATCTTGTCCAAAATGTAGCGGTTTAATTCTATGTGTTGAGCATATTTTCTAAATATACAGCGGTACTAGTTTCACACAGCAGAGCAGAGTAGTGCAAGAATTGTGCATACTAGTTTCACACAGCAGAGCAGAGTAGTGCAAGAATCGTGCAGTAGTGTCAAGTAATCATATGATGTGTTTATTTGAATGAAAACAGCATTGCAAAGTATATGCAAAAAATGTTTCTCAAAAAAGAAAAAAAGAAAATATATATATATATATATATATATGTGTAAAAATAGTACATATAGGAGGAGACGTTATCAAAATTTAGATTAGGATTAAAAAAAAAAAAAAAAAAAAAAAAAAAGAGACAGATACTATTAAATAACTTACCAAAAAAATACTATTAAATAAATTGAATGAAATAGAAAATAAATGTGGAAGCGAGAAAAGGGTACCGTTTGGATAGCACGTTTATTGCATCTGCATTTTCTTTCTTTTCTATTATTTTTTTTAACCGTGTTTCTGACTTTTTGTGACTTTATGTCGCACCAGTGGATCCTGTGCACTGTTTATGCGACCCATACACCTCTCTTTTTGATACATTTTTCATTAAAAATGAGTCATACAGTACTATTCACACTTTTAAAAATTATTTTGTTACTGTGTTTTTAGTTTTCAATTTTCAGAAAATAAGCACCGGTTTGGATTGCGCGTTTTGCGTTTGCACGTTTTCAAATTTTTTTTTTAAGCTGATTTTGTTGACTTTCGGCTTGAACAGTGCACCCGTGCATTGTTCACAAGACCTACAAACATCACTTTTTAGCAACTTTTTCATTAAAAATGGGTCTCACGATACTATTTATATATTTAAAAATTATTTTGCTACAGTTTTTTTAGTTTTCAGTTTTTAGCTGTATCCAAACGGACCTTAAGCGATATTCAAACGAGATAAAAACCCTATGAAGTACAGCAGTATGCAATCATTTAAAAAAAAAAAAAAAAAAAAAAAAAAAAAAAAACTCTACTATAAATACACCTAGTGTTCATTGCAACTATGAATACAAATCCCACGGCCTAAGATAGGGCTTCATTAATAGTGTGTCCCAAAATGCTCCAAGATCCACCCTTTTCTCTCTTTACGTGTTTCCTCCTCTTTTTTATCCTGACAATTTATTGGAAGAAGTTTAAAGCCAAAGGCGAAAGCCATAAGTTGTTGCCTGGGCCATGGAAACTGCCTCTTATAGGGAATTTACACCAACTGATTTTCTTTCAACCACATCGATGCTTGAGAGATTTAGCCAAAAAATATGGACCAATAATGCAACTTCAGTTGGGTGAGGTCTTGGCTATAATCATTTCATCACCAAAAGTGGCCAAAGAGGTGTTAAAGACACACGATGCTGCCTTCGCAAATAGGCCAGTAGTTCTTGCCATTGAAGTTATGTCTTATGATAATTCAGGTATGGTCTTTGCTCCTTATGATGATTATTGGAAACAAATGCGAAAGCTTTGTGTCATGCAGTTCCTGAGCGTGAAGCGAATCCAATCATTTAGATCAATAAGAGAAGAAGAGGTGTGGAATCTTATTGAAGGCATTTCTTCTTCTGAGGGACTTCAAATCAATTTCACAGAGAAAATCTCCTCATTGACATATGGTATCACTGCCAGGGCAGCCATTGGGAAGAAGTGCAAATATGAAGAGGAACTCATATCACTAATCAAGGAAACGTTTATTCTCAGTGGAGGCTTTGAAGTGCCTGATTTGTTTCCTTCACTAAAGTTCCTTAGCTTCCTTACCGGAAAGAAGCCCGCCTTGGAGAAAATGCACAGAAAACTTGACAAGATTCTCGATGATATAATCAACGATCATAAGAAGAAAAGGACTTCAGCCAACAAACATGCAAGTGATCATGATGATATAGTTGATGTGCTTCTAAAACTTCAGGAATCGGGTGAGCTTGAATTTAATCTCACAAGCAACCGTATCAAAGCTGTCACCCTGGTAAGCAAATAAGATTGAGAAACCACAACTATTTTCACCACATTTTGTAACAACATTGTGATCTTGCAAACTTCAAGTAGTGAAAGCTAAATTGTAAGTGCGTCCATGTAAAAATAATAATTAGCCACTTACAATTTGTCAGGTCAGAGTTGTAGTAAAGCTTGAGTAAAAACGTTGTGGTCCCAAAATTAACCCCCTAATAAGATCCCTCAATTTTTTATCTACATTTCTTTTGTTGCATTTTCATTTTTTTTTTGATGCTTTTCTTTCTCTCTTAACAAAAATCAACATCTAGGTCATGAAATACGAATTTGGATGAAAAACGTAATAAGAGACTAAAAAATGATTTTCCTTAATTTTTTTTTTTTTTTTTTTTTTCCAAATTATCAAGTTACCTTATTTTTCTTAATATTAAACATTCATATCACATTGTGATTGTAATTCAACATTCTTTTTCAGGACGTCTTCTCTGGAGCAAGTGAGACTTCTGCAACCATGATAGAATGGGCAATGTCAGAATTATTGAGAAATCCAATAGTAATGGAGAAGACACAAGCTGAAGTGCGACAAGTCCTTAAAGGGCGGAAGAATATTGATGAGGTTGACATTCAAAAACTAGATTACTTGAAACTAGTTGTGAAAGAAACTTTACGATTGCATCCTCCTGCTGCCTTGATCCCAAGGGAATCAAGAGAAAAATGTGAAATCAATGGCTATGAGATACCAAACAATACAAAAGTATACATTAATGCATGGGCTATAGGGAGAGATACTGAATATTGGAGTGATGCTGATTGCTTTCACCCAGAGAGATTCCAAGGTTCTCATATTGATTTTAGAGGGGCAAACTTTGAATTCATTCCATTTGGAGGTGGTAGGAGGATATGTCCTGGCATATCTTTTGCTCTTGCAACCATTGAACTTGCTCTTTCTCAATTGCTATATCACTTCAATTGGAAACTCCCTAATGAGATCAAACCAGAAGAAATTGACATGTCTGAATCTTTTGGATTATCATGCAGGAGAAAGAATGATTTGAAGCTAATTGCCACTCCTTGGTCTCCTCTTCTTCATGAAAAACATTGAATAATAGGGATGCAAATATATTACGTGTGGGTAGTTTCAAGCTATAGTGATAAGGTGTTTGGTTATAGTTTGGTTTAGGTTATTTAAATAAAAGGTGAAAATATATGATTGTGATAGCGCGAATTAGATTAAAGTTGAAACCATAAGAACTTGACATGTCCAAGTCCTTTGTGTTTTCAAGTAGGAGAAGGGATGATTTGAAGCTGTTTGTCACTCATTATATTTCCTTTCCTCAAATAATAAGGATTCAAACATATTATGCGTGGGTATTTCCAAAATAGAGTAATAAAGTTAGTTGTATTTTGATTTGTGTTATTTAAATTAAAGGTGAAAATATATGATTGTGAAAGGGTGATTTAGACCCCAGTTGCAAACAATTAACAAATTTTATGCTGAATTCGATTTATTAACCTATTTTGCTTTCATGTTTAATTTAATTTGGTTGATCACAACACAAACCAATATCACTAAAATAAACAAGTGCGAAAAGAAAAGAAAAAATCAATTTGATTACAAAGAGAAACCCTACTAGGGGAAAAAAAACTCTTTGGGATTTATTGCCAACTCTCAAGGAAACAAATCCTCTAATAGATTTGAAGTTCACAAAATTTAAATAACCCTAATCCTAATACTACCTTTTGTAGTACTTATTAATGTTACCACACCCAGCTCAAAATCTTTTGATTCTTTTAAAATGAAATACGTTCATATGAATGCTCTGTCTAGGGGCAGAGCCACGTAGTGGCTTGGGGGGGCCTAGGCCCCTGCCAAAAAAAAAAAAATCCGTTAGAGTATAGATAAAAAATAATTGGGCCCCCCCAATTTTGGACTTTTGACCCCCCCCCCCCCATAGCCCATATATTCACTGTTCTCCGAAGCCCAGATGAAGTTTTAGGCCTACTTCAAATTAAAAAAAAAAAAAAAAAATTGGCCCACTTACATTTAAACACTCAAGTCCAATTCTAAACACTAACAACAAAATTACACTTTCTCTCCATCTCAAAAAACCCACCCACTTTACCCACAAAATCCCCTTATTCCCTTTACATATATATATATTGTCTTCTTTGACACACTTCCACTTTTTAGTCCCACACTCCCACTCCACTGCCTACCAACCCCAAAACTCAGCTCTCTACATACTGCATCAGTCCTTTGTGACTCTATCCTCGGCTCCTCGCAGTCCAAAGAAAAAAAATCTAGTGAGTTCGGTGACTGCCTCTGCCTGGCTTGGTGGTGAGTTCGGTGTTTCAAGTTTGTGTTTTTAGACAACTTGCTATCAGGTTAAAAAAAAAAAAAAAATGATTGAGACCTAGTTGGGTTTTTAAGTTTAACTGTGAAAAAAAATGTGATTTTCATATGGAAATTTGGTTAAAGTTGTGATTTTTTTGCTTAATTTTGTTGTTGTAGGCTGTGGTGAATAATTTGGAAGATGCACATGACTACATGAGTTGATTGATACAGCCAAAACTCAGCTCTCAGCATCAATCCTCTACTCCTCTGCTCTGTCCTCAAAGTCCGGGAAAAAAAAAAAAAATCTTGGCGAGTTCAGTGACTGCCTGGCCTGGTGAGTTCGGTCATCGGTGCTTGTGTTTTCAGACTGTTACTTGCTATTAGGTAAAAAAAAAAAAAATTGATTGAGACCCAATTGGGTTTTTTAGTTTTTACTGTGAAAAAAATGTGATTTTCATATGAAAATTTGGTTAAAGTTGTGATTTTTTTGCTTAATTTTGTTGTTGTAGGTTGTGGTGAATAATTTGGAAGATGCACATGATTTTATTGATACAACAATTTTGACTTCATTGAAGGAAAGCAAGTCTATTCACTGTTTATATTAGTATAAGCTATAACTAGTGGTGAGTTTTCTTCTCTTTAATTGATACTGTGATGTTATTAACTGTTTGGTTTATGTTGTGTTTTTGTTTTTGTTTGAGGGGTTATTATTAATTAAGGTTGTATTAAAAATGGGTTGACTATTTAAATTATAGTGAAAATTTTGTTTTTTATTAAGTATGAATAACATTTATATAACTAAGTAAAAATTTCTAATTAAAATTTTATTTTTTAAAGTTCTTTTCAGGTTAATTTTTGAGTCATATTCTTAAAGCTAAAAAAATTATGAGCAAACAAAAAACAATTGATGCATTCTTTAATAAAAAAGATGTTAGCAATTCAGAAATTAGGATACATATGGCTGTAGAAACAAATGTTGATACTTTGCCTGATGAACACCCTTCCAAATGTTCAAGAATTCAATCCGAAGAGATAGATTGTGATCCAGGATCACGTAAACAAATATGTGAATTCTCTATCAACAAACAAGCTGAAATCCGACGAGTTTATTTCAAAGAAGGTCTATATCAACCTAAAAATATAAACTATCCATACAACAATGATATTCATCGTCGTCGATTTCAACCTTCGTGGTTTGAATCACATTCACATAGGGATTGGTTGGAATACTCACCTTCAATGGATGTGATATATTGTCTACCTTGCTACCTTTTTGGTAAGAAACCAATAGGTCATCCCGGATTAGATGCATTCATTTCAACAGGTTTTAATAATTGGAAAAAAGTAAATGATGGAATGAATTGTCCTTTAATTCGTCATATAGGGAAAGATCCAAACTATTCACATAAAATTGCTGTGAAATGTTGTAAGGATTTAAAGAATTATTCATGACATATTGATAAGCTAATTGAAAAACAAACGTCAAAAGAATTAGAGAATAATCGGTTGTGACTCAAAACCTCAATAGAGTGTGCTCGATGGCTAACATTCCAAGCTTGTGCTTTTAGAGGTCATGATGAAAGCCTTGATTCAAAAAATAGAGGTAATTTTATTGAATTGATATAATTCACATCAACTTTCAATGACAAAGTAGCTAGTGTTGTCTTGGAAAATGCTCCACGAAATGCCAAATATACATCACCCACAATTAAAAATGAGATTTTGCATATTCTTGCTAGTAATGTGTGAAAGGCTATTCGTGAAAAAATTGGGGATGCAAAATTTTGCAATCTCATTGATGAAGCCCGGAATGAGTCGAAGAGAGAGCAAATGGCCATTATTTTTGAGGTTTGTTGATAAAAATGGTTTCATTAAAGAGTGTTTCTTTCATGTTATGCATGTTAGAGATATTACTGTGTTGAACCTAAAGAAAGAGATATGTGCTGTCTTTTCTCGTTACGACCTTCACATTGAGAATATTCGAGGTCAAGGGTATGATGGAGCTAGTAATATGCATGGTGAATGGAATGGATTACAAGCTCTATTTCTTAAAGAATGTCCATATGCTTATTATGTACATTGTATGGCTCAGAGGTTGCAATTGGCTTTAGTTATAGCATCTAGAGAAGTAAAAGTTGTTCATCAATTCTTTGATCATTTGACTAATATTATCAATATTGTCGTTGGTTCTAGTAAGCGTAATGATGAATTGCAATATGCTCAAGGTGAACAAATTGAGAATATGATTACTTCTAATGAAATTGAGACTGGAAGTGAAGCAAACCAAATTGGTACTTTGCAACGGGCTGAAGATACACGTTGGAGATCTCATTTTCAATCTATTTGTAGTTTGATAAAAATATTTGATGCAACTTGCAAAGTTATCAATACTATCTCTGAGGAAGGGACTAATTACAAATAACGTGGTGATGCCAAGAGAACTTATCAAGTATTAACATCATTTGAGTTTGTTTTAATTTTGCATATGATGAAAGAGATTATGGGAATTACTAATGTTCTTTGCCAAGCTTTGCAACAACATTCTCAGGATCTTTTAAATGCCATACATTTAGTTTCAACTACAAAATCACTTATTCAAAAGTTGAGAGATGATGGATGGGAGTCTTAACTTGCTAGTTTTACATCATTTTGTGGACAACATGAAATTGATATTCTTGATTTAAATGCTCGTTACACTAAAACTCAATATAGATACCGTCATCAAGATGAAGCTTTGACAACAATAGAACATCATTTAAGAATTGACATATTTACAATTGCAATAGATTTTCAATTGCAAGAATTGAATACTAGATTTTGTGAGCTAACAACAGATCTTCTCACTTTTAGTTTAGCATTCAATCCTAAGGATGCTTTTAGATCATTCAAAATTAGTAATATTTGCAATTTGGCTGAAAATTATTATCCTCAAGATTTCACTGAGCAAGAAATTTGTCTTTTGAAGCATCAATTGCAACATTATAAGCTTGATGTGACAAAGCATCTAAATTTTCAGAATATGGGTACAATATCTGAGCTATGTAGGGGATTAGAAATTTTAGGGAAGTCTAAATTCTATCATTTAATTGATAGATTGATTCGTCTTGTGTTAACTCTTCCAATTTCTACAGCAACAACAGAACGGACTTTTTCAAATATGAAACTATTAAAAACAAGACTTCATAATAGAATGGATGATGAATTTTTGGTAGATAATATGATAGTTTATATAGAAAAGGAAATTGCTGGGAATTTTACCATTGAAATTATTATGGATGAATTCTATTCCATAAAAATCGTCGTCAAACATGATTTGGATGTGAAATGTTTTTTTTTTTTTTTTTTTTGTGTGGATATTTTTGTATATGTCTATAGCGAACTAAATAGTTTTTGTATATTCATTAATGTTTAAGATATATCAAAATTAAAATTTCATATTCAATAGACTTGTGATTTATGTTTTTTATATCAATACTTTGAATCGGCTCCCTTTGTAAAAATTCCTAGTTACGCCCTTGGCTCTGTCCATTATTTTATGAACTATCTTAAAGGTTTCCAAGCAGTAACATTGTAATGTATGCAGGAACTTTAACTTGATCACTGATCGTTGGATCTTCAAAGCTTGAAGTTGATAGAGAACTTAGTTTCAAAACCCTAGGCATGCATAAACGCTGCTCTCAAAACTTTTTTTTTTTTTTTTCTTTCTCTTTTTTAGGAACATCGCAAAACCTGTTTTAGTCATCCCTGAAATTATGATAAGATAGGACTTTTCAATCATGTTCATACAGTATAGCCCCTGAAATTACGGAATTTAATATCCTAAAATTTTTCAAAGTCTTCTTTTTACAAATTTTGCCAATTGTTATTTCATAGTCTCTTTTAATTTTATGATATCTATGTATGATATAGTTGGGACCACATTAAATAAGAAAAGGGATTTCTAAGTGTTAAATTTAGGGTTTTGAGAAGTAAGGGAAAACTATATTTTCTTTTCCCTCTAAATAGAGTTTTGGCAAAAGAACGGAATGGAATTTGCATTTTGGAGAGAGGAGAAAACTTTCAAATGATTTTTTTTAAAAACTATTTTGTAGTTTCCGTTGTTTTGATTTGTGCCTTTTGTATGTTTCAAATTGATCAAGTCGTATGTTCAAAGGGTTTGATTGAGATATTTATAAAAATAGCACACTGCAAGATTTAGCATTCATAAGGTTTTTGGATTTCTGTTTGAATATATGTGTGTATATTAGGAATGGCAACAGGTCGAGGTTCAGGCCGGGTTTATTTATGCCCGAACCCAACCCACTTAATAAACGGGTTTTTATTTTCAACCCAGACCCAGCCAGTGGGGCTCCACGGGTCCCGTGGGCCCCGTCCCATGATGCTCGGCCAAGAAATCAGAATCATAAATACAGAGAAACACAAACTCAGAAAATCATAATTCACAAACATAGAAGTCCCAAAATCACAAACACATAATCACAGAAATCATTGAATATACATGTAATGAATCCAAAAATTAAATAAAAATAATTACAACATTTTCTTGGCTATTTTCTTGCCATCCAAACGGATGCCAAGATCTAACAAACCAACACATACCCAAAATCCAACAAATCCCAGAAATTTTGCAAACCCAGAAGAAAAATTAGCAAACCCAACCAACCCAAAAAAGCACCAAAAAAAAAAAAACCTAACAAATTTGGCTCACAATAATGGCAAACCTGGCCAACCAAAAGACAAATTCCCCTCACTTTACATAGAGAAAAAGAAAACAAATCTCTCGGCGTAACAACAACTTCATGTGATGTTAGTCCGTAGCTAGCGATGGACGTTGTGGGCTTTTGTCAGTAGCTGTTGACGGAGTGGTGTGGGATTGGCGATTGGTGAGAGTTTTGATTGGGGCCGTGGTGGTGAGACAGTGGTGGTGGTCCATAGCTAGCGATGGACATCGTGGGCTTTCGTCACTTTTCTGTGCTTGATTGGGGCTGTGGTGGTGAGACCGTGAGAAAGGAGGAGAGTGAGTGAGGCTTGGTTGTGGTTGTTGTGGTCAGAGGAGAGGAGAGTGAGTGAGTGGGAGAGGATTGTGAGAGAGAAGGAGAGGGCGGTTGTGCTGTATGTGTGATATGAGAGATTAGGACTTATAAGTATATATATATATATAGTAGGTTTTTTGGGTGATTTTATTCTTAAGCGGGCCGAGTCTAGGTTTGGGCCAGGTTTTGCAAAAATTCAGACCCAACCTGGATCCGCTTCGGATTTTATTTTAAAAATCCAAATTCGACCTTATTGTTTATCGGATCGGGTAAAACTCGACCCATTAGGATCGGGCCGGACCGGGTACCCGCGAATCGGGTAATAATTGCCATCTCTAGTATATATGTGTGTATAATGCTTAAATATATAGCATTGATAATTGTATTCACATGTTCTTTGAATCTAAGGGCCACTTTCTTAGTTGTTTGCACTCGTGTATCGATTTTTTGATTGAGGCAAATCAAAACTTGCAAAAGAATTAAACTTGAATAAACTTCGCACTTCCCCATAATTATTTCATTCATGATTCAACAGATACATTATTTAAATAGGACACACTTGATACCAACACTGCCTAAAATATATAAACAACTTAAAAATCAATACTTCTTAAAAGAATCTTACACAGCAAACATAATAGCAACTCTGGCTAACTAATATTACTTAGTGTCTTTCGTGAAGAAGATGTTTCAAAGGAGTGGCAATTAGGTACAAATCATTTTTTCTCCTACAGGATAATCCAGAAGTCTCAGATATGTTTAGTTCTTCTGGCTTAATCTCATTAGGGAGCTTCCAATTAAAGTGATACAACAATTGAGAAAGAACAAGTTCAATACTAGCAAGACCAAATGATATGCCAGGACATATCCTCCTACCACCTCCAAATGGAATGAATTCAAGATTGGACCCTTTAAAAATGAATAGGAGAATCTTGAAACTTCTCTCGGGGCGAAAGCAACTAGCTAGCATCAATCCAATATTCAGTATCTCTCCCTATGGTCCATGCATTAATGATTACTTTGGTGTTGTTAGGTATCTCATACCCATAAATTTCTCATTTTTCTCTTGATTCTCTTGGGATCAAGGCACCAGGAGGGTGTAATCGCAAAGTTTCTTTTACTACTAATTTCAAGTAATTTAGCTTTTGAATGTTTGCCTCATCAAAATTTCTCTGCCTTTCAAGGACGTGCCGCACTTCTGCTTGTGCCTTCTCCATGACTCTTGGGTTTTTCATTAATTCTGACATTGCCCATTCGATTGTGGTTGCTGAACTCTCACTTCCTGCAGCAAAGACCTCCTGAAAAATGATGTTGACTCACAATCACATTGTGAGATGAGAATTTAATACTAAGCAAAATATGGTAGCATTATAATTTGTGCGTGTATATATGATTTTTCTTCCAAATTCCTATTTTTGTGAATTGGATGTTGATTATTGTTACGAGTAAATGAAATTTATGTCAAAAGAAAATTTTTGTGCACTACACAATCTATTTGGCTTATTAACTACGAAGTCTACCACTCAAAAGAATATGGTGTGGCAAAATACATACCTCAAATCGTTCACCGCTTTATGGAGTAAAAGATCCTTGTAAAACTATTTGTAAAAAACTAATCATTTACTAATAGAGAAGAAGAAAAAATAAAAGGAGAAGCACAAAAAAAAAAAAAAACCAAGGTGACAGCTTTGATGTGGTTGACGTGGAATTCAAGCTCGCCTGTTTGCTGAAGTTTCAAAAGCACATCAATCATATCATCATTATCACTTTCTTCACATTTTTTGGCTAAAATGACACTTCTTTTCTTCTAATGATCTTTGATTATATTATTGAGAATTTTGTCTGTTTTTCCATGCATTTTCAACAATGCGGTCTTGACTCCTGTAAGGAAGCCAAGGAACTTCGGTGAAGGAAACAAATCAGGCATGTCAAAGCCTCCACCTAGAATAATTGTTTCATTGATCAATGATATGAGTTCTTTTTCATATTTGCACTTCTTTCCAATGACTGCCCTGGCAGTTATACTATAGTCTATTTGACAATAGTTTATTTAGCTAAAGCTAAAAACTTTTGTTGAAAGTATTGTAAATAAAGCTAAAAAGTAGCTAAAATAGTATATTGAGATCCATGAATAGTACCAAAAAGTACAATAAAACTTATGAATAGTAAAAAAAATAAGCTGAATAACAACAAAAGTTGGCTTTTTAACTAAAACTGAAAACTTTTGTTGAAAGTATTATAAATAAAGCTAAAAAGTAGCTAAAATAGTATAGTAAAATCTATAAATAATACCAAAAAGCGTAATAAAATCTATAAATATATAGTAAGAAAAATAAACTAAATAATAACAAAAGCTGGCTTTTTAAGCCAATGGTAAATACAACTATGTCAAGGAGACGATTTTCTGACTGAAATTGATTGCAAGTCCATTAGCCTCCGATGATAAAATGAATTCAACAAGATTCCACACCTCTTCTTCTCTTATTGTTCTAACTGACTAGACATGCTTAGGAGTTCCGTGACAAAAAAATTTCGGATTTGTCTCCAATAACTACCTTAGGGAGAAAAGATCAAGCTTGAATTACAAAAACCCGGCCCCACCAGCTTAAAATTTAAATTACCAAAAAAAACCTTAGTATATATATATATATATATAAACTTATAAACTCTAACTTATTCTCTCATTTCACTCAGCCAACTACCCGAGTTGCCCCTCCCACTCTCATTCACTCTCCTCTCATGTCTCACACCGTTGGCCACCGAATGTCAGCCGCCCCTCTCTCATGCTCTCAGCTTCTCGGTCTCACTCTCTTTGCCGAAGAAAACAAAGACAAAAATCTAAGATTCTTGCCGCAAAGCCTCTCCGATCTCACCCAGTTTCGTTCAATATTGCTCCCTATATTTACTTTGCACCAAGTTTAGTGATAGCTGAAGCCAACGACCACAACGACGGTGATTTGCGGCAATGGTTTTTGATGTTCTTCTTCCATTTTTTCTTTATTCGATTAGTGGGTTTAGGGATTTAGATCCTCTTTGTTTAACCTGTGGGTTTGGGGATTTATATTTGGTTGTTAAGATTTGATGTTCCTTGTATGTGCTTGTTTTAGATTTTGATTTCAAATGTATTTGGTTTTTGTGAATAGTTTGATTTTAGCTAGAATAGGTGCTGATCAAGAGGCAGATTTCCTTTTGTTTTCCAGTTCGCCTGTGGACTTGCTTAAGACCTTAGAGGATGACTATAATGGAGAACTAAAAAAAAATTTGATTTCAAATGTACTTGGTTTCTGTGAATAGGAAAATTTGAATGAGTATAGTGGATTTGATTTGAGATTTACTTGGATTTGTTGTTTATGCTGGTATGATTCTTTTTTCTCAGGAAAACATAATTTTTTTTTATTGGGCCATTATTAGGGCTGAAGATTGGGCCCTTGAGTGGCCTGGCTAGGTGGAGCCCGACAAAAAAAATCTGTTTAATAAACAGGTCCCAGGAAAAAAAAAATCGAAATAAATGGGCTGAATTCAGGCCGCGGGTTTTGCCCGCTAGTAGGGTCCAGGTATGAAAAAAACCCGGTTCAAATTCAGCCTGATGCCATTCCTAGAAAAGGAGGGTTTGAAGCAATGGGAATGGTGAAAATATGTAAAAGAAGCCACATGTTAGTGCATAGGGTTTTGTATCCATTGGTGCAAGGAACACTATTAGTACTTATAGCATGTTAGATGACAATATGCAAGTGAAATATGATCCTATCATATCTTAATTCAGTGCCATATGAAGTTTGGCTATTTCCATTTTTATTTTTGTGGTTTCGGCTTTGATCCAGTACTTTAGTGTATCGCGCTAGAAGCTAAACTGACAGGGTTTATAAATAAATAAGGGCAAACTACATAAATGGTCCTTATTCTTTACACTATATTTCAATTTGGTCCCTAACCTTTTAATTGTGTCAATTTGGTCCCTAACCTTTTAGTGTCGTGTCAACTTAGTCCCTGCCGTTATCTCATGGATGAAAAAGTCTAACGTGTCAAACGGCCTAAATAAAAAATTAATTTATTGCCACGTTAATAGACACATGTCCTGCCACGTTAGTGTTTTTTTTTTTTTAACCCAAATTAATTTAACCCAAATCATTTTTTTTTATAAGAAAATTTGCAGAACAGGGGCAGAGCCTCCTTTCGACGCGCCTTCTCTCTTCCGGTAACGCTTTCTCTATTCCAGCAGCACTGGGTGTGTCTCTCTCTATCTCGCGATTTCTCTCTCTCTCTCATCCTTACTTCATGTTTGGCTCCGTCGAAATTCAATGATTTAGTCTTTTCCTGCTCTTAATTTCATGCTTTCATTTGGCTCAGCTTTGTGTATTTTTTGTATTTGTCTACTTCATGTTTTGGCATTTAGCTTATATATACTCTTTTTTTTACTTGATTTTTATGCTCAATCTCGCATCAGTGGAGATTGGCCCTACGGATGCTGCAATGTAGAAACTCCATTTTTTTAAACCCTTTAACCTCGTTATAATCGCAGCTCAAAAAAAAAAAAAAAAATCGTTATAGTCCACTGTGAAACTATTTGAGACCATTTCTACCTTAAATTGTTGGACCCACTTGTAGTAATATACACATACAGACAAACACATTCAAATGAACCTTTGCATGGGGTTGTCACATGATTTAAAAGGCATCAGATTCACACAGAAAATTCAACAAAAGAGCCAAGACATGGAGATGGTCAAGTTGTAATGCTTATTCCTTACAAGCTATAATGCTTATCTCTTTTTGTATATTTTTGTATTTCTGATACTGTGAATATTCTTCTATACTAATTAGAGCCTTTTCTAAATTATCAAGTGTAATTGAAATGATGTGGTTGTACACTTAATATTTTTGGGACTTGGGTTGTCTACTATCCCTATCTGATTGTTTAACATTTGCCTCTGATTTTTACTTTCTTCACTTGTTTGATGCATCAAGCAAGAACAGTTAGGTTTTAATTGGCATGGATTGGTTTTAAAAGACCTTAGTTGCAAGAGAATGGTCAACTAAGTTTTACTCTACATTACTTTGGGGAAATAAACAAGTGAGTTTGTTATTATCTATTAGGCTTAATTTCAATATAGGGTAAGAGTAATTTTAAGCTTTTATTATGCTTTTCTTGAGATTTTGGTGGTGTAAGAGTAATTTTAGACACTCCTTAACTTGGGTATCTAGGGGAAGTTTTTCTTAGCACTTCAACAAACACTTTATTTTGCAGGTGGTAGCCCTTTCCATTTGTAAGTGAATGATTGTATTGATAAATGAACATCAGGGGTATTTCTATATATATATATATATGTTAATATCAGATTCTATGTGAAGACATTATTTTCTATTTCAAACCATGGATTTTTAGATTTTCCTTGCTTTTGAATTATTCAAAGAGTTGTGTGAAACACTTTATTTTGCAGGGAAACGCTAGAAGGCTACTTGACAAACATTTGATGAGAATAGCCACAAAATTTTCAAAATTAGGATTTGCCTCGATGCTTTGGTGTTTAATATTTTTGCTATTGGTGACTTATTCTCAATCTGTCATCAATCATAAGTTTTAGATGATGATTTCGTATAATACTTTTGTTTGGAGCTCATATTGTTTGGCTGTTCTTTTATGCTTATGTATGTTATTGTGGGTTTTTTTGTGGATGTTCATTTGAAACTAATTGTAATTTATTTGTGCCAGGTTACAAATGTCTTCAAGTACCTCATATGGAGGCTCATATGGAGGCTTGCAGCATAATGATGTTAGCTTAAAGGCTAACTAATGTACTAGTTTCAAATGATGTAATTTTGAGTTTGTAATAGATACTATGATGTAATTTGAGTTTGCAAATATGAACTATGGCAGTCAATTACATCCTTTATTATTTGACCTTGTTCTTTCACCTTTATTTTTCACACTTATTTTTGGCATTAAGAAGTACCAAGTTGCAAAGACAAGAAGGAAAAGATACATGATAATGGAAAGCCTGGGCATCATATATAAAGATTACATGTGCTTGCTCTTGAGCATAAAGTTGCCTCAAATATATGAGGAAAATGTTCCATTTAAAGTTTAAACAAAATAGGGTCAGGAACATGTTCCATTTCACACGTTAAAAAATCAAAATGACACTAAACAAAAATATCTATTCAAACACATTGGCAATCATCCATATTTTTGGCAGTAAGAAGTACCAATCTGCAAAGACAATAAGGAAAATAATGGACACGATGCATAAAAAACTGAGCATCATAAAATGACACTAAATAATAACATTCATTCAAACCTGCTGTCAATCATCCAAATTTATTGGCATTGACAAATACTAAATTGTAAATAGAATAAGGAAAATATAAATGAAAAATAAAAAAACCTGGGCATCATAAAATGACACTAAACCAAAACATCCATTCAAACCTGTTGGTAATCATCTAGAGTACTCAATAGTCAAATTACATGACATATCAAGCTTGACAATACACAACATAACTTAAAATGAACATCCAAAGTGCATGAAACGAACTGGTAGTTGACTTAAAACATCAATCCATAATAGAATATAACTCAAAATAAATACAAATTCCAACGGGTCTTTAAAATGAATATAAATAAATAAATACAAATTCCACTTTTCCTTTGCATGTCCTCTTGTTATGACCAACCTCTTCACAATATTGACACTTCATAACTAGATTCCTTCTCAATTTTGAAGATTGTGGCCTTTGCTCATCAGCATCTCTCTTTCTACGCTTCTTAGGCCTACCTGGAGGTCTCTGCTTACGTGGAGGTCCCACAGGTTCAAACCCAGTATCTTCCCACATATCTGGCCCATTCATAGGCATGACCATTGGCTCATAACATGCTGCATAAGTTTGCATCTCGAGGCACTCATTGACATAGGGCTCCACAGGCTCTTTTTTGTAAAAAATGCAACTGATTGCATGACAACAAGGCACTCTAGTCAAGTCCCACCTCCTACAAGTGCAAGATTTATCTGCTAAGTCAACAATAAATTGCATTGCACCACAATGCACCTCAAACTTGTCATCGCCCGCCCATGTTGACATCCAATTACCACTATCATTTATGTTCTTCTCTAACTTCTTTCTAGTTACTTTACATAACTCATCTTCAGATTTCATCATCTGATCCTTACATGATTGGAATTTTCTCATTAGATACAACCTTAAATCTTCTACTAAATGAATGACTGGCTTTTCTCTAAAATCTAAAATAACCGAGTTGAATGATTCACACATGTTATTAGTCAATGAGTCACACTTAGGGTACACACTAAATGCATGTTTGCACCATTGTGAAGGTGAATGACCACTAACCCATTCAAATGCTTGTGTGCTAACTGATCTCAACTCTGTCATTGCCCTATCCCATTGCTTATAATAAGTTGCAGTAGCTATCCTCCAAAAAATATCCCTCAAGATCAAGCCAGGATGTTTCTTCTTAAAGTTGTTGTACAAATGCCTAACACATAGTCTATGGTCCACCCCAGGCATCAACTCCTCAAATGTGGGTATTAAACCCTACATAACCAAGATAAACACATATTAACAACAAATAAGTAATGGACAAACTATGAATAAACAAACAACGTTAAAAATAAATTAAAATTTGGACAAACCTTTTGTTGATCAGAGATGAATGTCGATCTACGCTTTGAACCAGTATTAATATCACTTATAAGCTTTGATATAAACCAAGTCCACGAGTCCTTCGCCTCAGCTTCTACAACGGCAAATGCTAAAGGGAACAATTGATCGTTAGGGTCTGTAGCCACAGCAGTCATGAGTTGTCCACCATAGTGTCCTTTCAAATGGCATGCATCCACACCAATAAAAGGCCTACATGCAACAAAGCCCTTCTTACATGCATCTAAACAGACATACAATCTCTGAAACAATGGACATAATGTCCTCCCAGGCCTTTCAATCTCCTCAATAGGTAAGTTAGCCGTAACCACATTCAATAGGACTGAACTACCTCTATTTGTCCTCAACAACTCAGCACAATATTCTCGAATGTTGGTAAAATGTGCCGCTTGGTCACCAGTAATAATGTCTTGTGCACAAACCTTTGCTCTATGTGCTTTGCTCCTTGAAATGTGCACAACATATTTCTCTTGAGCTCTTTTTACAATTGTGGAACTTGTCGTGTTTGGGTGGTCACTCAACTCGCTCACTAGTGTCTTCCCCAACCATTTACTAGTGCATCTCTTATTCTTAAAAGTCCTAGTACAAGTATGTCGACCATAGTATGTTCTCATTTGAAATGTCATTTGGTCCCTCATCTTTGCAACATATGCTATCCACTTACACCCATCTTGACAAATTGCCCTCACTCGAACTTTATCATTTTTTTTAAACCGAATGCCCCAGCCCCCATGAACTGCATAATCAGTTACAGCATTCTTAAACTGTTCAAGTGAAATAAACAGCATTCCCTTTACAAAGTTGGTATGTTTTGGGTTTGTAGGAGGTATGACCACAGGATAAGGAGGTATAGCATTGTTGTCATCATCATCATCCATACTCAAAAGCTCCTCAGATTCATAAGGCTGGTCATTGTCACTAAGACCAGTTACAATCTTGGCATTTGACCCCATCGCCATGTTACTATCTTGTTCTTTACTTGCCTGGCCTAAATCTATTGGTCCTATCACCATCGTATCAAAAGCATCATCACTACCACTTGAGTCTTTAGAATTGTCAGAATAGTTTATATCATCCCCCACATCATCAATTATGTTAGACACATACACACAGTGCTTAACATACAACGCTATCACCTTGTGCCCCTGAACAACATCTGCCATACCCATAGCCAAATCATCATTGTCAATAGTTACAGGCCTAAGCCCACCATCCTCCAAGCTCACCATAGGCATCCTATACCACAACTTACCATAACTGATATACCCTAACTTCTCAACCATATTTCTCAATTCTTGGGCAAACCAACAATCTCGTTCATTACCATCAAAATAATTTATAGCAACCCCCTCATACCTAATTGGATCGCTCAAAAATTTCCCACCATGATGAACTTCCACAGAAAATTCATCCATTCTTGCAAAAAAACAAAAAAAAAAACAAAAAAAAAAAAAAAAAAAAAACAAACAAAATAAATAAATAAATGAGATACATAAACAATATTATTTTTCACTAGTACTAGTTAGGCTTTTATGCACTTCTTTTATTTCATTAAAGGGACAAAAAGATAAATACAAATTTAATCTTTTGCTATCATTCTTAGAAACAGGTCCTCAATTTCAATAACCACATTTGGAGAACATATTAACTTTGGAATTTAGTATATATAAAGAATGATGTGTCAACTTGACCATCTCCATGTCTTGACTCTTTTGTTGAATTTTCTATGTGAATCCGGTACCTTTTGAATCATATGACTTATCATGCAAAGGTTCATTTGAATGGGTTTGTCTGTATGTGTATATTACTACAAGTGGGTCCAACCATTTAAGGTAGAAATGGTCCCAAACAGATTCACAGTGGACTATAGCCGAGTTAAAGGGTTTAAAAAAAAAAAGGAGTTTCTACATTGCAGCAACCATAGGGCCAATCTCATTGATGCGAGATTGAGCATAAAAAACAAGTAAGAAAAGAGTATATATAAGTGAAAAAATCACGATATAAAGTATAAAAATACGAAAGACACAAAGCTGAGGCAAATGATAATACGAAATTAGGAGCAGGAAAAGACTAAATCATTGAATTTCGAGAGATCCAACATGAAGTAAGAATGAGTTATAGAGAGAGAGAGAGAGAGAGAGAGAGAGAGAGAGAGAGAGAGAGAGAGAGAGAAATCACAAGATAAAAGAGGCAGACCTGGGGTTGCTTGAGTAAAGAAGGCGCTGCCGGAAGAAGAAGGCGTCGCCGCCCTCACTGTTAGGGATTTTGGATTTTAGGGAGATAAGTGTTTTAGATTTAATTTGGGTCTGCCCTGTTTAATAAAATCTGCTAATTTTCTTATAAAAAAATGATTTGAGTTAAATTAATTTGGGTTAAAAACAAAACTAACGTGGCAGGACATGTTTGCATTCACGTTGCAATAAATTAATTTTTTATTTAGGCCGTTTGACACGTCAGACTTTTCCATCCATGAGATAACGGTAGGAATTAAGTTGACACGATACTAAAAAGTTAGGGACCAAATTGACGCAATTGAAAGGTTAGGGATCAAATTAAAATATGATGTAAAGGATAGGGACCATTTATGTAGTTTGCCCAATAAATAAATAAATAAGTTAAAGAAAAGCAGACCAAATCTAGAACTCTTTTTTTTTTTTTTTTCTTTTGAAAAAGCCAAATCAACAACTTTATTTGTTAGATATCATTACCTTTAATTAGGCTGTGTTAGCTTATTTAAAAGTATCATGCACATCATATTGTCCATTCCTGCTTTTCTCTGATTTGTTTCTTTCATTTTCTTTGTATTGCAGATGCAACACGTTTGCAGGGTATAAATGGTTTGTGGATAAGTGTTTTGTTTCTTTCATTCTCTTTCTATTCTAGGTATAACACGTTTGCAGGGATAAAAGGTTTGTGGATAGGGGAGCATATCCTACACATTAGCCAAAACTTAAATCGCCTTTATTTTAGAGAATGAACTGTTAATATTTAGATAGCTTTTGATGATGCAGGAAATCAACAGTTGAGATCTTCGTCAATGTGGATAGACAATGGTAATAGATATGTCTAGGGATGAAGCTCCAATAGATCTGAAATAGAGAAAAAGTGATATACCGGTGTGATGTTTGTCAAACACCCTCCAATGATTAAGTTAGAATAAGATTCAATCCAAGTATATTCAATAGAATTCAACTTGAAAATAGTTTTTAGATTGAGAATTGTATGTTCCTGTTGGTGCTGTCTCAACCTAACTTTATAGCCGTCTTTGTCTTTAATGAGCAATGGATTTCTACATTCATTCTCATTTGTAACGGTTGAGGCATTATAGACTGGTGCTTTGACTTGTGTAACGTCTTATTTCGCATTGCTCTGCCCATTACTCCTTGTCATAAATGCTTGCAATAAATGCAAAACATATCTTGGCTTCGTTCATTATTTGAATGATGAAGTCGTTATTTTTTGGACTCATCGGACTCATCAGCTTTCAATTAGGCCCACCAGGTACCAGCACAAAAATAGAGGGACTGTGAAAAAAAAAATGGGTAAAGCCTTTTGGTGAATGCAATTAATTGTGAAAAATTTTTAAATCACAACTAATTTTTCTATTTTTACACATATAATTAGTGAGTTTATATAAAAATGAAGGGTAAACGGTTATTGTTTATCACATAAAATAGTTGTAAAAATGAATATAAAACTATTTATGTTTCAAAAATCGTAACTCATTTATTCTTGGACTCATTTCCATTCACTCTCTTTAGGAAAGATCTTTCCAACAACAAAAGCACCACCACATCTCTATGTCACTTCAAAGCAGGGATCACGTTTCAGATAGATAGTGATTCTCTATCAAGGATTCCACTCGGATTTGAGCTACTAATAACAACATCAAAACAAACCAAAATTCATAAAAAGGTTAAGTGAATCCTTGATGTCTATGATTACAGAAAAGAAATCTGAGCATGTTATTTAGATTTCATAATTCTGTAGACTCGTAACTCTTTTCACTACAATTTTCACATGAATGATCTACTGTAAATGATGAATAACACTTTCTAATGTATCAACCACTTTTGTTTTTAATTTAGGATGAGTTTCGTTCAGCTTTTTAAAACTGGGTTTTCTGAAAAAGTCGGAGTTTCAAAAAGTGCAGTATGAAACTTAACTTTTTTAAAAAGTTGAGTGTTTAGTAAAAACTATTAAAAAATGTTTTTTGGAAAAACTAAATGTTTGGCTAACACTTATAAAAGTGGCGGTTTGAGTTGTATATTACCAAAAATGACAATGTATATATAAGAGAGTTTATTTCATACTTAAACCAACTACTTAATAATACTTACGTAAAAAATTACCTAATAATAATAATAATAGTAGTAGTAGTTTTCAAAACAAGGCTTTTTCAGCTCTTTTCTCCCTTTTAGAGATAGACATTTGTAGAGTTATTTGAAAAAAAATGTGAGGAGATATATAGGTACAAGTCTACGTATGTATCTAGATCAAATAAGATTATTGATCAATCATTCATGACAAGCTTGAAGATCTATTTATAGGAATTAAAGATCTATTTATAGCAATTGAAACGTAGATTTCTAGATGTCGCTCACACTTAAAGAATGTGCATACATAACAAGTTAAGCTCATAAATGCACTACGTCATTAGTACAAAGGTACTAAGCCAAACTCATATGTGATATGTGCTTAAACATATACGATTAAATTTTTTGAATTTTTCACATTTTATGTGGTTTTGGATTTTTACACACACAAAATAGATACATAAAAAAGAGATCAACAACAAAAACAAAAATAATACATATAAAAAGATACATGATGCACAAATGCATGATAATGAAGCATCTAATGCATGAAGGATCCTACAAAGATCGAAAGAATTTGATTAAGGACCAAAAGATCATAAGCTAAACCATAGGAACATTTCCTTATCCAAATGGAATGATTGTTTGGAATGAATGTCTCATGAGAAGCGAGACGAGGGTTGGAAGAATAAGAACCAGAGATGCATAAAAAATGAAGTAATAACATCAAAAACTTTTTTCAACAACTTAGCATTTTCCCCCAAATCTAGCTTTGCTTTTATAGCACAACTTCTAAAAAGCTCAAGTTTCTCTTTTCTTTTGATTCTTTTAAGAGCTTGAAAGTTAGAGTAATGAGGTTTTAGATGACCAAAGACACCACAATGGTGACAAACAATGGGTTTAGGTCCACTAGGCTTTTTAGGGAGGGATCTAGCAACATGGTTTTGTTCTCTCTTCAACATAGAACATTGAGATCTTATGTAAACGATCACACCGCAATGGTGGCAAGTAAGAACAAACTTAGATCCACTCAATTCCCTAAGATGAGACCTAAATGAAGGCTTAGGCTTAAAAGCCTTTCTCTCTCTCCACTTTTTGGTTTATTTTGTGTAAATGAATGTACACCGATTTGTCTTTAGAAGTAGAACTCACAATAGACACAAAATCGGGCAACATAACATGATTGCAACAAAAAATTTCTTCATTTTTAGCAATAGGTTCAGCAATCAAACACTTAGCATACATCTTAAGAAATTCATTTTCATATTTAAGATCATCAACTAGTTTGTTAGACAAAACAAATTTAGCATCCAAGTTCATATTCAAATATTCAAACTCCTTTAGTTTTTCAGGAGAATGTTCTTAAACTTTTCAATCAATTTATTAGATTCATTGAGTTTAGCAATCAAATCATCATTTTTAGAAATAAATTTGCTGAAATTCTCATGAAACTTCTTAACCTTTTTCTTCAAGAGTTTGACATTTGGAATATCAACAACACCCATAGATTCATGTAACATGTCATCACACTTATGAGTATTAACACTCATAGAGGCATTTTCACAAACATATGGCATGTTACACTTAATAACATCCATAGAAGCATACAAAACACTATCCATGGCAAAACACACAAGGGGTCAAGGATCACACTTAGGTAATGAAACCAAAACAAGTGTACTCGTTTTGATACCAGTTGAAAGCTCACATTTGTGAGAAAACATAAGAGCTTGTTTAGACCCCCAAATTAAAATTATGACAATATTGCTTTTACTCTAACTTAGACCAAGTGCAGAATAAGAGTAAATGAGTGCAAACAATCACTAACGCTACCTTAAGCCATATTCTACTATTATCACTAATATAAAGTAAAGCTTAAGAGTAGGGAAGAGAGATGCAAACACAAGATAATACCAAGGCGTGTAATCGAAGAGGTAACTAAAGAACTCAGTGAAAAACCTCTCTGCTGCCCCCCCAAACGGTAATCGATTCATTAGAGAATAAAAATGGAGTACACGAATAACAAAAGACTCTCCAAGCCTAATCTACCCAATGTACTTGAGCTCTCCAAGCTCCTGCTTCCAACTGGCTTTTCGAAACCTTGTCTTCTCTAATTTTCTCAAATCCTCCAATACGCCCGATTGCATCTGCTAATGATTGGATCCTTCCAATACTTACCAGTAGCACTAAAACCTCACTTGACACTTAGATTAGGTGTGGTACATGTTTGGGCTATCAAACTCTCAAGGATTTAGAGATTGAGAGGTAGGAGTAGAGGAAAACCACAATGAAATGTGTAGATTATACGTTTTTAAACCCCTTAAAACACAACTAGATTAGCCTAGTTATTTAGCCAAGTGATTAACTTAGGTAAATTATGCAGATATAGCTTAACACATATAAATCATATCATTGAAACAGTGCGGAAAAATAAAAACACAACGATATGATAACTTAAGAAAACCAAACCGATAAAAAATCTAGGGAAGATTTAACCTAGCTATCCTCAAGGTAAACTGAATCCACTATGAAAAAATTGAAGTTTACACAATAATGACTTAGACCACTAACATCTTATTGCTACATCGAGTAGGAAACTTACTACCACGACCACGTAACAGCTCTGAGTCCACGGACAACTTCTTTCTTAGATTCCCAGCAAGTACAAGCACTCCCACTTGTATACCTTTAAGCTCTTAAATCTGCAAGTGAATTGATCACCAAGATCTTGACATCAATCTAGATCTTAATAACCCTAAGTGTATGTGAAGACAAACACCTCTAGATCTCGCAAAAGATTTACACACATAGAACAAAAAGCAACCATAACAACCTTGAAATCGTGGTTAGGGTTTTCTTTTTTATACTTAAAACAAAACATAAAACTCTACACATCAAACCAGGCTTGGACTGAGTTGGAAAATTCTGCAGAAAAACAATCTGCACGAGCTTCGATCGATTGAGTCTAATTTTCAATTGATCAAGCCAAGCAGATTTACACAGTAAATCCTACAGTACACTCAATTCTAATTATACAACTTAAACATACTTTGAGCAAATCTAAAACAAGACTAAACGTTTTAATCATGGTTTGCCAACATTAGAAATTGAAGTTCTAATACATTTAAACGTAAAGTCTTAGAACCCAATATAGATGATTGTGGGTATAACAATCTCCAACTCTCAAGTGTGTATTCTAGGGTTTTCTCTCTGAAAAACACTCATTACAATATGTGGGTAATGAGAGTATATATAGTGTAGGTAAAGACTTGGTAAAACAAACATGACAAATTATCCAAACAGAATGTTTCGCAAGTATTTCATGAAAAGGCCATGCCTGTGAGACACTTGCAAAAACTCCAGGCTAGCATGACTCTTCGCATTCCAGTCAGGTGCTCTACACATGACTATTTCACGGGTTAGCTTCTCGCGAGCTTCTCTTGAACTCCACATTTTCTTCATTTAAAGCTTGAGTCTTCACACTCGCTCGCGCTTGTCCCATACAATTAAAATCCTACATAAATATAGGGAAAAATGATTGAATAAAATTATAATAAAATTTGACACGGAATTAAAGTCAACACAAAATAGTTGTAAATCACAACTTTACAATATATTTGCAAGGATTGAACAGATCTATGGTATGTTAGAATCCCATTTGCAACACTCCTTAACTCAATTCACCTACATCGAAGGTCTAATCACTACACTGTCATCTCAAATCGATGACATGATGAGAGACCAGTAGCAGTAGGAGGATTCAGATTCGGAATCTGCACAATTCTAGTCTCTTTGGTCATTTTGGTCAAAAAGGGAGAATAGTTTGAGGGGGAGTAGCATACCATGAGGGGGAGCAGCATACCTTAAGGGGGAGCATAGCTTAGCATCCTAGAGCATTGGTTCATTGTGGTGGTGTAGTAATTTACCTTTTTAATATTTTTATAACTTATGGATATTTACATTGCTTTCTTTTAAAGTTTTAAAGTACTTTAGTTTAAAACTTTGTTTATCTTTAGTACTGTTTGTGTATCTTGGCTTTTATAGCCTTTTTTTTTATGTTTATTGTTTTCTATCGCTTTTAGCTTTAGTTTCTTTAATGCATCATAATTGTTAGACATGAAATTGGTTTTAGCATTGCTCTTAATTTCTTTGCGTGTCCGGATAATCATTTACTAGATAAATGTTCATTGTAGTCATTCCTTAATGACTATTCATGTTTGATCAAGTTATGCTTCATAGCTTATATCTCGCTTAATATCTTGATTGCATTTTACTTACTCCTATACTTACCTTGTATTCAACTTGTCATGAACTTAATGAAAGTTTTGTTTATGTGCGAGTGTTTCATGATACAGGTGTATACGATGCAAGTGCTTCATAACTTCTAGAATTAGATGTGAGTGAGTTTTGCCTATGTTCCCAAACTCACGTTTAAGTCTAGAGTCTGTTTAAGGGTTTTTTCATGAAAAAGCCACAGGGGAAGATTGTAAAGTTGTGATTTACAACTATTTTGGTGTTAGCTTTAATTCCGTGCCAAATTTTATTGTAATTTTATTCAATTATTTTTCCTTGTATTTATGTGGGATTTTAATTGTAAGGGATGAGTATGAGAGAGTGTGAAAGCTTAATCTTAAATGAAGAACATGTGGAGTTGGCGAGAAGCTAACCTGCGAAATAGTCACATGTAGAACACATGACTGGAATGCAAAGAGTCATGCTAGCTTGAGGTTTTCATAAATGTCTCGCTAATAAGGCCTTCCTGCTAAATACTCACAAAACATTTTCTTTGGCTAATTTGCAATGTTTGTTTTACCAAGTCTTTACCCACAATATATATACTCTCATTACCCACATATTGTAATGAATGTTTTTTAGAGACAAAACCCTAGAATACACACTTAAGAGTTAGAGATTGTTATACCCACAATCTACACATTTCCTTGTGGTTTTCCTCTACTCCTACCTCTCTATCTCTAGATCTTTCAGAGGTTGATAGCACAAACACTTACCACACCCAATTTGAGTGTCAAGTGAGGTTTTGGTGCTGCTAAAAAGTATTGGAAGGAGTCAATCATTGGAGGATGTAATCGAGCGTATTGCGGGATCTGGGAAAGCTAGAGAAGACAAGGTTCCGAGAATCCAGTTGGTAGCAGGAGCTTGGAGGGCTCAAATACATTGGGTAGACTAGGCTTGGAGGGTCTTTTGTTATTCATGTACTCCAACTTTATTCTCTAGTGGATCGATTACCGCTTGGAGGGTGGCGGTGAGGTTTTTCGCCGAATTCTTCAGTTTCCTCTTCAATAACACGTCTTGGTGTTATTTTGTGTTTGCATCTCTCTTTCCTACTCTTAAGCTTTACTTTATATTGTTGATAATGGATGAATATAGCTTAGGGTAGTGTTATCAGTTGTCTGCGCTTATTTACTCTTATTCCACACTTAGTCTAAGTTAGAGTAAAAACAATCTACCCATAATTTTAATTTGGGAGTCTACACAAGCTCTTGTGTTTTCGTACAAATTCGAGCTTTCAATTATATATATATATATATATATATATATATATATTATTCCTTTGAATGAAGAAGGATTCAAAGAAGGGGTCTCTAGTTGGACTCATTAGTCCCACACCACATAATAGTAAATGTAATACCACGTGTACTATCGGAGCTTGATAAGCTACAAATATGCGCACAACATATTCATTGAAGTGCCACTATCAAACCGTTTAACTCTTACCAAGAATTATATGTAGTAAGAGAACTCTTACCATTAAGTGACACCTCACAATGGTTGCAGGTATCAATAGTTTGTCGATATGTGTTTGTTTCTTTAATTCTCTTTCTATTGCAAGGGTGTGTAACACGATTGCAGGGGTAAAAGGTTTTTTGATTAGTGAACATATATATGGCACAGCTTGGTCAAAGCCAAAGTCCTCTTTATTTTAGAGAATAAACCCTTAAAATGTTGGTTTAACTGTCTATTTGAATTTTTATCCTTATGAACAGATAGTGACATTTTATTAGCAAAAGAATTTTTGGATTTAAAAATGAAAAAATAGAGAAAATAATGAAAAGGTGTATTCAAAAGAATGAGCAAAATATTCTTTAAGAAATAATAAAAAATAATATTTAAATGAGATAGAGAGGAAAAAAAAAAAGTCTGTTGGAAAGTGTATTTGAAAAAATAGTAGAAAAAAAATGAAATATAACTTTTATTCTCCAACTTGGGTGAGTAAATGCCTACACTAATGGAGATGTTCATTGTCATAAAAATACCTTAGAGAGGTTTCCACAACACACTCACCTTTTAGAGAAAGAGCTACTCATCTTTGAGTGAGAATTCCTTTGTAGTCTCTTCTCCTTCCCCTCTCTCATTGTTAAAACTTGATAGGAGGTTTGTACCCAAACACAACCCACACCTATTCGGAGTGTAGAGACTAAAGAGTGTTTTGGAGCTTGGGAAGCATTTGAGATTTGTCAAAAGAAGCCGATGAGGCTTTGCAAATGCAATCGGGCGATATTGTGGGATCCAAATAACTAGTGAAGACAGGACTTCAAGAAGTCCGTACTTGTAAGGCTCAAATACATTGGGTAGATTAGACTTGAAAGGTCTTTTTGATATTCGTGTACTTCAAATTACTCACTAGTGGATCGATTTCGACTTGAAGGGTCCGGAGAGGTTTTTCACTGAGCTCTTCGCTTACTCTTTGTGGATCGCCGTGTTATCTTGTGTTTGCATCTCTCTTCTCTTACTCTTTGTACTTTACATTCATTTTTTATTGCTTATGTTCATGCACTAGAGTAGTTCCGGTTTATTGTACTTCATTTACTCTTGTTCCACACTTAGAAAAGTTAGAATAAAAGCAATTAGGCCATAATTTAAAATTGGAGGTCTAAACAAGCATTAGTGGTTTCACACTAATTGAGCTTTCAGGCTAAATCTTTAAGAGTGGGTTTCATGTGCAACAAATCAGAATAGAAGAGTTTGTGAATCCCAAAACTACGTGTGGTCATATCAATAAGAACTACATGAGATAGCATTAGATTTTGGGTTGAATCATTACCATGAGGATTGTTTAGGTTAAAGCCCCCCCATTTTTTTTTTTTTTACAATGAAATTGTTTGTTTTATTAGTTTTCCTAGGTCATCATTTCGGTATCTTATATAATCTATGTTTGTGTGAAGTTATTCAATTCATGAGATCTAGAGCATAATTAATCTAATTAGTTACTTGGTTAAAAATTGATCAAATTTGTGACAAGTGATGCCTAAAACCCGAACAAATGAAATTTAAACTGAAAGGTCCATAATACTCTTTTATACTTTATAAAATTTCTATAATACCCTTTTCTTATTATTTGCCTCACTCTACCTAATTAATGATACCTCATTAATTTTTTATTCCTTAATTTTATTAACAAAATCTTGCTGTCTTACATCAAATGAGGTATACTTTTAAGCCATCATCTTGACCAGTTTACTTTTGGACCTTCTATCATTTTTCTTTTTATAATAATAATAATAATAATAATAATAATAATAATAATAATAATAATAATAATAATAATAATAATAATATAAGTAGGAGTGTAATTATGATATTGTTATTTTTTATAACAATTGATGCGGTCCCCAAGTAAAAAAAGTTCCTAAATTTTAACCAATAGGGTTATGTTTTTCATTGCAATAGTATTAATTAAACCAAAATATTAACCAATAAATAAAATAATATATTTTTATCAGATGAAAAACAAACAAAAACGAGAGAGAAATACTACATTTACAACATTTTTTACAATATTTTTACAACAAATCTTAAGTAATAGGTTGTTACAGGCTATTATTGATAGCAAAAAAAATAATTTTAGTAGTAGACTCAAATAAAAAACAAGAAGCAACTTAACACCTAAGATTTATTGTAAAAAATATTGTGAATGAAGCACTTTTCAAAAAAGAAAAAGAAAAAAGAGCAATACAAAAAAAAAAAATTACAATATTTTTCACAATAGTTGTGTTAGAAAACTTTTACTATTTCTCATCTAGGTCCATCACTAACGTCACTCTTTCACTTACTGCTATCAATCTGCCACATCAACAAGTGCAAAAAGTTTTGTCAAATTTTTTGTGTCTATAAACTTTTTATAAAAAAAAATTATTCGGTTCATATTAATTAGTAGTAGTTTTGCATATAAAACAAAATAATCAGTTTTCGCCTTAAGTCTCTAAATGCATTAAATTGCCCTTGCAACAAAGTCTCTTCCACAATTCCGAAATAAGATAAGGAAATAATTATTACAACAAAAGAAAAAAAAATAAAAATATTGTTATAAAATATTCATTTTCATTACTTCTCACAAGAGAATCCCAAATAAAATTACTTACATCTAGAATTATTGTTTTAACATCTAAACAAAATAATCAATTAAGAAGAATACTGTAATACTATAGACACCAAAATAAATCACCAACTTTTTCACATCTTATTCGTATATTTTTGACTGGGCCAACCAACACTAAAATCGAGGGATGGTGTGAAAACTCTCTGTATCTACAATTAATCATTGGATTCTCCATTCCATTCACTCTTCTGGCGAAAAATCTTTCCAGCAGACAAAAGCACCCCCACACCTTTGTGTCACTTAAAAGCAAGATCACGTTTCAAATAGCTCGTATTTCCAATAGAGTGTGATTCTCTATCAACAATTCCACTCCACAAAACCAAATTGATTATTGAGTATCTTGTCAGCTGAAGCATTTTCTCATACTGTCACTGATTTTTGCATCAATCTGTAATCTTCTGGATGGCAAAGTTCCGCTGCAAGGCACAGGCACTTGGAGAGTTGGGATTGTTGTGTAACAAAAAGCAGCTAACCAGGCTTCTATAGTGTGGGCCATTGCATTTAATCCTCTACCAACATGACAAAATTGAAAAAGATTAAAGGGATTCCTTGAAGTCTATGATTACAGAAATGGAATCCCAGTTGGCTTGAAAGAGATTGTTGATGGATGAGATGACAACTAGGGAGTCTCCTTCAAGGATCACAGCCTTCAAATTCACACGAATTTCTTCTTTAATGGCTAGGAGGGGCTGCTTTGGAGTTCCCCAGGGTTTCAGAGACAAGTCATTAGTTTTCATAATATCATAGACCTTTACCTCTTTTCACAAAATTTTTCATACTTTCTGTAAATCTTCTGTAAATAATGAATAACAACACTTTCTCTACATGTATCAATCACAACTGTTTTTGTCACCATTTTTCATTGACTATTTCAACTATTGTGAAAATGTTGTAAAAAAAGTTATTCGTGTAGTACTTCTGTTGGTCACCCATTCGTTACAAATTATTTAAATGAACATCCCAAAAAGTTATTTCATAATTTACCAATACTGCATGTCTTCCCATCTTTTAGAGTTTTCTATTCCTAGCAAAAAAAAAAAAAAAAAAGCGACGCACTTTTTAATGTATGTAGAAATGAATTATATATATATATATATATATGTGTGTGTGTGTGTGTGTGTATGATTTAACCATCCAAATCATAATAGTATAAGTAGTATTACTCACATCACTTAAGAATAGCCATGCACTATCTATAAAAGTTCTCTTAGACTTTTTTTTTTTTTTTTTTTTACGCACAAAGAAATCAATTTGAAAATAGTAAATCAGGACGAAGTTTTTCTTTTAAAACACATTCAATATAAAAGGTTTTTTTGGTTGAAACCATTTTTAATTGGCGCGTGGTAATCTATCATTTTTTTAATCTTCGAAAAACAAAGTCCTAGCAGATAAATGCACTAATTCTCAATCATTCCTTTCCATATATAAATATAAGGTCCATATTGGTCCCTTTTAATCATCGGGCCCGTTTCAATTATTGCAGAAGTACCACTGTACCAATCAACTCATATACCTTTAACAAAATCTTCAAGGAATTTGGTTATAAATAAGAATTAAAAATAGTGTTATTATAAATAAAATAAATGATTTTTTTTTTTTTTTTGAGTCGAGAAGTTATAAATCACTTGAGTTCAGTGCATACATGACTTGAATGCAACACATTTTTAAAATTAACTAAATTTCAACATCATATTAACTGTCGAAAATCTTAAGCTTAAGAAGAAGGAAAAAATTAGCTTATAAGATGGTCTTATAAGATATCTCTCTTGAAATATATATTGCACGAGAGATATCTTATGAGACCATCTCATGAGATATCTTCTCAGGAGGAGGGCCTGTGACATAAGGATCAATTAAATTGTGAAGTGTGCAAGTATGACGTGTCATCTACTCAACTATTTGCATTGTAAAGGTTGGTGTAAGGATTTATTTTTATAATTATAATTATTACTACTATTTGTAAGTCAAGGAAGCACTGGAATCATGTCTCACACCTCCAAGTAATGATATTAGGTGAAATCATGATTTCAAGTGCTGATTTCATTGGACCCACGATTTCCACTATCCTTTACATCATAAATAATTCCCAACTTGGGACAAATTATTAATGGTTCAATATTGTTACCCGAAGTCTCATCATATGAGAGAGAGAGAGAGAGAGATCAAACATATTTATGATCTTTGAGCAGCAAACTGATAGGCCACAAATGCGTTGACCCCTTTGTGAATAATTAAATTAATTAATTAGCCGAGTTATTAATTAATCAAGTTAACATGCAAATTCACGTGACAGCACAAACAAATCACCAATAACTAAAGTATGCAGCCAAAAATAAAAGACACGGTGATTTATTTACGAATGGGGAAAACCTGACGGCAAAAACCCCACCGGGTGATTTAAGGTCACCACTCCCGAAACTCCACTATTATCACAACAAGCGATTACAAATAAGGAATCCGAGTACCTTACTAACCTACAGTTGAATCCTTACCCCAATACCCAATTGGACTTGTTCTGTAGTGACAATATCTCCCCTTGATGCACGGCTCCGAGTACGTGACTAATCAATTGCACAGATCCTAGTACGCGACTTCAATTCACCAACTAGAGAGAGTTGTTGGCTGCAAAGTTCTTCAAATCATTCACACGATGAAGTTCAAAAAGATACTTAGTTACAAAACCCTACGGTGCACATTACACAGCAACTTCTTCACAAGATATGAACTAGAGCATGAACTTTGTCTTTGATCATAAATTGCATCAACAAGAATTACTCAATGCTCGTGCAACTTGCATCACTTTGACGACTCTTAAAACAATCCTTTTATATGTCTAGGGTTAGGAGAAAAGAAGTCTCGAAGACACATTCACGGATAGGAATTAAAACAGAACTGAAAATCGGTTTTTTTTAAATCTCGACAGATAGAGGTGTCGAGGATCTGTCGAGAAACTGTCGAGCCTCGGGGCTGAAACGGCTTCTAAAGCTCGATAGATGCATGTGTCGAGATCAGGTGTCGAGCTTTAGTAACTTGCATTTTCCAGCTTGTTTCTTGGACAACTTGATGACTTCAACACTTAATCTTGAAACACTGTTTCGTGAAGCGTTAAACACATCCTAAATCTACCCAATTACAAGTAAAGTGCGTTTTGTCAAAGGATAAGTCAATTATATAAAATAATGACATATGTCAACAACTTGAACTACATATGTCCTAACACAAACAAGAGTTCAATTTTTTTCTTTTTTTTTTTAAATCAATTGTTGCATCTACGTGGGATGAGATATTTAAACCTTTGACATCTTTATCGGATATACTAAGAAATGTCAATTGAGCTACAAAAGTACAAGAAGAAATAAATCATTTTACTTATAGAAACTGTTCCAAAAGTTATAGAAACTGTTCCAAAAGTACAAGAAGAAATATAAAAAAGTATTAAAAGAAGAAAACTTATACACAAAGAGTAAATTTAGGTATAATTCTTTAATGTTGTATATACCTGTAGCTAATCCGTGCTATGCACGAGAACCTACCTATTTGTGAGGTAGGCTAAAATAATTTTGTAAAATATTAAATTGATTAAGAAACTATACCATTGCATGATTTGCTTTTGTATGACTTCAATTTGTGTTACAATTTAATAAAAAAAAGTCATTACTTGAATGTGCAATAGCTTACAAAACATTTGTCAGACAGTTTCAGATACTGCAAAACAATAACTCAAAAATTTAGATATTAAAATTTCTGAAAGACCAAAAAATATTAAAGAATCAGATAATTCACTGCTTAGAAATATAAGAGAAAGATGAGTTATATTCAAAAGAATAATACATGACTATAAATATTGAAAGGAATCAAAAGATCTAGAGCCTACAAATTATAGATAATATATATATATATATATGTGTGTGTGTGTGTGTGTGTGTGTGTGTGTGTGACTACACAAATTCAGATGTTAAAACTTCTAAAATACCAAAAAAGATATATAATTAAAGAATAAGCTATCAAAACAATTCAAAAAATATATGACTATTCACAAGAGAAATATAATGAAAAACAAAATACATTGCCCATAAAGCAATAAGTTCTAAATTTTAATGTGTCTAAACTTTAAACAAACCTTATCAACATGTGGTCCACGCTAAAAAATGTTGAGCAAGAGCCCAAGGTTAAATGATGAAACTTATATCTCATCTTAATATATCGTATATAAGCTTTCTGCGCAAGAAATTAACATACTTTCATATTGTGAGATGAAGTAAAGACATATGTAGTAGCAACAATCTT
The DNA here is from genome assembly GCA_032878915.1 of Castanopsis chinensis. NCBI lineage: Eukaryota > Viridiplantae > Streptophyta > Magnoliopsida > Fagales > Fagaceae > Castanopsis > Castanopsis chinensis. The sequence continues at coordinate 1,248,689 of JAVQMG010000081.1, forward strand.
AAATTTCAATTACTGCAAAACTTTTTTATCTTGTAAAAAATGGCTATAAAGAGTTTGGTGGTTCATATATGAAAATTACTTTTAAAAAAATACATGAAAAATCATAAAATATATATATATATATATATATATATTTTTTTTTTTAACAAAGTAGAGGAGAAGAAAATAACAGAAGAAGAGCTAATACCTCTTAACAGCTTTAAAAAAATATTGGGATTTGTACTACTTTTATAGTGTTGATGAATAACCTCGCAAATTTAGAAATAAATTATCAACGTTTGAGTTTAAGTTTAAGTTTAAGTTGGAGTTATTAGAGAGATAGAGTGTCACTCTTTATTAAATTTGGACTAAACAAAAATAATTTTGTTTAAAAAAATGATAATGATGAGTTTGAGTTTAAGTTGGACTTGTTAGAGAGATAGAGTTTTACTCCTTGTTAAGTTTGAACTAAACAAATAATTTTGTTTTATAAAAAATGATAATGATGAGTTTGAGTTTAAGTTTAAGTTGAACTTGTTAGAAAGATAGAGTTCCACTCCTTGTTAAGTTTGAACTAAAAATAATAATTTAAATTTAAAAAAAAAAAAAGATAATGATGTGGCAAGCTTTAGAGAGGTCAATAAAAAGTCAAAGGCTTCGGTTTTATAAATATATATATATATATATATATATATATTAGGTTTTTCATTTAAATTGAAAGACGTAGTTGCATTAAGTTTAATTGTTTTTTGAAAAAAATAAACATTATTTGTGCTTTTATTGGTCCATGCAATCATGAAAAAAAGAATATTAATCCTTATAGAAAATTCTACAAACCAAATCTATTCAGACAAATTAGGAATAGACAATAATACAAATGAGAAAAAAAAAATATTCAATTTCTTCTCCTGAAAAAATATCCAATTGCTCTCCAAAAATTTACCTCAAAACCATCATATCCAATCAAGGGAAACTGTAGATATTAAAGAAAGAGAAATGATATGTCCACAACATTTTTATAATATTTTTACAACAAACCCTAAGTGGCCAGTTGTTACTAGTTGTTATTATTGGGACAAAAAAGTAATCTTAGTGTTAGGTTCAAATTTGAACCAATAACAACTAACCACCTATAATTCGTAGTGAAAATGTTGTAGATATAGTATCTCTTATTGAAAAAAAGACCAGGAGCAAAGCTCGTAGTGGAGCCAAGGAACCTAAGGGCTGGGGCACATTGAGAGTTTCTTTTGCAAGGGAGAGAGTATTTCCAAAAATTCTGCTTCTAAATATTTCTCTATTCCACTCTTAATTTGATTGTACTTATTTGTGTAATATTCAATAATTTGTTGAATTGCAACATTTATTATGATTTAATGAAACTGCCACTGCAACTCACAATATCATGAAATTGTGTGTTGTAAAACTGATTACATCCCACGGTTGAGCCATTTTCAACAAACAACAATTTTCCCATGCTCCTGATGCAATATTAGGACATTGAAGCCATTTTGAACAATTATCAATAACAACGATAAAATAAAGGGGTAAGTTAAAATGCTAGTGGACTGAACTGCATATCAAGTACCCCAAGATGCGCATTGAGAATTTTCAAAAGAGGTGACTATAACCAAACATGTTGAAGGGAAAAAACAAAAGGTTGTAATGCAAAATTAAAATATTAAACTCCCATTATAAATGTCTTCTCAATAGCTGCTAAACTTATAGTAATTTTTAGGAACTTTCAGAGTACGATGATGCTGTACTACCTCCTCTCACGTTTATGGTGGGTCACATTAATTGAATTTTGAGACCTACAATGAAAATGAGAGGAGGGAGCAGCACATCACAATGATCCTAATGGAGATTATGGGAGACAAATGTGAAAGATTTGTGTCATGCAGTTCCCAAGTGCGAAATGCATCCAGTCATTTAGATCAACAATATAATTGAATGCATTTACATTTCTTTTTCTGAGGAACTTAAAATCTCCTCCTTGACATATGGTGTCACTGCCAGGGCAACCATTGGGAAGAAGTGCAAATATGAAAAGGAACTCATATCACTAATCGAGGAAATGTTTATTCTCGGTGGAGGCTTTGAACTGCCTGATTTGTTTCCTTCACTAAATTAAGTTCATTAGCTTACTGACAGGAAAGAAACTTGGAATTTTTTTTCCATTTACCATTAATTTTGTAAGAATATAGTTAGTTGTCCGGTTGAAAAACAATGTGGAAAACTAACATCTCGAGTTTTTAAAACTCGAGATTCAAGTAGAACTCGAGTTTTAAAAACTCGAGACCCAAGCAGTCCATACGCTGACGTGGTTTAAAATATTTCCACGTGTATATCGAGTTTATAAAACTCGATTTATAAATCGAGTTTTATAAACTCGATTTTGGCTTCAGTTTTTGACTGAAACCGTGTTTCAGGAACACGGTTTTTACCGCTTCAAACCTAACTATTTCCAGCCCTCACTCATGACTCTCACTCTCACCGTCACTCTCACTCTCACTCTCACTCACTCTCACTCACTCTCACTCTCACGATTACTGCCGCCGATCACACTCACTCTCACACTCAAGATCACTCTCACTCTCACTCTCTACTCATTACTCTCTAGTCCGCCGCCGCCGCCGCTGTTAACCCACCGTGCCGAAGAGCACTTCGCCAGTTCGCCGCCGCCGCCGTTGACCCACCGTGCCGAGGTACTCTCTCTCTCTCTCTCTCTCTCTCTCTCTCTGTTCATGATGTACCAATTTTAAGTTTGGTTAATGGGTTTATGTGTTGGTTCCTAGCTTACAGACTATGGGAGTAAACTGACAGGGAAAATCTGCAATTTGAAGTTTTGAACATTTTGTAGATAATACACTACAAATGCCTTTAGTAAGTTGAGTAGAACTAAATTAAACCAAGATTTCTCTCATTCTCGTATTTATGTGAAGCGTATAAGTATCACTTATAACTAGCTTAAGCTATGCTGACTTAAAGTCTAAATTGAAAAAAAAAAATCCGGAATAAGTTTAGCCATCATTTGACCAGTTGAAATAAGCGGAATTTTTTGTTTTTCACCTGAATAATTTTTTTTTTTTTTTTAAGATGGGTAGATAGTGGGGAGGGTGAGGGCTACAGACATGCAGTACTACCATGGATGCCATTATCACTGGACTATTACTTGAACCTTTCACTTGAATAATCTAAGAAAAAAGGAATTGTATTTCATCTGGTGAACATTAATTCTAATTATTATATAGATAAATGCTTTTAGTTTCCATTCAAAAAAAAAAAGAAAAAACAAAAAGATAAATGCTTTTAGTAGAACTTACTGAGTGCTTTTATAATATATAAGGTATTTGACTTAACAAATTTTGTTGACGTTTCTTTTTGTTTTTGTTTGGGGGAAGAGGGTTGGGAAAGATTCTTCTCTTTCAATTTGATGTTGTCTGAGAAAGGTAGGCAGCGTGATATTTTTAATCATCACTACATTTTGTACGTTATTGAACCAACTTGAGACCATTTTTCATCAAATAGGCATCATTTAGCTTCAACACTAGCATGAGTATATGGAAATTTGGTTTGATATAACATTTCTGCCAAACAAATGGATAGAGTGAAGTATTTATGGAGCTTTGATGTTTATGTACAGATGTAATGTGCGGTGCATTAGTGTTTTTGTTTATTGTCTATGTTAGAATTTGATAGATATAGATGTTTGTAGAAGTTTGAGTATTTTTCTTCAGCAAATAGAAAGTTTGGAGTTCTCACCTTGTCAACTGGAAAGAATGACTTAATTGAACTTCCCATGTGGTACTGTATTCTCCTAGCTAACTGTAAATGATGGCAGAATGCATAATGTAACATAGGTCTTGTGCGAAGAAGTCCTATATTGAAAACTTAGAGGGGTTGCTATGTGCAAAGTTGCCTTCAATCTCAAGTGGTTAGTAGTGATAGGATTTGATTTTGATTGGTCCTTAAGGTATAAATTTCAGATTTATTGTACGACTATATTTAGTCTCAACACCAAACAGCCATGACCCATGCCATACTTTGTAGCTAAAATGTTGGTGCTGATGCACCTTACTTCATTATCATTTCGTAGTTAGCAATGATGTAACTTGTCATCTCAGGTTGTTGTTGTAAGAACAACCTTAGTTGCCTATATTATCTGAGGAGTTTCTCATAGAAGATAATATGGGTTTGGAACTCTTTTGCTTTAATTTTTTCTAATATGGAATTTTCAGGAAAGTTTAGGCTTAATGATCTTGGCAGTCCATTAGTTTGATGTGTGCCCTCTGCCATCTCTAAGAACCAATTTTTTTAAATTTTGATTGGTTATTTGGTTAGTTGTTGATCTGCTTTTATTTTTTATTTACAAATGTTATGCATTAGGATCAATCATTCAATTCTCATTTCATAGCTGCAAGTGGGGGTCTAAACCATTTCATTTTAAAGAAGCATGGATTAGAGATGGTAGAAGCTCTCTATTAATCAAAAAGGCTTGTTAAATTTGACTATCAAATACATGTTACTTTTTTTTTTTTTTTTGTTGCTTGATGCTGCTGTTCCTGTTGTTTTTGAGTTTTAGTAGGATAATTTCATGGACTACCATACATAATATGTTGGTGCTGATACACCTTAGTTCATTATCATTTCCTGGTTAGTAATAATATAATTTGTAATCCCAGTTTGTCATTGTAAGAACTCCCTTGGATGCCTAGATTATTTGAGGGGTGGTTTCTTTTAGGATGATATATGGGGTAGAAACTTTTTTGCTTCTATCTTTTTTAATATTGACTTATCTGGAAAGTCCAAGTTTAATATTATTGGCATTCTTTTAATTTGATGCACGCGCTTAAGTTTCGCTGCCATCATTAAGAACCAATTTTATGAAATTTTGACTGGTTAATTGGTTAGTTGTTGGGTTGCTTTTGCTTTATAGTTTAAATATTGGTTAGATGTTGGCAGTCTTTTAATTTTATGAAATTATGATCGATTATTCATTGTTTTTATTGTATAGCTGCAAGTTGACTTTTAAATGCTTTCCGGGAATGACTTCGGGGTTGAATGTGGATGCAATTATTAGGGGTGGGATAAGGAAGTTTACTGATGAGGTAGGAAGGTTGTGGACCTTGCTTGCAGAGTATTATATTAGGTGGAATTTGCACGAGAAGGCGAGGGATGTGTTTGAGGAGGGGATTATGAGTGTGGTTACTGTTAGAGATTTTAGTGTAATTTTTGACTCGTCTACGCAGTTTGAAGAGAGTATGTTAACGTTTAAGATAGAGAGTATGAGCTCGAGTGACGAGGAGGATGAGGAGGAGGACGAGGGAGAGGGTGGAAAAGAAAACGGTGTTGAGGGGAAAAGAATGGATGATGAAGATGAAGATGAAGATGTTCGGTTAGATGTGAATTTATCGATGGCTAAGCTTGAGAAGAAGATTCTTGATGGGTTTTGGTTACACGACGATAAGGATGTGGATTTGAGGATTGCTCGATGCATGGTCCTTTACAAGTCTTTGATGGAGGATGCCACTGAGCAGTCAAGTAAATGATCCTTTCTCTCAACCTTCATTCAGGACTCATGATTCTTGAAAGTCAGTTTAGTGTCCTTGATACAGTCTTCGTAATTCTGAGGCTAATTCATGCATAATTCTTCTTTTGTGAAGTTAGACACTTAGCAAATATTTTCCATTAGCAGGTTCAAAAGTTGTTTAGAATTTGCAATGTCCTCCAGGAGGTAGTTATTTATTCCAATATATTATATTCCTCCTGAAATTATTCAAGAGACTAGTACTGATGCAACCATGGCGAGATTGAAAATTAAAATCAACATCTTAGATAATGGTGTTTGATGGATTATAGTTTAGATAACTTTGGATATATTTCAACATGCGACTTTGGATATATTTCAATATGCATCTTCGGAGTAGTGAATTTTCTTTCTTTATTTATGTATTTGATGCAGCAGCTAGAATTAATATGTTTGAGTAAACCAATTATGTGGAATATTGTTGCACTCTTTGCAGTATGGAGCTTGGGATGGATGAGGAGCCAGAGATTCTGCGGCCTGGTCCAGAAGATCCTTCATTGTTGACGCGACAACGAAATCATCGATCAGAGGACATTTGGAATGGCGAGGTGAAATATCTACTTCTATCATTAAGCTTTAATTTTTACGTTGTCTTTGACTTTTAGCAAGTTCTTTCAAAGTTGTATATCTACTTCTAACGACTGCTATAATTTGTATACATTTTGCAGGACTCGGGCCCACTTACGTGCCGTGGTCGCGCTAAGGAGATGGCAAATATAACGATGCGAGATAATCGGGTGATTGATATTATTAAGTTGGTGGGGCTAGAAGGATTGTTTAGGACCCCTTCTAGAGAGATAGATCATTGCCTAATAACGGCCCTAGTTGAACGATGGCGGCCGGAGACTCATACGTTTCATCTTCCACATGGTGAGATGTCAATCACCCTAGAAGATGTGGAGGTTATTTTTGGACTTCCTATAGACGGTGAGGTGTTGGTTGGGCCGACTACGGTGGTGGGTGGGAATTGGAGGGACCTGTGTGTGGACTTGCTTGGTTTTGAAGTTCCGAGGAATGACAACAAAACATTGGTGGGGCAAAGAATTCTCATCAGCCGCCTTGTTGAGCGCATTGCAGAGGCACTGCCTCATGATGCAACGGAGGAGCAAGTACATCAGTATGCCCGGTGCTATATTTTAGCGCTACTAGGGGATAAGATTTTTATGGACAAGTCGGGAGATAGGGTGCATTTGATGTTCTTGGAGTTCTTGCGGAACCTTCATGATCCACCAAAGTATAGTTGGGGTAGTGGTTGCCTAGCATGGTTGTATAGAGAGTTGTGCCGGGCAAGCGATAAAGAGGCATCGTAAATTGGTGGGGCATTGCAATTGGTCCAGTATTGGGCATGGGCTAGGTTGCCATTCATGTGCCCCAGGATAGAGCCCCCACCTGGATGTGATTACGGCCCATGGCCAAAAGCTCCACTTGCATTTAAGTAAGTATTTTCCCACTTGTAGTAGCTGTTATGCCATGTTCTCTTCTTAGTAAGTAAGTGGTAATATTTGTTCTTATGTTATTCGCTCGTAATTGTAGGTGGGTGCGGGTGCCAAGCCCGAAGAGTAGGCCATCCAGCACGGCGTTGATCTATTATCGCGAGCAATTAGTTAGAATGCAGCCCGAGCAGGTAAGAATATACAAAAATTCATGTGCACGTTATGTTAATTTTCCTTAAGAATATGTTGAAATCATTGCTTTAACAAATCTTCTGTTTTAATTTTTGGTTTTCCCTTTATGTATGTATTCTCCTTTGTTTCACATTTGAAGCTGTTATGATCATTGTTTTGCTAATTCTTATGTATTGTACATGAAAATAAAATATGAAATGTATTGTACTTTGTTTCACATTTTAAGATGGTATGATAATTGTTTTTTGTTTCTATTGTAGATTATGTGGCAGCCATATGAGGCAGACTTCGGCCACCTTCCTGCCTTCTGCGTTGCAGGGAGGGATGCGTGGACGGCAAGGGTGCCACTCGTATGTTTTTGCATAGTAGAGACACACCACCCAGATCGTGTCCTTCGACAGTGTGGGTTGGCGCAAGGGCGGCCTGAACATGTTGTGTACGATGATAGACTACATAGAATTGACTTGCGTGGGAAGGTGGAAAAGAATTGGAGGGAGGAGCATGGACCGTATATCCTTACATGGGATATGAGGCAAGAACGAGTTTGCCATGGAGTTCCTCAGACTGGTGAGATGCCTCGCGATCATGACTATTACCGCTGGTACCGTCCGGTCACTCGAAAGTATGTCGACCGCAACAGCGCTAAATTAGATACAATGGTAATGTGTTGTAATTAGATTTTATTGCCCACTTTGTTTTTTCTTCTGTACATGTAGGAATGTAGCATCAATTGATTTATTTTTTCAGCAAATCTAGTTTGATCTGATTGAACTCCAATCTGTGCTTCAGTATTTGAGTACATTAATAAGTACTATATTATCCATTCTATAATTGATACATAAATGTCTCAAATCTGATTGTGCTGGTTCTTTCTCCATTTCAGATTGAAAGCCATTTAGCGCTGTTGGAGATGCTTCCTGTAGGCAGCCCAGCACACAACCTTGTCCGACGTGTCCTAAATGATGTGGCTGGGCTTGGGGGTGGTCTTGCAGCAAATGGACAGGCAAACACTGGGCATGAGACTGAATCAACAACTATTGCAACCCCAAGCACAAGCGCAGCACCCCCAAGTACATCAACTCGTGGTCGACATGCTACTGCAAGCCCAATCACAAGTGCAGCTAGGGGCCGTGGTCGGCGTGCAACAACCCCTCGGGTTGTAAGTAGTCATGAGGTACCTGCCCCCATCCCACACGCATCTCCTCCACTTGAGGTCCCTCCACCCATCCTAGATGCATCTCCTCAGCCCGAGGTCCCTTCACCCACCCCACCTTCACAGCCCAGTTTTGATCTTGGTTTTGATTTTCATATGACCCCTCCTACGCACCTTGAGACACCCTCATACGCACCCACCAGCTCCAGTGCACCCACTTTGCCGATGACAATGATTCCCACTCCTAGCTATACAGATCATCATTACCAACCTACCTCATCCTCATCCGACCCTTTAGGACCTCTGGTTGGGATTGACACTGATGTACCGGACGAGCATCCCCCTCATCAGCCCTCACCTCCACGAGGTAGACCACAACGTACTAGAAGAGCACCCACTTGTGGGACTGGTGGACACAAAATAGGACACAAAGGCAGCTCTATGGTATGATAATATTACTTGCAATGTAATGATATATTTTGCGGTTAATTTTATTCTTATCATTACGCCGAATATTGATTGTATGCATCTAATGTCTTTGCAGCACGATGATGAGCCTAAGGATGATGCCTCACAGCCTCCTCCCCCCGCGCCCAAACATTACACGAGGGCTAAAAAACGCAAAATTGGTGAATCTTGAAAAAGAAGCAACCCAAGGTCTTATTTTTCTTAGATTGCTTGGGATTTGATTTTTACTTTATAAGCCATTCTTTAATTTCCCATACCATGTGCTCTTTAATTTTGCTGCTTTCAGAGTAGGAGAAATTTTATATCTACATTGATTTTGGTTTTGTTTTGTTTGTAGGCTGATTTGGTTGCTTATTATTTTGAGTTTTATCTTTACCGCAGAGCCCAGAAGGGTGAGAGTTGCTATCAAACTTCGACCAAGAAATGCTGAAGATCTTCTTTCAGATGCTGATTTTTCTTATTGTGTTGAGTTACAACCAGAGGTGATTTACATGTAACACTTAAAAGATTGAAACTGATATTAAACAGTTCTCTCCCTCTCCCCAGAAATGCATATGTTTTATATTTTGAACAAACACCAGCCACTAGAACATTTGGAGTAATTGAGGTCATGGGTTCAAAATTCTCTGGGTGTGTGTTAACTGTTAACTTACGAATATATATATATAATAATAAAAAAAAGGATATCAATGTGCTAGAGTATTTGGCATGTCTATACTGTTTTAACCTTTTGATGCCTACTGAAACAGTAAAACTTTTCATTTGCTAGGTTTTTGAGTTGTCAGGTGGTCGGTCTTTCTGGATTCTGTCCTGTTGATCAATCTCAATATCCATCTGCGGTTAGAGGCTAAACACTAGTCTTGCCTTCTGGCCGATTGATTTCAATTCAATAATGGCTCTTTCTGCTTCTTTGCAATTGTCCTATGGATTGGGACTCTGCAAGAACCAGGGGTGCAATAAACGATATAAGGTACTTTTTTTTTTCCCCGATTAGTCTAGTGACAAAATATTTCTGTACTTTTTTCATGAACTGCTAAGATGACATTTTATGATTGCTGCATCATAGAAGTGATGTGAGTGGTGGGCAGACCCATCTACAAGTGAAGCTGCTCTTGCCACTTAAATAGTTGTGAAAAAAGTCATGTCCTAAGGATTTCTCATATTATTCCGTTCCGTTTTTTTTTCCAGCAACTATGTTTTTATCCCTGTTCTGAATTTATTTGTTTGTTTACAGAGTGTAACGGGAAGAGGCAAGTTACATTTATTAAGTGCTTCTCTTTCATCACGTGTATCGGTATGTTTTTTGGTTTAGAACTTTAGAACTGCTCCTTTTCCCCCTCCAATATTGTTTTCCTTTGAATGTAACCTGAAGTGTGCTGAAGCATTTAGATGTCAGTATTTAAGTATCATTATCATCTAAAACAAGGGAAAAAAATTGCATGTTCAGCATCAATTATGCATCGTTTACATTATTAGATGCTTGATTTTACTTAATGGCTAATTGGGAAATCAGTGGGGGCTAATTGGGGCGACTGGTATTATGCACGTGCTAACTTTAAATGCTATTCTTCTTCTGTGACTGTTAAACGTGATATTTACCATATTACCATTCAAGTTGGTACTTCCATTTCATAATTTGATGATTTAGAACTCTTGCTATTCTTATAAGCTCTAACATATTGATGGCATATGGGTTTATTTACTGTTAAGGGCTAATGACTTAAGTCTAGTTTAGGTTTCTTAATTTATGTTTGACTCCCTGCCCATAAATTAACTAATTAGTTTCTTTTTGCCTTAATCTACAACAACCACCAAGCCTTAATCTCAAAACTTTGGGGTCAACTATAGATCCTCAATAGACTAACCACTACACCCGAGTGTTGATGTATCACTTTGCTGCTTCAAGGGAACACCCTAACTAATCCTTGCTCACTTTTCATTGCATTTGGGGTCTGATGCAGTGCTTCATTAGTAGGGGATGCCACAACGTATCTATAATGGATCCATTCATGATAAAATTACTGCATTTTACGCTAGTCAACTAGCTGCCAACATATTACAACCCTCATTTTTCTTAGCTCAGAACCAATTTTGAACAAAATATATGACATTAAGCATAGATACTGATGCATGTGTAACTTCTTCTTCTTCCTTTTTCCACTAGGTAAATTGGGGAGGGGGTTTCGAACCCCAATGCCCAGGCACCCTAAGAGGTGATGGTACCACTGGGTCCTTGAACCCTATAGGTGCATGTGTAACTTACCAATAATAAAAAAAAAAAAGTTTCTCTTTGCCTTTGTTTCCTATTTTGAAGTTATTGTACTTTGTTAGGCATCTCGTGCCTGCTGTTTTTGTCTGTCTTGTTATATGGTAACTTCAATCTGTTAGGCAATGGATGGAATAGAAACCCCATATTCTTTTTCTAAACGCAGCAATTTAGACTTCTTTGTCTTGCAAAATTTGAAATTATAATCGCCTCCTAGTTGTTGCTTTTTCCTCCCTTAAGATAGTTTCCTAGAAGTATTTTTCTAATTGATGGTACTGCAATCATGAATTCATAAATAGATGAAACAACTTCAAATATATATTTTCTGTGACAGTATCAGCCACAGGAATCTTGGAGTTTTCGCCTTTTGGACAATGCATACAGGCCAATACATTCTTTACCTAACAGATGCAATACATTTAACTGTCATTCTTTTCTAAGACCAGGCCAACCATTTGAACTTCCTACTATGAAGACAGCCACCATGGCATTGACAAGGTAGTCCACTTGTACTTAAGTTGGTTCCGGCAGCTTGTATTGTTATATTTGCTGTATAGGGCATTGGGCCACTTTTGCGTGAGAGCAGAAACATACGTCCTCATGTATGTTCTTATTTTTAAGTTTTCCTTTTCATGTCATTTACCCTACTGTGATTGATGTTTTGCCTTGTGTTTCCAAATTGAGCACTGTTTATATTATTGAATTTTAAAATATATCCTGCAGAAGAATGATAGTAGCTGGAAAAAGAGTAGAACATATCATGTTATGACATCTTATCTACAACCTTTGCTGCTATGGACTGGAGCAACACTCATTTGCAGGTGAATTCATCATGATATAATTGAACTAGAAGTTTTAAATTCTTATCCTTGAAAACAGAATTTATTTTGCAGATTTAATGATCACAGTTCTGTTTCTTGCAGAGCACTAGATCCGGTAGTTTTACCTACAGAAGCTAGCCAGGTTGTTAAGCAACGGCTTTTGATTTTTGTAAGATCGTTGTCGACTGTGCTTGCCTTTGCCTACTGTTTATCAAGGTGGGTGTACTTTCTATATTTTTCGTGGTCTTTTGAAAAGCTTGATGAGGTCACTTGAACTTGTCTAATAAACTTAAACAATTAGGCGGGGTTTTGGCACTTATATTATGGTTGAACAGTGAACTGGAATCATCATTACTTGAAATACATAATGGTTAAGCAGTTTACATATCCTCATGTTCTTTGTAGTGAAGATATCTTTGTGCTTCTTTTAAAGTTGCATCAAATTTTGCCACAATTTGATAACTATTGCTGCTTCGTTGGAGCCATTAATCATTAGCTTTTGATAATGATTTCGCAGTTATGGTGCGTACTGACAGTTACTTTCATGACAACTAAATTTAATTATGTTTCTTTGTGCAGCGTGATCCAACAAGCGCAGAAATTCTTTATTGAGACTAATGACTCTGGTGACACAAGAAGTGTAAGTGTTAATGCTATATGGTACGACTTCTTACTTTGGTTATGTAATGAGATATATTTGTAATATAGCAGTACCTTGAAGGGAAATCTTCAATGGTCAGCTGGTGATATGAATTAAGAATCCAAACTCTAAGCCATCACTGCACATCCTCATTTCTCTCTATTTTTATTGTTGTTTGACTGCTTGAGTTTATGAGAGTTGCTAATGGAGATGCATGTCCTATATTCAAAATTACTTGCTTTGGGACAGATGGGATTCCAATTTGCGGGAAAAGCTGTATACTCTGCAGTTTGGGTTGCAGCTATCTCATTGTTCATGGAGTTGCTGGGTTTCTCTACCCAGAAATGGCTTACTGCTGGAGGTCTTGGGACTGTCTTGTTGACTCTTGCCGGTCGTGAGGTACAACCATAGTTTTTTTTTTCATTTAATTAATGTTACTAATCTGTATTAATCTATTTATTGAAAAAAATTAACATCTTCTTTGCTTATTCTATCTAGATATTCACAAATTTCCTTTCAAGTGCTATAATTCATGCAACTCGGCCTTTTGTTGTGAATGAATGGATTCAAACAAAGATTGAAGGCTATGAAGTTTCTGGTACTGTTGAGTTTGGTATTTAAATGTTGAAGATCACCCTAAAGAACAAGAGGCTATAAAGAAATGGACTAACTGAAAATTTTATATCTATGTGCAGAAATCTCACTCAAAAATCTCATTGGCGTATCATTGGCGTATCAAAACACATCTAGCCATTAGTCACTTGGACGTCAATAAGGTTAATGTGAGGAATAAATCTAGATTGTCTATCCTTTAATATGTACTATAGTTGCTTTTTGCTGCCATGAATCTTACTTAATTTTCCTCTCTGATTGGTTGATTTCACTGCCTCTCTCTGTGCAGATTATTGTTGCTGACATGCGTAAAGTTTTGGCCAAGAATCCTCAAGTTGAGCAGCAGAGGTTACACAGAAGAGTGTTCCTGGACAATATTAATCCTGAAAATCAGGCTCTATTGGTTAGTGCTAAAAATCTTTTTAACAATTGATAATTTCATTCTTAAAAATAAAAAAAAAATTAAAAAAAAAAAACTCTTTATGATCTTTTGAGTAATCAATTCTTTATTAAAACAGCTTTATCAAAAATATGATCATAGTTATTGAAGTATTTGTGCAGTCAAGTGTGTGTGTGTGTGTATTTAGTTCTTTAAGTCTAGGTTCCCTTAATAAGGGAAAGACACCTGTGTTCTCTACGTTATTTTGGATGCATTTTGAAGTCATGCCACTGCCATTGGATTGTGATGAGAACGTGCACTTCAGAATACTAATGGTTGGTTTTAGTTCTATTTCTTTGGACTGTATTTCAAATTATCATGTTGGTTTTATACGTTATACTGTCTTATAATTTAGATAGTTTATGGGCAATTTACATTTTGAAATTTGAACCCCGAATTTCAAACCATCATTCCTCTCCCAAAATCCATCGCTATTGAAACCACATTTCCACGCCCCATCCATGGCTTTCCCACATCCCAATCTGGCCACTGCTGAACCATTTTCACCCATTCACCCCAAAGCCAACCCATAAACCACAATTGCATTGTTTCACCACCCATGGCTACCACTAGAAAACCCACCACCACTACCACCTTATTTAAGCAATATACCCAGCTACACCCACTCACAAAACCAACCAAATCCAGCCAAACCCAACTACACCACGTTCTCCAAACCCATCTCAACAGCCACCATTGCTATTTAACCCAACATGGCTGAAACCCAATCAACCCAAATCACCTTCAGGCCACCATTTTCCAATAGCAATCCTCCACCACCCCACAACAACCAAGAAAATAATAGGAATAAGGGTAAACATCCTTTTTTTTTGTAATAATTTTTTTAAGTATGAGGTGTCAAATTCTTTACTAAAATTTGGGCGTTTTGTGTGGGAGAAAATGGGCAGTGAATGGACATACGCTTCCAATTGGACATGGTAATCATGCGTGGTTGTGTCTTGACCTTTTGAATGTACTGTGTCAACTAGCTGAGAGGGGTCATGGTGCTTCTGTTCGCTCAATGCTTGATTATCCTATTAAACACTGCCCTGAAGTCTTACTTCTTGGGATGGCATGCTTTAATGTACTCTCTTTGATTTATTTAATGTTTGCTCAATGCTTGATTATCCTATTAATGCTTTAGCTTCTTACTTCTTGGTTATTCTGTTTGAATGGTATATTAATTTGGTTGTGAAGAGGTGGGTTGGGTTGTCAGCTTTATGATTATTTACAATTTTGTATATCACTTGATCTGTCTTTGTTTTGATTCAGTTAGTTTTATCCATTTTGAGTTGGAGTTCTGACTATTAAACTACTAGTTGTTTCAAAAGCTTAAACTGATAGGACGATGATGAATTTAATAATTGAAATCAATATTCTAATACTCTGTTGCATGTGTGGACCCAAACTGAATGGATGGGCTCAATACAAGGAATTTTTTAAAATTTTAAATGGGAGCTAAAGTGGAGAGTTTTGAACCATTGTACCACATGCTGTACCATTTGTCCTAAAATTTTGAGCTGGTGGAAGGGATAAATCTAATCATTATTCTTATTGTAACTGAGTGTGTAAGGGACTTTGGAATTTTTATAGAGGTTAGTTTATAAACTTAAGTAATTTCATGTTTTTTAGGTCCAGATAGAATGCCCAATTTCGGAGGACTCCAATGTTGACAAGGACATATGAAACCTTTGAGGAAGGTACTGACAGTAGCTTTTAACCACGATCTCACTCCCATCCCAGTTTTTTTTTTTTCCTCAATTGTTAAGTTACACATGCAACTAGTCAGTTTTGGATGCACAGTCTGACCTTGTATTCCATTGTCTATCTCTGGTATAATAGCTGGTGGATGATCATCAATGGCACCAAATCCAAAAGTTGCAGCAGCCTTTCGTGCTATGAAGGATATTGGAGTTAAAGAAGATAAAGTTAAAGCAGTATTAAAAAAACTTCTAAAATTGTATGATAAAAACTGGCAACTTATTGAAGAAGAAAATTATAGAGTTCTTGCAGATGCTGTATTTGAAGAGGATGAAAATGAGGTACAATTCTCACTTAGAATTTAGTTGGATCTGTTTTAACCATATTTTCCTCTCTCACAACTATGCTTATCTAACATTCATCCTATCAATCAGGCTGTGGAGAAGAGGAAGATATGGTTAAAACTGCTGTATGTAACTCATTTTTATTCCTTGCAATGATGTTGTTTATTTTGGGTTGTGTACTCATTTTTTTGCTCATATCTGCTAACCTGCCTACTTCCCTTTAACAGGAGGATGATTTGGAGGAAGAAACTCATGTGCATGATGAACCTGAACGTCCTCTAAAGAGGTTGCGCTTAAGAAGCCAAAGTCAGGTTTCACCTCCAGTGAATGCCAGCAACCATAGTGTGGGTACAAGTTCGTTAAAACGGCCTAAAGTGGAGGAGGATGAACTACCCAAAACTTGTTTGCAGCAGCAGCCTCAACCAATCTCACCCCGTCAACCAATCTCGCCCCATCAACCAATCTCACCTCATCATCAACCAATCTCACCCCAACGTGGTATTATTAACAAGGGCAAGCAACCTCTCATACCTCAACGTCGTATTATTAACAACGTGGTATTACTGTTAAACCTTCATATTCAATCTGATATATAACACAATACCTGTAACCCTGGGAACTTCATGTTCATATTGGTCATAGGTCGGGGATTGAAATCTATGATATCTAATCTCACTTTTCCTCAGTAGTTCAGTGGTAAAGCAGTTGGCGGTTAATTGACTGGTCATAGGTTTTACTAAATATGTCTAACAAAGTTTACTTAAGACCTCTTAATTTGTAATTTTGTTTTAAAGCAAGAATTGGGAACTCCTTTGATCTTTCAGCATATGGCTTTCCCCTGTTTTTGTATTTGTTCCTTGTAAATCTTACCACTGTAGTTTGACTTTAACAGAATTCGATGCAATGCAGTCTCTTTTATCTCTCTCTAGTGTTGATTTAGAATTTTATCTCATTTTTCCAGGATGAAACGGACGCTGTGAGAAGTCTTGATCTGTTATACAGAAAGGCTAAGGTATACACTTTTGTTCACTATTAGTTCCTGGCATAAAGCTGTTAGTTTAAATAAGCTGATGGGTTTTAACTTTCAAAACCAAATGCTGAACTTTATTGAATCTTGTCTGAAATCGTGCTGATTGTAAGTGGAGTTCTTTATATAATTATTCTATCCTAGCACATCTTGCACTATAATTACACCTTCAGGCCCCTTCTTTTCATTCTCTAGTTTCGTTTTTCTTTAGCGTCCATGGGGGAAAAAAGAATTATAAGATTTATATTTTACTTTTAAAAAGTTAAATAAAAATATTTATATTTTACTTAATATTTTATACTGAGATTTTGAAATGGGAGGCTACGTCTGCCAGATGTCGCTCAACAACCTTTTGAATATGTATGATAGGTTTGATGATGAAGGCTGGCTGAAGGAATGCAAAAAACACGCATGGTTGGCACCTTTCTATGAGAGGATGCATTTAGCGTTCTTGATTCAGCAGGATTTGAAATTAAGAAGGTATGCTTCAGATATACAAATTATAAGTCCTATGGCTAGTTGAACTACATAATAGCCACAACTAGTGTGTTTCTTGTAGAACTAAATGATATTTTGTAACAGACTTGCTCCCCCTTTTTCTTGAAGATCTGGATGTTAGGGTGGGGTCTCCGAACACTAGAGGACCTTCCAAAAGGTGCATTTGTGTGTGAGTATGACGGAGAAATACTAACCAACAAGAATGGTTGCTGCATTGGAAGAGCTCACTTGGGTGAGTAGGTTTTTGATCAATACAATATTGCTCATGGTCTACATGATATGCTTTTACTTATTAAAAAATATAACATGACTTGGTTTAGATTTTTATAGCACATGCCCTTTTATATTGCCACTAAATGAAGGACATCAGCATAGTATTTCCATTTTAAGAGGTCATGGTTGACACAAAATTATGTTGTATGAACTGTCGAGTGTCATAGCACTTACATTGCCACCAAATGGACATTGACATAGTATCTTGGTTTTAAGAGCTCACGATTGAAACAAAATTATGTTTTATGTATGGTATGAGATGTGTTTTTTCATGGTCCTCTTACTGTTTGGGTTTAGGTTAGAAAAGCAACCTAACAATGTCTACAATCCTTTGACTTTTTATGTTTTGGTGCATGTGCTTGCATACATTAGTTTGACATTCAGTCATGCAACATGGGAATAGGGATGCAAGCTCCACTAACAGTAACAGTGGCATGACCCCTGAGGAAAGGAGAGAGCAACAGATGGAAGAGGAGGCACAGCATGCCAGCTGTCTTAGAGTTCCACGCAGGCATGTGTTTCTTCTTCCCTTACCAACATGAAGTTTAATCAAAGAGTTATCTTTGTGCAATTAGTTTAAAAGGTTGTCTTTTTTCCTTGTAGGCCACCATGGACTGCTGAGGTGTCTGTAGAACAACTTGATGCAAATGAAAGACAATCTTTCTTATCATGGCGCCGAAGCCTTTTGTATTTCTTTTTGTGTTGTTCCTATTGCTTCGCTTTATTCAATATACTTAAGAATATAGGCATCTTTTATATGTAATATTTAAAAATTCAGAGAGCTCACCAACACTGATGGGAGAAAAATTGATAAACTCTTATTATTAATTTTATATTTACATACTGGTTACTAATAAGGTTCAGAATGGATTCTGATAGTTACTGGCTTTCTGTGTTTTTTCTTGCCGTATGTAGTCTTGTGGCCAGTCTTGCTCTGACAGCATATTTTTATCCTCAACTCTTGGTTTTCTTGTTTTTGGTGGAAATATGGACTTCAAATTGGGAACACAATAATTAAAATTAAAAATGGAACACATAAAAAGTTATAGTGGGTCTGCCTTTGATGCTGGATGTATATAAATTGTAGGGTGGTATTTTCCTTTACCAAATAGGACTAGATTGTTTATTTTCTTGATGGATGTGCGGCTCCAAATAGATGGTTGGCAAATAATTTATACTGGATTTTTGGTGTACAAAATGGTGGAGGATTTGAAATCTTTGCGAATTAGATTTCACAGGATAATTCTTTGTAATTCGTTAAGGTTATGGTATGCTCTTCATCATGAACACGAAGAAATCTATTCTATTAATAAAACACCATTACTTGTAAAAAAGTTAAGGTCTGAGTGGTGTGACCCGGACATATTGTAAAATAATGACATTCATATGGGCTATTTTGCTTTTCCTTCTTTTTATACCTTTTGATATTACTCCATCGACTAGGTTTTGTAGAACTAGAAAATCACTTTCGTGCACTTGTGAATCCTGAATTGTAGTTTATAGTAAATAACAATAGGATTCTATTTGACTATATGGTGCAATAAGAAATGAGTTATTTTTGTTTGCATATATTTTTGATAGTGTTTTCTTCCCATTAATGCCAAATGAACAAGTTGTATGACATTAGTCACATAATCTAAGCAATAAAGGCGCTTCGTAAACTACTTGTTCACCTCCCTGAATGAAGTGCTGGGTTACATTTAAACTCAATGCAACTAGCTACGAAGTCAAAAATATGACAAAAAAGCAAAGCAAGCGATTTTCACATTTAATGTGAAGTTTTCAAAAGTTGTATCTAAAAGTGAAAAACTAAAACTTAAAACTGATGTCAAACTCATGTACACAAACGAAGCCATGTTTGCAATCGAAATGAACACGATGGGGGTGTCAAGGCAAGAAAGAACAACAACGAAAAAAAGAGCAACTGATTTCATATAAACTGAGGCACAAGTTGTGTGCAATTCATCTTTGGATTTGCAACAACTGAATGTACGGTGACATGATTTGTCAGACATTAACAACATGTCAAAATTGCACACAACCTATGGACTTTAACAACAACGTCGAATGTTGGTAGGTAGAAATTTTTGGAAATCATCATTGCTTGAATCTGAGAAGTCTGAAATATCACGTTCATCATCTAACGTAGTAATTTCATTAATAGACGTCATGGCTCGCTCTTGCGCCTTCCCCTTTAGATGCTTCCTAGATTTTTGGATTGCATGAAAACGGTCTAGTCGCCTTTGCATTTGATTGTTCTCTCGTTCAAGGCGAGCAAGTATGTTGGCGGGTTCATCTCTAGGTAACTCGGCTGAGCGTGCCTTAGGAACTCGTAACCCGTGCCATCGACAATACACCTCCAACTCACACCTCTTCTCGTATAGGGTTGACCATGGTGGTTCTGCTACGGTGAACTCCACTGCGGTGGTATCTGAACTTAGTTTTCTAGGTTTGCCGAGCATGATGTGTCCGACGCTTCCAAGACTTTCGTACGTGTATATTGGCATATTAACGAAATCTCTCTTCTTTCCAACCCATTTCCCTCCATAGTGGTCTGTGTATGTTTGTAGTTGTTGATCTGCTGAAACTTGTGATAATTCATTTGTTGAAGTAGATTGAAACTTGTTTTTATGTCTGCGAGATGATATTGAGGCGTTGCGACTCATAGCGTACTGAACATGGGGAAGTTAGTGCTGTAGGAATAAGATCATTATTGTGGTGCATTTATAACCATGGTCCACTGTGTATTGAAGCATACAAAATTAAATGTATTCGGCCTTGTCATGTCAATACAGGCTGGAAAACCATGATATGAATTTGTTGAGCAATAGTTCCCAATGTCACAGTGAGATTATCTTGTTGTGGGCAGTAGTTGCAGTGTACTGCCATGACTATTCAGCTTGTGACAAACTTCACGTGAAGACTCGAGTAGCATGCCATGAGCCACATCTGACAATGAGATTATCTACTTGGGACATTGGGAACTACTGCTTCATGAATTGGTACAAACATTATGAAGAGAATCTCACTGTGACATTGGGAACTACTGCTTCATCTGACATGCAGTAGTTCCCAATGTCACAGTGAGATTCTCTTCAAAATGTTTGTACCAATTCATGAAGCTACCTTCGTTTTCTATGCAACCCATATTCGTGTAGATTTTTATTCTTATTTTTGAAATACAGTGGCAGAGCCACATGCAATAATTAGATAGTAATTGTTTGTGAGTAAATCGTGGAACCCCTAATTTTTAGCTCAATTTCAAGAAAAACAGGCTAAATGGGACCAAACTTGAGTGTCTACAATAAGGGCTCTCAACCCAAATGGCTCGAAATTTACCAAAATGGACCAAAGTGGTCTGAATAGACCAAAATTGACCAAATGGGACCAAACTTGTGTTTGTAGACTGAATAGGACCAAATTACACTGAATGGACCAAAAAAGACCAAATAAGACCGAAATATATTTAAAAGACCGAATTGGACTAAATTAAAAAGAATGGACTAAAAGGACCAAAGTGGACTGAAATGGACCAAATGGACCGAATTAGAGTAAGATGTGCTGGGTAAAACTCGAGGCTTTGACACTCGAGTTGCTATTGGAACTCGAGTTTTGAAGACTCGAGTTTTAATAGAACTCGAGTATTTAAAACTCGAGTTACAATAGGCATAAGTTCCAGCACTTCCCCTGTTTCAGGCAGAGAGGCAGGGGAAGATGCCCTGTTTTTTCAGTTTTTGCCTGCTGGAACTCGAGTTTCTAAAACTCGAGTTCCACTGTGAATTTTTTTTTTCCCCTTACACATGCAGCAAACCAAAAACTGAGATGTGCGCACAAATTGACTGAGAAACAGACATAAAGAAGCTTCAAATGCAATCCTTAACATACTCATTCAGAGGTAGAGAAGTTGAGAATGTAAATGCATTTAAATTACATCAAAATGCCATCTCAATGGGCACCAAAGTATAGAAATTGTTATGCTCTTTGCATAACCATAATTTTACAATGTAAATGCACTCAAATCACAACAAAAGTCCTTCTCAATATATCAACATTCTAAACATGTCCAACCACCCTTAATTTGCAACTCTAACCATTCTACTCAAATCATAGTCAGTTTATACAAGTACATTGGATAGAGAATTACAAGTACATTCAACAAAAACTAAAACATTAATTGTGCCAATACAACGCAGTCACAAGTCGTAAGATTGGCGGTTCGCACTAGAAAAACATCGTCCATGGAAGCATACCTGAAAAATGTAAACAAGAGGTTAGGAGAGAAGCTAGTAAACAGTAGGTAAACATAGAATGAACAACCTTAGTCAGAACTTTTTGCCATCTGTCACCTACCTAGTTTGGAACATGACCGCTTGTGGAAGCACCACCGGACTGCGGACATTTTCTGTGGTTATGCCCGGAAGCATGACACAGTCCACATGTCTGCTTGGGTTGACTCTCTATCAAATCTGCGTCCTCCCTCCGCCATCCCGGTTCTCGATCCTTATTCCTCACTCCATCCATCTCGTTCCTTATTCTTGACTTCACTGGTCGACCTTTGGCCCGCAACAATTCTGGATTAGGCAACCACTTTGGCCCTGTGGGCTCCCTCCACAATGACCGTGACTTAGGAACCACAAATGCATGTGAGTAAGTTGCAAGGGCATACTCCAAACTATAACATGGGTGAATATGTGTGGTCGAATCAATTTTTAGATAGTCAAAGACTCTAATTGCATGTGAACACGGGATGGCTATGTTTTGCCATTTCCCACAACTGCATGTTCTTTCCAATAACCGAACTTCATAACTGTGGTTTCCCCCTCCTCTGCTACACATGTTGAATGAAGTCACTATTTGATATACCAAACGTTCATTGCTAAATTCCCTGAGATAGTGCTTCTCAGATTTACGCCTATTTTCCGACCACGTGGAGAATGCATATGTACTCCATTTCTTATGCTCCGCTATTTCATGACTATACACCTTGTGCCGGTCGTGAAAATATTGAACAAGTTTCTCCCAAGTGAACTCAACCATTGCGGAAATAGGAAGACCCCGTGCACCTTTCAGTACACCATTGAAGCACTCTGATATATTGGTTGTCATTGCCCCAAAACGTCTTCCACCATCATGTGACTGGGTCCACATATCCACAGACTCTTTCATTAGGTATGTGTATGGACAATAATCTTGATTCTTTTCCTTGCCATCCTTCCCCATCACCTTCTTCTTATTCCTAATGGCCTCAATTTCCACCTGCTTAATGGACTCCATTATGGTATCAAATTTTTCTTTTTGAGTAGCATATCCCGCTTTCATCGCCGCTGACTTTAGAGTCGAGTTCTGAAAATGTGTATTGAAGTTGCTGGCAACGTGTCGAAGGCAATATCTATGAAATACCCGTGTTTCTCCATCATCCCCTCTAGGCCACTTTGCAATGGCATTTTTTATACCGAGATGTCGGTCAGAAATTATGCAAATGCCTTCCTTAGGTATCATGTGGCTAATCGTATCTCTGAGGCATCGTAAAAACCACCCCCAGCTGGACCCTGACTCACAATCCACAACAGCAAAGGCAAGAGGGAATACCTTGTTGTTAGCGTCGGTTGCCATTGCGACCAACAACTTTCCCTGGTATTTACCATACAGATGTGTCCCATCAATACTGATCACCGGCTTGCAATATTTGAATCCATCAATGCACGGACCGAAAGACCAAAACACATATCGCAACATTACGGTGTCATCTTCATCGGGGTCTGTGGTATGAAAGAACACCTGAGTAGTCGGATCCTGATCAACATATGTCATTAGCAACTTTTGCAACATCTGGTAAGACTCTTCCCAATTCCCAAACATCTTCGCAATCGCCTTTTGTTTTGCATCCCATACCTTGTAGTAAGAAGGCTTATGACCCTCATATTTCGCCTCTATCATAGATATGAGATGTTTAATTTGGGTAGTGTGATCCTCACTTATCTTCTTAAAGATGTCGGATGCAATAAAATTAGAAGTCATCATTCTACCATCATTTCGCACCCCAATCGGTATACACGTGTGAGGACCGGCATACACGGTCACCATCCATAGTCCATGGAGATTGGGCTTCATAACTGCACAAACATACCACTTGCATGACTCATCCACACATTTCGCAGAAAGTTTTTTCTTCGTCGACCTACTGATCATAAAATGTCTGTTTTCGTTGAGGGCACAAGTTGTTAATGCGCGCTGCACCTCCACTTTATTGGCAAAAGTCAACCCTTTGCACAAATTCATCCCCTGTCTCCAACTAGACACGAATGGTATCTCAATATGTGAAGGATCAACCGTATTGTCCCAAGTATTTGCAGTAAATGACAAGGCAAGAGGTCCGTAGGCAGGATTTGTGTTCGTAATGTTTTCCACACTAATAACATTGTCTGCATCAGGTTCAATACCATCCAATGTGTCATCGTGATCAATGTCCCTCTGAAAGCCCCGAAAGTCCCTTTGTTCAATCATCTCTTCAAACTCATCTCTATCGACAAAATCTTCACCATTAATGGCAATATTCTCATCAACATAGTCTTCATCATCATCTTCATCATCATCATCATCTTCATCTTCATCTTCATTTTCATCATCATTCACATTATCCTCGTACTGTGTAGAATACTCATATTGAGCATCCGGAACTATAACCTGATGACTTGTGGTTGTTTGTTGGAATTCCTCTATACCAACTTCTGCACGCGGCTCCAACTGTATGTACAACTCAATTGTACTCACTTCGGCTGTTCCCTCAAACTTGTCAAACATCATCCTTACATGTTTATCGGCTTTTATCGCCATATACTTGTAATTAATCTTCTCCCTAAAGATTTCACTTGGCATACGATAAGTAATTCGTATGTTGTGCATAGCAGGATTCACACCCAGTTCTTCCAGAACTATCTTCTTCAATTCATCAAGGGTCTTCAACCTACGATCAATTTGGGTGAACTCCATGTTTATACCCGGCCCTGCAAATGGCAATCCCTGCTCCGAATCGGCGTTCTCAAGCGGACCACCATGGTATAGGACTATATCAATTCCAGTCATTGTGCACCTGTTTAAGTCAAGTTACTATGTTAGTTAAAAAAAAAAGCAAGTCATCAACCTCACATACATCAAACAAAATTAGTTCCGACATTATTCTGGGTGCATCAACTAATACATAAGGCCAGAAATAAAATAACTCCTGCAAAAGTAAGTAAACTCAAACACCACTATAAAACATTAAAATGAATCTAATACACCCCTTATGCATTGTTATCAACAATCACCTTTGGTGTTGCAAAATAGGTATGGTGTTGGATGCTTAGCCATCTTTTTCCTTCTTGGAATATTTCTAGAGTGAAAGGAATTGAGAGGAATTTATTTTGCTATAGTTACTTTCTAGTTCACTTGCCAAAGCAGTTGTATACATTGCTGAGGCATGCTTTGCTGGCTTTGTTTACTCTAAATCTGTTATTTATATAAGATCCTAAATCATAATCCAAGAGAAGTAGAGTGCAGCTTACACAAGTAAAAAGTAGGGATCTTCACATTATTTGTAATACACACACTATCGAAACATGCATGCATTGAGCCCAAGAGAAACACAAACACCCAAAGAATACTTGACAAATTTACCAAGAGCATTGCCCATATCAACACCCTCAATAATAACATTAAATTAGTGATCTTCCTACTTCCATTTGTCTAGAACAAGATTACAAAGCTGAATCCTACGTAGTCGTTTGCACTAAAAGTGACTAGACCAATTGGCTAAGCTCATATCAAAGCAAGAACTAACATAACTATATACTGCTCAGTTAACTATGCAAACGTTTTTTAGGAAAGGTACAGGAATTATAACTTCAAAAAACGAACTATATCATCAAACCACAATATGTTAAAAACAGCCTAATTAACCAAAATCAAATAAACATTTAACCTTACCTACTCCATTAGGTTAATAATGGAGGCAGTTTGCTAACCAATGTTTGTAATTTGATGATCTACAAAACATACCATTCATAAAGTACATTAACTCTACTTCAAAAGCAACATATTTATTTTGAAATATTCCTTTACTAAAATAGGTTGTCTCACCCAACAACAAACAACAAGAAATTTAACAATCCAAAAATGGGTCCAACAAAGCAAGGTTTCTTAACAGTAAGTTATGTTAATTATCTACAAATAATACCCAACAATAAATAGGCAACTAAAATGAACCCCATACCTGATATATGAATTTCTTGAGAGAGAGGAGACAATGTGTTCAGTGAGGAGGTGAGGTTGAGTGTGGGTGAGAGAGTTCTAAGTGAGGTTGAGTGGATGGTGTGGACTAATCTGATATAGAGTGAGACAGTGAGAGCAAACGGAGAGTGTTCAGTGAGGAAGTAAGTTATGAGAGCAAACGGAGAGTGTTCAGTGAGGAAGTAAGTTATTTCCGTGCGTGAGTGATCTGATATAGAGGGAAAAAGTGCCCAGTAAAACTCGAGTTTCTAAGACTCGAGATCTATCTGTCAAAAAAAGTATCACGCAGAAATCGAGTTTAAGAAACTCGATTTCTGCTTTGCAAAGAACTCGAGTTTTTGAAACTCGAGATCTACGTGGAGTTTTCCACATTAGCACCTTGAAAACGGACCCGAAGGGCTCAGGATTTGGCTGCATCTCGAGTTTCTAAAACTCGAGATGTTAGTTTCCTTATTTCTTTGTTTGGTACGTTAACTTATTATATTCTTTCTTTTTCATTTGTTACCTTGCAAAATTCCCCAAGAAACTTGCCCTGTAGAAAATATACAGAAAACTTGACAAGATTCTGGATGATATAATCAACTATTATAAGAAGAAAAGGTGTGCCTCTTCAACCAGCAAACATGCAAGTGATCGATCATGATGATATAGTTGATCTGCTTCTAAAATTTCAGGAATCGGGTGAGCTTGAATTTAATATCACAAACAACCACATCAAAGCTGTCACCTTGGTAAGCAAATAAGATTGAAAATTTACTATCACAACTTTGCCACAACTATGATATGATAGATCTTGAGTGGTAGGGAAAAAATAGTGAGTTCATGTAAAAGCAATAAGCAAATAGTTACACTCTATCACCTCAAAATTGTGGCAAAACTTAAACAAATATATATATATATATGGTCCTAGAACCGCTCAATAAGATCCATCAATTTATTACCTACATTTCTTTTGTTGCATTTTCATTTTTATTTTATGATTTTATTTCTTTCCTTCTTTCTTTATTCTTTTAATTTACTAACAAGGATATCCTAACTCTTAGGGTAACTAAGAGCATTCACATCACGCTCAATACATTTTTAGCCCAATTTGATCTAATTTCCTTCTTTTGTTAATTTAGCTAATCCATTATTCACAAATGACTACATTAGTCTCAATACTTATTACTATTCTATTTAAAAATTATTTTTTTCTCTCCAAATATTTTTTTTCCAACCCATCCTTCCTTAAAACACTAAATTTTCTCTTTAGAACAACCAAACTAAAAACTCATAGGGAAACAAAATTACACCATAAACACCAAACATTACAATCAAAGAACACCCCCTTGCAATGCTACATGCTACCAAAGGATTAACGCTACGCTCCACCAGTTCGAGGGAATTGATCGAACTATTGGATTCGAACGAAGGTCCAATCTCACTAGAGCACAAGAACAACGCACTACCATTGTACCACGCTCACCAACACCAAAATTGACTCACCACAATCGATCTATGTGTATTAGAGCATGAGCGAGAGACATAGATGCATGAGAGAAAGAGATAGAGAGGAGTGAGTGAAATTCATACAAAATTAATTGATTTTGTTTTATTGATGAACAATTCTCAAAAAGTATGTTGACGCATTGTTCATTTGTTAGTTTTGCATGTTAGAATGTTGAGCCTGATGCATAATACTTTTAAGTGGATTTTCCAATTTATTTGACTAAATGTCATCTTGACTATCCTATTGTGTATGTTCTAAATAATCCCAATGTGAAAATAATATAAAAATATTTTTGGAATTATTGTTTTACTTCATAAAGTGGAGAACAATTTCAGCTGCACTTAACAAAAATCAAACATCAAGATTATGAAATTAAGAATAGGCTGACAAAAATTGGATTTTCCATTGAAAATATCATCTTCACTCCAAATCTATACTTTCAATCTATATATTTTAGCTTGTTATTGTATTAATTTGGTAGTTTTAGAAGCTCCTGCGCTTTAGTTAGTTTAGAATTTTGTGGAGTTATAAATAGGGTGACAAAACTTCGTAGGAGTTGCATAGATATGTAACATGCTTGTGGAATGCCCAGGAACTAGTAATGCCCAAAAAAAAAAAAAAAAAAAAAAAGAGGTGATTTTATGGACCTGTTGCGGTGCGCGTTTTTAAAACACCACTATAAGATTATTTCAAAAAAGAAAAGGGGGGCCTATTGTGGCGTTTTAAAACACAGCTATAGCCAATTTTTTTTTTTTTTTTTAAATTTTAAAAAAGCCCTACATCTGCATTTTAGAAACACCGCAATAGCCAATTTAAAAAATTGAAATTGACCTATAGTGGTGTTTTAGAAACACTACCATAGGTTATGGACTTGTAACGGCGCTTTATAAAATCCTGCAATAGCCTAGCTAGCCCAATAGCAACGGTTCAACAGTGATGCTACAAAGCACCGCTATAGCCTGGATGGACCTATAACAGTGCTTTTAGGAGCTATTGCAATGAAATGGTTTTTGTAGTGAAGTGGTTTTTGCTTACATTTAAAACCCCAAATTCAACAATTATTGTTCTTTTATCTAATGTTACAGTTCCAATTATATCAAAAATAGATATCATAATCTTAAAAATTAATGATAAAAATAATTTTGGAGTATGAAAATTCATCAGAAATAGGCTCAATCGGGAAATATTACGAAATTAAAATTTGTAATCTTGTAGGCTACATAGTAGTACTCAAAGCTATCATGCCCCCCAGAAAAAGTTGGTGGTGAAAGAGACATTTCTTCATCCTTTTGAACATATAAAGAATGCAGAGAATTTTAAAAGAAAATTATTTTTTTTCTAAAATTTGGACATCCAGAGCTTTGAAAAAGAGTACTAATTTGACTTCTTTTGGAAATAAAATATAATGATAAGATATGACCTTTTAAGCATGGTCATTTTAAAAGAAAATTATTTTCTTTCTAAAATTTGGACATCCAGAGCTTTGAAAAAGAGTACTGATTTGACTTCTTTTGGAAATAAAATATAATGATAAGATATGGCGTTTTAAGCATGGTCATACTGTATAGCCTATGAAATTACGGAATTTAATGTCCAAAAAATTTTCAAAGCCTTCTTTTACGAATTTTGCCAAATAATTTTTGTATCATATTTTTTAAGTTAATTTACTTTATGATATCAATATTTGATATAATTGGGACCACATTAATAATTAGATGAGAAAAAGGATTTCTAAGAGTTAAATTTAGGGCTTTGAGAAATAAGAGAAAACCATAGATATTATTTTCCTCCAAATATACTTTTGGCCAAAGAAAGGAAAGGAAAGGAATTTGGAGAGAGGAGAAACTTCCAAATGATTTTTTAAAACTATTTTGTGATTTTCCTTTAGTATATTAGCGAATTTGTTGAAGTTGTAATTTGTGTTGTGGTTTCAAGAGTTCTCAAGAGAAATGATATCTTTTAATTTACTTAATTTATTGTCATGTTGTAATTATATTAGGGTTTGATAAGAGTATTTCAAATTCCAATTCTATTGATGATTATTATTCACTATGTAATTCAATTTCTTAAATGTTTGGTATTACAGAGTCCTTTTTTTTTTTTTTTACAAGATAAAAATATTACTCTAATCTAATGTAAGTGTGTATATGTGTGAATGTCATTTTTTGAGACTTGAACTTTGGCTCTTTCCTGTCATACTATACAAATACTTATACTTTTGAAATAACCATCGCATCCAGAGTGTGTGATGACATTAGGACTAATTTAATGTTCATACAATTATGTACAATTTAGTTTGGAGTTAATGATTTCACGTTGTTTCACCGCGCACCCTTAGTGTGGTGGTCACTCCACAAGTATAAATGCTTGAAGGGTGTGAGGGGCAAGAATCAAGGTTCAAGTTTTCAAGAGGGAGCTTCACACATATATAAACTTAGATTAAGCTAGAGTAGAAATCCTATTTTGTATAAAAAAATAAATAAAAATAAATAAATAAAAGAAGAAGAAGAAGATTTGCTGTTGTTTTAATTTATGCCTTTTGTATGTTTCAAATTATTCAATGCGTGTGTTCCATGCATGCGTATTTGATTAAGATATTTATAAAAATAGCACACTACTAGATTTAGGGTTCATAGGGTTTTTGGAATTCTGTCTGAATATATGCATATGCATGTGTGTATAGTGCATAAATATGTAGTTGTATTCACACCTTCTTTGAATCTAAGCGCCACTTTCTTAGTTGTGGGCACTCGTGTATCAATTTTTTGATTGTGGTAAATCAAAACTTGAAAAAAATTAAACATTTAAAAACTTCTGACTTCCACATAATTATTTCATTCATGATTCAACATATACATTATTTAAATAGGACACACTAGATGCCAACACTTCCTCAAATATATGAAGAACTTAAAGATCAATACTTCTTAAAATAGTTACACACCAAACATAATAACAACTTTGGCTAACTAATAATACTCAGTTTTTTTTTTTTTTTTAATTTAAATAATCTAATTAATCAAAGTACAACCAACCACCTTGTCACTTTATCTTGAAAACATAATATATTTGCAACCCTATTATTTAGTGTCTTTCATGAAGAAGAGGTTTCAAAGGAGTGGCAATTAGGTACAAATCATTTTTTCTCCTCCAAGATATTCCAAAACTCTCTGACATGTCAAGTTCTTTTGGTTCGATCTCATTAGGGAGTTTCCAATTAAAGTGATATAACAATCGAGAAAGAACGAGTTCAATATTTGCAAGAGCAAATGATATGCCTGGGCATATCCTCCTACCACCTCCAAATGGAACAAATCCAAAGTCGGACCCTTTAAAATCAATAAGAGAATCTTGAAATCTCTCGGGGAAAAAGCATTCAGAATCAATCCAATATTCAGGATCTCTCCCAATAGCCCATGCATTAATGATTACTGTAGTGTTGTTCGGTATCTCATACCCATTAATTTCACATTTTTCTCTTGCTTCTCTGGCGATCAAGGCAGCAGGAGGGTGTAATCGCAAAGTTTCTTTTACCACTAATTTCAAGTAATCTAGCTTTTGAATGTTTGCCTCATCAAAATTTCTCTGCCCTTCAAGAACTTGTCGCACTTCTACTTGTGCCTTCTCCATTACTCTTGGGTTTTTCATTAATTCTGACATTGCCCATTCAATTGTGGTTGCTGAAGTCTCACTTCCCGCAAAAAAGACCTCCTGAAAAATGATGTTGACTTACAATTACATAGTGATCGAGATGATGATTTAATACTAAACAAAATAGGTTTGCTTTATAATTTGTGTATGTATATGCTAAGAAGCACGGGTGCGTTTCCGGATTCGGGTGCGGGTACGGATGCGGATACGGGACTTGGCAATTTTTGAAAAAATAGAGTGCAAATGCGGCGGGGTGCAACGATTAAAAAATTATTAAAAATATTTATATATATTTTTTATATATTGCTAAGCATGCTTATATAATAATAATAGAAAACTCATATAATAATAATAATAATAATAATAATAATAATAATAATAATAATAATAATAATAAAATAAATAGATATCCACAAGTTTTTGACACTTGAATTATTGACAGAGGTATTAAAATAGATAAGACTTCCCATAAATAAATAAATAATAAAAGATGTGGCTTAGTGGCTCACTTATTTGATCAGCCCAAAAACAAAATAAAAGATATATGGAGCAGATATTAAAAAAGGTATAGCTTCTCATTATTCAAAA
Organism: Castanopsis chinensis; assembly: GCA_032878915.1. NCBI lineage: Eukaryota > Viridiplantae > Streptophyta > Magnoliopsida > Fagales > Fagaceae > Castanopsis > Castanopsis chinensis. Next base: position 1,280,118 of record JAVQMG010000081.1, read on the forward strand.
AAAGAAGGGGGGGAAAAAAAAAAGACGGCTCACGTGTTTGGTCAGAGAGGTACAACAAACAAAATAAAGCCTCTCTAACCAAAGGCATTTAACCATCATTTTCAAAAAAAAAAAAAAAAAAAAAAAAAAAAAAAAAAAAAAAAAAAAAAAAAAAAAAAAAAACAAAAAAAAACAAAAAACAAAACAAAACAAAAACAAAAACAAAACTTATAAAAGAAGTGCAGAACAAACGAGAAGAAGCAAAGAAGAAGAAGAAAGGGGTTAAGACATGGGCTTCTGGGGTCTCCTTCCAATCGACGGCGACAGTGACGCGGGTGTTTCGACGACAGCGACGAGTTTCGGTTTGAGTTTTTTTTTTTTTTTTTTTTTTTTTTTTTTTTTTTTTTTTCACCTGCCAATTTCCTTTTTCCAGCAGATAAGATCCGATTCGGGCCGAATCGGCGCGAATCGGCTTGGTTTAGAGAGGATCGGCGGGTGTCGGAGCCGAATCGGCGCAAATCAACCCGAATCGGCGCCGTATCGGCCGAAAATAATAGTTTTTTAAAGACAGACCAACACAGACTCGCAGGCAGTAGTGTCGCCTGCAAATTGCAAGTCTCCGCGTCCCGCTGTGTCGAACGCGGGTGCAGCGGCCCAAATGCTACACCCGTGCTTCCTAGTGTATATGTGATTTTTCTTCTAAATTTCTAATTTCGTGAATCTTGGATGTTGAAAAATTGTTACGTGTAAATGAAATTTATGTCAAGAGACAATTTTTTTTTCTGCACTACACAATCTGTTTGGCTTATAAACTACGAAGTCTACCACTCAAAAGAATATGGTGTGGCAAAATACGTGAAGGCACATACCTCAAATAGCTCACCATTTTATGGAGTAAAAGAATCCTTGTAAAACTATTTGTATAAAGCTGCGCATTTACTAATTGAGAAGAAGAAAAAAAATAAAAGGCGAAGCACAATTGCACAAAAAAATACCAGTGTGACAGCTTTGATGTGGTTGCTTGTGACGTTAAATCCAAGCTCGCCCGTTTCCTGAAGTTTCAGAAGCACATCAATCAAATCATCATTATTGCTTTCTTCACTTTTTTTAGCTGAAATTACACTTCTTTTCTTCTTATGATCGTTGATTATATCATTCAGAATTTTGTCTGTTTTTCTATGCGTTTTCAACAACGCGAGCTTGATTCCTGTAAGGAAGCCCAGGAACCTTAGTGAAGGGAAGAAATCAGGTAAGTCAAAGGCTCCACCTAGAGTAAACATTTCCTTGATTAATGATATGAATTCTTTTTCATATTTGCACTTCTTCCCAATGGCTGCCCTGAAAGCTGTACAATATGTTGAGAAGAAGATCTTCTCACTGAGATTGATTGGAACTCCCTCTGACAAGGAAATGGATTCAACAAGATTATTTACCACTTCTTCTCTAATTCTGCTAAATGACTGGACTCGCTTGGCACTCAGGAGCTTTGAGACACAAATCTTTCTCATTTGTCTCCAATAATCACCATAGGGAGCAAAGACTATACCTGAATTACCATAGCACATAACTTCAATGGCGAGAACAATTGGCCTATTTGCCAAAGCAGCATCATGCGTCTTCAGCACTTCTTCAACTGCTTTTGGAGATGAAATGATTATAGCCATGACCTCACACAGTTGTAATTGCATAATAGGTCCATATTTCATGGCTAAGTCTCTCAAAGATCGATGTGGTAGAGACAAAACTAGTTGGTGCAAATTCCCTATAAAAGGCAGTTTCCAATTTTCCATGGCCCTGGTGGCAACTTATGGCTTTGGCCTTTGGCTTCAGACCTCTTCCAATAAAAAACTAGGAAGAAGAAGAGGCGCGAATAGGGCGGAAAGGAGGGCATTGTGATTGGGAGCAATGGGGACAAGAAAAGAAGCTCTATGTTTGGAATAGGGTTTTCTATGCATTGGTGCATGGAACACTAGCTGTACTTATAGTTCTACTTCCGTCCTACTTTATTTGTCCTGTTTGAAAAGTCAATTTTTTTAAAGAAATATCATTTATTGTCTTATCTACCTTATAAAAATGTATAAATTTTTAAAACTACCCTCAAATAAATTTATCAAAAAATAGTTTTAAAAAAAAAATAGGGGTATAATAGAAACATTAGTAGATTAATGATTTTTATTTTTAGAAACGTAAAAATATTTTGAAACATCCCAAAATAAAATAGAGAACAACCAAACTGAGACAGAGGGAATTTTCCACATATTCCAGCCACAATATTTTGGTTACTATCTATCACATAAAATAGTGATAAGTATAAATGTAAAATTGGTTTTGTTCTGAAAATAACTCATTGGTTTTGTGTCACTTCAAAGTTCAATGCAAGGATCACGTTTAAGATAGCTCCAATTTCAGTTAGATTATGGGGGGGTTTGGATAACGCTGAACGCGTTTAGCGTTCAGCGTTTCCACGTTTCCCCCCCCCCCCCTTTTTTTTTTTTTTCTGCTGTTGCAGGCTCAGAGGGGACATCGGCTACTGTTTATGATACTGTTCATAAACAGTAACATGAACAGTAGCCGATTTTGTTGACTTTTTTTATCATATTTGTGGATCCCGTTTACTGTTTACAGGAGCCACAAATTTCACTTTTCAGAAAATTTTTTATTAAAAATGAGTCCCACAGTATTATTCACACATTTAAAAATTATTTTGCTACAGTGTTTTAAAAATAATATTCACAGCGATCCAAGATAATTTTGGTAAAAGTTTTGTATTGCATTGTAGCTTAGCATTCAATATAAAAAAAATATGGGTAGAATTAGTATAATTTTGCCTAAAAATAACCTACATTAATTTGTATATAATTGTGTAAATTTACAAATTTATTACAGTGACCGTGTAAATTTTATACCAACACTATTTATTTTTGTATTTAGTCGTTTATTCTTTTTTATACGTATCTCAAAAATGAAATAATAAAATGAAGGTTGGTTGTTACGTGTGAAGAAAGAAAAATTATTTTAGTAAAAAAAAAATTTGATATTTTAATGAAATATAATATAAAATTTTTCTAATTAATATTTTATACAAAATAAATATATATATATATATATATATACAAATTAATAAGAAAAATGATATTTTATATATATAATTTTAAAAATAAGAAAAATTGATATTTTTTAATTTAATATTCTAATTTTTTTTAATATAATTAAAAAAAAAAACCCTTTTCCTATTCTTTTCATTTGATCCGCCCCATTTGGAAATCATTTTTCTTTTGGTTTCAATGTCTCTCTCTCTCTCTCTCTCTCTCTCTCTCTCTCTCTCTCTCCATAAACAATCTCTTCAAGCTGTGTAAAACCATCACGGTCATTGTTCATCAAGGAGTACCTTCGTTAATGGGTTTTGGTTTGCAAGGTTTGATTTTTGGTGGGTGTGTTTGGGTTTCTAGATCTGTGATTTTGGTTTGTAGAGTTTAATCAATAATGGGGTTTTGTGGATATTAGTTAAGGCAACAAGATCGGCGACTGGGATGCGACTAACCTTTTGTAGGGAAAAGAAACTAGGATGCACCAAAAAGAGCAGAAAAGAAGAGAACGATAATAATCAAGATTTCTTTCTACCCTCTTTCCCAATTTCTGTCAATATTTTCATTTGTCCGTAGCAACTCGATTTTGGCCCGAAAATTTGTTTACTCTAGAATTGGGAGGGACAAAATTTGTTATCTAATTCTTTGTCTAACATTTATTGTGCCAATAAATGTTAAACAAAAGAAATAAGTTGTCGATACCGTATTTTGTTCGTTCTTGATTTACGGGCTAAAAAAAAGACAAAAAAGAAATGTGCAAAAACATAAGTTTTAAAGCCAAAAAGGAAAAAATAAATAAATAAAACATGTTTGAACGATGAATCAAAAAGTTACAACAGTTGAAAAACTCATTTTATAGAAAATCTAACCAAAAGTCTAACCAGGTATAGTCAACAATTGACATTTTGATCCAACTGTTGGATTCTATTATACTTTAGACTGTCTTGTAAGGCATATTTTTTCCTTCAAAACAATAGTTTAAAAGCCAAAATCAGAGCTAAACGAATAATATATTACAAAAATATTGAACCCTAATAAAGTCTTTACTGTATTTTTCAAGAAAACTGGTAGTTTTTTTACCTAAATTTGTGCAATAAATTGTACCTATTAGGCAAGAATTGGAATGAACGGGCTAGACCATCTTGAAGAACAAGGTCTTAGCCAATATTTAGCAAAAGGGCTTGTTGATATCAATTTCGGATTAAAATATATGAATTTTTGAAGGAAAGATGTTCAGAAATTTTCAACTTTCTGACATAGCTCCAAATCAAATGAGGCCAAGACCATTGGAAACTAGGCATCCAGAGCTTTCCGTGCATATAACATATGAAGAAAATGGAGCTAAAAAAGGCATTCAAACAGTCGCCCAAAAATCTAGCTAAAAGTCAGGAAAAAGATGAAAAATGCTCACAAGACGCTGACTAAGCCCTCAATTAATTTGTTATCTACTAATGTTCTTGGCCCACAATGGGAAATTCTAGGAGTAGTTTGTCGCTATGACGGACCGGGCCTTCTTCTATATCTGTTGTTATGCTATGAGTTCCTGGCCAAGGATACAATTCACGGGCCGAACTTCCCTTCCTGAGTTTCGAGCAAGAACTCAATTCTTGAGGACGATGGCACATCAAAGCATGGTTTTCAAACTCGGACCATTTATTAAACCGTAAAAAAGAGAGGTTCAAGATTTTTAAGGTCAAACTGATGTTGAACCGGAGTTGAACCGTGAAGACGTCATAATTAATTTAATAATTAAAAATATAAATAAATATATTAAATTAGTATAAATAGAAAAATTAAATTAAATGGCCCAATTAAATATAAAATTTTGTCTTTTAAATCTATTTTTTTTTCATGTCATAACTTTCACAGAGAAATATCATATCCTAAGCATACATAGATATAATATTTTTTTATTTATATATGTTGATTAGTTAAACTTGTGATAGTAATATTGTAATAATATAGGAATTAGGACACTTAGTAATGTTAAATTAAAATAATTATTATATACTTAATTGTTTATGTTAACTCACTATTTTTTCTCTACCATTCAAACTTTGCTACATCATAATTGTGACAAAAAAATTGTGAAATATTTTACAACACTAAATTTTCTCTTTTAAAAAAAATTATAAATATTAATTAAAAGTACTTATAATATTTTATTTGTTACATATCAATCTATTAATAGTCACATCACAGGCTCAGCTGCAAAAATCTAATGGCTGAAACATTTTTCCATTATTCAGCCAAAAAAAAAAAAAAAGCATTTTGCCATCCTTAATTCAAAATTCAAAAGTAATCTTCCTTCCCCATGCAAGTCACGTGAAGGGGCTTTGGAAACATAAAAAAGAATTCAAAAGAAGCAATCTAATGGCTGAAATATTTTGCCATCTTTATTTTTTAATTCAAAAATCAAAATTTTTCTTCTTTCCCGATGCAAGTCAAGTGAAAGGCTTTGGAATTTGGAAACATAAAAAAAGAAATTAAAAGAAACACAAACACCAACAGAGAGAAGGTGAAAAACGGAAACCATAGCAGTGGAGATGGAAAGAATCAAAGAAGAAAGAGAAGAAGTAGAAAATGAACTAAGAAGAAGTAATAGAAGCGGAAGATGAAGATGAAGGCCGTGATTGGTGATCTGTGCTGGGTTGCTTGCTTTCTGCTTCAACTTCGCACAGCCCCTACTTTGTCAACTTCTTCTTCTCAGTTTGTTTTCTTTTTTCCTCACAAATCTTTTGATTCCAGATCTGAAAAAAGTTCAAAGTACATGCCGGTCAAATCTTTAATTTCAATCGGGATTTGCTGAAAAAAAGGAACCGTGAGAACCATTCAGGGGTTTGAAAACCGTACGGTTCAATTGCGGTTCGCACAAGTCTACGCTTTTCTTGCATAAAAAGGTTCTTAAAGCTATAAAAACAGCAAAAAAAGAAGAGTTTACAGTTAACTGGGTCAGACCATACGGTTCGGTTCAAATTTTAAAACCTTGCATCAAAGTGTTTTAAAAAGCCAATCAAAATACTATGCAAAAAGGCCAAATCAGATCACCAGCACTAGATCTTTGTAACTTTTGTTCTTAGTTGTGAACTTGTAATGTTCGATATTCCAGAAACTTAAGACACAAAAAAAAATATACTAAAGAAACTTAAGACAGCGTCTTTAGTTGGCACTAAAGTTTACTAAAAAAAAAAAAAAAAAACAAGATTGGCACAAAAAAAATCTACTAAAGAAACTCAAGCGATATATATATATATATATATATCTATATATTCCCTCTTGTTCCAAGTCTGTTTCTAGTTAGTCGTTACAATATTTAGGCTTTACACTAAGATTAGCATTGTGTCTATGCCATGTGATTAATTAAGAACGGGGTGATGAGATTGTGCACTACATCCCTGGAGTTTCTACCATCCGTATTGCTGATCTTCCCACCTTTACATATGGTAATGGTCGACTAGTCTTGCCTGGAGTCCTGGCAGATATTTCAAGCGTGCCCAATAAAGCGCAGTATCTTCTATTCACCACCTTTCACGAACTTGAAGCTGAAGCCATTGACACTTTAAAAACCAACTTTCCTATCCCTGTCTACCCTATTGGTCATGCCATACCTTGCTTAGAACTTGAAGAAAAGAGTGCCTCTATAACTAATGCTAACAATGAAGTCAACTATCTCCAGTGGCTTAATTCTCAACCTCCATGTTCGGTGTTGTACATCCCAATGGGAAGTTTCCTTTCGGTTTCAAATGCCCAAATGGATGAAATTATTGGTGGTATAAGGGACAGTGGTGTTCGGTGCTTGTGGGTGTCAGGTATAGAAACTGGTCGGTTCAAGGATTGTAGTAGTGATACGAGCCTAGTGGTGCCTTGGTGTGACCAATTGAAGGTGTTGTGCCACTTCTCAATAGGAGGGTTTTGGACACATTGTGGCTGGAATTCCACTCTTGAGGCTGTTTTTGCTGGTGTACCAGTGCTTATTTTCCCTATATTTCGGGATCAAGTCCCAATCGGTAAACACATTGTGGAGGATTGGAAGATTGAGTGGAAGGTTAAGAAAGATATTGGAGTTGTTACAAGATGCGAAATTTCAGAGCTTGTGAAAAGGTTTTTGGATATCAAAAGCGATGAGATAAATGCGATGAGGCAAAGAGCAAAAGAACTTCAGAAGTCAAGTCGACAAGCAATTGTAAAAGGTAGGTCATCTGATGCAAATCTTGATGCTTTTATTAGAAATATTTCAGAAGGCCACAGTCATTAAGCATAGTCTTAATTTATGGTATTCATTGGTCAATTGATATGCAGAATTTGATTGTAATTTCATTAAGATCGTGTGGTTTTAGACACTTTATTCTTCGATAACTTCTTTTAAAATAAAATTGAAACTGTGACACAAGATGTACCAGATTATTTGCATGCGGTGAAATTAAAGCCATGTAACTTTTATTAGTTTAATTATTTTGTTAGATGAGTCTGATTTTAATTTAAAAAGTGTGGTGATATGTGAAAATTGAATTTCAATTGTTGTGAAAAAACTAAAGTGCTATGATGTCATTTTTATGCTCTCTCTCTCTCACAGAGGTTCGTTTTGTTTTTTTATTTTGTATTTATAAGTTATTCTTATAAGATTCCATTCTTGCTTTTAGTATAAAACTCCCTGAGTCAACTTGTGCAGTGACAGCTGTTAGTCCAAAGTAGAAGTTGTATCATTTATGCGGTGTTACTAAAGTTGTGGGTTTGAAGAGGTGTTTCTTAGTTGCCATGGGAGACTAGTTAAGAAATTAGAAGGGGTGCAAACTAATTTTTATTCCTATACTAATTTCTTGCCTTGCACTTTTTATGAACCTTCACAATCACCTCAGCAAAAGCTTCGTGTTTCTTAGTGCCTATTTTCAAAGGGAGCCCTAAATAATTCACTTAATTAGGAACGCCTTGTTGAAGACCCATGACATGAGATAAACGAGTTCTATCTCGAGTTGTTGTATTTCTAGCTTTTTACTTAAAAACATGTTGGATTTATCACCACTTTTCCTGATCACCTCATATATCTGTTGAGACATTCTTTAAGACAAATAAGAGCATTCTCACGAAGGATCTTAAAAAATTTAGCATTTATTTCCGGTTTGGATCCAGATTATTATATGCTGCATTTGCTTTTGCATTTTCTCCTTCCTTTTTTTTTTTTTTTTTTTTTTTTTTTTTGCGAGGGACAAAACGCACAGTGCGCGTACTGTTCACACACTTTTTTAGCAACTTTTTATTAAAAATGGGTCTTGTAGTACTATTTACACATTTAAAAATTATTTTACTATAATATTTTCAGTTTTCAATTTTCAGTAATAAGTTTTATTCAAACAGACCCTTAATATCTCAAAAATCTACTTTATTTATTTTAACAATTTGATTTACAATACACTCAATATCAAAAATTTTATTTTTTTCACCACTTCATTAATTAAAGATAGTTAAAGAGAGAAGAAGAGATAGTGAGAGAAAGTCCGATGACAAGAAAAGAGGAATAGTGAGAGAGAGAAAAGATATTTTAATTAAAATAGCATTAAAATATTATTATATTTAAAAGATTTTAGCTTCAGTGGACTGTCATAGATAACAGTCCACTGTAGCTCATATGCTAAAAATTTTAACGCTAACACATTTGCTGTAGTACTCCTTTTTGGAATAAAATGCTAAAAAATAACATTTTTAGCTTTTGAGAGCTTTAATGTGAATGCAATAGGGAGGTTATCTACAAATTGCAAATGAGAGAAATCACATGCCCACTTGCTGCAAGTACACCCCATCAGCTTGAACTCCTACGCAGTCAACCTATTGTCTCTTTTGGCTCCACCACGCAGCATGGACCTCTACTCCCTAATTGTCTCCAAGCACTCAATACTCATTCTATACAAACCTGTGGGAAGCTTTAGGCCGGTTTGCTCCATTATCATGTTAATCCTTCAATTTCTCTAGTAACCGAAATCACTAAAATCTTCCCTAAAACATCTTAGTTTTTTTTTTTTTTTTTTTTGGGGGGGGGTTGGTAGCTACTATGCGTGAAGAACTTCAAGCCCTCCATGCTAAACATACTTGGACTCTTGTCCCTCATGATCCCACCATGTACATAATTGGGTGCAAATAGGTCTTCATAATCAAATTGAAAGTTTGTTAGGGTCATATTTTCTATGTATTGGCTTTTTTTTTTTGTTGATAAAATGCACTTTACTTGTAATTGGATAGATCTAATATGAGTTTAAGATATCAAGAAGTGTGTTAAACAAACATCACAAGTGTTATCATTAAATAAATGAAGATTGAACCAAGAAATAAGTGAAAAAAAGAAGAAGTTGAAACAGTGAACCTTCTCGACACTAGTCTCGACACAAGCTCAACACTAACATATATTGAGATTTAATGAGTAATTCTCGACACTAAGCTCAACACCTCTTGATCTATTGAGCTTTGCGAATTCATAATTCTCATACTAGAATTGTGGCCCATGATGACTTGGATTGCTAGGGTTTCATTTACTAGACCTCTAGACCATATAAAAGCTTTATTTTAAAGTCATCATAGACACAAAGACTCAATTTAGAGAACATATACACTCTGTGAGAAGCTACCGTCTTCTTGTGCGCCTTAGGGTTTTGTAACCAAGTACTTTAAGATCTTCAACATGCTTTGAAGTGAAGAACTTTGCATCCAACAATAATCAATCAATTGCTAGAAAGTCTAACACATATTGGAATTCGTGCATACAAGAAGAAGTCTCTACAAGATCAAATCCAATTGGGTATTGAAGTGAAGATTTAACTGTAAATTGGTATTTTGAGATAGTTTAGAGTAGTGATAAAACTTTTTATACTTATAACCTCTTGATTCTTGATTAGTGAATTCTTAGGAGTGATGACTTAAAATTCACCCGATGGGGTTTTTACTTTTTGTCTTGCGAGAGGCTTTCCCCATTTATCAACAAATCACCGTGACAATTTAATTTCCACTACAATTAGTTTATTTGGTGATTTTTTTGTGCCTTCACGATTTGCATGTAATTTGACGTAATTAATCAACTTATGTAATTGAATTAATTAATCAGGTCAATCCATAACCCAACAAAGTTGATGGGAGCTTTTAATGATTGAAAGCATGACTAAGCGCTAAAGGCTTTAACTATCGTAAAGATGTTGACTATGAACAAAAGCTTTTAGCCTTTCACTATTGTAAGAGAGGATTGAGAGAATTGTGGGAGGTACAAAGCCTACCAATTGATAGTGAAAGAAGGGTAAATTTTGGCTCCAAACATGTTTACAACCTTAGGCTTCAACCTATAATAAGAAGATGATGTAAGTCCTTGTCATTTGAAATGTATATGATTCAATTGATTGCATGATAGGTATACTTATCTATCTTATTATTGTGCATTGAAGCCTAAGTCTTCATATACATTTAGAGCTAAACTTAGTAATTTCAATAGAAACATTTAGTGTTCAAATTAATTCCTCTTTCCTCAACTATCCAATTATCCAAAAAGATTAAAAAAAAAAATCAAAACTATAATGGAGGCAATAGTGTCATTTAGGTGATGTTATATATCACATATGTATTGGAATCTAGATATTCCCTTGCCAAAGTTACTAGTTTCTCACATTATCAGAAGATCTTGAAGAAAGAAGTACAAATCTTCAGTTTAGCTACAAGTTCAAGGCTGTGCACGGGCTACACTCGTTGAATTAAGGCTGTGTTTATTTCAGTTGTAAAAGGAATACATAAAATATTTTACATCATGGGGAGTGTTTGGATTGGTCGGAAAATTTAGTTGAAGAAAAAATGATTTCCATTGACTATAAAATAACAATCCCTGAAGTGTAAAATAGTTTACACTTCTATTTTACCTTCAAACCACTTACACCTGTTTTCAGCCTACCTGAGAGAGAGAGAGAGAGAGAGAGAGAGAGAGAGAGAGAGAGAGAGAGAGAGAGAGCTTACTCATGGCTCCATCGTTGGTTCATGCCTTCTTTCGCCAAACCATTGTCATCGTCGCTCACCATTGCTCCATCGTGACCTACCAACAAACTGATCAGACCACCCTGACCCACCTATATACAAAACAATCAAACCACTGTGCCCACCCACCCATTAACAACAACCACCGTGATTAGGTCAGACCACCTCTACTTTGACGGAGCATTTAGATCTTATCATTGATCTTATCATCTTTGCCTCTCTCTCTCTCTCTCTCTCTCTCTCATAATTTTTTGTTTTGTTTTGTTTCTTTGGGTTTAAATATTGGGCTTTTTATTATAATATGTGTTTGGAAGCCAAGTGTAAAGTTTTAGACCCCTTAACGCAATATGTTTATTCTAATATTAAGTTAAGTTGATTAACAAGTTTGTTAATTAAAACTAGGTTAAACCAATATGTGTAAAATAAATATAATGGAAAAATATAAAGGACACAAAGATATAATGACTCATGAAAACCAAAACGGCAAAAACCTGGGAAGAATTTAACCTAGCTATCCTCAAAATAAAACAGATCTACTATGAAAGAATTGAAGTTTGTACAATAGAATTTAGACTACTAACATCCTATTGCTACCTCGTATAGAAAACTTACTACCACGATCTAATATCCTATTACTCCCACAACCACGTGATAGCTCTAAGTCCACGGACTACTTCTTTCATTTGATCTACTGCAACCAGAAGTTCTCTTACTTGTGACTTTAAGACTCCACTCAAAGATTTCAGATCTTCATTAAGTTCTTTAAGCAGCAACTGAAGCGATCACCAAACTCTTGACATCAATCTTGATCTTGATAATCCTAAATGTGTATAAAGGTAAACACTTCTAGATCTCACAAGAGATTCAACATACAACACATCAAAAGCCTCTAAACTGTAGCTAGGATTTTTCTTTTTATATGTGATATAAAACATAAAACCCTACACATCAAACAAGCTTGGGCTAAGTTGGAAATTCTGCACAAAAAAAAATCTGCTTGTGATTCAATCAATTAAGTCTAATTTTCGATCAATCAAGCCTTGTAGATTTAGTCCAATAAATTCTGTAGTCACTCAATTTCAACTTTACAATAAAACATACTTTGAGCAAGCCTAAATCTAAACTCTATGTTTTGATCATGGTTTTCTAACACATTACACATTAAAGTTCTAATATATTAGTCTCTAAAGTCTTAGAACCTAACAATTTCCCCCCTTTGGCAATCCGTAACAAAACACATCACAAACATGAAATGCTCAAAGTTACAAATAGCCCATTTAAAATTAAAATGCCGTAAACCCCATTTAACCTAACTACTATTTATCAGTTGCCAGTGTAGACAACAGCCACAACTGAATTAACCTGTATATTTTTGAAACACTTCAACAAACACATAAATGTATGTGTGGAAATAACAAGTAAACCAAAATAAATTCTTGATTTAACAAAACATAAAATGAAAGACATATGCCATGAATAACCTCATAATATAAATCAATAAATAATGTGGCATATGTGAAACAAGAAACAATAAGAGAAACAAAGCATAAAGTATAGTGTCTCCCCCTAACATATACAACTCATAAAAAGAAAATACATAATCACCAAAACAAATACATCAAGAAGCTCTTAGATACAATCTAACAAAAAAAAAAACTCCCCCCTGTCTCCATGCATAATACCAATATGTACTCCCCATTTTTGTGACGAATAGCCAAAGGTTAATCAAGACTCATCATCAAAAGAAAGTGGTGGAGAAGACTGTCGAGCACCAGCCAAATCAGCACACAAAGCCTGAAGCTCCGTGAGTACATCTAACAAAATCTGTCCATGAGTTGCCTGAGTGGTCATGACAGTATCCAACATACTCCGAATAGAGGAATCGATCAAAAAAGAAGGTGGAGGATTAACAGTGGCGGTAGGATCGACAAACTCCTTAGCAGTAGGATCGCCTGAAGAAGGAGGCCTAGATACATCACATGTGGAAGACTCGACTCTAGGGCATTTAGAGCTAGCTTTCATTTGAGTTGCTCTTTGCCTAAGGAAGGTGGCACCTATAGGAGCAATAATATGGACATGCTTGGAAGCAGGAAAGTTGTAACAACCCAGCACAATGGAAAAAAAAAAAAAAAAAAAAAAGGGGTATTAGATTTTTGAAGTCCACTTGACCCCCACCTACCCCTTATTTCCCCACCACATATTCACAAATATCTTTGTCCCTCTTTGACCAGCCATCACTCCTTTTCACCTTATTCTCTTTTCTTTTTTTCACACAATACAAACACTTCTCTCTCACACTCCTTCGATCTCCCACCGGCACCTTCACTTCTCATCACCTCCACCATCTTTTTCTGGCAAGGTTTACCGGAAAACTCCATAAGAATAAGCTAAGGCTCACTCATCTCTATTATTTAAGGTAAAAATTCCTAATCTTTTGGTGTATTTATATGTTTTTGCTTGAGGTTATGTTTATCTAAGCTTTAATAATAATACTCATGTGATTTATGAGCCTTAGAAGTGATATTTATGTGTTTTTATGTATGGGTTTTGGTCTTGGTGGATGTATTTGATGAGTGGGTTTATGATTTTTGCAATGGTGGTAAGCTAAGTGGTGAAGATTTGAGAGTTTTGGCTCTTTGATGTGAGATAGATGTTGAATATAATTTTATTGAGTTATTTGGAGCTAGTAAAAGTTTAAGTGGTTTGTGTAAAAGAATATTGTGACTTTGGTTTCATTGGTCTCTTGATGATGTTGTGTAAATCTTATGGAAGCTACTCATAAATTGTTAAGATTTTAGTATTAAGGAGATGATATTGAATGGATTAATTTTATAAATTGGAGCCTATGCCTTGTGAATGAATTGGTTGAGAAACTTTGGAAGTGGAAAATATTATTTGTTAGGCTAAATACTAGGCTTGCCCAATTTAGTGCTTATTTGGCAATTCCTAATTTGTAGCTAGATACAATTTTAAGCTTTATGCTTATTGTAATAGGCTTGCTTGGTATTGTTTAGGTTCTAGCTAATTTCATTTGGAGCTTGGAAAATTAAGCTTTTGCGGGTTGCAAGGTAAGTAGTTTTTTAATGGGATTTTTTGGAAAATAATCATGTTACATAAATGTTGTTTTTGGGTCAAACACATTTTTGAAAATTATATATGGATCTATGTTTTCTTAAAAGTGTTGTGTTGTGACCCTATTATATATTATTATATATAAAAATGCAGCATATTTGGTATTGCATATAGGGAAATGCATGGATTGTTGACATGGAAGATATGAGCTTCTTTGACATAATCTTATGATAAGGAATTCATGGACTATGTGGTATATTGGAAACTTAAAGGTGCTTATTTATCTTGTCTTGTATTATTTGGGAAATATTGATGCAAAACATTATTAACAAGAAATACTTTTGAGAATGTTGTAGATATTTGGTTGTTGTAATACCTTATGAAACTACTTCGAAGTAAACTATGTATTTTGAATACATTGAACTTGTGAGCTTTTGTTGTAGCTTTGCCCTTGTGATATGATGTTGGTGATTATCCCGTCTTGATGACAACAAGCCAAGTTGGAGACTTACGCTTTGCATGGCATGGGTAAATCCTTGAGTGTGTGGGTGAGGCCACTGCCTATAAGGCCAATAGACCACATGAAAAAGGAGAACTGTGTGACACGTCATTCCCTACTGCCCATGGGGGGAAGAGGTAAATCCTTGAGTGTGTGAGTGAGGCTAGGTAGGGCCAAGAGACCATATGCAAAAGAGGTACTACATGACATGTTATCCCTTGTTGCCCATGGAGGGGACAGGTAAATCCTTGAGGGTGTGGGTGAGGTTTGGCAGGGCCAATAGACCACATTCCAAAAGAGGTACATATCATGCTAGTGTGTTTGGGCTTTAACTTGTTTGTGGCTATTTGATGTCTGGGTGATATCTCCGTCCTTGTTGGTCCTTGTTGCATCTCGGGTGAGGTTTTCTAGTTTTGAATTGGTATTGGATATTTATGGCTCATAGTGAATGGAATATAGTTTCATAGTTATTTTTGGAAGCTTGGTACTAAACTATTCCTATCCTTCTTGTCATGTGGTTAATGAAATTGTTTTTGCATAAATTAAATGGAAATTCCCAAATTATAACATGTTTTGTAAAATATTTCATTATCATGAAACTTACATTTCCCCCACCTTCGTTAATTATGCTACTTACTGGACTCTGTCTCATTCCATTATAAACTTCTCAGAGTAAGCAACAATTTTTTGAGACAATTTTTTGAGACAGCTTTTTGGTGGCTAACAATAGTTAGATTAACTACTGATGGAGGCTGAACTTTTATAATAGAGATATTAGATGATGTACATCTCAGAATATGCTTGACTCATTCTTTTGTATATTATAGTGGTTGTGAAGTTATTCCTACTGATGGGACAAGATGATGATATGTAATTATTTATTCAAACCTCTATTCTTTTGTAGCCAATGGTTCTTATAATTATTGCTATGAGATTTTGCACTACTTCTATGAACCTCAACTAAAAAGCTAATAAAAAGATAAGGAAAACTAATAAAAGCATCAATGACGAAAGCGTACAAAAACGCACATATCTCGAGAGGAATAGAGTGTAAATGAGAGATAAGCCAAACGGAATGACAAGAAATCCAAAAAAGTAGATAATTGATCTCAGTAAGCTCACGAGAGGTGATCTGAGGATCAGTACCCCATCTAATGGTAGTACCGGCGAGTAAGGACATAATGTCATCAAGTAGAGTGGTCTTAGAATAAGGATACATAGGATGCTGTACCAAAGGTACACTAAGAGCAAAGGCCACTACCTGTGGTGTAATGACACACTCTTCACCCCCTTATCCAACTCCCCACAACCTGAGTGTTGGAATCTTTGGAGTAGACAGAGAGGTTCAAATAGAACTCTGTAATCAAGGCAGTTGGAGGAGGATGCTCTACATCTAAGAGAAGTAACTAGTCCCTACGCTCAAAGTTCCTATGAATCTCCGGATCTAATTCATCTAGAATCACCTTATGCTCAGCCTAAACCAACCTATTAATGTTAAGCTTCTCATAGGTTTTTTGGTTTTCTCAGTTCTAAACCTATCACTCTCAAAAACAGGGGTAGAGGTGGTGGTGGTTTTCTTATTTGCTCTAATTTTCCTAACCATGATGCTAAGAAATTAGTATAAAAGGAAAATAGAAACAAAGAAAGAAACACAATGGCAGACTGCATTAGAGAAAGTTAGAGCACAAAAATCTCAATAAATAACAATCTATATGATGCATGTAATAAATGCATATATGATGCATGTTCTAATGCATTGAAATTGTTCAATTTTACTTCATAAACCATTACTTGACTTGAACACAGAGTTTTTAGAGCAAAAACCCCAAATTTTGAAAAACCCATTTTCACAATGAAAAACCCATTTTAAAAAATGAACTAAATTGATCAATTAATCATTACACTAGTTAAAAAACGTCATATAATGGCATAATCAATCAATAACACAAGTCAATTTCATCAATTTTAGCCCAATTGAACAAAAGCCCCAATTTCACAAAGTTTCGAGCCCTAGAAATTTCAATTGTTCTTAAAACACCAAATTAACCAAATTAATGCATGGGAATTATGTGAACAACATCTAACAAAAAAAACCTAGTGAACAATATTTATTAAAAACACTTGAAATTATCACAAATTCAAAGATGCTATGTTTGAAACTTTCAATGAAAATGCATGAATAATGTGATTTTAATGAAAAAGAAGGGTAAAAAGGACTTACTAGTGCTTGAAGACAAAAAACCTTGAAAGATTTTAGGAAGGAAACGACAAAAATTGCTTTAGATTGGATCGATCGAGGGAAACGGGAAGAAGAGTGTTTGAAAAAATTTGAATAGTATGAAGAACATGTGAGAAAACTCTTTTTAAAAACACTCACTGCCCAAATTTTGATCGGTCAAAAATTAGCTTTGATCGATTGGAAATTAAATTCAATCAATCGAGCCAGGAAAATTCAAACCAAAATTTTTATCGCATTTTCGATTGGTTGAAAAACAGATTCGAACGATCGAAACTTTGGAAAATTTAAATTTTTTGAAAAACAGGGCAATTTTATGTAGAAAATCCTCAAAGCACAATATTTCATTAATGAAATATATGAGTATGAGATAAAAATTTTTCCAAAAACACTTGAATTTAGCCCAGATCTTCCAAAAGCAAGATTTTCACACAATTTGTCCCCAAAACTCAAACATTTAGCACATTTTGTATAAAAATCAAGGAACATATAATCTTGGATGGCCAAAACCTATTCACATACAATATCATGTACTAAGTTTAGTAAGGAATAACTTGTGTAATGTGTGCAATTAGCAAAAGTATAAGATACATGTGAGGTATAAGTGGATAGTAATTAATCACATTTTCTACAGAATTCATCACATAAGTTTGAAAGTGACTATCACCTAAAGAGTTATATTATATAACTGCCATATCTCTTAGAAAATAAGCTTGCAATTATAGAATTTTCATGTATTGTCTCATAATGTACACACCAATATTATTTCATTGTGAATTAATTATAGTTCAATAATGTACACACTAATTTTATTTCATTTAAATTTATTATATCTGAGGCTACACCTTATGTTCTTTTTATGCATATAATACACTTTCTCGAGTATAAAATCTTATGATATGCACTAAGATTTTCATAATTGGCTAGTAAAGAGTGATGAGATAGTTATTTATGCCTTTCCCTTAGGATTTTTTTAGTCCTTACAATCAAAAGCGTGTGACTTCAAAATCAAGATTATGTGATAAAAAAACTATGAACAATTCTCACACAACATGCACTACATAGCTAAAACTAGCAAAGTATAGTAAAATTAAGTTTATCCAAGCTAAACAAGGTACACAAGCATGTTATATAAAAATACTATGGCCAACCTTGATTACAAAATCCAAGATATATGATTCAAAACACATTTTTCCCTTTTTTTTTTTTTTTTTTAAAAAAACAAAAAGCAACCTATCATGAAATGCATGAATGTAATGCAATGCAATGCAATTCTTAAAAGTAAAAAGGAAAACACAACAGCAAAAGAAGAATGGTCAAAATGAGTATTGAGATGAAGCACAAGAACCATGTCAGAAAGATTTAGTTGGATTGAGCATTTTTCATCCAAAACTTTTTAGATGCAACTTTAGCATTGAAATTATTATTCACATGAGAATTCTGAGCAACTCCAGGATTGGTATAATGTGACATTTGGTACGGGGTAATATTTTAGGATTTCTAGAAATGTTTAAAGATTTCCATGTTTGGTTGCAAATCATACTAAGGAATCAAATACCAAGAGAATCTGGATTCCCCCCTTAAACCCCTATCAGTAGGAATGTGGATTCTCTTTAAAAGATGTGAGAATCTAAATTTTCAAGTTTATAGGAAATTGTATTTTTTATAAATTGACAATTTTAACCCTTTTAAAATTAAGCACTTAAGATATAATATAAAGCAAATTATTATGAATTAAACTCTTTTAAAAATTATTATTAAGACTAAAAGCATTTGAGAATTTAAATAGTTATTTTTGTATTGTACTTGTCATTTTGAAATGTTAGACTATAATTTTAATGAATTTGTCATAATTAATAGTTTATATTTGGTTTTTCATTATTTATTTAGAGGAATTTTATTTTATTTTATTTATTTTTTTTTTAAAACTTGGTAGTTAACATTAAAATCTAAGGATAGAATGGATCTAAAGATAGAATGAGAAAAATAAGTAATTCATTTAGAATTCCTAGGAATAGACCAAACATTATCATCTCACAATTCTAAGAATCTTAAGAAATTTCCAATGAAACCAAACATAGGAATAGCTACATTCCTAAAAATCTGAATGTCAAGAGTAATGTGAATTTTCCTATACCAAACGCCACATAAGCACCATAGGATCTTGTGCTTGAGGCATAGGTACTTTTGCTCGCTTTGTAGCTTGCAACTTGAAACAATTTGGACAAATATGTCTAGTCTTTCCACAAAAATGACAAACCTACACAAGTCTATCATGCAACTTATCCTTAAGGAGGTTAGGATTCTTAGGCTTAGTCTCTTTAAGATCAACCATAATCTTCTTAGGAGGTGATGTCACTTCTACTGGTTTGAAAATCTCACTCTTGAGAGGCTCAGAAGAAGGAACAAAATTTATGGAATGAGTTTCAAACATCGAAATGCTTTCTATAAAACCTAGACTAGTTTTGTCTAAAGAAGACATCTGAACACTCAACATATGATCAAGTTTCAAACTAGTAGACCTAGTAGTTTGTTCTCTAGCAATAGATAATTCTAGTTCGAAATTCTTAATCTTATCAAGCAACATCATGTTCTCAGTCTTCACTTTATCAATTAAAGTACTAGCATCAAGCAATTTCAACAGAAATCTTTCTTATCAAGTTCAAGAGAAGCAATTTCCTTTAAACTTAAATCAAAATTCATTGCATCCTTTCCAACAACTTTGCATAGCTTATTGTAAATCAGAACATTCAGAGAGTTTCCCATTAAAAGGGTTCTCTTCAATCACAACACTTTCATCAACTTCAACTGTAGCTGTGAAAGCAATGAAGTTTTTATCTTCATCACTAGCAGACTTGTGATAAAAAACTTCATCATCACTAAGGGTTACAACCATAGTTTTACCCTTTGATCTCAAGAATGTAGGACATTCTAATTTCATATGACTGTACTCTTGACAACCAAAACATTGCTGACCTAAAGAGTTGCTAGAAGTTTAACTAGCTTTCTCTTTTGATTTTTCATTATTGTTATTAAGCTTAATTGGTTCATTCCTCTTAAAGTTTCTAGATTCAACATTGTTTTTAACTCTTACCCTTTTATTGTTATTCTTAACAAAATTTCTAAAGTTCTTGACAAGATAGGTAATCTTTGTAGAAGAGAGTTCATCATCAAATCCATTTCCATCGACATCATCAACTGACTTAAGAGCCAATGATTTGGATTTTTTTGTCTTGGGTAGGTCTAGTTCATAAGAATGAAGAGATCCTACAAGCTCATCAACAGTGATGGAGTCCACGTCCTTGCTCTTAGTGATAACAAACTTCAGTCAAAGTTCTCAATAAAATATTTAAGAATCTTCATAACAATCTTAGGTTGATCATAAATTTCACCCAAATTATAAGCAGAATTAACAATATCATTCAGTTTAGTATATAATTCATCAAAACATTCATCATCAAACATTCTAGTACTTTCAAATCTAGGAGTTAATTACTGCAGTTTATTGATCTTAACTACCTTTATGTCTTCATGCACAGTTTGGAGAATATTCTATGTAGTATGAGCAACCTCAACATTAGAGATTCTCTTAAATTTCTCCATAGAAATAGCATTAAAAATAGCATTAATGGCTTTGCTATTAAAAGCGGCTGCTTCTTTTTGAGAAGTTGACCATTTGCTTACAGGAGCAGTTGGTTTTTCCCATTCATATTCAACGGAATTCCAAACTCTTTCATCAATAGATTTCAAGAATGCTTTCATCCTTACTTTCTAGTAGACATAGTTGTTCCCATCAAAATATGGTAGGAACACGAACACAAGAGAGTGACCGTGTTCCATGACAGCAAAGGTCAATGATTAACTCTTAGATCAAATGATCTAAACACTATAGCTAACCCGCTCTGATATCACTTGTAAATTTTTTGACCCCTTAATACAATATGTTTAACCTAATATTAAGCTAAGTTTATTAACAAGTTTGTTAATTAAAACTAGGTTAAATCAACATGTGTAAAATAAATATAATGCGGAAATATAAAAAACACAAAGATCTGATGACCCAGGAAAACCAAACCAGTAAAAAACCTGGGGAAAATTTAACCTAACTATCCTCAAGGTAAAACAGATCCACTATGAAAGAATTGGAGTTTGTACAATAGAATTTAGATCACTAACATCCTATTGCTACCTCGTGTAAAAAACTTACTATCACAACCACATGACAGCTCCGAGTCCACGGACTATTTCTTTCACTTCTTTCCTTTGATCCACTGCAACAACAAGTTCTCCTACTTGTGACTTTGAGACTTCACTCAAAGATTTTAGATCTTCGTTAAGTTCTTTATGCAGCAACTGAAGTAATCACCAAGACATCAATCTTGATCTTGTTAACCCTAAGTGTATATAAAAGTAAACACCTCTAGATCTCACAAGAGATTCAACACACAACATATCAAAAGCCTTTAAAACGTAGTTAGGGTTTTCTTTTTATATGTGAAGTAAAACATAAAACCTTACACGTCAAACGGGTTTGAGCTGAGTTGAAAATTCTATAGAAAAAATAATCTGCACGTGGTTTGATCGATTGAGTCTTACAAATTTAGTCTAATAAATTTTGCAGTCACTCAATTCCAACTTTACAATAAAGTATACTTTGAACAAGCCTAAATCTAGACTCTATGTTTTGATCATGGTCTGCCAACACATTATACATTGAAGTTCTAATACATTAGTCCCTAAGGTCTTAGAGCCTAACGCTGAGAAAATGTGAGAAATTGGTAGAAAATGTGTTTGCTAGAGCATTTTCAAGAACAAAAACAAGCACACGAAAATATTTTCTAATAGATTTTTTGGAATGCAACCAAACACTTAAAAATATTTTTCTTTCCCAAAAACCATTTTTAGATGAAATTATTTTACATTTTGAAAACATTTTACATTGAGCCAAACACAGCTTAAGTACTTGTCATATTTCCTTTGTATAAACAGTTAGTTTATAACACGTGTGTTTACTAATCTAGCTGTACTACACGTGTGTTTTCTAATCCAACTATAACTAGGGTTATAGTTTCTCTAATTGTTTGGGGAACTAACTAATTTGGTTAGACAAGAGTTTTCTTTTGCTTGCTCTATCTATTTATTGTTGAAAATTTTGCTAAATAGCATAATATTAAGAATAATTTGCTAAATAGTACCTTACCAAACTTATTTAGAGTCTGTTTAGGAACAACTTATTTAGTTGAAACTAAACTTTCTGTTAAAAGTATTGTAGATAAAGCTAAAAGGTAGTTAAAACAGTACAGTAGAACTCATAAATAGTATAAAAAAGTGCAATTTGACTTAGGAATAGTAGTAAAAATAAGCTAAATAATAATAATAAAAAATGCTGGCTTTTTAAGCCAATGTCAAACCTAACCTTAGTTATGTAGCATATTTTTGGAACTTGAGTTTATCAAACTTGAATTTTAAGTAAAACTCGAGTTTACCAAACTCAAGTTCCAATAATGATCAGATTACCATGATGTTTGGAACTTGAGTCTCACTTGAAACTCGAGTTTAACAAACTTAAGTTCCAAAAAACATGCTACATTACTAAGTAAGTTTTGACCCGTGCTTTTTTTAAAAAAAATATTTTAAAAAATCATGTTGTTTGCCCCACCCCACCCCCCTCAAAAAAAAAAAAAAAAAAAAAAAAAAAAGGCCAATTGCTGTGGGGACCGTATTCACAGAGCCTTGATGTATTATTCAATTCATTGAGTTAGATGAGCAAGTTTTATTTAGGCAGCGTTTGGATAGCGCTGAACGTTTTTTTTTTTTTTTTTCTTCCGTTTCTAGTGCAGGAATTGTGCGCACTGTACGTATACTGTACACGTATTATTCACGCACTTTTTAACAACTTTTATTAAAAATAGGTCCCGCAACACTATTCACATATTTAAAAATTATTTTACTATAGTATTTTCAATTTTCAGTTTTCAACTTCCAACTATATCTAAACAAACGCTTAGCATACTTTTAAGAAGCTCGTTTTTTCATATATTTAAATATTACTTTATTATAGTATTTTTAATTTTTAATTTTTTTAGCAATGTACAGTATCGAACATAAACTCATTTTTTTAGTTTTTCATACACACGTCATATAATCTATTCTCCACTTCAGTGCTCCATCTTGCTCAGACTACTCTGTAGTAGTTTCGTTTGTATTACCTTTCCTCAATCTCATCAGTTTCCATCAAAATGGATCCTGCAAAAACAGAACAGCCTGAGCCAACCGTCTGCCACCTGGTGGCTATGCCGTATCCCGGTCGCAGCCACATCAACGCTATGATGAATTTCTGCAAGCTTCTGGCTTCAAAAACCGCCGATATTCTCATCAGCTTCGTCGTCACCGAAGAGTGGCTCGGATTCATCAGCTCAGAGCCAAAGCCACCAGCTCAGATACGCTTCGCCACCGTACCCAATTGCATACCTTCCGAGGTGGGTCGTGGGAAAGATTTTCCGGGGTTTATTAACGCCGTGAATACGAAGATGGAAGTGCACTTTGAGGAGCTCTTGGACCGGCTTCAGCCGCTGGTGAAAGCCATCGTGGCTGATACTCATGTATATTGGGCTATCAGCTTGGGGAACCGAAGGAATATTCCGGTGGCCTCACTTTATCCTATGCCGGCGATGGTATTCTCAGTGTTGCATCATTTTGAACTGCTTGTGCAGAACCAGCATTTCCCGGTTGATTTGTCAGGTTCGCCTCAAAACCATATCTTTACGGCATCTATATTATATTATTATAATAAGAGTTTGTTTTTGTTTTAACCCCCCCAAAAAAAAAAAGTGTTGGTTTTTGTAATTTATTCCTTAAAAGGCGTAAACTAAACAACAAATGTACATAAATTTTTTTGGACTGACGTGGTCTGTTGGGATTCTGGGAATGATGCTTAAGAAAACTTAGAAAAGTGACTTTCTATTTAAAAAAGAAAAAGAAAGAAGGAAAAAGTAAATAATTTTTTTTGTCTGCTTTTTGTTTTTATTTTTTTTAATTTTTAATAAAAATAGTACCCAATCATCTATAAAATGGTTTATTAACAAAGAAAAATGTTAACAATAAACAAAGAAAAATGTGAATAATAATTAGTTATCAATTTAAAGAAAGTTTTTATAGGAAAAAAAAATTAATATTTTAATAACTTTCTCCATTTTTCATAAAAGTTATTTTAAAACTTTATTCAAATGAATTGTTAATCATTAATTTAAGAACACTCATTAACATGAGTTATTAATAAATATTTTAAA
Source organism: Castanopsis chinensis (assembly GCA_032878915.1). Classification (NCBI taxonomy): domain Eukaryota; kingdom Viridiplantae; phylum Streptophyta; class Magnoliopsida; order Fagales; family Fagaceae; genus Castanopsis; species Castanopsis chinensis. The sequence goes on from JAVQMG010000081.1 coordinate 1,304,274, forward strand.
AACACTTGTTAACTGGACCCAATAATAAAACTAAGAAAGACCTCCTAAAGATATCTTTTAGCCAAAAATGCAATTTACATTTGATGTTTTTATTTAAAAATAATTTTAGTTCTATAAGTTTGTTGGTTATTTTAGTCTAATAATTTTGTCCAAAAATATGATTTTAATCCAAAAATTTTGTCCAAAGATTATTTTATTTAGTAATAATTTAATGTTGCTAGAGGGACAAACTTCAAATTAAATGACTAAAATTACTAACTTCAAACTTGATGAAATAAAATAATTTTTAGGTAGAGTTAATGGGTGTATTGCATTATTATTTTAACATAAATTACTTTTTAAAAAATTGATTATGGATATCTATTCGTTCATATGTGTATCTATATTTGAAATTAACTACTATTATTATTTTTTGTTTATTTTTTTATTTTTTTATTTTTGTTTAGAATATGAACCAGCTATTAATTGGTTGAAGTAGTGACTTAATGGTTGCACCAAATCATTATATCAGATTAATAAACATCAGTAATTGACATTAAATTTTTTTTATTCCATGTTGGTTACAGTTTTGATAATAAGGACCATTGCATACTTTAACATTATATATTAAATATTTTTTTTTATAAACAAAGCTTGGCTTCAAACGAGTTCGAAGTGTTGAGCTCTAATTACCAATAGAAAAATAATGTGTCTTATCATATACATGACAAAGACTAATTCATCTTTTTATTAGTGTTTGAAACCAAACATTTTCCTCTCCTATGCTGCAAAAATTTTTATATAAATATATATATATATATATATATATATTCTATATTCTATATTCTATATTCTTGAATTGAAAAAAAAAATTTAATTGAGTAAGGCAAGTAGGACCAAACAGTTCTTATCAAATAAAAGGCCCAAACAGTTAGAAGTCGTAATCTCGCATAAATAAGGTGGTTGCCAATTAATATTTGTTGGGAAAAAGGTTTTTTTTTTTTGGCTAAATAGTTGGGAAAAAGTTATTGCTCTTACACACAATTAACTCGTTTATATAAGGTGGTCATCAAATCAAAGTCCAAAAAGTCAACCAATATGGTACATGACCCCATTATCACAAAAAAAATATATGGTACATGACCCCATTATCAAAGTCCCTTTTTTTTGTTTTTGTTTTTTAGCTTCATGTTCTAAGGCAGTTTTTACTATTTAGGTTTTTCACTTACACTACTTTCTATATGTGTTTAATTAAGAACGGGGTGATGAGCTTGTGGACTACATCCCTGGAGTTTCTACAATCCGTATTGCTGATCTTCCCACCTTTACATATGGAGATGGTCGACTAGTCTTGCCTGGAGTCCTGGAAGGTATTTCAAGCGTGTCCAAGAAAGCGCAGTATCTTCTATTCACCACCTTTCACGAACTTGAAGCTGAAGCCATTGACACTTTAAAAGCCAACTTTCCTATCCCTGTCTACCCTATTGGTCCTGCCATACCTTACTTAGAACTTGAAGAAAAGAGTGCTTCTATAGCTAAAGCTAACAATGGTGTCAACTGTCTCCAGTGGCTTGATTCTCAACCTCCATGTTCAGTGTTGTACATCTCAATGGGAAGTTTCCTTTCGATTTCAAATGCCCAAATGGATGAAATTATTGGTGGTATAAGGGACAGTGGTGTTCGGTGCTTGTGGGTGTCACGTGGAGAAACTGCGCAGTTCAAGGATTGTAGTGGTGATATGAGCCTAGTGGTGCCTTGGTGTGACCAATTGAAGGTGTTGTGCCACTCCTCAGTAGGAGGGTTTTGGACACATTGTGGATGGAATTCCATTCTTGAGGCTGTTTTTGCTGGTGTGCCAATGCTTACTTTTCCTATATTTTGGGATCAAGTCCCAATCAGTAAACACATTGTGGAGGATTGGAAGATTGGATGGAAGGTTAAGAAAGATGTTGGAGTTGTCACAGGAGGTGAAATTTCAAAGCTTGTGAAAAGGTTTATGGATAACAAAAGCGATGAGATGAAGGCGATGAGGCAGAGAGCAAAAGAATTTCAGAAGTCAAGTCGACGAGCGATTGCGAACGGTGGGTCATCTGATGCAAATCTTGATGCTTTTATTAGAAATATTTCAGAAGGCCATGGTCATTAAGCAAATTCTATTGTATTGTGTTCATTAATCAGTTGATTTGTAGGAGTTGACTGTAATTTCATTTAAGATCGTGCAGTTTCAGAGACTTTATTGTTCAACAAGTTCCTAAAAAATAAAATTGAAGGTGTCACCCAAGATGCACCAGAAATTATAAAGCGAAAAGATTCTAACCAACTTTATCTCTCTCAATTACAATAACGCGTGCTCAAAAACTTTTCCTTTTTTGGTTTAATGTCAAAACTTTCCCTTTATCCTATGGTATTTATGCATTTCCCAATGAGGCTAGTATATAAATTAATGTCTTACATGTGCATATTTGTCTAAAGTTTACTTCAATTTTATTGTAAGACTAAACAATATCTATAAATTAATGTCATACGTGTGCAAAGAGAATTTTATCATATAAGCCTCATCGTACACACTATGTGCGTGCTGTTGGGCTTTGTAGAGTCTAATTTGTGTTTGGCCCATTGTGAATCCTATTTTTAGTATAAAACATTGTTTTTAATTAGGGTTTCTGTGTGTAGTCGGTTTTGAGGTGGAAAAGGTGTCTGTAGTTGCAATTTGTATTTTCCCTGATAATAGTGAAATCTCTGCAACTCCATGGACATAAGCAAATTGCCGAACCACGTAAATAATGCGTTGTGCGTGTGATTATTTTTCTTTGGCATGTATTTTTTCTATATTTTGTTTCTCACAGATTTAGGAATTTGTGGAAATTCCCTACAACTAAAACTGGTATCAGAGCTTAGGGTTAGGTTTGAGTGGGAGCAATGGCAGAGGAAGCAGGAAAGGCGTCTGGAATAGAAAAGTTCGATGGCACAGATTTTGCGTATTGGAGGATGCAGATTGAAGATTATCTCTGTGGGAGAAAATTGCATATGCCTCTTTTGGGGACAAAACCTGCGACTATGAAGGATGAGGAATTGACTCTTCTTGACAGACAGGTACTGAGAGTTATCAGGTTAACGCTGTCTAGGTCTGTTGCATACAATGTTGTGAAGGAGAAGACCACTGTAGATCTAATGAAGGCTCTGTCTGGTATGTATGAAAAGCCATCAGCAAACAACAAGGTGCATCTGATGAAGAAACTGTTCAATTTGAAAATGGCAGAGAACGCATCAATAGCATAACATCTGAATGAATTTAACACTATCACAAATCAATTATCGTCTATAGAAATTGATTTTGATGATGAGATTCGTGCACTGATCGTTTTAGCTTCTTTGCCAAACAGTTGGGAAGCAATGAGGATGGCAGTAAGTAATTCTACAAGAAAAGAAAAGCTAAAGTACAACGACATACAGGATTTAATTCTGGTTGAGGAGGTTCGAAGAAGAGATGTAGGTGAAACCTCTGGATCTGGTTCTGCCCTAAACCTTGAGACAAGAGGCAGAGGGAATGATACAAACTCAAATCAAGGTAGATCAAAATCCAGAAATTCTAATCGGAATAGAAGTAAATCTAGATTAGGCCAACAAGTACAATGCTGGAACTGTGGAAAAACAGATCACTTTAGGAAGTAATGTAGAAATCATAAGAAAAAGAATGAAGATGACTCTGCTAATGCTGTAATAGAAGATGTATAGGATGCATTAATTCTTGCAGTAGACAGTCCACTTGATGATTGGGTTATGGACTCAGGAGCTTCGTTTCATACCACTCCACACTGAGAAATCATACAGAATTATGTTGTAGGTGATTTTGGTAAGGTGTATTTGGCTTATGGTTTAGTCTTGGATGTTGTGGGTATGGGAGACGTCCGGATATTGTTGCCCAATGGGTCTGTTTGGTTACTGGAGAAGGTTCGGCATATTCCTGACCTAAGGAGGAATCTGATTTCTTTTGGATAACTTGATGATGAAGGGCATACAATACTATTTGTTAGTGGTACTTGGAAGGTTACAAAGAGAGCCAGAGTATTGGCTCGTGGAAAGAAGACTGGTACTTTATACATGACCTCAAGTCCAAGAGACACAGTTGCAGTTGTTGTTGCTGAAGCAAGTACTGATACAAGCCTATGGCACTGCAGACTTGGTCACATGAGTGAGAAGGGGATGAAGATACTGCTGTCAAAAGGGAAACTACCAGAAGTGAAGTCTGATGATTTTGACATGTGTGAAAGCTGCATCTTAGGAAAGCAGAAAAGGTGAGCTTCTTGAAAACTGGTAGGACACCGAAGGCTGAAAAATTGGAGCTAGTGCACACTGATTTGTGGGGGCCTTCTCTGGTTGCATCTCTTGGAGGTTCAAGGTACTATATCACTTTCATTGATAACTCAAGCAGAAAGGTATGGGTTTATTTTTTGAAAAATAAATCTGATGTATTTGAAACCTTTAAGAAATGGAAGGCTATGGTTGAGACAGAAACAGGTTTGAGAGTAAAATGTTTGAGGTTAGATAATAGAGGTGAGTACATAGATAGAGGGTTCAGTGAATATTGTGCTGCACAGGGAATTAGGATGGAGAAGACCATTCCTAAAACACCACAGCAGAATGGTATGGCTGAGCGGATGAATAGAACTCTCAATGAGCATGCTAGGAGTATGAAGTTGCATGCTGGACTACCAAAAACTTTCTGGGCAGATGCTGTTAGCACTGCAGCTTACCTGATAAACCGAGGACCATCAATTCCTATGGAGTTTAGACTTCCTGAGGAGGTTTGGAGCTGTAAAGAGGTAAATTTTTCCCATTTAAAAGTTTTTGGTTGTGTTTCTTATGTTCATGTTGATTCTGATGCTCGTAGTAAACTTGATGCAAAGTTTAAAATATGTTTTTTCATTGGCTACGGTGATGAGAAATTTGGCTATAGGTTTTGGGATGAACAAAACAGGAAAATCATCAGAAGTAGAAATGTGATATTTAATAAACAGGTTATGTATAAGGACAGGTCAACTGTAGTGCCAGATGTTACAGGGATAGATCAAGATAAATCTGAGTTTGTCAACTTAGATGAATTAACTGAAAGCACTGTCCAGAAAATGGGTGAAGAAAATAAGGAGAATGTAGATTCACAGGTAGAACAGAGTACACCTGTAGCTGAGGTCCGCAGATCTTCCAGGACCATTAGAACCCCACAGCGTCACTCACCTGCTCTGAATTATCTCCTGTGGACTGATGGTGGTGAGCCAGAATGCTATGATGAAGCCTTGCAAGATAAGAATTTAAGCAAGTGGGAGTCAGCCATGAAGGATGAGATGGATTCCTTATTGGGGAATCAGACATGGGAACTTACTAAACTGCCAGGAGGAAAGAAGGCTTTGCACAACAAGTGGGTATACAGAATAAAGAATGAGCATGATGGTAGCAAACGTTACAAGGCCAGATTAGTTGTTAAAGGGTTCCAGCAGAGTAGGGCATTGATTACACAGAGATATTTTCTCCAGTTGTGAAGATGTCAACAATCAAACTGGTACTGGGAATAATGGTTGCAGAAAATTTACATCTTGAGCAGTTACATGTGAAAACAGCTTTCTTTCATGGTAACTTGGAGGAAGACATCTACATGATTCAGCCAGAAGGGTTCATTGTTCAGGGACAAGAGAATCTAGTCTGCAAACTGAGAAAGAGCTTGCATGGCCTAAAACAAGCTCCTAGACAGTGGTACAAGAAGTTTGACAGTTTTATGCATAGAATTGGGTTCAAAAGATGTGAAGCTGATCATTGTTGCTATGTAAAGCTCTTTGACAATTCTTATATCATTTTATTGTTGTATGTGGATGATATGCTTATTGCAGGGTCTAGCATTGAGGAGATTAATAATCTGAAGAAGCAATTGTCAAAACAGTTTGCAATGAAGGATTTGGGAGCTGCAAAGTAAATCCTTAGGACGAGAATCATTAGAGACAAGGTTAATGGTACATTGAAGCTTTCACAGTCAGAGTATGTGAAGAAAGTTCTTAGCAGATTCAACATGAATAAAGCTAAACCAGTGAGCACACCCTTGGGTAGTTATTTCAAACTAAGCAAAGAATAGTCACCGAAGACAGAAGAAGAAAGGGATTATATGAGTAAGGTTCCCTATGCCTCAGCTATTGGCAGCTTAATGTATACCATGGTGTGTACAAGGCCAGACATTGCACATGCAGTGGGAGTTGTAAGCAGATTCATGAGTAGGCCAGGAAAGCAGCAATGGGAGGCAGTCAAGTGGATTTCAAGATATCTGAGGGGTTCATTAGATACATGTCTTTGCTTTACAGGTGCAAATTTGAAACCACAAGGTTACGTAGATGCTGATTTTGCTGGTGATATTAATAGTAGAAAGAGTACTACTGGGTTTGTATTTACTCTAGGTGGTACAGCTATATCTTGGGCCTCAAATTTGCAAAGATTGTTACTTTGTCTACTACAGAAGCTGAGTATGTTGCAGCAATTGAAGCTGGGAAGGAGATTATTTGGTTGCATGGTTTCTTAGATGAATTGGGTAAGAAGCAAGAGATGGGCATTCTACATAGTGATAGTCAGAGTGCAATTTTTCTTGCTAAAAATTTGGCTTTTCATTCAAAGTCGAATCATATATAGACTAAATACTACTTTATTCGGTATCTTGTTGAAGATAAGCTGGTAATACTTGAGAAGATTTGCGGATCTAAGAACCCAGCAGACATGTTGACTAAGGGTGTCACTATTGAGAAGCTGAAGCTGTGTGCAGCTTCAGTTGGTCTTCTAGCTTGAGGACAGGAGGATGAGTTGCAGGGATGAGGGATTGTGTTTGGAAGATAGCGGCTGATGTTGGTGATTAAACTAGTCTTCAAGTGGGAGATTTGTTGGGCTTTGTGGAGCCTAGTTTGTGTTTGGCTCATTGTGAATCCTATTTTTAGTATAAAACATTGTTTTTAATTAGGGTTTCTGTGTGTAGTCGGTTTTGAGGTGGAAAAGGTGTCTGTAGCCTCAATTTGTATTTTCCCTGATAATAGTGAAATCTCTGTAACTCCGTGGACGTAGGCAAATTACCGAACCACGTAAATACTGTGTTGTGTGTGTGATTATTTTTCTTTGGCATGTGTTTTCTCTATATTTTGTTTCTCACAGATTTAGGAATTCGTGGAAATTCCCTACAACTACATGTGCTTAGAAGCTTTTCAGTGCTTTTGTTTGGCAAATCCTAAATTAGCACCAGCCTTAGGTCTATCAAGTTCACTTTATTTCGCATCATTTTCAGTGCTTTCAATTGAAACACGCACGCACATATATATAGGGGTACATGTTGTCCATTCTTGCTTTTCTCTAATTTGTTTCATTGATTCTTTTTCTGTTGTAGGTGAAACATGTTTGCAGGGGTAAATAGTTTTATATATATATATATATATATATATATATATATATGTATGTATGTATGTATGTGTGTGTATATATATATATATAATTTTTATTCCTTTGAATGAAGAAGGGGTCTCTAGTTGGACTCAGTAAACTCACGCCATGTAACAGTAAAGGTAATACCATGTGTACTACCGGAGCTTGATAAGTTATCAATGTGAGCACAACATATTCATTGAAGTGCCACTACTCAATTCAATTTAACTCCTACCAATAATTGTATGAACTTATAAAGTAATATGAGAATTCTTACCACCAAGTCATACCTCACAATGGTTGCAAGTATAAATAGTTTGTGGATATATGTTTTGTCTCTTTAATTCTCTTTCCATTACAGGTGTAAGTGTGTAACATGCTTGTAGGGGTAAAAGGTTTTTTGATTAGTGAGCATGCATATCGTACAACTTGGTCAAAATCAAAATTCTCTTCATTTTAGAGAATAATCCTTAAAATTTTGAATTAATTGTTTATTTGAAATATTTTTTTTTTCTCATGAACAGATGGTCACAGTTTATTAGCAAAAGAACTTTTGGCTTAATAAAAAATGAAAAGGTAAAGAATGAGAAAAAAATCTTTCAAAAAAAATAAGAAATAATATTTAAATGAGATAAAGAGAAAAAAAAATCCGTTGAAAAGTATATTTCAAAAAGTAGTAGAAAAAAAATGAAAATGAAACATTTATTCTCCAACTTGGGTGAGAAAATGCCTACACTAATGGAGATGAAAAGAATCGTTCATCTATCCATTTAAATATTTGAGAAAGCACAAAAAGATAGAAATGAATGAAATGAAAGGAACCTTTCAAGACAATTTTTTTCATTTCCTTGTTTGAAAATTTAAGTAGGAGAGATAAGAAATACTATTTCCTTGTTTGAGATTTTGAGTAAGACAAAATATAATAGGTCGAAGGGAACATTTATGTCTCCATTTCCGTCAAAAACTCAAATTTTCATTTTCTCAAAATTAGGTGGAGTTTGAGAGAAAAAAATTAAGTTTAATGATGTAAAGTTTATATTTATAGGTTGGAAACCATGAAGAAAAGTAACAACTTAGAACCTAGCTAGCTTATCTAGTTGATTGGTATTGAATTAATCTTTGGATCAAGATAAATGAAGGTCTAAATAGTTGAAGACTCAAGAATGCAAAAAATAGACTCCTGGAAGGCTGCATTTCAACTGCAACACGACAAGTCAAAATCCAATTATCTTGATCAGTCGTAATGCACATCTCAACCATTCAAGATTCGTGCATATTTTACAAACAACTTATTTTCTTAGCCGTTTGATTTATGGTTTTGGTGCAACTCAAGTACATATAAACACAAACCCTAGAGCAAGTTTTTACATACACATGAGGGCAATATTTCTATACATAGATCCAAAATTTTTCAAGTCCTCTTGAAGCATCAACCGGAGCATACATGCATATATATAATAGATCCAGTGATCAGGTGAAGATGTTGCAACCAGTTGACTATAGTTATTTGCTAAATCTTTGAGAGTGGGTCTTAAAGCCATGAAGTGGGATTTCATGTGCAACAAATTAGAATAGATGAGTTTGTGAACAACAGAACTATGTGTGGTCATGTCAATAAGTATTACATGAAATAGCATTGGATTTAGGTTTAAATCTTTGTATAAACTTTCATTCTATTTTAGTATTACATGAAATAGCATTGGTGTCTTATTTGATTATGTTTATGGGAAGTTATTCAATTTAGGTTTAAAGCATAATTAATCTAATTAATTACTTGGTCAAGAATTGATTAATTTTGTGACAAGTGCGGCCTAAAACTTGAACAAATGAAATTTAAACTGAGATGGCCATAATAGTATAAGACTTTTTTATACTATATAAATTTTCTATAATACCCTTCTCTTATTATTTGCCTCACTCTACCTAACAAAATAGTACCAGCATCAATTGCTATCACCTAAGGCCCCAAGTAAAAAATTGTCCCCAGATCTATATATATATATATATATATATATATATATATATATATATATAATAGGTGAAGTATAGAGAAACTCCAATTGTAATTCTATATTAGAATTCTAATCTATATTGTGCCACATGTCAATGTAAATATGAAATTGGAGTCTAATTTCTCTCCATTTGTTGTAATTCCGATATGCTTTTTTTTTTTTTTTTCCACACCCATGTATTTTTAGGTTCATCTCCCTTTTCTACACTCACGTATTTTCAGATTCACCTCCCCATCTCCCTTTTTCATATCCATGTATTTTCAGGTTCACCTCCCTTTTCCACACTGATTCAAGCACCTTAATATACAGCTCCTTTCTTCTTCAATCAATGCTATGGAATTTCAAAAGAATCTCTCGGCATCAATGATGCATGTATTTGGGTATTTCTGTATCTTATATAAAAAGAGGTTCTCCAGATATTTCGATTTTACTTGTCTTTACAATTTTCATGGTCCTAGTTTATGCTCTGCAAAACGAATTCCAATCATTCTTAAGGTTTGATTGCTTTTTTTCATCTGCCTATACTGTCGTTCTTTTTTGTATAAATTTTTTATTATTTAATTATATAATTTTGTGGTTTTCCTATGGTTGATGCTGCATGTTTATTTTCTTTCATCTACCTATAATTTCTTTCCTTTGTGTCAATAATTTTTATTGTTTAATTATAAATTTTTTTTGTTTTCCTATCATTGATGTTGCATATTTCTTTTCTTTTTCATAACACGTTATCAGCATGAGTCTTTTCCCAATTTCAAAAGGAAGTTGTAATCCTATTATTCTTTAAACATCAAAGATTATTTATGTAGTTTTCTCAACTCACTGTAAGTTTTCTTTTAAGGAATTAACACTTCTCCTATTTTTTGTCTTTTCAGTTTATGCTCATAATTTTAGTGATTTTTAATTGATTAAAAAAATTTATGAGACTCACGTTATTCTATTGTTATATATTGTTATGAAATGCACGTTATAAGATTCACATTGAATTAATTAAAAAAAATTTACTAAAAATGGTTTGTGATAAAGCAACTTAATCATAGCTATATGTACCATGTATGAATCAATTTGAATATATATGTCTATGTAACATTCTTTCATTAGAATTTTGTATGATAAAAATAATTGTTAAAAAATTACATAATGCTAAGTTTTATTAAACATAAATAAACTAAGTGTTTTAAACGTGACTAAACTCATGATTAATAAATAAATAAATAAATAACCAATAGTATTACTTAAATAATAAAATGTAATATATTTATTTCTATTGTTTTATTAAATTATATCCATTCTTGTACGGTAGCATCAGTTACATACTAGTTTTAACCAATAGGGTTATTTCTATCATTGTAATAATATTAATTAAACCAAAATACTAAACAATAAATAAATTACTTTTTTTTATCAAATGAAGAAAAAAAAAAGTGAGAGCAAAATTCTACATCTACAACCTTTTTCATAATAACTTTACAACAAATCTTAAGCAACAAGTTGTTATAAGTTGTTATTGATAAAAATAAATAAATAAATAAATAAGTGGTGGATTCAAATAGAAACCAAGAAGCAACTTAACACCTAGGATTTGTTATGAAAAATGTTGTAAATATAGTACTTCTTAAAAATGAAAAAGAAAAAAGAGCAATACACAAAAAAAATCACAACATTTTTCACAATAGTTGAGTTAGAAAATTTGTACTAATTCTCATCTAGGTCCACCACTAACATAATTCTTTTACTTACCACTATCAATCTACCACATCAACAAATGTAAAAAGTTTTGTCAAATTTTTTGTGTTTATAAAATTTTTATTAAAAAAAAAATACGAGATTCATATTAATTAGCAGTAATTTTGCATATAAAACAAGATAATCAGTTTTCACCTTAGGCTCCTAAATAAATCAAACCTCTCCTGCAACAAAGTCTCTCTTTCAAAATTTTGAAATAAGATAAAGAAATAATTATTATAGCCAATATATATATATATATATATATATATATGAAAGTTCAAAATAGGTGTAAAACACCTTTGAACGTTTAGACCTTCAAATTACAAATAACCAATTCAAGCTTGTTAACAAACAATGTACGTGCGGAAAATGTAAATAAGCTAAAACAGAATTGATAACATAATCTAAACAAATAAAATCACATCCATAGCAGAAATTAAATGGCAAAGATTAAGGGAAGAGAGATGCAATCACAAGAACAACACAACGATGTGTTATTGAAGAGGAAACAGAAGCCCTCGGCGTAAAACCTCTCCACCGCTCTCCAAGCGGTCAATAATCCACTAAAGAATGTAGTTGGGATACATGGACAACAGAAGACCCTTCAAGCCTAATCTACCCAGTACGCCTAAGCCCTCCAAGCTTCTACTTTAACGAGGTTACGCCGAACCTATTTCTTCTTTAGCTTACCGAATTCCACTATAGCCCATAGTCAACCAATATGAAATTGGTCTCTTCTTAACTACTTCCCAAAGCACCAAACAGTCTTCTCACAAATATGGGTATAGTGAGAAAAGGTTTTGATAATGTACCTCTCAAGGATGTAACAATGGAGAGGAAGAGAGTAGAAGAATTTGAAGAGTCTCTATGTGAAGATTGTGGATGAGTCAATCTTGTTTTTCTCTAGGATTTCTCTCTTAATATTCTCTCTAGAATCTCTATACATTTCGTGGGTATAAGGGGTATTTATACTAGAGAGAGAAAGGAATGTGAAGAGTCAGTTTTTCAAAACAGAGCTGACTGGCGACTTGGCCTCGTGACTTGACTGAGTCGCGAGTTCAAGCCGCGAGCAAACAGAATGGCCAGACTGGACTTTCATATCCTGTAGTGCTCCAGCTAGCATGACTGTTCATCTTCTCTGTATGCTTCACTTGTGTGCATCATCTGGCAGCTTGCAAGTCACGAGCCACCTGCGAGATCCAGCCGCGAGTCCTTGCTTCACTGCACAGTCTTGAGCATTTCTTCACACTTTCTCATATACTACCCTTACATAAATTCCACCTAAATACAGGGTTTCTAAGTGTTGAATTACAAGCAAATTGACACGGAATAAAGCCAAAAAAATGGTTGATAAATTTCAACCTTACTATATATATATATATTGTTATGAAGTATTCATTTTCATTACTTCTCACAGGAGAATTCCAAATAATATTACTCACATTAATTCATTTTAGTATTATTGTTTTAATATCTAAACAAGATAACTAATTAAGAGTAATGATGTAATACTATGGACACCAAAATAAATCACCGACTTTACTTTTTCACATCTTATTCGTTTATTTTTGACTGAGTCAACCAATACTAAAATAGAGGGAATGAAAACTCTTTGCATCTACAATTAATCATTGGATTCTCCATTCCATTCACTCTTCTCGCAAAAAATCTTTCCAGCAGAAAAAAAATCTGTGTCACTTAAAGCAAGATCATGTTTCAAATAGCTCGTATGTCCAATAGAATGTGATTCTCTGTCAGCTATTCCACTCCAAAAAACCGAATTGATTATTGAGTATCTTGTCAGCTAAAGCATTTTCTCATACTGTCACTGATTTTTGCATCAATCAGCAGTCTTCTAAATGGCAAAGTTCTGCAGCAAGGCACAGGCACTTGGGTAGATGGGATTGTCGAGTAACAAAAAACAGCTAACCAGTCTTCTACAGTGTGGGCCACAGCATTTTATCCTCTACCAACATGACAAAATTGAAAACGATTAAAGGGAATCATTGAAGTCTATGTGATTACGGACTTCAAATTCACACGAATTTCTTCTTTAATGGCTAGGAGGGGCTGCTTTTGATTCAGCCCATTTGGAGTTCCCCAGGGTCTCTGAGGCAAGCCATTAGTTTTCATAATATTATAGACCTTCAACTTTTTTCACAAAAATTGTTCATACTTTTTGTAAATCTTCTGTAAATAATGAATAACACTTTCTCTACATGTATCAACCACTTCTGTTTTTGTTACCATTTTCAATGACTATTTTAGCAATTGTGAAAATATTGTATAAAAAGCTATGGATGTAGTACATCTGTTGGTCACCCATCTGTTACAAATGTTTGAAATGATATCCCGAAAGCTATTTCATAATTTACCAATACTGCATGTCTTCCCATTTTTTAGGGTTTTTTTTTTTTTTTTTAAGCGTAGCAAAAAAAAAAAAAAAAGCAACGCTCTTTTTTAATGTATGTATAAATGACTTTTTTATTTTATTTTATTTTATTTTTTTATGTTTTAACAATTAAAGTCTCAATATTACACGTGATATTACCCAAATCACTTAGCAATAGCCATGCAATATCTATAAAAGGTCTCTTAGAGCTTCCACATCAATTAGTGTATTTTACACATCCATTTTTGCACTAAAAATATATTTTTTTCTATTTTTTACGTCTATTTTTACAAAATACCCATATCAGTTTATCTATTCTATTGTCTCTTTTATTTAAATAATCAATTTCCACAATTTTTTATTATTTCTCTCTACTACCCCCTTTACATATGCGCACTCTCTCTCTCTAACCATTTTTTCTTATTTGTTGCTCTCTCTCTATACCCATCTCTCTACCCATCTCTATACCCATTTCTGAACACATATCAACTCTCCCTAGCTCGGTCAAGCATTGATCAGACTCTTCAATCAAACTCGGTCAAGCACCGATCAAGCCATGCTTTATTCCTAGCAAAACTCTCGAACACAAATCAAATCGATCAAGCACCAATCAAACCAGTCAAGCACTAATCAAACTCGGTCAAGCACCGATCAAGCTCGGTCGGATCTCCCTTGCTCCGATCAAGCAAGACCCACGAGCTCCGATCATTCTAATCAAGTACCGATCGTTTCACAAGCACCGATCGTTCTAGTCAAGCACTGATCTGTCTCTTTGTTGGTTTGTATCTGTCTGGGTTTGTTTGTGTGTGGGTGTGTTTGTGTATCTCTGTATTGATTTGTCTGTGTGGATGTGTTTGTGTGTGGGTGTGTTTGTGAGCATCTGAGGAAAAAGAAGAAGAGGAGAGGAGAAGTTGCTATGTTCGTTGTGCACGGAGAAGAGAGAGAAAAAAATGTGCGAATGTGATATTAATAAAACAATATATGGATGAGTTATAGTAATTGTGTAAATATACACGGTTACTGTAGCAAGTGTATAAATATACACATCTTTACACATTTTTAGAAGTACTGATATGGAGCATTTTTTAGGCAAAATGTGTAAAAGTGGTGTATTTTTCTATTATATACAATTTTGCATTCACTGATGTGGATGCTCTTAGACTCTTTTGGTTGGAACCATTTTTGGCTCGTGGTATTCTATCGTTTTTTTTAATCTTTGAAAAACAAAGTCCTAGCAGAGAAATGCATTTCTCAATCATTTCCTTTCCATGTATAAATGTAAGGTCCATATTGGTCCCTTTTAATAATCGGGCCCTTTCAATTATTGCAGAAGTACCACGGTATCAATCAACTTATATGCCTTTAACAAAATCTTGAAGGAATTTGGTTATAAATAAGAACGAAAAATAGTGTTATTCTATATAAAATAAATGATATATATATATATATATTGAGTTGAGAAGGTATAAATCACTTGAGTTCGGTGCATACATGATTCGAATGCAACATATGTTTGAATTAACTATATTTCAACATCATATTAACTCTAAAATATCTTAATCCTAGGAGGAAGGAAAAAATTAATTTATGAAACAGTCTTATAAGATATTTCTCTCGCAATATATATTGCAAGAGAGATATCTCCTCAACAGGAGGGCTTGCCACATAAGGATCTATTAAATTGTAAAATGTGCCAGTATGAGGTGTCATCTACTAAATAATTTGCATTGTAAAGGTTGGGGTAAGGATTTATTTTTATAATTATTATTATTACTACCATTTGTAAGTCAAGGAAGCACTAGAATCATGTCTCACATCTCCAAGTAATGATTTGAGATGGAATCATGATTTCAAGTGCTGATTTCATTGGAGTCACGATTTCCACTATCCTTTAAATCATAACTAATTTCCAAATTGGGAAATATTCTTACTCGAAGTCTTAACATGAGAGAGAGAGAGAGAGAGAGAGAGAGAGAGAGAGAGAGAGAGAGAGAGAGAGAGAGAGAGAGAGATATGAACTACAAAACTATTGGCATTCAAAACCTTTGGTTTTTTTTTTTTTTGAAAATTTCTCTCTTTTTTTTTAATAAATATTAAGTAGTGGAATTTATTAAATAAACTAGACCATTTTACTTATCGAAACTGTTCCAAAAGTACAAGCAAGAATATAAGAAGTATTAAATGAACAAAATTCATACATAAAGAGTAAAATTTAGGTATAATTTTGAAGGATTGAGATTAGGTGCAATAAAAATTACAAATTAATATGATATTTTTACCTTTCTTCGAAACAAAAATTCCTGAATCTGTCCCTAGACTCCCTACCTAAGACATATTGTTGCCTCAAACCAAACTAATCTCCGTCTTTCGAGGATTGAGATCAAGTGCAATACTTGATGGGATTGAAATGAATGGTTGAGATTGAAAATTACTTTTTTGCAATTTTCAATCTCAACCATTAAATAAAAAAATATTAAAAATAAGTAAAAAGTAAAAAAAAAAAAAAAAAAAAATTGTGAAGGAAATGGGCTAATGGCATGGTGCAATTGTATTTGATCTCAATTCGTCTCTGGACCTCCTTTCATAGTCAACAATCTTCGTCTTGTTCTCTTTGTGGCCACCTTTGAGGTGCTACCACAAATCTACCAATAACAGTGCCATAGCAAAAAGGTTTCAAATTTGTGGCCGCAACACCAAGGTTTCAAAGTCATTACCATGAAACGGCACATATCACTTGTTGGCACTGAGTTAACTCAACTGTGAATATACGCTGTACATTTTTAGACCTATTAAACAAAACCAGATTAATCTAGTTAAGTAGCCAAGTGATTATTTAATTAAATTAAACAGATCTAGGTTAACCCAAATATATTATATCAATGTAAAGTGCGGAAAATAAAGAATACAACGATATGATAGCCCAGGAAAACCAAACCGATAAAAAACCTAGGGAGGATTTAACCTAGCTATCTTCAAAGTAAAACAAATCCACTATCAAAGAATTGAAGTTTACACAATAGAGACTTAGACCAATAACATCCTATTGCTACCTTGAGTAAAAAACTTACTACCATGACCACGTGACAGCTCTGAGTCCACAGAACTTCTTTCTTGGATTCCCAGCAAGCACAAGCACTCTCGCTTGTATATTTTTAAGCTCTTGAATCTGCAACTAAATTGATCACCAAGCTCTTGACATTAATCTAGATCTTGATAACCCTAAGTGTATGTGAAGGCAAACACTTCTAGATCTCACAAAAAGATTCACACACACAACATAAAAAGCAACCTCAAAACGTGGCTAGGATTTTCCCTTTTATACTTAAGACAAAACATAAAACCCTCCACGTTAAACCGGGCTTGGGTTGAGTTAGAAAATTCTGTAGAAAAACAATCTGCACGAGTTTCGATTGATCGAGTCTAATTTTTGATCGATCTAGCCATACAGATTTACACAGTAAATCCTATAGTACACTCGATTCTAACTTTACACTTAAATATACTTTGAGCAAGTCTAAAACAATACCAAACGTTTTGATCATGGTTTGCCAACTTTACAAATTGAAGTTCTAATACATTTAAATCTAAAGTCTTAAAACCTAACATACACCATCAACTCACAAGACTTCATGACTCAATTGTTTCATTCATACAGGGGTTTGCTATTTGGCTGATGTACCTAGTTAGAAAACTAGCTCTTTGCAAACATTGGTGTCTCCACATAATTCATGCAAATGTGGAGGATACGTTCATATGTCATGTAGCATATGTGGTTCACAAATGTGGCAAGCGAGTTAACATATATGGAGGGAAATTGGTAACTTAAAAAAGATTTAAAAAAAAAAAAAACAAATTGTCATCAAAAGATGTGGTCATGTCAGACCTCGTCATATAGCTTGTCATATCTATAAAGTTTTAGACCTCTAGAAAACGTAGTTTGTTTAACCTAATTTATTAGCCAAGTTCTTACATAAGTTAATTATCCAGATCTAAGTTAAACATTCATCACAAATATCATGTAAAGTGAAAACCTAAATAACATAAGATGTAATGACCTAAGAAAACTAATGAAACAACTCATTTCAAGGTAAAAATTCCTATGGGGAATGATCTTAAGAGAATAGTTTCCATTATATCAAATTGAGATTTACTGTAGAAAGTAACAATTCATAGTAAATCTTACAACAGTTACCAAACTAAGCTCTGAACCTCTCAAACTTCTTTGATGTGTATTTGCTCTCACATTAACCTTCAGTTCACACTTTAGCTCTTCCACATAGACCTTCAGTCTAGATCTTAAACATAGACCACCCTTGAACGTTTAGATCCAGCACCTTTGATAGTTGGTACGCAACAACTTCAGATTTACCGGTTATAATAATGTGTAGATAGAATTCTGGTAGTGACTTTGAAAGTAGAAGGCACCAAACCTTTTAGATCTCAAAAGAGAAACTCTAGAGTCTCTTCAAAATATGCCTTAGGGTTTTCTTGAATACTATATGAATTAGATCTAAAACCTAATCACTTACAAGGCTCATAGTTTGCCAATTATTCTAAACTTTTAGAACTTAACAATATCAGTGTTGTGATTTTATACAAGATATTGACACAAGATCTTATGTACCAAAGTAGCTCTGGCATGGTAGCCAGATGACTAGCTTCATCATCAGTGTCATGTCAATAGTACAAGATCTTGCCATGTTAGGCGGGTTGCATAGGTGTCACACCAAGCTATACATTCAAGACATTCCAAACTCAATATTTTTACCTTTAGTTTAGGGGTGTTAGATATATTATAACCCAAACCAATTGTAAGCCCATATATTTGTAGAAGAAATAACTTAATAATGGGTTAGTCTATGGTTAATCTAGGTTTAGTAAAGTATTCTCTAGTATATAAATTCTATATTGGGTTCATTGTAAACTAAAGTGCTTAATAGAATAAGTAGTTGTCAATGACGTTCACATCATGAACATAGGTCATCATACCAAACCACGTAAACTTTCATGTGTGCTCTCTCTTTTATGCTTTTGCTCACCATTCAATCATCACATAGTCACAAAATTTTAACAAGATTAAAGGTGAAAACCATAAGAACTTATTGCTTGATTTATTTATTTTGAATAAAAGGAGAAATTAAAAAAAAAAAAGCAATAAAAGAAATGTTGATGATAAATTGCTAGATTTATTTCTTTCTTTTATACGAGAGTGACATCTTTGATGTGATTACTTGTGACATTAAATTCAAGCTTTCCTATTTCCTGAAGTTTCAGAAGCACATCGATCATATCGTTAGGTCAAAATGGACAAATACTACTATTGGTTGAAATTTTTAGAATCTATCATCTTTTTAAAACTCAAGTTTGTGAAACTCGAGTTTCAAGAACTTGAGTTCTATAAAAATAGTCACCGTGACATCCACTGAAGTAGATTTTTTTTTAATTAAAAAGGCCACATGGAACAGGTGCCACCACAGCACATTTTTTAGGAACTTGATTTTTTGGAACTTGAATTACATGTAAAATTCAAGTTTCATGAACTCTAGTTACAAAATAACAGTAGGTTACTAAATATTTCGCTAACAGTGGTGAATTGCTAAATAGTGCTATATGGCCATTTTGGCCCATATCATCATGATCATTTTCTTCGCGTTTTCTGGCCGAAGTGACACCTCTTTTCTTCTTATGATTGCTGATTATATCATTGAGAATTTTTGTCTATTGTTCTGGGCATTTTCATTATCACCTATGGCACACATATATTGAGAGAACAATAGCATATACTTTTATTGCTAAAATAATAAATTACAGGTAATATATATATATATATAGACACACAAGAACAGTATATTCTTGGGATAATTTAATCCTCACAGAAAATTCTGCAAACTAAATCTATTCAAACAAATCAGGGAGAGACAATAATACACATGAGAAAACAAATTAATATTCAATTAGTTTCTCCTAAAACTAACTATCCAATCGCTCTCCAAATATCCTCCTCAAAGCAATTATAGACAATCAGGGGAAACTCTAGATCTTGAAGAAAAACGCTGGTGCTCAAAAGCCAAGAGTAGGAGCAAAACAACTGAATCAGGTTAGGGTTTTTGTTAATTAAAATCAGATTTACATTAATTAATGTATAATATTTTTTTAATGAAGATGCCCAATCAGATTATATAATTGCAAGGTTCGAGTGGGTCTTGCAATCATGTGTTAGCTTCTTAAGAGCTCAACTTTGCCCTGTTTCTTTTAGAGTGGAGCAAAAGGCCCAATCCTGTTTATAGAATCACGGAGTCAGGACGGAAGCCAGGTCCCTAATTGGCACGAGAGAACTACAGTGTTTCCAATGCCAAACAACACGCATAATCATACTCTCAAACTAAAATATTTAAACCCAATTTTATTCACACAAGAAAGAGAATTGGTACCTTATAAATACATCCAATCATTTGTAACAAGGGGTATTATACATTTACATCCCTGTTATTCACTGTCTTTCAATTAAAAAGAAGCCCAAGGAGTGGCAATTACAAACAAATCATTCCTTCTCCTATAGGTAAATCCCCAAGACCCGGACATATCAAGCTCTTTAGGTTTGATGTTATCGGGGAGTTTCCAGTTGAAGTGAAATAGTAATTGAGAAAGAACAAGTTCAACAATTGCAAGAGCAAATGACATGCCAGGACACATCCTCCTACCACCTCCAAATGGAATGAATTCATAGTTGGTCCCTTTAAAATCAATAGAAGAACCATGGAATCTCTCTGGCCAAAAGCAATCAGCATCAATCCAATATTCAGGATCTCTCCCTATAGCCCATATATTTATGAATACTTTTGTGTTGCTTGGTATCTCGTACCCATTAATTTCACATTTTTCTCTTGATTCTCTTGAAACCAAGGCACCAGGAGGATGTAGTCGCAGTGTTTCTTTCACAACTAATTTCAAATAATCTAGTTTATGAACGTATGTCTCATCAAGATTCCTTCTCCCTTGTAGAACTTGTCGCACTTCAGTTTGTGCCTTCTCCATCACTCTAGGATTTCTCAATAATTCTGACATTGCCCATTCTATTGTGGAAGCTGAAGTCTCATTTGCTGCAGAGAAGATGTCCTGAAACGTAACTCTATTTGCAATCAGATAGTGTATGCATTTTTAATATTAAACAGAATAAGCTAGCTTGATACTTACTTAGAGAATGTTTTTCATAGTATCTTACACTTTTTTCTTCCAAATTCTTAAAGATGTTGATTTCTTTTTGTGCACATGAAATTAATGTCGAGAGATAAATTGTTTATGACAATCCTCCATTGTATTTGTTTCAAATGGTCCCCTCTAAAAACTATTTTCTTGTGTGTGTAAATATATATAATTTTTGGCTGTCAAAGTTATGGGCCAAGCTATTAAGTAGAAGTGTAGTTGTATTGTCTAACAATTTCACTTTAAAATAATGTAAATAAGCATATAAACTAAATTAACTACAAGGAAAAATCAAAGAAAACAAGAACGTGTCTTAGTCTATATGTACTAAAACAATAAGTCTGGTAACCCTTATATAATGGTTTATTTTTTCTTTTGCCTAAAGAATTTTTGTAAAACGTTGCTCATTTAATAACTAAGAAGAAGAAGAAGAAGTAGAAAAAAAACAAGCAGAAAAGAGAAAAATAAATTGATGAATCTTATTTGCATACCTCAGTAACAGCTTTGATGTGGTTGCTTGTGACACGAAATTCAAGCTCACCCATCTCCTGAAGTTTGATAAGCACATCAACTAGGTCATCATCTTCGTCATCATCACCTGGTTCATGTTTATTGGTTGAAGTGGCACTTCTTTTCATCTTATGCTCGTTCACTATTTCATCAAGAATCCTATCCAACTGTTTTTGTATTTTCTCCAGGGCAGACTTCATTCCAGTAAGGAAGCCAAGGAACTTTAGTGAAGGGAACAAATCAGGTAAGTCAAAGCCTCCACCTAGAGTAAACATTTCCTTGATTAATGATATGAATTCTTTTTCGTATTTGCACTTCTTCCCAATGACTGCCCTGGAAGCTATACAATTTGTTGAGGAGAAGATCTTCTCACTGAGATTGATTGGAACTCCCTCTGACAACGAAATGGATTTAACAAGATTATTTACCTCTTCTTCTCTAATTCTGCTAAATGACTGGACTCGCTTGGCACTCAGGAGCTTTGTGACACAAATCTTTCGCATTTGTCTCCAATAATCACCATAGGGAGCAAAGACTATACCTGAATTATGATAGGACAAAACTTCAACAGCAAGAATAATTGGCCGATTTGCCAAAGCAATATCATGCGTCTTCAGCACTTCTTCAACTACTTTTGGAGAAGAAATTATTATAGCCAAGACCTCACCCAGTTGTAGTTGCATAATAGGTCCATATTTCTGGGCCAAGTCTCTTAAAGATCGATGTGGAAGGGAGAAAACTAGCTGATGCAAATTCCCTATAAGAGGTAGTTTCCATGGCCCTGGTGGCAACTTATGCCCTTGGCGTTTGGCTTTAGATCTCTTCCAGTAAATAACCAGTATAAACAAGAAGAAGAGCCAAGTAAAAAGTGGAAAGGGGAAAACTTGGAGCATTGGGGACGAGTACCGAAAATCTTATTGTAAGGCAAAGGTTTTGTATTCATGGATCAAAAAGATGCAAGGAACAATTTATTGCACCTAGCTCAGTTCTCTGCATTTAAGGAGGCTAAACATGCTAGTGGTTTTAGGCTTTTAGCTTTATAATTAACAGTAGGTGGATTCTGTATTTGAATGTGTTTTGATCTAAATTATTGGTGCAGGAGGCCAAATTAAACATCTATTGTTTGCTACAGTGAAAAATAACCCAAAAACGTGTCTTTATTTTTTATTTTTTTATGATTAAACAGAGATCACCAGTCTGAACTTATGGTCCCACACCACATAACAGTAAGTAGTAATATTATGTGTATTATTGATACCTTAATGAGGCTATCATCGTGGGCACAACACATTTATTGAAATACTACTACTCAAACTACTTTATTTGATCCAAAATTTCATATGAAGCGATACAAGAACTTCTTTCACCAAATCACACCCCGCAGTGGTAATAGTGTGTTTTTAGTGCTTTGTTTGTTAAAGGGTATGTGTTACATTGAATGTATTGGACTGTACCCCTAAAATGATAATATCATCTAACTAAATAAGATCTGAAATATTAGCTATGAAATTTTACAACTAACACTATGACTTGTCTAATTTGTTTCTAATGCTAGATTATAACTATTTATGCAATTTTTGTCACAACTCAACACGTGGTGAATTATAAGCGATGAAAATGTGAGCTCACATAACCACATTATTTTTTCTCCACCATTCACAACTCACTACGCGTCAAATTGTGAATTTTATGATCATACCAGCATTTTTGGTTACCTATCTCAAAAGTCACTTGTTTCAGCGAAGGCTTTTGCGAGTGTAGAGACTCGTTTATAACTGTGACATAGTGGGCTACCGTCTTAATTGCAAGGCAATTTTTTTCAACAACTTAAGACTTTTGCTCTTGTAGTACATCAATCAAATAGGGAAATGGTTGGATGTGACCACCATGAGGGTTGGTCTGTCATTGATATTGTGCCAAAATCTCTTCTTCTTTTTTTGGTTCTTTTTGCAGCGGTGGCTCTGACTAGCATGTGAGTATGTGACAACTAAGACAGGGTAACCGGGTAGATGACCAATTATCAAATTTTTCATCCTTCTACGTTAGGTTGGTGCAGATATTTTTGAATTTTGAGATAAGAACAAACATTTTTATTCTTCTGAGCTTGCCAAATTTGACTCTCAAACACTATTTGTTTTTATATTTTTTGGAACTCATATTCTTTTTTCTTCACATGCAGTTTGGAGGTAGCATTCAATGGCTTGCCTACCCTCTTAATTTTTTTTTTTTTTTTTATGAATACTTGTTTGTTATCTTAGTAAAAGCTCTCTATATAAAAACATGCTATTGCCTACCTTTTTTTTTTTTTTTTTTTTTTTTTTTTTTTTTTTTTTTGCGTATTGGGTTGTTTTGGCTTTTTTGTTCTTTTTGTGGCGGCGGCTCTAAGTACCATTTGACAATTCAGGTAGGGCGGCTGACAATTCAGGTAGATGACCAATTACCAAATATTTCATCCTTCCAACCAATGATTGGCAGATGCAGACATTTTTGAATTTTGACATAAGAACAAACATTTTTATTCTTCTGAGCATGCCAAATTTTACTCTCAAACACTATTTGTTTTCACATTTTTTGTAACCCACACACTACAAGAAATCTGGGTTTAGGCAGCGTTTTTTTTAGCGACGTTTTTAAATTCGCTGCTATAAGTGGTATACTGTGACGTTTTTGAAAAACGCCACTAAAGAGTGAGTGATTAGCGACGTTTTCTAAAAAACGTCACTATAACTCAAAACAATAGCGACGTTTTTGAAAACGTCGCAATAAGTATAGTTTTAGCAACATTTTTTTGGTTTATAGCGACATTTTAATAAAACGTCGCTATAGGTATTAAAGACCACTTCCAGGAAAGTGCAAAAGAAAAAAACTCTTGCCCCCATTTTTGACTTTTCCGCACAAATTTGCCAGCCAAAGGAAAAGCTTTTGCCCCCCACTTTTGACTTTTCCACTCAAACTTTTGCCAACATTTCATTTCCCACACTTTTTTCCCTCTTTTTATTTTTTGTATTTCTTTTCACTTTGTCTTTCTTTCTTTTCTTTTGTTCACCGTGTCCCACACTCCCACTTCTCTTCTTTTGTTTTTTTTTTCCTGCACTTTGTTTTTCTTTTGTTCACTTCGTGTCCCACTCTCTCAGTTCTAGTCTTTCCTCTCCCACTCTAAAGCAGCCACACCTCTTCTCCCTCAAGCAGCCACAGATCTTCTCTCCTCCCTTGCCACCCCTAGCCACCGCTACAGCAACCCCAAGCCACTACTGACCCACCGTTTCTTTAGAGTGTAAGTCTTTATTTTTGGCTTATGAGTTTACTTTGATTTGGTTTTTCTTTAATGGGTCATGGAGTTTTTGTGCTAATTTTTGCTCTTTTTTTGTTTTGGTTGGAAAGTTATTGTTGTTCAAGTTTTTTTAGAGTGTAAGCCTTTGTTTTTAGCTTATGGGTTTGCTTTGATTTGATTTTTTTAATGGGTCATGGAGTTTTTGTGCTAACTTGTGCTCTTTTTTTGTTTTGGTTGGAGATTGGTATAGAAAACTCTTACAGATTTGGCTTTGTGAGCAAGGACCTGAGGATCAAGGGCTGAACGATTGTAAGTTTATGTACAAGTTTGTAAATCTTGTATTTTTTTTTTCTACTTAATTTTTCTATAGTTTGTATATTTCAAATTATTTATTTATTTATTTATTTTTTTGTTATTGGTTTTGCGGTTTAGCTAACTTGAGATTTAGCTAACTTGAGATTATTTTTTTAAAAAGATATCACTGCCCACTAATGTCTACAAGGAGATTCTTCCATTAGATGAGGATTTTTGCTTAAAAATGATATCTTTAATGTGTTATCATTATTCAACATTTGTGTATATGATTGCTTTAGTTTTGATTTTTTTTTTTAATTAGTGAGATTATTTGCGGCGTTTTAAAAACGTCGCTAAATGTATTTTTAAAAATTATATACAAAAATGTTATATTATTTAGTGACGTTTTGAAAAACGTCACTAAAGGTTTTTGAACGCCACTAAAGAGTCACATATAGCGACGTTTTTTGAAACGTCGCAATAAACCTATAGCGACTGCTCTATAGCGACGTTTTTGAACGTCGCAAAAGAAAACGTCGCTGTAGACCATTTGTGTCTATAGCGACGTTTTTTGGGTTT